>CM035170.1:5822310-7128543 GCA_020205615.1 Panax quinquefolius | reverse complement strand
TTAACTTAGACTCTATTTATACTACTCAAAACAATCCAAATCCTAATAACAATAGAACAAATTATTCTAATCCTAATAGGAATTACAAACCATAACCCTAATTTCTAAGTAGAAATCAATTTGGAAAAGAAATTCCTATTTCTATAAAACAATAGAAACCTTATTTAGAATGTAAATCTAAACTGGAAAGAAATCCTAATTATAATAGAATTTGATAAGTATCCGAAAATAAATCCCAAAAATTAGGCTAATAGAATATGCCTAATATTTTAGGAAACAAAATCTTTTTCTAAAATCCCAAAATCCTTGCCACGTTAGGATCTTTTTGGCGCGTGAAACTTCGCTTCTTTCTTTGCATGTAATCTCGATTATGTAAAGTTATAAAGACCCACATAATACTAGCTACATGTGAATAAACTTGTCGACTGTGATCAGATCATGTTGGATCTAAGGTCGACGATGTTCTAAGGCTTTTTCAATATTGGCGAGATCGACCATTAATGTCGATTGGCGTTCTAAGGCTTTTTTAATATCGGGTAGGATCGACCATTAATTTCGATGGCGTTCTTATTCATCTCTTATTGGCCGGATCAGATTTGGAGCTCTGATTCATTTTTAGGAGTTGCTCTACTGCTTCTGTCTGTTCAATTTGAACTATTTTTTGAAAACAGAGAAAATAACATTAATAGTGGTGGAGAAGGAAGGGTAAAGAAGGAAAATAAATAGGCAAAATAGTCTTGGTTTTGTAGAACGTTAAATATTTTGGGGAAAAAATACAGGGGAAAAAATACACTCTAAAACGTCAAATATAATGGGATGGAGGGAGTAACACTTTTCAAAACTTTCAACCGGGCAAAAGCGATTGGGATCGCCAATTACTCCATTTTTCAAAGGTAAAATAGGTAAAGTATTAATTAAATATTCCCTCTGTCCCATGATAAAAGTCTTTATTACTATTTTGGGTAGTCTCATGTTAAATGTCTATTTTTCTTTAATAATCAAACTTTTACCCATATTTTTCTATTATACCCGTAGCATTAAATATCTCATATTTTTTTTATTCTAATTCTCTCTCTATATTTGATGACATTATTATGGATAATTTTGTCATTTTATTCATCTTCTAAAAGTTCACCAGGACTTTTATCCTGAGACAGAAAGAGTAATATTTAAGAAATTTAAAACCTTAAATTAAACCCTAACTCTAATTATAACCCTAAATCCTAATCATAACCACTTTGTGTCATGCCAGAACCTCATCAAAATGTTGTCCCTCATTTCTCCTTTTTATAATGATTAAAGATATGGTTTTTTTTATTGTGTTATGATAGGGGGAAGACAATCTTAATAGGTAAAGATGATTTTACCTATTAAGATAATTACTAACCCAAGTTTTGAGAAGTGATTTTACCATATGTAAAGAAGCAAATAGGTTGGGATCTAAACAAATTTGCAACCCAAAAAATGTGATGAAAGTCTTCCTAAAAGCATGCAAAACCCTTCAAATTAAGTTGATTACCCACTGGGCTTCATTACCCAAGTAATTTTTGAGTTACCGTTCAAGTCAATTTGAAAACATTGCTCTGTTTTTTTGCCATGGCTACACTTTTGAACTTTAATTATTTCAATCACCAATTTGAGGGTAAATTCATCTCATTTGCTACGTTTAATTAGTAATTATCTTGTTTTTTTTAATCTTCAGTTTAAAGTTTTCACAAAGATTACATAATTTGGATTTGGTATGAATTAGGCATTTAATTAGTAAACACAAACCTCAAAAATAGAGAAATTTTTGTACTGTTTTTTCTGCAAAATCAATTGCAATCCATTTTGAGAATGATTTTCCTCTCGATCTGTTTTGATTTTTATGCTTTGCTTTTTAGTTAGGGCTTTTGTTCTGTCGTGGGTTGTAGAAGATGAATGTTATTATAGTCAATACCCTCTAAAATTACGCCAGGAGTATACGTTTTGTTTTAAAAAGTTATGTACAAGTCACGTTTTAAATGTTAAGGTGTAAATCTCACATGACACATAAAGTTTGGGGTTATTGATCAATACAGTGCTGACACGCAAAAAAGATCACCTCCCAACTTACGTGTCGATACTATATTGATCAGTTGATCAAAGTTAATTTCATGCTAACTACTTCCATTTATTTCAATTATTTGTTTAAGCCAAAACAAATTAATGGCTTTCTCATTGTACTTTGGGCTTTTTTATGGTGGAGAAATTTGAAACAAATTTTAGTCTAAACTGAATGTGGACTGAAATCTATCAATTATTTATGGGCTTTGGGCTTTGGGCTTTGAGCTTTGTCTGAGTTATGGGTGGACTACTTCTAAAGCACCCTGGTCAGTGGTCAATTGAGAACTTGATTATTGTACTGACGGACGGTAGGATATAAAATTATAAATTAATTAATTAATTAAATTGTATCCAAAAGAAGAGATTTTAATTAGAGGATTTGAGAGATTGGACACATACTCAAGTCCTACCAATTAATAACGTAGTTTTACTTAAACAACAATAAAATGATGTAAAAATAGAATTAATTTTTTTCCTAAAACAATTATTATTGTAAACGTGTATTTAATTAAGACTTTAAAAGTTTGGTTGTATTCAATCAAGACATTTAAAGAGTTTATAAAAGTTTATTGGTATTCAATTACTACTTTTGTAATGTCTTTAAAAGTTAGATGGTATTGAATGGAGACTTTTACAAAATCTATAAAAGTATTTTAGTATTCAAAAAGTCATAGATTTTTCAAAATTTTATCAAATAGTGGAGTTTGACAGACTTTAGAAGAAGATATACTCATGTCAAAAGTCTGACCTCATCTTTAAAGACTTCCAAATATTTGAAAAATGGAGAAGATGAACAGAGGAGATCAAACGAAGAAGAGAAAAGAAAACAAAATATATGTGTCTCACTTTCTCTTTGTCTACCTCAGTCCTCTCAAAATAAAAATCCCAAAAAGCTAGAAAGGAGCAAAGACCTATTTATAGCAAGTGAGGAGAGAGAAAAAGGAGGAGTTAAAAAGATGGAGTAGCGTTAAGGGCTCCAAATAGAACCAAGGGTATAAATGGAGATAATAAATATTTTAATATCATTTTATATTTCTTCTCTCCCATAAAAAAACTCGTTTATTATATTTGTAAGTATTAATGATGTATTTTGTTTTATGTTTATTTTAAAAGTAATAAATTTATTAATTTTGTTATTTGTTAAAAATTATAAATTGTTAGTTTAGTAATAATGACTTGATAGGAAAACGACAATGAACAATTTTAAAATTGAAATTGTTATTTTATATTACTATTAGTAGAAAATGACTTTTTTTATGAAATATGACATTTTCTTGTAATAGAGACTGGGTATATTCTAATAATTCAACTTCAACAATGTCTTTTATTTCAAATTAAGTTGTGACATGGTCAAAATATTTTAATATTATTTAATAATGTATTCATGTGACGCCCCCAAAATAGGTCAAATCCAACCAACTTATTCTGAGTCGCTAAAAACATGGTACAGAAAACAACTACAACTTTATTACTACAATTGTCGTGCAAAATACAACAACACATATGTTGTGAGTTTTGATACAAATATATACCAACTGTGACTCATGTCTCAACCTTGGATAGTACGTCACAATGGCACCTTACATAAAGGATGCAGTTAAAAGCATTTTAGAAATCGAATATTTGGAAAGTGCTCAAGAAAACCTTCGCATAATGGGAGGCCATGCGTATAGGTTATGATAGATATCATATGTCCATTGAATTATCCTGGTTGAATCTAAAAGTCCCCAAAGAAAAACAAGAAGATTACTATCATCTTCTTTCCAATGGTGAGTCTTCTCTTGACATATAATTATCTCCACTGTCTGCAATTGAGAATTATGTTTTAAGCAAACTCCAAGATCATATAGGTAGTGCTCGTAGATATACTTAGCAAGTGAATGTGCACAACCCTGTCTTATGATAACTCAAGGTTGTATGTCATTAGACATCTTGTATGATAGTGACAAAATACCCTATCAAAGTTGGGTTTGCCTCACCCTATTCGATTCACCAAAATTAAATATCAAATGATGTATACAATACGACACACTTATCTAAAGTTCTCAATAAAATTATTTTCATACTATTTAGGGAGAACCTCAACAACTATGACCAGATTCTATTCCCCTGTTATCCCCCGCCGACTTGAAGAACACTCTTATTACCTGAAAGGAATTGTGAAGCAAAAGGGTGAGCACAACTAGCTCAGTAAAGAATATCATAACTAAAGATAATTAAATTATCAATAGCCTTCATCAATAATAAATCAGAGATTTAGAACATATGGTAGATGATAAAACTTTCAACCATAGTTGCAGCGGAACGAGCAATCCGTTAGAAGAGTCAAATAGACCATAAAGTCTATTATCTTCTCCATGTTAAAAGTCAACCAATAATGTTTTAACCCTGTAACATCAATCAACAGTTTCTGTCCACAATCATGTGAATAACTCATAATCATAATTGTAGTTCTAAATTCTTTTTCGCATTCAGATTTAAGATAATTTTCATCACTGTCTTTACCAAACATCAAAGATCATGGTTATACCAAATCACGTTCTGTTCATAATCATACTAATAAATTCATCTTCAGACTACGACCAAAGATATTCATCAACATTCATCTTTGCACTATGAGCCAAAGATATTCAACAATGTCATCTCTCCACTACAAAGCCAAAGACATTCATATCTCAAAGAAATACATAATCATTTCAGAATTTATATAAACATAATTATAACCATGTTGATCAATTCACCTTGCACTTAAGCTAAAAATATTCCATTGTAAATTCAATGGTCACGTGATCATCTTAGTCAACAATTCAACTTTGCACCATGGCCAAAGAGAACCCATAGTCACGATCATACCAATACTTTACCCATATTTACACTCAAGTCAAAGAGAAATTCCATCACTGTGGTTATAAAAATATTATATATGATAATAAAAATAATATGATCAACAACTGCATTTAATTTCAAGAATAAGATTCATAAATCAATGATTTCATAACACCTTAATCCAAATGTTATAAATCACTTAATAATCTCATAATCTAATATTATTAATATTACCACAATATCTTAATCATTTCTTAAACTTATAAATAATTTATTTTAATTGTTTATACTTTACTAATTAATGCATTTAATCATTCTAAAATGCCAAACTCACAAGATTTCATCACCAATAACCAAAACCCTCATAAAAAATCTGCATATACCTTATATAGGATTCTTAAGCCATAAAATCCTATTTTTCAATTTTCTTACTTCACATAACATATTTAATTCATTTACTCATAACTAGTCCATTTTCATGAAAAATACCAAATCAGTTCCAAAAATATTTTTTTCTGAGATTTAGCATAATATAGTCCCACATTGAACATATATTTTTCTCAGAATTTTTAAAATTCATTTACTATTTTTTATATGGCCAAAACCGTCGAATATTTAGACATTTATCATAAATTGTATTTTTCTCCAAAAATTCCGAAATTCACAGAGTATACTGATGTTATATAGATGTATTCCCAATAAAAATTTCATCAATTTTGGAGTTAACCACAAGGAGTTATAAGCGTTTACTTTTAAAATAGTTTTTTCTCATAAAATCCATAACTCTTAATCTATATATCCAAAAATCGCCATTTTTGGACACAATCAACAAAACTCATCAAATTATCATTTCAAATTTTTCCAGAATTTTTGAAGGTTCGCAAAAATTTTGAAACTGAAAAACATAATAACCCTTAAAATCCCTTACCTCAAAAGAGCAATACTTCTGACAGGAATGTTGGATATAACGCTGAAGAGAACTTGCACCGTATAGAAACACTCAAGATATCTAAATACTCACAAAAATACGCTCGATAATATAGAGAGAGAAAACTTCAGTTTCTGGTGTGATTTTCAATTCTAACCTAAGCACCCTTATTTATAGGAAATTGCTTAGAACACCAAAGCAGAAAATTTAATAAAATATTAATATATATATTATAAATTCCTACACACACCTCCACTGATCCAAAACATCAGCCACACATGTGTCAAACTCACCAAAAATATTTTTCATAAAATAAATAATTAAAACTTCCAAAAATCAATTATTTTGGAACTTCGGAACTTCAATAATTCATAATAAATAGCCCTTTTGTCAGAAAAATTCGAACCACATATCCTTTCCATAGGAAATTTAATTCTCTACAACTTTGCAGAAGAATATTTTTTCAAATTCCAAACAGAAATTGACCGAAATTCACAAACGGACGATTTTACAGGCTATAATCAAATTTCAGTCAAGAAATGGGGTCCACCGACACAAAAAATATGTGTTAATCATTTAATGCAATAAAAATACTCTTCCTCCTCATATACACATATCCCACATTCTTTGTAAAAATATCACCATTATTATATTATTAAAATATAATAATATATTTAAATGAATTATTTTATCAGAAAAAGATAAAATATTAATTTTCAACAATTATCACATTAAAATTTTTTTCATCTATATCCACATAAAATAAATATTTTTCTCATCATAAAAATCAATAATTAATTATTAACAAATAATATTACGTAATCACATAAGCGACAACCAGTAGCTTCAGGAAAGAGGGCTTTCAATAAGAATTTCTCTCCTTCTTGGTAGCTTGATTAGGTGACCAAACCTCTCTTTAGGCGGAACTTTCGAGATATTGCCAATAATATTATCTAATAATATTATTGAGGATAATATGAATTATTGCTTCGATAATGGAAAATATCGCCAGTAGTGACAATTTGAAACAACGAAGAATATAAAATATCAACGTAGCAATTATTGAATCAATAAAATAAAATATTGAACAATAATTACTGTAACAATTATTGAGTAGTGTCTTCTTTACGTAAGAATCAATAATTGGTGCAATCTGTCAAATGTCTTCTTGTGCGACAACGCCATAGCGTATTCTTGTGTTTCAAACCACCGGGTATTCCAACAAGATAATCTGTGAATAACTCTACGATTATTTATATACAACTTATACTTGTCGTTTTCTTCATCCAATTGCTTTTCGTTATAGGGCCCACAAAAAGATCATACTGGCCGTCAGCATCTAATATTCTCCAGCTGCGGAAAGAATATTCCACGACCAAACGAATATTCTCCGACAACAATGAATATTTTATAACCACTTGATTATTTAAAATATTTACATATATCACCTTTAATTTTAAACTTTTATCAATTTAACCATTTACTGAATAGTATTTATAAGAAAAATTGAATACTTTTATTTCATAAAATTCGGGGTCTTACAATTCATTTCATCTAAAATATAAGATCTTTGTTGACTTTTTAACAATTAATATAAGTTGCAAGATATATTAAAAATATACAAAAGTCTACCAAAGTCTTGGTAAAAAGTTTATTAAAAGTCTGTTACTTATTTCATGAAGTCTTTAAAAAATCATTTTAAAAGTCTTTAAAAGTTGTTAAAATTACAAAAGTCTGTTTACTTGAAAAAAATCTTTAAAAGTCGTTAAAATCCATAAACTCTACAAAAATCTGTTACTTGAAAACAAAAAATTAAAAGTCTTTATTGAATATATACACCCTATAATCCATGTTTAATGTAGTTATGCAGGTTATATTTTAAATATAAAATCTTTTGACTTTTACAAAATAAAAAAACTACAACATATATGTCTCAAATGACGTATAACATTAATTGAGTAGATATCATGTGATTGACTATATCATAAAATATTATTAGAATCTATCTAATAAAATACAGATAATTTTAAATTTTTCGCTCACTCAATAAATCATCTGGGTCGTCCAGAGTTTGTAATAAATTCCACCATTCATACAGTACCGGAGGCACGAGACACATCTAGTATTTAATATAACGTCATTTGAGACCAAAAATTTGAGAGATCACTTAGCATTACTCTTTTTCGAATATAACTCGATGAACACAACTTATGAGTTAAGTATATAAATATTTATTTTTTTTTATTTTTTTTTCATTTTTGGTCGTTCAACCAATATATATATATATATATATATATATATATATATATGGAATAGTTCGAGAAGCTGACCGATCAGATAATCGGACTAGCCTTTAGCTTATTTAACCCGTCTGTCGCTAGAACGGTTCGATATATATATATATATATATATATATATATATATATATATAAAGAATCAAGAGTATTCGATCTCTTTATCTATCACTTCATGTATATAACTCAATGAACATTCTTATATTCTAGTTCTACATAAAATGAAATATAATAAATAGAAAAAGAATATAAAATAAGAAGTTGGTTGTCAATTTCTTCTTCAGAGATGATGGTTGTATATTATTATTATATTCCTCCAAATTAAACAACATTATAGGGTTTGTCTAAGCTAAGAATTGAGATGCATAGAATTATGAACTTCTTTTTCTTGGACAGAAAGCCAAAACATAATTTAACCCACCTTTTAAAAAAAAGAAAAAGGAAAACAACAATTTAACCTACCTAAAAGAAGACACCAAGACTTTTTTTTTATTTTTTTTAAAAAAATGGTGCAAATCTGCCTAACCTAAGGATTATTACGTACCTCAATTTCAAAATATAATATCATTTGTTGCTGTCTCTCCATCTTTAACCTATTTAAACCAAACCCTAGCTCCAATATCACTTGTCCCCGTCTCTTCATCTTTAACATACTTAAACCAAAACCCTAGCTCCTTTATTCGCATAAGGGATCGTTTGGTTGGAGAATTTGATAAGACCATATAAGCGTAGTAAGGTCAATGTTTTGGTTGAATTACGTTACGTAGTGATAGTTTTATGATATCACCACCACCTTTGTCTCCAAAACTAATCACCAAAACCCTCGTTCCTGTATAAATTAAGATTGGAACCAAACGACCCCTAAAAGAAGATAATGGCATTCCAGAATGTTTGATTTGAACATTAAAGAAATAATTTTGTATTGCATGATCATCCTCCTCTCATCTGTCAACTTCAACAGCTCCATGAAATGAGTTCAACAAAGGGTAAAGGAATAACAGAGAGTCTAGTGAGTTTTTTTTTATTAAAAAGATATTCTTCTTAATTATATATAGTTTTTTATTCAATATGGATTTATGGTTTGAGACACTTTGAGTTAAGATTTCGGCTAGATTAAAAAAAAAAGAAAAAAAAAGGTTAGGCCTTGACAATGTTGTTGAATGAAATAATACAAAGATGGGGCAATTTTTTTTATTTAAAAAATTGAATATTAATTACTATATACCATGTTATCATCTTTCTAATTTAAATTAGTAAACTTAATAAAATCATAAAGTGGGATTAATGTTGTGATATCATCCTATAGTTCATAGATCAATATTTCCAACTGCATAATGTTGATCATAAATGTAACATCTAATATTTGTTTTTGGCCAGTACTCACATCTAGATCTGTAAAACACAATCTGCATAGTATCTGTTACATGTATTTGACCTTAAGTTGACCACGCCGAGGCAGATTTTCTTCTTCTACCTCTTTCCAGCTTTCTCCTACTAGTACTCCCACCATTTTTCATAAAAGGTTCTTCTAGGATGGTGGACAGACCTGAAAAAGTTGAAAGCCAAAAGTAATTCACATGATATATATAATATAATAGTATGCAGAACTCACCATGTATATTTAAATATTAGTTGGATATGCGAAGTCACCAACTTGAGATATTTATAAACTTTGTATATGATTTAGAGTGGCGGGAAATTGATTTTATTAGATATATTGTATAGGAGTCTGATCCGTACGTAGCCGGTGTTAGATTACATCTAACTTTCAAGGGTAATACCCAAAAGGTGTTTTGCACTACAGTTCCTGGAGTTAATGACTCTTAGTCCCGGAAGTTAGATGCCATGTATAGATCATTCTTCTATATAATGATGTAATAATACTAAGACAAAGTCACCAACTTGTGCACCATTAGATTATATACATATAATAATGGAGCTACGTAATGGATTACAAATAATGAAACTTACCTGACATGGAAACCTTGTTCTCAAAAGTCTTTCCCATCACTTCATCATGTATGTAATCTTCATAGCCACTTTCAGAATCACAGCGACACGATTTATGTACTCCAGTGACATAATTGTTCAATGTTTTGGACCTAGCAGCTGCAAAAAGCCATGTTGAATCCATCTGCTTGCTGATCATACGCACCGCGTAGTATGGAATTTTCACATCCTTTGTGGAATTATCTGATTTGATGTAGCAGCTATTTATGAACATGAGGCAGTCCATTAAGCTCTCTTTAGCCTGCCCTTTCATGTCATAAGCCTGTGATCTTCTCCAAAGGCTTTTTGGGTGAGAGTTTGGAGGATTCGAAAGGCAAAGAGCTCTAGTTGTGTCACTAATGGCAGAATCTGTGTAACTAAGCAACAAATGACATTGAGCTCTATTACTATAAAGAACAGTTCTTTCTTTTCTAAGTCTTAATGGGCACAACTCCAAAGCCTCTGTGTACTTCATAACTGCTTCTTCAATCTCTCCTAACAAAAAGCTATGGTTTCCTTGTTGTTTTATCAAGCTTACCATAACTCTTTTCTCTTCCTCTTTTTCATCAGACATGGAATTTTCTTTTCTCCTCTTCTCTACCTTCAAAACCCATATTTCTTCTAGTGCTCTCTGAACTTCACCATTTTTGATCTTGGACTTGTTTCCCTTAAAATCTTGAAGAAGTGTTCTTGTGATGGTTTTGCCTAAATTTGATCTTTCTCCAATAGTTCTAAGCTCAACTAAATCAATCAGATACAAGGTGGCAATTTCAATAACTTTGTACCTTGTATCAGTATCTTTGAGAAGTAAAAGTAAACAATCAATGCCCATGTATTGCCAATCATCTGAAGATCTCGAGAGATTACAGAGACTATCGATGACCTCATTAGATTCAGCAATTCTCGTTCTTCCAATTTTAGTGTAACACAAAATTCTAATAAGTCCAACCCCAGCAGGTGATGTGTGATTCACCAAGCCACCCCACATTTCACACAAGTCCTTCAAGAAATCTCGTCTACAAACGAGATTTATAGACCTCTCTTTGATAGCAAAGCAGTTTAGAAGATGTAAAGACCAGCACTGCATTTGGCTAGCCCATTCCTCAGCTTTCCGGTTCTGCATTTCTACCCCTCCAACACCACGTGTAAGCAAGTCACCGTGATATTTCAACCTCATACTCTCATCCTTCACTCCCACAAACATATCAAACACTAGTTCTAGACAAGTGGAAGCTAAATTCATCGCTAACTTAACCACCTCTTCTTCATGTTTGGCCACAAATTCAAATGTTCTTTCATAGCTTGCGAGATGTCCAAGTGCTCTAACCGCTACCCTTTGCTCAACCCAACTCATCTTTCCCCTCATAAGCTCTAACAATGGAGGTATCACACCTGATTCCACCGCTTTTTCTGCAAACTCAACCTTGTTCATGGTATAGGAACCAATGACATGAGCTGCATAATATGGAATGTATATATTTTGGCCTTTTAGAAGCCAAACTCTATCATTTATGCCTCTAGAGAGTAAACTAGCCATGCACTTGAAGATGCCAAGAGACGGAAACTCTGGATCATTAGGATGTGTCATGGCAATGTTCCATAGAGCACTTAGCACTAGAACATGTTCTTCATCACCAATCAGTTGTATTTCTTTGAAGCATTTTTCGATTCCTAATCTCCTGATCGATGAGATTGGCTCCTTCATGATGCAAAAGAAACAACGCGGATTAGTACAAGGCTGCTCGATCATCGTGGTGGTGGCTGTGCTGGTAGAAATATCATCCATTCTTGTTTGAGAATCCATGGATTAGGAAGAAAAGAAAACAAGTCGAGGGTTTTTGAAAATGATTATATATGGGATCAGGGTTTTAGACTTTTACATGTGAAGATGAATGTAGGTAAAAAGAATGGGAGGATAGTGGAATGGTGACTTGACTAGCATGAGAAGATTCTATCAATGCATAAATTTTAAAATACAGTTTTCTATTGTGAGTGGGTTACTCTTTCTTTTAGCAGATCAGAGTTCTGTTGGGCAATCTTTGGTAAAAAAATAAATAAAAAATCATCTTTTTCTAAATGTTCTTTTATGCTTCTTATTATTCTGATGCACAAGCCTAATTTGTCTTATCTGAAAAATGATTGCATATGAAAGATTGCAAATCTACTTCAATTACAGCAATACATGAACGAGGAAACAGTAAAGTAATTCCTTGTTCCTATAGCAGAACTAAATTTCTCCATCTACTTTTTCTTAGCTGCATGTGTGCGAGCGTGTTTAAAAATCTATAGGTACTTTGTATTTAACTAATTAATTATGTTACTTAACAGGTTCTTTAGCCAATGATTTTATCATTACTCCGAGATAAACTTATCTACCAAATAACATCAGTAAAATATATCATTCCATTGGAAAATATATAAAAAAAAACATATAGAATTCTACTCCTTTATTACCCATAAGAACATATATAGATTAGCAAATAATTTAATGCAGCCTCTGTTGTGAATCAATCAATAGTCTTAGTTGCAACTAGTTAATTAATAAGCCAGGTCATGTACTAGTAAACAACCTTAATTGTCCGACATTTTTAAGGATTAAGAAAGTGTATATGCAATGAGCATTCAGATGGGAGCTGCAAAAGGGGGTGAGGACCACAGCTTGAAAATGGGAGATTGTCCCTTCAAACCAGAAGTTAAATTGTGGTCCCTTCTCACTTTAGAGCATTTGAATGAATTCTTCAAATAAATATGAATCCCACAACTAGCAAATCTAAGAATATAAACAATAAAAAGATTAAAAACAGGGGTTAGTACATATGGGGAAGGTCTCAAGAATATGCGGCTACTATAATATAGAATCATGAAAAGTAGATTTTACAGTTATTAATCTTCGTTAGCGAATGGTTATTCGCCTAAACATTCTTCTACTACCCAAAACAAATGTACCTTTCCTGTCTACAATAATCATGATGATTTAGTTCTTGTAAAGACATCTGGTTTTTGTCGTATCTTAATCTAGTTTATTACTTCTTGTACAATAGGCGTGGAAAATAACTACGTTAATTCCTAAGATCATGATGAGGGGATACCTAGTTCATGATCTACTCACACTATCCTAGGTGAAACTGAAGAATGAAAGTTGCTTTCTGTATTATTCCAAGCTTAGAAGGCTTGAAAGTTTTCTTTCATTTGACAAATATTCGTTTTAGTTACTAACAAGACATTATTATTTTGCCAATATTTCATGCTTAAAACCAGGGTTCAATCACATGCTACAAAGGAATAGCACTATAGCAGAAAGTATTAATTATTTCAGGTAAAAGCCATGAGAATTGTAGCATGCAGATAGTTTAATAAAAGCTGCTTCTGGTGTTAGACTATTTGCTTTTCCATATTGACAATTGCACAACTAGCAAGATGCCCAATACGCACTTCTCTCTTAGAAATTCTAGTGCAGTGAAGATATTGTGCACAATAGTACTGGAGAGCAGCAACATATCCATCTATTTTCCAAGTCATTGAAAAAACTACATACAGTCCACCAAGATCAAATACAAGAAGTTTAAAGCAGCTTGGATAAAAATTTGGTAACGAGACAGTTTAGTTTTACTCAAAACCACTAAGCCAATTCAAAGATCATTTCAGAAACATATTTCGTATCATTTGCTATTTATTATTTTGTATCGCAAAAAGAGTACCATTTCAATTGACTGCAGAATAAAATGACACAATGGCCTCAACCTCACTATCACAATTTCATCATTATCCACTACTACTAACCAACACTCGCCAATTTTAGGGATAAATACGGAATACAAATATATCCTTCATAATTTGAAAATTTTTAAATGGGACTCTTTTTGTGGAACGGGAGGGGGAGTATCTGTTCTGCTTTCCTGGCATTTGTTTTAGGAGTTGGCTGCATCAATATATTCTATCCAATAAGAGTCCACCTAATACTCCCTCCATTCCAAAACTAGAAATATATATGTCAAAACAAAATTCTAAGGATATTTTATGTTCTCAGTTGTACTCTTGTACTCTGTTTGGTTACAATATTGGAATCAGAATGGGAATTGGAATGGAATGGGTGTTCCTATTCATATGTTTGGTCAGAACGAGAAGCTACATGATTTTGATTGATTGAGTTTTTTTTTTAAGTTTGTCGATCGAAATGGAATGGATAATCTTTACTCATCCTCCTGATGGAATAAGCACTCCTTTAAACATTTGATTAGGCATTCTATTGGAATGCTCATTCCCTCCCTTTTTTAAGTAACCAAACATAAGAATGAGTTAAGAAACCAAACAGAATATTAGTTAAGAATTTAGTAGTGGTTGTGTGATGATAGATATGATAGTAAAAAAACATGATAGGAATATCATGCCACTTTATAGTCCTAAAATAAAACTGTATCTCTAATTTTGGAAAATGCATCTTTGATTTTAGAACGGAGTGAGAAAATAACTTCAGAATACGTTATCAGAACTCGACCTTTTATTATGTAACCACTCACAGACTTATGCAATAGTGTCGGAAGATCAGGGCATAAAACTGGTTAGCTATGCCTAAAAAATTAAAATAAGCTTAGAAAGGAGGGAAAACTCTGTTTATCGTTGCTGATGGTTTTGCATTACCATATAATGCAGCTTTTAATTGTGAAATAAGAGAGCAGCATATCCTAGAATTTAAATGTCCATGTCAAAATCTAGTAGCATTTCATCAGAATTTATCTTCATTGTCATAACTGGGGAGTGACTTCTACAAACACGAGTACATGTGAAGAGGAGAAGACTTACGTGTTTAAGAGAGTTCCACATTGCTTGTGCTGAACAATTGCTCGCAGGCACCAGAGATGTAACAGACACCTCACAAAACTTTTTACAAATTCAGCACCTAGAAAATTCTCCTCAACTGATCAAACCATAGACATCAAACACTGTCAGTAAATTCATACACGTTTATTACTCGATGGAATCAAGTCTCTGATCATATATTGTACACAACAGTCTAACAGCGAAGAATATTTTTTAGACCTACTCCTTGCGGAAATAAGTCAGATAATGTTACCCACTACCCATTTGTTTTTTTTTTGTAAAAGAAAAACAAAAAAAACTCTCGACTTCTCGTGGTCTGACCTCAACCTTTTTATTTTCATTTTTGGATCTTAGCCAATTCTCAAAAACTACTGGCAGCACTGGAATTATTTCTCATTCAGGTTTCTAATTGTCTTGTACATTGATCATATACAAGCAGCCTGGTTTTGTTTCTTGCTTTGTCAATAGATGACATGTCAAAGTATATTTTGTTACAACATTTTCAGTGAAGAAGCTGAATATGTAACAAAGTTTTCCCGACTTGGGTGTTAAATTTGACAGAACCCAAATTTGAACAAGAACACAGAGGTCCAGCCAAGAAGGAAGTTGCTACTAGTACAAACTTGTGCCAGTTTTAAGATGTGCTAGTGAACATGTTATTATGAATCACAGGTCATCTTTTCTGATGAATCCCACTGGAAACAGCTACAAATAGTTTCAAACTACCAGTATGATGATAAACAGATACCTTATACAGAATGCGCGAATCTAGGATATTAAACGGCAGAGCAAGAAAGTTGCAAGAACAAGCTCAGGCTGCTCAGCAGAGTGGACATTTTCAGGATGAATAATAGTTTATCCAGAGCAACAAAATAATAAAAATTATTGATTTGGGGTGTCTTCACATTCGTTCGAATCATATTATTAACGAATCTGAGTCTCGTTCGTATTTTTTCAAATCGAGCCCAAACTGTTCGGCTCGTTTACAACCTTATGTCAACCAGTGAGAATTTGTGAAATTTGCTACATTTTCTTCGAGGGAGATGGTTAAATGCACTACTACACATTTCACTGCCTAGAAATCTCTGCAAGATGAAACTGAGCAAATTTTGTTCTATAGCGGAGTGAGTAGTGCATTTATTACTTCCCTTCCTCTAAATGCGGAAATTGAACTTCATTTTGCAGCTTCACTGGCAAATTATGAGGCAGTGATGATTAGCACGGACATTGGAAGAAGAGACAGAAAACAAACACATTGCCAGCAAAAAGAACATAATCAACAATTTGAAGGACAGAACTGGTCCGCATAGTAAACTATGAAACAACCAGTTACCTTTTAGCAGAAGTTTGAATGATTATATGGAAGAGAATAAATGGAAGCAAAGCATATTGATGTGTACAATATCTTTGCTGAATATCATGATTTGTACACAGCTTTCCCAGCAATGTTCATAGTCATAATCCACAACCAGTAACCATACTGAATAACTTATTATAAAGGTTCTGAATTAAAAAATAGCAGGCAAAGATAGAACTGAGTTTTTTCACTTCTTTGAACTATTTTAATACACACTAATACTCATACCCAACAATTGTCACGTGGCATAATCTAAAAGCTTTTGCTTCCCATGAGAATTTTACAAAACCATAAAAGACATTTATGTTCATCAAGTATCACAGCCGAAAGACTTTGCAGAAGAGATTTTACACGAGGGAGTTTCAAGTCACAGATTAACAGTTACATTAAATTCATGCGTGAAAGTAAATTAAGTTAACAAACCTCCTTTACTTCCATATGCAGTAGGAAAAGCCTGGATCCATTATGCAACTCTTAAACTGAGTGTTAACAGATTCCCCAGACTTCCCACACATCCTGTGACTATTTACAGATTCTAGGAGACTTGATATCAATTTCAAAATAGCCTCAATCAACTGAGATCCTACCTCACCACTTCACTTCAAGTTTGTCAGTCCAATTATACTAAACTAAGATCTAGACCCATGGTCCAAAGATTTGCAACCAAACTGAGTCACTTTCTCACATATCCATCTTCAAAATAAAATCTATTATTGGTGTGGGTATTGTCTGATTTCTCCAGTGATGCAACTTTGGCACGATAAGCTGTTGTTGCTGCAGCAGCCACAGCAGTCTTTACCCTCTCCTCCTGGGGAAGCTCACATGCTTCATTCATAGATCCATATCTTAGTTCAGCAGGAGGAATGAAACAGTCTACTGACAAGCCTGGGACATTGAACGCAACTTCTTCAATTGTCCATGCTTCTTCCATCCTCGTCTTAGTGTGACTCATTGCTGTTTCTCCAAACCTGAAAAGGGTTACCATTGATCGCCCTGAGTGAGCAATCATGATCCCCTCAACAGGCCTATAGTCATCAAGAAATGAATTGATTGTGGTCTCCCAGTAAACAGCGTCACCTCCATTGGTTTGGATACGAGTCAAATGAGAGTCTTCCAAGTGCACGAGCAGCCCTTTTTTCTGACAGAAATAGCCAAACAAGACATGCCTTATGATCTCTGCTGGCCCTTCACTCCTGGATTTCAATGTATGAGGATCAGCACAAAGCTTGAGAATGAAACAATCCTCTCCATTGATTTTCTTCTCTCCAATGCATCTTGCTTTGGTAAACATGCTTGCAGTGGTTCTCGGGTCAAGACCCTACAAGCAGATGATAGGTTAGATCTTCAATTTCCTAATGGATAAGCAAATAAAGAAACAAACAAATGAGACATGACTGAGGCATGAGCACAGACAACTTCACCTGAAGAGCACGACGCAATGGTCTAACAGGCCCTTTTGCAACATGTGAACCAAGCCATGGTGTGTGCCGCCACACAAGCTTTCCATTGCAACCAGCATGAACCTTGCTACCACCAAGCGCAAGCTCCACGTACCACATGTCTGGATTCATCTGCCATAGCACAAAGCCACCGGACTCTGCTGTTTTTGAGGAGTTTCTGGTCTTTATCACCTTTGTAGTAGTCTCCATATCAAAGGCTAGCATTCGCACCTTCCCCATTGCATAAGCATTCTGAATAGAGTTGTGAAGTTTCTGGCCTCCCGACGCTGCAATGAATTGTTGCAATATGTATTGAGCAGATGAAGTTTCCTACAAACAATGATCATTCAAGTCAACTAACCTTCAAATCATAATGTTAATTTCTTAAACTGCTTAACAACCTCCTTCCCCAAAAAAAAAAAAAAAAAAAAAAAAGTCACCATGTGGAGTTGGTTCTTTATTTGTTCCCAATCTAAATTTAATAGTAGACAAACTGACAGTCCAACTACTAAAATATTTAAACAGACCCAATCTTGGTAGATTTTTTCTCAAGACAGCAGATGACATCATATGAAAAATAATAATAATAAAAAATAACATCTCAGCCCCCTCCCAAAACCTCAAATAGTTAGAAAGTCTTGTACAGAGCCATAAATTGCTACATACATGCACATATCATAGATTTTCAAAGCACAAAAATATTACAGATTCAGTAGATTGCATATAATGCTAGGAAGGAGTAGCAAACATGAAAGTTCTTATTTATTTCATATAATACCCAAATAAAAAAGTTATCATAAAAGGGAGAACATTTGTTCTGATTGAAACACTTCAGTAGCTAATGGACATAATTTATTATCAAATGACCACTAAAGTACAAAACTAACATAATCAGCCAAAAGTATAATACACAGTAGTTCTATCAATAATATGCTCAAACAACCAAAATCCAAACCATCAAGTCTAGATTCTAAGATACCATAATAATCCATTTCGCAATTACAAATGAATTTATAAAAACATAACCAAAGAAACAAGTAATGAACAGAAAACCAGTTAACTATAAAAGCTTTATTTTATAAAAATCTAACAAGAAATAAGGGAAAAAAGAAACAAATAAGAAGGGGATGAAAAATTACAATGGGAGTGTCTTTGATACTAAGATGGGGAAAAGGGTCATTACTGCTAACGTGCACCGGAGCCAACGGCGCACCCAAAACCCCCAGCAGCAACCTCAGATCGGATGGTTCGCGACTCAGCTGACCCTTCATCCAGTGACCCAACTTCTCCACCTTCGAATCACCACTGTCCATCTCCTCATTGGCACCCGGGCCTTCCCTCAAAGGCGACAGCGCCTCCACCGACCTAAAACCTCCCGATCTCGCAACAAATTGCTCCGGCGGCGCCACCAGGTAGCCCTTGCTCCGCCTAAACAAACCCAAACTTGGCGACCCGCTCCGGCTCCTCCTCCCCCGAGACCTCGCCGGCGATAAGCCCCTCACCACCTCTTCCTTCAACGCCGAAAAGAACCCTTGTTTCTTCTCCATATTTACAACAATCCCACTACAGATTCAATCTGCAAACTATGAAGAAGCAAAACCTGAGAGCAAAAACAAGAGAGAGTCTCAGTCTGTCAGTAGTACTGTAAAAGAGCAGGGTAGAGAGAGAAAGGGAGAGAAGGGTATGCTTTTTGGAAGAAGCAAAACAATTTCATTGTTATACACAAACATTATCTCTCTATCTCTATATGTATAATTATATATTGTACTCCTATGTATTATAGGAAAGAAATGGACTGGCATGAGAGAAACGACACTGTGGGTGAGGTAAATAGCTGCAGAATGTAGACCGGTAATAGGTTGGTTAGTAGAGACAGAGAAATGTATGTATAATCATGTGTATGTCTATTATATATTCTGATCTACATGAAACGGCGGGTAGGGTCCATTTCGGATTTGGGTATCCTATCTAGTTGCTAAAAAAATTCGGTTCTTTTGGTTTTTTATCGAACCGGTTCGATATTGGTTTTTTCGGTACCGATTTTTCGATTTTTTATATTTTTCGGTACCGATAGCGGTAATGAAAGTTTAGAATTCGGAAAATACTGAAAAATCAAAAAAAAAAAACGAAATGTTCAAATTTTTATCCGATTAATTTGAACAGAATGAAGTTTGGGCGCTTTTTTGTAAAGTATTATGAGTCAAAGGTAGTAGAAATTTGAACCAAGAATAGTTTTTGGGTCGAACCAGAACTTAAGCACTTTGTATGTGGCGTGCTTGGGGCAATCAGCTGATATTATGATAATATCAATTAGTTAATATTTTTGAAAGTATAACTATTTTGTATAACAGTCACTCTTAGACTAACTATTTTGTTCTTATTACTAACTACCTTTCAACTTTCTAAAAAATATTAACAAAATAGAAAACTATATTGATGAATTAACCAAAAGAATAATCAGTTGAAATAACCTGTTGGAATATCATGTATGTGCGAATTACGCATGACCGGATTCCATTCTTTATTATTCTGTTGGAATAACCTGTCTGTGCGGATTACGCACGCCTGATGAATTCTGTTGTTATTCCATTCTTTATTATTACTTTGGAATATCCATCGCATGCGGATTACGCATGACACTGGTTTCATTCTTTGTTATTACGTTAGAATATCACATGCATGCGGATTCGCACGCACTGGTTCAATTCTTTATTATTTTGTTGGAATAACCTGTTTGTACGGTCTATCGCATGCATGGTGAATTTTGTTGTTATTCCATTCTTTATTATTTTGTTGGAATAACATGTCTGTGTGGACTACCGCATGCATGGTGAATGATCCTTTGTATTCATTCCTTAGTAACTTGTGAAAATGATGCATCATGTGGATTACTACGTGCCTCAGGCGAAAATCCATTTCATAGCTTCATATATTCTATTATACTCAATTGGTTAAAGTTTTGGCTTCTATACTCCATGAAATTAGTAGAATATCCTGGATAGTTGAGCTTCATCCAGTATCTTTTCATGGAAATATTCTTCTGAGCATTCTTGAATTTTACTCCACAAAGCAGTATCATGTTGACAATTTAGACGTTATTGAGTTCAGGATAAATTAACTTATAAATCTTTAAAATTTATTCTTTAACTTGTTTTATTGAATTAACATCATCCTCATGCTTATATTATGTTGAAAGTCATCTTTGTCTTACGTGCAAAGATGGACTGTTGATTATTTGTTTTACAGTTGTATATCTTTGGCTTACGTGCAAAGATAGACTGTTGATTATTGGTTTTACAGTTGTATATTTTTGGCTTAGTGCAAAGATGAACTATTGATTGATAAGTATCTTTGGCTTATGTGCATAGATGAACTATTTATTGGTATGATTATGACTAGGGATCATTCGGTATAATCATGACCCGTAATATTATAGATGATGTGGTAAAAGTCCTCATTGGCCCGTAGTGCATTGATGGACAGTTATTGGTATGATTATAACCAAGGATTTTTCGGTATAATCATGACCATTAATGATTACATGAATATCCTTGGCCGTAGTGTAGGGATGATTCGATGATGTGGATTATTTATTAAGCTGAGTCTCAGCGATAAAATATTGATTATACATTTTAATTAAGTAAAAGATAGTAGATATCATGCTCTACTTGACTCTTTTAAAAAATACGGTTGTATGTCTTTGGCTTTTTGTAGTGCAAAGATGAATTATTAATGAATATCTTGGTAGTAGTGCAAAGATGAATTTATTAGTATGATTATGAGCATGAATTGTGATTTGGTATAACCATGACTTTTGATGTTTCGTGGTGAAGATAGGTGATGAAAATTATCTTAAATCCCATGGGTGCGAAGAGGAATTTAGAACCACAATTATGATTATGAGTTATTCATATGATTGTGATGAGGCTGTTGATTGATGTTCTGAGGATAAAACATTATTGGTGGACTTTTAACACGGAGAAGATAATAGACCTTATGGTCCATTTGACTCTTTTAATGGATCGCTTCGTTCACCGCAACTATGGTTGAAAAGTTTTATCATCTACCATATGTTTTAAATCTCTGATTTATTATTGATGAAAGCTATTGATAATTTAATTATCTTTAGTCATGATATTCTTTATGGGCTAGTTGTCTTTACCCTTTTGCTTCACAATTCCTTTCGTGTAATAAGAGTGTAGGTATTTGGTGAAAGCGGGGATAACAGGGGAATAAAATGGTGGTCAATAGCTGTTGAGGTTCTCCCTAAATAGTATGGAAATAATTTTATTGAGAACTTTAGATAAGTGTGTCATATTGTATACGTCATTTAATATTTAATTTTGGTGAATCAAATAGGGTGAGGCGAACCCAACGTTGGAAGGGTGTTTTTGCTACTATCATACAAGATGTCTAATGACATACAATCTCGTGTTATTATAAGACATGGTTGTGCTCATCCACTTGCTGAGTATATCTACGAGCACTACCTATATGATCTTGGAGTATATTTGAAATATAATTTTCACTTGGAGACAACGGAGATAATTATATGTCAAGAGAAGACTCACCATTGGAAAGAAGATGATAGTAATCTTCTCGTTTTTCTTTGGGGTCTTTTGGGTCAACCAAGGATAATTTCGTGAACAATGATATCTATCATAAACCTGACGCATGACCTCCCATGTACGAAGGTTTCCTTGAGCACTTCCCAAAGATTTTAATTTCTAAAACAGTTTTTGACTGTACTTTTATGTAAAGTACCATCGTAAGGTTGTGGTCGAGGCACTAGGAGAGTTACATACATTTGTATTAAAACTCACAGCTTATCTGTTGTCATACTCTGCACGATAGTTCAATAGTTGTATAAATGAAGTTTGTATTTCATTTTTATAGTGCGATATCTGGTGACTCAAGATGGGTGATGTATACCTATTTTGGGGGCGTCACAAATGGTATGAGAGCTTAGGGATATGGTCGCTGGCGGAGATATGAGTCTAGAACTAGGAGGGGAGAGACGAGTAATATACTTCGCTAGTGTGTGACTTACCTAAGCCGAAATTTTTACTTGATAAGTTGACAATTTGTGATATGTCAATTGACCTTTGTTTTGAAGATATATTCTAGAATGATATCTGAAATATAGGAGATGAGCAATGGAAAATCATGATCTGAGAGGATATAACAGGAAGGTACAATCCAAAAAAAGCAAGGTATTCTCATCTCTTCGAACTACCAGGTACGTAAATTTTGAGGGCGAAATTTCATAAGGAGGGGAGATTGTGAGACCCTGAATTTTATGAAATGAAAGTATTTAATTTTCTTATAATTATTATGTTATTTAGTAAATGGTTAAATTGATAAAAGGATTAAAGTTAAGGGTGATATGAGAAAATTATACAAAGTAAACAAGTTGATATATAATATTCTTTTTGTTAGGGAATATTCGTACGACAACACAATCATTGGTGGACCCCCCAACGGAAGTATTGTCGTAGTTAGAAAACGACAGAATTATCTTTTTTATAAAAATAACTTGTAGGAGGTGTTACCGTTAAAACCGTTGAACTACCCGGTAGTAAAAAATACGATGTCTGGCATTGGTTGCATAGTAGCACACAAGATTGATTATTGATGCTTACGTGAGAAGTCACTCGGTTATACTCAATTATTGCTACATTAATCACGCATCATCATATCTCTCATATTATTGATTCAATTATTGTCACAAGATTATCATCGCATAATATGATATATTATTAAATCAATAATTGAGACAATGCAGTTATTTATATTATTATTTGTAATATCGACAATATCTAGAAGTTACATCGAGGAGAGGTTTGGTCACCTAATTGCGCTTGATAAGGAGAAATCCTTATCGAAAAGCCCCCTCTTTCCTGGGAACGACCTGGTTGTTAAATATTGTGAATTATAATATTAATGATGAATAAGTTCATGTTGATTAAAGATGAAGTTGATAGTTCCATTGTGTGAGAATTATTAGTGTTAGTAGAAATCGATATTTATTTCGATAATAATTGATGTCTGGAGGTTATATTGACCAATCGGGTATTCGGGGTACTTTTCGTGTCGGAGTACTATTCACGGATTACTATTCACCCGATTACTATTCACTCTAGTATTGTTCACTCGGGTATTTGGAACACTTTTTGTGTCGGGGTACTATTCATGGGGTACTATTCATCCGAAAAATATATTTCTTTTCGGTCCAAATCATTTTTGAGTACAATATTATTCCATGAGAAGATGTGATAATTTTTCAGACAGTTGATTAAAATTATATAGTAAATCAATATGGATCATTGGTTTAAAGTTTTAATAGTAACTTGTGTTTTTGGTTTTCCAAGAGTTACTTATCTCTTCGGTGTTTCAAGAGTTAATTGCCCCTTCGCAAATAGTAGTTGTCTTTTCAATATTACCAAGAGTCATTTTGACCATTCGTTAAGACCAAGAGCTACTTTCAGTTCTTCTATAAATCGAAGCTCATTCCTTTATTATTTCTTACGAATTCACTGAAACTCTAGAGAGAGAAACTATAGAGAGAAAGAAGACAAGTATTCTGCTACTTCACTACTCCAGTATTCAATTTTTCTAAGGTAAGGAATATTATTTGTTGTACTCGTAAGGGGTATTATTCTTTCGTATTCATGAAGAGAGTTATTTTCTTTCAATACTCGTAAGGTTGTTATTCCATTCTTTATTATTATGTTGGAATAACTTTGTTTATCGCTAAATCTACCGCATACATGGTAAAATTCTTACATTATTCCATTCTTTATTATTACGTTGGAATAACATATACATCTTGATCTATCGCATGCACAGTGAATTCTTTTGTTATTCCATTCTTTATTATTATGTTGGAATAACACATACATGTAAGTAATCGCATACATGGTGAAATTTTTCATTATTCCATTCTTTATTATTACGTTGGAATATCCCGTGCATGCGGATTCGCGTGACCTGGTTCCATTCTTTATTATTTCGTTGAATAAACATGCATGCGGATTACGCATTACTCGTGAATTCGTTGTTATTCCATTCTTTATTATTACATTTGGAATATCCATGCATGCGGATTCACGATAACCCGGTTCCATTCTTTGTTATTCATTTGAATATCCATGTCATGCGGATTACATGACTGGTTCCATTCTTTATTATTCTCGCTGAATAATATGTATCATGCGATGATCATCGCATGCTGGTGAATTCTTTTGTTATTCCATTCTTTATTATTCTATTGGAATAACCTGTCTGTGTGGACTACCGCATGCATGGTGAATGATCATTTATATTCATTCCTTAGTAACTTGTGGAAATAATCTGTCTACGTGGATTACCGCATGACGGACGAAAATCCATTTGCAGTTTCATATATTCTATTATACTCAGTTGGTTAAAGTTTTGGCTTCTATACTCCATGAAATTAGTAGAATATCATGGATATTTGAGCTTCATCCAGTATCTTTTCATGAAAATATTCTTCTGAGCATTCTTGAATTTTACTTCACAAAGCAGTATCATGTTGACAATTTGGACGTTATTGAGTTCAAGATAAATTAACTTATAAATCTTTAAAATTTATTCTTGAACTTGTTTTATTGAATTGTCATCATCCTCATGCTTATATTATGTTGAAAGTCATCTTTGACTTACGTGCAAAGATGAACTGTTGATTATTGGTTTTACAGTTGTATATCTTTGGCTTACGTGCAAAGATGGATTGTTGATTATTGGTTTTATAGTTGTATATCTCGCTTACGTTACGGATGGATTTGTTGATTATTGGTTTTATAGTTGTATATCTTTGGCTTATGTAACGAATGAGTGGTTTTGAGTTGTGATTCGAGGACGTAATCCTTTCAGTAAGAGAGGAATGATGTAATAATCAGATTTTTAATTAAATATTTATTGAATTATATAAATATTTAATGGATGTGTTTATCATTGAATAAGTATTTGTTTAATTAATATTATGTGATTTGATTATTTATTTGTTTAATAAATAATTAATGAGTTAAGGAAAGTAATTATTTTGAAATAGTAATCTAATTTATTTTAATAATTAAGTTAGAGAGTTTATAATGATTAAATAAATTATTATATTATGCAATGAATTGTTATTAGAATTAATTAAATTAAGTATAAAAACTTAATTAATTAGAAGTGTGACAAATAACTATATTATAAGTGGTTATTAAAATAAATTAAAGTAATTTTAATTTATTTTGCCAAACAAGGCTTAAATATATTAAGTCTTTAATTTTAAAGAGTTTTGCCAAACGGAGCCTTATGGATTTTGGATTTTTAAATTTGATTTATTAAATATAAATAATATATATAATAATTTTATAGCTGATAATTGATTAGGGGCAATTATTATAATGTTAGTTTTATTTTTTTAAAAACGTCAGCGTTAGTTTTATGTTGTGTTATGTATATTGTATTTGGTTAAGTCTGAGAAAGAAAAAAGGGAAGTGTTTAAGGAAAGAAAAGAGTCTGAGAAATTTCAGAGAGAGCATTTGAGAAAGGACTGAGATTTCAAAAGCTAGTTTAGAGTAGCGATTCTCAGTGATTGGTTTTTCTAAAAGCAACAAAAAGGTATGTTTTATAATCTTAACATAGGTTTTATAGTATAACTATTTAGCCTCTATGTTTCTTGAAACTCAACCTCACTGTATATAGGTTTTTACAAAAAGTGTCTGTAAACCATGTTTTAGAATTGGTTATGATATTACATGTAATTATAATTGTAATTGTTATAACTAGCATGTATATATGTATATATGTGTTGTATGCTAAATTATGTTCAAAGAGAAAGAAGAATTGGTTTTACAGTAAAAACGTGTATGAACTTGAGTTGTACAAAATCAAAGGTTATAGATACAATTGTATGCTAGTTGTGAAATTGAAAGTCGGGTATGTTAATTGGATATGAACTACAGAGAATTGTAGTTTAAAAGTAATCAAATTGGTGGTTTGTAGGATTTACAGTATTCACTGTGTTTATCAACTGTCAGTAATGGAGTTTTGTTTTAAAAACGATGTTTCAAAGAATTAAGTTTTCTACAATGGTTTTTTAGTTGTTGGTAATTGGTATATGGATGATTGCTAACATTCATGAGTAATTTATATAAGTAATAAGCATGTTAATTTAGATGTTAGCAGTGTTAAATAGACAAAAATTAGTTGTTCTGTTCTCCCGTGGTTGGGTTCTGCAAGTTTTTGGCGCCCAACGCTGTAATTTCGCTACCAAGAAAGAATTGAAATTGCCCAAAGCCAAAGTTCGCGCCCCACCGCCACTGGCTAGCTTAGTCCTCGCGCCCCAACACCGGAATTGTAGTCTGAGTCGGACAATTTTGACCTCTTGTAGTAAAACGACCATAACTTTCTCATACGAACTCCGATTGAGGTGATTCAAGATGATCCGGAACGAAAACGAGTAGGCTTACAACTTTTGTTCTTTATGGTTTTCAATTTGAGGTCTGTAACAGTAGTCAAAATGGTTATATTTAGGACTGTTGTGTTTTCGGGGGTAATCGGAGGGCGTCGGGCATGCACATATGCATGTGTAGTGCACCTGACGATAAAATATGTTATTCTAAGCTATAAAACTTGAATATTAGTAAATATAATGATGCTTAACATTAATTAATAATGTATTAGATAAGTTATAGAAGCATAGTAAGCATACACAAGAAAGACAAATCGGGCGTGTGACAATTGAACGTCGAAATGCCGTGCCAAGTGTTAATTGTAAGACCCCAACTTTTGAATAAAGATTAAATTTTCTCGAAATATATTTTTGAATATTATGGTGTGGATTGGATATAATGTTATAGTTGTGGGTAATATTTACAAATTTTGCAAAGTACGCAAGTTGTTATATAATATTCGATTGGTGGGGGAATATTTGTTTTAACAGGGAATATTCTTACAATGGCACAATCATTGGTGGACCCCCACAACAGAATTATTGTCGGATTGAGAAAACAACAAAAATAATTTATAAAAATAATGGCGGAAGTTTTACCGTTAACTGTTGAACTACTCGGTAGTAAAAATGCGAATCTGGCGTGGTTGCGTAGTAAAGAAGCACACGGTATTGATTATTGATGCTAACGTGAGAAGTCACTCATTTATACTCAATTATTGCTACTGAGAATTCTTTGCATCATATCTCTCATATTATTGATTCGATTATTGTCATAGTATCATCTGCATAATATGTTATTTTATTAAATCAATAATTGAGACGACAAAGTTATTCATATTATTAAATTACAATATTTACAATGTCTAGAAGTTCTGTCAAGGAGAGGTTTGGTCACCTAATTGCACGCCAATAGGGAGAAATCCTTATTGGAAAGCCCCATCTTTCCTGAGAACGACCTGATTGATAAATATTGTGAGTTATAATATTAATGATGAATGTTATTAAAATTAAAATTGTGTTCGGAGTTCAATTTGGAGACGCGGACGTGATATTTGAGTCCGGAACGATGAAATTAGTAAAAATAGTCTATAAACACAAAATTTTCCGGAATTCACTATTTGGTCAAAAAGTCAACAGTTGACTTTTTTGGGAAAAGTCAAACTTTGAAATTTCAAAATTTATATTTTTGATTAAAATGGTTTCATTGTGTTGGAATTATTTGTGTTAGTGAAAATCGACAATTATTTCGATAATAATTAATGTCTGGAGGTTATATTGATTAATCCAGTATTTAACCTAGGATAAATGAGCAATTGATTGCTATTATTTCACATGATTATAACTATTTGTTCACATGTGTATACTATTGTTTCACATTCTTGTTACTATTAGGGGAGTTGGTGCAAGATTGATAATACTTGCATGACTAAGTTAAAATGGAGGTATAGATGGAGGTACTATATCTTGTAATTCGTATTTTCACATGTCTAGAACTATTGATTCACATAATTTACTATTGAATCACATTATTTACTATTAGGGAGGTGGTGCAAGTTTGATAATACTTCCATGACTAAATTAAAAATAAAAGAAAAGTTGAAGGAATTTACCTTAAATTTTTCGAGCCCCAAAACGTGCAATTATCGAAACTATATTTTTCTATAAATAGAAGCTCATTCTTCCTTCATTTCTCACCAATTCACAAAAGCTTTAGAGCGATTATTATAGAGAGAAATTATAGAAAGAAGAAGAGAAGTTTGCTACCTCACTATTCTAGTATCCAGTTTTTCTAAAGGTAGGGAGGATTATTTCTTTCTTATCTATGAAGAGAACTTCATTATTCCATTCTTTATTATTCATTGGAATAACTCAGATATCTGTGAGCTACCCTATACTTGGTGAAATTCTTACGTTGTTCCATTCTTTATCATTCTCGTTAGAACATCCTGTCACATGCGTTTTACTTTGGGACGATTAAAATCTTTATTATTACGTTGGAATATCACGTCACGCGCTTTCTGGTAATTCGATTCTCGTTATTTATTATTCTGTTGGAATAATCTGCATGTGCGATCTATCGCATGCTTGGTGATTTCTTTTGTTATTCCATTCCTTATTATACTCAGTTGGTTAAAGTTTTGACTTCTATACTCCATGAAATTAGTGGAATATCCTTGATATTTGCGCTTCATCCAATATCTTTTCATGAAAATATTCTTACGAGCATTCTTGAATTTTACTCTACAAAGCGATGATCATGTTGACAATTTGGACGTTATTAGTTCTCGGATAAAATAATTCTTGAACTTGTTTTATTGAATTCTTATATCATTGTCATCATCCTTATGTTTATATTTTGTTGAAAGTCATCGTGGCCTATAGTGCATAGATGGACTTGGTATGATTATGACCGAGGATTATTGATTGTAATCATGGTAGTAATGTTACAAATGATGTGGTAAAAGTCCTCATTGGCCCGTAGTGCATTGATGGACAATTGTTGGCATGATCATGACCATTATTGAATACACAAATATTCTTGGCCCGTAGTGCATGGATAATTGTGGTCGTGATACTAAAGAATATCCTTGGCCATAGGGTAGGAGTGATTCGATGATGTGGATTATTTATTAAGATGAGTCACAGCGATAAAAGTGATGAAAAACCTTTTAAATCATAAAAGATAGTAGATTTTATTCTCTACTTCACTCTTTTAATGGATTGCTTGTTCCGCTGCAGTTAAACTTGATGGTTGTTATATTGTATCAGTTTAACACTGTTGAAGGCTAACGATAATATATTCTGCATAATCTTAGTCATAATATTTCCTACTGGGCTAGTTGAGCTCACCCTTTTACTTTTATTGTTCTCTTCAGTGAAATGAGAACGTAGCGAGGACTAGTCGGGAAGCGGAGTAGCGGACGGATGATAGCATTAGTAGTCCTCACTATTTAGTGAAATAGTGGAAAATAAATGTAATAATATTGAATTTGAGTTTGAATATTATCAGGCGACAATATTTGTATTAAAACTCACGACTTATGTTTTGTCGTACTTTACACGACGGTTGTATAATTAAGTTGTATTTGTATTACATACCATGTATTTGACGACTCGAGAATAGGTGATGTATACCTATTTTGGGGCGCCATGATTAGTATCAAATCTTTGGGATATGATCCTGGCTAAGATGTGAGACTAGAACTAGGAGGGGAGAAATGGGGAATTCCTTCGCTATTATGACTTACCTAAGTTTATTTGGTATTTAATTGGTCAGTCAGAGTGTAGGGATAATATGTTTTATGTCAATTAACCCTTGTTTTGTGGTAGTAATTGAAAATGGCATCCGAGAATGTTGAGAACATCAATGGAGCATAGGAGACCATTGAGTCTCCACAGATTAATAACCAGGACAATGTGCATCAAGAAGGCGACAATCCTCATGCAAACAACAACACTGACCAAATGATGAACGATGGAATGTTCCGAGGCTTCATGCAATTCATGCAATTCATGCAACATCAGGCGAGAGCGGCTCCTGTCCAAAATACAGGTGGAAACACTAACAACTCTCGGACAGTCACCGCCAAACAGTTCAAGGAGCTGGGACCACCGGAGTTTATTGGAGAGCCAAAACCACTTAAGGCGGAAGCATGGATAAAGCAGATAACCAAGATATTTGATGTCTTGGGATGCTCCGAGGAACAAAAGGTTCCCTTCGCCACCTTTATGTTGCGTGAAAGAGGCGATTCATTGGTGGGAATCTATAAAGCGTACCCGACTGGCCTTTTCAAGATGTCTTGGGAGAAGTTCCAAGAGTCATTCAATGACAAGTACTTTCCCGAAAGTATTCGTCACATGAAGGAGGTGGAGTTTATCAAGTTGGAACAAAATAATATGACCGTGTCGCAATACGAGGCTAAATTTACGGGAGTTATCCGGTTTGCATCCCATTTGGTTGATAATGAGGAGCGAATGACCGAATGTTTTTAAGAGGTTTGAAACTGGAGATACGACAATATCTTATTTCTCATAAACTGTGTTTGTGAGAGGTTGTAAATAGGGCTCGGATTGTTGGAGTAGCGATAACGAGTCAACGCAACTAAGAGAAAAGCGGTAACAGAATGAAAATACCAAAGTGGTAACAACATCAAGCGGTGACAACAAGCGTGGAGGAATCAACATGCGAAATGGTAACCACCGGTGGTAATCATAGCCAAGACAATAAAATGGACATTTCAAGAAAAGGAGATTCAACAATGATGGAAAGACGTCCAAGACCAAAGACCCGTTGTTAAAGAAGGAAAGCGACCACCTATCATATGCTTCAAATGCGGAGGGAGGGACACATCGGTCAAAGCGCACGATCTGTTGTCAAAGCATGTTATAATTATGGAAGAAGGTCACTTAGCTCGATTTTGTCGTTCAATAGAAGACAAATTCAAAGCTAGGATGGAGGCACCAAAGGTAGTCCCGGAAAAAGTCAAAGCCGGTAGTGCAAAGGAGATCGTTTGTTGTGACCTCCCGAAAGCAAGGAACCCGAACGAGGTTATCACGGGTAAGCTTATCATAAACTCTAGTGAAGTCTATACCTTATTTGATAATTCTGGGGTTCTACCCATTCTTTTATTTCTCCTACTTGCGCTCAATGTTTAAATTTGACTCAGGAGAAATTAGACTTTGACTTATGTGACGCCCCAAAATTAGGTATCGTCACCCATCTTGGGTCGCCACTTACATGGTACATAAATTCAAATACAACTTACTAATATAACGTAGGTATGTACAATACGACATAAAGCGTGAGTTTGAATACAAATATTGTCTACTAGATATTATACAAACTCAAAAGGAGTCCTCATTACAACTATTATCACACTATTTCACGAATAGTGAGGACTACTAATGCTATCCTCCGGACCATTACTTCCGTTCCCCACTCGTCGTCAAACTATGTTCTCATTTCTCGAGAGAAAAACGGTGAAAGAAAGGGTGAGCTCAACTAGCCAAGAAGAAATATTATGACTAAGATAATGCAGAATAAATTATCATTAGCCTTGATGATGTTAAAGCGATAAAATACAATAGACAACGGTTTAAGCATAAATGAATAAGCAATTCATTAAAAGAGTCAAGTAGAGAATAAAGTCTACTATCTTTTAGGTTTTAAAGGTTTTCATCAATTTTTATCATTTGAGACTCAAATTTTAATAAATAAACCACCACATCTAATCATCTTTGTACCACGGTCAAGGATTTTCATCAAGTTATCAATGGTCATGACTATAAGAATCACCCCTGGTCATAATCATACCAAAAACTATCCATCAACGCATTACGAGTGCCATCGAGGACTTTTGTCACATCATTTATATCAAGTCGTGATTATACCGAATGATCCACGGTCATAATCATACTAAGTTCATCTATGCACGTAAGCCAAAGATAACATAATATAACATGAGGATGATGATAATGACATAATAATTCAATAAAACAAGTTCAAGAATTATTTAATCCATGAATTATTAACGTCAAATTGTCAACATGATATTTGTTTTTGTATAGTAATATTCAAGAATACTCGGAAGAATATTTCCGTGAAAAGAATCTTTGAATGAAACGAAATATCAAGGATATTCTACTAATTTCATGGAGTATAGAAGTCAAAGTTTTAACTTATTTGGGTATAATGAAGAATGGAATAACAAAAGAAATCACCATGCATGCGGTGCTTCTTGCATGAACGTGTTATTCAGCAGAATAATAATAACGGAACGAGTCGGTGAAATTCACACAAGCGGGATGTTCCAATGAGAATAATAAAGATGGAACCGGATCCAGGTGTAAAACACACAGATAGGATATTCAACAGAATGATAAAGGCGGAACCGGTCGGTGTAAAACACACATGACGAGGATGTTCCAAATGAATAATAAAAATAGAACCGGTAAAGGTGTAAAACACATGCATGAGGATGTTTCAAGAATAATAAGAAGAATGTCACCAAGTATAGGTAAATCAGCGATACTGAGTTATTCCAATGAGAATAAATAAGAATGGAATAACATAAGGATTTCACCAAGTATAGGATACGCCGCATATACAAGGTTATGTATAGGGTATACCACTTTTACGAGTTATTCAACAAAATAATAATGAATGGAATAATGAAGTTCTCTTGAAGAAGAAAGAATAACACCCACTACCGTAAAAAAGAACCTGAATATAAAAGTAGTGAAGTACAGAATACTCTTCTTCTTTTCTCTCTATAGATTTTCTCTCTATAGCTTCTCTCTATAATTTCTCTCTCTAGAGTTCAATTGAATTAAAGTAAGAAAATAATGAAGGAATGAGCTTTATTTATAGGAAAATGGAATGCATAGTAACTAATCCATGAAGCAGTCAGATTGATTTACTTTAATCGACGGTCCATATTTAAAGAAAAATCTTTTAAATAAAATATAATATATTCTATTTATATAAAAACATTTTCTTTGTGCTGCAAACTTTATGCAAAACACTATGCAACACTATGCATAATAAAATATAATATATTCTATTTATAGAATAACTTTAATAAAGTATTCTATTTTATATAAAAGATGTTTACGCTTTTATTACGTTAATAATACTGAATAAAACAAAAGCGTCATTATCATTATAATAATTCATATTATTAATCGTGATAATGGAATCAATGAGTGACTTCTCACATAAGCATCGATAATCAATACTGGTGTCTTCTTATGCAACCACTGCGTATTCTTGCATTTTTTACTACCTGAGTAGTTCAACAAGAACTACACGGTAAAACTTCCGCCATTATTTGATAAAATATATTTTTGTCGTTTTTCTCAATCCGACAATAATTTTGTTGTAGGGTCCACCAATGATTGAGTAGTTATGCGAATATTCCCTGCTAAACCGAATATTCCTCGACCAATCGAATATAATATAACCATTTTCATACTTTGCAAAATTTATAAATACTACCCACAACTATAATATTATCTCAAATTCACACCATAATATTAAAAATTATTTTGACAAAATTTAAATCTTTATTAATAAAATCTGGGGTCTCACAATCTCCCTCCTTATGGAATTTAAGCCCTCGAAATTAGAATTACGATACACAGTATGATAAAGAGATGAGGATACCTTGAATACCTTTATCGTTTAAAATATTAAATTCATCTTTGAAATCGCCAAGGCTATTCATTAACAATTCATCTTTGCACTACTGGGCTAAAGATATACATAATTCGTAAAACCAATAATCCGAGAGGCGACTTTAACTTAAGTATCACGACCACGAATTATCCATGCACTTTTGGCCAAGGATATTCGTGTTTTCAATCTGATCGTGATTATCTGAGAATAATCCTTGGTCATAATCATACCAAGTCTATCGATACTACTACTGACCAAAGATGACTTTTACCACATCCGTGAATTAATATTTTATTCTTTGAGACTCATTTCAATAATTAATCCATATCATCGAATCATCCCCGCACTACGTGCCGAGGATATTCATTAGTATCACGACCACAAATTATCCATGCACTACTACCGGCGAAGATAATTGTGTATTCATTAGTATCCGACCACAAATTATCCAAGCACTACTACCAAAGATAATTGTGTATTCATTAGTATCCGACCACAAATTATCCATACTACTGACCAAAGATAATCGTGTATTCATTAGTATCACGACCACAAATTATCCATGCACTACTACTGACGAAAGATAAGCGTGTATTCATTAGTATCACGACCACAATTATCCATGACTACTACGAAAAGATAATCGTGTATTCATTAGTATCACGACCACAAATTATCCATGCACTACGGCCAAAGATAATCGTGTATTCAATTACGGTTATGATTATACCGAACAATCCCTGGTCATAATCATACCAAGTCCATCTATGCACTACAGGCCACAGATGACTTTCAACATAATATAAACATGAGGATAATGATATAAAGAATCAATCAAATGAGATAAAAGATAAATATTAAACATTTATAATATAATTTATCCAGGATTCAAGAATATCCCCATGTTATCAATCACTTAATAATCTCATAATCTAACATCATTAATATTATAACAATATTTTAATCACTTCTTAAATTTATAAACAATTTACCTCAATTGTTTACGCTTTACCATATAATGCATTTAATCATTCAAAAATGCCACACTCATAAGATATCATCACCAATTATCAAATCCTCATAAAAAATATGCATATACTCTATATAGGATTCTCAGCCATAAAATCCTATTTTCAACTTTGTTACTTCACATAACATATTTAACTCGTATATGTTCGTAACTAAACTATTTTCATGAAAATTACCAAATCAGTCCCAAAAATATTTCTTTCTGGGATTTAGCATAATATAGTCCCATGATGAAAATATATTTTCTCGGAATTTTTAAAATTCATTTACTATTTTTCAAAAATCAATTTCTAATTAATTCCTTAAGAAATTAGCTACCTCAAGTTTAACTCCAAAAATTCCCAAATCTTGGCAGGACCTTACACATGTTAACATGAGCTTCTAGTTTAAATTTCATGGTCATCTGAGTTATAGAACTCGGTTATAGCGTTTTTAAATCGGAAAAAACCTAAATATTGAAATAGTCATAACTTGCTCATTTTAAGTCAGAATGAGCTCATTTTTGGACAGGAGGTACTTTATACCATATACCTTCATGTCCCAAAAACCCAGAATTTTTCTCATAATTTAAGTGGCCGAAACAGTCCCTTAAAGTTTCTGGGTAGTAGCATTTTTGAAATTTACAGCTTTGGCCTCCTTTGCTAAAATCAGTCCACACAAAAATCTACAACACCTTTTCCAGTAATTCCACTTGGATTAGTTAGGTAACTCATAGATCTAACTCTAGGACTTGACCACATTCAAAAATTCAAAATATAATAAGAGATATGGTCAATTGAATTTCATGTTACGTTTTTCACCAAAAATCTGATTTTCAACTCTTTGTGATTTCTAAGAAACTTTCATGTTTTCACATACTAACCAACATAACTCATCATAAAACTTACTAATACTTCATATACCCATGATTTTCATCAGTCCTATGCTTTTATTATGACTTTCATCATAAACCACGTAAATTGTTCATTTTAGTTTAAGAAATATTTGAGGTTTAAGAAATGGGTTTTATCTTTGGGGTCAATCTGAAATTCGATTTCACGCTCTAAGTAGGCTAAGAAGTCTTCAAGAATCGCCGGAAATTTATTAATAATAGAAATATCATTCAAAAGCTGTGACTCTCGTCCAAGACTTGGATAGTACGTCACATTAATACCAACTGTGACTTCATCCTTAACTGGATAGCACCTCACAATGATACCTATCAACTTGCCATCTTGATCGACGTCGCCTATGTAGAAAGTCCGGCGGTGCATTCCACACAAGGAAGTCAACAACGAAAGGATCGGGCTCTTTACTTATGGCTTTATATAACGGTGATTAACTTTAGGATTTGGTTACTTTGAATTAGATATAACAGGTTGGTTAGGAATATGAAAGCTAACAACCTTACAAAAAGAATAATGAGTAGTTAATCAATCGTTTTCAAAAATTACCTCAAAGGCAAGTATTTTCAAAGAGATAAGATCGACGAAGTAGCGTGAAAGTGTTTATTTGAAACAACAAGATTAATAAGCGAGTGGAGGTGTGAAGGTTTCTCCAGCGAAGTTTTGATAGATAAATCAAAGTCTAATTTCTCGAGTCAAATTTAAGCGTTGAGCAAGAAAGAGAGAGATAAAAGAATGGGTAGAACCGGTATCTAATAAGGTATAGACTTCGTAAGAATTTATAATTAACTAACGTGCTAACCGTTAAGGGTTACCCACCTTTGAGAAGTCACGAAAAACGCCATCCTAAAACCAAGACTTTGTTTTATTCGTATCCGCCTTTGGTGCCACTATCCCAATTTGGACTTGACTTCACTATATGACAAAAATCGAGCTAAATGACCTTCTCTTCTTGAAATTTCCACTTCTATTATCTTTGCCATGATTACCATAAGTGGTTACCATTCTTAGCATGATAATTTCCCCACGATGGTTATCATTGTTCGATAGCCGTTGCCACCGATATGATTATTATCGTGTTGTTGGTCGTTACCTTTTGTTTGATTTGAATCAACACTCTCATGTGCTTCATTGCTTATCTCGGCATTTTCGGATGCCATTCTCAAACACTTGTCACAAAACAAGGGTTAATTGACATGTAACAAATTATCCCTATATTAAATGACCAATAAAATAGCACATAAACTTAGGTAGGTCATTCTAGCGAAGGTATTCCCGTCTCTCCCCTCCTAGTACTATTCTCACCTCTTAGGCAGGATCATATCCTAAGCTTTGATACTGTTGTGGCGCCCCAAAATTAGGTATCGCCACCCGTCTTGGGTCGCCACTTACATGGTACATAAATTGAATACAACTTACTAATATAAGCTGGGTGTACAATCTGACATAAAGCGTGAGTTTGAATACAAATATTGTCTACTAGATATTATACAAACTCAAAAGAGTCCTCATTACAACTATTATCACACTATTTCACGAGAATAGTGAGGACTACTAATCTATCCTCGGACCATTACTGCCCGTTCCCGACTCGTCCCGGCTATGTTCTCATTTCACGAAGAGAACGGTGAAAGAAAAAGGTGAGCTCAACTAGCTCGAAGAAATATTATGACTAAGATAATGCGAGAATAAATTATCATTAGCCTTGATAGTGTTAAAGCGATAAAATACAATAGAAAACCGGTTTAAGCTGCGTGGAATAAGTAATTCATTAAAAGAGTCAAGTAGAGAATAAAGTCTACTATCTTTTAGGTTTTAAAAGGTTTTCATCAATTTTTATCATTTGAGACTCAAATTTTAATAAATAAACCACCACATCTAATCATCCACATACCACGGTCGAGGATTTTCATCAAGTTATCGATGGTCATGACTATATACCGAATCACCCCCGGTCATAATCATACCAAAAACTATCCATCAACGCATTACTGTGCCCGAGGACTTTTGTCACATCATTTATATCAAGTCGTGATTATAAAGAATGATCCCTGGTCATAATCATACTAAGTTCATCTATGCACGTAAGCAAAGATAACATAATATAACATGAGGATGATGATAATGACATAATAATTCAATAAAACAAGTTCAAGAATTATTTAATCCATGAATTATTAACGTCAAATTGTCAACATGATCTTTATTTTGTATAGTAATATTCAAGAATACTCGGAAGAATATTTCAGTGAAAAGATCTTTGGATGAAACGCAAATATCGAGGATATTCTACTAATTTCATGGAGTATAGAAGTCAAAGTTTTAACCATTTGGGTATAATAAAGAATGGAATAACAAAAGAAATCACCATGCATGCGGTGCCGCGCATAGGCGAGGTTATTCAAGAGAATAATAATAACGGAACGGTGTCGGTGAAATTCACGCAAGCGAGGATGTTCAACAGAATAATAAAGATGGAACCGGATCCGGTGTAAAAACATGAGATAGGATATTCCAACAGAATGATAAAGAGCGGAACCAGTCCCGGTATATAAAACACACGACAGGATGTTCCGAGAATAATAAAAGCGGAACCAGTCGGTGTAAAACACTGACAGGATGTTCCAGCGAGAATAATAGAAGAATGTCACCAAGTATAGGGTAAATGGCGTATACACGAGTTATTCCAATGCAGAATAAATAAGAATGGAATAACATAAAGATTTCACCAAGTATAGGATATCCGCATATCGGGTTATGTATAGGGTATACCACTTTTTTACAAAGTTATTCAACAAAATAATAATGAATGGAATAACAGAAGTTCTCTTCAAGAAGAAAGAATAACACCCCTTACCGTAAAAGAACTGAATATAGAAGTAGTGAAGTACCAGAATACTCTTATTGATGACATCCTTATTTATTCCAAAAGCCGTGAACATCATGAGCAACACTTGAGGCTGATACTCCAAAAGCTTCGTGAATATAAGCTTTATGCCAATTTAAAGAAATGTGAGTTCTGGCTTAAGGAAGTAGCATTCCTTGGGCACGTAGTATCAAGTCATGGAATATCCGTTGAACCGGCAAAGATTGAAGCTATTCAAAGCTGGGAGCAACCCAAATCAGTGACCGAAGTACGTAGCTTTCTCGGTTTAGCTGGTTATTATCGGAGATTCGTGGAAGGATTTTCTCGAATCACTACTCCAAGAACTCAGCTGACTCGAAAAGATACAAAGTTCGGTTGGAGCGAGGAATGTGAGAAGAGTTTTCAAGAACTCAAAAGGAGACTCATCTCAAGACATTGCTCGACAATACCATCCGGTTCGGAGGATTTGTCATCTATAGTGATGCTTGGGCAAAGGGTTAAGATGTGTTTTCATGCAACATGGGAAAGTCATAGCCTATGCCTCAAGACAACTCAAAGAATATGAGAGGAATTATCCTACTCATGATCTAGAGTTAGCATTTGTTGTCTTCGCACTTAAAATTTGGAGGCATTACTTGTATGGAGAGAAAGTGGAGATCTTCTACGGATCATAAAAGCCTCAAATATTTCTTCACTCAAAAGGAACTCAACATGTGACAACGACGTTCATTGGGGCTCATTGAGAGATTATGATCATACCATCAATACCATCCTCGAAAAGCGAGCGTGGTAGGCGACACATTGAGTAGAAGATCATATGCGGCACGAAAGTGCAATATTCACAACACAAAAGCCCATTTTGTGTGACTTGCAAAGGATGGAGATAGATTTAAAGACTCAGGGACTCATGTGATGATGGCGAATATCTGAGTAGAACCGACTTTAATTGATAAAGTTAAAGTTGCTCGAGATTCTGAGATCCGGAGGCTGCTGCGTATGAAGAAGAAAGTGCAAGAAGGTCTTATCTGGGAAACAAGAATCGATGAAGAAGGAATACTTGAGTCGACTCCGGACTTTATGTTCTAACGACCACGATTTAAAGTATAAAATCATGATGAGGCGCACAACACCGTTTGCAATCCATCGTGGGAGTACCAAAAGGTATCGTGATCTTTGTCATACATTTTGGTGAAGCGATATGAAAGAGAGATATCATTTATTTATCTCGAGGTGTCTAATTTGTCAACTAGTTAAAGTGGAGCATCAAGTACCAAAAGGTCCATTGCAACCACTTGAAATTCGAGAATGGAAGTGGGAGCACATTACCATGGATTTCATTCTTGGGGTCTTCCCAAAGTTTTTCAAGGCATAGATGCGATTTGGTTCATTGTTGATAGATTGACCAAGTCTACTCATTTCTTTACCGAATCTGAGAAACTTATACACTTGAATGTCTTGCTTGTATGTACATAAAGCGAGGTTGTAAGATTGCATGGTATGCCGGTATCCATAGTTTACGATCGAGACCCAAGATTCACTTCAAGATTTTGGGTTAGTTTGCAAAAAGCTATGGGCACGAATTTACAATTTATTTCGGCATATCATCCTTGAGGCGGATGAAGGCGGTAGAGAAGGACGATTCAAACTCTTGAAGATCTATTAAGACTCTGTGTCCTTGACTTCAAGGGAAGTTGGGACAAGTTCTTACCATTGGTGGAGTTTTCCTACTGTTGACATTATCAAGAAAGTATTGGCATGGCTCCATTCGAGGCGTTGTATAGAAGAAAGTGTCGTTCTCTAAGTATCTTTGGGATGAGGTGGGTGAAACAACATTGTTGGGACCAGAGTTGAGTACGTATGACTACGGAAAGATTCAAATGATCCGACAACGATATAAAAACCTCACAAGATCTACAAAAGAGTTATCTTGATCTTCATCGAAAGGATGTAGAATTCGATATTGGAGATCATGTTTTTACGTGTTGCTCCATGGAAAGGAGTTACAAGATTTGGAAGAGGAAACCTCAATCCTCGATTCATGGCCCATTTTAATCCTCGATCGAGTAGGAAGCGTGGCCTATAGACGCGCTTTCTGATGAAGTATGTCTCGTGTTCATGCGTTTTTCACATATCCATATTACGTAAATATGTGAAAGACCGAACCACATTATTGAGTTAGAGCCGGACGAAATAGAGGAAGATTTAACGTATGAAGAGGTTCGGTTAAAATCTTGGATAAGAAGGAACATATTCTACGCTCGAGGTTATACCTCAAGTCAAAGTTTTGTGGAGAAACCACGATGTTGAGGAAATGACACGGGAGTTAGAATCTGAAATGAAATCAAAGTATCCTCACCTCTTGACATACCAGTCGCACCCTAATTTCGAGGATGAAATTTCGTAAGAAGGGAGGTTGTAAGACCCCAACTTTTGAATAAAGATTAAATTTTCTCGAAATATATTTTTAAATATTATGGTGTGGATTTGATATAATGTTATAGTTGTGGGTAATATTTTCAAATTTTGCAAAATCATGAAGTTGTTATATAATATTCGATTGGGTGGGAATATTCGTTTTAACAGGGAATATTCGTACAACCCACAATCATTGGTGGACCCCACAATGTAATTATTGTCGGATTGAGAAAAGCGACAAAAATACTTTATGAAAATAACGGCGGAAGTTTTACCGTTAACTGTTAAACTACCCGGTAGTAAAAGTACAGTAATACGCATGGTTGTATATTAGCACACGGTATTAATTATTGATTCTTACGTGAGAAGTCACTCAGTTATACTCAATTATTGCTACAGTAATTGTTGCATCATATCTCTCATATTATTGATTCGATTGTTGTCATAGTATCATCTGCATAATATGTTATTTTATTAAATTAATAATTGAGACGACAAAGTTATTCATATTATTAAATTGTAATATTTATAATGTCTAGAAGTTACGTCGATGAGAGGTTTGGTCACCTAATTGCGCATGATAGGAGAAATCCTTATTGGAAAGCCCCTCTTTCACGGGAGCGACACGGTTGATAAATATTGTGAGTTATAATATTAATGATGAATGTTATTAAAATTGAAGTTGTGTTAGGAGTTGAATTTGGAGAGCGGATGTGATATTTGAGTCCAAAGCGATGAAATTAGTAAAAATAGTCTATAAACACAAAATTTTCCAGAATTCACTATTTGGTCAAAAAGTCAACAGTTGACTTTTTTGGGAAAAGTCAAACTTTGAAATTTCAAAATTTATATTTTTGATTAAAATGGTTTCATTGTGTTGGAATTATTTGTGTTAGTGAAAATCGACAATTATTTAGATAATAATTAATGTCCTGGAGGTTATATTGACGATCGGGTATTTAACTTAGGATAAATGAGCAATTGATTGCTATTATTTCACATGATTATAACTATTTGTTCACATGTGTATACTATTGTTTCACATTCTTGTTACTATTAGGGGAGTTAGTGCAAGATTGATAATACTTGCATGACTAAGTTAAAATGGAGGTATAGATGGAGTCTTACTATCATGTAATTCAGTATTTTCACATGTCTAGAACTATTGATTCACATAATTTACTATTGAATCACATTATTTACTATTAGGGGAGGTTGTGCAAGTTTGATAATACTTCCATGACTAAATTAAAAATAAAGGAAAAGTTGGAAGTATTGTACTGAAATTTTTTGATCCCCGAAACTTGCAATTATCGAAACTATATTTTTCTATAAATAGAAGCTCATTCTTCCTTTATTTCTCACAAATTCACAAAAGCTTTAGAACGATTATTATAGAGAGAAATTATAGAAAAAAGAAGAGAAGTCTGCTACCTCACTATTCCAGTATTCAGTTTTTCTAAAGGTAGGGAGTATTATTTCTTTCTTATCTATGAAGAGAACTTCTGTTATTCCATTCTTTATTATTACATTGGAATAACTTTGTATCATGGGCTACCCTATACTTGGTGAAATTCTTCTTGTTGTTCCATTCTTTATCATTCTGTTGGAACATCCACATGCATGCGTTTTCTGTGGGACTGATTAAAATCTTTATTATTACATTGGAATATTACATGCATGCGTTTTCTGGCGGGACTGATTTCGTTATTTATTATTACATTGGAATAACTTTTGCTGTCTGATCTATCGCATGCACGGTGATTTCTTTTGTTATTCCATTCCTTATTATACTCGGTTGGTTAAAGTTTTGACTTACTATACTCCATGAAATTAGTGGAATATCCTTGATATTTGCGCTTCATCCGATATCTTTTCATGAAAATATTCTTACGAGCATTCTTGAATTTTACTCTACAAAGCGGTATCATGTTGACAATTTGGGCGTTATTAGTTCCTGGATAAAATAATTCTTGAACTTGTTTTATTGAATTCTTATATCATTGTCATCATCCCCATGTTTATATTTTGTTGAAAGTCATCTGTGGCCTATAGTGCATAGACGGACTTGGTATAATTATGACTAGGGATTATTCGGTGTAATCATGACCGTAATGTTACAAATGATGTGGTAAAAGTCCTCATTGGCCCGTAGTGCATTGATGGACAGTTGTTGGCATGATCATGACCATTATTGAATACACAAATATTCTTGATCCGTAGTGCATGGATAATTGTGGTCATGATACTAAAGAATATCATTGGTCATAGTGCAGAGGTGATTCGATGATGTGGATTATTTATTAAGCTGAGTCACAGCGATAAAAGTGATGAAAACCCTTTTAAATCATAAAAGATAGTAGATTTTATTCTCTACTTGACTCTTTTAATGGATTGCTTGTTCCGCTGTAGTTAAACTTGATGGTTTTTATATTGTATCAGTTTAACACTGTTGAAGGCTAAAGATAATATATTTTGCATTATCTTAGTCATAGTATTTTCTACTGGGCTAGTTGAGCTCACCCTTTTACTTTTATTGTTCTCTTCAGGAAATGAGAACGTAGCAGGGACTAGTCGGGGAGGCGGGTGACGGACGGATGATAGCATTAGTAGTCCTCACTATTCGGTGAAACGATGGAAAATAAATGTAATAATATTGAATTTGAGTTTGAATATTATCTGAGCGACAATATTTGTATTAAAACTCACGACTTATGTTTTGTCGTACTTTACACGACAGTTGTATAATTAAGTTGTATTTGTATTCTGTACCATGTATTTGACGACTCAGAATAAGTGATGTATACCTATTTTGGGGGTGTCACATTAATGAACTTAAAAAGTGTTTCAATTCAATTGAAACGAATATTATAGGATATGAAATGAGTTTAATATAAAACCAATAAGTTGTGAGACCCCAGATTTTATGAATAAATATTTAATTTTCTCGAAATAATTTTTTGAATATTATGGTGTGGATATGATATAATGTTATAGTTGTGGGTAGTATTTATAAATTTTGAAAAGTATGCAAGTTGTTGTATAATATTCGATTGGTCGGGGAATATTCTTTTTGTCATGGAATATCCGTACGACGGCACAATCATTGGTGGACCCCACAACAGAATTATTGTCGGATTGAGAAAACCACAAAAATATTTTATTGAAAATAACGGCAGAAGTTTTACCATTAATACTGTTGAACTACTCGGTAGTAAAAGTACAGTAATATGTGTGGTTGCATAGTAGCACATGGTATTGATTATTGATGTTTATGTGATAAGTCACTCAGTTTTGTTTTATTGGTATTATTAATGTAATAAAACAGAAAAGCTTTTTATATAAAACAGAATACTTTTATAAAGTTATTCATTTTATTAGGCTAATAGTAAAATCTTTTATATAAAACAAAATACTTTTATAAAGTTATACATTTTATTAGACAATAATTAGAATATATTATATTTTATTATGCATAGTGTTTTGCATAGTGCACTGATAGTGTTTGTGTGATGCCCCAAAATTAGGTATACATCACTCATCTTGAGTCGCATGGGATCATGATGCATGTAATTCAAATACAACTTAATAATACAAATATGTCGTGTACAATACGACAATACACATAAAGCCGTGAGTTTGAATACAAATATTGTCTACTAGAGAGTATACAAACTCGAAAGGAGTCCTCATTACAATTATTATCACACTATTTCAAAGAATAGTGAGGACTACTAATGCACCATCTAGGACCATCACTCTGTTCCCCGACTAGTCCCAGCTACGTTCAACAGTGTTAAACTTATAAAATATAATAAACATTATGACTAAGATAATGCAGAATAATTTATTGTTAGCCTTCAACAGTGTTAAACTTATAAAATATAATAAACATCAAGTTTAACTGCAACGGAACAAGCAATCCATTAGAAGAGTCAAGTAGGGAATAAAATCTACTATCTTCTATGATTTAAAAGGTTTTTCGTCACATTTATCGCTGTGACTCAGCTTAATAAATAATCCACATCATCGAATCACCCCTGCACTACGGCCAAGGATATTCTTTAGTATCACGACCACGAATTATCCATACACTACGGCTTAAGATAATCATGTTTTCATCAACGGTCCGGATCATGCCATAAAACAATTCATCTTTGCACTACAGCCAAAGAGAATCCATAGCCATAATCATACCAAAAACTGTCCATCAATGCACTACGGGCCAATGAGGACTTTTTCCACATCATTTGTAACATTACGGTTATGATTATACCGAATAATCCCTGGTCATAATCATAGCAAGTCCATCTATGCACTACAGGCCACAGATGACTTTCAACATAATATAAACATGAGGATGATGACAATGATATAAGAATTCAATAAAACAAGTTTCAAGAATTAATTTATCTAGGAACTGATAACGTCCAAATTGTCAACATGATACTGCTTTGTAGAGTAAATTCAAGAATGCTCGGAAGAATATTTCCATGAAAAGATCTATGGATGAAGCGCAAATATCAAGGATATTCCACTAATTTCATGGAGTATAGAAGTCAAAGTTTTAACCAAGTGAGTATAATAAAGAATGGAATAACAAAAGAAATCACCATGCATGCGATAGGCCAGAATGCAGGTGAGTTATTCCAACAGAATAATAAATAATCGGAACCGGTCCCAAGTAAAACGCATGACGTGATATTCCAATGAATAATAAAGAAAGGAACTGGTCCGCCGTAAAAACGCACCAAACACGATATTCAACAGAATAATAAATAACGGAACGGTCGGCGTAAACGCATGCAACGGGATATTCCTAAAGAATAATAAATAACGGAACTAGGTAGGAACAAAATGCATGATGAGGATATTCCAGCGTAATAATAAAGAATGGAATATTAGAAGAATTTCACCATGTATGCAAGACTTTTAGATGAGCGAGTTATTCAACATAATAATAAAGAATGGAATAAGAAGAAGAATTTCACCAAGTATAGGGTAATTATCAGTATGAGCGAGTTATTCCAACATAATAACAAAGAATGGAATAATGAAGTTCTCTTCATGAAAGGCGAAAGAAAGAAATAATACCCTTTACCTTAGAAAAAACTAGATCTTTGGAATAGTGAGTAGTGTGATTTTTCTTCTTATTTCTCTATAATTTCTCTCTATAATAATTGCTCTAAAGCTTTTGTGAATTGGTGAGAAATGAAGGAAGAATGAGCTTCTATTTATAGGAAAATATAGTTTCGATAATTGCACGTTTTGGGGCTCGAAATATTACAAAGATAATACCTTTCTCTTTTTTCTTCATTTTAATTTAGTCCCGCAAGTATTATCAAACTTGCACCAACTCCCCTAATAGTAAATAATGTGAATCAATAGTAAATCATGTGACTCAATAGTTTCTAATCATGTGTTAAAAATAATTACGATATAGTACCTCCATCTATACCTCCATTTTTAACTTAGTCATGCAAGTATTATCAATTTTGCACCAACTCCCCTAATAGTACAAGAATGTGATTCAATAGTACACACATGTGAATAAATAGTTATATAAGCATGTGAATTAGTAGCAATTAATTGCTCATTTATCCGATAAATTACCCGATTTATCAATATAACCCCCAGACATCAATTATCATCGAAATAGATGTCGATTTTCACTAACACAAACAATGCCAACATAATGAAACTATTTTTATCAACAATATAAATTTTGAAATTTCGAAGTTTGACTTTTCTCGAAAAAGTTAACTATTGACTTTTTGACCAAATAGTGAATCCCGAAAATTTTTGGGTTTATAGACTATTTTTACTAATTTCATCATTCCAAACTCAAATATCACATCCGCGTCTCCAAATTCAACTCCGAACACAACTTCAATTTTAATAACATTCATCATTAATATTATAACTCACAATATTTAACAACCAGGTCGTTCCCAAGAAAGAGGGGGCTTTCCGATAAGGATTTCTCTTTATCATGGCGCAATTAGGTGACCAAACCTCTCCTTGATGTAACTTCTAGACATTGTCGATATTGCAAATAATAATATGAATAACTTTCTTTGTCTCAATCATTGATTTAATAATATATCATATTATGCAGATGATCTTGTAACAATAATTGAATCAATAATATGAAAGATATGATGCAACAATTCATTGTAGCAATAATTGAGTATAACTGAGTGACTTCTCACGTAAGCATCAATAACCAATAGTGCGTGTAACTATGCAACCACGCCAGACATCGTATTCTTTTAACACCGAAAGTGTTTCAACAGTTAACGGTAAAACTTTTCGTAGTTATTTTCATAAAGTATTTTTGTCGTTTTCTCAATCCGACAATAATAAATTCATAAGGGTCCACCAATGATTGTACTGTCAGCATACGGATATTCCCCCAACAAAAAAAATATTCCCCGACCAATCGAATATTATATAACAACTTGCATACTTTGCAAAATTTATAAATATAACCCACAACTATAACATTATATCAAATCCACACCATAATATTTAAAAATTTATTTTGAGAAAATTAAATATTTATTCATAAAATCTGGGGTCTCACAATCTCCCCTCATTATGGAATTTCGCCCTCAAAATTTACCTACGTACTTGGTATGCTGAACAAGTGAGGATACCTCGACTTCATTTCAAATTCTAAGTCTTGAGGTATAACCTTTGAGTGTTGAATACGATTCTTCTTATCTAAGATTCTAACACGTATCTCCTCAAACGTTAAATCAGCCGTTATCTCGTCCGGTTCTAAATTAATAATATGGTTCGGGTCGTCCACATATTTACGTAACATCGATACGAAAAAAAAACGTTATGAACACGCAACATACTTGGCGGTAAAACGAGTCTATAGGCCACAATTCCTACTTCATCGAGGATTTCAAATGGACCAATTAAATCGAGGGTTGAGATTTCCTCTCTTCGTCGATTCTTGCTTCTAGAATAACGCCCTCTTGAACCTTCTTCTTCACATTCATCAGCTCCGGGTGTGTAGCTTGAGCGACTTTAGCTTTATCGAATAAAGTCGATTCTAATCGTATATTTGTTATCTTCACGTGGGTCCCTAGAGTCTTTAACTCTATCTTCATCATTTGTAAGTTATACGAAATGGGTCTTTGTGTTAACAACGTCGCATTCGCATACGATCTTCTACTCAACGCGTCAGCTACCACGTTCGTTTTTCCCACGATGATATTGAATGGTACGATCGTAATCTTCAACAGCTCGAGCCAACGTCTTTGGCACATTACACGTTCATTTTAGTTGAAGAAATATTTGAGGGTTGAAGAAATGGGTTTTGTACCGGGGTCAATACAAAATTCGATTTCACGCTTTAGGGGTAGGCTAAGAAGTCTTCAAGAATACGTCAGGAAATTTATTAACAATAGAAATATCATTCAAAACTGTGACCCTCATCCAAGACATGGATAGTACGTCACATTGAAACCTATCAACTTGCCATCGTCATTCACGATGTCGCCTACAGAAAGTCTGGCTTTGGTGCATTTCACACAAGGAAGTCAACAACGAAAGGACCGGAGCTCTTTACTTATGGCTTGATATGACAATGATTGACTTTAGCAGTTTGGTTGCTTAAATTCGCATAACAGGTTGGTTAGAAATATGAAATCTAACAACCTTACGAAAAGCATGATGAGTAGTTAACTAATCAATTTTTAAAAATTGCATCAAAGGCAAGTATTTTCAAAGAGACAAGATCGACACGTAACGTGAAAGTGTCGATTTGAATCAACAAGATTTATAAACATTGGAGGTAACGAAGGTTTCTACTAACGAAGTTTCAACCAATAAGTCAAAGTCTAACTTCTCCAGAGTTAAATTTAAACGTTGAGCACAAGCAAGAGAGATAAAAGAATGGGTAGAACCGATATCTAATAAGGTATAGATTTTGCAAGAATTTATAATTAACTAACCCATGATAACTTCGTTCGATTCGTCGTCACAAAAAACGCTCTCCTTGAAACCACCGACTTTGTTTTGTCCGTATCCGCCTTTGGTACCACCGTCCCAGCTGGACTTGACTTCACTATACGAAAAAATCGATCTAAATGACCTTCTCTTCTTGAAATTTCCACTTCTATTATCTTGGCCATGATTACCACCGAAGTGGTTACCATTCTTGGCATGATAATTTCCCCCACAATGGTTATCATTGTTCCAATGGTCGTTGCCACCGGTACGATTATTATCGTGTTGTTGGTCGTTGCCTTTTGGTTGTGTTGACTCATTATCGCGCTCCAATAACTGAGCCATATTCACAACATCTGAATATAAAACAAAGTTTGTGAGAAATGAGGTATTGACGTATATCGGGTTTCAAACCTCTTAGAAACATTCGCGTCATTCGTTCCTCATTATCGACCAAATGAGACGCAAATCTAGACAACTCGGCAAACTTAGCCTCGTACTGCGATACAGTCATATTATTTTTCTCTAGCTTGATGAACTCCACCTCCTTCATCTGACGAATACTTTCGGGAAAGTACTTGTCATTGAACAACTCTTGGAACTTCTCCCAAGACATTTTGAGTCGTTAAGGGTTGGTGCGCTTTTCTGATTCCCACCGAGAATCGCCTCTTCACGCAACATAAAGGTGTCGAAGGAACCTTTTGCTCCTCGGAGCATCCCAAGACATCAAATATCTTGGTGACCTGCTTTAACCACGTCTCCGCCTTAAGTGGTTCTGGCTTTCCCAAAAACTCCGACGGTCCCAGCTCCTTGAATTGCTTAGCGGTGACCGACCGTGGGTTGCCATTATTCTTACCTGCATTATGAACAGGAGCCGCCTTCGCTTGATGTTGCATGAATTCTAAAAAGCTCCTAAATGTACCGTCGTTCATCAATTGATCATTGTTGTTGTTTACAGGAGGATTATCGCCATCCTGTTGCACATTGTCCTGATTATTGATCTGTGGAGACTCAACGGTCTCCTGTGCTCCATTGCAATTCTCAACATTCTCGGATGTCATTTTCAAATACTGCCACAAAACAAGGGTTAATTGATATGCAACATATTATCCCTATACTCTGACCGACCAATTAAATACCAAATAAATTTTGGTAGGTCATACTAGCGAAGGAATTCCCCGTCTCTCCTCTCCTAGTTCTTGTCTCACATCTCAGCCAGGGATCATATCCCTAAGCTTTGATACCAACTGTGACGCCCCCAAAATAGGTATACATCACCTATTCTGAGTCGCCAAATACATGGTACAGAATACAAATACAACTTAATTGTACAACTGTCGTGCAAAGTATGACAAAACATAAACTGTGAGTTTTAATACAAATATTGTCATATAGACAATATACAAACTCAAATTCAATATTATTACATTTATTTTCCCACTATTTCACTGAATAGTGAGGACTACTAATGCTATCATCTGGTCCATCACTCCGTTCCCCGACTAGTCCCTGCCACGTTCTCATTTCCTGAAGAGAACAATAAAAGTAAAAGGGTGAGCTCAACTAGCCCAGTAGAAAATATTATGACTAAGATAATGAAGAATATATTATCGTTAGCCTTCAACAGTGTTAAACTGATATAATATAATAACCATCAAGTTTAACTGCAGCGGAATAAGCAATCTATTAAAAGAGTCAAGTAGAGAATAAAATCTACTATCTTTTATGATTTAAAAGGTTTTCATCACTTTTATCGCTGGGACTTAGCTTAATAAATAATCCACATCACCGAATCACCCCTGTACTACGGCCAAGGATATTCTTTAGTATCACGACCACAATTATCTATGCACTACGGGCCAAGAATATTTATGTATTCATTAATGGTCATGATCATGCCAACAACTGTCCATTAATGCACTACGGACCAATGAGGACTTTTACCACATCATTTCTAACATTACGGTTATGATTACACCGGATAATCTCTGGTTATAATCATACCAAGTCCATCTATGCACTACAGGCCACAGATGACTTTCAACAAAATATAAACATGAGGATGATGACAATGATATAAGAATTCAATAAAACAAGTTCAAGAATTATTTTATCCAGAATCAATAACGCCCAAATTGTCAACATGATAATCTTGCTTTGTGGAGTAAAATTCAAGAATGCTCGAAGAATATTTCAATGAAAAGATATTGGATGAAGCTTAAATATCGAGGATATTCCACTAATTTCATGGAGTATATAAGTCAAAACTTTAACCAACCGAGTATAATAAAGAATGGAATAACAAAAGAAATCACCGGGCATGCGATAGGCCGCACATGCAAAGTTATTCCAACAGAATAATAAATAACGGAATCGGAGTTCACGTAAAAAACGCATGCATGTGATATTCAACAGAATGGATAAAGAATGGAATAATGAAGAATTTCACCAAGTATAGGGTAGCTCTGGCGTATCTGAGTTATTCCAATAGAATAATAAAGAATGAAATAACAGAAGTTCTCTTCATGGATAAGAAAGAAATAATACTCCATACCTTGGAAAAACTGGATACTGGAATAGTGAGATAGCAGACTTTTCTTCTTCTTTCTCTCTATAATTTCTCTCTATAATAATCGCTCTAAAGCTTTTGTGAATTGGTGAGAATTGAAGGAAGAATGAGCTTCTATTTATAGGAAAATATAGTTTCGATAATTGCACGTTTTGGGGCTCGAAATATTACAGTATAATACCTTTCTCTTTTTCTTCATTTTTAATTTAGTCCTGCAAGTATTATCAAACTTGCACCAACTCCCCTAATAGTAAATAATGTGAATCAATAGTAAATCACGTGACTCAATAGTTCTAATCATGTGATAAAAATAATTACAGGATAGTACCTCCATCTATACCTCCATTTTTAACATAGTCATGCAAGTATTATCAATTTTGCACCAACTCCCCTAATAGTACAAGAATGTGATTCAATAGTACACACATGTGAACAAATAGTTATATAAGCATGTGAATTAGTAGCAATTAATTGCTAATTTATCTGATAAATTACCCGATTTATCAATATAACCCCTAGATATCAATTATCATCGGAATAGATGTCGATTTTCACTAACACAAACAATTCCAACATAATGAAACTATTTTTATCAACAATATAAATTTTGAAATTTCGAAGTTTGACTTTTCTAGAAAAAGTCAACTGTTGACTTTTTGACCAAATAGTGAATCCCGAAAAATTTTGTGTTTATAGACTTTTTTTTACTAATTTCATCGTTCCAGACTCAAATATCACGTCCGCGTCTCCAAATTCAACTCCGAACACAACTTCAATTTTAATAACATTCACCATTAATATTATAACTCACAATATTTAACAACCTGTGTCGTTTCCGGGAAGAGGGGCTTTCAGATAAGGATTTCTCTTTATTGGAGCGCAATTAGGTGACCAAACCTCTCCTCGTGTAACTTCTAGACATTGTCAATATTGCAAATAATAATATGAATAACTTTCTTTGTCTCAATCATTGATTTAATAATATATCATATTATGCGAGGATAATCTTTGTAACCATAATTGAATCAATAATATGAAAGATATGATGCAACAATTCATCGTGAGCAATAAATGAGTATAATCGAGTGACTTCTCACGTAAACATCAATAACCAATACCGTGTGTAACTATGCAACCACGCCAGTATTATCGTCGCATTTTTTAACACGGGTGTTTCAACGATTAACAGTAAAACTTCCATAGTTATTTTCATAATGTATTTTTTTTTTTTCTCGATCAAATGATAATAATTCCGTTCTTGGGGTCACTAATGATTGTCTGTGTCGCATACGGATATTCCCCGACAAAATGAATATTCCCAGAAACCAATCGAATATTATATAACAACTTGCGTGATTTTGCAAAATTTATAAATATAACCCACAACTATAACATTATATCAAATCCACACCATAATATTTAAAAATTATTTTGAGAAAATTAAATATTTATTCATAAAATCTGGGTCTTACGGTTTGATAGTAAAATTTTTTATTAAGTTATTCATTTTATTATATTATAAATAGAATATATTATATTTTATTTAAAAGATTTTGCTTTAAATATGGACCGTCAGATTAAAGTAAATTAACTGGATCGTTCATGAGTTAGTTACTTATGCAATCCATTTTTCTATAAATAGAAGCTCATTCTTCATTATTTTTATTTAATTAAGCTGAAACTAGAGAGATAAACTATAGAGAGAAAGAAGAAAAGTATTTTTCTACTTCACTACTCATATATCCAGTACTCTTCTTTTTAAGGTAGGGAATATTATTTGTTGTACTCGTAGGGGGTATTATTTCTTTTGTATTCATGTAGAGAACTTCTGTTATTCCATTCTTTATCATTCTGTTGGAATAGCCTGTATACGTGGGCTACCCTATACATAGTGAAATTCTTCTGTTATTCCATTCTTTATTATTCTATTGGAATATCCTGTCTGTGCGTTTTACGCCGGACCTAGTTCCATTCTTTATTATTCCGTAGAATATCCATGCATGCGTTTTCTGTGGGACCGGGTTCCATTCTTTATTATTACATTGGAATATCCTCGCCGGTGCGTATTACGCTTTGACCGGGTTCCGTTATTTAGTATTACGTTGGAATAACATGTCTATCTATAATAATCGCATGCATGGTGATTTCATTGTTATTCCTTTCTTTATTATTACATTGGACCATCCCGCTTGCAAATTTTCATTGGACACGGTTACATTATTTATTATTACATTGGAATAACTTTGCTCATGCAAAGTAATCGCATGCATGGTGATTTCTTTTGTTATTCCATTCTTTATTATACTCGGTTGGTTAAAGTTTTGACTTTATACTCCATAAAATTAGTGGAATATTCTTGATATTTCAAGGCTTCATCTAGTATCTTTTCATGGAAATATTCTTCTGAGCATTCTTGAATTTTACTCTACAAGAAGTATCATGTTGACAATTCAGACGTTATTAGTTCCTGGATAAATTAATTCTTGAACTTGTTTTATTGAATTCTTATATCATTGTCATCATCATCATGTTTATATTTTGTTGAAAGTCATATTTGGCCTATAGTGCATAGATGGACTTGGTATGATTATGACCAGGGATTATTCGGTGTAATCATGATCGTAATGTTACAAATGATGTGGTAAAAGTCCTCATTGGCCCGTAGTGCATTGATGGACAGTTGTTGGCATGATTATGACCATTATTGAATACACAAATATTCTTGGCCCGTAGTGCATGGATAATAGTGGTCGTGATACTAAAGAATATCCTTGGCCCTATGGTAGGAGTGATTCGATGATGTGGATTATTTATTAAGCTGAGTCCCAGCGATAAAAGTGATGAAAAACCTTCTAAATCATAAAAGATAGTAGATTTAATTCTGTACTTGACTCTTTTAATGGATTGCTTGTTCCGCTGCAGTTAAACTTGATGGTTATTATATTGTATCAGTTTAACACTGTTGAAGGCTAAAGATAATATATTCTCGCATTATCTTAGTCATAATATTTCCTACTAGGGCTAGTTGAGCTCACCCTTTTACTTTCATTGTTCTTCGTGGAAATGAGAACAAAGAGTGGACTAGTCGGGAACGGAGTGACGGGCCAGATGATAGCATTAGTAGTCCTCACTATTCTGTGAAATAGTGTGATAATAATTGTAATGAGGACTCCTTTTGAGTTTGTATAATCTCTAGTAGACAATATTTGTATTCAAACTCATAGCTTATGTTTTGTCGTATTATACACGACAGTTGTATTATTAAGTTGTATTTGAATTCTGTACCATGTATCTGGCGACTCAAGATGGGTTATGTATACCTATTTTGGGGGCGTCACATATACCTATTTTGGGGGTGTCATAGTTGGTATCAAAGCTTAGGGATATGATCCCTGGCTAGGATGTGAGAATAGAACTAGGAGGGGAGAGGCGGGAATTCTTCGCTAGTATGACCTACCTAAGTTTATTTGGTATTTAATTGGTTCAGTCGAGAATATAGGGATAATATGTTACATGTCAATTATCCTTTATTTTGTGGCGAGATCTAAAAATGACATCCGAGAATGTTGAGAATAAGATGGAGCATGGTGAGACTGTTGATTCTCTATGATCAATAATCGAGGACAATGTGCAATAGGATGGCGATAATCCTCCCATAAACAACAACACCGATCAATTGACGAATGAGCATGCGTGACGCGTTTATGAGCTTTTTAGAATTCATGCAACATCAAAGTAAGGCTGTTCTCATTCATAATGCGGGAGGAAACAATGGCAATCCACGGTTGGTCACCGCTAAGCAATTCAAGGATTTGGGACCACCGTGTTTTTGGGAAAGCCGAACCACTTAAGGCGTAGACGTGGTTAAAGCAGATTATCAAGATATTTGATGTCTTGGGATGCTCCGAGAGCAAAAGGTTCCTTTGCCACCTTTATGTTGCGTGAAGAGGCGATCACCGGTGGGAATCAGAAACGCACCCGACTGGACGACTCAAGATGTCTTGGGAGAAGTTCCAAGAGCTATTCAATGACAAGTACTTTCCCGAAAGCATTCGTCACATGAAGGAGGTGGAATTTATCAAGTTGGAGCAATACAACATGACCGTGTCGCAGTACGAAGCCAAGTTTGCCGAGTTTTCCCGATTTGCGTCCCACTTGGTTGATAATGAAGAGAGAATGCCGCGGATGTTTTTAAGAGGTTTGAAGCCAGAGATACGTCAATATCTTATTTCTCATAAACTGTGTTTGTATTCCGATGTTGTAAATAGGGCTCAGTTAGTGGAGCGCGATAACGAGTCAATGCAACCAAAAGAGAGCAGCCGACAAAATGATAATACCGGTGATAATAATCATCAAAGCGGTGACAATAAGCATGGAGGGAACCAACATGTCAGAAAGGGTAACCACTTCGATGGTAATCATGATCAAAACAATAAGAATAGACATTTCAAGAAGAGAAGATTCAACAATGACGTGAAGACGACGACACCAGCACCCGTTTCAAAGGAAGAAGAACGACCACCGGTCGCATGTTTCAAATGCGGACGGGGAGGACACATCCAATCAAACTGCATTTAAAGAATCCAAAACGTGTTTTAATTATGGAAGAGAAGGTCACCTAGCTCGATTTTGTCGTATGGTGAAGTCAAGTCCAGCTGGGATAGAGATGCCAAAAGATGTCCCAGACAAGCTAAAACCGGTAGTTTAAGATAGAGCATTTTTTTTTGTGACAAGGAACCTGAATAAAATTATCACGGGTAAGTTAGTCATAAACTCTTCTGAAGTCTATACCGTGTTAGATACTGGTTCTACTTACTCTTTTATTTCACCTAGTTGTGTTCAATGTTTGAAGTTAACTCCGGAGAAGTTAGACTTTGATATATCTGTTTAAACTAGGTTGGGAGAAACCTTCGTTATCTCTACTATTTATAAATCTTGTTCAAATCAACACTTTCACGTTACGTGTCGATCTTGGCTCTTTGAAAATACTTGCCTTTGATGCGATTTTAGGAATCGATTGGTTAACTACTCATCATTCTTTTCGTAAGGTTGTTAGCTTTCATATTCCTAACCAACCTGTTATGCGAATTCAAGCAACCAAACCACTAAAGTCAATCATTGTCATATCAAGCCATAAGTAAAGAGCCTCGGTCCTTTCGTTGTTGACTTTCTTGTGTGGAATGCACCGAAGCCAGACTTTCTGTAGGCGATGTCGTGAATGACGATGACAAGTTGATAGGTATCAATGTGACGTACTATCCAAGTCTTGGATGAGGTCAGCGAGCTCGAATGATATTTCTATTGTTAATAATTTGCTGACGTATTCTTGAAGACTTCTTAGCCTACCCCTAGAGCGTGAAATCGAATTTTGTATTGACCCCAGTACAAAACCCATTTCTTAAACCCTCAAATATTTCTTCAACTAAAATGAACGTAACATGCGTTAAAGACGTTGGCTCGAGCTGTTAAAGATTACGATCGTACCATGCAATATCATCGTGGAAGTGCGAACGTGGTAGCTGACGCGTTGAGTAGAAGATCGTATACGGTTATAAGTGCGAATATACGAACCCACGTGAAGATAACGAATATACGATTAGAATCGACTTTAATCGATAAAGTTAAAACCGTTCAAGCTACATACTCAGAGCTGATGAATGTGAAGAAGAAGGTTCAAGAGGATGTTGTTCTAGAAGCAAGAATCGACGAATAGAGGAAATCTCAACCCTCGATTTAATTGGCCCATTTGAAATCCTCGATGAAGTAGGAACTGTGGCCTATAGACTCGTTTTACCGCCAAGTATGTTGCGTGTTCGGAACGTTTTTTTTATGTATCGATGTTACATAAATATGTGGACGACCCGAACCACATTATTAATTTAGAACCGAACGAGATAGTAGAAGATTTAACGTATGAGGAGATACGTGTTAACATCTTGGATAAGAAGGATCATATTCGATGCTCAAAGGTTATACCTCAAGAATTAGAATCTGAAATGAAGTCAAGGTATCCTCACCCTTCTTAAGATATCAGTGCATTATGTAAATTTCGAGGGCGAAATTCCATAAGGAGGGGAGATTGTGAGACCCCAGATTTTATGAATAAATATTTAATTTTCTCGAAATAATTTTTTGAATATTATGGTGTGGATATGATATAATGTTATAGTTGTGGGTAGTATTTATAAATTTTGAAAAGTATGCAAGTTTTTGTATAATATTCGATTGGTCGGGGAATATTCTTTTTGTTGGGGAATATCCGTACGACGGCACAATCATTGGTGGACCCCACAACAGAATTATTGTCGGATTGAGAAAATGACACAAATATTTTATTGAAAATAACGGCAGAAGTTTTACCATTAATACTGTTGAACTACTCGGTAAAAAGTAATGAATGTCTGGCGTGGTTGCATAGTTGCACTGCAGTATTGATTATTGATGCTTATGTGATAAGTCACCGGATTTTGTTTTATTGGTATTATTACCGTAATAAAGCGAGAAAAACTTTTTATATAAAATGTAATACTTTTATAAAGTTATTCGTTTTATTAGGCTAATAGTAAAATCTTTTTATATAAAAGCAGAACTTTTATAAAGTTATACATTTTATTAGATAATAATTAGAATATATTATATTTTATTATGCATAGTGTTTTGCATAATGCTGCATAAGTGTCTGCGATAGTAAAATATTTTATAAAGTTATTCGTTTTATTAGATTATAAATAGAATATATTATATTTTATTTAAAAGATTTTTCTTTAAATATGGACCGTCGATTAAAGTAAATCAATCTAGACAGTTTCATGAGTTAGTTCTTATGCGATCCATTTTCTATAAATAGAAGCTCATTCCTTCATTATTTCTTACTTAATTCAATTGAAACTCTAGAGAGATAAACTATAGAGAGAAAGAAGAAAAGTATTTTGCTACTTCACTACTCATATATATCAAAGATTTCTTCTTCTTAAGGTAGGGAATATTATTTGTTGTACTCGTAGGGGTATTACTTTTTTTGTATTCATGTAGAGAACTTCGTTATTCCATTATTTATAATTCTATTGGAATAACATGTATACGCATGATTTACCCTATACTTGGTGAAATTCTTACATTATTCCATTCTTTATTATTACATTGAATATATCATCATCATGCGTTTTACTAGGACTGGTTCCATTCTTTATTATTACGTAGGAATATCTTATGCATGTGTTTTTTTATGGGACTGGTTCCATTCTTTATTATTCTTTGGAATATCACGTCGATGCGTATTATTATGCCCGACACGGTTCCGTTATTTAGTATACATTGGAATAACTCGCCATATCCAATCACCGCATGCTTGGTGATTTCTGTTGTTATTCCATTCTTTATTATTCTGTTGCAACATCCTGTCGGTGCGAATTTCGCCGGACCTGGTTCCGTTATTTATTATTCTGTTGGAATAACTTGTCTATGCGAAGTACCGCATGCATGGTGATTTCTTTTGTTATTCCATTTTTTATTATACTCAGTTGGTTAAAGTTTTAACTTCTATACTCCATGAAATTAGTGGAATATCCTTGATATTTGTGCTTCATCCAATATCTTTTCATGGATATATTCCTCTGAGCATTCTTGAATTTTACTCTACAAGAAGTATCATGTTAACAATTTGGACGTTATTAGTTCCTGGATAAATTAATTCTTGAACTTGTTTTATTGAATTCTTATATCATTGTCATCATCCTCATGTTTATATTATGTTGAAAGTCATCTGTGGCCTGTAGTGCATAGATGGACTTGGTATGATTATGACCAGGGATTATTCGGTATAATCATGACCATAATGTTACAAATGATGTGGAAAAAGTCCTCAATGGCCCGTAGTGCATTGATGGACAATTTTTGTGTATGATTATGGCTATGGATTCTCTTCGGCCAAGGGTGCAAAGATGAATTGTTTTATGGCATGATCTGGACCGTTGATGAAAACATGATTATCTTTGGCCCGTGGTGCATGGATAATTCGTGGTTGTGATACTAAAGAATATCCTTGGCCTATAGTGCAGGGATGATTTGATGATGTGGATTATTTATTAAGCTGAGTCTCAACGATAAAAGTGATGAAAAACCTTTTAAATCATAGACGATAGTAGATTTTATTCTCTACTTGATTCATCTAATGGGTTGCTTGTTCCACTGCAGTTAAACTTGATGATTGTTATATTGTATCAGTTTAACACTGTTGAAGGCTAACGATAATTTATTCTGCGTTATCTTAGTCATAATATTTCTTACTGGGCTAGTTGAGCTCACCCTTTCTTTCATTGTTCTCTTCAGGAAATGAGTGAAAGTAGTATGCACACAAGCCAATCATGTTTGATGATAAAGCATATACTTTGTTACAATCTTATTCATTTATTAATAAAAAGTATTAATTTATTAAAGGCTTTTAATTATCTACATGATGCTGTTTTATAATATGTGATAAACCCATAGTTTTAAGCAATGCTTTTAGAATAATGATGATGATCATTCTAATGAGATCTAAATTCTTAGAAAGCTTAAAACTAAAATAGTTCCCAATCATTGGATTACTAAATTGGGGATTAGTGAATCCGGATAGATTGGTACATACGTTGCTTGCTCATTGGATGAGGATGATTTGTGACGCCCCCAAAATAGGTCCATTCCATCCAACCCATTCTTAGTCGCCAAATACATGGTACAGAAATAACTACAACTTTATTATTACAACATATAAACTGTGAGTTTAAATACAGATATTGCCATCTAGACAATACGCAAATAAATCCCCATCATAATTATTGATACATTATTTTACAAAAATGGTGAGGACTACTAAACAACTCTCTCTAGAACCTTCATTCCATACCCCGACTAGTACTCGCTACATTCTCGCCTCCGAGAAGAAAAATGGAATAACAAGGAAAAGGGTGAGCTCAACTAGCCCAGTAAAGAATATTATGACTAAGATAATATACAACAAATTATCGTTAGTCTTCAACAGGGAAAAATCTAATAGAATACAATAGACAACAAATTTTAAATCAATATTCGCAATGAAATAATAATTCATTAGAAGAGTTAAGTAGAGAATGCAAACTACTATCTTCTATATATGAATTTAAAAGTTCATCGTCGATATTTTATCCCCGTAACATCAATCAATATACATCTGGAATCAAATATTCATCTTTGAACTCTGAGCCAAAGATATTCATCGATTGGTCATGTTCATCTAAACACTGTTCATCTTTGCACCACGGCCAAAGATATTCTTCAGAAATCATTCATCTTTTGACCACAGCCAAAGATATTCAATAATATCATCATTTAAGATCAAGATGATGAAAAATATTTTAAAGAAAGCGAATCCAAAGTGAAACAAAATGACAAGGATTAAGGATTAAGGATTCATACTTTGTTTTATCCACGTCAAAAATACCTCAAAAATAATCATAGGGTGTAAAATTCAAGAATGATCAAAACATGGATACAATCAAAGCTAGTATCCGAATAGATATTTTAGATTTAAAAGAAAAATTTTCATTTTCTATGAATAGTGCCGATTCGTGAATAGTGCCAGATATCGTGAATAGTGTCAGATATCGTGAATAAGGCCGATATCGTGAATAGTAACTCGACACCAAAAGATAGAAATTCCACAAAAACATCTTTCACGCCATGAATAGTACTCGTGAATAGTAACTCGTGAATAGTAACTCGTGAATAGTAACCCCGACATGAAAAAGTTCCAAATTTGATAAAAGTTCCAACCAATATTTCAAAGATAATGATATTGAAGAAATAATATCATTTGAGAAGAAAATAACACCCCTTCACCTCGAAAGACAAAGACTTTAGTTGAAACACAGGATATAGGCTATGACTTGAACTTGTATCAGTATAGCAATACTCAAAGTATACTCAAAATACTCACAAGAATACGCTCGATAATATAGAGAGAAAACTTGATTTAAAGTGTGATTTTCAATTCTAACCTAAGCACCCTATTTATAGAAAATGCTTAGAACACCAAAGTAGAAAATTTAATATAATAATATTATTATTATTTCTACAACTTCCTACGTACCAAGAATCTGAACTTAGCCACCCTAACACATGTTAAATGAGTTTCAAAAATGGAAAAAACGTTTTTGTAATTAAAAATATTTTAAACTTCCAAAAATCAATTATTTCGAAACTTTGGAACTTCAATAATTCACAATAAATAGTTCTTTTATCAGAAAATTCGAATCTCGCGTTTTTATATAGGAAATTCAATTCTCTACAACTTTGCAGAAGAAAGTTTTTCCAAATTCCAAACTGAAATTAACCAAAATTCATAAACGGACGATTTTCTGTTTATAATCAAATTTCGGTCAAGAAATGGGGTCCACCGACACAAAAAACATGTGTTAATCATTTAATGCAACAAGAATACTCTTCCTCCTCATATACTCATATATCTCACATTCATTATAAAAATATCACCATTATTATATTATTAAAATATAATAATATATTTAAATGAATTATTTTATCGTAAAAGATAAAATATTAATTTTCAACAATTGTCACATTAAAATTTTCTCCATCTATATCCACATAAAATCAATATTTTCCTCATCATATAAATCAATAATTAATTATTCACAAATAATATTACAGAATCACAAGATCTTTGCAACTGTGCCGTTCCTCAGAAAGAGGGGCTTTCCAATAAGGATCTCTCTCATCTTGGCAAGTAATTAGGTGACCAAACCTCTCCTTAGACAAAAGTTTCTAGACATTGCCAATAATGTTTTCTAATAATATTATTAGGATAATATGAATTATTAGCTTCGATAATGGAAAATCTTGTGTAATGACAATTTATGAAAACAACGGTAATATAAAATATCAATGTAGCAATTATTGAATCAATAAAATAAAATCTTTGATAAATAATTACTATAACAATTTTTTGAGTAGTGCCTTTTACGTAAGAATCAATAATTGGTGCAATACTGCAGGTATCTTCTTTGTTCAACAACGCCAGCGTATTAGCGTGTTTTAACCACCGGGTATTCCAACAAGATTAATTGGTAATAACTTCTGCCAGTTATTTATAAACAACTTATATTTGTCGTTTTCTTCATCCAATTGCTTTCCGTTATGGGCCCACAAAAAATCATTACTTGCGTAAATTTAATATTCCCCGACTCACGAATATTCCACGATCAAAACGAATATTCCACGACCAAACGAATATTCCCAAGCGATAATGAATATTTTATAACCACTTGCTTATTCAAAATATTTGCGTATTTTACCCATAACTAACCACATTAATCAAATCCACCCTTACTATTTCAAAATAATAAATAAAGGAAATTCCTTTTATTTAAAAAATTTAGGGGTCTTACAACCTCCCTCCTTATGAAATTTCGTCCTCGAAATTGACGACGATACTGTGTTTTTGAAAAGATGAGAATACCTCGCTTTCATTTCCGTTTCCAACTCCCGTGTCATTTCCTCAATAGCATGGTTTCTCCACAAAACTTTAACTTGTGGTATAACCTCGATACATAGGGCATGTTCTTTCCTATCCAAGATCTTGGTGGTACCTCCTCAAGACGTTAAGTCTTCGCTCATCTCGTCCGGTTCTAACTCAATGGCGTGGTTGGTCGTCCACATATTTACGTAACATCGATACGTGAAAAACGTTATGAACACGCGTCATACTTGGCGATAAAACGAGTCTATAGGCCACAGTTCCTATTCGATCGAGAATTTTAAATGGATTAATAAATCAAAGGTTTGAGCTTTCCTCACCTCACCGATTCTCTCACTTTTGAAATAACAACTTCTTGCACCTCCTTCTTCAAATTCATCAGCTCCGGTGTGTAGCTTGAACAGCTTTAACTTTATCGATTAAAGTTGATTATACTCGTATATCATCACGTGGGTACCTAGAGTTTATTATTACAACATATAAACTGTGAGTTTAAATACAGATATTGCATCCAACCCATTCTGAGTCGCCAAATACATGGTACAGAAATAACTACAACTTTATTATTACAACATATAAACTGTGAGTTTAAATACAGATATTGCCATCTAGACAATACGCAAATAAATCCCCATCATAATTATTGATACATTATTTTACAAAAATAGTGAGGACTACTAAACAACTCTCTCTAGAACCTTCATTTCCATACCCCACTAGTACTCGCTACATTCTCGCCTCCGAGAAGAAAAATGGAATAACAAGGAAAAGGGTGAGCTCAACTAGCCCGGTAAAGAATATTATGACTAAGATAATATACAACAAATTATCGTTAGTCTTCAACGAGAGGAAAAATCTAATAGAATACAATAGACAACAAATTTTAAATCAATATTCGCAATGAAATAATAATTCATTAGAAGAGTTAAGTAGAGAATGCAAACTACTATCTTCTATATATGAATTTAAAAGTTCATCGTCGATATTTTATCCCCTGTAACATCAATCAATATACATCCGAATCAAATATTCATCTTTGAACGGTGCCAAAGATATTCATCATTGGTCATGTTCATCTAAACACACTGCTCATCTTTGCACTACGGGCCAAAGATATTCTTGAGAAATCATTCATCTTTGCACTACTGCCAAAGATATTCAATAATATCATCATTTAAGACTGAAGATGATGAAAAATATTTTTAAAGAAACGAATCCAGTGAAACAAAATGACAAGGATTAAGGATTAAGGATTCATACTTTGTTTTATCCACGTCCAAAAATACCTCAAAAATAATCATAGGGGTGTAAAATTCAAGAATGATCAAAACATGGATACAATCAAAGCTAGTATCCAGAATAGATATTTTAGATTTAAAAGAAAAATTTTCATTTTTTAGGTGAATAGTGCCGTGATTCGTGAATAAAGGTCAGATATCGTGAATAGGCAGTATCGTGAATAGTAACTCCGACACCAAAAGATAGAAATTCCACAAAAAACATCTTCACGCTTCATGAATAGTACTTCGTGAATAGTAACTCGTGAATAAGTAACTCCAGAATAGTAACTCGTGAATAGTAACTCATGAATAAGTAACTCATGAATAGTAACCCCGACATGAAAAAGTTCCAAATTTGATAAAATTTCCAACCAATATTTCAAAGATAATGATATTGAAGAAATAATATCATTTGAGAAGAAAATAACACCCCTTACCTCGAAAGACAAGATTTAGTTGAAACAGGATATAAAGGCTATGACTTGAACTTGCAATCGATATAGCAATACTCAAAGTATACTCAAAATACTCACAAGAATACGCTCGATAATATAGAGAGAAAACTTGATTTACGGTGTGATTTTCAATTCTAACCTAAGCACCCTATTTATAGGAAAATGCTTAGAACACCAAAGTAGAAAATTTAATATAATAATATTATTATTATTTCTACAACTTCCTACGTACCAAGAATCTGAACTCAGCCACCCTAACACATGTTAAATGAGTTTCAAAAATGGAAAAAACGTTTTTGTAATTAAAAATATTTTAAACTTCCAAAAATCAATTATTTCGGAACTTTGGAACTTCAATAATTCACAATAAATAGTTCTTTTATTAGAAAATTCGAATCTCGCGAATTTTTATAGGAAATTCAATTCTCTACAACATAGAAGAAAGTTTTTCCAAATTCCAAATGTAAATTAACCAAAATTCATAAGCGGATGATTTTACGTGCTATAATCAAATTTCGATCAAGAAATGGGGTCCAATGACACAAAAAACATGTGTTATTCATTTAATGCAACAAGAATACTCTTCCTCCTCATATACTCATATATCTCACATTCATTATAAAAATATCACCATTATTATATTATTAAAATATAATAATATATTTAAATGAATTATTTTATCGAAAAAGATAAAATATTAATTTTCAACAATTGTCACATTAAAATTTTTCCATCTATATCCACATAAAATCAATATTTTCCTCATCATATAAATCAATAATTAATTATTCACAAATAATATTACGTAATCACAAGATCGATCTTGTAATGGTAGCTCGAAAGAGGGCTTTCAATAAGGATCTCTCCTACGGGCGCAAGCAATTAGGTGACCAAACCTCTCCTGTAGACAAAGTTTCTAGACATCGCCAACAATGTTTTCTAATAATATTATTCGAGATAATATGAATTATTGCTTCGATAATGGAAAATCTTGTGTAATGATAATTTATTGAAACAACGGTAATATAAAATATCAATGCGCAATTATTGAATCAATAAAATAAAATCTTTGAGCGATAATTATCGTAACAATTATTGAGTAGTGCCTTTCACGTAAGAATCAATATTTGGTGCAATACTGGTGCTCTTCTTGTTCAACAACGCCATTAAGCGTGTTTTAACCACCGGGTATTCCAACGATGATAACTGTAATAACTACGCCTGTTATTTATAAACAACTTATATTTGTCGTTTTCTTCATCCAATCGCTTTCGTTATGGGCCCACAAAGATCTCAAGGTAAATGCATTTAATATTCCCCGAAGCATTTAATATTCCACGACCAAACGAATATTCCGACGATAATGAATATTTTATAACCACTTGCTTATTGAAATATTTGCGTATTTTACCCATAACTAAATAAATAAAGGAAATTCCTTTTTATTTAAAAAATTTCGGGGTCTTACATGATTGATCTTATGATCATCTCGTGTGGAGACACTAAAAAGCAAGTATGAAGTGCTTATTAGAGAATAAGTTCATTGAACGTGGCTCGCTAAGGAATACCTAATGGAGTTTCTTACTTGTCGATAGGAATTCACTGTAGTGATAGTAGTCTAGTGATCCTTGGACTTGAGATCATCATAGTATCTTGTGTATGATGAGTTATCTTTGACTTATTCCTTAAGACCCTTAGGGTATATCAAAGGTATGCTTGGGTATAATAAGTTGTACATGGAGATAATGTATGATCGATAAAGAATCTATCACTTATTAAAAGAAGAGAATGTGTCTATGTGATTCGATAAATGACAACCCAAGAGTCCTCGTTGGCGGCAGAATGAAATTAGAAAGGAGTTTCTAATTTGCATTATTTGGAGTTAATGCATTTAAGAGTCGAAATACATATAATTAAATAAAATAAGACTTGTGAAGAATTCCATATCTTATATTTAATTGGGACATTGTATGGTGGAAGGATTGAATTGTCTGCAGAACTATTTACTCAAAGGTTCTTTTATGATTAATGTTGAAATCTATATTATCCGGAAAGTCGTTGATCGTTAGGGAGGCTTATACCTATTGTAGAATAAATATTATTTATTTAAATAAATTAATTGTTTAATTTATTTATTTAAATAAAATTAGAATCGTTTCTAATTGATTTATTCACAACCGCTTTAATATGGAGAACGCAAAAAGGCACAATTACAAAAGGAAGAATAATTATTTAAGAAGTTAATGGCATAATCGTAATAATATGTTATGCATATTTAATTTAATCTATGGTGATAGAATAAATTAAATAGATTAATATTTATTATTTAATATTTTAGAAATATTAAATATAAATTAATAAAAGAAGTCTTATTAATATTATTACAATTATTATTATTATTTTAATTTTTAAAAGAGTTTAGGAATTAATTTAATATAAGTACTTCTCATTTATTCCTAATTGGATTAGGAAGGAAAATTAGTTAAAGGAGTTTAATTAATTATCCCTAATAAGATTAGAGAGCCCCTTTAATTAAAAGGGTTTAATTAAATAATACCTTATTTTTAATAGGGTTCTTTGGATATCTTTATAAGAGAGTCTTATATCGGATATCGGGACTACGACGTTATAATTAAATGGTTTGGAGAAGACGCCTTTTCTATAGAGATAGAAAAAGCTAGGGTTTTATGCCAACCACTCATCTTGAATCCTTCTTCTTGGCGGTGGATCACCTCTGAAGCCAAACACTTGGGTGGCTAACGTTGATCGAAAGGAAGAACCAAACCCGGTGAATTGAGTTGAGCGAAAGGATTTGGAGGTGAACTCATCTGCGAGGAAGTTTCGATCTTGAGGTATGATTTTATTCTTTATCTTTCGTTTAATTAATAATTGTCGTAAAAAGGGTGATCGAGATATATGGTTTGTAAAACTTTAAAACTCGATTTTTACACCGTTTCCGCTTATTTATGCAATTTGATTGCGTTCTTGAATATTATAAACCCAATGAGCCAGATCGAGAGCCAAACCTTTATGTGAATTATTAATTATTTTAATTTGATATATATATTGATATGTGTTTAGAATAATTTAATTGGGCATAATTTTGTTGTATAAAATTTATTTAAAAAAAAAAAAGGGTCGTGATGATCAATTCGCGAATCCTGTTTTTTTTTCTTTCGCTGGTTTCTTATTCATAATTCAAGGTTACAGAAGCTTTGGTTCATGATTATTAATTAATATTATTTAGAAACATGATAACGTGAGTCACCTGAAGCTTAAGCAGGAAGCTTCACGAAAATAATAAGGAAATTACAGGATGGTTAAAAGGTCACGTGGACCATTTTTTTTTCCATCCAGAATGATATATGATCACCAAATTCGTGGCTTGCTTTATTAGATATTTATGCAGATTCACGTGGCCAATGTCCAGAATATTATATATATATATATATAATATTCTTAATTATTTTATAATTAAAATAAAGGTTTATTTTAATATTAAAATAAAATAGTTTATTTTAATTTTAAAATTGAATTTCATGCTAACTAATTATAGTTGGAATTAGATTCCATGATAACTAATTAGAGTTGAAATTGGATTCTATTTTCCTTAAATAAAGGAGTTTATTTTGATATGAAATTAGATTTCATATTATTCAAAATAAAAAGTTTTTTTTTAATGAATAGGAAAAAGAATCGGTCTTTTCCTTAAATAAAGGAGTTTATTTAGATATGAAATAAGATTTCATATTATTCAAAATAAAGGAGTTTATTTGTGAATAGGAAAAGATAATCCGTGTTTCCTTTAATAATTTTTTTTTTTATATATGGAATTGGATTCCATAATTAATTAAAATAAAGGAGTTTATTTTGATTAAAATTTTGATTAAAATAAAATAGTTTATTTTATTCAAAATTGGTTAAATTAAAATAAAAAGGTTTTATTTTGATTTAAATTTGGATTAAAATAAAGGAGTTTATTTTGATTCAAAATTAGATTTTATCTTAACTAAATTTGCCCATTAAATGATATTAATATATATATTAAATGTTTATTATTCATGAGATGAATGTAATTTATTGATGCAAATGGTGATGTGTATGATAATAATCTGAGATTGATTATGGACTAATTGATTAAATGTGATTGAATTTTATTTTAGTTGGATGCGTGAATGTATGAGTTTTATTAAATGGGTTCTGCTGCAAACTTCGCCTTCTAATTTTTTGAATATAAATTCTATCTCCTCCTATGCATCTTCCCTCGATCAGCGATCAAGGTTTCTATTTATTTTAAAATAGTTATGTAATAGGAATAGTTAGAATTAATTTTGAAGAATTAGAGATCGAGGAGCGAAGGCGCTTGAAGACCCGATTTGTAATGGAGCGAGTTTAAATGTAATAGTTATATTTAAATATTAATTCTTGCACCCTAGGGTTTGACCTTTTGGTTCACACTTGGTGGCTCTAGTGAACCAAATTTGTAATAAAAGTCCATAATCAATCTGGGTAGAATATAGTATTCTATATGCATATATATACTATATATATATATATATATATATATATATATTATATATTATGCAAACATGTCATGTATGTTTATTAATATACGCGTATTTTATATATATATAATAAATGCGCTTAAACAAGATGAGACAAATTAATAACAAACCCCTCGTTTTTTTATATTAAGTCCTAAGCGTTCAAAGATATTTGGAATATCGAGCGTCAGCCTTTCTAGCATGATAAAATTAATAGAGTATTAAATATTTAATATGAGCATTTGTTGTGTCACCACAAGGCAAGTATTAAGTATTTAAGATGTTAATTTATCACATTTGATGCTTATAAAGAAAATTGAACAATATTATTTTTGTTGTGTCACCACAAGGATGATATTTTTCTTTTTGAATATATGGAGTGCTAGGGTGGGACTTAACTTGGATAATTTTGATTTGGATGTGCCACCACTTGATCAAAATAATCTAAGAGGCAAAAAGAAAAGGAGTTGCATAGTTGATGTAATTGACAAAAGTTGTCTACCTATTTATTTATATATAGTTTGTTGTGTCACCACAAGATATATATACATTTGAAATGGGATCCTTATTCTCACTAGCAAATCTTTAATTAGATTTTCTTAGAACTATATAGGTGAGGTAATATAGTTTGAAGAAAATAGTGGGAGATACCAATTTAAAACAAGACCTAAATTATTTTGGTAATTAATAAAAGAATGTATGTTAAAATGTTGTTAAATACAAATTCATTTACAGAATTTTACAATGTGCAAAATTACTATCAATGCGAAGTATATTAGATGCTAAATTAACCAGACCAAATTAAACGGATTGGTTAAGGAATTTGAGAATAGTTCTCATAGTGAAAAGCTATCTTATGTCCATAATCGCCTATCCCCGCAATGGTTGCGCATAATGCCTCAGAGGAAGAGATTGCTACTTTTAGAAAGTGGCAAGATGATGCTGATTGGCTCTTCGCATCATGCTCGCATCCATGAAATAACGAGCTTCATCATCGTCAGATGAAACTATGGATGCTCTTCTTATATTCCCGCACATCAAGTAGTTGATGGCGAAGAAAGTATGACTGATAGATATCAGATATTTAAGGAGCTCTTCCGATCTAGAATGACCGAAGGCACTATAGTACAGACACATGTCCTAATGATAATCAATTTAATTGATCAATTAGGACAACGAATTTTGTCATGGATGGAGAGTTGAGCCAAGATTTGATCTTGCACTCACTCCCGGACTCCTTTCACAATTGTTGTGAATTTTTCATATGAACAAGCTAGATATCAGCCTCGCTGATTTGCTTAACATATTGAAAAATGTTGAGAGTCACTTTTCAACCAAGAAAGATCAAGTCTTCTTGGTAGGGGCCAAAAGATCTTACGAAAAAGAAGAACGATTCAAAGAAGGTAAATAGAAAGGCATAAACAAAGGATAATAAGAACAAAACTGATACGGATAGCAAAGGAGCTTGCTTCCACTGCTATAAGCCTGGACACTGGAAAGAAACTGCAAGAAGCATCTTGCAAAGGCTAACCAAAGAAGCTTAGTGAAGTTTTGGTTACAAATACAAATTTGTTCATTATTTAAAATAATTTTTTCTTTAAGTCAAGGTTCTACTTGCGTATTGGATACCGAATTTGGTTATCATAAATATAGATTTATGAAGGGACCAAGCAGAAGTAGAAAGCTAAACAAATATAAGTAATCCTATGTGCGAGAAATGTAACAAAGGTTGCCATATTAGCCATAGAAACTTATAGTTTAGCAATGCCTACGGAAAATCTATTAAGTCGATGAAGTTATTATTGTATTCCGGTTCTTGTTAAAATATTATTTCCATTTTATTGTTGGACAATGAAATCTTTGGTATTATAATTAAGAACAATTGTTGTTCTATTTATAATAATAATGTTTTGTATAGAATGGAATATTACTTAATAAATTTTGTATACTTGACTTATATAAAATAATTTTGCATATTGAACAAATTAATATAAGAAAAAGGAGATGATCATTCAAAGAGTTGAATGTATGTATTTGTTGAAATACAAGTGTGAATTATTTGAAAGGTTCAAAGAATTGAAGTGAAACAAATTGACAATGTATTAAGATTCTTTGATTAGATCGAGGAATAAATACTTGTGAAATAAGTTTCTAGATCATCTTAAATGGTTTTTTCATAATGGACGCCTCTGTCATGCAATAATTGATTGATGTATTTGAATGGAAAAATCGTACCTTGTTGGACATAGTGCGGTCCATAATGATTTTATCGACATTTCAAAGTATCCTCCTGGGTCATGTCCTAGAAATGGGTGTGATATCTACAAAAAAGGTAACCTCAAAATTCTACCCCAAGACTCCATAAAAGTTATGGATAGGAGGATTCCTAATCTTAAGTATGTTAAGATAAGGGGTTGTCCAACTTATGTGAAAAGGTTTCAAAAAGATAAGCTTGGGACAAGATTTGACAAGTGTAGATTTATGGGACATCCTAAAGTAAGTTTAGGGTATATGCTCTATAATCCTACTTAGCAAAAGGTGTTTGTTGCGAAACACACCACCTTCTAAGATAAAGGTGTTTATCATTGAAGGGGCTAGTGGGAGGATAATAGATCTTGAAGAGTTCAAGAACCACAAAACACTATAAGTCAAATAAGAGGAACCTGTAGATAGACCAATTGTACCACAACCGAATCGTAAATCTGGAATAGTACCAAAGATACCTAGGAGGTATGGATTCATCATGGATGATGATGATGAAGTACACGTCATAGAAGATGATGATCCAGTTACATACGATGAGGTAAGAGTTCTAGTGTGTACAAAAGGGTCAGTGGGAGTGTCGTGAAATTTCTAGTATTATATGTTGATATACTACGGATGAGGAATTACATACCAATGCTACAATCAGTAAAGATAAAGTTGTCTAAACATTCCTCCATGAATGATTTGGAAGAGTATCTTAATTGGGGATATAAATCTATATAGATAGATTTAAGAGGATGCTCGACTTAACCCAAGGAACGTATATTCATTTGATGCTAAAGTCATTTAGCATGGCAAACTCCAAGGATGTCTCATGTCGATGAGCTATGGAGTGTATCTCTCTTAATAGTCCCCACAGACTCCTGAAAAGAGAGGTCGCATGAGTGACAATCATGTATGTAATGAAATGTACGAGACCTGACGTTGATCAGTCATATTATGGAGAAGTTCACTATGAGTCAGTGAAAAACATCTTAAAGTGCTTAACCGGCACTAAGGATGTGATCATATTCATGGTGGGTCCGAATTAAAACTAGAGGGCTTAATGCAGACTCAAGTTTTTGAGATGCACTCAAGAGCGACGACGAAAATCCACTTTAAGGTAAAGTGTCACCTTGAGCGGTGGTGCGTTGAATTGGAAAGGTTCCAAACAAAGAAAGAGTTGTTGGTTTAGTGATAAAGACAATGTATATACCTATAAATGAAGTCGCAAGTTGATTGTTTGGATGAAAAGTTCATTACGTAACTAGGAATAGTTCCTAAGTCTCATCTTGGATCTAAACATGTGTTGTGGCACTTTCATTTGATTATTAGAATCATTGAAAGATGGGAAATCACTATAGAGATAGTGGACTCTCATGAACAACATTACATATCCATTAACTAAAGCTTATCCAATGCCAGGATAATCGTCACTTAGAGAAGAAGAGTACGAGATACCATGACGATTGGCTTTAGTGCAAGTGGGAGATTGAAAGTAGTATGCACACAAGCCAATCATGTTTGATGATAAAGCATATACTTTGTAACAATCTTATTCATTTATTAATAAAAAGTATTAATTTATTAAAGGCTTTAATTATCTACATGATGATGTTTTATAATATGTGATAAACCCATAGTTTTAAGCAATGCTTTTAGAATAATGATGATGATCATTCTAATGAGATCTAAATTCTTAGAAAGCTTAAAACTAAAATAGTTCCCAATCATTGGATTACTAAATTAGGGATTAGTGAATCCGGATAGATTGGTACATCGTTGCTTGCTCATTGGATGAGGATGATTGATCTCATGATCATACGTGTGGAGACACTAAAGCAAGTATGTAGGTGCTTATTAGAGAATAAGTTCACTGAACGTGGCTCGCTAAGGAATACCTAATGGAGTTTTACTTGCCTGTCAATAGGAATTCCTGTAGTGATAGTAGTACAAGTGATCCTTGGACTTGAGATCATCATAGTATCTTGTGTATGATGAGTTATACTGACTTATTCCTTAAGACCCTTAGGGTATATCAAAGGTATGCTTGGGTATAATAAGTTGTACATGGAGATAATGTATGATCAATAAAGAATCTACCACTTCTATTAAAAGAAGAGAAATGTCTATGTGATTCGATAAATGACAACCCAAGTAGTCCTTGGTTAATAAGCGTAATGAAATTAGAAAGGAGTTTCTAATTTGCATTATTTGGAATTGTGCATTTAAGAGTCGAAATACATATAATTAAATAAAATAAGACTTGACAAGTAATTCCATGTCTTATATTTAATTGGGACATTGTGTGGACGCCTAAAATTAGGTATCGTCACCCATCTTGGGTCGCCACTTACATGGTACATAAATTCAAATACAACTTACTAATATAAGCTGTCGTATACAATACGACATAAAGCGTGAGTTTGAATACAAATATTGTCTACTAGATATTATACAAACTCAAAAGAAGTCCTCATTACAACTATTATCACACTATTTCACGAATAGTGAGGACTACCAATGTTATCCTCTCGGACCATTACTCCGCTCCCCGACTCGTCCGGCTATGTTCTCATTTTTCAAGAGAACGGTGAAAGAAAGGGTGAGCTCAACTAACCCAAAGAAGAAATATTATGACTAAGATAATGCGTAATAAATTATCATTAGCCTTCAACAAATGTTAAACCGATAAAAAATACAATAGACAACAAGTTTAAGCTGCAATGAATAAGCAATCCATTAAAAGAGTCAAGTAGAAAATAAAATCTACTATCTTTTATGATTTAAAAGGTTTTCATCATCATTGTATATATTTGAGACTCAAACTTTAATGATTAAACCATAATATCTAATCATCCCCACACTACTTGGTCAAGGATTTTCATCAAATTATCAATGGTCATGACTATCTAGAATCACCCCGGTCATAATCATACCAAAAACTATCCACCCACGCATTGCATTACTGCCGGCGAGGACTTTTGTCACATCATTTATATCAAGCCATGATTATACCGAATGAACCCTGGTCATAATCATACTAAGTTCATCTATGCACGTAAGCCAAAGATAACTTTCAACATAATATAAACATGAGGATGATGACAATGATATAAGAATTCAATAAAACAAGTTCAAGAATTAATTTATCTAGGAATTATTAACGCCCAAATTGTCAACAAGATACTGTTTTGTAGAGTAAAATTCAAGAATGATCAGAAGAATATTTCCATGAAAAGATACTGGATGAAGCGCAAATATCAAGGATATTCCACTAATTTCATGGAGTATAGAAGTCAAAGATTTAACCAACTGGGTATAATAAAGAATGGAATAACAAAAGAAATCACCGTGCATGCGATTGCTTGACAGGCAAAGTTATTCCAATGTAATAATAATAACGAGAACGAAGTCGTGAAATTCACACCGGCTGGGATGATCCAATGTAATAATAAATCTTTGAATAATAAACAATGGAACCGTGTCGGTGTAAAACACATGCACGAGGATATTCCAATGTAATAATAATCAATGGAACCAGTCAGGTGTAAAACACATGCATACATGATATTCCAACAGAATAATAAAGAATGGAATAATGTAAGAAGATCACAAAGTATAGGGGATTCCACAGTATAAAGGTTATTCAATGTAATAAATAAGGATGGAATAACATAAGGATTTCACCAAGTATAGGGTACGCCGCATATACTGAGGTTTTGTATAGGGTATACCACTTTTACAAAAGTTATTCAATAGAATAATAATGAATGGAATAATGAAGTTCTCTTCATGAATAAGAAAGAATAACACCACTTACTAATTACAACAAATAATACCCCTTACCTAGTAAAAAGACACCGGATATCAAAGTAGTGAAGTACCGTATACTCTTCTTCTTTCTCTCTATAGATTTTTCTCTATAGCTTCTCTCTATAATTTCTCTCTCTAGAGTTTCAATGAATTCGTAAGAAAATAATGAAGGAATGAGCTTTATTTATAGGAAAATAGAATGCATAGTAATTAATCCATGAATGGTCAGATTGATTTACTTTAATCGACGGTCCATATTTAAAGCAAAATCTTTTAAATAAAATATCATATATTCTATTTATATAAAAACATTTTACTATGCAAACACTACGCAACACTATGCAAAAACACTATGCATAATAAAATATAATATATTCTATTTATAGAATAACTTTAATAAAGTATACATTTTATATAAAAAGATGTTTACATTTTATTACGTTAATAATCTGAAAACAAAACGTCATTATCGCTATAATAATTCATATTATTAATCGACAATAATGGAATCAAACTGAGTGACTTCTCACATAAGCATCGATAATCAATACCGTGTGTACTCTTATGCAACCACCGTATTCTTCGTACTTTTACTACTGAAAGTAGTTCAACAAAGATCAACGGTAAAACTTCCGCCGTTATTTCAATAAAATATTTTTTGTTTTTTCTCAATCAAACAATAATTACATTGTGGGGTCCACCAATGATTGAGTAGTTGAAGCGAATATTCCCGCTAAACCTAATATTCCCCACCAATCGAATATAATATAACCACTTGCATACTTTGCAAAAATTTGTAAATACTACCCACAACTATAATATTATCTCAAATTCACACCATAATATTAAAAATTATTTCGACAAAATTTAAATCTTTATTGATAAAATCTGGGTCTCACATATTGTATGGTGGAAAGATTGAATTGCATGCAGAACTATTTACTCAAAGGTTCTTTTATGATTAATGTTGAAATCTATATTATCCGGAAAGTCGTTGATCATTAGGGAGGCTTATCCCTATTGTAGAATAAATATTATTTATTTAAATAAATTAATTGTTTAATTTATTTATTTAAATAAGATTAGAATTGTTCTAATTGATTTATTCATAACTTAGGTTTAATATGGAGAACCTAAAGGGTCACACCATAAAAGGAAGAATAATTATTTAAGAAGTTAATGGCATAATCGTAATAATATGTTATGTATATTTAATTTAATCTATGGTGATAGAATAAATTAAATAGCTTAATATTTATTATTTAATATTTTAGAAATATTAAATATAAATTAATAAAAGGAGTCTTATTAATATTATTACAATTATTATTATTATTTTAATTTACGAAAGAGTTTAGGAATTAATTTAATATAAGTATTCTCATTTATTCCTAATTGGATTAGGAAGGAAAATTAGTTAAAGGAGTTTAATTAATTATCCCTAATAAGATTAGGGAGCCCCTTTAATTAAAAGGGTTTAATTAAATAATACCTTATTTTTAATAGGGTTACTGGATATCTTTATAAGAGGAGTCTTATATCAGATATCAGGACTACGACGTTATAATTCCAATGGTTGGAGAGTACGCTCCTTTTCTATAGAGATAGAAAAACTAGGGTTTAGCCAACCACCCATCTTCTTGAATCCTTCTTCTTCCTTGGTGGATCACCTCTAGAGGCCAAACACTTGGGTGGCTAACGTTGATCAAAGGAAGGAACCAAACCCGGTGAATTCAAGTTGAACGCGAAAGGATTTGGAGGTGAACTTGTACCTGAGGAAGCTCGATCTTCAAGGGTATGATTTTATTCTTTATCTTTTCGTTTAATTAATAATTGTGCATAAAGGGTGATCCGGGTATATGGTTTGTAAAACTTTAAAACTCAGATTTTTACACGTTTCCGCTTATTTATGCAATTTGATTGCGTTCTTGAATATTACAAACCTAACAATGAGAACGTAGCAGGGACTAGTCGGGGAACGGAGTGACGGTCCAGAGGATAGCATTAGTAGTCCTCACTATTATGTGAAATAGTGTGTTAATAAATATATTGAGGACTTATTTTGAGTTTTAATGCTATCTAGAAGACAATGTTTGTATTAAAACTCACAGCTCATGTTGTATATTTAAGATTGTATTTGAATTATGTACCATGTATTTGGCGACTCAAGATGGGTGATGTATACCTATTTTGGGGGTGTCATAGTTGGTATCAAAGCTTAGGGATATGATCCCTGGCTAGGATGTGAGAATAGAACTAGGAAGGGAGAGACGGGAAATTCCTTCGCTAGTATGAACTACCTAAGTTTATTTGGTATTTAATTGGTCGGCCAGAATATAGGGATAATATGTTACATGTCAATTAACCTTTATTTTGTGGCAGTATCTGAAAATGACATCCGAGAATGTTGAGAATAACAATGGAGCACGAGTATTGATTCTCCATGGATCAATAATCGAGGACAATGTGCAACAGGATGGCGATAATCCTCCCCGTAAACAACAACACCGATTAATCGATTTAAGCGATGTGACGTTTAGGAGCTTTTAGAATTCATGCAACATCAAAGTAAGGCGGCTCACATTCATAATGCGGGGAGGAAACAATGGCATGACCACGGTTGGTCATTGCTAAGCAATTCAAGGAGCTGGGACCACCGTAGTTTTTGGGAAAACTAGAACAACTTAAGGCAGAGAAGTGGTTAAAGCGATAAAATATTGATTATAGACTTTTAATTCGTAAAAGATAGTAGATATCATGCTCTACTGACTCTTTTTAAAATCTGGTTGTATGTCTTTGGCCTGTAGTGCAAAGGTGAATTGTTAATGAATATCTTGGCCGTAGTGCAAAGATGAATTTATTAGTATGATTATGAGCAGGAATTGTGATTTGTTATAACCATGACTTTTGATGTTTCAGGTGAAGATAGGTGATGAAAATTTTGGTGAATCAAATAGGGTGAAGCGAACCCAACGTTGGAAGGGTGTTTTTGCCACTATCATACAAGATGTCTAATGACATACAACCTCGTGTTATCATAAGATATGGTTGTGCTCATCCACTTGCTGAGTATATCTACGAGCACTACCTATATGATCTTGGAGTATATTTGAAATATAATTTTCACTTGGAGACAACGGAGATAATTATATGTCAAAAGAAGACTCACCATTGGAAAGAAGATAATAGTAATCTTCTCATTTTTTTGGGGGTCTTTTGGGTCAACCAAGGATAATTCTGTGGACATATGATATCTATCATAACCTAGACGCATGGCCTCTCATGTACGAAGTTTTCCTTGAGCACTTCCCAAAGATTTTAATTTCTAAAACAGTTTTTAACTGTACTTTTATGTAAAGTAACATTGTAAGGTTATGGTCGAGGCACCAGGAGAGTTACATACATTTGTATTAAAACTCATACTTATCTCGTTGTCGCATCGTTACTGCATTTGACGAGTTCAACGATTAATATAAATGAAGTTTGTATTTGATTTTTATAGTGCGATATCTGGTGACTCAAGATGGGTGATTGATAAGTGGGTTTTATACCTACTTATCGGATATCAATTCACGCGAACTACGCTTATCTTAAGTACATTTTAGTGTGTTTTATTTGCATTTTTTTTATTTTGCATTGCATGTACTTAGAACTCCCTTTGGTACAAAAGTGCAGGATATGGCATAATTTGGTGGTATTAGATGGCATGAGGCTATGGTTGCATGGTGTGAGGATCAAGCGGAGCAAGGAGACTAAGCAGAGATGACAAAGAAGAAGGAGCAGCATGACAGAAATAGTAGCAGCAACAAAGCTAGAGTGCAGATTGCGAAGCAGGTGGCCATGATGCATTAAAGGTTGAGGACGGCGCCGCCGAAAGCACCTAGCTGGACCAGATTCTGCAGATCTTGTGCGCGCGTGAGGATTACTGAAGGAAGAAGGCTACTGCAGGCGCTTGATGCCCCGAGGTCTTTGAGCTATTTTATTTTAATTTTTAATTTTAAAGGTTGTATTGATTTAAAAACGATTCTGACTGGTGTCAAACGAATCATTCAGTAAGTTTTACGTGTTTTTGACATTGAAAGTAGGGTTTACACTTGGAGAGTATTCCAACGTGAAACCAATCATAGATTTCGTATTTTCTACTCCTTCTTTGGAATTCAGTATTTGTGGATGCTTTACATTATTTTTGCTAGATATTATTGAGGATTTGCATGTTACGTTGGATTTGTAATCAGCAATTGGGTTTGATCGATTCTTTCTTCTCTCTTTTATTTGTTTGGTTATTGTCCATGTATTGCTTTGATTCCATAATGGCTTTTGGTTCAGTCATGAACTAAACTCCGTTATGGGATTCTAACGGATTTTACTATGTAGTTTAGTTGTATGCTTGACTGCTGGACTGTTTTACATATCATAAGGAATTTCTGTCATGGTTGTTTTACATGCATGAATGCTTGATCACCATTCGTTTTCAGTACTTGTATGGAATTAAAAATGAACATGCAAGTATGGATTCATAATCATGACAAGATATCGTATATAAATTTACATTTTGTATGGCTTGTGTATTTTGTGAATCAGATAGACATATATTGTTTTACCGTATAAGTTAAAATAAGGGCTTGTGATTATATTCAATATGGTTGCAATTTCACATAGACATATAGTGATTTTGGTTATATTGATGATTACATGGTGTCTATCGCATATGGATACTGTGTAAGTGGGTCATAGTACATTGAAAAATAGCTATGTCTATATTAGTGCTCTTGGCTACTTTTCTGTGATATGTAAGCAATATTGCACGATGGTGGTTCTGACGCCCCCAAAATAAGTTTACATCACCCATTTTGAGTTGTCAATACATGGTACAGAAACAACTACAACTTTATTATTACAACAGTAAAACTGTGAGTTTGAATACAAATATTATCTTCTAGACAATATCTATACTCAAATAAATCCTCATCACATTTATTGATACATTATTTTACAAAAATGGTGAGGACTACTAAACAACTCTCTCTAGAACTTTCATTCCATACCCAGGCTAACTCGTACTACTTATATTCTTGCCTCCACGAGAAGAAAAATGGAACAAAAAGGAAAAGGTGAGCTCAACTAGCCCGATAAAGAATATTATGACTAAGATAATATACAACAAATTATCGTTAGTCATCAACGTGGAAAAATCTAATAGAATACAATAGACAACAAATTTTAAATCAATATTCGCAATGAAATAATAATTCATTAGAAGAGTTAAGTAGAGAATGCAAACTACTATCTTACATGTATGAATTTAAAAGTTCATCGTCTATCTTTTATCCTTGTAACATCAATCAATATATATATCGGAATCAAATATTCATCTTTGCACTACTGCCAAAGATATTCATCGATTGGTCATGTTCATTTAAACACTGTTCATCTTTGCACTACGGGCCAAAGATATTCTTGAAAATCATTCATCTTTGCACTCTACAGCCAAAGATATTCCATAATATCATCATTTAAGATGAAGATGATGAAAAATATTTTAAAAAAGCGAATCCGGTGAAACAAAATGACAAGGATTAAGGATTAAGGATTCGTACTTTGTTTTATCCACGTCAAAAATACCTCAAAAATAATCACGGTGGTGTAAAATTCAAGAATGATCAAAACATGGATACAATCAAAGCTAGTATCCGAATAGATATTTTGACGAAAAGAAAATTTTTCATTTTTCAATGAATAGTCAAGTATTCGTGAATAAGTGTCGATATCGTGAATAGTCGATATCGTGAATAGTAACTCCGACACCAAAAGTTCCAAATTTGATAAAAAGTTCATATCAATATTTCAACATAATGATATTGAAGAAATAATATCATTACGAAAAAAATAATATCCCTTACCTCGAAAGACAGTACTTCTAGTTGAAACACCGGATAAAAGCTATGACTTGAACTTGCACCCTATAGCAACAGTACTCAAAGTATACTCAAAATACTCACAAGAATACGCTCGATAATATAGAGAGAAAACTTGATTTACGGTGTGATTTTCAATTCTAACCTAAGCACCCTATTTATAGGAAATTGCTTAGAACACCAAAGCAGAAAATTTATTAAATATTATTATATTTTTCCAAAATCTCATACGCACACTTCTTCCAACTGATTTCAGCCTCTATCACATGTTACATAAGGGCCTCAAAATGAAAAATACGTTTTTTGTAATTAAAAATATTTTAAACTTCCAAAAATCAATTATTTCGGAGCTTCGAAACTTCAATAATTCACAATAAATAGCCCTTTTGTCAGAAAATTCGAATCTCGCGTGTTTTTATAGGAAATTCCATTATGTATAACTTTTCAGAAGGACGTTTTTCCAAATTCCAAACAGAAATTGACCGAAATCCACAAACGGGCGATTTTACAGGCTATAATCAAATTTCAGTCAATAAATGGGGTCCAATTGACATGTTTAACATGTTTTAAACATTTATTGCAACAAAAATACTCTTCCTCCTCGTATACTCATATATCCCACATTCATTGTAAAAATATCACCATTATTATATTATTAAAATATAATAATACATTTAAATGAATTATCTTATCGAGAAAAAGATAAAATTTTAATTTTCAACAATTGTCACATTAAAATTTTTCTCCATCTATATCCACATAAAATCAATATTTTCCTCATCATATGAATCAATAATTATTTATTCACAAATAATATTCTGTAATCACAATGATACAACAGGCAGTAGGTTCAGGAAATAGGGGCTTTCAATAAGAATTTCTCTCTTCTTGGCGTATAATTAGGTGACCAAACCTCTCCTTGAAGCAGAACTTTCTAGACATTGCCAATAATGTTATCTAATAATATTATTAGGATAATAGGAATTATTGCTTCGATAATGAAAAATCTTGTGTAATGACAATTATTGAAACAACAATGAATATAAAATATCAACGCAAACAATTATTAAATCAATAAAATATTGAATAGTAATTCTCGTAACCATTATTGAGTAGTGCCTTCTACGTAAGAATCAATAATTGGTGCAATACCATGTGATATTGTGTTTTAACCATTAAGTATTTTAATAAAGATTAATTCTGTAATAACTACTCTGTTATTTTTAAACAACTTATATTTATCGTTTTCTTCATCCAATCGCTTTAGTTATGGGGCCCACACATGGTCGCTGCTTGGTCGCACGAATATTCCCGACGATGACGAATATTCCACGACCAAACGAATTTTCCCGACAACAATGAATATTTTATAACCACTTGCTTATTTTGAAATATTTGCGTATTTTACCCATGCTTATCCACATTAATCAAATCAACCCTTACTATTTCAAAATAATAAAGAGAAAATTAAATTTCATTAATAATAAGTTGGGGTCTTACAACCTCCCTCCTTATGAAATTTCGTCCTCGAAATTAGACGACGATACTGGTGTTTGAAAAGGTGAGGATACCTCGCTTTCATTTCGCATTTCAATTCCCGGTCAATTCCTCTATAGCATGATTCCTCCACAAAACTTTAACTTGTGGTATGACCTTTCTTGGCGTAGGACATGCTCCTTCCTATCCAAATCTTGCGACAGTACCTCCTCATACGTTAAGTCTTGGCTATCTCATCCGGTTCTAACTCTATAACGTGATTTGGGTCTTTCACATATTTACGAAATACGGATATGTGAAACACATTATGAACACGAGACATACTCGGAGTGTAACGCGAGTCTATAGGCTACATTTCCTACTCGATCAAGAATTTGAAATGGACCAATAAATCGTGGATTGAGCTTTCCTCTCTTCCTAAATCTTGTAACTCCCTTCCATGGAGCAACTTCATGAACACATGATCCCCTATACTAAATTCCACGTCCTTTCGATGAAGATCCGCATAACTCTTTTGTCGATCTTGTGCCGTTTGTATATCGTTGTCGAATCATTTGGATCTTTTCGGTGAGTCATACGTCTTAACTTTCGGGTCCCAATAATGTTGCTTCACCCACCTCATCCCAACATATTGAGAGAGACACTTTCGTCCATATAATGCTTCAAATGGAGCCACACCTATACTTGCTCGATAAGCTGTTGTTGTAGGAGAATTCCACCAATGGTAAATACTTATCCCAACCGCCCTTGAAGTCTAGGACACGAGTCTTAATAGATCTTCAAGAGTTTGAATAGTCCTCTTTGATTGTTCGTCTAGTTTGGGGATGGTATCTTAGAACTAAATCGCAAATCCGTGCCCATAGCTTTTTGCAAGCTAACCCAAAATCTTGAAGTGAATCTTGGGTCACGATCCGAAACTATGGATACTGGGCATGCCATGCAACCTCACAATCTCATTCACGTACATACTCGCAAGGCGTTCAAGGAATAAGTCTCCGTGTCGACAAGAAATGAAAGCGAGACTTGGTTAATCTATCAACAATAACCCAAATAGCATTGATGCCTTGAGAAACCGTAGGAAGACCCGTAATTAAATCCATGGTAATGTGTTCCCACTTCCATTTCGGAATCTCAAGTGGTTGCAAGCGGACCCTTAGGTACTAGATGCTCGCCTTTACACGTTGACAAGTTAAACACATTGAGATAAACTTTGCAATTTTCTCTTCATATTGTTCCACCAAAATGTATGTCGAAGATCACGATACATTTTAGTACTTTCGAGGATGGATTGTAAATGGTGTATTGTGTGCCTCCATCATAATCTTGTACTTCAAATTAGAGTCGTTAGGGACACAAAGTGCAGGTGGACTCAAGTATTCCTTCTTCATCAATTCTCGCTTAGGAATAGCTCCTTCTTGTACTTTCTTCTTCATACGCATCGGCTCAAGGGTCGGTGGCAAGCAACCTTAACTTTTTCTATTAAAGTTGGCTCTACGCGTATACTTGACATCATCGCACTCATTCCCGTATATGATCTTTCTACTCAACGCGTCGGCTACCACGTTAAACTTTTCGGGATGGTATTGAATGAATGGTGTGGTGGTCGTAGTCTTTCAATAGCTCGAGCCAACGTCGTTGCCGCATGTTGAGTTCTTTTTGAGTGAAGAAATATTTAAGGCTTTTATGGTGCGAATATATCTCCACTTTCTCCCCATATAGATAGTGCCTTCATATCTTTAAGCGAAAAGCATCATCACGCTAACTCTAGATCATGAGTAGGATAATTCCTCTCATACTCTTTAAGTTCTTAGCGAGACATAGGCTATGACTTTCCACGTTGCATGAGAACACATCCTAACCCTTTGCACGAAGCATCATATTTGTAGATAACAAATCCATCCGAACCGGATGGTATTGTTAGAACAGTCTTAGAAATGAGTCTCCTCTTGAGCTCTTGGAAACTCTTCTCGCATTCTTCACTCCAAACGAATTTTGTATCCTTCCGAGTTAGTTGGGTTAATGGAGTAGCGATTCGAGAAAACCCTTCCACAAATCTCCGATAATAACCAGCTAAGCCCAAAAACTACGTTCTTGATCCACCAAACTTCGGTTGCTCCCAACTTTGTATTGCTTCAATCTTCGCCGGATCAACAGATACTCCATGTTTCGACACCACGTGCCCAAGGAATGCTACTTCCTCAAGCCAAAACTCGCATTTCTTCAATTTGGCATATAGTTTGTTTTCACGAAGCCTTTGGAGTACCAGCTTCAAATGGTGCTCATGATCTTCACGACTTTTGGAATATATAAGGATGTCATCAATAAAGACAACAACAAACTGATCCAAATATTCCTTGAATACTCGGTTCATCATATCCATGAAAGCCGCTTAGAGCATTAGTCATCCGAAAGACATGACTAAGAATTCATAATGCCCATCTACCGAAGTTCTCAAGGCGATCTTTGGAATATCCTCGATTCTAATCTTCAATTGATGATATCGAGCGAAGATCGATTTTTGAAAAGAATTGTGCCCCTTGCTGTTGGTTAAACAAGTCATCAATACGAGGTAGAGGATACCTATTCTTGATGGTGACATGATTCAATTTCGATAGTCAATCTAAAGTCGCATACTCCCCGTCTTTCTTCTTTACGAATAAAGCAGGAGCACCCTAAGGAGATGTCTTGGGGACGAATGGAACCGATGTCCAACAATTCTCGTAGTTGGACCTTTAACTCTGAAGTTCAATAGGAGCCATTTGATATGGGGTTTTAGAAATGGGCTTTGTATCGGGTTAAAGATCAATAAAGAATTCAACTTCACGTTACGGGGTAGCGGGAAGTTCTTGAAATATCGTCGGAAAGTCAATAACAACGGGAATATTATTCAAATTTGGCGTGTCTTTATTCAAATCCATAACATGGGCTAAGAAAGCTTGACATCCGTTTTTCAATAAGCGAATAGCTTTATGATTAGATATGACGGTGATTGATTTTAATGGTTTAGTTGCTTGAATTGCACAACGGGTTGGTTAGGAATATGAAAACTAACAACCTTACGAAAACAATCAATTTTGGCATGATGAGTAGTTAACCAATCAATCCTAAAATCACATCAAAAGCAAGTATCTTTAAAGAGATAAGGTCAATAGGTAAGGTGATGGTGCCAACTTGAATCAAACAAGATTTATAAGCGATGGATGTGATGAAAGTTTCTCTAACGGAGTTTCCATGAGATAGGTCAAAGTCTAATTTCTCCAGTCAAGTTTAAGCGTTGAGCACAAAGCAGGAGAGATAAATGAATGGGTAGCATCGGGTATCAAGTAAGGTATAAACTTCTCAAAAATTTATAAATAGCTTACCCGTGATCACCTCGTTTGGGTTCCTCGCATTATGACCGATCACAACAAACTCTCTTTCGGGAATCGTTGACTTTGACTTTTTACAGGGATAGATCTTTTGAGTCACCGTCCCCTCATTGAACTAGGTTTTTGCTACCGTACAATCTCGGCGATATGTCCTTCCTTTCCACAATTATAGCATACCTTGAATCATTGTGGGCGGTTTGGGTGATATGTCCCTCTTTCCGCATTTATAGCATATGATGGGTGGTCGTTCTCCTCCCCTTAGAACCGATTCTTCTGCGCCAAGACTGTCGTCTTCACATGGTCATTGTTAAATCTCCTCTTTTTAAAATCTCCTCCCGACTCATTTCTTCTATTTTCATGGCCATGATTACCACAGAGTGGTTACCATTTTGTCAATCTCTTTTCTTTCTCCGTGATTATCGTTGTTTTGTTGTTGTCATCTCCTAAAGTATGATCCTCTGGTTGTGGTCCCTCGGTTGGCCGTACTCGTTATCTCGCTCTAATAATTGAGCCACATTTACAACATCCGAATAGAGAGAAAATTTATGAGAAATGAGATCTTGGCGTATCTTTGGGTTTCAAACCTTTAAGAAACATCCGCGTCATCGTTCCTCATTCTCCACCAAATGAGGTGCAAAACTGGATAACTTTGCAAACTTTGCCTCGTCTTTGAGACACCGTCCATGTCGTTTTGCTCTAATCGATGAACTCAGGTTCCTTCATATAGACGAACACTTTCGGAAAGTAATTTGCATTAAATAGTTTCGAATCGTCTCCCAAGACATCTTTGAGTGCAATTTGGATGGGTACGCTTCATGACTCCCCACCGGTGAGTCCGCTTCGCCACGAAACGTAAAGGTGGCGAATGGAACCTCTGTTCCTCCGTGCATCCCAAGACATCGAATATCTTGGTAATTTGCTTGACCCATGTTTTCGCCATGATCGGATCGGCTTTCCCTTAAATTCGGTGGTCCCAACTCTTTGAACTACTTGGTTTGTGACAACCCGTGAATTGCTATCATTTCCTCCTCGTATTTTGAACACGAGTCTCCACAAATGCGATTTTGCATGAATCGCAAAAAGCTTCTAAACATCCCTCGTTCATCATCGCTTTCATTGGTGTTGTTCACGGGAGGAACATTGCCCGACTGTTGCTTGCGTTCTCCTCGTTGGTGAGTACATGCGTCTCCACGGTCTCATTTCCATCATTAATATTCTCATCGACATTCTCGAATCATCGTCATAAAACAAGGGTTAATTAAGGAAATCAATATATCACATAATATCCCTATATCTTGACCAACTAACAAATAAGCTTTGGTAGGACACACTAGCGAAGGATTTACTCGTCTCTCCCTCCTAGTTCTATTCCCGATCTCATGGAGATCATATCCCTAAGCTACGATACCAACCGTGATTCCCCAAAATAAGTTTACATCACCCATTTTGAGTTGTCAATACGTGGTATGAAACAACTACAACTTTATTATTACAACAAGAAAGCTGTGAGTTTGAATACAAATATTATCTTCAGACAATATCTATACTCAAATAAATCCTCATCACATTTATTGATACATTATTTTACAAAATGGTGAGGACTACTACACAACTCTCTCTAGAACTTTCATTCCATACCCAGACTGCGTACTCGCTTATATTCTTGCCTCCCGAGAAGAAAAATGGAACAAAAAGGAAAAGGTGAGCTCAACTAGCCCAAGAAGAATATTATGACTAAGATAATATACAACAAATTATCGTTAGTCATCAACGAGGAAAAATCTAATAGAATCTGATAGACAACAAATTTTAAATCAATATTCGCAGCGATGAAATAATAATTCATTAGAAGAGTTAAGTAGAGAATGCAAACTACTATCTTCTATGTATGAATTTAAAAGTTCATCGCTCTATCTTTTATCCTTGTAACATCAATCAATATATATACGGAATCAAATATTCATCTTTGCACTCACTACAGCCAAAGATATTCATCGATTGGTCATGTTCATTTAAACACTGCTCATCTTTTGCACTACGGCCAAAGATATTCTTGAAAATCATTCATCTTGCACTCTGAGCCAAAGATATTCCATAATATCATCATTTAAAGGCAGAAGATGATGAAAAATATTTTTAAAAAATGAATCCGGTGAAACAAAATGACAAGGATTAAGGATTAAGGATTCAGTACTTTGTTTTATCCACGTCCAAAAATACCTCAAAAATAATCACAGTGGTGTAAAATTCAAGAATGATCAAAACATGGATACAATCAAAGCTAGTATCCGTATAGATATTTTAGACGAAAAGAAAATTTTTCATTTTTCAATGAATAGTCTGATAGTGATTCGTGAATAAGTGTAGATATCGTGAATAAGGCCAGTATACGTGAATAAGTAACTCAGACACCAAAAGTTCCAAATTTGATAAAAAGTTCATATCAATATTTCAACATAATGATATTGAAGAAATAATATCATTACGAAAAAATAATATCCCTTACCTCGAAGACAAGACTTACAGTTGAAACACAGGATAAAAGCTATGACTTGAACTTGCACTATATATAACAAAGTACTAAAGTATACTCAAAATACTCACAAGAATACGCTCGATAATATAGAGAGAAAAACTTCGGTTTCGGTGTGATTTTCAATTCTAACCTAAGCACCTATTTATAGGAAATTGCTTAGAACACCAAAAAGTAAAATTTATTAAATATTATTATATTTTTCCAAAATCTCATACGCACACTTCATCCAACTGATTTCAGCCTCTATCACATGTTACATAAGGGCCTCAAAATGAAAAACACGTTTTTTGTAATTAAAAATATTTTAAACTTCTAAAAATCAATTATTTCGGAGCTTCGAAACTTCAATAATTCACAATTAATAGCCCTTTTGTCAGAAAATTAGAATCTCGCGTGTTTTTATAGGAAATTCCATTATCTACAACTTTACAGAAGGAAGGTTTTCCAAATTCCAAACAAAAATTGACCGAAATCCACAAACGGGCGATTTTACAGGCTATAATCAAATTTTAGTCAATAAATGGGGTCCACCGACATGTTTAACATGTTTTAAACATTTATTGCAACAAAAATACTCTTCCTCCTCGTATACTCATATATCCCACATTCGTTGTAAAATATCACCATTATTATATTATTAAAATATAATAATACATTTAAATGAATTATCTTATCGTCGAGAAAAGATAAAATTTCAATTTTCAACAATTGTCACATTAAAATTTTTCTCCATCTATATATATCCACATAAAATCAATATTTTTCTCATCATATGAATCAATAATTAATTATTCACAAATAATATTACAGAATCACAATATTGACAACCGTGCGGTTCCAGGAAAGAGGGGGTTTCAATAAGAATTTCTTCTTACTGGCAAGCAAGCAATTAGGTGACCAAACCTCTCCTTAGAGCGTAACTTTCTAGACATTGCCAATAATGTTATCTAATAATATTATTCAGATAATATGAATTATTGCTTCGATAATGAAAAATCTCGTGTAATGACAATTATTGAAACAACAAAGAATATAAAATATCAACGACAATTATTAAATCAATAAAATATTGAACAAGAATTATCGTAACCATTATTGAGTAGTGGCCTTCACGTAAGAATCAATAATTGGTGCAATACCATGTGATAATCTTGTGTTTTAACCCGCAGAGTATTTTAACGAAGATTAATTGTGAATAACTACTATTTGTTATTTTTAAACAACTTATATTTGTCGCGTTTTTCTTCATCCAATCGCTTTCAAGTTATGGGCCCACACATGGGCTAGCTGCAGGTGCATTTAATATTCCCCGAACAGATTGAATATTCCACGACCAAACGAATATTCCCCGACAACAATGAATATTTTATAACCACTTGCTTATTTTGAAATATTTATGTATTTTACCCATAACTATCCACATTAATCAAATCAACCCTTACTATTTCAAAATAATAAATAGAGAAAATTAAATTTCATTAATAATAAGTTGGGGTCTTACAACCTCCCTCCTTATGAAATTTCGTCCTCGAAATTGACGCACGCACACAGTGTTTCAAAAGGTGAGGATACCTCGCTTTCATTTACATTTCCAATTCGTGTCATTTCCTCTATAAGCATGATTCCTCCACAAAACTTTAACTTGTGGTATGACCTTTCTTAGCGTAGGGACATGCTCCTTCCTATCCAAGATCTTGACAGTACCTCCTCATACGTTAAGTCTTGGCTATCTCATCCGGTTCTAACTCTATAACGTGATTCGGGTCTTTCACATATTTACGAAGTATGAGATATGTGAAACACATTATGAACACGTAGACATACTCGGAGGTAACGCGAGTCTATAGGCTACATTTCCTACTCGATCAAGAATTTGAAATAGACCAATAAATCGTGGATTGAGCTTTTTTCTCTTCCCAAATCTTGTAACTCCCTTCCATGGAGCAACTTCAACAACACACGATCCCCTATACTAAATTCCACGTCCTTTCGATGAAGATCCGCATAACTCTTTTGTCGATCTTGTGCCGGTTTGTATACGTTATCGAATCATTTGGATCTTTTCGGTGAGTCATACGTATTAACTTCGGGTCCCAATAATGTTGCTTCACCCACCTCATCCCAACATATTGGAGAGCGACACTTTTAAATCCATATAATGCTTCAAATGGAGCCACACCTATACTTTCTTGATAAATTGTTGTTGTAGGAGAATTCCACCAATGGTAAATACTTATCCCAACCGCCCTTGAAGTCTAGGACACGAGTCTTAATAGATCTTCAAGAGTTTGAAATAGTCCTCTCTCGATTATCCGTCCGTTTGGGGATGGTATCTTAGAACTAAATCGCAAATCCGTGCCCATAGCTTTTTGCAAGCTAACCTAAAATCTTGAAGTGAGTCTTGGGTCATGATCCGAAACTATAGATACAGCATGCCATGCAACCTCACAATCTCATTCACGCATATACTAGCAAGACGTTCAAGGAATAAGTCTCCGATCGACAAGAAAAAAAGCGGACTTGGTTAATCTATCAACAATAACCCAAATAGCATTGATGCCTTGAGAAACCGTAGGAAGACCCGTGTGAAATCCATGGTAATGTGTTCCCACTTCCATTTCGAATCTCAAGTGGTTGCAACGGACCCTTAGGTACTAGATGCTCCGCCTTTACACGTTGACAAGTTAAACACATTGAGATAAACTTTGCAATCTCTCTCTTCATATTGTTCCACCAAAATGTATGTCGAAGATCACGATACATTTTAGTACTTTCCGGATGGATTGCAAATGGTGTATTGTGTGCCTCCATCATAATCTTGTACTTCAAATCGAGTCGTTAGGGACACAAAGTGCGGTGGACTCAAGTATTCCTTCTTCATCAATTCTCGCTTAGGAATAGCTCCTTCTTGTACTTTCTTCTTCATACGCATCGCCTCCGTGTCGGTGGCTCGAGCAACCTTAACTTTTTCTATTAAAGTTGGCTCTCGCGATACTTGACATCATCGCACTCATTCCCAGTATATGATCTTCTACTCAACGCGTCGCCTACCACGTTCGCTTTCCGGGATGGTATTGAATAGTGTGGTCGTAGTCTTTCAATAGCTCGAGCCAACGTCACGCCAGACGCATGTTGAGTTCTTTTTTGAGTGAAGAAATATTTAAGGCTTTTATGTTCGAATATATCTCCACTTTACGCCCATATAGATAGTGCCTCCATATCTTTAAGCGCTGCAAACGACCGGTGCTAACTCTAGATCATGAGTAGGATAATTCCTCTCATACTCTTTAAGTTGTCTTGAGACAAAGGCTATGACTTTCCCACGTTGCATGAGAACACATCCTAACCCTTTGCTCAAGCATCATTGTCAGAGATAACAAATCCATCCGAACCGGATGGTATTGTTAGAAACAGTCTTGAAATGAGTCTCCTCTTGAGCTCTTGGAAACTCTCTCTAGAACTTTCATTCCATACCCTGATTCGTACTCGCTATATTCTTGCCTCCTGAGAAGAAAAATGGAACAAAAAGAAAAAGGGTGAGCTCAACTAGCCCAGTAAAGAATATTATGACTAAGATAATATACAACAAATTATCGTTAGTCATCAACGGGAAAAATCTAATAGAATACAATAGACAACAAATTTTAAATCAATATTCATAAGCGGAAATAATAATTCATTAGAAGAGTTAAGTAGAGAATGCAAACTACTATCTTCTATGTATGAATTTAAAAGTTCATAAATCATCTTTTATCCTTGTAACATCAATCAATATATATCCGAATTAAATATTCATCTTTGCACTACAGCCAAAGATATTCATCATTGGTCATGTTCATTTAAACACTGTTCATCTTTGCACTACGGGCCAAAGATATTCTTGAAATCATTCATCTTTTGCACTACTGTGCCAAAGATATTCCATAATATCATCACTTAAGACCTGAAGATGATGAAAATATTTTAAAAAAGCGAATCCGGTGAAACAAAATGACAAGGATTAAGGATTAAGGATTAAGGATTCGTACTTTGTTTTATCCACGCCCAAAAATACCTCAAAAATAATCACGGTGGTGTAATATTCAAGAATGATCAAAACATGGATACAATCAAAGCTAGTATCCGAATAGATATTTTGGACAAAAAGAAGGAATTTTATTTTTGATGAATAATTGTCGATATCGTGAATAGTGCAGATACGTGAATAGTAACTCAGACACCAAAAGATAGAAATTTCCCAAAAAACATCTTCACGCTTCATGAATAGTACTCGTGAATAGTAATTCGTGAATAGTAACTCGTGAATAAGTAACTCGTGAATAGTAATCGTGAATAGTAACTCATGAATAAGAACTCATGAATAGTAACTCATGAATAGTAACCCCGACATAAAAAGTTCCAAATTTGATAAAAAGTTCCAACCAATATTTCAAAGATAATGATATTGAAGAAATAATATCATTTGAGAAGAAAATAACATCCTTACCTTGAAAGACAAAGATTTTTAGTTGAAAACAATGGATATAGGCTATGACTTGAACTTGCACCGTATAGCAATACTCAAAGTATACTCAAAATACTCACAAGAATACGCTCGATAATATAGAGAGAAAACTTAAGTTTCGGTGTGATTTTCAATTCTAACCTAAGACCCTATTTATAGAAATTGCTTAGAACACCAAAGCGAAAATTGAATATAATAATATTATATAAACAAAATTCATACGCCCACATCTTGAATCTGAATTCAGCCATCATGCACATATTAAATATGCCCACAACATATAAAAAACGTTTTTATTAATAAAAATAAATAAAACTTCCAAAAATCAATTATTTCGGAACTTCAGAACTTCAATAATTCATAATAAATAGCCATTTTATCAGAAAATTCGAATCTCGCACCTTTTTATAGGAAATTCAATTCTCTACAACTTTGCAGAAGAAAGTTTTTCCAAATTCCAAACAGAAATTGACCGAAATCCACATACGGACAATTTTACAGGCTATAATCAAATTTCAGTCAAGAAATGGGGTCCACCGACATGTTTAACATGTTTTAAACATTTATTGTAACAAAAATACTCTTCCTCCTCGTATACTCATATATCCCACATTCGTTGTAAAAATATCACCGTTAATATATTATTAAAATAATATATTTAAATGAATTATTTTATCAGAAAAAGATAAAATATTAATTTTCAACAATTGTCATTTTAAAATTTTCTCCATCTATATCCACATAAAATCAATATTTTCCTCATCATATAAATCAATAATTAATTATTCACAAATAATATTATAGAATCACATTATTGACAACGTGCGGTTCCTCAGGAAGAGGGCTTTCAATAAGAATTTCTCCTCTTCTTGCCAAGCAATTAGGTGACCAAACCTCTCCTTAGATGAACTTTCTAGACATTGCCAATAATGTTATCTAATAATATTATTCAGGATAATATGAATTATTGCTTCGATAATGAAAAATCTTGTGTAATGACAATTATTGAAACAACAAAGAATATAAAATATCAACGCAACAATTATTGAATCAATAAAATAAAATCTTTAAGCAAAGTAATTCTTGTAAAAATTATTGAGTAGTGCCTTCACGTAAGAATCAATAATTGGTGCAATACCGTGTCTTCTTGTTCAACAACGCGTATTAGTGTGTTTTAACCACCGGGTATTCCAACAAGATTAATCTGTGAATAACTACTGCAGATTATTTATAAACAACTTATATTTGTCGTTTTCTTCATCCAATCGCTTTCACGTTATGGGGCCCACAAAAGATCAAGGCTGTCAGCATTTAATATTCCCCTACAAAGACGAATATTCCACGACCAAACGAATATTCCAAACAATAATGAATATTTTATAACCACTTGCTTATTCGAAATATTTTTGCGATTTTACCCATAACTATCCACATTAATCAAATCGAACCCTTACTATTTCAAAATAATAAATAGAGGAAAATAAATTTCATTTATTAATAATTTGGGGTCTTACAACCTCCCTCCTTATGAAATTTCAGTCTCTCGAAATTGGACGACGCACTGTGTGTTTGAAAAGATGAGAATACCTCGCTTTCATTTCCGTTTCCAACTCCCATGTCATTTCTTCAATAGCATGGTTTCTCCACAAAACTTTAACTTGTGGTATAACCTCGGTACATAGGACATGTTCTTTCCTATCCAAGATCTTGACATGTACCTCCTCGTACGTTAAGTCTCTGATTATCTCGTCCGGTTCTAACTCATAGCGTAGTTCGGGTCGTCCACATATTTACGTAACATCGATACGTGAAAAGCGTTATGAACACGCGTCATACTTGGCGATAAAACGAGTCTATAGGCCACAGTTCCTATTCGATCGAGAATTTCAAATGGATTATTAAATCGAAGGTTTGAGCTTTCCTCACCTCACCGATTCTCGCTTTTGAAATAACAACTTCTTGCACCTCCTTCTTCAAATTCATCAGCTCCAGTGTGTATCTTGAATAGCTTTAACTTTATCGATTAAAATCGATTATACTCGTATATCATCACATGGGTACCTAGAGTTTTCATCTCCATCTCTATTATTTGTAAATTATACGAAATGAGTCTTTGACAATATCGTACTTTCGTCTTGTATCACGATCTTCTACTCAACACGCCGCCTACCACGTTCGCTTTTCAGGATGGCATGGTCAGAACATGTGTTGAAATGAGTCTCCTCTTGAGTTCTTCGAAGCTCTTCCCACATTCCTTGCTCCATTCGAATTTTGTATCTCTACGAGTCAGCTGCGTTAATGGAATAGGGATTCGAGAATATCCTTCAACGAATCTCCGATAATAACCAACTAAGCCTAGAAAGCTACGTATTTCGATTACCGACTTAGGTTGTTCTCAATCGTGACTCATATCCCAACCTTGGATAAGACGTTACAATGACACCTATCGGCTTTACTATCGCATCTAATATGGTGTCCCCTACGGAGATGCGGCGGTGCATTCCACAAAGGAAGTCACCAGATAAAGGCTCAGGTACCAAATTCTATAGTTGAATTTTTAACTCCTGAAGTTCAATAGGAGCCATTCGATATGAGATTTTAGAAATGAGTTTTGTACCGGGTTCAAAGTCGATACAAAATTTAATATCAGGCTTTGGGAGTAAGCCAAGAAATTCTTCAAGAAATACGTCAGAAAAATTAATAACAACAGGAATATTATTCAAATCTGACGTGTCTTTATTCAAATCCATAACATGGACTAAGAAAACTTGACATCCGTAATAAACGAATGACTTCATGGCTTGATATGAAAATGTTTGACTATAATAGTTTGATTGCTTGAATTGAATAACAGTGTTGCTTAGGAATATGAAAAACCAACAACCTTAATTAAAGTAATCAATTTCGGCATGATGAGTAGTTAACCTTGAAATCACATCAAAAGCAAATATCTCTATAGAAATAAGGTTAATGTGTAATGTGATAGTGCCAACTGAATCAAGCAAGATTTCTAAACAACGGATGTAATGAAAGTTTCTCCTAACGGATTCTCCATAAATAGGTCAAAGTCTAATTTCTCCGTAGTCAAGTTCAAACCTTGAGCGCAAGCAAGAGAGATAAAAGAATGGGTAGAACCCAGATATCTAGTAAGGTATAAACTTCGCAAGAATTTATAATTAACTAACCCGGTGCTAACTTCGTTCGGGTTCTTCAGATTTTGGTGGCCACGACAAACGCTCTTCCAGAATCGTTGACTTTGACTTTTACGGGACATCCTTTTGAGTCACCATTCCCGCTTGACTCGGGTTTTGATATCGTCATAATCTCGGCGATATGTCCTTCTTTTCCACAATTATAGCATACCTTAAACTGTTGTGGGCAGTTTAGGCTGATATGTCCCTCTTTCCCGCATTTGTAACATACGACCGGTGGTCTTTCTCCTCCCTTGGAACTAGTTGCTACTGGCGTTGATGTCTTCAAATGGTCGTTGTTGAATCTCTTCTTTTTAAAATCTCCTCCCGACTCGCTTCTTCTATTTTTATGGCCATGATTACCACCAGAGTGGTTACCGCCTTTGTCTGTATTCTTCTTTCTCCGCTGGTTATCGCTATTTTGTTGACTACTATCTTCGGTATGATCCTGGTTATGGTCCCTCGGTTGAACGTACTCGTTATCTCGCTCTAACAACTGAGCCATGTTGACAACATCTGAATAGAGAGAAAATTTATGAGAAATGAGATCTCGACGTATCCGTGTTTCAAACCTCTCGTAAACATCCGCGTCATACGCTCCTCATTCTCCACCAAATGAGGTGCAAACACGATAACTCCGCGAACTTCGCCAGATCTTTGGGACACCGCCATGTTATTCGCTCCAGTCTAATAAACTCCACTTCCTTCATACGACTAATAATTTCGTGGAAGTACTTGTCATTGAACTGCTTTCAAACGTCTCCCATGACATGCTAAGTGCAATTTAGATGGGTACGCTTCACAGATTCCCACCAGTAATCTGCCTCGCCACGGAACATAAAAGTAGCGAATGGAACCTTCGTTTCTCCGTGCATCCCAAGACATCGAATATCTTGGTAATTTGTTTGACCCACGTCTCGCCTTTAATCGGATCCGCTTTCCTGCACTCGGTGGTTCCAACTCTTTGAATCGCTTGGGTTGTGACCACCCGTGAATTGCTATCATTTCTCCTCAGTATTTTGAACACGAAGTCTCCTCGTCTCGATTTTGCATGAATCGCAAAAAGCTTCTAAACATCCCCTCGTTCATCATCTGCTCAGTGGTGTTGTTCACAGGAGGTACATTGCCAGCCTGTTGCACGTTCTCCTCGTTGGTAAGTACAGGCATCTCCACGGTCTCATTTACTCCACTGTTAATATTCTCATTCGACATTCTCAAATACTGTCATAAAACAAGGGTTAATTAAGGAAATCAATATATCACATAATATCCCTATATACTAACCAACTAACAAATAAGCTTAGGTAGGACACACTAGCGAAGGATTTACTCGTCTCTCCCCTCCTAGTTCTATTCCCTGATCTTCGCCAGAGATCATATCCCAAAGCTTTGATACCAACTGTGACGCCACCAAAATAGGTCCATTCCATCCAACCCATTCTGAGTCGCCAAATACATGGTACAGAAATAACTACAACTTTATTAATACATTTGTCGTGCAAAATACGACAACATATATACTGTGAGTTTAAATACAATTATTGTCTTCTAGACAATATACATACCCAAATAAATCCTCATCGCAATTATTTATAGATTATTTTACAAAAATTGTGAGGACTACTAAATAACTCTCTCTAGAACCTTCATTCCATACCCCGACTAATACTCGCTACATTCTCGCCTCCTGAGAAGAAAAATGGAACAAAAAGGAAAAGGGTGAGCTCAACTAGCCCAGTAAAGAATATTATGACTAAGATAATATACAACAAATTATCATTAGTCTTCAACAGAAAAAATCTAATAGAATACAATAGACAACAAATTTTAAATCAATATTCGCAATGAAATAATAATTCATTAGAAAGAGTTAAGTAGAGAATGCAAACTACTATCTTCTATGTATGAATTTAAAAGTTCATCGCTCATCCTTTATCCTCGTAACATCAATCAATATACATCCGAATCAAATATTCATCTTCACACTACAAGCCAAAGATATTCCATAATATCATCATTTAAGACTCAAGATGATGAAAATATTTTTAAAGAAACGAATCCAAAAGGAAACAAAATGACAAGGATTAAGGATTAAGGATTAAGGATTCGTACTTTGTTTTATCCACGCCCAAAAATACCTCAAAAATAATCATAGGGGTGTAAAATTCAAGAATGATCAAAACATGGATACAATCAAAGCTAGTATCCGAATAGATATTTTGGACAAAAAGAAGAAATTTTATTTTTCTATGAATAGTGCCAGATCACGTGAATAAGATCATATACGTGAATAGTAACTCTCAACAACAAAAGATAGAAATTTCCCAAAAAACATCTTCACGCTTCATTTGAATAGTACTTCGTGAATAAGAACTCGTGAATAGTAACTCATGAATAAGTAACTCATGAATAGTAACCTTACATGAAAAAGTTCCAAATTTGATAAAAGTTCCAACTAATATTTCATCATAATGATATTGAAGAAATAATATCATTTGAGAAGAAAATAACATCCCTTACCTCGAAAGACAAGACTTTAGTTGAAACACAGGATATAGGCTATGACTTGAACTTGCACCGTGATAGCAATACTCAAAGTATACTCAAAATACTCACAAGAATACGCCGATAATATAGAGAGAAAACTTCATTTTCGGTGTGATTTTCAATTCTAACCCAAGCACCCTATTTATAGAAAATTGCTAGAACACTAAAAGTAAAATTGAATATAATAATATTATATAAACAAAATTCATACGCCCACATCTTGAATCTGAATTCACCATCATGCACATGTTAAATATGCCCACAACATATAAAAAACGTTTTTATTAATAAAATAAATAAAACTTCCAAAAATCAATTATTTTAACTTGTAACTTCAATAATTCATAATAAATAGCCATTTTATCGGAAAATTGAATCTCGCACCTTTTTATAAGAAATTCAATTCTCTACAACTTTGCGTAAGAAAGTTTTTCCAAATTCCAAATGTAAATTGACCAAATCCACATACGGACAATTTTACGTGCTATAATCAAATTTCAACCAAGAAATGGGGTCCACCGACATGTTTAACATGTTTTAAACATTTATTGCAACAAAAATACTCTTCCTCCTCAGATACTCATATATCCCACATTCGTTGTAAAATATCACCTAGTTAATATATTATTAAAATAATATATTTAAATGAATTATTTTATCGAAAAAGATAAAATATTAATTTTCAACAATTGTCATTTTAAAAATTTTCTCCATCTATATCCACATAAAATCAATATTTTCCTCATCATATAAATCAATAATTAATTATTCACAAATAATATTACGTGAATCACATTATTGACAACGAGTGCAGTTCAGGAAAGCAGGGGCTTTCCAATAAGAATTTCTCCTTCTTTGGCCGCAATTATGTGACCAAACCTCTCCTTGTATGTAACTTTCTAGACATTGCCAATAATGTTATCTAATAATATTATTCAGATAATATGAATTATTGCTTCGATAATAAAAAATATGTGTAATGACAATTATTGAAACAACAAAGAATATAAAATATCAACGCAACAATTATTGAATCAATAAAATAAAATATCGAACAAGTAATTATCGTAAAAATTATTGAGTAGTGCCTTCACGTAAGAATCAATAATTGGTGCAATACCTGCGTGCTACTGCTCAACAACGCGGCGTATTAGTGTGTTTTAACCACCGGTATTCCAACAAGATTATCTGTAATAACTACGCCAGTTATTTATAAACAACTTATATTTGTCGCTTTTCTTCATCCAATCGCTCAAGTTATGGGCCCACAAAGATCAAGCGTAGTCGCATTTAATATTCCAAAACGGATGTAATATTCCACGACCAAACGAATATTCCCAAACAATAATGAATATTTTATAACCACTTGCTTATTCGAAATATTTCATGTATTTTACCCATAACTATCCACATTAATCAAATCAACCCTTACTATTTCAAAATAATAAATAGAGGAAAATAAATTTCATTTATTAATAATTTGGGGTCTTCAATGGGGCCCACACACATGGTTCTTACCAGTAGTAGTACTAATATTTCTGACGCATTTAATATTCCACCACCAAACGAATATTCCAAACAACAATGAATATTTTATAACCACTTGCTTATTTTGAAATATTTGCGTATTTTACCCATAACTATCCACATTAATCAAATCAACCCTTACTATTTCAAAATAATAAATAGAGAAAATTAAATTTCATTAATAATAAGTTGGGGTCTTACAGTGGTAATTAGATGAAGTATTAAATGAAGTTAAGATCCCATTATTTTCAGATTTGATTTATTATCTTATTATTCTCGATTTAGTCGTTATTTGCAATTAGAGTAATTCGTAATTATAATCAGTAGTTTAAGCATATAAATATAGTGATTTAATTGATGCATAATGGTTTAAATTAGATAACTTTCTCTGTGGGATCGATACTCTACTTACTATGTATTACTTGTTGACACATGTATGCTTGCATGAGTTAGAGCTCTTTTGTTAGAACTAAAAAAAGAGGTAACAAGTTTTTGGCGTCGTTGCCGAGGAAAGGCGTTTAAATTTTTATTATTATCATTAGTTTTAAGCTATATTGTATGACTTAGACAAATCTAATCTTATCTCATTTTCATTTTTGTTTTTGTTTGTGTTTCAGGAACTTGTATAAATTTTTATGCGCACGCGGTCATCCAACCCTGACTTAACACCTGCTCAGGACAACATAAACGGGAGAGGTTAGAAAGTGAGTGTTCGTAGAAATTTACAAGCACAGTTAGAGGGTACTACATCTAATATGGCAGCCGAGGGACAAAGAGAAGAGCAAAGAGAGGAACATAGGGCTCTGAGATAATATTCTATTCCTAATATTAATGGATTACAGTCCAGCATAGTCAGACCAGCGATAGAAGCTAATACATTCAAGATAAAAACGGGCACTATTCAGATGGTACAGAATTCGGTACAGTTTAGGGGTGCCGCCACAGATGATCCGAATGAACATCTGTTGAGGTTTATTGAAATATGTGACACATTCAGATACAACGGGGTTAAAGCGGATGCTATCAGACTTAGGCTGTTTCTGTTCTCATTGAGGGATAAAGCAAGAAGTTGGCTTCATTCTTTGCCAGCAGGATCTATAACTACATGGGAGGACTTAGCACAGAAGTTTTAGCCAAGTTTTTCCCAATGGCTAAGACTGCGAAAATGAGAACATCAATCTCTCAGTTTGAGCAACAACAGGTGAATCCTTTTACGAAGCATGGGAGAGATACAAAGAGATGCTATGAAAGTGTGCGCACCATGGTATGCCAGATTGGATGGTGATCAACACGTTTTACAATAGATTGGGATGACAGTCGAGACCTATTGTAGATGCAGCTGCAGGAGGGGCATTATGGGCAAAGAGCTATTATGAAGCTTATAGCCTTATCGAGACAATGGCATCAAATGATTTTCAAAATCCTACATCTGGGAGGCCACAACCCAAAGTTGCAGGTTTGTTGGAAGTGGATGCTATTACGCAGTTGTCGGCACAGATGGCAGCTATGACAAAGAAAATAGATTCATTGGCCGAGAGTAAAGTGAAAACAATTGTTTTCATTATGTGAAATCATATGGGTCACACTCGATGACGGATCAATGTTTATCACTCAGAGATGCAGACAAGATGTGAGCAATTACAGAAAAGACCAAGGTCAGTTTCAGAACACATACAACCCTAACAACCGTAATCATCCAAACTTCAGTTGGTCAAATAACCAAGGGAATCAATAGAATCAGTTTCATACAAATCAACAATTTCAGTCACAGCCAGCGCAGCCACAGTTTACTCCTAGACCACCTTTTCCGCTGGGATTTTCTCAACAACAACAACATCACACTCTAGCTCAACCTCAGCAAGAAAAGAAATCAGAAATGGAGGAGATGATAATGAAATACATGGCGAATACAGAGGTTATGATCAAAATCCAAGCAGTGGCTATTAAGAATCTGGAAACTCAGATACGGTAAATGGCGAACATGCTTAACAACAGGCCCCAGGAGAAGCAAATCCACGAAGAGAAGGGAATGAACAGTGTCAAGCGATTACATTAAGGTCTGGGAAAAATGTTGCAGGAACTGAGTATTGCGCGCCCACGCATGAATTACAAGGGGGTGCCGCGCGACCGCGCAAGGCAGAGCAGGAAAATGCTGAGAAAGGAAGTCTGAAAAATTCTGAGGTTCAGCAGGAAGAGAAAGATAAAGCAGGTTCAGAGGAGAAGCTTAAGAGTTCAGTACCACCAATTCACCCTCAAGTTCTGTATCCACAGAGATTGAATAAGCAGAGGGAAGATAAATAGTTCAACAAATTCTTGGACGTATTTAAAAAGCTGCAGATTAACATACCCTTCGCCGAGGCATTGGAACAAATGCCAAGCTATGCAAAGTTTATGAAGGGCATGTTGTCAAGGAAGAGGAGATTAGACGAGTTTGAGACAGTGGCCTTGACAGAAGAATGCAGTGCAGTGCTTCAACAAAAATTACCTCCAAAGCTGAAGGATCCGGGCAGTTTCACAATTTCGTGTACAATCGGGAAGATAAATTTTGAAAAATATTCGTGTGATCTTGGGGCAAGCATCAATCTGATGCCCTTATCATTGTTCAATCAGTTGGGGTTACCGGCTCCAAGGCCAACAAACATTTCATTGCAGTTAGGTGACAGATCCATCACATACCCACGAGGAATTGTTGAAGATGTATTGGTGAAAGTGGACAAATTTATCTTTCCAGCTGACTTCATCATTTTGGATTACGAGGAAGATAAAAATATACCAATCATACTGGGGAGACCATTCTTAGCCATAAGAAAGACTTTGATAGATGTGCAGAAGGGGGAACTCACTATATGTGTTCATGATCAAGAGGTCACCTTTAATGTCTTCAAAGCCATGAAGTTTCCTGCAAAGGAAGATGAATGTTTCCTGGTTGATTTGGTGGATCAGGTCATAAATGATGAAGTACAGAGTCTAGTGGATGATGAACCTTTGAGGAGTGTAATTCTTTGAAAATTTGATTTGGAGGACGAGGAACTTGATTTAACTTGTGCAATATCAATACCACTCCACAAGTTAAAAATTCAGAACACCTGTCGAGCCATTGACAAAAGCTGGAGAATCCTCAGCAAAATTAAAGCCATCTCTTGAGACACCTCCAGAACTTGAATTAAAACCACTTTCAGAACATCTCAGGTACGCATTTTTAAATAAAGATTCTGTCGGGAATAAGCATGTGAATGTTATTCCTATTTATATATGATTTGATTATGATATATATGAATGAATATGAAAGTATGCTTGTATTAAGAAAAGCTGTAAAGTCCTTTGATAGATAATAGAAACATGTGTACAAGGACTTAGAATGAATTGATCAAATATGTTAGTCGATCCTACATAAGCAAAAACGACTTTGTAAAGTCCTTAAAAGAAATGATGTACAAGGACTATAAATATAGAAAGATCAAGCATGTTAGGTTGATCTTATGATGTAATAGATAGGCTCTTTCGATCGCCGAGTATCGCACTGCAGATCGTGATCCGCTGGAGAGTCAAGGATAACTCGAGAGCTATCGAGGCGTAATCGTAGTCTGCAAGATAGTAGATCTCGGAGTTCGTAGATCGCCTGTGAGAGACGATGAAGGATCGTGGTATATCGAGAAGAGCTTCCTCGGGATCGTAGTGTGCTGAGGAAGTCATGTTCAGAATCGTAGAGACAGCCTGCCTATGAGCCGATCGAATATCTGTCGAAGCCAAGTCAGAAACATAGACTACACTTGGAGTCGCAGAGTCTACCGATGCCGAAGCCAAGTCAAGGATCGTAGACTACACTCGAGATCGTAAAGTCTAGTGATGTCGAAGCCATGTCAAGGATCGTAGACTACACTCTGAGTTCGTAGAGTCTATTGATTACATGCAGAGATCGTAGTCGAGCAAGATCAGATGAAGACATCAAGCGCAAGGCAAAAACCGTACAATGTCAAGATCTGATCTCAGGATCGTAGTGTCTGCACAGCCGAAGCTAAATCGTAGAGTGCAGAACTACGACCTCAACAGAAGTGCTCACAATTCATAGGCAGAATCGTAGAGCAAGTATGATTCTCAACTAATGAGCACTCCCAGAATATCCAAAGGAATGAAGCCTCTGGTTGGCACTGCAAAGATACATCTCACCTAAAGAGAATCAGAGAGCACTCAACGAATGGCACGCAAGCTAACAGAAGATCTAAGCACCAACCCAATCAGCATCAAGATTGAGTTGTAAATCCATTCGAGATGAAGTCTTCCACAAGACAATCATAAGAAGACTTGAAGAATCGACTAAGAAAAGTCGCAAGTGCGATGAGTCATTAAGAAGACAGAAGACAATGATCTTGGAAGCTACCAGGATCGTAGTGTTTGCCAAACAAAGAAAGAATTAATGGAACGTGCACAGAGATGTTGGTCAGCCTCTGAAGAATAAGGCTAAAGTGATTAAGTGTAGGGTCAGTCCATTGATGATAAATGAACGGGAGATCACCAGGAGAAAGCGAGCTGGACGCACCACAAATCTGAAGTGTATTGCTATTTAGTAGAGGCCAGATCAAAGGAGTCAATCCATCAGTCTCTGAGAACAGTCGAAGCAAACAGAAGTGTTGAAGCACTGCACAATAGAAGGAAGAGGTGTTCTACATTGGAGATCCAATCAACACTCTTCAAGATCGTAGTGTTAACTCTACCAGTCAATGAGCAACACTCAACAAGTCACTACGATCAGGTTATTGAAGACATGCATCAGAATCGTAGAGTTCGAACACCCGAAGATTGAATCATTGGCAACGGTTCAATCTGAAGGATGGTATTCGGACAAAAGCTTATTGAGAGCATCGATGCAAAAGGACAACCTCTGATCTAGAAATCAGAAGGAGGAAATACAGTCTTCGACCTGCCCAAGACATTAAAGTAACAACTCTGATGGGGTAGGTGAAATAGTAGACTGCAATGTCAGATAAAGTATGACATGTCACATCAGCAGTCTACCTCAAGTAACTCGAGATCTGTGAAGATGTTTGAATATCTTTCAACGGCTACTTTCCAATGGAAGGATTGGAAAGGAGTATAAATCTGCTAGAGCTTCAAAGATCAAAGGTTGCTAGAGTTGCCGTTTTTGGAGAGAAGGTGGATTGTACTAAACTACGTAAGATAGTGAGTCCAAAGGCTCACTCTACGATCCACCAAGAACACTCAGATACGTGCAAAGAAAGAAGTAGAAGTGAGAGTTCTACTATGTAGAAGTGAGGGTTCTACTACAAGAAGAGTGTTCTGAACTACCGAGAGAAAGAAGAGCATCATATCATCTTGGTGTTCATCATAGGAAGACTCTAAGTACAATAGAGAAGAGCTCACAGTCATCTTAACACGTCCATCATGAGAAGACATCAAGTATCAAGAAGGGAGATCGTAAACGTCATCATGGTGGCAAGCATGAGAAAGTTTCTAAGTACCAAGCAGAAGAACTTACAGTCATCTTGGAAACCTATCATGTGCAGCCATCATGTATCAAGAGAAAGATCTTCAAGGCAGTTCATCAAGGGATCATCCGAAGAGGTTGAGTAACTGAAGAAGCTGAGCATTATGCAACACTCAACTACACTTCAAGGATGATCACGTCAAACTGCTAAGTATAGAAGATGTTCAGAGCATGAAGACATCTTAGGAGCTCAGCACCAACTCCAACAAATAAACAAACAACTCAACAGAAGCCAGGGTCTGAGGGGTCTTTGTCCGAAGGAACTAAACGAAGTTCCAAGCCTGTTGGATTTGAAGAGTTCCTAGGGAAGTAGAGGAGTCCCAAGGCTGCTGGCCTTGAAGAGTTCTTAGTGAACTAAAGTCCCAAGGCTGCTGTCCTTGAAGGAATCTTAGTGATTCAGGGTGCTGCTCTTCCTTAGTGGAAATCCTGCTAGTTGAAAGTAGAAGAGTGGATTAGGAGCTTGAGTCTCTGAACCACTTAAAACCCCTTGTGTCTTTTACATTATGTCATTTACATTATGTACTATAACTGCTATGTATGTTTTAACTGCTTACAACCAAACTAACTCTACGAACAATGTATGTTTGATTATGAATATATCAATGAAGGGGATCTTTTACTTATTCCGATGTACTTGAAAAGATTCTTATGTTTTTCATCTGCAAATGTAATAGCAATACAAAATAAATGAGAAAAGTATTTGAAATAAAAAGTATCTATTCAACCCCCCCCCCCCTCTAGATCTATTGTGCCTACTGGGAACTAATAGATTCAAAGCTACCTGTGATTATTTCTTCTGCACTAACATCTTTTCAGGAAGAAAAACTGCTATGAGTGATTCGAGAGTTCAAATCAGCTATTGGATGGACCATAGCAGATATCAAAGGGATCAGCCCTTCGTTTTGCATGCATAAGATCCTGATGGAAGATGGGAGTAAGCCGTCGGTTGAGCAACAAATGAGACTTAATCCGATAATGAAAGAAGTGGTTAAGAAAGAGGTACTAAAATGGCTGGATGGAGGCATAATCTATCCGATATCAGACAGCTCATGGGTGAGCCTAGTGCAGTGTGTACTGAAAAAGGGTGGCATGATCGTAGTGACTAATGAGAATAATGAGTTGATTCCAACACAAACAGTGACAGGGTGGAGAGTCTGCATGGACTAACGCAAGTTCAATAAAGCTACAAGAAAAGATCATTTTCCACTCCCATTCATTGATCAGATGTTGGACAGATTAGTAGGTCATGAGTACTATTGCCTTCTAGACGGATATTCGGACTATAATCAAATTATGATAGCTCCAGAAGACCAAGAAAAGACAACCTTCACATGTCCTTACGGCACTTTCGCTTTCAGAAGGATGTCCTTCGGGTTATGCAATGCTCCAACCACCTTTCAGAGATACATGATGGCTATATTTTCAAATATGGTGGAGCAGAATGTGGAAGTATTTATGGATGACTTCTCAGTCTTCGGGGACTCGTTCGATCTATGCCTTGAGAATTTGGTGATGATTTTGAAGACGTGTGTTGAGACAAATTTAGTGTTGAACTGGGAAAAGTGCCATTTTATGGTACAAAAAGGAATCATACTGGGACACAAAGTGTCGAAGAAGGGACTCGAGGTGGATAGGGCGAAGCTGGAAACTATTGAGAAATTGCCACCACCTACTTCAGTAAAAGATGTTCGCAGCTTTCTGGGACATGCAGGTTTCTACCGTAGATTCATCAAGGACTTCTCCAAGATAACTAAACCACTATGCAGTTTATTGGAGAAGGATGCGCAGTTTAGCTTTGATGAGGCTTCCGTGTCGGCATTTGAGTACCTAAAATGGAAATTAATGTCAGCACCAATTATTACTGCACCAGATTGGGATTTGCCATTTGAACTGATGTGTGATGCTAGTGATTATGCCGTAGGGGCTGCTTTGGGACAGAGTAAAGAGAAGATGTTTCATGTGATTTATTATGCCAGCAAGACCCTTACAGATGCACAGTTGAACTACACCACCACATAGAAGGAGTTATTGGCAGTGGTGTACGCCTTTGATAAATTTTGAGCATATCTGATTGGCATAAAGGTGATAGTGTATACGGATCATGCAGAAATTCGATATTTAGTGGCAAAGAAGGATGCAAAGCCCCGGTTGATCAGATGGATTCTATTACTGCAGGAATTTGATTTGGAGATCAAGGACAGAAAGGGAACTGAAAACCAAGTGGCGGACCACTTATCGCGACTTGAGAATCCAGAAAGGGAGGCAAACTACAAGGTTTTAATCAATGAATCCTTTCCAGATGAGCAGTTGTTTGTGGTGAAAGGGGAAGTGCCATGGTTTGCAGACTACGCAAACTATTTGGTGAATAAGATGGTACCTTCTGACTTGGTGGGTTGTCAAAAGAAGAAATTCCTACATGATGTTAAATGGTACATATGGGATGAGCCTTATTTGTTTAAACAATGTGCTGATCAAATGATAAGAAGGTATATCCCGTATAGCGAGACTAAGGGAATTTTGCAGGATTGTCATTCTTTGCTATATGGTGGTCACTATGGTGGAGAGCGAACAACGGCTAGAGTGCTATAAGCAGGATTCTACTGGCCGACAATGTTTAAGGATGCCTACAGTTTTGTCCAGCGGTGTGATAAATGTTAGAGAGTGGGAAAAATCTTAAAAAGAAATAAAATGCCATTGAATACTATCCTCGAATTAAAAATTTTTGATGTGTGGGGTGTAAGACCCCAACTTTTTGAATAAAGATTAAATTTTCTCGAAATATATTTTTGAATATTATGGTGTGGATTTGATATAATGTTATAGTTGTGGGTAATATTTACAAATTTTGCAAAGTACGCAAGTTGTTATATAATATTCGATTGGTTGGGGAATATTCGTTTTAACGGGGAATATTCGTATAACGACACAATCATTGGTGGACCCCCCACAACGGAATTATTGTCGGATTGAGAAAACGACAAAAATACTTTATGAAAATAACGGCGGAAGTTTTACCGTTAAATGTTGAACTACCCGGTAGTAAAATATAAGAATGTCTGGCGTGGTTGCATAGTAGCACCACCTGTATTGATTATTGATGCTTATGTGAGAAGTCACTTTCATTATACTCAATTATTACTACAAGAATTGTTGCATCATATCTCATATTATTGATTGATTATTATCATAGTATCATCTCGCATAATATGTTATTTTATTAAATCAATAATTGAGACGACAAATTTATTCATATTATTAAATTGCAATATTTACAATGTCTAGAAGTTCATCAAGGAGAGGTTTGGTCACCTAATCGCGGCGCAAATAGGGGAGAAATCCTTATTCGAAAGCCCTCTTCTCACGGAACGACTGGTTGATAAATATTGTAAAACTCCAACTTTTGAATAAAGATGAATTTTCTATAAATATTATTTTTGAATATTATAGAGTGAAATTGATATAATAGTTGTGGGTAATATTTATAAATTTTGCAAAAGCACGCAAAGTTGTTATATAATATTCGATTAGTCGGGGAATATTCGTTTTAACAGGAATATTAGATAACGGCACAATCATTGGTGGACCCCATTAACGGAATTATCATCGGATCGAGAAACGACAAAAATACTTTATGAAAATAACGGCGGAAGTTTTACCGTTAATCTGTTGAAACACACGGTGTTAAAATAAAGAATACGATGTCTGGCGTGGTCAAGTAGTACACTACGGTATTGATTATTGATGCTTACGTGATAAGTCACTCAGTTTTGTTCAATTATTGCTATAGTAATTGTTGTAAATTTTGCTTATTTTATGGACCCCTATTTATCCATTTTTCAAAATAATCGGTAGAAGGTTATTCAGTGTATATATATAATATTGGTGGGGGGCATTAGTGGGGCAAGTGTTGCCCATATGTTGGTGGAATAATGAGAGGGTTCACGGGAAATGAAAGGAATTGGATGGCTTGGATGGGAGGTTGTATTATTAAGGTTATTATATAAATAAATAAATATATATATATATAACTTTGTTGACATTTTGGTGAAGGAAGGAAATTTGATCACAGGAGTGTATCCCATGATTTTTTTTGGCACATGTTATATATATATTTAATATATATAATATATATATATAATATATTTTATTTAAAAGATTTTATTTTATTAGAATATTTTATTAAACCAATCTGGACCGTCCATTTAAAAGTAAATCAATCAGGACCGTTCATGGATTAGTTACTATGCAGTCCATTCTTCTATAAATAGAAGCTCATTTCTTCATAATTTCTTACGAATTCACTGAAACTCTAGAGAGAGAAATTATAGAGAAACTATAGAAAAGTATTCTCTCTTCCTTCCCTACTCTTATATTCAGTTTTTTTACTACGTAAGGGGTGTTATTCTTTCTTATTCATGAAGAGAACTCGTTGTTATTCCATTGTTTATTATTTTATTGGAATAACTCAGATACGCTGGCTCACCCTATACTTGGTGACATTCTTCTATTATTCTTTTTTACTATTCTGGTTGAATATCACATGCATGCGTTTTACGGACTGATTCGATCTTCTTTATTATTATTTCGCTGAATATCCTCGCTCTGTGAGTTTTACGCCGGACCGGTTCCGTATTTATTATTATTCGTTGGAATATATTGTTATGCAATGCTTTTACGCCGGACTGATTAAAATCCTTATTAGTATTTTGTTGGAATAACTCGTCATACGCCAAGCACCGCATGCACGGTGATTTATGTTGTTATTCCATTCTTTATTATTCATTGGAACATCCTCGCCGGTGTAATTTCGCTTTGACCGGTTCCGTTATTTAGTATTCTCGTTGAATAACTCGCCTCATGCCAAGTACCGCATGCATGGTGATTTCTTTTGTTATTCAATTCTTTATTATACTCGAGTTGGTTAAAGTTTTGACTTCTATACTCCATGAAATTAGTAGAATATCCTTGATATTTGCGCTTCATCCAAAGATCTTTTCATGGAAATATTCTTTCGATCATTCTTGAATTTTACTCTACAAAGCAGTATCATGTTGACAATTTGGACATTAGTAGTTCTTGGACAAATTAATTCTTGAACTTGATTTATTGAATTCTTATATCATTGTTGTAACGACCCCAAAATAGGTCCATTCCATCCAACCCATTCTGAGTCGCCAAATATATGGTACGGAAAACAACTATAACTTTATTACAACAATTGTCGTGCAAAATACAACAACACATATGTTGTGAGTTTGGATACAAATATATACCAACTCAGAAGACGTCACAATGACACCTTACATAAAGGTATAGTCAAAACCTGCTTTTAGAAATTAGAATCTTTGGGAAGTGCTCAAGGAAACCTTCGTCATATGGGAGGCCATGCTTTTAGGTTATGGTAGATATCATATGGTACGCAGAATTATCCTTGGTCGTTGACCTAATAGACCCCAAAGAAAAATGAGAAGATTACTATCATATTCTTCCCAATGGTGAGTCTTCTCGACATATCATTATCTCCATCGTCTCTAATTGGGTATTATACTCCAAACAAACACCAAGATTATATAGGTAGTGCTTGTAAATATACTCAAAGAAGTGGATGAGCACAACCATGTCTTATGATGACACGAGGTTGTATGTCATTAGACATCTTGTATGATAGTGGCAAAACACCCTTCCAAGTTAAATTCACCTCACCTCAACAAATTATATAGACCACCATTCTATTCCCTCATATCCCTCTTCGACCCAAATTACTACACTTTTATTACCCGAAAGGAATTGTGAAGCGTAAGGGTGAGCACAAATAGCCCAAGAAAGAATATCATGACTAAAGATAATTAAATTATCAATAGTCAGTCATTAGTAATAAATCGTAGATTTAGAACATATGGTAGATGATAAAACTTTTCAACCATAGTTGCAGGTTGAACGAAGCAATCCATTAGAAGAGTAAAATAGATCATAAAGTCTATTATCTTCTCCATGTTAAAAGTCCACCAACAATGTTTTATCCCTGTAACATCAATCAACAGTTCATGTCTGTAATCATCTGAATAACTCATAATTGTAATTCTAAATTCCTTTTCTCATCCAGGACGAAGATAATTTCATCACCTATCTTTACCTGTAACATCAAATATCATGGTTATACCAAATCACGCCTCGCTCATAATCATACTAATAAATTCATCTTGCACCACGCGCCAAAGATATTCATCAACAGATTCATCTTTACACTACAAAGCAAAGATATTCAACAATGTGTCATCTTTGCATTACGAGCCAAAGATATTCATCAATAATTCATCTTTGCACTACAAAGCAAAGATATTCAACAACAAAGTCATCTTTGCAGACACGAGCAAAAGATATTCATCAATAATTCATCTTGCACTACTGTGTTAAGATATTCATCAACAAGTCATCTTTGCACTACGAGCCAAAGATATTCAAATATCAAAGAAATACATAATCATTTCAGAAGTTATATAATAATAATTATAACCATGTTGATCAATCCACCTTTGCACTTAAACTAAAAATATTCAATTATAAATTCAATGGTCATGATCATACCAGTCAACAATTCAACTTTTGCACTACTGGCAAAAGAGAACCTATAGTCACGATCATACCAATAATCTACCCATCTTTACACTCAAGTCAAAGAGAAATATTATCATTAGGGTTATAAGAATGTTATATAAAAATAATATAATCAAAACATGGTTTTAATTTCAAGAGTAAGATTCATAAATCAACGATAATTTGGTCAAAGAAAAACCAATTTGTCATGAATAAGACTTCGTATTCATACATATAATCAGTGATAATCGCATAGTAACCTCGACACAAAAAGATAAAGTTTCATAATAAAATTCATATCCATATTTATAACACCTTAATCCAAATGTTATAAATCACTTAGAAATCTCAATATCTAATATTATTAATATTACAATAATATTTTAATCATTTCTAAAACTTATAAACAATTTAATTAAATTGTTTACACTTTACTAATTAATGCATTTAATCATCATAAAATGCCAAACTCATAAGATTTCATCACCAATAACCAAAACCCTCATCAAAATCTGCATATACCTCATATATGATTCTCAAGCCATAAAATCATATTTTCCAATTTTTTACTTCACATAACATATTTAATTCATTTACTCATAACTAGAATATTTTCATGAAAATACCAAATCAGTTCCAAAAATATTTCTTTTCTGGGATTTAGCATAACATAGTCCCATATTAAACATATATATTTCTCAAAATTTTAAAAATTCATTTACTATTTTCATATGGCCAAAACCACAGAATATTTAAACATTTATCATAAATTATACTTTTATCCAAAAATTCTGAAATTTACACGGTATACTGATATTATATAGATGTACTCCCAATAAAAATTTCATCAATTTTGGAGTTAATCATAAGGAGTTATAAATAGTTACTTTTAAAATAGTCTTTTCTCATAAAATCCATAACTCCTAATCTATACATCCAAAATTGCCATTTTTGGACACACTCTACAAAACTCATCAAAATATCATTTCAAATTTTTCCAGAATTTTGAAGGTTCAGAAAAATTTTGAAACTAAAAACATAATAACCCTTAAAATCCCTTTACTATCCCTTACCTCAAAAGAAAAAGATCTTCGACTAGAATAATAATTTGAATCTAACTTGCACCGTATAACAATACTCAAAGTATACTCAAAATACTCACAAGAATATGCTCGATAATATAGAGAGAAAACTTGATTTTCGATGTGATTTTCAATTCTAACCTAAGTTCTCTATTTATGTAAAATGCTTTAACACCAAAGCGTAAAATTTAATAAATTAATATTAATTATTTTCCACATCTTTCTACGCTTCCATGAATCTGAACTCAGCCATCCTAACACATGTTAAAGATGCCCACCAAACACAAACAAATGTTTTTCTTATTTAAATTATTTTAAACTTCCAAAAATTAATTATTTCGGAGCTTCGAAACTTCAATAATTCATAATAAATAGCCCTTTTGTTAGAAAATTCGAATCTTGCGAGTTTTAATAGGAAATTCAATTCTCTACAACTTTGCAGAAGAACTTTTTTCCAAATTCTAAACATAAATTGACCGAAATTCACAAATGGGCGATTTTACAAGCTATAATCAAATTTCAGTCAAGAAATGGGGTCCACCGACACACAAAACATGTGTTAATCATTTAAAGCCACAAAAATACTCTTCCTCCTCATATACTCACATATCGCACATTCATTATAAAAATATCACCGTTAATAAATTATTAAAATAATATATTTAAACGAATTATTTTATCAGAAAAAGATAAAATATTAATTTTCAACAATTGTCACTTTAAAATTTTCTCCATCTATATCCACATAAAATGAATATTTTCCTTATCATATAAATCAATAATTAATTATTCACGAATAATATTATGAGAATCACAATATTGACAACGCAGCGGTTCCAGGAAGAGGGGCTTTCAATAAGAATTTCTCCTCACTTGGCGCACAATTAGGTGACCAAACCTCTCCTTAGATGTAACTTTCTAGGCATTGCCAATAATTTTATCTAATAATATTATTCAGATAATATGAATTATTGCTTCGATAATGAAAAATACCGTGTAATGACAATTATTGAAACAAATGAAGAATATAAAATATCAACGCAAAGAATTATTAAATCAATAAAATATATTGAGCAAGAATTATCGTAACCATTATCGAGTAGTGCCTTCACGTAAGAATCAATAATTGGTGCAATACCTGGTGCTTCTTGTGTTTTAACCACGAAAGTATTTTAATAAGATTAACTGAGTAATAACTAACTACGCCGGCATTTATAAACAACTTATATTTGTCGTTTTCTTCATCCAATCACTTTCCGTTATGGGACCCACACAAGGCTGCGTCGTCGTACTGATATTTCCGATAAAAAGAATATTCCACGACCAAACGAATATTCTCCGACAACAATGAATATTTTATAGCCACTTGCATATTTTGTAAAATTTGCATATTTCACCTATAACTTTAAACTTTTATCAATTTAACCATTTACTAAATAATAATTATAAGAAAAATTGAATACTTTTATTTCATAAAATCTGGGGTCTTACAATTGTCATCATCCTCATGTTTATATTATATTGAAATTCATTTGTGGCCTGCAGTGCATAGATGGACTTGGTATGATTATGACAATGAGGATTATTCGATTGTAATCATGGTAAGTAATGTTACAAATGATGTGGTAAAAGTCCTCATTGGCCCGTAGTGCATTGATGGATAGTTGTTGGCATGATCATGACCATTAATGAATACACAAATATTCTTGGCCCTGTAGTAGTGCATGGATAATTGTGGTCGTGATACTAAAGAATATCCTGGTCAGTAAAAGGGGTGATTCGATGATGTGGAATATTTATTGTCGAGTCTCGGCGATATAATAAATGATGAAAAACCTTTTAAATCATAAAAGATAGTAGATTTTATTCTCTACTTGACTCTTTTAATGGATTGTTTGTTCTGCTGCAGTTAAACTTGATGTCTATTATATTTTATCAGTTTAATATTGTTGGAGACTAAGGATAATTTATTCTGCATTATCTTAGTCATAATATTTCTTACTGGGCTAGTTGAGCTCACCCTTTCTTTCATTGTTCTCTCTAGGAAATGAGAATATAGCTGGGACGAGTCGGAGAACGAAGTGATGGTCCAGAGGATAACATTAGTAGTCCTCACTATTCTGTGAAATAGTGTGATAATAATTGTAATGAGGACTCCTTTTGAGTTTGTATAATCTCTAGTAGACAATATTTGTATTCAAACTCATAGTTTACGTTTTGTCGTATTGTACTCGACAGTTGTATTAGTAAGTTGTATTTGAATTCTGTACCATGTATCTGGCGACCCAAGATGGGTGATGTATACCTAATTTTGGGGGCGTCACAAATATTGTGAGTTATAATATTAATGATGAATGTTATTAAAATTGAAGTTGTGTTCGGAGTTGAATTTGGAGACGTGGACGTGATATTTGAGTCCGAAACGATGAAATTAGTAAAAATAGTCTATAAACACAAAATTTTCCGGAATTCACTATTTGGTCAAAAAGTCAACAGTTGACTTTTTTGGGAAAAGTCAAACTTCAAAATTTCAAAATTTATATTTTTGATAAAAATGGTTTCATTGTGTTCGAATTATTTGTGTTAGTGAAAATCGATAATTATTTCGATAATAATTAATGTCTGGAGGTTATATTGACCAATCGAGTATTTAACCGGACAAATGAGCAATTGATTGCTATTATTTCACATGATTATAACTATTTGTTCCAATGTGTATACTATTGTTTCACATTCTTGTTACTATTAGGGGAGTTGGTACAAGATTGATAATACTTGCATGACTAAGTTAAAATAGAGGTATGTATGGAGGTACTATACTATAATTCAGATTTTCACATGTATCAGAACTATTGATTCACATAATTTACTATTGAATCGCATTATTTACTATTAGGGGAGGTGGTGCAAGTTTGATAATACTTCCATGACTAAATTAAAAATAAAGGAAAAGTTGGAGGTATTGTCTTTGAAATTTTTCGAGCCCCAAAACGCAATTATCGAAACTATATTTGTCTATAAATAGAAGCTCATTCTTCCTTCATTTTCACAAATTCACAAAAGCTTTAGAGCGATTATTATAGAGAGAAATTATAAAGAAGAAGAGAGAGAAGTCTACTACCTCACTATTTCAAGAGTATCCAGCTTTTTCTAAAGGTAGGGAGTATTATTTCTTTCTTATCTATGAAGAGAACTTCATTATTTCATTCTTTATTATTCGTTGGAATAACTCAGATACGCTGTGAGCTACCCTATACTTGGTGAAATTCTACATTGTTCCATTCTTTATCATTACATTGGAACATCTTGTATATGCGTTCTTCTACGCCGGACCGGTTCCGTCTTTTTATTATTCTATTGGAATATCACATGCGTGCATTTTAGGCCAAACCGATTCCGCCTTTTATTATTCTATTGGAATATCCATGTCATGCGTTAGACGCTCGGACTGATTAAAATCTTTATTATTCTGTTGGAATATCCTGTCATGCATTTTTACGTACTGGGACCGATTCCGCTCTTTATTATTACATTGGAATATCCTCCGCTGCATTTTGCATTACTGGGACCGATTCCGTTATTTATTATTCTATTGGAATAACCGCTGCAAGCGCGGTTTATCGCATGCCTGGTGATTTCTTTTGTTATTTCATTCCTTATTATACCCAGTTGGTTAAAGTTTTGACTTCTATACTCCACGAAATTAGTAGAATATCCTTGATATTTGTGCTTCATCCAGTATCTTTTCATGGAAATATTCATCTGAGCATTCTTGAATTTTACTCTACAAAGCAGTATCATGTTGATAATTTGGACGTTATTAGTTCCTGGATAAAATAATTCTTGAACTTGTTTTATTGAATTCTTATATCATTGTCATCATCCTCATGTTTATATTTTGTTGAAAGTCATATGTGGCCTATAGTGCATAGATAGACTTGGTATGATTATGACCAGGGATTATTCGGTGTAATCATCACCGTAATGTTACAAATGATGTGGTAAAAGTCCTCATTGGCCCGTAGTGGATTGATGGACGCTTTTGGCATGATCATGACCATTATTGAATACACAAATATTCTTGGCCCGTAGAAAGTACGGATAATTGTGGTCGTGATACTAAAGTATATCCTGGCAGAAAAGTGCGAGAGGTGATTCGATGATGTGGATTATTTATTTTGCCGAGGCCCGGCGATGATAAAAGTGATGAAAACCTTCTAAATCATAAAAGATAGTAGATTTTATTCTCTACTTGACTCTTTTAATGGATTGCTTGTTCACTGTGTAGTTAAACTTGATGGTTTTTATATCAGATCGCTTTAACATCGCATTGAAGGCTAACGATAATATATTCGCATTATCTTAGTCATAATATTCTGCATTATCTGAGAACGTAGTAAGGACTAGTCGGGGAACGGAGTGACGGGCCAGATGATAGCATTATTAGTCCTCACTATTCTATGAAATAATGTGATAATAATTATAACGAGGACTCCTTTTGAGTTTGTATAATCTCTAGTAGACAATATTTGTATTCAAACTCACAGCTTAAGTTTTGTCGTATTGTACACGACAGTTGTATTATTAAGTTGTATTTGAATTCTGTACCATGTATCTGGCGACTCAAGATGGGTGATGTATACCTATTTTGGGGGCGTCACATATACCTATTTTGGTGGTGTCACAGTTGGTATCAAAGCTTAGGGATATGATCCCTGGCTAGGATGTGAGAATAGAACTAGGAGGGGAGAGACGGGGGATTCCTTCGCTAGTATAACCTACCTAAGTTTATTTGGTATTTAATTGGTCGGTCAGAATATAGGGATAATATGTTACATGTCAATTATCCTTTGTTTTATGGCAGTATCTGAAAATGACATCTGAGAATGATGAGAATAGCAATGGAGCACAGCAGACTATTGATTCTCCACAGATCAATAATCAGGACAATGTGCAACAGGATGGCGATAATCCTCCTATAAACAACAACACTGATCAATTGACAAACGGCGGTACGTTTATGAGCTTTTTAGAATCATGCAACATCAGGCGAAGGCGGCTCATAATGCAAGAGGAAACAATGGCAATCCACAGTTGGTCACCGCTAAGCAATTCAAGGAGCTAGGACCACCGGTGTTTTTGGGAAAGCCAGAACCACTTAAGGCAGAGACGTGGTTAAAGCAGATCACCAAGATATTTGATGTCTTGGGATGCTCCGAGGAGCAAAAGGTTCCCTTTGCCACCTTTATGTTGCGTGAAGAGGCAGATCATTGGTGGAAATCTGTAAAACGTACCCATCCTGACGCACTCAAGATGTCTTGGGAGAAGTTCCAAGAGTTGTTCAATGACAAGTACTTTCCCGAAAGAATTCGTCACATGAAGGAGGTGGAATTTATCAAGTTGGAGCAAAACAACATGACCGTGTCGCAAAGATGAAGCCTTGTTTCTTTGAAAGTTATCCCGATTACGTCCCCACTTGGTTGATAATTAAGAGAGAATGACGCGGATGTTTTTAAGAGGTTTGAAGCCAGAGATACGTCAATATCTTATTTCTCATAAACTGTGTTTGTATTCCGATGTTGTAAATAGGGCTCAGTTAGTGGAGCGCGATAACGAGTCAACGCAACCAAAAGAGAGCAGCGACAAAATGATAATACCGGTGATAACAATCATCAAAGCGGTGACAATAAACATGGAGGGAATCAACATGTCAGAAATGGTAACCACTTCGGTGGTAATCATGGTCAAAACAATAAGAATGGACATTTCAAGAAGAGAAGATTCAACAATAACGTGAAGACGACGGCACCAGCACCCGTTTCAAAGGAAGAAGAACGACCACCGGTCGTATGTTTCAAATGCAGACAAGAGGGACACATCCGTCCAAACTGTACGCAGCAATCCTCATGCAAATAACAACACTAACCAAATGATGAACGATGGAATGTTCAGAGGCTTTATGCAATTCATGCAACATCAAGCGAGAGCGGCCCTCATCCAAAATGTAGGTGGAAACACCGGAAACTCTCTGACGATTCATCGCTAAACAGCGATTCAAGGAGCTGGGACCACCGGAGTTTATTGGAGAGCCAAAACCACTTAAGGTGAAGCATGGATAAAGCGATCACCAAGATATTTGATGTCTTGGGATGCTTCGAGGAGCAAAAGGTTCCTTCGCAACCTTCGTATGTTGCGTGAAGAGGCAGACATGGTGGGAATCAGAAAAAAGTACCGACTGACGACTCAAGATATCTTGGGAGAAGTTCCAAGAGCTATTCAACGACAACTACTTTCCCGAAAGTATTCGTCACATGAAAGAGGTGGATTTTATCAAGTTGGAACAAAACAATATGATCGTGTCGTATGTACGAGGCTAAATTTATGAGTTATCCCGGTTTGCATCCCATTTGGTCGATAATGAGGAGCGAATGACGCGAATGTTTTTAAGAGGTTTGAAACCGGAGATACGTCAATATCTTATTTCTCATAAACTGTGTTTGTACTCAGATGTTGTAAATAGGGCTCAGTTATTGGAGCACGGTAACGAGTCAACGCAACCAAGAGAAAGCAGCCGACAGCATGAAAATACCAGTGATAACAGTTATCGAAACGGTGACAACAAGCGTGGAGGGAATCAATATGCCAAAAATGGTAACCACTTCGGTGGTAATCATAGCCAAGACAATAAGAATGGACATTTCAAGAAGAGGAGATTCAACAATAATGGAAAGATGTCAGCACCAACACCTGTTGTCAAGGAAGGAGAACGACCATCTATCATATGCTTCAAATGCGGAGGGGAGGGACACATCAGTCCAAACTACGCGATGTTGTCTAAAGCATGGTATAATTGTGGAAGAGAATGTCACTTAGCTCGATTTTGTCGTTCACCGAAGACAAATTCAGCTAGGATGGAGGCACCAGAGGCCGTTCCAGAAAAGTCAAAGTCGGTAGTGCAAGGGAGAGCGTTTGTTGTGACCTCCCAGAAAGCAAGGAACCCGAACGAGGTTATCACGGGTAAGCTTATCATAAACTCTAGTGAAGTCTATACCGTATTTTATACCGGTTCTACCCATTCTTTTATTTCTCCTACTTACGCTCAACGTTTAAATTTGACTCCAGAGAAATTAGACTTTGACTTATCTGTTGAAACTCCATTAGGAAAAACCTTCATTACATCCACTGTTTATAAGTCTTGTTTGATTCAAATCAGAATCGCACGTTATTCGTCGATCTTATCTCCTTAAAAATACTTGTATTTGACGTGATTCTAGGGATTGATTGGTTAACTACTCATCATGCTAAAATTGATTATTTTCGTAAGGTTGTTAGCTTTCATATTCCTAATAAACCTATTATGCGAATTCAAGCGACCAAACCATTAAAATCAATCACGGTCATCTCAAGCCATAAAGCTATTCGTTTATTGAAAAACGGATGTCAAGCTTTCTTAGCTCATGTCACGGATTTAAACAAAAATACGTCAGATTTAAAGGATATTTCTATTGTTAATAAATTTCCTGACGTATTCCCTGAAGAACTTCCTGGCCTACCCCCAAAGCATGAAGTTGAATTTTGTATCGACTTTGAACCCGGTACAAAACCCATTTCCAAAGCCCCATATTGAATGGCTCCTATTGAACTTCAGGAGTTAAAAAACCAATTGCAGGAATTGTTAGACATTGGTTTCATTCATCCTAGTACGTCTCCTTGGGGTGCTCCTATTCTATTCGTGAAGAAGAAAGATGGGAGTATGCGACTTTGTATTGATTATCGAGAGTTAAATCATGTCACCATCAAAAATAGGTACCCATTGCCACGTATTGATGACCTGATTGATCAGTTACAAGTAGCACAATTTTTTTTAAAGATTGATCTTTGTTCTGGATATCATCAGCTGAAGGTTAAAACTGAGGATATTCCAAAGGCGCCTTCGTAACTCCCAGACGGGCATTATGAATTCTTAGTCATGTCTTTTGGATTGACTAATGCTCCTGCTGCCTTCATGGATATGATGAACCGAGTATTCAAGGAATATTTGGATCATTTTGTGGTCGTCTTTATTGATGACATCCTTATTTAATCCAAAAGCCATGAAGATCATGAGCAACACTTGAGGCTGATACTCCAAAAGCTTCGTGAATATAAGCTTTATGCCAAGTTAAAGAAATGTAAGTTCTGGCTTGAGGAAGTAGCATTCCTTGGGCACGTAGTAACAAGTCATGGAATATCCGTTGACCCGACAAAGATTGAAGCTATTCAAAGCTAGGAGCAACCCAAATCAGTGACCGAAGTACGTAGCTTTCTCGGTTTAGCTGGTTATTATCGGAGATTCGTGGAAGGATTTTCTCGAATCGCCACTCCATTAACTTAGCTGACTCGGAAAGATACAAAGTTCGGTTGGAGCGAGGAATGTGAGAAGAGTTTTCAAGAACTCAAAAGGAGACTCATTTCAGCACCTGTTCTAACAATACCATATGGTTCGGAGGAATTTGTCATCTACAGTGATGCTTTGGGCAAAGGGTTAGGATGTGTTCTCATGCAACATGGGAAAGTCATAGCCTATGCCTCAAGACAACTCAAAGAATATGAGAGGAATTATCCTACTCATGATCTAGAGTTGGCAGCTGTTGTCTTCGCACTTAAAATTTGGAGGCATTACTTGTATGGAGATAAAGTGGAGATCTTTACAGATCATAAAAGCCTCAAATATTTCTTCACTCAAAAGGAACTAAACATGTGACAACGATGTTGGCTGGAACTGTTGAAAGATTATGATCATACCATCCAATACCATCCTGGAAAAGCGAACGTGGTAGCTGACGCATTGAGTAGAAGATCATATGCGGGTACGAGTGCAATATTCATAACACAAAAGCCCATTTTGTGTGACTTGCAAAGGATGGAGATAGAGTTAAAGACTCCAGGGACCCATGTGATGATGGCGAATATACGAGTAGAACCGACTTTAATAAATAAAGTTAAAGTTACTCAAGTTACAGATCCGAAGCTGATGCGTATGAAGAAGAAAGTGCAAGAAGGTGCTATGCCGGAAGTAAGAATAGATGAAGAAGGAATACTTCGAGTCAACTCCAGACTTTGTGTTCCTAACGACCCTGATTTAAAGTATAAAATCATGATGGAGGCGCACAACACACCGTTTGCAATCCATCTTGGGAGTACCAAAATGTATCGTGATCTTCGTCATACATTTTAGTGGAGCATTATGAAAAGAGAGATATCGCTATTTATCTCAAGGTATCTATTTTGTCAACGAGTTAAAGCGGAGCATCAAGTACCAAAAGGTCCATTGCAACCACTTGAAATTCCAGAATGGAAGTGGGAACACATTACCATGGATTTCGTTACCGGTCATCCCAAAGTTTCTCAAGGCATAGATGCGATTTGGGTCATTGTTGATAGATTGACCAAGTCTGCTCATTTCTTACCGATACGAGAAACTTATACACTTGAACGCCTTGCTGTCAGTATGTACATAAACGAGGTTGTAAGATTGCATGGTATTCCAATATCCATAGTTTCGATCGAGACCCAAGATTCACTTCAAGATTTTGGGTTAGTTTGTAAAAAGCTATGGGCATGGATTTACGATTTAGCTTTCTAAGATATCATCCTCGCATTTGACAAGTAAATGGAGAGGACAATTCAAACTCTTGAAGATCTATTAAGACTCTGTGTCCTTGACTTCAGGGGAAGTTGGGACAAGTTCTTACCATTGGTGGAGTTTTCCTACAACAACTGTTATCAAGCAAGTATTGGCATGGCTCCATTCGAGGCGTTGTGTGGAAGAAAGTGTCGTTCTCCAGTATGCTGGGATGAGGTGGGTCAAGCAACGTTGTAGGGACCAGAGTTGGTACATATGACTACGGAAAAGATTCAAATGATCCGACAATGTATAAAAACCTCACAAGATCGACAAAAGAGTTATGCTGATCTTCATCGAAAAGACGTAGAATTCGATATTGGAGATCATGTGTTGTTACGTGTTGCTCCATGGAAAGGAGTTACAAGATTTAGAAAGAGAGAAAAGCTCAATCCTCGATTCATTGGCCCATTTTTAATCCTCGATCGAGTGGGGGCGTGGCCTATAGACTTGCGTTCACGCTAAGTATGTCTCGTGTTCATAACGTTTTTCACATATCCATGTTACGTAAATATGTGAAAGACCCGAACCACATTATTGAGTTAGAACCGGACGAAATAGAGGAAGATTTAACGTATGAAGAGGTTCCTGTTAATCTTGTATAAAAAGGAACATATTCTACGCTCCAAGGTTATACCTCAAGTCAAAGTTTTGTGGAGAAACCACGATGTTGAGGAAATGACCTGGGAGTTAGAATCTGAAATGAAATCAAAGTATCCTCACCTCTTCGACATACCTGTGTATCGCACCCTAATTTCGAGGACGAAATTTCATAAGAAGGAGGTTGTAAGACCCCAACTTTTGAATAAAGATTAAATTTTCTCGAAATATATTTTTGAATATTATGGTGTGGATTTGATATAATGTTATAGTTTTGGGTAATATTTACAAATTTTGCAAAGTACGCAAGTTGTTATATAATATTCGATTGGTCGGGGAATATTCGTTTTAACAGAGAATATTCGTGATAACCAAGACAATCATTGGTGGACCCCCATAACGGAATTATCATTCGGATTGAGAAAACGACAAAAATACTTTTTATGAAAATAACGGCGGAAGTTTTACCGTTAATCTGTTGAACTACCCGGTAGTAAAATATGAGAATACGCGTGGTCGCATAGTAGTAGACACGGTGATTGATTATTGATGCTTACATGAGAAGTCACTCGCTTATACTCAATTATTGCTACAAGAATCAACGTGATCATATCTCTCATATTATTGATTCGATTATCATAAGATCATCGCATAATATGTTATTTTATTAAATCAATAATTGAGACGACAAAGTTATTCATATTATTAAATTGCAATATTTACAATGTCTAGAAGTTCATCAAGGAGAGGTTTGGTCACCTAATTGCGCGCGCCAATAGGAGAAATCCTTATTAGAAAGCCCCTCTTTCCTAGAACGACCGGTTGATAAATATTGTGAGTTATAATATTAATGATGAATGTTATTAAAATTAAATTTGTGTTCGGAGTTGAATTTGGAGACGCGGACGTGATATTTGAGTCCGGAACGATGAAATTAGTAAAAATAGTCTATAAACACAAAATTTTCCAGAATTCACTATTTGGTCAAAAAGTCAACAATTGACTTTTTTGGGAAAAGTCAAACTTAGAAATTTCAAAATTTATATTTTTGATAAAAATGGTTTCATTGTGTTGGAATTATTTGTGTTAGTGAAAATCGACAATTATTTCGATAATAATTAATGTCTGGAGGTTATATTGACCAATAGGGTATTTAACCGGATAAATGAGCAATTGATTGCTATTATTTCACATGATTATAACTATTTGTTCAAATGTGTATACTATTGTTTCACATTCTTGTTACTATTAGGGGAGTTGGTGCAAGATTGATAATACTTGTAATGACTAAGTTAAAATAAAGGTATGTATGGAGGTACTATATCGTAATTGATATTTTCACATATGTCTAGAACTATTGATTCACATAATTTACTATTGAATCAAATTATTTACTATTAGGGAGGTGGTGCAAGTTTGATAATACTTCCATGACTAAATTAAAAATAAAGGAAAAGTTGGAGGTATTGTCTTTGAAATTTTTGAGCCCCAAAAGCGTGTAATTATCGAAACTATATTTTTCTATAAATAGAAGCTCATTCTTCCTTCATTTCTCACCAATTTACAAAAGCTTTTAGAGCGATTATTATAGAGAGAAATTATAGAAAGAAGAAGAGAAGTCTGCTACCTCACTATTCCAAAGATCCGCTTTTTCTAAAGGTAGGGAGTATTATTTCTTTCTTATCTATGAAGAGAACTTCATTATTTCATTCTTTATTATTCATTTGAATAACTTTGTATACACCTGCTACCCTATACTTGGTGAAATTCTTCGTTGTTCTATTCTTTATCATTCTGTTGGAACATCCTGCATCATGCGTTTCTACGGGACGGGTTAAAATCTTTATTATTCTCGTTAGAATATCCTGTTTGTGCTTTTTACGTTGGGACCGATTCCGCTTTTTATTATTCTCATTGGAATATCTTGTTCTGCATGCGTTCTACGCTTCGGACACGATTCCGTCTTTATTATTCTCATTGAATATCCCGTCATGCGCTTTTACTGTGGGACCGATTCCGTTATTTATTATTCTCGTTGGAATAACTCGCTGCATGATCTATCGCATGCACGGTGATTTCTTTTGTTATTCCATTCCTTATTATACTCAGTTGGTTAAAGTTTTGACTTTATACTCCATGAAATTAGTGGAATATCCTCGATATTTGCGCTTCATCTAGTATCTTTTCATGGAAATATTCTTCCGAGCATTCTTGAATTTTACTCTACAAAGCAAAGATCATGTTGACAATTTGGACATTATTAGTTCCTGTGATAAAATAATTCTTGAACTTGTTTTATTGAATTCTTATATCATTGTCATCATCCTCATGTTTATATTTTGTTGAAAGTCATCGTGGCCTATAAGTGCATAGATGGACTTGGTATGATTATGACTGTGGATTATTCTTGTAATCATGACCGTAATGTTACAAATGATGTGGTAAAAGTCCTCATTGGCCCGTAGTGCATTGATGGGACGCTTGTTGGCATGATCATGACCATTATTGAATACACAAATATTCTTGGCCCGTAGTGTATAGATAATTGTGGTCGAAGAATATCCTCGTCAGTAGTAGTGTAGGGTGATTCGATGATGTGGATTATTTATTAAGTCGAGTCCCAAATGATAAGAGTGATGAAAAACCTTCTAAATCATAAAAGATAATAGATTTTATTCTCTACTTGACTCTTTTAATGGATTGCTTGTTTACCGCAGCTTAAACTTGATGGTTGTTATATTGTATCGTTTAACATTGTTCAAGGCTAACGATAATATATTCTGCATTATCTTAGTCATAATATTTTCTATTGGGCTAGTTGAGCTCACCCTTTTACTTTCATTGTTCTCTTCAGGAAATGAGAACGTAACAGGGACTAGTCAGGGAACGGAGTGACGGGCCAGATGATAACATTAGTAGTCCTCACTATTCTGTGAAATAGTATGATAATAATTGTAATGAGGACTCCTTTTGAGTTTGTATAATCTCTAGTAGACAATATTTGTATTCAAACTCACAGCTTATGTTTTGTCATATTGTACACGATAGTTGTATTATTAAGTTGTATTTGAATTCTGTACCATGTATCTGGCGACTCAAGATTGGTGATGTATACCTATTTTGGGGGCGTCACATGGGGGATTGATTTTATGGGACCTTTTGTTTCTTCCTGTGGAAACCTCTACATCTTGCTCGCAGTGGATTATGTCTCGAAATAGGTAAAAGTGGCAGCTCTTCCTACAAATGATGCCAAGGTAGTCCTCAGGTTTTTACGCAGGAGTATTTTCACTAGGTTTGGGACTCCAAAGGCCATCATCAGTGACGAAGGCAGTCATTTCTGCAACAGGCAGTTTACAGCTTTGTTGGCTATGTATGGAGTGAACCATCGCATTGGGACAGCTTATCACCCACAAACGAATGGCCAAGCTGAAGTGTCGAATCGAGAAATAAAAAGAATCCTTGAAAAGGTTGTGAATCCCACGAGGAAGGATTGGTCGTTAAAGTTAGATGATGCAGTATGGGCCTATAGGACTGCATACAAAACTCCGTTGGGCATGTCACCTTTTCAGATTGTGTATGGAAAAGCTTGTCATCTTCATATGGAGCTAGAGCATAAGGCATATTGGGAGATTCAGAAGCTCAATTTTGATTTGAAAGCTGCAGGGGAGAAACGCTTACTCCAACTCAATGAGTTGGATGAATTCAGATTATAGGCATATGAGAATTCAAAGTTGTACAAAGAGAAGGTGAAGAAATGGCATGCCCGAAAGATCATGGAGAGAACATTTGAACTGGGACAAAGGGTTTTGCTTTATAACTCCAGACTTAAACTTTTTCCCGGGAAGCTGAAATCGAGATGGTCAGGTCCATTTACAGTAAAGACTGTCTTTCCATATGGTGCAATTGAAGTATATGATCAGTTTCTGGACAAGCCTTTTAAGGTGAATGGACAATGATTGAAGCATTACTTTGGTGGCGAGGTGGACAAACAGAAAGTCACCTCAATTCTTTCGTCGGCATGAGCTTCAAAGACAGTCAAGCTAATTGACTATAACTTAGCGCTTGATGGGAGGCAACCCATTCTTTCTATCTCTATTCTCTTTCTATTCATTCAGTTTAGGATGCTTTAGCTAATTCAGCTTTAGTTTATTTTTGATAAATTGTTATGTTTGCATAAGTGAATGTGTGGCTAAATTTGCACTGAGAGGTGTTTGATGTAGTATAGAGTTTATGTAGTCATTCATGCGTACTCAGTATTTCATGCATTAACAATGTGTCTTGATGTCTATGTAGGTACCTTAACCTGACTTCATCACTGACTTGAAGTACTGGAAGTAAGAGTTAGTAAGACAGGGACTCGCATCATGTGGTCAGCTCATGAATAAGCTTCATGAACTCAGCACCCATGCATAAAGGAATCTGAAAGCGAGTCAAATCAACGGGGCGTGCCCGTATAACATACTATTGACAACTTCGGCGGCACAAGGCGCGATCGAGAATTGAAAATTTTTAAAGTTTTAAAACCGAGTCGTGGTTTATTCGGTCTCTCACTTGACATAATAGCAGCGTATTCTTCTACTCTCCCATAACCACACGACTCCTCGACTCTCATCAAAGTTCATACCCTCGATTCTCTCCACATTTAAAGCTCATACCCACAATCTCATCCACTGGCATAAATCTAGGGTTCTGCTTGGGTTGTGCAGCACAAGTTTGGGGGTACTCTCATCAGCAGCTCTTATTCTGTATCAAGCAAATCATCTGTATTCTCTCTATTATCTACATATGGGTCCAAAAAGAGCACGCTCCGTCTCCATCTCTTCTTCCGATTCCTCGTCCTCTAGTAACCAAGAAGAGGATGCCGTAAACCACACGAAATTTATCAATTGGGAGGCACAAGTAGAATATTATCGAATCGTGGACAAATCGTTCGTGAAGGGACGGGGGTTTAAACCTGAAAAGCAAGATGGCCAACTATGGAATATGATACGAGAAAAAGGGTGGGTTGGTTTGGCTGTAACTCCTATGCCTATTCCCATGGGGGTTATTCGAGAGTTCTATGCGAATGCTAAGGACATAAAGGGAGGAATAACGCTGGTTCGAGGACTGCAAGTGGATTTTCGCCCTCCAGCGATCCGAGTAGCTTTCAGAATCAATGACGCACCACCGACTGGGTCTGCTAATTGGGTCGAAGGTGCGCATCTAGACACAGATTTGGACTTAGTAATTGCTGAATTATGCATTCTAGGAACAAAGTGGAATTATAAAGCAAGAACGAATGAGCCTAAAACTTTCCCAGTGTCCACCTTGAATCGATATGCAAATGCATGGAATCTGTTTATTTGTGCCAAGTTAGTTCCGCCATCTCACCAATATGAAATAACCACTGAGCGGGCTATCATTTTGTGGGGCATTATCAAAGGCAATTACATTGAAGTAGGCCACCTAATTCATCAAAACATGCTGCATTATTTATGGGGGAGCACTACATGGGGTATTCCACATGCGTCTGTGGTAGCCATGATGTGTGTCCAACTAGGAGTCCAGTGGGATAACGAACAAATGCAAAAACCGAGCCAAGACATCATACATGCAACTATTGCCAAGTTTAAGGATTGGACATGAGGTGAACCACATCCGAGAGGATTAGGTTTTATTATCCAGCCCACTTTCCCAGAGCCACCACAGCAACCCCCTCAAACGGATGAGGCAGGCCCGTCAACCCAAGTTCCATTTGCTACTGGGGATCGACAGCTCCGAAGGTTGGAGCGAAAATTCGACGCCATGTACGATAATTTTTCAGCGTTTGCAATGGGGTTGATAAGGTCACTGGCAGAAGCTTTTGCACTACAAGGGACAACACTTGAGTGGCCTCAGTTCGGGACGGCTGTGCCATATCCACCACCAGATTCACCACCCGCAGAGGGTGGTTCGGCTGAGCACTAGGGGAGTTTTCTTTAACCCTTTACCTTCATTCACTAAGACATTAAATATTATAAGTTTGGGGGTATTGGGGTAGTAGTATAGTTGCACGTAATATCTGCATGTTAGTTTAGTATTTGCATTTTAGTATTTGCATGTTTAGTTTGCATATAGTAGTTTAGTATTCCCCGTCTCTCCCCTCCTAGTTCTTGTCTCACGTCTCAGTCAGGGATCATATCCCTAAGCTTTGATACCAACTGTGACACCCCCAAAACGGGCATACATCACCCATCTTGGGTCGCCAAATACATGGTACAAAATTCAAATACAACTTAATTATACAACAGTTGTGTAAAATACGACAAAATATAATCTAAGAGTTTTTAATAAGAATATTGTCATCTAGACAATATACAAACTCAATGGGGTCCTAATTACATTTATTGTCACACTATTTAACAGAATAGTGAGGACTACTGATGCTATCATCTGGACAGTCACTCCGGTCCTCGACTAGTTCCGGCTATGTTCTCATTTTCTGAAGAGAACAGTGAAAGAAAGGGTGAGCTCAACTAGCCCAGTAAAAAATATTATGACTAAGATAATACAGAATAAATTATCATTAGTCTTCAACAGTGTTAAACTGATAAAATATAATAAACATCAAGTTTAACTGCAGAGGAACAAGCAATCCATTAGAAAAGTCAAGTGGAGAATAAAATCTACTATCTTCTATGATTTAAAAGTTTTTCATCAGTTTTATCCCTGAGACTCAGCGTAATAAATAAACCACATCATCCCTGCACTACGGCAAAGGATATTGATTAGTATCACGACCACAAATTATCCATGCACTACGGGCCAAGGATATTCGTGTATTCATCAATGGTCATGATTATACCGAATAATCCCTGGTCATAATCATACCAACAACTGTCCATCAATGAACTACAGACCAATGAGGACTTTTACCACATCATTCGTCACATTACGGTCATGATTATACCGAATAATCCCTGGTCATAATCATACCAAGTCCATCTATGCACGTAATCCAAAGATGACTTTCATCACAATATAACCATGAGGATGATGACAATGACATAATAATTAAATAAAACAAGTCCAAGGATAAATTTTAATGATTTATAATTTAATTTATCCAGAAATCAATAACGTCCAAATTGTCAACATGATACTGCTTTGTGGAGTAAAATTCAAGAATAATATTCATGTACCAAAAATAATTTGGACAGAAAAAAAATATATTTTCCGGGTAAATAGTACCCCATGAATAGTACCCCGTGAATAGTACTTCGGGAATAGTAACTCGTGAATAGTACCCCAGCATAAAAAGTATCCCAAATACCCGAGTGAATAATATTCGGGTGAATAGTAATTTAGGTGAATAAGAACTTCGTGAATAGTACTCGACACAAAAAGTGCCCCGAATACCCGAAAGTGAATAATACTAGAGTGAATAGTGTGGGTGAATAGTAACCCGTGAATAGTAACTCATAAATAAAATCTGAAATAAAATGATATTTCATAGCGAGTACAAAAGAAATGATATCTCATACGAGTATAATAGAATATATAAAGCGCAAATGGATTTTTACGCCGCCATGCAGTAATCCAATGTAGAGCATCATTTTCACAATTTAATAAAGAATGAATACGAAGGATCATTCACCATGCATCTGGTAATCCACATGACGAGGTTATTCCAACGAAATAATAAAGAATGGAATAATGGAAGAATTCAACGAGCTTGTGATAGATCAAGCATGCATAAAGTTATTCCAAATGAATAATAAATAATGGAACTGTGTCATGCGTAATACGCACAGCACGAGATATTCCAATGTAATAATAAAGAATGGAATCAGTCATACGTAATCCTCATGCATGAGGATATTCCAAATGTAATAATAAAGAATGGAATAATGAATAATTTTACTACGTGTATGCAGATTGCGATGGGCGAAAGTTATTCCAACATAATAATAAAGAATGGAATAACCAGAAGAATTTCACCATGTATGCGGTATTTCGCATAGACAGGTTATTCCAACATAATAATAAAGAATGGAATAACAGAAGCTCTCTTCATGAATACGAAAGAAATAATACCCCTTACCTAAAAAGAAGACTGGATACTGGAATAGTGAGGTAGCAGACTTCTCTTCTTCTTTCTCTCTATAATTTCTCTTTATAATAATTGCTCTATAACTTTAGTGAATTGGTGAGAAATGAAAGAAGAATGAGTTTCTATTTATAGGAAAATATAGTTTCGATAATTTCACATTTTGGGGCTCAAAATATTACAGTATAATACCTTCTTCTTTTTTTCATTTTTAATTTAGTCCTGCAAGTATTATCAAACTTGCACCATCTCCCCTAATAGTAAATCATGTGAATCAATAGTAAATCATGTGATTCAATAGTTTTAGACATGTGAAAATACGAATTACAGTATAGTACCTCCATCTATACCTCCATTTTTAACTTAGTCATGCAAGTATTATCAATCTTGCACCAACTCCCCTAATAGTAAATGAATGTGAATCAATAGTACACACATGTGAACAAATAGTTATAATCATGTGAATCAATAGCAATTAATTGCTCATTTATCCGGTTAATTACTCGATTGGTCAATATAACCTCCAGACATCAATTATTATCGAAATAAATGTCGATTTTCACTAACACTAATAATTCTAACACAATAGAACTATCAATTTCATCTTTAATCAACACAAACTTATTCATCATTAATATTATAATTCACAATATTTAACAACCGTGTCGTTCCTGTGAAAGAGGGGCTTTCGATAAAGATTTCTCCTTATTGGCGCGCATGATTAGGTGACCAATCCTCTCCTCGATGTAACTTCTAGACATTGTCAATATTGCAAATAATAATATGAATAACTTTGTCGTCTCAATTATTGATTTAATAATAATAAATATATATGCCGTATGGCATCGTGACAATAATTGAATCAATAATATGAGAGATATGATGCAAAGAATTATCGTAGCAATAATTGAGTATAACCGAGTAACTTCTCACGTAAGCATCAATAATCAATATCGTAGTGCTACTACGCAACCACGCGTAATATCGCATTTTGTACTACCGGGTAGTTTAACAGCTTTTAACGGTAATATTTTCGCCGTTATTTTTATAAAATGATAAATCTGTCGTTTTCTTACTACGACAAAACTTCCGTTGTGGGGTCCACCAATGATTGTGTCGTCATACGAATATTCCCCGATAAAAAGAATATTCCCCGACCAAACGAATATTTTATAACAACTTGCATACTTTGTAAAATTTTCACATATCTCCTTTAACTTTAACCTTTATCAATTTAACCATTTACGAAATAAAATAATAATTATAAGAAAATTGAATACTTTCATTTCATAAAATTCGGGGTCTTACAATAATCATACCAAGTCCATCTATGCACTATAGGCCACAGATCACTTTCAACATAATATAAACATGAGGATGATGACAATGATATAAGAATTCAATAAAACAAGTTCAAGGATAAATTTTTAAAGATTTATAATTTAATTTATCCATAATTCAATATTGTCCAAATTATCAACATGATACTGCTTTGTCCCTCATATTGAATATTGGTGCACATTTGAATGGAGCCCGGTTTGATCTCAAAATTATTAGCTTGGATGGAGGGCCTTAGAATGCTCGGCTGGAGATCGTCGATATGAGGCATATCATACTCCCTCAAAGACTTCTGAAGTTCCTCAGCCATTTTGATAGGAGCACGTATGTCCTAAGATTCTTCTCTCTGCAGTCGTCTGTATGTTCTATAAGTTCTATCAACCTCGGGATCGAGAGGTATTATGTTTCGACCCTTACGAGGTGACATAAACAGTGAAGACTACCTGAAAAGAGAGTTAAATAGAAGAATCAGTTTAAATTAATATTATATTGACTTAGTGTTAATATTGAATAACAATTAATACTAAGGCCCCGGCAGCGGCGCCAAAAACTTGTTGGTCGATTTCGCTATTGTTAAATCGCGCGTAATCATACGCGGTCCACAAGTAATATATGAAAGTAGACTATCGAACCCACGAGGATAAAGTCTTAAAAGAATACAAATACTAAGGTAAAGTCGTTACTTATCTTATCTAAACAGGTAAAACAAGATGGTTGATTAAGCTATAAGATTAAAACTGTAAGAATAAGAGAAGCAGTTGTGCTAGGAAGTCAAGATAGGATTATAATTCCCCTAATGCCTCGCCTAATCTCCTAACTCTCCAAGTTACAAACGAATAGAGGAATGGTCAACCGAGAACAGTAAATACGCATAAGCTTCTATCGAATGCCAAATTCACATCCCTAGCCAGATAAATCACAATATGTCTATTGGTGATGAAAACTAGGCCAAGGTCATTAATGTGAGACCCCGAATTTTATGAAATAAAAGTATTTAATTTTTCTATTTTGGTAAATAGTTAAATTTTTTTTGATAAAAGTTTAAAGTTAAGGGTAATATGTGAATTTTTTTTTCAAAGTAAGCAGGTTGATATAAAATATTCGTTGTGTCAGGGAATATTCGATTCGTCGGGGAATATTCTTTTTGTCGAGGAATATCCCTACGACGGTACAGTCATTGGTGGACCCACACAACGGAATTATTGTCGGATTAAGAAAATGACAAAAATACTTTATAAAAATAACGGCGGAAGTTTTACCATTAACTGTTGAAACACCCGGTGTTAAAAGTACAATAATACGTGTGGTTGCATAGTAGCACACGGTATTGATTATTGATGCTTACGTGAGAAGAAACTCAATTATTGCTATAGTAATTGATGCATCATATCTCTCATATTATTGATTCAATTATTGTCATAGTATCATTTGCATAATATTTTATATTATTAAATCAATAATTGAGACGACAAAGTTATTCATATTATTATTTGCAATACTGATAATGTCTAGAAGTTCTGTCAAGGAGAGGTTTGGTCACCTAATTGTGCACCAATAAGAAGAAATCCTTATCGGAAAGCCTCCTTTTTCCTGGGAATGACTTGGTTGTTAAATATTGTGAGTTATAATATTAATGATGAATAATTTGTGTTGATTAAAAATGAATTTTGATAGTTCCATTGTGTTGGGATTATTAGTGTTAGTGGAAATCGACATCTATTCCGATGATAATTGATGTCTAGGGGTTATATTGATAAATCGGGTAATTTATCGAATAAATGAGCAATTAATTGCTACTAATTCACATACTTATATAACTATTTGTTCACATGTGTGTACTATTGAATCACATTATTTACTATTAGGGGAGTTGGTGCAAGATTGATAATACTTGCATGACTAAGTTAAAAATGGAGGTATAGATGGAGGTACTATACTATAATTATTTTTATCACATGATTAGAACTATTGAGTCACATGATTTACTATTGATTCACATTATTTACTATTAGGGAAGTTGGTGCAAGTTTGATAATACTTGCAGGACTAAATTAAAAATGAAGAAAAAAAGGAAGGTATTATACTGTAATATTTCGAGCCTCAAAACGTGCAATTATCGAAACTATATTTTCCTATAAATAAAAGCTCATTCTTCCTTCATTCTTCACCAATTCACAAAAGCTTTAGAGCGATTATTATAGAGAGAAAGAAGAAGAGAAGTCTGCTACCTCACTATTCCAGTATCCAGTTTTTCCAAGGTAGGGAGTATTATTTCTTTCTTATCCATGAAGAGAACTTCTTTTATTCCATTCTTTATTATTCTATTGGAATAACCTGTATAGGCGGGCTACCATATACTTGGTGAAATTCTTCTGTTATTCCATTCTTTATCATTATGTTGGAACATCCTGTTTGCGCGTTTACGCTGAACCTTGTTCCATTATTTATCATTCTATTGGAACATCCTGTCTCAGGCGTTTCTACGCCGGACCGGTTAAAATCTTTATTATTCTCGTTGAATATCTCGCTCACAAGGCGTTTTACGCCGGACCGATTAAAATTTTATTATTCTCGCTGAATATCCTGCTTTGTGCGTTTTTACGCCGGACCGATTCCGTTATTTATTATTCTCGTTGGAATAACTCGCCTGCAAGGCCTATCGCATGTACGGTGATTTCTGTTGTTATTCCATTCTTTATTATTATGTCGGAACATCCTGTTTGTGCGTTTACGCGGGACCTGGTTCCATTATTTATTATTTTGTTGAGAATAACCTGTCTGTGTAGTCTATCGCACGCATGGTGAATCCTTCTGTTATTCCATTCTTTATTATTCTGTTGGAATTACATGTTTATGTGGATTACCACATGCATGGTGAATGGTCCTTTGTATTTCATTCCTTATTAAATTGTGGAAATGATTTCTTTACGTGGATTATTATGAAAGTCATAATAAAAGCATTGGACTGATGAAAATCATGGGTATATGTGGTATTAGTAAGTGTTATGATGAGTTATATTGGTTATTATGTGACAACATGAAAGTTTCTTAGAAATCACAAAGGGTTGAAAAGTCAGATTTTGGTGAAAATGGAACATGAAATTCAATTGACCATATCTCCTATTATATTTTGAATTTTTGAGTGTGGTCAAGTTCTAGAGTTAGGTCTATGAGTTTTGTAACTTATCCAAGTGGAATCACTGGAAAAGGTGTTGTAGATTTTCGTGTGGACTGATTTTAGCAAAGTACGAAAAACTGCAAAATATGAAAAAGGCTGCTGCCACGATTTTAAAAGGGCTGTTTCGGCCACTTAATTTATGAGAAAAATTCTGGCCTTTTGGGACATGAAAGTATATGGTATAAAGTATCTCCTGTCCAAAAATGAGCTCATTCCGACTTAAAATGAACAAGTTATGACCATTTCAATATTTAGGTTTTTTCGATGAAAAATGCTATAACTGGAGTTCTATAACTCCGATGACCATGAAATTTAAACTGGAAGCTCACGTTAACATGTGTAAGATCCTGCCAAGATTTGGGAATTTTTGGAGTTAACCATGAGGTAGCTAATTTCTTAAGAAATTAATTAGAAATTGATTTTTTGAAAAATAGTAAATGAATTTTAAAAATGTCAAGAAAAATATATGTTCAATACGGGACTATATTATGCTAAATCCTAGAAAGAATAATTTTTGGGACTGATTTGGTATTTTTCATGAAAATAGTTAGCTACAAAAATATGAATTAAATATGTTATGTGGAGTTGAAGAATTGGTAAATAGGATTTTATGGCTTGGAAATCCTATATAAGGTATATGCAGATTTTTTATGAGTAATTTGATTATTGGTGATGAAATCTTATGAGTACGATATTTTTGAATGATTAAATGCATTATTTGAAAAGTGTAAACAATTAAATGTAATTGTTTATAAGTTTAAGAAGTGATTAAAATATTGTTATAGTATTAATAAAGATTAGATTATGATTTTATTAAGTAATCGATAATGTCCGGATAAATTTAAAGTCTTTAATATTTATCCTTGATTTAGTTTGATTAATGCTTATAATATTGTCATCATCCTCATATTTATATTATGTTGAAAGTCATCTGTGGGCTGTGAAGTGCATAGATGGACTTGGTATGATTATGACTGTGAGGATTATTCGGTATAATCATGACCGTATTGTTGCAAATGATGTGGAAAAAGTCCTCATTGGCCCGTAGTGCATTGATGGACAATTTTTGGTATTATTATGGCTATGGATTCTCTTCGGCCAATGGTGCAAAGATGAATTATTTTATAGCATGATCAGGACCGTTGATAAAAACACAATTATCTTTGGCCTGTAATGCATGGATAATTTGTGGTTGTGATACTAATGAAAAAGTCCTCATCGCCCGTAATACATTGATGGACGCTTTTGGTATGATTATGGCTATGGATTCTCTTCACCAAGGTGCAAAAGACGAATTGTTTTATGGTATGATCGGGACCATTGATGAAAACACGATTATCTTTGGCCGTGTAGTGCATGGATAATTCGTGGTCGTGATACTAAAGAATATCCTTGGCCCGTAGTGCAAGTGATGATTCGATGATGTGGATTATTTATCGAAATGAGTCTCAAAGAATGAAATATTAATTCATGGATGTGATAATAATGAATATCTTTAGCCAGTAAAAAAGATGATTTAATGATTACGAGCAGGAATTATGATTTGGTATAACCATGATTTTTGATGTTTTGGTGAAGACGGTGATGAAAATTATCTTCATTCACGGTACGAAGAGAATTTAGAATCACAATTGTGATTATGAGTTATTCACATGATCGTGGGACGGGAATTGTTGATTGATGTTACAGGATAAAACATTATTGGTGGACTTTTACATAGAGAAGATAATAGACCTTACGGTCTATTTGACTCTTCTAATGGATTGCTCGTTCCGCGCAACTATGGTTGAAAAATTTTATCATCTACCATATGTTCTAAATCTCTGATTTATTATTGATGAAAGCTATTTTAATTATCTTTAGTCATGATATTCTTTATTGGGCTAGTTGTGCTCACCCTTTTTCGCTTCACAATTCCTTTTCTGTAATAAGAGTGTTGTCGTAAAGAGTGTTCACGGGTCGAAAGGGAATAACAGGAATAGAATAAATGGTCTCTAAATGTGGAGGTTTTCCTAAAAAAGTATAAAAAGTGTGTCAGATTCTATACAACATTTAGAAGTTATATTTGGTGAATCAAATAGGGTGAGGTGAACCCAACTTTGGAAGGGTGTTTTGCCACTATCACACAAGATGTCTAATGACATACAACCTCGTGTTATCATATATGTGGTTGTGCGATCCACTTCATCGAGTATATCTACGGGCACTACCTATATGATCTTAGAGTTTATTTGAAATATAATATTCACTGGAGACAAAGTGGAGATAGTTATATGTCAAGAGAAGACTCACCATTGGAAAGAAGATGATAGTAATCTTCTCGTTTTTCTTTGGGGTCTATTCAGGTCAACCAAGGATAATTGTGGGCTATATGATATCTATTATAACCTGACGATAGCCTCCCATGTATTTAAGGTTTCTTGAGCACTTCCCAAAGATTTTAATTTCTAAAACAGGTCTTTGACTATACTTTTATGTAAAGTACCATTGTAAGGTTGTGGTCGAGGCACCATGAGAGTTACATACATTTGTATTAAAACTCACGATTAATCGTGGTCGTATTCTACACGACACATTTCAACAGCTTGTATAAATGAAGTTGTATTTGAATTTTGTACCATGATTCAAGCGACTCGAGAACGGGTGATGTATACCTAATTTTGGGGCGCCACAGGTTGGTATCGAGCTTAGGGATATGGTCGTGGTGAGATAAGAGTCTAGAACTAGGAGGAGAGAGAGTTATATACTTCGCTAGTGTGTGACTTACCTGTCGAAATTGTTTACTTGATAAGTCGACAAATTGTGATATGTCAATTAACCTTTATTTTGAAGATATATTCTAGAATAATATCCAAATATGTGAGATGAGCAATGGAAAATCATGATCTGAGAGGATATAACCGGAAGGTACAATCCAGAAAAGAAAGCAAGGTATTCTCATCTCTTCGAATATCAGGTACGTACATAAATTTCGAGGGCGAAATTTCATAAGGAGGGGTGATTGTGAGACCCCGAATTTTATGAAATAAAAGTATTTAATTTTTCTATTTTGGTAAATAGTTAAATTGATAAAAGTTTAAAGTTAAGGGTAATATGTGAATTTTTTTGTCAAAGTAAGCAGGTTGATATAAAATATTCGTTGTGTAGGGGAATATTCGATTAATCGGGAATATTCTTTTCGGTTTGGGAATATCCGACGACGACATACGGTCATTGGTGGTCCCCACAACTAAAATTATTGTCGGATTGAGAAAACGACAAAAATACTTTTTATGAAAATAATCTATGGAAGTTTTACCGTTAACTCGTTAAAACACCGGTGTTAAAAGTACAAGAATACTGGCGTGGTCAGATAAGAAGACGCCAGTATTGATTATCGATGCTTACGTGAGAAGTCACTCGCTTATACTCAATTATTGCTACAAGAATTGATGCATCATATCTCTCATATTATTGATTCAATTATTGTCACAAAGATCATTTGCATAATATTTATATTATTAAATCAATAATTGAGACGACAAAGTTATTCATATTATTATTTGCAATATCGACAATGTCTAGAAGTTCATCGAGGAGAGGTTTGGTCACCTAATCAAGGCGCCAATAAGGAGAAATCCTAATCTGAAAGCCCCCTCTTTCCGGGAACGACCGTTGTTAAATATTGTGAGTTATAATATTAATGATGAATAAGTTGTGTTGATTAAAAATGAATTTTGATAGTTCCATTCAGGTTGGGATTATTAGTGTTAGTGAAAATCGACATCTATTCCGATGATAATTGATGTCTAAGGGTTATATTGATAAATCGGGTAATTTATCGGATAAATGAGCAATTAATTGCTACTAATTCACATACTTATATAACTATTTGTTCACATGTGTGTACTATTGAATCACATTATTTATTATTAGGGGAGTTGGTGCAAGATTCATAATACTTGCATGACTAAGTTAAAAATGGAGGTATAGATGGAGGTATTATACTGTAATTCGTATTTTTCACATGATTATACTATTAATTCACATGATTGAACTATTGATTCACATTATTTACTATTAGGGGAGGTGATACAAGTTTGATAATACTTGCAGGACTAAATTAAAAATGAAAGAAAAGTTGGAGGTATTGTACTGTAATTTTTCGAGCCCCAAAACGTGCAATTATCGAAACTATATTTTTCTATAAATAGAAGCTCATTCTTCCTTCATTTTTCACCAATTCACAAAAGCCTTAGAGTGAATATTATAGAGAGAAATTATAGAGAGAAAGAAGAAGAGAAGTCTGCTACATCACTATTCCAGTATCCAGTTTTTCCAAAGTAGTGAGTATTATTTCTTTCTTATCCATGAAGAGAACTTCTTTTATTCCATTCTTTATTATTCTATTGGAATAACCTGTATACGCGGGCTACCCTATACTTGGTAAAATTCTTCTGTTATTCCATTCTTTATCATTCTGTTGGAACATCCTATCTGTGCATTTACGTCGAACCTGGTTCCATTATTTATCATTATGCTGGAATATCTTGTCTGTACGTTCTACGCCGGACCTGGTTCCATTATTTATCATTCTGTTGGAACATCCCGTTCATGCGTTCTCACGCGGACCCGTTAAAATCTTTTATTATTCTCGTTGGAATATCCTCGTCTGCATGCGTTTTTATGGGACCTAATTTTGTCTTTATTATTCTGTTGGAATATCATGTCTGTGCGTTTTATGCCGGACCTGATTCTGTTATTTTATTCTGTTGGAATAACCTGCATGTGCGGTCTATCGCATGCCTGGTGATTTCTTTTGTTATTCCATTCCTTGTTATACTCAGTTGGTTAAAGTTTTGACTTCTATACTCCATGAAATTAATGGAATATCCTCGATATTTGCGCTTCATCCAAAGATCTTTTCATGGAAATATTCTTCCGAGCATTCTTGAATTTTACTCTACAAAGCAAAGATCATGTTGATAATTTGGACATTATTAGTTCTCAGATAAATTAATTCTTGAACTTGTTTTATTAAATTCTTATATCATTGTCATCATCCTCATGTTTATATTTTTTGAAAGTCATCTCGTGGCCTGTAGTGAATAGATGGACTTGGTATGATTATGAAATGAGGATTATTCGATGTAATCATGGACCGTAATGTTACAAATGATGTGGTTAAAGTCCTCATTGGCCCGTAGTGCATTGATGGACAGTTGTTGGCATGATCATGACCATTAATGAATACACAAATATTCTTAGCCCGTAGTGCATGGATAATTGTGGTCGTGATACTAAAGAATATCCTTGGCCATAGTGCAGGGGTGATTCGATGATGTGGATTATTTATTAAGCTGAGTTCGAGCGATAAAAGTGATGAAAAACCTTTTAAATCATAAAAGATAGTAGATTTTATTCTCTACTTGACTCTTTTAATGGATTGCTTGTTCCACTGCAGTTAAACTTGATGTTTGTTATATTGTATCAATTTAACCTTTGTTTAAGGCTAATGATAATTTATTCGCATTATCTTAGTCATAATATTTCATCGGGCTAGTTGAGGTCACCCTTTATTTCACCGTTTCTCTCGTGAAATGAGAATATAGTTGGGACGAGTTGGGGAACGGAGTGATGGTCCTAGATGGTGCATTAGTAGTCCTCACTATTCTGTGAAATAGTGTGATAATAATTATAATGAGGACTCTTTTTGAGTTTGTATACTCTCTAGTAGACAATATTTGTATTCAAACTCACAGTTTATGTTTTGTCGTATTGTACACTACAGTTGTATTATTAAGTTGTATTTGAATTTGCATCACGTATCTGGCGACTCAAGAATAGGTGATGTATAATTTTTTGGGGCGCCGCGGTTATATATCAAAGCTTAGGGATATGATCCCTAGCTAAGATGTGAGACTAGAACTAGGAGGGGAGAGACGGGGAATTCCTTCGCTAGTATGACCTACCTAAATTTTTGGTATTTAATTGGTTGGTCAGAGTATAGAGATAATATGTTGCATGTCAATTAACCCTTATTTTGTGGCAGTATTTGAAAATGGCATCCGAGAATATTGAGAATAGCAATGGGGCACAAGAGACCGTTGAGTCTCCACAAATCAACAATCAAAATAATGTGCATCAGGAAGGTGACAATCCTCATGCAAACAACAACACTGACCAAATGATGAACGATGGAATGTTCAGAGGCTTTATGCAATTCATGCAACATCAGGCGAGAGCGGCTCTTGTTCAAAATGCAGGTGGAAACACTGGAAACTCTCGAACGGTCACCGCTAAACAGTTCAAGGAGCTGGGACCACCCGAGTTTATTGGAAAGCCAAAACCACTTAAGGCGGAAGCATGGATAAAGCAGATCACAAAGATATTTGATGTCTTGGGATGCTCCGAAGAGCAAAAGGTTCCCTTCGCCACCTTCACGTTGCATTAAGATGAAGAGGCGACATGGTGGGAATCAGAAAAGTACCCAAACTGGACGACTCAAGATATCTTGGGAGAAGTTCCAAGAGCTATTCAACGACAACTACTTTCCCGAAAGTATTCGTCACATGAAAGAGGTGGATTTTATCAAGTTGGAGCAAAACAATATGACCGTATCGCAATACGAGGCTAAATTTATGAGTTATCCCGGTTTGCATCCCATTTGGTCGATAATGAGGGAGCGAATGACACGAATATTTTAAGAGGTTTGAAACAGGAGATACGTCAATATCTTATTTCTCATAAACTATATTTGTACTCAGATGTTGTAAATAGGGCTCGATTATTGGAGCGCAGAACGAGTCAACGCAACCAAGAGAAAGCGGTACTGCAAAGATGAAAATACCGGTGGTATCACCATGAAGCGGTGATAACAAACGTGGAGGAATCAACATGCCGTAAATGGTAACCACTTGGTGGTAATCATGGCCAAGACAAGAAAATGGATATTTCAAGAAAAGGAGATTCAACAATGATGGAAAGATGTCAAGACCAAAGAACCGTGGTTAAGGAAGGAGAACGACCACCTATCATATGCTTCAAATGCGGAGGGGAGGGACATATCAGTCCAAACTGCGCGATGCCATCCAAAGCGTGTTATAATTGTGGAAGAGAAGATCACCTAGCCCGATTTTGTCGTTCACCGAAGACAAGTTCAACTAGGATGGAGGAACTAAAGGTCGTCCTAGAAAAGTCAAAGCCGGTGGTGCAAGGGAGATCATTTGTAGTGACCTCCCAAAAAGCAAGGAACCCGAACGAGGTCATCACGGGTAAGCTTATCATAAACTCTAGCGAAGTCTACTTGAGTTGCTGTCGGATGCAATAAATCTCCCTCCTTGAAGCACAGCTTCTTTCTCTTCTAGGAATTTAAGACTGTATGTACTATTTCTAAGCTCACTCTCTGACTAAGATCTATTACAGGCGGCTGAAATTTTTAAGTATATCTTTTTCTCTCTCTTTAGGTCATTTAAAGCCCCTTTATTGTTCGACACAGGTCTTACTTGCTGATGCGAGCCTTTGTTTAACAAAGAAATTACTTATACGCATGTGGACTTAAAGACGGGAGGTCGTCATTGCCACATGACTCCTTAAAGGGCCTCCTCATGGTCATACAAGAAGGTCGCTTATCGGGGCTTCAGTAGGAAGCGCGACTCTGGCGCCGGACGCCACTCTACAAAGATGTTTGAAAGTAATAACCGGTCTTTGCAGTAAGCACGACTCCAAGTATAACACTAATAACTGCCATGTGCAAGTACAAGACAACAAAATGCCTATAAAAGCTAGAAACGATCTGCAAAGCCCTGCATGATAGAACTTAAACATAATAACAACAAAATATAATTAAAAGCTAACTAAATAATAGAAAACAGGCAACAACTTAAGCCATAAAGGATTTGATTCGCAAGTATAAATCCCACTCAACAGGAACCTCTCTTTCTCTCTCTATATATATATATAAACAAATCAGCCACACCAAGTTAACTTTATTGACCATAATTAAATTTGACCGTTTAGATAATTTAACATTTGAGAGACTAAATTAATTTGGTGTATAATTTTGCATTGTACGAGAAACAATCAAATATTTTTTTGACAAAGTTCTGGAATAAAAATAGGGAATAATTCTCAATGATAAGTGAATCGAATTACAAAAATATTAGAGTCAATGTGATACTTTCTCTCATCCCAAATTGAATCTCGAAACTCGAAACTCGAGAACATATAAATTTCTAAAAAATAGATAAAAAATATACAGATTTACATAGTTCTTCAACACGAGCAACAAAAAAAGGCTGTCGTGATAAGCCCACATCCAAATCTTAAAAAATTTATCTTCACCGATTAATGTTAATCAACCTACTCCACGAAGAGATCATGAATTTTGTTTCTTCATAAAATAAGAAAATCTCAAATCAGGAGAAGAAATACTTCATAGATTGAAAAAAATCCAAACTATGAGAAATAAAACTCCACAAAAGGAGAAAATAAAAATAATTAAACGGAAGAACGTAAGAAAAAACTTGAGAAATGGTCTCCTTAGAGTAAATCGGATACCCTCTTCATATCTGAAAATATAGAGGCTAGATTTTTTGTAGAGAGAAAAGAAAAATTTTATAAGGGTATTAAAAAATAAAATCAAATATAATGGTGCTAATAGTGTGAGACCCCGAATTTTATGAAATAAAAGTATTCAATTTTTCTATTTTGGTAAATAGTTAAATTGATAAAAATTTAAAGTTAAGGGTGATATGTGAAATTTTTTTAAAGTAGACAAGTTGTCATAAAATACCCGATTACTATTCACTCTAGTATTGTTCACTCGAGTATTTGGGGCACTTTTTGTCTCAGAGTACTATTCACGAGTTACTATTCACAGGTTACTATTCACCCGAATATTATTCACTCAGGTATTTGGGGTATTTTTCGGGTCGGAGTACTATTCACGAGTTACTATTCACGGGTTACTATTCACCCGATTACTATTCACTCTAGTATTGTTCACTCGGGTATTTAGGACACTTTTTGTGTCGTGGTACTATTCACAGGGTACTATTTCTGAAGTACTATTCATGGGTTACTATTCACTCGAAAAATATATTTCTTTTCGGTCCAAATCATTTTTGAGTACAATATTATTACATGAAGAGATGTGCTAATTTTTCGAATAGTTGGTTGAAATTATAATAAAGGTGATAAGTTTTGTTTTATTAGTATTATTAATGTAATAAAAAAGTAAAAGCTTTTTTATAAAAATGTAATACATTTATAAAGTTATTCTATAAATAGAATATATTATATTTTATTATGCATAGTGTTCAGATAGTGCTCCTGTAGATAGTGTTTTGCATAGTAAAATCTTTTTATAAAAAAGCAGAATACTTTTATAAAGTTATTCTATAAATAGAATATATTATATTTTATTATGCATAGTGTTGTATAAGTACTGCGCATAGTATTTTGCATAGTAAATTTTTTATATAAAATGTAATACTTTTATAAAGTTATTCGTTTTATTAGATTATAAATAGAATATATTATATTTTATTTAAATGATTTTGCTTTAAATATGGACCGTCAGATTAAAGTAAATCAATCTGGACCGTTCATGAATTAGTTACTATGCAGTCCATTCTTCTATAAATAGAAGCTAATTCATTCATTATTTCTTACGAATTCACTGAAACTCTAGAGAGAGAAACTATAGAGAGAGTTCTTCTTCTATAATCTTGAGCGTATTTCTTTAGAGTTTAAGAAAGCTTTGAGCGTAGTTCAAGTTTTCTTCGAGTATATCCTCGCCCTACCAGTCGGAATACTCTTCTTTCAAAGGTAGGGGATATTATTTGTTGTACTCGTAAGGGGTATTCTTTCTTTCTTATTCATGAAGAGAACTTCTGTTATTCCATTCTTTATTATTCTGTTGGAATAACCTGTATACGCGGGATACCCTATACTTGGTAAAATTCTTCTGTTATTCCATTCTTTATTATTATGTTGGAATAACTTTGTTTATCAAGAAATCCGCATACATGGTGAAATTCTTCTAATATTTCGTTCTTTATTATTCATTTAATATCCACATTCTGTACTTTTACGCCGGACCTGGTTCCATTATTTATTATTCTGTTGGAATAACACGTCTGCATGGATCCATCGCATGCATGGTGATTTACATTGTTATTCCATTCTTTATTATTCTGTTGAAATATCCTCCGCTTGCATGACACGCTTCGACACCGTTCCATGATTTATTATTCATTGAATAACACGCCTATGTGGATTACCAACTGGATGGTGAATGATCCTTTGTATTCATTCCTTATTAAATTGTGAAAATGATCTGTATACGTGGATTACCGTATTGCGGGCGAAAAATCCATTTGCAGTTTCATATATTCTCTTATATTCAGTTGGTTTAAGTTTTGACTTCTATACTCCATGAAATTAGTGGAATATCCTTGATATTTGCGTTTCATCCAGTATCTTTTCATGGAAATATTCTTCTGAGCATTCTTGAATTTTACTCCACAAAGAAGTATCATGTTGACAATTTGGACGTTATTGGTTATTGGATAAATTAATTCTTGAACTTGTTTTATTGAATTATTATGTCATTATCATCACCCTCATGTTTATATTATGTTGAAAGTTATCTATGGCCTGTAGTGCATAGATGGACTTGGTATGATTATGACCAGGGATTAATCGGTATAATCATGGCCGTAATGTTACAAATGATGTGGAAAAAGTCATCATTGGCCCGTAGTGCATTGATGGACAGTTTTTGGTATGATTATGGCTATGGATTCTCTTCGGCCAAGGGTGCAAAGATGAATTGTTTATGGCAATGATCGGGGATGAGTTAATGAAAACACGAATATCCTTCGCCAGTAAGGCATTGATAATTCGTGGTCGTGATACTTAAAGAATATCCTCGGCCCGTAGTGTTGATGATTCGATGATGTGGATTAATTATCGAAATGAGTCTCGATAATGAAATATTAATTCATGAATGTGATAATAATGAATATCCTCGCCCGTAGTGCATGGATAATTCATGGATGTGATATTAACGAATATCCTTGGCCAGTAGTGCGGGGTGATTCGATGATGTGGATTATTTATTGTTTCGAGTCTCGCCGATAAAATTGATGATAAATCTTTTAAATCATAGAAGATAGTAGATTTTATTCTCTACTTGACTCGTCTAATGGATTGCTTGTTCCGTTGCAGTTAAACTTGATGTTTGTTATATTGTATCAATTTAACACTGTTGAAGGCTAACGATAATTTATTCTGCATTATCTTAGTCATAATATTTCTTACTGGGCTAGTTGAGCTCACCCTTTTACTTTCATTGTTCTCTTCAGAAAATGAGAACGCAACAGGGACTAGTCGGGGAACGGAGTGATGGTCCTAGATGATAGCATTAGTAATCTTCACTATTCTGTGAAAGAGTGTGATAATAAATGTAATGAGGACCCCATTGAGTTTGTATATTGTCTAGAAGACAATATTTGTATTAAAACTCACAGTTCATGTTGTATATTTAAGGTTGTATTTGTATTCTGTACCATATATTTGACGACCCAAGATGGGTGATGTATACTATTTTTGGGGGCGTCACAAATAGTCTTAATCATCATGCTATATTTGTCTTTTTAATCCAGTGTTGGAAGAAGAATAAAATTTCTATATTACTCCCAAGTAAGATACTTGCCTTGAGATTGAATAATGAACGTGGACTTAAAAACGTAGGACGAGAAGGATTCACCAATATTTGCTTGCCAGATTATAGGAAAGATACAAAAGCATATATATATATATGGACTATATGCATATACATATCTGTGTATTACACAGTAGACATATGACGACGGGTTTTTAAGATTATGGTACCGGGCCATAGTCTAGAATAGCTATGGCGATGATTTTCAATATTCGAAACACCGTCATCATAACCGACTATGTAATACACAATATGTACATACATTTTTCTTTATATATATATATATATATATATATATATATATATATATATATATATATATATATATATATGGATCGATCCAGTCGGATCCAAATGGGAATTCCTGACCGAGTAAAAGATTTTGACCAATTTTTTTTTTTTGCTTTATTTTTAAAACAACTAAAAAAAATAATTAATATTTTATGGAACTGAAATTTTTCTATAATACAATATTTTGGGGGTGATTTGGATACCTATACCAAAAAATGGTGGTATAGTTTGCATAGACTGTACATACATATTTTGTTATACGTACCCAAATCACGCCCAAAACACTGTATTATGAAAAAAAAATTAATTCCATAAAATATTAAATATTTTTTTTAGTTGTTTTAAAAAAAAACAAAAAAAATAAAAAAAATCCAGACGGAATAAAATCCGGACGTCCGGACTGGAACCGGACTCTATATATATAATGTTTTTCTTGTTCTTATTTTTTTAAAAAATAAAATCTCTTATTTTTAAATTAAGTTTGAGCTACTTAACTAAATCAAGTTTCCTCCTTTCAAATTGACCCATTTTAAATTTAAAGCATCAAATTTCACTCTTTATTTATTTTGAACGTTATTTGTATTAAATTTTTTGTACTTTTTTAAAAAATTCAAATACTTTTTTTTATGTTGTAACAAAAAATTTATTACACACATAGTGTGCAATAGATTTGGCAAAAACTTAGAAGTGTAACTTTCCATTAACATATGTATTAAGCACATTACGATTTACATACACATCACAAAAGAAGCTTCTTTAGCCTTCTTATTACTTCCAAGGCAACAATAGCCCTATCCCAATCACGCCGCTTCTCACGCCGCCGAGTCTTGAAAATATGAGTCCTTCTACAAGGACCGAATTAGTGGACATTTTCATTTTTTTTTTTTTTTTTTGGTGATTTTTTTAAAAAAATATATAGTATTTATTCTAACTGAAATTTTGACAAATTATAGTACTTTAGGTATAATTTGGATACATGGATGTACAGACTGTACAACCCTATTTTGTATCTATATCAAAATTACACCTAAAAATACTGTATTCTGTAAAAAATTCAGTTGAAATAAATACTATACATTTTTTGGGAGGCACAAGAAAATCAAAAAAAAAATTTAAAAAATTGGGACCAGTCCATTGGACCTGTCAGCCAAGACTTATTGTGAAAATATATATAGGCAATTGCCTATATTAATTGAAAATAATTGTATAATATTAAATATAATATTAATTGTTTATATTATCATTGTATTAAAAAAAAAGGGTGTTATTTATTGGGTAGAAAATAGTGACAAAACCAAAGTAATATTTTAAGACTAATGTTGGTCAATTGACTAATAAAATAATGACACACAAAAAGAGATCACCTGCTAACCTGCGTAAAAATATCTTAGTATAATATATATGACCGTTTTATTACCAGCAGCGGAAGATCCGCTAAATGAGCGGTACGAGTGATTGAGGAGTAGAATAGATGTAGAGTAGCAAAGCAGGATCAAAGTCAAAATGCTCAGAAAGATTGCGATTGTTCGCAACGCCAAAAGAGAAAAAACAGCGATAATATATTTACAAATGTTATTTATTTTTAGTTATAGGGAATCATTGTGGAAGGATTAATTAGTTCAAAATAGTGTTAAATAGACAATTTAGTTTGACCGAGTGAAAAAAGAGAAAAAAATATCATTTTACATAAAATTAGTTTTTACTATTATCAATCATTCAAATATATTTTTATATAATGTGAGTTTAAGTGAGAATTATTATTATTAATATTATAAAGTTTGAGAAGGAAACAATTTTCTCATACATTCATCTTACCTAATTTGAAATTGTTAGTACTATTTTTTATTTATTAAAATGTAAATATAATTATAACTTGTAATATGAGTAAGATTTTAATATTACATGGATACATAATTTTCTTATAAGGATTTGTTGAATAAAAATACAAATCGATATAATATATTGGCCAATCATATGATTCAGTTATTAAATAGAAAAAAAAAAACTGTACAATCCAATAATATATTTATAATAAAAATTTATTACTAATATCATAACTCTAATATGAGATCTCATACTTCCCATGTATGAGAGCAGATCCTCTGTCCCTAAATTTTCTGTCCCTTTGTGTCCCTTCACTTAAATTTTGACACATAATCTTTTTATTTAATTTTAGAATTAATTAGTGTTAAGTAAAAGACTATGTGTCAAAATTTAAATGGAGGAACACAAAAAAACATATAATTTGGATACAGAGAATCTGCTCTCCCCATGTATGAGCTTTCTGGCTCAAATGGCGGAGCCAAATGTTAGGCTTGTTTTTGTATTTTCAAAGGAATCCCTCATTTGACATCCTCATTTATCGATATGCATTTATTTTCTTGGTTCAATCGTGTCTAAAATGAAGTCTTCGGCTTGGCCCAATATTAAGATTCGGACCTTTTGATTTTCATGACTTGGGGGACTAGTGTTGAGGGTACCATACTACATTAGATAAATATCTGTATCGCTCAGAAGTCAAATCTACCTTGGTGTTGTTTGTTTACATCTGATTGTCTCTTAATGAACTGTCTCTTATTCGCTAAGAAAGGCGTGATCTTTGTTGTTTATTTTTCTCATACTCCGAACGCTTTTAATTGGTAAGACGAAAAATAAAATCTTAATAATTAAGAGGTACCTCTTAATAAAAAGATTTTGATAATTTTTTATATATAAATATATTCAACAATATTATGCACTCATTTTTATTAAATTGAATATTTAAAATTATTAAATAAAATTTTATCATTTAAAATGGTAAAATAGTGTCATTAAGAGACAACTTATTTTTAAGTTATCAAACAATTTTTAAAATTCAGACCTCATAACTATTCAGATGATCTAATTTATTAATACATTATAATCATTCATATCTTAATTCTTAGGTTTATCAAACACAACACCTTCTAGCAACTCAACCTTCCAAATAAGTTTATTTTTATCAATTAGATTAGTCACTAAAAGTTCATCATCAATATTACTATGTAACGACCATAGGTGAAACCACAACCAAGGGTATGGGTCAATTGACCCCACTGAAAAAAATATATTTTATAATATATGATAAATTTAGAAGAAATTTAAGTGTAATGAATAAATTGATTCTACTGAAATTTTATAAATTTTTTTTAATATACGAGGTCAAATTATTTTTTATAACTTTCTCAAGTCCATATTACTTCTACTTCTTTAATGTATGTATCTTTTCTAATATTTTTAAAATAAATAATAATCTAATTTATATTATTTTTATAACATAAGAAATATAAAAGATTTATTAACAAATTTGTGATTATAAAGGCATATTAGGGGTTAATAAGATGTGTGTGTATATATATATATATATATATATATATAATGTTATTATTTATTATATTAACAATATTGTAACAAAATACATGTTTTACATATGCAACTGGCCAAAAAATACAAAATTATCTAAAAAAATTGAAGCAGGGGCTCGACTTTAGGATTGATTCATTTAGGTTGCGATAAATTTGTCCAAACTCGGACTAAATAAGATCATGAGTTTCGAGTTTTTTTGTGATCGAGTGATTCAAGTCCATATTAAAATATAATATTATTAAGATCGACTCCTAAACTAAAAAATTATAATTTATAATAACTTAATTACTTAAAATGTTTGACATGCATCAATTCTTCATACTAACAATATTAAAGTTTAAATTAATATTGATGAACTATTTTATAAATATACTATTATTTATTATTTTTAACATTTCGTCTCAATATTTTTTCATAAAATTGTGGTATGAAGTTAAAAGAAGTGACCACTTTAAAGAAAATATAGAACTTAATTTTAAGTTAAAGATACAACATATAAATATAAATTGAGAGTGTAAATATATAATAATTAATATAGGGCTATATGTATATATATACAATGAAATTATATAAGACGGTTGGCTTAACCATCGCATGCATCAAATCAAAATATCTATGGATACGGTTGAACCGATAGACGACTGTATACTACACAATTGTATATATACAATTTTTTCTTTAATATAATTAGTCTATATATTTTATATGATTTCGAGTCTTAATAGAGATCTAATCAATCAGAATCATGTAGCAATCATTAACAAAAAAAAATCACAATATCATTAAATCATGTTTCAAATCATTCACAATATGTTCCGTGCTGTAATCCTCATGGTCATGACATCAAAAACATGTTTATTGTTTGTTATAGTAGAATTCATGATTTGCAATTACACAAGTCTGTCAAGCCATATAGCTAGCAAAAGCGCACTAGACAAAATTCATTCATTCATATGTGTTCATAAAATGAATTATTATTATTATTTAAATGATTGTTTATTTTTTATTTTTGTCAAATTAAACCCAAATCATATATATTTCAATGATACAATGTTTAAATATTTTTTAAACAGTCAATCGATTAAGAATATTGTCTCAATATTATCATATACAAGAAAAAAAAAGAATACTAATATTTTTATAACTTGATTTATTTATAAATGAGAATTATTGTATATTTTTATTCCAAATATAGATTTGTCAAAATAAAATAAAATAAAATTTTGGACCTATAGCCTTCTCGCTCTAATTCACAATTGCTTGACGTTTGTTTGAAAGGATTATAATTTCAAGACTATTAATCCTATGATTAAATAGTCCTAGCACGTATTTGTTTTTTATGAGATTATTCATGGGATAATTTAAAATAATCTCATGTTATATTTTTTTTTTTCAAGATTAATTAAAGTATTGGATTAAAAAATATTGTTTAGATTATTATATCCTTACCAATAATAACATATTTTAAATTTATTTATACATAAAAAATATATTTCTTGATTATGTATACACCCCACCCCACCCACCCCCCCCCCACACCCACACCCACACCCACACCCACACCCACACCCACACCCATTCCCACCCCCACACCCATTCTCACCCCAAAAAAATAATATTTTCTGATTATGTATATACTCTCACCCCCACCTCCACCTCCACCCTCACCCTCACCCTCACCCTCACCCTCAAACCCAAAATAATATTTACTGATTATGTATACACCCTCATCCCGCACCTCGAAAAAATTAATATTTTCTGATTATGTATACACTCCCACCCCCACCCCCACCCCCACCCCCCTAAAAAATAATTAATAATTAATAATTTAGACAGACAGCTTAGTAACAAATAATAAATTTTTAACTCCAATTTCCATCTTAACACCCCAAAGCAAACATCCTTAAACCCATGTATTATAAAAGCTTTGTTTGTTGGAATTTATTTGTGAAATACTTTTTAACTTAAAGTTTGTAATAGGTTTGTAGTGTACTGTTTATAGCTTATACGAGTAAGAGATAATTAAATTATTAATTAATATATACACAATTCATAAATTATTAATTAATTATAGATTGTGTAATCACTTTATGATTTTTACACTTTTAGAAAATACCCTCATACTAATCCATTAAAAGACAAGGTAATAATATATGCACACTTTAAATTAATCGTTGAAAAAACTATATTAAAGGAAGAAAGTCGGTGTTTATCCTACACTCTTCATATGACTTAGAAATCAAATACTCCCTCCGTCCTATGATAAAAGTTCTTATTACTATTTTGAGTAGTCTCATGTTAAATGTTAATTTTTTTTTAATAACCAAATTTTTACACATATTTTTCTATTATACCCGTAGCATTAAATATCTCATACTTTTATTATTTTAATTCTCTCTCCATATTTAATGACATTATTATGGGCAATTTTGTCATTTTATTATTTTAACTTTTATCCTGGGACGGATGGAGTATAATTTTAAAAATCCTGAATTCCTTAAAGTTCTCGAATTTCCCAAACATGTTCTTACGTAGAGAGACTTCCTCCACGTAAATTATGGCCCGCCGAATCATTAGAATCCAAATAATTATGCCCAACAAATATGATGGATAACAAAATCAAATCAAAACAAATAAGGAGTAAATGATAAATTATTGCAAGTATATTAAGGGTAATATAGTCTCCTTAACATATTTGGGTTTGCAATTACTCCCTCCGTACAAGGATAAAAGTTCTTATTACTATTTTGGGTAGTCTCATGTTAAATGTCCACTTTTCTTTAATAACCAAATATTTACACAAATTTTTCTATTATACCCTTAACATTAAATATCTCATATTTTCTATTTCTATTTCTCGGTCTCCATGTATAATTAGTTATGTGTTAAAAATATTTTGAATTGAAAAGCTAGAAAATCACTCTCTCACCTATATTAGAAATGATTAATGATATATTATTATGAATAATTTTATCACTTTATTCATCTTTTTAACCCTGAAGTATTACTCTAGGGTGTACGTATATCAATATCGTAAACGTCATTGTGTCATGAATTCTCTGATTAGAAAACAGATGACGTTATAATGTCATTACCAACAACAAACGAACGCACCGTGTGTACTTTAAATTTAGCCCATTTCTTAATTTGTGGCTTGAGAATTTAGGTCCTTGAGGGTTATGGACAGCCTTCCGAAATTGAAAAGGCCCAAACTTGTCCCTAAAATTTCTCTATACTCGCTTTCTTTCCCAATATAAGTTAAGCGACTTTTTATTTTTTAAGTTCTTTACCTTAAAATTAAGTTAACTGTTGCTGAAGCCTATAGTTGTAAAATGAGCAAATAGTTCGGGTTAGATTCATACTCGCTCGGCTAAAAGTTTGGTTCAAACTTGACTCAAAATATAAATGAGTCAAATATGAGTAAATTTTAAAGTTCGATAAATCACTCAAACCTCCTTAAATTATAATTTTCTATTGATACTCGGATCATATTTATTCGAAAAGTTCAAACTGCTCGGGCTCGACTCGGAATCGTGCTCGACTCGATAGTTAAATGAGCCTCAATCAAATCTTATTTTATACTCGATAAATTTTGTGAACCAAATCTGAGCAACTCAATACTCAGTTCGACTCAGTTTGTTTACACCCTTACTAGAGTTTCTCAGCTAAACTTGGAAGAAATTGAGGGAGAGGAGAAGAAGAGATTGGAAAATTATTCTTTTCATATCTCGATACCCTTTCAAGTGTTTATAACCGACGATATAAAAGAATACAAAGCTTTCATTTATAGTCATTCATTTCAGAAAGTTTTGAAACGAGTCATATATCTTTTTCTTCTTCTGAGTGCTAATTAAACGAGTCAGTTTTAAGTTGCAAGTAGTTTGATTTATTTATTTATTAATAATTCTTTTGTAATAAAAACTACAAGGCCACAGGATAATGCTTTTCCATCTTAGAAGTTGGATCTATTGAGAAATTAAATATTGATCTTTAAATAAAAGGTTTCAAACAAGAAATGAAACATCATAGAAACATATTTAGAAAAGGTTTCAGGTCTTTGTTAGGTGAACACTGTTTTGACTTTTATTTTTCCACAGCAAAATTGCCTCGAAAACTGACCGTGGTAGTAGGTACCATCGTGTCGCATTTTACGAATCCGATTAGCATGAAGTTTATTTTTTAGTAAGTTGATAAGTTGATCAATTGATCAATAGAATGCTGACACACATAGAGTCTCGCCTGCGTGTCAGCACTCTATTGATCAATTGACCGACTTACCCAAAAATAAACTTCATGCTAACCACTTCCGTATTTTACACTAGCTAGTACTATAAGATATGAAATAGCTGGTCCCAACTCAAAATCAAAGTATAAAATAATGTGCTAATTATTTGTCTATTAGCTTCGAGCAGATATTTACGGTCATAAAATTTGATGCGTTTAGACATCCAAACGCATTGCATCATTTTTAGAGAATTACGTTTGGACTTTAAAATCAGCGTTTATAATTTAAATAAACTGTGTTTGAAATAAATTAAATTCTCAATTACGTCAAGGACAGTCGGAGGAACATACCCTATGTTATAAACTATGAATCTCATAAACTAATCGTGACATGTAGTAATTTTTCCATTTGTGATTAACATTTGTTTTAGGATAAACAAAAATTTAGAGCCTGCAAACCCCCCCCCCCCCACCCCCACCCCCACACACACACACACACACCCACATATATATATATATATATATATATATATATCATCCACAAAGAACCTGTTATTGGGGAGTTAACTTTTTATTCCACCGCCACAACCTGTAGCGGCTTATAAAAAAAAAAATTTGTAACAAATAAGCTACAGGTTGTAGCCATTTACTAAAAATGGATTGTTTCAACAACAACCAATGCATTGATGAAATCATATATATATATATATATATATATATATATATATATATATATATAAACCTTAAAAAAAAAAGCTCTGATTTGACCAGTTTCTTAGCCGGTAATTAATTAAGCATCATCAGAATTGCTATATCATTTTTGGGATCCAACTCTTCAAGCTTAATCTTCATTCTTTAATGAATACAAGAAGCCTAAAGCTTTGTGTAGCCGCATATAATAAAACTAAACAACTTCATAATTGTTAAAGGTATTGATATAAATTAATGGGATCCGGTTACTATGAAGTTAACTTCATATAGTAAGTTAATCGATTAATTATCTGATCTTGACACGCAGAGGAAGTGATCACCTCTCTCGCTGTCGTATTAATACATCAGATTTGTGATTAGTCGATCGACCAAAATTAACTTCATGCTAACCACTCTCAAATTAATGAGTTAATTTTTTAGGTTATCCAAACTGAAGTGAGGGTCCAAAATATATAGCCTTACAATTTTGATTGCGTTTTCATGGTTTTAAGCAGTTTTAAATATATATAACAAGTCTCAGTTGTCAAACCATGCATGGGAACATCCCAATTATGGAAAAAAGGATTTCTCCAATCTGATTTAAATTCTATGGTCTGAACAATTTCTACGCGTATTCACCAACCTTTCTACTATACACTGGCCATAGCACTATATATATATCAATGATCAAGAACATTCCTCCTAAATAGTATTATCATTTGTATGTATATTTTACCCGCGGTTATTCTAAAATGACGTAGTTTTAATAAAAGAGTGCTATTTAAGGAGGAATGATATTTAAGATGAACGTTAACGATCTATATATATATATATATATATATATATATATATATATATATATATATATATATATATACCCACACACAAGACACCATTATTAAAGACCAACCACGGACTAAAGTCCCAAGTGTGTCTGACTTTAGGCCCAAAAATTTTAAGTACTTTTTCTTATATCATACAATCAAATTAAATGCTACAGTTTTATTCTAATGGATGAAAGATAAATGATTATGTAGAATCATTCTCTAAAATATTTAAAATTTTGACAAATAAAATTATTACATAAGTAAAACTAGATCCAACACTATTAAAAATTCTAATATGTACATTTAAAAAAAATACCAACCAGTTCACATAAATTAAAAAACAATTACTTCAATATGTCTCAATTAATTTCAATCTTTGTTAATCTATGCATTTGTCCATCATAATTATGTCTTTACTCATTCTTGTGTTCCTTTACAAATATGTATAATCTCATTTTTTCTCTTAATCTGGCTAGTGTAGACTTTACGATTATCTCTATTAATAGACTATGGGTCATGCGTACTTTACTTATTGGTATTAAAATTTGACAGTTAAAGACTGAGGTCATAATATAGCTAGTATAATACAAAAGAAAATAGGTAAACTCTTACTGGGAAGATTTTGAGTTTTACACTATCTACCATGGGTACTATTTGAAGAATAACCAAATAGGTTAACTCTTGTCATAGCTTGGATATGTCACTCCCTGATTGATCTCTGTGAAACTATTTGAAATTCAGTAAGGTTACATTCCATTACCTGAACTATAAAATTTTATGTTTCTTTATTTATAATTTACCCATTATAAGTGAGTGTTATTCAAGAGGAGCTGTTGATAATATCATTCACCCCTCTGTTGATGATATTATATCTTTGAACTGATTACTTTTTTGAATTAGTGATAATATGATATCTGAATGATGCTTTGAAAATATTGAAATAGACGGTTATTATATTTAGTATTCTTTTGTATTTATGCTCTTTTGTTCAGAGAAAGTTCTTAGTTATTTTTTATACTTATCTTAATAGCAATTCGCAAAGGGCCCAATTTTTTTTCCTTCGCTTTAGGCCCTGAAAAACTCAGGGTCGACAAGAACATTACCATTTGCATGTATATTCCTTCAATTCACTCCACTGCAATTCCTCTTAAACATAACATAGATAGATTTCTTTCCTAGAGAGAAATAAAGATGAAGGCAGTCTTTGCAAGTCTCATGCTTGTTGCCCTACTCCTCAGCTTTTCTCTGCTTCAGACCACAATAGCTACTCCAAGTAAGTTAATTATATATATATATAATATTAATATTTTGTAATATTAGTATTAATAATATTGATATTTATAATATTAATATTAATAATATAATTTTATAATATTAGTATTAATAATATTAATATTAATATTAATATTAATAATAATAATAACTAATATGAATATTAACACTAGTATTACTATTATTCTTATTAATATAAATATTAATAATATTACTAATATTAATCCAACTATGTAGTTCTAATAATTTACTCCTTCCGTACCTAATTTACTCATGTATTAGGTTCTATTAGATACGAAGGGAGTAATAAATTATTGGAAACATAGTTGGATTAATATTAGTTGGTAATATTATTAATGTAAGACCCCAACTTATTATAAATGAAATTTAATTTTCCTCTATTTATTATTTTGAAATAGTAAAGGTTGATTTGATTAATTTGGTTAGTTATGGGTAAAATGCGTAAATATTTCAAATAACTAAGTGGTTATAAAATATTCATTGTTGTTGGAGAATATTCGTTTGGTCGTAGAATATTCTTTCTTTGTCGAGGGAATATTAAATACGACAGTAGCGATCTTGTGGGCCCCATAACTAAAAAAACGATTGGATGAAGAAAGCGACAAGTATGAGTTTTTATAAATCACAACAGTAGTTATTATGAATTAACACTTGTTCGAATACCCGATTGGTTAAAAACACGATGTCTGAGTTGTTGCACAAGATGACACCAGATTGCACAAATTATTGATTCTTACGTAAGAAGGCACTACTCAATAATTATTACCGTGATTACTGTTCAATATTTTATTTTATTGATTCAATAATTGCTACGTTGATATTTTATATTATTGTTGTTTTAATAATTGTCACTACACAGTATTTTTTATTATCAAATCAATAATTCATATTATTTGAATAATATTATTAGATAACATTATTGGCAATGTTTAGAAAGTTCTGTCTAAGGAGAGGTTTGGTCACCTAATTGCAAGGCCGAGTAAGGAGAAATCCTTATTGGAAAGCCCTCTCTTTTTAGGAGCGGCACGGTTGTCGATGAGTGTAATTCTGTATTATTATTTGTGAATAATTAATTATTGATTTATATGATAAAAAAAATATTCATTTTATGTGGATATAAATGGAAAAAAAATTTAATGTGACAATTGTTGAAAATTGATATTTTATCCTTTTCTGATAAAATAATTCATTTAAATATATTATTATATTATAATAATATAATAATGGTGATATTTTTTACAATGAATGTGGGATATATGAGTAAATGAGAAGGAAGAGTATTTTTGTTACTAAAAATATTTAAAACATGTTAAACATGTTGGTGGACCCATTTCTTGACTGAAATTTGATTATAGCCTGTAAAATCGTCCGTATGTGGATTTCGGTCAATTTTTGTTTGGAATTTGGAAAAATTTTCTTCTGCAAAGTTGTAGAGAATTGAATTTCCTATGGAATGGACATAAGAATTAAATTTTTCTGATAAAAGGGCTATTTATTGTGAATTATTGAAGTTCCAGAATAATTAATTTTTTTTTTGGAGTTTTAAATGATTTTTATATGAAATTTTTTTTTGGTGAGTTTGGCACATGTGTGGTTGATGTTTTGGATCAGTGGAGGTGTGCGTAGGAATTTATAATATATATTAATATTATTATTAAATTTTCTACTTTGGTGTTCTAAGCAATTTCCTATAAATAGGGTGCTTAGGTTAGAATTGAAAATCACACCAGAATCTGAAGTTTTCTCTCTCTATAATATCGAGCATATTCTTGTGAGTATTTTGATACTTTGAAGTGTTGCTATACGGTGCACGTTTCTTTCAGCGTTATATCCGATATTCAGTCAGAAGTACTATCCTTTTGAGGTAAGGGATGTTTTTTTCTTCGTAAATGATATTATTTCTTTCAATATCATTATGCCGAAATATTGGTTTGAACTTTTTATCAAATTTGAAACTTTTTGTGTTGGGATTACTATTCACGTATACGGCACTATTCACGAATACGTCACTATTCACCGAAAAATGAAATTTTCTTCTTTTTGTCCAAGATGTCTATTATGGTTACTATCTTTTATTGTATCCATGTTTTGATCCTTATTTTTGAATTCTGCTTCAAAATTGCTTATTATGGAGTATTATTGAACTTGGATAAAACTGTAATACGAATCCCTAATATTTGTTCTTTTGTCTCATTGGATTCGTTTTCTTTAAAACATTTCTCATCATCCTCAGTCCTAAATGATGATATTACTGAATATCTTTGGCCTGTAGTGCAAAGATGAATGATTTCCTGATGAATATCTTTGGCCGTAGTACAAAGATGAATAGGTGTTTAGATGAACATGACCAACTGATGAATATCTATGGCTTGTAGTGCAAAGATGAATATTGATTCCAGCTATATATATTGATTGATGTTACATGGATAAAATATTGACGATGAACTTTTAAATTCATATATAGAAGATAGTAGATTTTATTCTCTACTTAACTCTTCTAATGAATTATTATTTCCGCTGCGAATATTTATTTAAAACTGGTTGTCTATTGTATTCTATTAGATTTTTCCCTGTTGAAGACTAACGATAATTTGTTTTATATTATCTTAGTCATAATGTTCTTTACTGGGCTAGTTGAGCTCACCTTTTTCTTTTTTGTTCCATTTTTCTTCTCAGGAGGCGAGAATGTAGCGAGTACTAGTCGGGGTGTGGAATGATGGTTCTAGAAGTTGTTTTAGTAGTCTTCACTATTTTGTAAAATAGTGTATCAATAATTGTAATGATGTGACGCCCCCAAAACAGGTATACATCACCCATCTTGAGTCGCCAGATACAAGGTACTGAATACAAATACAACTTAATTATACAACAGTCGTGTGAAATACGACAAAACATAGGTTGTGAGTTTTAATACAAATATTGTCATCTAGACAATATCCACACTCAATGGAGTTCTCATTACATTTATTATCACACTATTTCATAGAATAGTGAGGACTACTAATGCACCATCTAGGACCATCATTCTGTTCCTCGACTAGTCCCAGCTACGTTCTCATTTCCTGAAGAGAACAGTGAAAGAAAGTGTGAGCTCAACTAGCCTAGTAAGAAATATTATGACTAAGATAATGCAGAATAAATTATCAATAGCCTTCAATAGTATAACAACTGATAGAATATAATAGACAACAAATTTTAGATCAAAAACTGCAGCAGAATAAACAATCCATTAGAAGAGTCAAGTAAAGTATAAAATCTACTGTCTTCTATGATTTAAAAAGTTTTTCATCAACTTTATCGCTGAGACTCAGCTTAATAAATAAAATTGAATCATCTCTGCTCCACGGCCAAGGATATTCATATAATCATCAATGGTCATGACTATACCGAATAATCCCTGGTCATAATCATAGCAACAACTGTCCACCAATGAACTATAGGCCAATAAGGACTTTTACCACATCATTCATCACATTACGCTCATGATTATACCGAATAATCCATGGTCATAATCATACCAAGTCCATCTATGCACGTAAGCCAAAGATGACTTTCAACATAATATAAGCATGAGGATGATGACAATTCAATAAAACAAGTTCAAGAATAAATTTTAAAGATTTATAAGTTAATTTATCCTAAACTCAATAACGTCTAAATTGTCAACATGATACTGCTTTATGCAGTAAAATTCAAGAATGCTCAGAAGAATATTTCTATGAAAAGATACTGGATGAAGCGCAAATATCAAGGATATTCCACTAATTTCATGGAGTATAGAAGTCAAAACTTTAACCAACTGAGTATAATATAATATATGAAACTGCAAATGGATTTTCACCCGCCATGCAGTAATCCACGTATACAGATTATTTCCACAATTTAATAAGAAATGAAATACAGGATCATTCACCATGCATGTGGTAATCCACATAGGCAAAGTTATTCCAAATGAATAATAAAGAATGGAATAATGAAGGATTCACCATGCGATGCGATAGACGCACCGACAAGTTATTCCCAATGAATAATAAATAATGGAACCAGTCCGGTGTAAAAGCACATACGAGGATATTAAGACGAATAATAAATAATGGAATCGAATTAAAGGCGAAAGCGCAGACGAGGATATTCGACGAGAATAATAAATAATTGAACCGGTCCGGCGAAGCGTACATGGACGAGGATATTAAAGCGAGAATAATAAAGAAGCGGAATATTAGAAGAATTTCACCATGTATGCAGATTGTGATAAATAAGTGAGTTATTCGAGCAGAATAATAAGAATGGAATAATGAAGAATTTCACCAAGTATAGGGTATCCAGATATATGAGTTATTCCAATGAGAATAATAAAGAATGGAATAACAGAAGTTCTCTTCATGAATAAGAAAGAAAGAATACCCTTTACGAGTACAACAAATAATATTTCCTACCTTAGAAAAACTGAATACTGAAGTAGTGAAGTAGCAGAATACTTTTCTTCTTTCTCTCTATAGTTTCTCTCTCTAGAGTTTCAGTGAATTCGTAAGAAAATAATGAAGGAATGAGCTTCTATTTATAGGAGAATGGACTGAATAGTAACTAATTCATGAACGGTCCAGATTGATTTACTTTTAAACGGACGGTCCATATTGGTTTACTATTAAAACTTAAAGCAACGGTCCATACTGATTTACTATTAAAACTTTAAACCAGTGATCCATATTGATTTACTATTATACTTTCCACCAGCGATCCATATTGATTTACTATTATATCTTCAACCAACGGTCTGAAAAATTAGTACATCTCCTCATGGAATAATATTGTACCCAAAAATGATTTGAACCGAACAGAAATATATCTTACGGGTGATTAGTACCCTATGAATAGTAACTCGTGAATAGTACTCTGACACGAAAAGTGCCTCGAATACCCGATTGAACAATATAACCTCCAGACATCAATTATTATCGAAACAAATGTCAATTTCTACTAACACAAATAATTCCAACACAATGGAACTATAAAATTCATCTTTAATCAACACGAACTTATTCATCATTAATATTATAATTCACAATATTTAACAACCAGGTCGTTCCTTGGAAAGAGGGGGCTTTCCGATAAGGATTTCTCCTTATTAGCGCGCAATTAGGTGACCAAACCGCTCCTTGACAGAACTTCTAGACATTGTCAATATTGCAAATAATAATATAAATAACTTTGTCGTCTCAATTATTGATTTAATAATATATCATATTATGTAGATGATACTGTAACAATAATTGAATCAATAATATGAGAGATATGATGCAGCAATTACTGTAGCAATAATTGAGTATAACTAAGTGACTTCTTACGTAAGCATCAATAATCAATACCGTGTGTTACTATGCAACCACAGCGTATTCGCATTACTTTACTACCGAGTAGTTCAACAGCTTTTAAAGGTAACACCTCCGTAGTTATTTTTATAGAAAGATATTTTTGTCATTTTCTAACTACGACAATACTTCCGTTGTGGGGTCCACTGATGATTGTCTTAGTCGTCACGAATATTCCCTATTAAAATAAATATTCACGACCAATGAATATTATATAACCACTTGCTTACTTTTGCAAAATTTGTAAATATTACCCACAACTATAACATTATATCAAATCCACACCATAATATTCAAAAATATATTTCGAGAAAATTATTCTTTATTCATAAAAGTTAGGGTCTTACAAATGAGGACTTATTTGAGTGTGGATATTGTCTAGATGATAATATTTGTATTTAAATTCACAGTTTATGTGTTGTCGTATTTTGCGCGACAATTGTATTAATAAATTTGTAGTTGTTTCTGTACCATGTGTTTGGTGACTCAGAATGGGTGTTGTATACCTATTTTGGGGGCGTCACAGTTTGTATCAGAGCTTAGGGATATGGTCTCTGGCGGAGATCAGAGAACAGAACTAGGAGGGGAGAGACGAGTAATCCTTCGCTAGTGTGTCCTACCTAAGCTTATTTGTTGGTCGGTCATAATAAGGATATTATTTGTTAATCTCTTTAATTAACCTTTGTTTTATGGCAGTATTTGAGAATGGCAGCTGAGAATATTAACAGTGGAGTGAATGAGACCGATGAGACACCTTTAATCACCACCCAGGGGAACGTACAACAGGATGACAATATTCCTCCTGTAAACAACACTACCGAACAAATGATGAATGATGGGATGTTTAGAAGCTTTTTGCAGTTCATACAAAACCAAACGAGGGAGACTCGTGTACAAAACACGGGTGAAAATGATAGAAATGCGTGGCTTATCACAGCCAAGTAGTTCAAAGAGTTGGGACCACTAGAATTTATTAGAAAGCCGGAGCCGATCAAGGCAGAGACTTGGGTTAAACAAATTACCAAGATATTCGATGTCTTGGGATGCACAGAGGAACAGAAGGTTCCATTCGCCACCTTTATGTTCCGTGGCGAAGCGGACTCTTTGTGGGAGAGTCTATGAACGTACTGACGCGCTTTTCGGCATGTCTTGGGAAATACTTCAGAAATTTTTCAATGACAAGTACTTTCCTGAAAGTATTTGCCATATGAAGGAGGTAGAGTTTATTAGATTAGAACAAAACAACATGACAGTGTCTCAGTACGAGGCAAAGTTCGCAGAGTTATCCAGGTTTGCACCTCATTTGGTAGAGAATGAGGAACGAATGACGAGGATGTTTCTGAGAGGTATAAAACCCGAGATTCGGCAATATCTTATCTCTTATAAATTTTCTTTATATTAGGATGTTGTAAGCAGGCTCAATTATTAGAAAGCGAGATAGTGAATATGTTCAACCGATGGACCCTGACTGTGGTCATAAATGCGGTGGCAGCACTCATCGGAGCAATGAAAACCAGCGGGGAGGAAAACATACGGATAAAAGCGGTAACCACTCTGGTGGTAATCGTGGCCATGAAAATAGAAGAAGCGAGCCGGTCGTATGCTATAAATGTGGTTTTATGTGAAGACGTCAGCACCAACAGCAATTGGTTTTAAGGGAGGAGAACGACCACCGGTCGTATGCTATAAATGTGGAAAAGAGGGACACATCAGCCCAAACCGTCCACAACAGTTCAAGGTATGCTATAATTGTGGAAAAGAAGGACATATCGCTTCGAGATTATGCAGAAGCGAAACCAAGTCAATGGGGATGGTGACTCGAAAAGGTCATTCGAGAAAAGTCAAAGTCAACGGTTCCTAGAAGAGCATTTGTCGTGACTGGTCAAAATGCAAGGAACCTAAACGAAGTGATCACGGGTAAGCTAATCATAAAATTTTGCGAAGTTTATACCTTATTAGATACCGGTTCTACCCATTCTTTTATCTCTCCTACTTGTGCTTAACGTTTAAACTTGACTCCGGAGAAATTAGACCTTGACTTATCTGTTGAGACTCCATTAGGAGAAATTTTCATTACATCTACTGTTTATAAATCTTGCTTGATTTAAGTTGGTACCATCACATTACCTGCCGATCTTATTTCGTTGAAAATACTTGCATTTGATGTGATTTTAGGGATTGATTGGTTAACTACTCATCATGCTAAAATTGATTATTTTCGTAAGGTTTTTAGTTTTCATATTCCTAACCAACCTGTTATGCAAATTCAAACAACCAAACCACTAAAGTCAATCACTGTCATATCAAGCCATAAAGCTATTCGTTTATTAAAAAACGGATGTCAAGCTTTCTTAGCCCATGTCACGGACTTGAACAAAAACACGTCAAATTTGAATAAAATTTCTGTTGTTAGTGAATTTCCTGACGTATTTCCTGAAGAACTTCCCGATCTACCCCCGGAACGAGAAGTTGAATTCTTTATTGACCTTGAACCTGGTACAAAGCCCATTTCTAAAACCCCATATCGAATGGCTCCTATTGAACTTCAGGAGTTAAAGGTCCAACTACAGGAGTTGTTGGACATCAGTTTCATTCGTCCTAGTACATCTCCTTGGGGGTGCTCCTGTTTAATTTGTAAAGAAGAAAGATGAGAGTATGCGACTTTGTATTGACTACCGGGAATTAAACCATGTCACCATCAAGAATAGGTATCCGCTACCTCGCATTGATGACCTGTTTAACCAGTTGCAAGGAGCACAATTCTTTTTAAAAATCGATCTTCGTTCTGGATATCATCAGCTGAAGGTTAAAACTGAGGATATTCCAAAGACTGCCTTCAGAACTCGGTATGGGCATTATGAGTTCTTAGTCATTTCTTTTGGATTGACTAATGCTCATGCTGCTTTCATGGATATGATGAACCGAGTATTCAAGGAATATTTGGATCAGTTCGTTGTTGTCTTTATTGATGACATCCTCATCTATTCCAAAAGCCGTGAAGATCATGAGCGCCATTTGAAGCTGGTACTGCAAAGGCTTCGTGATAACAAGTTATAGGCCAAGTTGAAGAAATGCGAATTTTGGCTTGAGGAAGTAGCATTCCTTGGGCACATGGTGTCAAAACATGGAGTGTCATTGACGAACGAAGATTGAAAGCAATACAAAGTTAGAGAACAAATGAAGTCGGTGGACCAAAACGAAGCTTTACGGGCTTAACATTGTGGTTATTATTGGAGATTTGTGGAAGGATTTTCTCGAATCGCTACTCCGTCAACTCAGCTGACTCGTAAAGATATAAAATTCGTATGGAGCGAGGAATGCGAGAAAAGTTACCAAGAACTCAAGAGGAGACTCATTTCGGAACCCGTTCTGACAATACCATCTGGTTCAGATGGATTTGTTATCTACAGCGATGCTTCAGGCAAAGGGTTAGGATGTGTTCTCATGCAACATGGGAAAGTCATAGCCTATGGCTCGCGACAACTCATGATCTAGAGTTGGCAGCAGTCGTTTTTGCGTTGAAGATATGGAGACAATACCTGTATGGGGAGAAAGTGGAGATCTACACAGATCATAAAAGCCTCAAATATTTCTTTACCCAAAAGGCTTAAATAGTTGTATTCTCGAGTCATTTAGGGATATCTTTAATGTGTTTATGTGATGTTGGGCATAATCGGGAGCTATAGGAGCGTTTTGGGGTTTTAAGCTAAAAAGGGGCAATCTGGTAATTTCCAGCACCTCAGCGTCGGGGCGCTTAACATAGTTCATTTTCAAAGACCAAGGTATTTGGGCTTCATTGGCGTTGACCAGGGACGCGCTCGTGGATCAGGCGGCTGACTTGCATTAAAGGCATTAAAGTGGTGCTTATGTGAAAATTGAGTTGGAATGGGATTGCTAGGTTTATGAGAGGTGAAGTATATAAGGGTTGTTTTAATTGAAAGAGGGATCTATGCTACACAATTAGAGGCTGAGCAAGGAGTCAAGAGGAGCTTTGAAGATTTTCACTTAGAGTTTTCTTCTTCTTCATTCTTTCAATTTGTGTAATTCTTTAAGGATGATTTGCAAAAGATTATTAGTTTTTATTTCCGTTATGAACTAATTCTTTAATTAAGATTTCAATTGAACCTTTTATGGCTATAAATTAGTTATTCAATTTATTCCAATTATTTATTGTTGAAGTGAATTGTTTATCTTGCCTTGCATTTACTGATTAATTATTTGGCCAATACTTACCGTGTTACTCTAGAAGGAATTGAAAGAGGAATTCTAGGGTTAGAAGTGGGTTTGATAACATGTGACTTAGTTATTTGCACAGTGAATAATTAGGTTTGTGAATTGAATGAAAATATCTGTTCACCGCATGTGACACATAAGGAATTGGAATTGCAAGAGTTTAATTCACTTGTTTTACATAGGAATATAGCAAGATTAATTTGAATTAAATAGAAGTCAATTGATCACTTGGAAAAAGGCTGTTGGCACTTGAGAATTCCTGTTAACAATTCAGTAGGCATGATAATTGGGATAATTGGATAATTAATTTATAAGTTCATAATTGAGGATATTGAAGTCTTAATCTTTATTTATCTGAATACATTCAAATCGTAGTTTGGGTTATTTGATTTAATTTAGAGTAATCTCTTTTAATTGTTTAATTTAGTTTTATCAATTCAGAAAATCACAATTTATGGTTGTTTAAATAAAATTAGATTGATATAGTGCTAGTAGTTGGACTTTATTAATTAGAATTCTCTATGGGATCGACACTCTATCTTATCACTTTATTACTTGTTGACCGTGTATACTTGCACGTATTCATTGATTGTGAAATCGACCAACAAGTTTTTGGCGCCGCTGTCGGGGACTTCTTTATTAATATTAATTTCATATTAGTTATAATCAATTCGGTCTTAATTTAAACGTTACTTATTTTCCTCTTGTATTTGCAGGAATTCTTTGCGGGTGTATGCACACTAGATCAAGAGCTAAAAAGGAAGTTTTTCCATATACAGACGACATCGAAAGGAAGTTCCAGAAATTGCGGTTGAATAGTGAGGTTATACATTTGGAAGAAGAAGCGGCGCATCAGAAATACCCGTGAACATGGTAGGAACGAGCGAAATCACTTAGGGATTACGCCATGCCGAATGTCACGGATATCTGATCGAGTATTAGGGCGGCAATCAATCTGAGCAGTTTGAGATAAAAGCGGGAACAATTCAGATGCTACAGAATACATGTCAGTTTGGGGGTAATTCGATAGATGATCCTAATGAGCACATCTTGAGTTTCTTGGAAGTTTGTGACACCTTCAATTTCAATAATGTAACGGAATATGCTATAAGGTTGAGGATGTTCTCGTTTACCTTGAAAGATAAAGCACGAAGTTGGCTACATTCTTTGCCTCCTGGCACAATCACCACTTGGGACGACTTAGCTCAAATTATTTTAGCTAAGTTCTTCCCACCAGCGAAGTCGGCAAAACTACAGAACGATATTCACACTTTCGCATAATTTGCTTCAGAATCGTTATATGAGGCGTGGGAAAGGTTAAGGATATGCTCCGTAAGTGCCCTCATCATGGAATTCCGCAGTGGATGCAATTAGGGATATTTTGTGATGGTTTGCACTTGGCGTCCACGAGGGCTAGTATTGATGCAGCAGTAGGGGGAGCGATCATGTCTAAGATTTTTGATGAGGCATATCAGTTGTTAGAGAAAATGGCCACCAACAACTATCAGTGGCCCATGACTAGGTCTAATCATCCGAAAGCACCGGGAAAATATAGCGTGAATACGATGGTGACGATTAATAAAGACAAGTGGCCGCAATGGCTAAGCAAATGGAAATATGGCGTCCACAATCCACACAGCAGGTAGCGATGGTTTGTGAATTGTGTGCTGGGGTTCATGCTACGGATCAATGTGCCATAAATTCTGAATCAGCTCAGTTCGTAGGGAGCTATAATCGCTCAACTCAACCGTATCCGACTCAAAATGCATATAATCCGGGTTGGAGAAATCATCCGGGGTTTTCATGGAGTAATAATCAAGCTTCAGTTCAAGCACCTGGACAACAAAACACATCTGGAATTCAAAATCAGACTCAACAACAACCAGAGAAGAATTCAGGTTGGGAGGAAGCCTTGGAAAAATTCATAAGGGCTACTGACAAAAAGAATGAGGAATAAGACAAGCTATTGAATCAAGTAGATATGAATATGAAAAGCCAAGGTGCGTCGATAAAGAATCTGGAAAATAAACTGGGGCAGATAGAACATGCATTGAATAACCGTCCACAAGGAACACTCCCTAGTGATACGGAAATAAATCCGGGCAGAAACGAGCATTGCAAGGCTGTAACTTTACGCAGTGGGAAGGATTTGCAAGAAACAGTTCAGGATAAGGAAAAGAGGGACAACGCAACAGCTGAAACAGAAGAAGTTGTGGAAACCGGGAATCATAAAGACAAAACCGTAGAGCAGAAAGCACCGGAACCGACTATCACAATGCCGCCATACCGTATCCGCAGACGTTTTAGAAATCCAAGTTAGATAAGCAGTTTTCAAGATTTTTGGATATTTTTAAAAAACTGCATATCAACATCCCATTTGCCGAAGCTTTAGAACAAATGCCGAGCTATGCTAAGTTCATGAAGGATGTGTTGTCAAAGAAAAGGAAATTGGGTGATTTTGAAACAATAGCGCTAACCGAAGAATGCAGCGCAATTATCCAGAACAAGTTGCCTCCGAAGTTAAAAGATCCAGGTAGTTTTACTATTCCATGCGATATTGGTAACCGGCCGGGGGGAAGCGTTGTGTGATTTGGGGCGATATAAATTTGACGCCACTCTCTCTCTGATCGGTTTGGACTTAAGGCACCAAAACCGACAAATATCAGTTTATTGTTGGCGGACCAATCAGTTACATATCCACGTGGTATTGTTGACGACATATTAGTAAAGGTGGATAAATTCATATTTCCAGCAGATTTCGTTATCTTAAACTGTGAAGCAGATAAGGAAATTCCCATCATTCTCGGGCGACCATTTTTAGCAACGGGGAGAACATTGAATGACGTTCAAAAAGAAGAATTGACAATGCGAGTTGAAGATCAACAGGTCACCTTTAATGTATTTAAGTTGATGTCTTATCCGAAGGACCAAGGTGAGTGTTTGCGGGTGGATTTAATGGATGAATTTGTTAATCACAAGTTCTGCGACAATTACTCAGAGGACCCGATAGAATCCATGTTGTTCGAAATAGACGACTACGGTATTGATGAGGACATTGAGCATATCAAATGGATAGATACAACATCGTTTTTTCGGAAAAACAATCAATCATTCGACACCCTTGATAGGCCCGAAACGGAAGGTAAAAAGTACATACCCTCAATAGAAGAGCCACCAGTGTTGGAATTAAAGCCACTACCGTCTCATCTGGAGTATGCTTAGCTGGGAAAAGATGCGACTCTACCAGTTATTGTTTCAACAGAATTAACTGACACATAAAAGGAGAAACTACTACGGGTCTTGCGAGAGTTCAAAACAGCAATTGGGTGGACTATAGCGGACATTCGAGGTATTAACCCATCATTCTGTATGCACAAGATTTTAATGGAAGAGGCGGAAAAACCAACCATTGAGATGCAAAGAAGACTAAACCCCATTATGAAAGATGTGGTGAAAAAGGAGATTATAAAGTGGTTGGATACCGGTATTATTTACGCAATCTCAGACAGTTCATGGGTAAGTCCTGTACAGTGCGTACCAAAGAAAGGGGGTATGATAGTAGTAAAGAATGAAGCCAATGAGCTCATCCCTACGAGAACAGTTACAAGATGGAGAGTATGTATGGACTACCGTAAGCTAAACAAAGCCACACGAAAGGATCACTTCCCCTTGTCGTTCATTGATCAGATGTTGGACAGATTAGCGAGACATCAGTTCTATTATCTCTTGGATGGATACTCTGGATACAATCAAATTGCAATAGCTTCGGAAGATCAAGAAAAAACCACGTTCACATGTCCATACGGTACGTTTGCATTCCGGCGTATGTCTTTTGGTTTATGTAATGCGCCGGCAACCTTTCAACGGTGCATGATGGCAATCTTCTCCGATATGGTAGAACATAATTTGGAGGTATTCATGGATGACTTCTCCGTGTTCGGTGATAGTTTCGACTTGTGCTTGAAGAATCTGATCTTGGTGTTAAAAAGATGTGTGGAAACTAACCTGGTGCTTAACTGTAAAAAATGTCACTTTATGATGCAAGAGGGGATTATTCTGGGGCATAAGGTTTCTGCATCTGGATTAGAGGTAGATAGAGCAAAGAGAGAGACGATTGAGAAACTACTTCCTCCATCATCTGTGAAGGGAATATGAAGTTTTTTGGGACATGCGGGTTTCTACAGACGCTTCATTAAAGACTTTTCAAAAATTTCAAAACCCTTATGTTCCCTGTTGGAAAAAGATGTGCCTTTCAAGATGGATCATTCATGTATCGAGGCATTTGAGGTGTTAAAGAAGAAATTGGTCTCTGCTCCAATTATTATGGCGCCCGATTGGTCTTTACCGTTTGAATTGATGTGCGACGCCAGTGATTACGCAGTTGGGGCAGTATTGGGACAACGCCATGACAAGATTTTTCACACAATCTACTACTCCAGCAAGACGTCGACGGATGCCCAGTTGAACTATACAACCACCAAAAAAGAGTTACTTTCAGTGGTGTTTGCTTTCGACAAATTCAGAGCTTATCTTATTGGCACCAAGGTAATTGTCTACACTGATCATTCTGCCATTAAATATCTGATTGAGAAGAAGGATGCCAAAACGCAATTAATACGGTGGGTACTATTGTTACAAGAATTTGATCTAGAGATCCGGGACAGAAAAGGTACCGAAAATCAGGTGGCGGATCATCTTTCTCGGTTGGAAAACGCGGAAGTACAGAAGGAAGATAACATATTGATTAATGAAAAATTTCTAGATGAACAACTTTTCTGAGTAACCACAATATTGCCTTGGTATGCTGACTATGTGAATTACGTGGTTGCCAAAGTGTTACCACCGGATTTGATCTCACAACAACGAAAGAAGTTCCTCCACGATGTGAAGCAATATTATTGGGACGAACCATTTCATTTAAGGCTCATGCGAGATCAAATGATAAGACGTTGTGTGCCTCATGAAGAAATGGATAACATATTAGGCCATTGCCACTCCTCAGATTACGGAGGTCATTATTCCGGCGATCGAACAGCAGCAAAAGTATTACAATTGGGATTTTTCTGGCCTTCTCTATTCAAGGATGCTTACCTATATGTGCTGAAGTGTGATCGGTGCCAACGCGTGGGCAATATCTCCAAGCGCAATGAAATGCCACTCAACACAATTTTGGAGGTTGAACTGTTCGATGTGTGGGGAATCGACTTTATGGGACCTTTTCCGTCCTCTTTCAATAATAAGTACATTATGTTGGCGGTAGATTACGTTTCCAAATGGGTAGAAGCCACAGCGTTACCCACGAATGATGCCAACGTTGTCCTCCGATTCTTAAAGAAGAAAATCTTCACACGCTTTGGGACGCCAAGGGCGATAATAAGTGATGAGGGAACTCATTTCTGTAATAAGCAGTTCACTAAATTGCTTATAAAGTATGGGGTTCATCATAAAATTGCAGTCGCGTATCATCTACAAACTAATGGTCAAGCAGAAGTCTCGAATCGAGAAGTCAAGAAAATTCTGGAAAAAGTGGTAATTCTGTCACGAAAAGATTGGTCCATGCGACTTGACGATGCTCTATGGGCTTATCGAACAACTTACAAGAATCCTATAGGCATGTTACCTTATAGGATGGTTTACAGAAAGGCGTGTCACCTCCCGATTGAGCTAGAACACAGTACACACTAGGCCATACAGAAACTTAACTTCGATCTACAAGCAGCCGGTGAGAAAAGGCTACTTCAGTTGAACGAGATGGATGAATTCCGGTTCAATGCGTATGAAAACGCAAAACTTTACAAAGAGAAAGTCAAAGCCTGGCATGATAAGAAAATTCTTGATCGGACATTTGAATTGGGCCAACAAGTATTACTGTTCAACTCACGTTTGCGTTTATTCCCCGGTAAGTTGAAATCTCGCTGGTCTGGACCGTTCGTGATCATCTCAGTCGCTCCACACGGGAACATTGAGGTCGAAGAACCGAATTCTAAACGAAAATTTAAGGTAAACGGTCAATGACTTAAACATTACTGGAGTGGACCCATCGAACGTCAAGCTACGGTCATGTACTTCTCCGATTTAGCGACCAAATGAGCAACACCAAAAAGTCGGGCTGATGACTATAAACCAAGCGCTACCGGGAGGCAACCCAAAGAGTTTTAGTTTATTTGGTTTACTTCATTCATTTTATTTGTTATTTGAATTTACGTCATTATTAGTGTTTTTAGTTGATAGTTCGTACTCAAACGTAACATTCTTCATCGCTTTCTTGCTTCCAGGAAACCTGTTCTTTACACACGGGATAGCAAGTATGATATCCAGCGCCTCGGCACTCATTGTGAACATAAAGCCAGCGCCCCGGCGCTAAGTGCTTCTTGAAGTTGCTGCCTACCAGCGCCCCGGCGCCCAATAATGCCTATCCACAGCACCTCGACGCTAGGCTCAACCATCAAACTCTGACGACCAGCACCCCGGCGCTCCCAACACAAAAGGATCACGCCACTGCTGCATGGCGTAAAATAAAATCCAAGCTACTGAGCCCGGCGCTCTAATCTAGATAAGCGCTGACATTTGCCGTGGCCCTGTGTTTGATATGCCAATTTCAGTTAAAAGTCTATAAGGTTCATTAATCCCCATTAAGCAAAACACACGTTCCATTTCTTTCGCACCCCATTTGAATTCCTCTATTAACTGCTCTCCCAATCCGTATTCATATATCTGATTAATCCTTGAAGTGCTTCCACATCTGTAATCCGTTCATTTTCGTGCCACTCAATTTTGTCTGTTCTACACATCTCCAAGGTATGCTCGCCATTAAATTCCAATCTCTGTTACATCAAAATTTCTGAATCGCATACGGCTACTTGCACAATTGTGAGTTAATATTCACTTTGATTCATCTTCTCCTTGACTATTGTGCACATTATCGTTCTTCTGGTCGCTATGTCCTTTGGCAATTGTGTGAATCACTTCCGATTGGGATGCTTATGTTGTGTACAAATGGTGATGGCATAATGTAGGCTTGGATTGCTATGATATTAGGATTGTTCAAATAGAGTTATAACATGCTCACAAAGTGTTTGATATAATGCCTCGATGATCATGAATTGCCATTTCCCTTGTGAAAGTGTTTGTACTTGCTCTTAATTTATGGCCACAATGTTTTGGATAACCCATGCCCGACATGTAAGCAGTCATTTGTAATATAATTGTTACACGCCACATCTCTTAGGTATCTCACACATTTCACACATGTTTGTTTTGAAGTTTGAGGGTTGTGATGTGGGTAAGTTTTTACATATTCGTCGTACACTCATGTCTAATACATGTGCCTGTGAATTTGTGCAGAAGTTTCGACATGACTTGAGCGACAAACGTCTGCGTGAGTTCAGAACCATTACCCCACCAAATTCGATAGCCATCGGTTTAGGAGTGAGTGCATACCAAGATCCATTCTAATAAGATGACAACCCGCTCTCTCATCCCCGAACGAGGTTTGAGGCCCGATCAAACCAAAGATGGGGAAATAGCGGTGATGATTACTGAAAGAAACTGGTTTTCCCTGACCGAACAACCTGATCCGGCAGTAATTGCAGTCGTTAAAGAATTTTATGCCAACGTTTCAGAACACGATCACTATGGAATGTTTGTGAAGGGAAAGACAATGGAATTCAATGAAGAAGACATAAATGGGTGTTATCAACTGAATTTGGAGGATCTGAACGATGAGTATGTCGGTCTTCTGAGTCAAGGTCCAGACTATGAGAAAATAATCCGTGAGCTTTGCCAACCAGGCACCACATGTAAGACCCCAACTTATTATTAATGAAATTTAATTTTCTCTATTTATTATTTTGAAATAGTAAGGGTTGATTTGATTAATGTGGATAGTTATGGGTAAAATACGCAAATATTTCAAAATAAGCAAGTGGTTATAAAATATTCATTATTGTCGGGGAATATTCGTTTGGTCGTGGAATATACGTCATCGTGGGAATATTAAATACGCCGACAGTGGCGATAACCGTGTGTGGGCCCCATAACGGAAAGCGATTGGATGAAGAAAGCGCATAAATATAAGTTGTTTAAAAATAACGGCAGTAGTTATTACAAGATTATCTTGTTAAAATACTCGGTGGTTAAAACACGTTAGCACGGTATCGCGCCAATTATTGATTCTTATGTAAGAAGGCACTACTCAATAATGGTTACTGTAATTACTCGTTCGTTATTTTATTTTATTGATTTAATAATTCTTGCGTTGATATTTTATATTGTTGTTGTTTCAATAATTGTCATTTACAAGATTTTTCATTATCGAGCAATAATTCATATTATTTGAATAATATTATTAGATAACATTATTGGCAATGTCTAGAAAGTTACATCTAAGGATAGGTTTGGTCACCTAATTGCGGCGCCCGATGAAGAGAAATTCTTATTGGAAAGCCCCTTCTTTCTGAACCGCCTCAGGTTATCGATATTGTGATTCTGTAATATTATTTGTGAATAATTAATTATTGATTCATATGATGAGGAAAATATTGATTTTATGTGGATATAGATGGAGAAAATTTTAATGTGACAATTGTTGAAAATTGAAATTTTATCTTTTTACGATAAAATAATTCATTTAAATATATTATTATATTTTAATAATATAATAATGGTGATATTTTTACAACGAATGTGGGATATATGAGTATCTGAGGAGGAAGAGTATTTTTGTTGCAATAAATGTTTAAAACATGTTAAACATGTAAATTGGACCCCATTTCTTGATTGAAATTTGATTATAGCTGTAAAATCGCTTTGTTTGTGGATTTCGGGCCAATTTACATTTGGAATTTGGTAAAACTTTCTTACGCAAAGTTGTAGAGAATTGAATTTCCTATAGAAAGTCGTGAGATTTGAATTTTCTGATAAAAGGGCTATTTATTATGAATTATTGAAGTTCCGAAATAATTGATTTTTGGAAGTTTTAATTATTTTATAAAAGAAAAACGTTTTTTAGATGTGTGAGCCTCATTTTACATGTGTTAGGTTGCTGATTTCAGATTCTCAAAGGTTGGCATAGACAAATTTTTATAAATATATTATTATATTAAATTTTTTGCTTTGGTATTCTAAGCATTTTCCTATAAATAGGGTGCTTAGGTTAGAATTAAAAATCACACCAGAAACGAAGTTTTCTCTCTATATTATCGAAGCGTATTCTTGTGAGTATTTTGAGTATACTTTGAGTATTGCTATACGGTGCAAGTTCAAGTTATAGCCTATATCCGGTGTTTCAACTAGAAGTACTGTCTTTCGAGGTAAGGGATTTTGAGTATACTTTCATGGATATGATGAACCGAGTATTCAAGGAATATTTGGATCAATTCGTTGTTGTCTTTATTGATGACATCCTCATATATTCCAAAAGTCAAGAAGATCATGAGCACCATTTGAAGTTTGGTACTCAAAGGCTTCGTGAAAACCAACTATATGCCAAATTGAAGAAATGCGAGTTCGGCCGAGAAGTAGCATTCCTTGGGCACGTGGTGTCGAAACATGGAGTATCTGTTGATCCGGTGAAGATTGAAGCAATACAAAGTTAGGGAGCAAAAGTCGGTGGATGAAGCACGTAGCTTTTGGGCTTAGTTGGTTATTATCGGAGATTCGTGGAAGGTTTTTCGAATCGCTACTCCATTAACTCAATTAACTCCGGAAGGATACAAAATTCGTTTGGAGCGAAGAATGCGAGAAAAGTTTCCAAGAGCTTAAGAGGAGACTTATTTTAAGACTGTTACAACAATACCATCCGGGTTCGGATGGATTTGTTATCTCAACGATGCTTCGAGCAAAGGGTTAGGATGTGTTCTCATGCAACGTGGGAAAGTCATAGCCTATTCCTCGCGACAACTTAAAAGAGTATGAGAGGAATTATCCTACTCATGATCTAGAGTTGGTAGCGATCGTTTTGCAGCATTAAAGATATGGAGGCACTATCTATATGGGGAAAAAGTGGAGATATATTCGGACCATAAAAGCCTTAAATATTTCTTCACTCAAAAAGAACTCAACATGCGGCGTGACGTTGGCTCGAGCTATTGAAAGACTACGACCACACTATTCAATACCATCCGGTAAAGTTTAACGTGGTAGGTGGACGCATTGAGTAGAAGATCATATATGCGAACGAGTGCGATGATGTCAAGTATACGCATAGAGCCAACTTTAATAGAAAAAGTTAAGGTTGCTTTCAAGCCACCGCGGGCCGGAGTGATGCGTATGAAGAAGAAAGTACAAGAAGGAGCTATTCCTAAGCGAGAATTGATGAAGAAGGAATACTTGAGTCCACTCTAGACTTTGTGTTCCTAACAACTCGATTTGAAGTACAAGATTATGATGGAGGCACACAATACGCCATTTGCAATCCATCTGGAAGTACTAAAATGTATCGTGATCTTGACATACATTTTGGTGGAACAATATGAAGAGAGAGATTGCAAAGTTTATCTCGATGTGTTTAACTTGCCAACGTGTAAAGGCGGAGCATCTTGTACCTAAGGGTCATTGCAACCACTTGAGATTAGGAATGGAAGTGGGAACACATTACTATGGATTTAGATTACGGGTCTTCCTACGGTTTCTCAAGGCATCAATGCTATTTGGGTTATTGTTGATAGATTAACCAAGTCTCGCTCATTTCTTGCCGTCTGGAGACTTATTCCTTGAACGTCTTCTGGTAGTATGTACGTGAATGAGATTGTGAGGTTGCATGGCATGTACTGTATCCATAGTTTGGATCGTGACCCAAGATTCACTTCAAGATTTTGGGTTAGCTTGCAAAAAGCTATGGGCGCAGTTTTGCGATTTAGTTCGGCATACCATCCCCAAAGCAGACGGACAATCGAGAGAGGACTATTCAAACTCTTGAAGATTTATTAAGACTCGTGTCCTAGACTTCAAGGGTAGTTGGGATAAGTATTTACCATTGGTGGAATTCTCCTACAACAACGAGTTATCGAGCAAGTATAGGTGTGGCTCCATTCGAAGCATTATATGGACGAAAATGTCGTTCTCAATATGTTGGGATGAGGTGGGTGAAGCAACATTGTTGGGACCCGAAGTTAAATACGTATGACTCACCGAAAAGATCCAAATGATTCGACAACGTATACAAAGCGGCACAAGATCGACAAAAGAGTTATGCGGATCTTCATCGAAAGGGCGTGGAATTTAATGTGAGGGGATCATGTATTGTTGCGAGTTGCTCCATGGAAGGAGTTACAAGATTTGGGAAGAGAGGAAAGCTCAATCCACGATTTATTGGTCCATTTCAAATTCTTGACCGAGTAGGAAATGTAGCCTATAGACTTGCGTTACCTCAAAGTATGTCTCGTGTTCATAATGTGTTTCACATATCATACCGTAAATATGTGAAAGACCCGAACCACGTTATTGAGTTAGAAACGAGGACGAGATAGTGAAGACTTAACGTATGAGGAGGTACTGTCAAGATCTTGGATAGAAAGGAGCATGTCCCTACTGCCAAGAAAGGTCATACCCACAAGTTAAAGTTTTGTGGAGGAATCATGCTATAGAGGAAATGACACGGGAATTGGAAGCGGAAATGAAAGCGAGGTATCCTCACCTTTTGAAACACAGTCGTCACGTCCAATTTCGAGGACGAAATTTCATAAGGAGGGAGGTTGTAAGACCCCGAAATTTTTTAAATAAAAGGAATTTCCTTTATTTATTATTTTGAAATAGTAAGGGTTGATTTGATTAATGTGGATAGTTAAGGGTTAAATACATAAATATTTCAAAATAAGCAAGTGGTTATAAAATATTCATTATTGTCGGGGAATATTCGTTTGGTCGTGGAATATTAAATGCTGTCGGGGAATATTAAATGCGACTGTATGACCGTGTGTGGGAGCCCATAACGGAAAGCGATTGGATGAAGAAAGCGACAAATATAAGTTGTTTAAAAATAGCGGCGTAGTTGTTACCATTATCTTGTTGGAATACCCGGTGGTTAAAAACACTAATGTCTGGCGTTGTTGAAGCGATTACTGCAGTATTGCACAATTATTGATTCTTACGTGAAGGCACTACTCAATAATGGTTACGATAATTCTTGTTCGATATTTTATTGAGTTAATAATTCTTTGCGTTGATATTTTATATTCTTTGTTGTTTCAATAATTGTCATTACACGATTATTTTTTCTTTATCGAAGCAATAATTCATATTATCCCGAATAATATTATTAGATAACATTATTGGCAATGTCTAGAAAGTTACGTCTAAGGAGAGGTTTGGTCACCTAATTGCGGCCGATGAAGAAGAAATTCTTATTGGAAGCCCCTCTTTCACAGGAAGCGCTGGTTGCCAATATTGTGATTCGTAATATTATTTGTGAATAATTAATTATTGATTTATATGATGAGGAAAATATTGATTTTATGTGGATATAGATGGAGAAAAAGTTTAATGTGACAATTGTTGAAAATTGAAATTTTATCTTTTTACGATAAAATAATTCATTTAAATATATTATTATATTTTAATAATATAATAATGGTGATATTTTTACAACGAATGTGGGATATATGAGTATACGAGGAGGAAGAGTATTTTTGTTGCAATAAATGTTTAAAACATGTTAAACATGTCGGTGGACCCCATTTATTATTTGAAATTTGATTATAGCACTGTAAAATCGCTTGGTTTGTGGATTTTGGTCGATTTCTATTTGGAATTGGAAAAACTTTCTTACGTAAAGTTGTAGAAAATTGAATTTCCTATAAAAACTCACGAGATTGAATTTTAGGATGAAAGGGCTATTTATTATGAATTATTGAAGTTACGAAGCTCAAAATAATTAATTTTTAAAAGTTTTAATTATTTTTATTATGAAAAACGTTTTTGTCATTAAAGGTGGGTCTTGCATGTGATGTAAATGCTGAATTCAGATCCTTAAAAGTGGGCGTAGGAATTTGTAATATTAATATTATTATTTTATTAAATTTTTACGCTTTGGTGTTCTAAGCATTTTTCTATAAATAGGGTCTTAGGTTAGAATTGAAAATCACACGAAGCTGAAGTTTTCTCTCTATATTATCGGCGTATTCTTGTGAGTATTTTGAGTATACTTTGAGTATTGCTAGGCGGTGCAAGTAAGTTCCTTGAAGACTTATACGTGATTTTAAATTTAGAAGTCTTAATCTTTCGAGGTAAGGGATATTATTTTTTTTTGTAATGATATTATTTCTTCAATATCATTATCTTTGAAATATTGATCTGAAGTTTTATCAAATTTGGAATTTTTTCATGTATGGGGTTACTATTCATGGGTTCTTATTCATGAGTTCTTATTCACGAGTTACTATTCATGATTCTTATTCACGAGTTACTATTCACGAAAGTACTATTCATGAAGCGTGAAGATATTTTTGTGGAATTTCTATCTTTTGGTGTGTCGGAGTTACTATTCACGTACGTATACTGTCTATTATTCATAGAAAAATAAAATTTCTTCTTTTAAATCAAAACATCTATTACGGATACTAACTACGATTGTATCCATGTTTTGATCATTCTTGAATTTTACACCACTATGATTATTTTTGAGGTATTTTTGGGCGTGGATAAAACCAAGTACGAATCCTTAATCCTTAATCCTTGTCATTTTGTTTCACTTTGGATTCGTTTCTTTAAAAAAAAATATTTTCATCATCCTCGGTCTTAAATGATGATATTATGGAATATCTTTGGCTGTAGTGCAAAGATGAATGATTTCTTAAGAATATCTTTGGCACGTAGTGCAAAGATGAATGATTCTGAAGAATATCTTTGGCCAGTAGTCAAATATGAACATGTGTTTAAATGAACATGACCGGTGATGAATATCTTTGGCTGTGTAGTGCAAAGATGAATATTTGATTCGGATGTATATTGATTGATGTTCTGAGGGATAAAAGATGAGCGATGAACTTTTAAATTCATACATAGAAGATAGTAGTTTGCATTCTCTACTTAACTCTTCTAATGAATTATTATTTCATTGCGAATATTGATTTAAAATTTGTTGTCTATTGTATTCTATTATATTTTTTCCTGTTGAAGACTAACGATAATTTGTTGTATATTATCTTAGTCATAATATTCTTCTTCTTGAGCTAGTTGAGCTCACCCTTTTCCTTTTTGTTCCATTTTTTCTCGGGAGGCGAGAATATAGCGAGTGCAAGTCGGGGTATGGAATGAAGGTTTTAGAAAGGGTTGTTTAGTAGTCCTCACCATTTTTGTAAAATAATGTATCGATAAATGTGATGAGGATTTATTTGAGTATAGATATTATGCAGAAGATAATATTTGTATTCAAACTCACAGATTTCTTGTTGTAATAATAAAGTTGTAGTTGTTTACATGCACCATGTATTGACAACTCGGAGAATGGGTGATGTATACCTATTTTGGGGGCGTCGCGTTTGGTATCGAGCTTAGGGATATGATCTCTGGCGGAGATCGGGGAATAGAACTAGAGGGAGAGGCAGGTAAATCCTTCGCTAGTGTGTCCTACTAAGCTTATTTGTTAGTTAGTCGATATATAGGGATATTATGTGATATATTGATTTCCTTAATTAACCCTTGTTTTATGGCGGTATTTGAGAATGTCATTTGAGAATATTAACAATGGAAATGAGGACAGTGGAGATGCTGTACTCACCAGTGAGGAGAGCGTGCAACAGTGGCAATGTTCCTCCATGAACAACACCATTGAAGCGAGATGATGAGCGAGGGATGTTTAGAAGTTTTTTTTGTTTCATGCAAAATCAGACGAGGAAACTTCGTGTTCAAAATCTGAGGAGGAAATGATAGCAATTCACGGGTTATCCACAAAGCGAGTTCAAAAGTTGGGACCACGAATTTAAGGAAAGCGGATCCGATCATGGCGGAAACATGGGTCAAACAAATTACCAAGATATTCGATGTCTTGGGATGCGCGGAGAACGAAGGTTCCATTCGCCACCTTTATGTTAAAAGTGGCGAAGGCGGACTCTTGGTGGGAGATGCGTGAAGCGTACCCATCGGCCTTTTCGGCATGTCTTGGGAGGCGTTTGAAGCTATTTAATGACAAATACTTTCACGAAAGTGTTCGTCGTATGAAGGAAGTGGAGTTCATCAGATTGGAACAAAACAACATGGCGGTGTCTCGATGCGAGGCAAAGTTTGCGAGTTATCGAGGTTTGCACCTCATTTGGTGGAGAATGAGGAGCATTATGGCGCGGATGTTTCTTAGAGGTTTGAAACCGGCGTACGTCGATATCTCATTTCTCATAAATTTTCTCTTTATTGGATGTTGTATGCGAGGGCTCAATTATTAGGCGAGATAGCGAAAGTACGGTCAATTGAGGACCACAACGAGGATCGTACTCGAGAGATAGCGATCAGCAGAATAATGATAACCAAATGAGGAGAAAAGCAGACGGACAAAATGGTTACCACTCTGGTGGTAATCATGGCGTGAAAATAGAAGAAGCGAGTCGGGAGGAGATTTTAAAAGAGGAGATTTAACAACGACCATGTAAGAGATAGCGGTCTTGCGCGACAAGCTGGTTCTAGGGAGGAGAAACGACCACCGGTCGTATCTTCTACAAATGCGGAAAAGAGGACATATCGGTCAAGCGCCACAACAGTTCAAGGTATGCTATAATTGTGGAAAGGAAGGACATATCGCTTTCGAGATTATACGATAGCAAAAACCTAGTTAATGGGGACGGTGACTCGAAAAAATCTGTCCCGAGAAAAGTCAAAGTCAGCGATTAGGGAAGAAGCGTTTGTTGTATTTGGTCATAATCGAGGAACCCAAGCGAGGTGATCACGGGTAAGCTATTTATAAATTCTTGCGAAGTTTATACCTTACTTAATCCGGTGCTACCCATTCATTTTCTCTCTCTGCATGTGCTCAGCGTTTAAACTTGACTCAGGAGAAATTAGACTTTGACCTATCTGTGGAAACTCCGTTAGGAGAAACTTTCATCACATCCCTTTGTTTATAAATCTTGTTTGATTCAAGTTGGCACCATTACCTTACACATTGACCTTATCTCTTTAAAGATACTTGCTTTTGATGTGATTTTAGGGATTGATTGGTTAACTACTCATCATGCCAAAATTGATTGTTTTCGTAAGGTTGTTAGTTTTCATATTCTAACCAACTTTGTTATGCAATTCAAGCAACTAAACCATTAAAATCAATCACATCATATCTAATCATAAAGCTATTCGTTTATTAAAAAGCGGATGTCAAGCTTTCTTAGCCCATGTTATGGATTTGAATAAAGACACGTCAAATTTGAATAATATTCTATTGTTATTGACTTTCTGGCGTATTTCGAAGAACTTCCGGTCTACCCCGAGCGTGAAGTTAAATTCTTTATTGATCTTGAACACAGTACAAAGCCCATTTCTAAACCCCATATCGAATGGCTCTATTGAACTTGGGAGTTAAAGGTCAACTACGAGAATTGTTGGACATCGGTTTCATTAAATCTAGTACATCTCCTTGGGGTGCTCTGTTTTATTTGTAAAGAAGAAAAAGCGGAGTATGCGACTTTGTATTGACTATCGGGAATTGAACCATGTCACCATCAAGAATAGGTATCCTCTACCTCGTATTGATGACTTGTTTGACCGATTCTGAGGGCACAATTCTTTTCAAAAATCGATCTTCGATTCGGATATCATCAATTTGAAGATTAGAAGCGAGGATATTCAAAGGCGCCTTGAACTTCGGTATGGGCATTATGAATTCTTAGTCATGTCTTTCGGACTAACTAATGCTCCTGCTGACTTTCATGGATATGATGAGCAAAGTATTGAGGAATATTTGGATCGATTCGTTGTTGTCTTTATTGATGACATCCTCATATATTCCAAAAGCCGTGAAGATCATGAGCACCATTTGAAATTTGGTACTCAAAGGCTTCGTGAAAACCAACTATATGCCAAATTGAAGAAATGCGAGTTACGGCTTGAGGAAGTAGCATTCCTTGGGCGCGTGGTGTCGAAACATGGAGTATCTGTTGATCCGTGAAGATTGAAGCAATCTGAAGTTAGAACAGCAAAGTCGGTGGTTGAAATACGTAGCTTTTTGGGCTTATTTGGTTATTATCGGAGATTCGTGGAAGGTTTTCTCGAATCGCTACTCCATTCTTCACTAACTTCGGAAGGATACAAAATTCGTTTGGAGCGAAGAATGCGAGAAAAAGTTTCAAGAGCTTAAGAGGAGACTTATTTGGACTTTTGTTCTAACAATACCATCTGGTTCGGATGGATTTGTTATCTCTGATGATGCTTGAGGCAAAGGGTTAGGATGTGTTCTCATGCAGCGTGGGAAAGTCATAGCCTATGCCTCGCGATAACTTAAAAAGAGTATGAGAGGAATTATCCTACTCATGATCTAGAGTTAGCGGTGATCGTTTTCGCGTTAAAGATATGGAGGCACTATCTATATGGGGAAAAGTGGAGATATATTAGGACCATAAAAAGCCTTAAATATTTCTTCACTCAAAAAAGAACTCAACATCTGGCGAATGACGTTGGCTCGAGCTATTGAAGACTACGACCACACTATTGATACCATCTGGTAAAAGCGAGCGTGGTAGGTGGCGCATTGAGTAGAAGATCGTATCTTGAGAGAGCGAGTGCGATGATGTCAAGTATACGCATAGAGCCAACTTTAATAGAAAAAGTTAAGGTTGCTCAAGCAGGCCAGGCCGGAGGCGATCGTATGAAGAAGAAAACTGAAGGAGCTATTAGGGCGAGAATTGATGAAGAAGGAATACTTGAGTCCACTCTAGACTTTGTGTTCCTAATGACTCGATTTGAAGTACAAGATTATGATGGAGGCACACAATACGCCATTTGCAATCCATCACTGGAAGTACTAAAATGTATCGTGATCTTGACATACATTTTGGTGGAACAATATGAAGAGAGAGATTGCAAAGTTTATCTCGATGTGTTGTTTAACTTGCCAAGCGTGTAAAGGCGGAGCATCTTGTACCTAAGGGTGCATTGCAACCACTTGAGATTAGGAATGGAAGTGGGAACACATTACTATGGATTTCGTTACGGGTCTTCCTACGGTTTCTCAAGGCATCAATGCTATTTGGGTTATTGTTGATAGATTAACCAAAGTCTGCTCATTTCTTTCTTGAATCACGGAGACTTATTCCTTGAGCGTCTTGCTAGTATATACGTGAATGAGATTGTGAGGTTGCATGGCATGCACTGTATCCATAGTTTGGATCGTGACCCAAGATTCACTTCAAGATTTTGGGTTAGCTTGCAAAAAGCTATGAGCGCAGTTTGCGATTTAGTTAAGCATACCATCCCCAAGCGGACGGATGATCGAGAGAGGACTATTCAAACTCTTGAAGATTTATTAAGACTCGTGTCCTAGACTTCAAGGGTAGTTGGGATAAGTATTTACCATTGGTGGAATTCTCCTACAACAACGTTATCGAGCAAGTATAGGTGTGGCTCCATTGAAGCATTATATGGGCCGAAAATGTCGTTTCTCGATATGTTGGGATGAGGTGGGTGAAGCAACATTGTTGGGACTAGAGAGTTTAAATGCGATATGACTCTGAGAAAAGATCCAAATGATTCGACAAGCGTATACAAAGCGGCACAAGATCGACAAAAGAGTTATGCGGATCTTCATCGAAAGGGCGTGGAATTTAATGTGAGGGGATCATGTATTATTGTTGCGAGTTGCTCCATGGAAGGGAGTTACAAGATTTGGGAAGAGAGGAAAGCTCGATCCACGATTTATTGGTCCATTTCAAATTCTTGACAGGAGTAGGAAATGTAGCCTATAGACTTGCGTTACCTCAAGTATGTCTCGTGTTCATAATGTGTTTCACATATCGTGCCGTAAATATGTGAAAGACCGAACCACGTTATTGAGTTAGAAGCAGGACGAGATAGTGAAGACTTAGCGTATGAGAGAGGTACTGTCAAGATCTTGGATAGAAAGGAGCATGTCCTACTGCGCAAAAGGTCATACCACAAGTTAAAGTTTTGTGGAGGAATCATCTTTATAGAGGAAATGACACGGGAATTGGAAGCGGAAATGAAAGCGAGGTATCCTCACCTTTTGAAAACACCAGTGCGTCGACGTCGATTTCGAGGACGAAATTTCATAAGGAGGGAGGTTGTAAGACCGAAATTTTTAAATAAAAGGAATTTCCTTTATTTATTATTTTGAAATAGTAAGGGTTGATTTGATTAATGTGGATAGTTAAGGGTTAAATCATGCAAATATTTCAAAATAAGCAAGTGGTTATAAAATATTCATTATTATTGGGAATATTCGTTTGGTGTCGTGGAATATTAAATGCTTTGTCGGGGAATATTAAATGCGACGGTAGCATGACCATGTGTGGAGCCCATGTGAAGCGATTGGATGAAGAAAGCGACAAATATAAGTTGTTTAAAAATAATTGGCGTAGTTATTTACCATTATCTTGTTGGAATACCCGGTGGTTAAAACACACTTGTCTGGCGTTGTTGAAAGCGGTAGCACTGCGGTATTGCACCAATTATTGATTCTTACGTAAGAAGGCCTTTACTCGATAATGGTTACGATAATTCTTTATTCGATTATTTTATTGAGTTAATAATTCTTTGCGTTGATATTTTATATTCTTTGTTGTTTGATAATTGTCATTACGAGTATTTTTTCATTATCGAAGCAATAATTCATATTATCGAATAATATTATTAGATAACATTATTGGCAATGTCTAGAAAGTTACATCTAAGGAGAGGTTTGGTCACCTAATTGCGCGGCAAGTAAGAAGAAATTCTTATTGGAAAGCCCCTCTTTCACAGGAGCTGCACGGTTGCCGATATTGTGATTACGTAATATTATTTGTGAATAATTAATTATTGATTTATATGATGAGGAAAATATTGATTTTATGTGGATATAGATGGAGAAAATTTTTTAATGTGACAATTGTTGAAAATTGAAATTTTATCTTTTACGATAAAATAATTCATTTAAATATATTATTATATTTTAATAATATAATAATGGTGATATTTTACAACGAATGTGGGATATATGAGTATCTGAGGAGGAAGAGTATTTTTGTTGCAATAAATGTTTAAAACATGTTAAACATGTCGGTGGACCCCATTTATTGGTGAAATTTGATTATAGCTTTTGTAAAATCGCTTGGTTTGTGGATTTTGGTCGATTTCTATTTGGAATTCGGAAAAACTTTCTTCTGTAAAGTTGTAGAAAATTGAATTTCCTATAAAAACTCACGAGATTCGAATTTTCGGATGAAAGGGCTATTTATTATGAATTATTGAAGTTCTGAAGCTCCGAAATAATTAATTTTTGAAAGTTTTAATTATTTTTATTATGAAAAACGTTTTTGTCATTAAAGGTGGGTCTTGCATGTGATGTAAATGCTGAATTCAGATCCTTAAAAGTGGGCGTAGGAATTTGTAATATTAATATTATTATTTTATTAAATTTTACTGCTTTGGTGTTCTAAGCATTTTCTATAAATAGGGTCTTGGGTTAGAATTGAAAATCACACGAAGCTGAAGTTTTCTCTCTCTATATTATCGGCGTATTCTTGTGAGTATTTTGAGTATACTTTGAGTATTGCTAGGCGGTGCAAGTTCCCTTGACTATACGGTATTCAATTTAGAAAATACTAATCTTTCGAGGTAAGGGATATTATTTTTTTTTTTGTAATGATATTATTTCTTCAATATCATTATCTTTGAAATATTGATCTGAAGTTTTATCAAATTTGGAACTTTTTCATGTCGGGGTTACTATTCATGGGTTCTTATTCATGAGTTCTTATTCACGAGTTCTATTAATGAGTTACTTATTCACGATTCTTATTATTCACAGTACTATTAATGAAGCGTGAAGATATTTTTGTGGAATTTCTATCTTTTGGTGTCGAGTTACTATTCACGATATCGGCCTTTATTCACGTATCGACCTTATTCTTTATTCATTCTAGAAAATAAAATTTCTTCTTTTCGTCAAAACATCTAATACGGATACTAACTACGATTGTATCCATGTTTTGATCATTCTTGAATTTTACACCACTATGATTATTTTTGAGGTATTTTTGGGCGTGGATAAAACCAAGTACGAATCCTTAATCCTTAATCCTTGTCATTTTGTTTCTTTGGATTCGTTTCTTAAAAAAAATATTTTCATCATCCTCGGTCTTAAATGATGATATTATGGAATATCTTTGGCTGTAGTGCAAAGATGAATGATTTCTTAAGAATATCTTTGGCCTTTGTAGTGCAAAAGATGAATGATTTCGAAGAATATCTTTGGCCCGTAGTGCAAAGATGAGCAGTGTTTAAATGAACATGACGGTGATGAATATCTTTGGCTGTAGTGCGAAGATGAATATTTGATTCGGATGTATATTGATTGATGTTACGGGGATAAAAGATGAGCGATGAACTTTTAAATTCATACATAGAAGATAGTAGTTTGCATTCTCTACTTAACTCTTCTAATGAATTATTATTTCATTGCGAATATTGATTTAAAATTTGTTGTCTATTGTATTCTATTATATTTTTCCTGTTGAAGACTAACGATAATTTGTTGTATATTATCTTAGTCATAATATTCTTCTTGAGCTAGTTGAGCTCACCCTTTTCCTTTTGTTCCATTTTTTTCTCGGGAGGCGAGAATATAGCGATGTAGAGTGGGGTATGGAATGAAGGTTTTAGAAAAGGTTGTTTAGTAGTCCTCACCATTTTTGTAAAATAATGTATCAATAAATGTGATGAGGATTTATTTGAGTATAGATATTATGCAGAAGATAATATTTGTATTCAAACTCACGGTTTCTTGTTGTAATAATAAAGTTGTAGTTGTTTACGTACCATGTATTGACAACTCGGAATGGGTGATGTATACCTATTTTGGGGCGTCACAATATCTATAATCGGATACTAGCTTTGATTGTATCCATGTTTTGATCATTCTTGAATTTTACACCACTATGATTATTTTTGAGGTATTTTTGAACATGGATAAAACAAAGTACGAATCCTTAATCCTTGTCATTTTGTTTCATTGGATTCGTTTCTTTAAAAATATTTTTCATCATCCTCAGTCTTAAATGATGATATTATTGAATATCTTTGGCCTGTAGTGCAAAGATGAATGATTTCTGATGAATATCTTTGGTCAGTAGTGCAAAGATGAGCAGTGTTTAAATGAACATGACCAATCGATGAATATCTTTGGCTGTAGTGCAAAGATGAATATTTGATTCCGGATGTATATTGATTGATGTTACAGGATAAAAGATGAGCGACGAACTTTTAAATTCATACATAGAAGATAGTAGTTTGCATTCTCTACTTAACTCTTCTAATGAATTATTATTTCACTCATGAATATTGATTTAAAACTTGTTGTCTATTGTATTCTATTAGTTTTTTTTCTGTTGAAGACTAATGATAATTTGTTGTATATTATCTTAGTCATAATATTCTTCTTGGGCTAGTTGAGCTCACCATTTTCCCTTTTGTTCCATTTTTCTTCTCGTGAGGCGAGAATATAGCAAGTACGAAGCCTGGGGTATGGAATGAAGGTTCTACAGAGAGTTGTTTAGTAGTCCTCACCATTTTTGTAAAATAATGTATAAATAAATGTGATGAGAATTTATTTGAGTATAGATATTGTCTAGAAGATAATATTTGTATTCAAACTCACAGTTTTATTGTTGTAATAATAAAGTTGTAGTTGTTTCTGAACCATGTATTGACAACTCAGAATGGGTGATGTATACCTATTTTGGGGGCGTCACACCACATGGACAGTGCATGAACGTGGCAGAATGACCTTCCCACATTCTCACCTCAGTTTATATGGGAAGGCGTGGTATGCCTTTATTTACGCCAAACTCATACCATGCACACATGTGAGCCATGTCACTAAAGAGAGGGCGGTACTGCTATATTCCATTATTCAAGGCTTGCAAATAGATGTCGGTCTCGTCATTCAGCAGTCCATTCTCCGAGCGGCACGACGAGGGACCACAGGAGGTTTACCCCCATCCATCTTTAATTTGCGTGTTATATGCCAAGTTTGGGGTAAAATGGAAATCGGATGAGATGATTCAAACGCCTATGCCCGTTTTGGATCATAAGTTGATAAGCAGGTATAAAGTGTGGACACGTGGGGAAAACCACCCTAGGGGATTGAGTTTCATAATTCCCCAAGTTGAAGCTACACAAGCCCCACCACTGCAAGCTCCACCTACTTATGGTCCGTCCTCCACAGCTCATCATGGTGTGGTTCCTGAAGCAGTACAGCATGAAATAGATTGATGGTTCTACAATCTAGAATCCCAGAATGTTTGCCTGTCAGAATGACAAGATGTTATATACAAATATTTGGTTGACCAGTTTTCAGCCTAGAATGCCATGAACGCCCAACTGTACCCGGGCGTTAACCTTAGCCAGTTCCCTACTGCTCCTATTATGCCAATGTTTCCTCCTTCCGATCTAGAGATGAGCGAGGACGATGATGCTCCACCCGAAGAATAAGCTCGTCAGGGAAGTCCTCTGTTTTATTTTGCCTAATTTTTCGCATGAGGACATTGCTCTAGATTAGTTCAGGGGTAGTTAATTTTTATTAGCAGTTGTAGTTTGTTTATAGGTTGTGGAGTTGGATTGTTATTGTTAATTAAATATTGCATTTAGGATTGCATGATAATTCCAGCGTTTGATAGCACGTATGTTTGGGGCCAAGGATGAAATTAAAATTGCATGAACAAGTTTAGTAAGAATTGTTGAACTAGTGAGATAATTTTCTTGACATGACTTGAATCTTTATCTGTTTGACACTGATATTATAGGAAAACACGTTTTGAAAAATGACCATGTTGGCTATGATAGTTTAAATGGATAGATAATAGAGTTCTAAAGGATGAATGCTAGTGAAATAAAGGATCAATTTGAATAGCTAGTGAAAACTGAATTTAGACATAAACTCAAGTTTGGGGGAAAAATATTTGGAATATATAAGCTTAAAAAAAAGAGAATAAACACCGTGACATGCTTGTCTAGTTTTGTGGCCTTTGTTACTTGAATAAGTAAGCCCGAGGGGATTATCTTTACACCTAGCGCCCTAAGGTCTTAATGGCTTGGGAGTCGTTGGTCGAAAGCTCGTTAAGGTAGCACTGAAAAGCCTAAGGGAATAAGAAAATGCATAGTCATGAGAAAAAAAATAAATAATAAATACAAATAAAACGGGAAAAGTGCAAAAAGCCCCCGTTATAAAAAAAAGCATAACTATTCCATTTTGACTCTTGAATTTTGGTAAATGTTTGATTTCAGTTGAAGCAAGTTTATTTGATGAGTTCTCAAGTTTACACTGTATGATGCCTACGAAGAAATTTATTATCTTTCGTATTTTTGCCTTTCATTGATTAGCATGGTTGTTGGTCACACACACACAATTTCGGTAATAACAGATTCAGATTCATTGATTGTTGGGGATATTATTGATCTGCTTTAACCTGATGTATTAGCATGTTTTTGTGATTTTTCTGAGGCCTATGAATATATGTGTGCTATTCGATTGCTGGAATTAAAAACATATAGATAGTTTGCATTTGCACGGTAGTTAATTTTTCGTGGTGTTTTGTGTTTTGTTGCTTGAGGACATGCAACGATTTAAGTTTGGGGGTATTTGATGATTGGGTAATATACCCATAAATCGGGTATACTTGGGCTTAAATAGTTGTATTCTCGAGTCATTTAGGGATATCTTTACTGTGTTTATGTGATGTTTTGCAGAATCGGGAGCTATAGAAGCGTTTGGGGGTTTTAAGCTAAAAAGGGGCAATCTGGTAATTTCCAGCTCCTCAGCGTCGGGGCGCTTAACATAGTTCATTTCCCAGCGCCGGGGCCCTGGGCTTCAGCTGGCGTTGACCAGGGACGCGCGCGTGGATTTGGCAGCTGACTTGCATTAAAGGCATTAAAGAGGTGGTTATGTGAAAAATTGAGTTGGAATGGGATTGCTAGGTTTGTGAGAGGTGAAGTATATAAGGGTTGTTTTAATTGAAAGAGGGATCTATGCTACACAATTAGAGGTTGAGCAAGGAGTCAAGAGGAGCTTTGAAGATTTTCACTTAGAGTTTTCTTCTTCTTCATTCTTTCAATTTGTGTAATTCTTTAAGGATGATTTGCAAAAGATTATTGGTTTTTATTTCCGTTATGAACTAATTCTTTAATTAAGATTTCAATTGAACCTTTTATGGCTATAAATTAGTTATTCAATTTATTCTAATTATTTATTGTTGAAGTGAATTGTTTTTCTTGCCTTGCATTTATTGATTAATTATTTGGCCAATAATTACCGTGTTACTCTAGAAGGAATTAAAAGATGAATTCTAGGGTTAGAACTGGGTTTGATAACGTGTGACTTAGTTATTTGCACAGTGAATAATTAAGTTTGTGAATTGAATGGAAATATCTGTTCACCGCATGTGACCATAAGGAATTGGAATTGAAGGAGTTTAATTCACTTGTTTTGCATAAGAATATAGCAAGATTAATTTGAATTAAATAGAAGTCAATTGATCACTTGGAAAATGGTTGTTGGCAGTTGAGAATTCCTGTTAACAATTCAGTAGGCATGATAATTGGGATAATTGATTTATAAGTTCATAATTGGGGATATTGAAGTCTTAATCTTTATTTATCTGAATACATACAAATCGTAGTTTGGTTTATTTGATTTAATTTAGAATAATCTCTTTTAATTATTTAATTTAGTTTTATCAATTCGGAAAATCACAATTTATGGTTGTTTAAATAAAATTGGATTGATATAGTACTAGTAGTTGGAATTTATTAATTAGAATTCTCTGTGGGATCGACACTCTATCTTATCACTTTATTACTTGTTGACCGTGTATACTTGCATGTATTCATTGATTGTGAAATCGACCAACAAGTTTTTTTATAGCGCCACGGCGGGGACTTCTTTATTAATATTAATTTCATATTAGTTATAATCAATTCGGTCTTAATTTAAACGTTACTTATTTTCTCTTGTATTTATAGAGAATTCTTTTGTGTGTGTACACTAGATCAAGAAACTAAAATGAACTTTTTCCATATCTGACGACATCGAAAGGAAGTTCCGAAATTGCGGTTGAATAGTGAGGTTATACATTTGGAAGAAGAATGGCGAGACCAGAAATACCGTGAACATGGCAGGAACGAGCGAAATTACTTAGGGATTACGCCATGCCAAATGTCACAGATATCTGAATGAGTATTAGGAGGTCGGCAATCAATGCTAACGATTTGAGATAAAACCGGGAACAATTCAGATGCTATAGAATACATGTCAGTTTGGGGGTAATTCGATAGATGATCCTAATGAGCACATCTTGAGTTTCTTGGAAGTTTGTAACATCTTCAATTTCAACAATGTAACGGAATATGCTGTAAGGTTGAGGATGTTCCCGTTTACCTTGAAAGATAAAGCGCGAAGTTGGCTACATTCTTTGCCTCTTGGCTCAATCACCACTTGGGACGACTTATGTGACGCCCCCAAAATAGGTATACATCACCTATTCTGAGTCGCCAAATACATGGTACAGAAACAAATACAACTTCATTAAACTGTGAGTTTAAATACAAATAGAGAGTATAAGAACTCAAAAGGAGTCCTCATTACAATTATTGATACACTATTTTAAAAATAGTGAGGACTGCTAAAACAACTTTCTAGAACCATCACTCCGTACTCAGAGCTTATTTTCGCTATGTTCTCACCTCCTGAGAAAAAAAATGGAACAAAAGGGTGAGCTCAACTAGCCCAGTAAAGAATATTATGACTAAGATAATATACAACAAATTATCATTAGTCTTCAACAGGGAATAATCTGATAAAATATAATAGACAACAAGTTTTAGATCAACAACTGCAGCGGAAAACAACAATCCATTATAAGAGTCAAGTAGAGAAAGAATTCTACTATCTTCTAAGATTTAAAAGTCCATCATCAATAGTTTATCCCTGTAACATCAATCCATAAACATCTTGAATCAAATATTCATCTTTGCAATACAGGCTAAAGATATTCATTTGTATCACCAATTGGTCATGTTCATCTCAACACCTGTTCATCTTTGCACTACAGGCAAGAGATATTCATAAGGTAATCATTCATCTTTGCACTACAGGCCAAAGATATTCATTTGTATCATCATTTAGGACTGAGGATGATGGAAAATATTTAAAAGAAAACGAATCCAGTGAGATAACAGATCAAATATTAAGGATTCGTATTACAGTTTATCCAAGTTCAATAATATTCTGAAATAACCAATTTTGAAGCATAATTCAAAAATAATGATCAAAACATGGATACAATCAAAGATAGTAACCATAATAGACAACTTGGACAAAAAGAATATTATATCAAATTAATACCTTATTATTCACAATAATAATTATAGGAAATTCGATTTTATTTATAATAAGTTGGGGTCTTACAACTTAGCTCAAAAATTTTTAGCTAAGTTCTTCCCACCAGCGAAGTCGGCAAAACTACGGAACGATATTCACACTTTCGCACAATTTGATTCAGAATCGTTATATGAGGCGTGGGAAAGGTTTAAGGATATGCTCCGTAAGTGCCCTCATCATGGAATTCCGCAATTGATGCAATTAGGGATATTTTGTGATGGTTTGCACGCGTCCATGAGGGCTAGTATTGATGCAGCAGCAGGGGGAGCAATCATGTCTAAGAGTTTTGATGAGGCATATCAGTTGTTAGAGACAATGGCCACCAACAACTATCAGTGGCCCATGACTAGGTCTAATCATCCGAAAGCACCAGGAAAGTAAGACGTAGATGCGATGACAGCATTAACAGCACAAGTGGCCGCAATGGCTAAACAAATGGAAATATGACATCCACAATCCACACAGCAGGTAGCGATGGTTTGTGAATTGTGTGTTGGGGTTCATGCTACGGATCAATGTGCCAAAAATTCTGAATCAGCTCAGTTCGTAGGGATCTATAATCGCTCAACTCAACCGTATCCGACTCAAAATGCATATAATCCGGGTTGGAGAAATCATCTGGGGTTTTCATGGAGTAATAATCAAGCTTCAATTCAAGCACCTAGACAACAAAACACATCCGGAATTCAAAATCAGACTCAACAACAACTAGAGAAGAAATCAGGTTGGGAGGAAGCCTTGGAAAAATTCATAAGGGCTACTGACAAAAAGAATGAGGAACAAGACAAGCTATTGAATCAAGTAGATATGAATATGAAAAGCCAAGATGCATCGATAAAGAATCTGGAAAATCAACTGGGGCAGATAGCACATGCATTGAATAACCGTCCATTTGAAGCATTGTATGGGCGAAAGTGTCGCTCTCTAGTATGTTGGGATGAGGTTGGAGAAGCAACATTGCTGGGACAAGAGTTGGTACGAATGACTACAGAGAAGATCCAAATGATCCGACAACGTATACAAACGGCACATGATCGACAAAAGAGTTATGCGGATCTTCATCGAAAGGACGTGGAATTTAATATTGGGGATCATGTATTGTTATGTATTTCTCCATGGAAGGGAGTTACAAGATTCGGGAAGAGAGAAAAGCTCAATCCATGATTTATTGGTCCATTTCAGATTCTTGACCGAGTAGGAAATGTGGCCTATAGACTCGCGTTACCTCCAAGCATGTCTCGTGTTCACAATATTTTTCACATATCTGTGCTTCGTAAATATGTGAAGGACCCGAACCACATTATTGAGTTAGAACCAGACGAGATATTTTATATTATTGTTGTTTTAATAATTGTCACTACACAGTATTTTCTATTATCAAATCAATAATTCATATTATTTGAATAATATTATTAGATAACATTATTGGTAATGTCTAGAAAGTTACATACAGGAGAGCTTTGGTCACATAATTACACGCCTTGATGAGAGAAATCCTTATTGAAAAGTCCCTCTTCCACAGGAACTACGGCTGGTTGTCGATGAGTGTGATTACGTAATATTATTTGTGAATAATTAATTATTGATTTATATGATAAGGAAAATATTCATTTTATGTGGATATAAATGGAGAAAATTTTTAATGTGACAATTGTTGAAAATTGATATTTTATCCTTTTCTGATAAATTAATTCATTTAAATATATTATTATATTATAATAATATAATAATGGTGATATTTTTTATAATGAATGTGGGATATATGAGTAAATGAGGAGGAAAAGTATTTTTGTTACTAAAACTATTCAAAACATGTTAAACATGTTGGTGGACCCATTTCTTGATTGAAATTTGATTATAGCCTGTAAAATCATCCGTTTGTGGATTTCGGTCAATTTCTGTTTGGAATTTGGAAAAACTTTCTTCTGCAAAGTTGTAGAGAATTGAATTTCCTATGGAATGGACATAAGATTCAAATTTTTCTGATAAAAGAGCTATTTATTGTGAATTATTGAAGTTTCGGAATAATTGATTTTATTTTTTTGGGAGTTTTAAATGATTTTTATATGAAAAACGTTTTTGGTGAGTTTGGCACATGTGTGGTTCATTTTTTGGATCAGTGGAGGTGTGCGTAGGAATTTATAATATATATTAATATTTTATTAAATTTTCTGCTTTGGTGTTCTATGCAATTTCCTATAAATAGGGTGCTTAGGTTAGAATTGAAAATCACACCAGAATCTGAAGTTTTCTTTCTCTATAATATCGAGCGTATTCTTGTGAGTATTTTGATACTTTGAAGTGTTGCTATACTCATTGCAAGTTTCTTTCAAATAAGTATATCCGATATTCAGTCAAAAGTACTATCCTTTTGAGGTAAAGGATGTTATTTTCTTCGTAAATGATATTATTTCTTTCAATATCATTATCTTAGAAATATTGGTTTGAACTTTTATCAAATTTAGAACTTTTTGTGTGCCGGGGGTTACTATTCACGATATCTGACCTTTATTCAATAAAAAATAAAATTTTCTTCTTTTTTTCCAAGATGTCTATTATAGTTACTATCTTTGATTATATCCATATTTTGATCTTTATTTTTGAATTCGCTTCAAAATTGGTTATTATGTAGTATTATTGAACTTGGATAAAGCTGTGTAATTTAATCCCTAATATTTGTTATTTTATCTCATTGGATTCGCTTTTTTTTAAAACATTTTTCATCATCCTCGGTCCTAAATGATGATATTCTTGAATATCTTTCGTGCGTAGTCAAAGATGAATGATTTCACGATGAATATCTTTGGTCGTAGTCAAAGATGAGCAGTGTTTAGATGAACATGATCAATCGATGAATATCTTTGGTCAGTAGTCTAAAGATGAGCAGTGTTTAGATGAAACATGACTAATCGATTTATATCTTTGGCCTGTAGTGCAAAGATGAATATTGATTCCAGCTATATATATTGATTGATGTTACAGGGATAAAATATTGACGATGGATTTTTAAATTCATATATAGAAGATAGTAGATTTTATTCTCTACTTAACTCTTTTAATGAATTATTATTTTCGCTGCGAATATTGATTTAAAACTGGTTGTCAATTGTATTCTATTAGATTTTTCTCTGTTGAAGACTAACGATAATTTGTTTTATATTATCTTAGTCATAATGTTCTTTACTGGGCTAGTTGAGCTCACCCTTTTCCTTTTTGTTCCATTTTTCTTCTTAGGAGGCAAGAATGTAGTGAGTACTAGTCGGGGTGTGGAATGATGGTTCTAGAAGTTGTTTTAGTAGTCCTCACTATTTTATAAAATAGTGTATCAATAATTATAATGAGGACTTATTTGAGTGTGGATATTGTCTAGATGATAATATTTGTATTTAAACTCACAGTTTATGTGTTGTCATATTTTGCGCGACAATTATATTAATAAAGTTGTAGTTGTTTCTGTATCATGTGTTTGGCGACTCAGAATGGGTGTTGTATACCTATTTTGGGGGCGTCACAATTAATATTAATATTAATAATATTTATATTAATATAAATAATAGTAATACGAATATTAATATTCATATTAGTTATTACAATTATTAATATTAATATTATTAATATAAATATTATTAATACTAATATTACAAAATATTAATATTAGTATTAATAATATTACAAGATATTAATATTATTATGTTGAAGCTACATAGCCGCTACAAGTTGTAGTGACATGTCCCAATTTAATTGTCCCACCCACTACAACATGTTCCCTTTTTTGGGTTGTTGGAATAGTTTCCTAGCAATCGGCATACTATATACTCCCTCCGTCCCATAGTTATAGGCTGATTTTTTATTTTGAGATGTCTCAATATATAGGCTACTTACTATTTATAAAATTTAGTTGGTTCATTGTTTTACTTTTATGCTCTTATAATAAATATTCAACCATTATTTTTTTTTTTGAAGAAACAACATTCAATGTCATTATTTTTATCACCACATTTAATGTTGTTGTATCCTCTTTGGTTAAAGTTTATGGATTTTAATGATCAGTACACGTCAATCAATGAAGTTGAGAGTTCCAGTGTGTTAAGTAAGGAGTAATTAACTTATTCATTAATTTCATATTAAAGGGTATATGTGGAAATTTTATGTTAAAAATTATCACTTAATTGATTTTCTTAAACTATGTCTTAAAAGAAATTAAATTATATAACTATGGGACGGAGGAGTATATATATATATATATATATATATATATATATATATATATATATATATATTATATATTGTTAGAACTTGTGAATCATAAGCTGAGAAGTTCTTAAAAATGTCGGTGTGATACTGAGTGAGGGAATATTGTGTACATAAAGAAAATTATTTGTTAAAATGAATAACTAATAATTTTATTTATTTTTCCTTTAATCTAATCTAATTTATATATAGTGTTTGATTTTGTCTTTTATATTTAAGTAAAATATTCTACTTAAATTTTAATTTAAACAAATTTTTGAGTTTTGTAATTAATTTATTTTGGTTAAAAACATTTATTTATAAGAGAATCTATTTTATTGTTGTAAGGACCTATATGTCATTCTATTAGGGGAGAAAATAGTTTTGCAAATTGAGACATTAGCTATGATATTGCAAAGATAAGAACATTAACGTCTATGTTGCAACTCAGTGCATATATGGGAGGACTGTTTTATAATTTACCCAATAAAAACTTATAATTAAAAGTTATCTTTTTACAAATGTATTCTGAATTAATAAAAAAGGGAGTAATTAATTCTCTTACAACAATTTGTTTATGCCTTCACCAACCGTCCCACACCATATATAACCCCACTAGAGTTCAGCACCATTTGCATTTCCTTCTTCATTCCATGTATATTGACTCAATTTCTTAGTTCTTAACTTTGTGCAACTGTGCGAGAATTTTCACAGATGAAGATAGTATTTGCAGTTCTTGTGCTTGTGGCCCTTCTCCTAAGCTCTTCTCTACTTCAGACCACAATGGCCGGTTCAGGTAAGCTAATTAAATATATACCTAAGCTTTCCTCCCATTTTCTTCAACTTTTTTCTATATAAATTAATACAAGTCGATCTTTCTTGTATATTTCACACTTAAAAATGATCGTTAACAAAAATAGATTCGGTTACTGGTTAGGATGAAGTTGTTACACCGTATATTACCGTAAAGTTTTATAGCTTACCACTTACCATGACGCTAGACTTAATGCAACAACTTTTTTTACCATATGTTTCTATAGTTTAATTGGATGCCCCTAATTTTAGGAAATTGATATATATTTTCACGATATTTTTACATGAAAAGTGTCGTTATAAATATATAACGACGGTGAAAACCGTCGCTATAGGATCTACAAGTATAACGCCGGTATTATTTTTCTGTTGTTGATTTCTCGGTTTTCGTATTTTATTGTTCCCAATATGGATCAAGGGGCGGTCCGGTGCCTTAATGACCGGCACACTTTGATTTTAATTTAATTTAATTTTTTTTTTGATTTTTAACCACAATAATGAAAAAAATAAATAAATAATAATAGAGCAAGTTTGAATAAAAAACTGTAAATCGGTCATTAAGGCCACCGGACCCCCCACCCACCCACCCACCCACCCACCCACCCGAATGTATCTTCATAATTTTCTTAAAATACACTTTGGGCAAAAATGTACAACTTTTTTTAACAATGTGTTTATTACAACAGGTTTTTGTGGGTCCAAGTGCGGGCAGAGGTGCTCAAAAGCAAGTGTACAGGACATGTGCTTAAAGTACTGTGGGATATGCTGTGAGGAGTGCAAATGTGTGCCTTCTGGAACTTATGGGCACAAGGATGAGTGCCCTTGCTATAGGGACAAAAAGAATTCCAAGGGCAACCCCAAGTGCCCTTAGTTCATTCATTCCTCCCTCCATATATATTATAAGTCATGTTTTCTTAGCTCCATGGAAGTATCAAGAAAATAAAGAGGGATTATTTGCCTCTAATAATATATATATATATATATATATGTAGTACATGTTTAGTTTGTTTGTATCATGTCTCTTTTATTAATTTGGAGATTTTGCGTTTGAAATCTTATGATGATATGTGTGGGATTATGTTTATAATTTCGTCGTGAGTTTGTTCTGAGTTTAATGCGATGTATATCTGTGTTTCAATTGTATTATTTATTTCTTTTTTAAATAAAAAAATTAAGATTTTTTTTCTATCTAGTGGCTTGTACATATATTTGTTGTTGATATTTATCTAAAAAAACTTGGGGTGCATTTTTAATAGTTTAAGTTCCATATGGTACCAAAAAAAAGAATTTTAAAGTACATTTAGATACGTTTTAAATATTAAAATATAAATTTTAAATTTTCAAGAACCCTACAAATTTTAGAGTGTAAACTATTTTTTATACTTTATTTGTATTAAAATAACAAAATATACTCCTAAGATATTATATTTTCGAGTGGAGTAATTCCTATTATAAAGTTAAAAGTAACATTATTTTGAACCATAAAAAAAGAAAAAATGTGACATAATTTGAGAGGGTAAGTGTAACTGTGTAAGACTGACCCCCGGGTCCACCACACAATTTTGTCGGACCGTCACGTGGATGTACGATGAATTCGTACATGTAATGTGTTTACTCATTATGTTTTACCAAAAAGAGTATAATTTTAAATAAATAAATAAATCTTAATATTATTTGATTCTGATTAATTCAATTATATTTATAAATTATCTAAAAATATTATTTATTACAAATATTTTAAAATTTTATGAATTAACTTTAAAAAACTAAAACAAATTTTTTTTGTGTTGAATGAAGTGGCTAATTAATACTTTTAAAATTAGATATCTGATTTGATTTTTTAAATTAAGCGATAGCAAATTAAATTGTAAAATTTGTATCGTTTATAAAATTTATAATAAAATAAATTTTATAGTTATTAGTTTTTGTCATATACTATATAATTATAATAATTGTATCAATTAAATTAAATAAATTTAAATAAATTTAAATTTTAATATACCATCATTTAATCTTAAAAATTAAATTATATTTTTAATTTTGAAATATAGACAATATTATTTATTGATTGCCACGCTGTGTAGTGTGTACAACTGTACGAGTAGCATAGTGTCTGACTTATTATTAGGTTATGTGAGATTTTAGTGACTATTGTGAATTTCTCACCCATTATATAAGTATACTAGCTGGTTACTGTATAAACGATATGATTTATCTCAAATTTTGAACGGTTCAGATAATTTATTGAGTGAGCGGAAAATTCAAAATTATTTATATTTTATTAAATAGATTATAATTTTGAATAAGTTGATTTTGATTATTTAATTTTTTTTATAATTTCTTGATTTAATTAAGAAATTATATGTGCTCGCAAATTTTTGTGTCAAAAAAAGCTTACTCTTTTTATGCCGAACATAAGATCAATGTTAACTGTTTGAAGTAAACTTGAATTTTAAAATTAATAAGAATTATAAATAATAAAAATTATTAATTTATATAAAAATATTATAAAGTACAAAATTTATTATGTTCAAAACAAATTAAACCACATCAGTTTTTATTTCAAACTATATTTGAAAAGTCAAATTCAATCTTATGTTTTATAAAGAATGAAATAATATTCATTTGATTGGGTTGTGGTAGGTGAAATATCAAAAAGTCTACGTGAACATGATAATTGAACATAAATATATTTAAATTTTATTTAATTATATTTTGACTTCTAATAATTAGTAAAAATATAAATATGTAAAATTCAAATACAAAGAGCTCGTGAAATATTATTGCACTTGTCAGGCTTTACCAAACGACCCAAAAACCCCATCTATTGAAAAAAGGATTTGATCAATCAAGATGAAGATTTCTTTTTTACTAGAGGTAGTACAATCGACAAGTATCTTGAGAACGGTACAATTTAAAGATTTTATGGAAGAGCATTTTTAAGTTCATGTGTCCCACTCATTTATGTGCAAGGGGTAAGAGTGTATGCATCCAATCAAGTCGAGTATCTGAGTTTTAATAAAAAAATATAATTTGAGAAGGGTCGAATAATTTATTAAATTTTAAAATTTATTTATATTTAAATTATTTATATTTTGAGTCGAACGAGTATAAATTGAGCAGAAACTGTTTATTCATTTTACGATCTTATCTAGGAAGGGATGGATGGAAAAATTGAAAAAAGGAGAGGAATTGACTATTTTATTGGGTTGGATTGGATGTTCTTTTCATATCAACTCTCAAATAGAGGATAGAAAGTAATTTTTATTTTTTACAAGTCAAATAATAATTATATTGCTAAAGTAATAGATGTCGATGAAAATTCAAAGTGTTATTAAAATAAATATAAAAGTATTGTTACATATATATTTAATTTGCCAGTGTTATTAAAATAAATATAAAAATATTGTTAAATATATATTTAATTTACCAATATAAATGTTGTTAAGCTCTGATTGTAAGTTTCTAAAGGTGGAGAGAAATGAAGAAAATGTTATTGCTTGGAAGTTGAGAAATAAAAAAAGAAAAGAAAAAAAAAGAAAAGGGAGAATGCTTATCATTTTAAAATACTCTATCCCTTAACATATTATTTGATTACTTAGTTTGGTCAGGCTCTCCCAGACTATATATGAGACAGTGAGATTTATCTCAAATTTTGAGCAATAGGATGATTTATTGAGTGAGTGGGAAATTCAAAGTCATTTATATTTTATTAGATAGATTGCTGACTTTTTAAAATCAACTTATTTTAAACTCTAAATTGACACAAATTCTTTTAATTTTAATCAATACATTGATTAATATTGTAAACAACTTAAAAAGTAATAGTATTACTCATTGTAAGTTTTATTATTTTATAATTTTTAAAGAATCATCTCAATTTAATTTGAGCAAGCTGAATTTAAGAAATCAACAATTATCAAATAATATAAACTTGAAAAGAAAGAAACATGAAGAAAATATTTTAAGATTAAAAAGAGATTTTTCTACTCTCCATTTCTTAATGATTTAGAGAGAAAGAAAAGATAGTTAAGATTATAAAGAGAGTAACAGTGGTGATATTTTTGTATTGCATTAACAATTTAACATCTTGTGTGGGGTTACATTTTTACACAATAAAATAAGAATAACGTTAGAGACACAATTTATTTTATAATTATTTTATAATTTGTTGATGTGACATACCCCATCTCAGTTTTTATGTGAGGTCGAAAATTACATTGAAACAATTTGTTTATCCAATAAATGAGAAGTAATATATCCCAAACTCTTTGCAAGGCGCATTCTGCCTATAAACTACACACAGAGAACTCCCATCGGGCCGAAACACACGAGTGGCGTGTAAAACATAGAATTGTCACTAACCATAAGACGTAGAGTTATCACCAATTATCCGCTGTGGGTGGGGTGGGTATCGAAGCCAATGGTAAACGACCCACTTATCACTAAAATATCAACATCATTCTTTGACAAGGACAGCCCAGATTAGCTAAATTGGCACAAAGGTTTGAATTTTCTTTCCCTACTCACTGGTTGGTAGAGGGTCATTCTAGTATTCTTCAACATGCTAAAAAAAGGATGTTCATGCTTAATAATAGAGTAATCCTAGGAGCTCAATTTTCTTTGTCTAAATAGTGTCTCAAATGATTTATAATTTGAATGAGAGAAATGTATTCTTTACTAATACAATATCTATCATTACATGGTCAACCAAATCTTGCTCCAGAAAAAAAAATGACAAAAGATAAATAATCCATTATTTTTTATATCCAAAACATAAAGTTACAACCATATTTATAAGATATATCAATCAACAAGTGGCAATAACTCAAAAGAGTATACAAGTAAAGCACATACATCTATATAAATCCCCTATTCCTTTACCAATCATCCCCTCAAGAGGCTTGTGTATACTGAACATAGCTCCAGATTGCTGTTGGCAGATTATTCGCTAGCTTCCGATTTCCTGCCTTTTGAGAATACATTAGTGACACCTGAGGTTACTACTACACACTGAATTATCTCTACAGCCTAGAAATGCCTAAAATTATAATGAAGAGGAGTTTGATACCAAGTACTAACAAAAGTACAACACCAGCAGTTTTCCTGGGGATTACAAAAATATCTTCTTATGTCTAAACTAATTTAATCTTCTTCTTCTCGAGCCAGGCAAGAACCTTTTTCCCATAGATGTTGCTCCGCATGAAAGGAGCATTCACTAGAATTAGATGGAGCAGAACATTGCGTGCAAGTCCCTGCTCTTGCAAAGAAAAACAGGTCACCATCAATAAAGAATAAGCCAGCAAAAAATAAAAAATAAAAAGCTTGGGATACAACAACCCTTCCAGCAAAAAACAAAGTAATGGAATCACTGTACCTTTATTTATAGAATCAACTGATGATAATGGTCGCTATAACCTAAGCAGGAAACGAGAAGTGGAACCCTAATGTTCCATTTGACAGCACAAGTAGTGAGAAACCAAACAATTGTACAATATTTACCTTATGTAACACGTAGGGATTATTTAGCTAAAGACTTGTCATATGGCCGACTGGCCGTACAGAAGAACAAGCAAACACGGAGTCGTGGACCATTTTAAAAAAAAAGAATGATTCATAAGACTTGGGTTGATCAATAATCATACGAATGAGTGATAGAGGCAACCAATATAATTGATGATTGGGATAGTAGGATTTCTGATCAAATAGATCAACCAGGTAGTGGAAACATGGTGATGTAAAAGTAACCAAGGAGTCAAACTATTATGATCTTCCATATGACATCTGCTCAGAATTTTTTTGATAACAAATATTGTTGGAATACCTTGTAGAATCACTGGAATGAGGACAGCTAAGTGCCTACCTAAGTCTAATTTGATCTTGATAACAATTGAAGCCAGTCTTTTATCAATATAGGAATTTACTGTGTAAAGGTTTTAAACATAGGAGCTAGCGCTCTCAGCAGCAGCCATTTCTAGTTTTGATCAGCATATCTGGGTAGTCAAGGAGTGCTCCAACTTGATCAGTTGGCTCTTTAATAATTCGTCCATAAGCGGTGGCGCATCTGTCTTTTAAGTGAAGTCATTTCCTCATATGACTCCTCTTATTCTACGATAATCCAAAATTTACTTAAATACTACACATGCACCACGTCTTAGTTAGGACTTGACCATGTCTTATTGGTCTAGGTGCCATTTCTTAAGCTAACAATAGGGACTCATTTTGAAGGATATGTTTGAAACTTGGAAAACTCAAGGGGAAGGAAAAGGGGAAAACTAAAAAATGGGGAAAAAACTTCTAAATTTACGTACCTTGATTGATGATTTGATGTAGGACGGAAATTGTTGAACAGATAATTAATTGGAAAAGGCAACATAAACAAAGAGAATTAAAACAACTAGGGTGATTCAACCGCAACTCCGCAAGAGAACCACTACCCCTAGGGTTTCCCAACCGCAATAAGGAGGAAAAATATTGATTGCAATCAATAATCAGAATAATTTTATCAAAATGTTCAGAGTCTGACATGACTTACAAGCATATTTATAAGAAAATAAACTCTAATAACCCCAAGTCCAGTAGCAATTGAGCCTCTAAATAAATAACCCAATACTAAAATAAACCAATAAATAAGAAGTCCAACAAACTAAATAAATAGACAATTGATAAATAAATAACAAAATAGCGAATCATCCACGATAAAAGAGTCCTATGTTTTTATAAACATTTATTTTACAAATACTAAGGTTTTCATAGGACATACCCAAACATAATTATCTTGAAAATAAATTTTTGTCACAAAAACTTGATATTAAGAAAAATCATCAAAAAATAATGTGCAAGTGTTTCTTATGCAAACCTAAATATTCGGAGAAATAAGTTTTATTTAAAGGACTAGTGGAGGGAGGGAGATATTGTTCAAATGTAGTGTAATGTATGGTTAACAATGCTCCAACACATTTTTAAAGATTTCATTTCCTTGTCCTTTTTGTATTGTCACAAATTTTTGGCGCAAATTCCAATTCCCAACCTAGGCATTACTGCAAACTTATGCATCTTACTAGTTCAGTTAAATGAAAATAAATAAATTAAAATGGATACAGGAGCCATGGCTCCAAATGTATATGAGTGTATAATAAACAATTAACTAGGTTCAGCCTAGCTATAGCTGCACATATAATCCGTTGCTTAAAATAGCTGACAAACTTGCGGAGACAGATGAACTAACCTTAGAAACAGATAACGCCGACTGGATGACAAAGTTCCCAAAGGGATCCAGTAGAATCATGGAAGCATTGGGACTTCTAACCAACTCCATTATAATTCTTGTTGATTGCTCTTCTGCTGATTCAATCAGACATTTCTCCACAACATTACTGCCATATTTATTGCAGGAGATGGGCAAATAATTCCCTTCAAGCTTTCTCAGAAGATCTGCTGTGATATCTAATTCCTTCAGCCCCAGCATATGTTGCAGCAAATAATTGCTGGTTGCAAGGAAAAGTGAAAAACATATTAGTTTGGGACCACAGTTATGTTCAAAGAGAAGGATACATGAAGTGTTATTTAGATACAAACCCGTAAGGATGTTCTGCCAGGTGCAGTGCATTAGCTATTATCTCAGAGACTAGATGTTCTCTAGCTTTTCCCCTGGAATTCTCTAAACATGCCTGCATCACAAAACACCCACTTCTGTCGATGGCAACTTCAAAACAATTAGCTGCTATATCATCGAGAAGATGCTGCGAATAACAACCCAAAGTAAGATAACACTCTACTTCATGCAAGGTTTGGTATTAGATTACAAAGAACAGTATAACTGATTCTACTTGTCAAAATAAAAACATTTGAACAGCAATAACTGAAGTGATTATATCATCTGGAAAATATTCTTGAGTACATTATTGCTATCTAGAATTTTCTAAACAAATATATGTGCTCAAATTTTACTAGCTTTGAACAGCAAGACCTACAGACAGTTAATAGTTCCTTTTAAGTAAAAGGAGTTCAATCAACAGCAATCTTAGGCAGCAGGCGGCAGCTAATCATCCCCTCTCAACTTAACACAAAATGCATTATAACCTAAACTAGTTGCAGTAGGCTGAAAATTTAATGGATCCATATACAAGCATAAAAGTAGAAAGGCAAGAAGAAAACTAAAATATATTGTACAAATTAAGCGAGAAAATAAGAAAATAAAATAGATAATATTTAATAAAAGAACAAAACCTGCATAGAAATAAGTAAATAAAAACACACCCACATCTGTGTATATATCTATCTAACAAAATACAACTGATTTTGAATTTCCCGCTCACTCTAATAAATCATCTGGCCGTCCAAAGTTTGGGATAAATCCCACCGTCCATGTAGTGCCGGAGGCACGGGACACAACTAGTATATACATATAGCTAAAATGAACTCTTCCAAAAGTAGTTGGGGTGGCTGAAAATGAATTGTAACACCCCAGTCCCACATCGTAACATGTGAGATATTTGGATGTGTATATAAGGACTCAAGTTGCTATCACAAATAAAATCAGTCATGACATTTTGGGTGAGCTACTTAGCCACAAGAAAATATTATTGAGAAAGCGTATTAGGCCTTATTATGCTATGCTTTAATTCAGACTCGAGATTTGACCCGAGTTGTTACATGAATCATAAATGAAAGTAAAAGTAGAAAGACAAGAAGAAAACAAAAAATAAAGCAAACTAAAGAAGAATAAAAGAAAGAAAGCTTGTTGTGTTTTAAAAGGTACTACCTTAAGGTGGAGTTAACAACTGAGTATTATCATTCATAGGTCCAGCATTACCCAAAATTGTACATCTTTGAAAGTTTCATCAAGTATTCAAGACCATGAACTCAATAAAATAAACAAGATCATATGTTGACTGATACTCCCTCCTTCCTTTTTGGATGTCCAAAGTACATTTTGCACACAAATTAAGAAAAGTAAAATTAGAGGAAAGAGAGTATAAAAAATTCTTAGTGGCTCCACAAAATTACATAAAATAACGAGTCTTTTTTTATATACTAGTGAACCCCTCAATGACATATTTACCCTTACTTTACGTACTTATTGCCATCTTTTTTAGGACAATTTTGTACATTAGACCATCCTTTTGAGAACGGAGGGGAGGGAGTATAAGACACTGCAGAATCATGAGTGCAAAAAAAACAATTAATAAAGGTGATGACTATTTTCACAAATTGTTTAGCTCGTTCAAAAAGGTCTGCTCTCGCATGTGTGGAAGCCATCTACTTTTCATGTGTAAGAGACTTTCTGGAAATAGAATATTTCCTTATAAAAATAGCAATTCGTAAAGCATAATATGTGGAATGAGCCGGCTTCACAATTGAACACTATTGTGGGACGATGCCAACTCACATGGTATCATAACAGATAATATAATCAACTTCAGAAGAACACCTCTTAAGAAAGAAAAGGTGAAATGAATTCTAGTGAGAATCTAGTACTACTTACAAAAACATAGCTGCAAGTCAGTGCGAGATGTTCAAATTTCTTACTAGGAATGACTTATCTTAAAAAATATTCTTTAGCATAGACAGCATATTTAGATTTCATAATGTACTGCATCAGACACACCTTAGAACAAGACAGAAGACAATTTGAAGAAATTTGCAACTTATTAATGACAACAAAGTAAAAAAGCATAATAATAAAAGAAAATGTTAGGATGGTACATCTGAAACTGTGGAAAGGATTTAACTAGAGCACGTTACTTCCACCATAGTTCCATAAACTAACCTTCACTCATACATTTACGCGTATTAGATGGATTAATATAAATAACTGAAAAAACTTCTTTGGCATCTGGTACTCTAGGACCCCTATTTTATACCTGTGGTCTGTTAATAGCCAACGAATTGGAAAATGCATAAAGACGATTTTTAAACTAGTATTATGAAAAATTGTAGGCACATACACAACTTATGGCTTGTGGAACTAATAAACTGGATTTACTTTTGTACGAAAAGGATGAAAAAACATCCCAATTCAACTAGCTCAGGTGCTAAAGATTCTAGACAACTAGCTAGGTTCTTTTGGCAACAAAAAATACAATAAATTTTCTTTTGTTATGTAAACTACAGTGGAGGCAGAAAATTTTTCTAGAACTGATTGCAAAAGAAAATTTACATACCGTTATGAAATGATAAGTTTTCAGTTATAAGTTCGATCATCTTTATGAAAGATGTCAGTAGCTACCAAAAGAAATGAAAACAGTGAATTTTCTTAAAACTTATAAGCTACAAACAGATATAGTCTAATAAACAGTTAAAGGTTCCAGATTTAAGCACTAAATAAACCATCAGAAGGGTTGTCCATTTAAAGAAAAAGGCACAACATATAAGCCAATACAATGCTGCAACATAATATTCGTTAACACTAATCTACACACAAAAAATAATTAAAATTCCAGCCTCTTACATATTCTTAGCAGGATATTATTTTTCAAAAATCATGCATAATATAATTATCATGTAATTATACCATGTTGTCTTCAGTAGAAAAATGTTTCAAGCAATACTGGATCACATGATGACCATTCTGATCATTGGCCATTGTCGCCGCACCAGGGCTTATAGCTGCCATTAGCAAGAAAACTTGCTGAGGGCGACTAACATTCTCCAACAATTTTTGTACTCCTCGAGTCCTGTAAGAATTAGTTATTTAAACATTAGTACAAAGAATTAATCTTCTGAAATAAAATAATGGACCCAAGTATAAATAAATAAATAATCTTACCCATGTGGGTTAAGGCAGATGCTAATGAGTTGTGAGGCAGTCTTGGTAACTGATAAAATAATTCTTGTCCTCTGATCCTCATTACATATAGCAATTAGCTTCTGAACAAGATAATTCCCAAATTGGTTTTTCATCAGATCACCAATATAATCAATGACCTCTGATATAACCATCTCAATTTCTTCTTGGCTTGGTTCCAAGAATTTGTCTTGCAAAATTCGAGACCAATATTGGTCCTTAGCTAAAGAAACAAGCCTCCCCTTCAAATCATTCAAAGTCAAGAAATTCACTTGATTATTTAAACGACCAAAATCAATGGTTTGGGACAACTGATTTTTTAACCGACCAAAATCGACTGAGATATTATTAGTATTTTGGTTAGAACATGGAATTGGGAACAGGGATTGAGGACAGGAATAACTTGATGGGCTTTGTTTCTTGCAGTCCAAGTAATCAAAATCACATATCCCAGATGCCAAGTTCTGACCATCTCCATACCGCCGTAAATTCCTAACCAGAGCCGCCGCCGTCGGAGGACTATTCAACACAAAACCCTCCGGGCCCACTGTCGGATTTCGTGGGCCCACCCCGGAACCCATTTGGCCGTTCTGAAACCTTAAACTCCTCAAACTCACATTGTCACTACTACTTTGCTGCTGCCGCTGCGGAGCGTCATACAACAAACCCTCGCCGCCAAAATCAGGATCGAGACTGACAGGGAGAAGGGACGGCGCCGGTGAGAGATTGAGGTTAGAAAAGGCGGCCTCTAGGTTTTGATCAGGGATCGGAAGATAAAACAAATTTTGCCTGTCCGGCGAGTTGAGATTGCAGACTGGGTATACGAATAAGCTGCGGCCATTGTTGTAATTAGATGTGGGAATCAACGAGGTTTCCGTACGATAATAATGTGGGTGGTTTTGTTGTGTGTTGCCGATTCTTTGCTCCATCGAAACGACGATCAAGAATTCGACCAAAGAAACTGCGGAGAAAAGAAAAGAAGAGTTATTGGAGCAGCCACAGAATCGAAAGGGTTTTGATAACGGGTTTTGTAGTTGGGTTTTATAATGAAAGTCCTAAATTTTTGGAATTTTAATTACTATTTAATAAACACTCAAAATTAAAATTATAGAAAAAGAAATTGGGTTAGGATTATGATTATGATTCTTTCTGGGATTTTTTTTTTCGAGATTTAGCAAGAGATGTGTATATATAGAGAGAGCAGGAAAGACTGACGAGTGAGAGAGAGACGAGCCATGCAATATTAGGAAAGTTTTTATGGAGTACCGGTATAAAAGTCATGGTTTGACTTTTTACTTTTTACTTATATTAAGAAATAGAATAAAATGACAAAATTATCTATATTTAATTTTTTATTTAATTATATATATTTTTGCACATTATTAGTGATGATCCATAAATATGCATAGAGAATATAAATATAACAATTAATAATAATGATATTATAAATAAATTATTATAAAAAACTAGATCATTTAAAATAAGTAGACATTTAATTTGGAATAAACTAAAATAGTAATAAATATTTTTATCATGAAGTAGGAGGGAGTAGTATTTTATTTTGAGGGTAGTGGCATCTAATATAACGTTCTTGTGTGAATTATCTTCCCTAATAATATTATTTTTAAAATTTATAAAATATTTTTTACAATTATTGAAAGTATTATGCATACAAGCCCAATCATGTGTATGATGATAAAGCATATCTTGTGTAATCAATCTTATTTATTTATTAATAAAAGAATTATTTATTAAAGGCATTTATTATCTACGTGGTCTTTGTTTTAATAATATGTGATAAACCCGTAGTTTTAAGCAGCGCTTTTAGAATAATGATGATGATCATTCTAATGAGATCTAAATTCTTAGAAAGCTTAAAACTAAAATAGTTCCCAATCATTGGATTACTAAATGGGGATTAGTGAATCAGGATAGATTGGTACATCGTTAACACTTTCGTTGGATGAGGATGATTGATCTCGTGATCATTTGTGTGGAACACTAAAAGCAGTATGTAGGTGCTTATTAGAGAATAAGTTCATTTGAGCGTGACTTCGCTAAGGAATACCTAATGGTTTTTACTTACCCGTCGATAGGAATTCTGTAGTGATAGTAATCTGAAATGATCCTTAGACTTGAGATCATCATAGTATCTTATATATAATGAATTACACTTTGACTTATTCCTTAAGACTCTTAGAGTATATCAAAGGGTATGCTTGGGTGTAATAAGTTATATATGAAGATAATGAATGATCGATAAAGAATCTACCACTTCTAGTAAAAGGAGAGATGTCTATGTGATTCGATAAATGATGACCAGGGAATCCTTGGCGAGGTGGAATGAAATTAGAAAGTAGTTTCTAATTTGCATTCATTGGGAGTTATTCATTTAGGAATCGAAATACATATAATTAAATAAAATAAGACTTGTGATGTAATTCCATATCTTATATTTAATTGGGACATTGTATGGTGGAAGGATTGAATTATGCGGTAACTATTTACTCGAAAGGTTCTTTTATGATTAATGTTGAAATCTATATTATCTGGAAAGTCGTTGATCATTTAGGGAGGCTTATCCTATTGTAGAATAAATATTATTTATTTAAATAAATTATTTGTTTAATTTATTTATTTAAATGAGATTAAATTATTCTAATTGATTTATTCACAATAGGTTTAATATGGAGAACCTAAAGGGTCACACCATAAAAGGAAGAATAATTATTTAAGAAGTTAATGGCATAATTGTAATAATATGTTAAGTATATTTAATTTAATCTATGGTGATAGAATAAATTAAATAGCTTAATATTATTATTTAATATTTTAGAAATATTAAATATAAATTAATAAGAGAGAGTCTTATTAATATTATTATAATTATTATTATTTTAATTTCTAAAAGGTTTAGGAATTAATTTAATATTAGTACTCTCATTTATTCTAATTGGATTAGGAAAGAAAATTAGTTAAAGGAGTTTAACTAATTATCCCTAATAGGATTAGGAGCCCATTTAATTAAAGAGTTTAATTAAATAAATAATACCTTATTTTAATTAAAATAGGGTTATATAATATCTTTATAAGAGAGTCTTATATTAGATATGAGATATCGTAATTCAAGATTTGGAGAGTACACCCTTTTCTTATTAGGATAGGAAAAACTAGGGTTTTGAGCAAATCCTTCTTCTTGAAAAATTTCCTCTTCTTGGTGGATCACTATAGAGGCCACACACTTGGGTGGCTTACATTAATCAAAGGAAGGAATCTACAGGAGATTGAGGAGATCGCGGAGAAGTAGGAGGTGAACTTCGTACGTGAGGAAGCTCGTTTCTACTGAGGTATGATTTCATAATTTCTTATTCTTCGTTTAATTAATAATATGCATAAAGGATGATCAAGGGTAATTGGTTTGTGAAAAATTTTAAAATCGATTTTATCTACGCTTATTTAAATTTTGCAATTTGATTGCTACTTTGATTTTCACGAAAACCTAACAGTGGTATCATGAGCCAAACTTTATGCGAATTATTAATTATTTTGATTTCATATATGTATGGGTATGTATTTAGAATAATTTATTGGGCATAATTTGTTGTATAAAATAATTATTTTTTTTAAAAAATAAAAATTTGAAAAAAAATTTATATCCAATTATAATAACATATTAACCAATAAATGTTTCAAAAATAAATATTATTATATATATATATATATCAATGGGGCCCACGGAAAGGAAAGAAAAAATTATTTTTTTTGGTCAAGCATGATTCACGGTTGCAATGAGTCCGGTTTTGTTGTTGGACGGTTATTCACTGATTACTCACGTTAACCGAGGCACAAAGCAAGGTCAGAAAATTTAAAAAATAATTTGCAATGCTTGGTCTCTTTTTTTTTGTTTTTTTCGTTGATCAAAGAAGAAAGAATGAAATAATAGGGTCCTAGCCACTTTTTAAAGAGTTGGACTTTTTTATTATATATATATATATATATAATTATTATATATATATATATATTAATTTTAATAATTTTATAATTAAAATAAAAGAGTTTATTTTAATCTTGAAATTGGATTTCATCTGACATAAAATTGCCCATTAAATGATACTCTATATATATATGGAATGATTTAATTTATTGATACATATGATGATATGTATGATAATAAATGGGATTGATTATGGATGATTGACCTAATATGATTGGATTTATTTTAGTTGGATGTTTGAATGAATGGGTTTTATTAAATGGGAATCTGCGTGCGTACCTCGTCTTTTACGGTTTTCTTCTTGATGTAAATTCTATCTCTCTCTATGTACTTTCCCTTGGCTTGCTTGATCGAGGTTTCTATTTAAATTAAATAGTTTAATGTAATAGGATTAGTTAGAATTTTTTAGAAGAACCAGAAGACCAAGAATCGAGGCGCTTGAAGACCCGTTTTGTAATGGAGCAGGGTTTAAATGTAATAGTTATATTTAAATGTTTATTCTTGCACCTAGGGTTTGACCTTTTGGTTCACTTGGTGGCTCTAGTGAACCAAACTAGAATAAAAGTCCATAATCAATCAAGGGTAGAATATAGTATTCTATATGTGCATGCTAGTATTATATATATTATATATTATGCAAACATGCTTCGCATGTTTAATAATATAATGGCGTATTTTATATATATATTTGCGTATGTAGCTAAACAAGATGAGACAAATAATAACAAATCCCTCAAAGTTTTTTTTTATTATTAAGTCTTAAGCGTTCAAAGATATTTAGAATATCGAGCGTAAGCTTCTAGCATGATAAAATTAATAGAGTATTAAATATTTAATATGAGTTTGTTGTGTCACCACAAGGCAAGTATTAAGTATTTAAGATGTTAATTATCACATTTGATGCTTATAAAGAAAATTGAACAATATTGTTTTTTGTTGTGTCACCACAAAGGCGATATTTTTTTTTTTTGAATATATGGAAGTGCTAGGTTGGACTTAACTTAGATAATTTTGATTCGGATGTGTCACCACTTGATCAAAATAATCTAAGAGGCAAAAACATAAGGAGTTACGTGTTGATGTAATTGTGAGGAGTTGTCTACCTATTTATTTATATATAGTTTGTTGTGTCACCACAAGGCTATATATATTTGAAATGGGATCCTTATTCTCACTAGCAAAAACTTTAATTAGATTTTCTTAGAACTATATAAATGAGGGTAATATAGTTTGAAGAAAATAGTGGGAGATACCGATATAAAATAAGACCTAATTTATTTTGGTAATTAATAAATGAATGTTTGCTAAAATATTGTCTTTTTACATGCGAATTTTGAAAATGTCACATTCACTAATTTCAACTTGAAGCATACTTGATCTTAACAAGTGGCCAGGATAGAAACTACTGCAATTTGGTTGAGGAATCTGAGAATTGTTCTCCTTCTTTGAAAAGATTTCTTATGTCCTAAATTAGCGTACTGCAAAAGTTGCGAGAGCGACCCTCGAGGAAGAGATTGCTACTTTTAAGCGGTGGCGAGAGATGATGCATCGTGGCTCGATGCATCATGCTCGCATCCATGAGTATGAGCTTGACGTCGGCATGAAAACATGGATGCTCTCTTATCTTCTTGCACCTTGGAGAGTTGTATGGTGAGCAAAAAGTAGAATTGCTAGATATGAAATATCTAAGGAGCTCTTAGATCTCGGATAATGAGAGGGACACTCTCTGAGTTGAGACTCGTGTCCTAAAGATGATCAATCGATTGAGCGTCTTGGGCGACTTGGGTTTCGTCGTGGATGGGGAGTTGAGTCGAGATTTAGTCTTGCGGTCACTCCCAGACACCTTCTCACAATTTGTTGTGAATTTTCACATGAATAAGTTGGATGTCGACTTGCGAATTACTTAACATGTTGAAAAGCTGCTTTGAAGGTCACTTCCCATCAAGAAGAACCATGTGTCTTCTTGGTGGATGATTCTTCAAGAAAAGGAAGAGGCCCAAGGTATCTTACGAAAGGAAGAAATCCAAGAAGGCTAAAGGAAAGGCGAAAGTGAAGGATCAAAAGAAAACTGATCCGACTATGAAGGAATTTGCTTCCATTGCGATAAGTAGGGTCCTTTGGAAGAGGCGCAAGGATTATCTTGCGAAAAAAAGCGAGAAGAAGCTTGGAAGCTTGAATCCTAATCGAGGTTTGTTTATGATTGAAATTAATTTTTACGAAAGTCGATCTTCTACTTGGGTATTGGATCTGGGATGTGGTTCTCACATATGTAATAATATCTCGGGGTAGTCGAAGTAGAAAATTTGAGCAAGGATGAGGTCGATCTACGAGTGGGAAATGGAGCAAAGGTTCTTTGCATTAGGTGTAGGGACTTATTGTTTTAACGCCTCTGAGGCGAGTTCATTAATTTAAATAATTGTTATTTTGTTCCAAATATCATTAGAAACATTATTTCTATCTCTGTATTGGATATGGATGGTTTTAATATTATAATAAAGAACAACGAGTTGTTCCATTTATAATGATAATGTTTTATATGGTGTTGGTAATTTCTGAAATGGACTTTATATACTTGACTTGCATGAAAATATATTTCAAATTGAACAAACTAATAAAAGGAAAAGAGATGATGTTAATTATACCTTCATGTACTTTGTAGACTTGGTCGTATTAATGAAACAAGATTATCAAGTTGCGTAAAGATGGGCTCTAGAGCTATCGATTATGAATCATATCGACTTGTGAATCTTGTCTCATGGGTAAAATGACTAAATCTCCTTTTAGTGGAAAAGGAGAAAGGATTCTGAGTTGTTAGCGTTGGTACACACAGATGTATGTGGACTATGACAACGGCCTTATACGAGGAGGTATTCTTATTTTATTACATTCCTTTGCGACCACTCAAGATTTGGATATGTGTATTTAATGAAATACAAATCTGAATCATTTGAAAAGTTCAAAGAGTTGAAGTGAAGTTGAGAAGCAAGCTGGTAAGAGTATTAAGATTCTTGATCGATCGAGGAGGAGAATACTTAAGTGGTGAGTTTCTCAATTGTCTCAAAGAAAATGGTATAATCTCACAATGGACTCCACCGGGGGCGCATACAAATGAATGGTGTATACGAAAGGAGAAATCGAACATTGTTGGACATGGTTCGATCTATGATGAGCTTTCTGAGCCTTCGGTTTCATACGGGGATATGCCTAGAATCATTTGCATACCTACTTAACAAGGTACCTACAAAATCCGTCCCCAAGACCCCCATATGAGTTATGGACGGGGAGGAAACCAAATCTTAAGCATGTTAAGACTTGGGGTTGTCCGACTTATGTCGAAAAAGTTTGAAAGCGATAAAGCTGCAGACTAGATCGACAAATGTAGATTTGTGGGATATCCTAAAGAAACATCGGGGTATTATTTCTATCATCAGTGATCAAAAGGTGTTTGTTGCGAAAAAACATGCGCCTTCTTGGAAAAGGAGTTTATCCTTGAAGGGTCGATTGGGAGTAAGATATATCTTGAAGAAGTTCAAGAACCACAAAATACTACTGAGATCAAAGTGAGGTACCTAACCAAGTAGAGATTCATACATACCACACCCTATTAAGTAAATCGGAAGAGTACCAAAGATGCAGAACGCGGTATGGACTTGTCATAGAAGATGACAATGAGGTGCGCATCATAGATGATGATGATCCATTGAATTCTGAGCAGGGCTATGAGTAGTAAAGACTCGGAGAAATGGCGAGAAGCCGTGAAATCGAGATGGACTCCATGTATGAGAACCAGTATGGACTTTGGTCTCACCACGAAGGCATTAAGCCTATTGGGTGTAAATGGGTCTTTAAAAAGAAAAGCTGGAGAAGCGGCGGCAAGGTAGAGACCTATAAGGCCCATTTGGTTGCAAAAGGTTTCAAACAAAGACAAGGAGTTGACTATGGCGAAACCTTCTCACCGATGTGATAATGCTCAAGTCCATTCGGATTTTGCTTGCGATTTGACTTACAATGACTACTGAAATCTGGCGGATGGGCGTGAAAGCGGCCTTCCTCGATGGGAAACTTGAGGAGGATGTGTATATGACACAACGGAGGATTTGTTTCAAAGTTGGGAACAAATCAAATGCAAGCTTCTGACGATCCATTTATGGATTAAAAGCGAAGCTTCTCGTGGGTGGAACATCCGTTTTGATGAGACAATCAAAAAGTTTGATTTTATCAAAATGAGGATGAACCATGTGTGTACAAGAAGGTTAGTGGGGTGCTATTTCATTCCTTGTATTATATGTTGATGATATATTGCGATAGGGAATGATATTCTATCTTATGAAACAATTAAAATACGGTTATCTAAACACTTCTCCATGAAGGACTTGGGAGAAGCATCCTATATTTTGGGGATAAAGATCTATAGAGATAGATCTAATAGGATGCTTAGCTTATCCCAAAGGCGATACATTGACATGATGCTAAAAAGGTTTAGCATGGAAGATTCAAAAAGAGGTCTCATCTTAGATGAGCCATGGAATACATCTCTCGAAAGCAAGCCCCAAAGACACACGAGGAGAAAGCGGTATGAGTAAGATTCCTTATGCTTGACAATAGGATCTATATATATGCGGTATGATATGTACTAGACGGATGTCGCTCATGCACTTAGTGTAACAAGCGAGATATCGGTCGAATCCGGGGAGAAGAACAACTTTGGAAGGCGGTGAAAAATATCTAAAGTACTTAAGAAGAACTAAGGATGTATTTCTTGTCTACGGTGGAGTGCGAATTAAAACTAGAGGCTTCACGGACTCAAGTTTTCAAAGCAGACCAAGATGATGATAAATCCGTTTGAGGTATGTGTTTACCTTAAGCGGTGGGCGCGATGAGTTGGAAAAGTTCAAGCGTAAACGATTCTTGATTGATGTGTGAGCGATACATAGGCTATGTGAAGTGAAGGCTGCGAAAGGAAGGCATTTGGATGAAGAAGTTCATTCTAGAACTTGGTGTGGTTCCTAGCATTAAAGGACCGGTGCCTTTATTACGTGACAACCTTTGGAGTACATTACATTGCATGACTAAGGAACCAGTCTCATCGAAATCGAACCGTGTTCTTGGCGATTTCATTTGATCGGAGAGATCATTGAAGAGAGCGTCACCACAGGCGTGTGGACTCTCAAGACAATATTGCGAGATCCATTTACTAAAGCGTTAAACAACGTGCGGTTTGATCGTCACTTTAGAAGATGGGTATGAGATACCACGGCGATTGGCTTTAGTCTGAGTGGGAGATTGAAAGTATTATGCATCTACAAGCCGATCATGTATGATGATAAAGCATATCTTGTGTAATCAATCTTATTTATTTATTAATAAAAGAATTATTTATTAAAGGCATTTATTATCTACATGGTCTTTGTTTTAATAATATGTGATAAACCCGTAGTTTTAAGCAGCGCTTTTAGAATAATGATGATGATCATTCTAATGAGATCTAAATTCTTAGAAAGCTTAAAACTAAAATAGTTCCCAATCATTGGATTACTAAATTGGGGATTAGTGAATCGGATAGATTGGTACATACATCGTTGCTTGCTCGTTGGATGAGGATGATTGATCTCATGATCATTTGTGTGGAACACTAAAAAGCAAGTATGTAGGTGCTTATTAGAGAATAAGTTCTTTGAGCGTGACTCGCTAAGGAATACCTAATGGAGTTTTACTTACTGTCGATAGGAATTCTGTAGTGATAGTAGTACAAATGATCCTTAGACTTGAGATCATCATAGTATCTTATATATAATGAATTACACTTTGACTTATTCCTTAAGACTCTTAGAGTATATCAAAGGGTATGCTTGGGTGTAATAAGTTATATATGAAGATAATGAATGATCGATAAAGAATCTACCACTTCTAGTAAAAGGAGAGATGTCTATGTGATTCGATAAATGATGACCCGGGAATCCTTGGCGAGGTGGAATGAAATTAGAAAGTAGTTTCTAATTTGCATTCATTAGGAGTTATTCATTTAGGAATCGAAATACATATAATTAAATAAAATAAGACTTGTGCGGTAATTCCATGTCTTATATTTAATTGGGACATTAGTATGGTGGAAGGATTGAATTATGCGGTAACTATTTACTCGAAAGGTTCTTTTATGATTAATGTTGAAATCTATATTATACGGAAAGTCGTTGATCATTGGGAGGCTTATCCTATTGTAGAATAAATATTATTTATTTAAATAAATTATTTGTTTAATTTATTTATTTAAATGAGATTAAATTGTTCTAATTGATTTATTCACAACTTAGGTTTAATATGGAGAACCTAAAGGGTCACACCATAAAAGGAAGAATAATTATTTAAGAAGTTAATGGCATAATTGTAATAATATGTTAAGTATATTTAATTTAATCTATGGTGATAGAATAAATTAAATAGCTTAATATTATTATTTAATATTTTAGAAATATTAAATATAAATTAATAAGAGAGTCTTATTAATATTATTATAATTATTATTATTTTAATTTCTAAAAGGTTTAGGAATTAATTTAATATTAGTACTCTCATTTATTCCTAATTGGATTAGGAAAGAAAATTAGTTAAAGGAGTTTAACTAATTATCCCTAATAGGATTAGAGCCCATTTAATTAAAGAGTTTAATTAAATAAATAATACCTTATTTTAATTAAAATAGGGTTATATAATATCTTTATAAGAGAGTCTTATATTAGATATGAGATATATCGTAATTCAAGATTTGGAAGTACACCCCTTTTCTTATTAGGATAGGAAAAACTAGGGTTTGAGCGAATCCCTTCTTCTTGAAAAATTCCTCTTCCTTGGTGGATCACTATAGAGGCCACACACTTGGGTGGCTTACATTAATCAAAGGAAGGAATCTGCAGGAGATTGAGGAGATCATGGAGAAGTAGGAGGTGAACTTCGTACGAGGAAGCTCGTTTCTACAAAGGTATGATTTCATAATTTCTTATTCTTCGTTTAATTAATAATATGCATAAAGGATGATCAAGGGTAATTGGTTTGTGAAAAATTTTAAAATCGATTTTATCTCGCTTAGCTATTTTTTGCAATTTGATTGCTACTTTGATTTTCACGAAAACCTAACAAAAAAATACTTTTATTATACTGATTATAATTAAAAGGCTTAAATATAAATTACTATCCTAAACTATGGACCATATTCCACTCAAATGATCCACCTTTCAATTTTATCGATTGGATGATTGAACTATTAATTTTTTTCCACTTCCATTCGGTTGGAGTCATCACGTCGGAAATTTGCCGACGTGGGCCGTTTCAGATGGGTCAGAGTTAAGCTGATGTGTAACAAAAAAAAGAATATTTTAATTTTTGATTAAACATTTATTATACATTAAGGGATACAATTGTCAAATTACCTTATATTAAATATTAATACCAATTAAAAACAACAAAAGACTAAATAAAACAAATAGATACGGATCAAATCCCTCATCCCCCAACTTCGATCAAAGCTATTCACTTACAGAAGAAATCGATCATCACTCACAGAAAATGGCCAACTTCAATCCAAAAAAATCTAATTTCTCACAAAATCCAATCGCCGGCGCCGGTTATTTCGTACCCCACCCACTGTATTCAATGGAAATTTACATGATGGATTTCATCTTCCTCCATCTCACTTCCATCATGACCGCATCACCCATGCTCGGTACCGCCATCATCAACATCACACCAACAAAAAACAAATTCCACCAAATTAAAATCACACCCTTGTATTGTCGATTTGAGGTACTGAGTAATCGAAACCATTTATGTAAGACCCCAACTTTTTATAAATAAAGATTTAATTTCTCTAATTATTATTTTAAAATAGTAAGGGGTTGATTTGATTAATGTGGTTAGTTATGGGTAAAATGCGCAAATATTTCAAATAAGCAAGTGGTTATAAAATATTCATTTTTATCGGAGAATATTCGTTTGGTCGTGGAATATTCTTGCTTTGTTGGGGGAATATTAAATGCAATGACTAGAGACTTGTGTGGGCCCCATAACAGTGAAAGTGATTGGATGAAGAAAGACAAGTATAAGTTGTTTATAAATAACTTGGTAATTGTTATTACAATTATCTTGTTGGAATACAAATTGGTTAAAACACGATGTCTGGCGTTGTTGCACGAATAATAATACGGTATTGCACCAATTATTGATTTTTACGTAAGAAGGCACTACTCAATAATTATTACGATAATTCTTTATTCATTATTTTATTTTATTGATTCAATAATTCTGCGTTGATATTTTATATTTTTGTTGTTTCAATAATTGTCACTACACAAGTATTTTCCATTATCGAGCAATAATTCATATTATCTGAATAATATTATTAGATAACATTATTGGCAATGTCTAAAAAGTTACGTCTAAGGAGAGGTTTGGTCACCTAATTGCTTACATGAAGGAGAAATCCTTATTGGAAAGCCCCTCTTTCTGAGGAACTATGCGGTTGTCGGTATTGTGATTCTGTAATATTATTTGTGAATAATTAATTATTGATTTATATGATGAGGAGAATATTCATTTTATGTGGATATAGATGGAGAAAATTTTTAAAGTGACAATTGTTGAAAATCGATATTTTATCTTTTTTGATAAAATAATATTTTATTATATTATTATAATATAATAATGATGATATTTTTACAATGAATGTGGGATATATGAGTATATAAGGAGAAGGAGTATTTTTGTTGCAAAAATTGTTTAAAACATGTTAAACATGTCTGTAGGCTCATTTCTATTGATCGAAATTTGATTATAGCTTTGTAAAATCGCTTGGTTTGTGGATTTGGTCCAATTTCATTTGGAATTTGGAAAACTTTTCTTCTGCAATAATGAAATTTCCTATGAAAAAAACATGCGATTTGAATTTTTCTGATAAAAGGGTTATTTATTATGAATTATTGAAGTTCCGTAGTTCTGAAATAATTGATTTTTGAAAGTTTTTATTATATATTTTAAGAAAAATGTTTTTCCCATTTGAGTGACACATGTTAATGGTTGAAATCAGATTCTTTGGTGTGCTAAGGAAATTAAGAAAAATATATTATTATTTTATTAAATTTTCTGCTTTGGTGTTCTAAGCATTTTCCTATAAATAGGGTGCTTAGGTTAGAATTGAAAATCACACCAGAAACTGAAATCTTCTCTCTTTTTCTCTCTCGATATATTGATCGTATTCTTGTGAGTATTTTAGTACTTTGAGTATTGCTATACGGTGCAAGTTCTTTCAGCACTATATCTAGTATTCCAGTCAGAAGTACTATCCTTTTTAGGTAAGGGATGCTATTTTCTTCGTAAGTGATATTATTTCTTCAATATCATTATGCCGAAATATTGGTTGGAACTTTTTATCAAATTTGGAACTTTTTCATGTAGGGGTTACTATTCATGAGTTACTATTCACGAGTTACTATTCATGAGTTACTATTCACGAAGCATGATGATTTTTTTTTGTGAAATTTCTATCTTTTAATGTCGGAGTTACTATTCACGTATACGGCACTATTCACGAATACGACACTATTCACAAAAAAATTAAAAAAAAAAAATTCTGTGTCCAAGATTGTCTGTTATGATTCCTATCATTGATTGGATCTATGTTTTGGTCTTCATTCTTGAATTTTACTCCACTCTGGTTATTTATGAAGTATTTTTGAAAAAGTTGTTTAAAACATGTTAAACATGTCTGTAGGCTCATTTCTTGACTGAAATTTGATTATAGCCTGTAAAATCGCCCGTTTATGGATTTCGGTCAATTTTTTTTTGGAATTTGGAAACACTTTCTTCTGTAAAGTTGTAGATAATGAAATTTCCTATTGAAAAAACATGTGGTTCGAATTTTTCTGATAAAAGGGCTATTTATTATGAATTATTAAAGTTCCGTAGTTCTGAAATAATCTATTTTTGGAAGTTTTTATTATATATTTTAAGAAAAACATTTTTCCCATTTGAGTGGCACATATTAATGGATGAAATCAGATTCTTTGGTGTGCTAAGGAAATTAAGAAAAATATATTATTATTTTATTAAATTTTCTGCTTTGGTGTTCTAAGCATTTTCCTATAAATAGGGTGCTCAGGTTAGAATTAAAAATCACACCAGAAACTGAAATCTTCTCTCTCTTTCTCTCTCGATATATTGAGCGTATTCTTATGAGTATTTTAGTACTTTGAGTATTGCTATATGGTGCAAGTTTTCAAAGACTATATCCGAGATTCGGTCGTAAATATTATCCTTTTGAGGTAAGGATGTTATTTTCTTTCGTAAGTGATATTATTTCTTCAATATCATTATGCCAAAATATTGGTTGGAACTTTTTATCAAATTTGGAACTTTTTCATGTCGGGGTTACTATTCACGAGTTATTATTCACGAGTTACTATTCATGAGTTACTATTCACGAGTTACTATTCACGAAGCATGATAATTTTTTTGTGAAATTTCTATCTTTTAGTGTCGGAGTTACTATTCACGTATACGACACTATTCACGATATCTGACTATTATTCACGATCATCGACACTATTCACGGAAAAATTAAAATTTTCTTTTCTACGTGTCCAAGATTGTGCATTATGATTCCTATCTTTGATTGGATCTATGTTTTGGTCTTCATTCTTGAATTTTACTCCACTCTGGTTATTTATGAAGTATTTTTGAACTTGGATTGTTTAAAGTACGAATCCTTAATATTTGTTCTTTTGTTTCACTGGATTCGTTTTCTTTAAAATATTTTTCATCATCCTCAGTCCTAAATGATGATCTAACTAAATATCTTTGGCCTGTAGTGCAAAGATGAATGATTTCTGCTGAATATCTTTGGCCCGTAGTGCAAAGATGAACAGGTGTTTAGATGAACATGACCAACTGGTGAATATCTTTGGCCTGTAGTGCAAAGATGAATATTTGATTCCAGATATATATTGATTTATGTTACAGGGATAAAATATTGATGATGGACTTTTAAATTCATAGATAATAGTAGATTTCATTCTCTACGTAACTCTTCTATGAATTATTATTTCCGCTGCGAATATTGATTTAAAACTTGTTGTCTATTAGATTTTTCCCTATTGAAGACTAACGATAATTTGTTCTATATTATCTTAGTCATAATGTTCTTTACTGGGCTAGTTGAGCTCACCATTTTCCTTGTTGTTCCATTTTTCTTCTCAGGAGGCGAGAATGTATGAAAGTACTAGCTAGGGGGGTGTGGAATGATGATTCTAGAAGTGGTTCTAGTAGTCCTCACTATTCTGTAAAAATAGTGTATTAATAATTGTAATGAGGACTTATTTGAGTGTGAATATTGTCTAGATGACAATATTTGTATTTAAACTCACAGTTTTTATGTTGTATTAATAAAGTTGTAGTTGTTTCTGTACCATGTATTTTGACGACTCAGAATGGGTGTTGTATACCTATTTTGGGGGCGTCATAGTTGGTATCAGAACTTAGGGATATGATCTCTGGCGGAGATCAGGGAATAGAACTAGGAGGGGAGAGACGAGTAAATCCTTCGCTAGTGTGTCCTACCTAAGCTTATTTGTTGGTCGGTCATAATATATGTGTATTATGTGATATGTTAATTTGTTAAATTAACCCTTATTTTATGACAGTATTTGAGAATGTCGACTGAGAATATTAACAATGGAGTGAATGAGACTGTAGAGAAAGCTCTCATCGCCAACCAAGATAATGTGATGTCAGGCGAAGAAAGAATTAGAGATATCCATGTGGTGAGTGAAGAATTAATAGTTGCACCCGAGATAGTCATGCAGAGGTCGTGAATGAGAGTGAGGAAGAAGAGGAAGAAGAGGAACCTGAGGAGAATTTATTAGAAGAATTTTATGATCGAAATTTAGAATTACAAAATCGTATTCATGAGTTAGAAGAGCGAAGTGAAGAATCTAAGCAAAGGTCATCGTGGAGCAAAGAGATGCAACAATTCTAAATTGTGCTACCCGATGTACGATGCTTGAACAGAAGCACTCTTTGGCAGAGTATAAGATATTAGAGCTGGAATCTGAGAATGCTATGATCAAAGTTCTGATGAAAGAAGAAGCAACCAAACGAATGAGAATGGAGGATGCATGGGTAAAAGCTACACGACACGTTGATATTGTAGAAAAAGATGTCTGATCCAATAAGGCCAAAATAGATGAAATGGATTTCGCTTTATGGACAACAATTGGGAGAATCCAACATCGAGTTTGGAATTACCCTATGCAGAGCGGTCAACCTCAATTCGATATGGATCAGAGAGTAATGATTGAAATCATGGATCAGGAATTCGACGAAGCAATGACGGGTGGAATGTACTCTATAGCAAAGTTAAGTCCAGTTAGGACGGTGGCACCAGAGGCGGATATGAACAAGTCAAAGTCAACGGTTCCTAGAAGAGCGTTTGTTGTGACTACCCAAAACGTGAGGAACTTGAACGAAGGTATCACGTGTTAGTTAATTATAAATTCTTGCAAAGTTTATACCTTATTAGATACCGGTTCTACCATTCATTTATTTTTCCTGCTTGTGCTCAACGTTTAAACTTGACTCCAGAGAAATTAGACTTTGATTTATCTGTGTAAACTTCGTTAGGAGAAACTTTCATCACATCCACTATTTATAAATCTTGTTTGATCCAAGTTCGCACCATCACATTACCTGTTGACCTTATCTCTTTAAAGATACTTGCATTTGACGTGATTTTAGGGATTAATTGATTAACTACTCATCATGCCAAATTGATTGCTTTTGTAAGGTTGTTAGTTTTCATATTCCTAAGCAACCTGTTATTCGAATTTAAGCAACCAAACCATTGAAGTCAAACTCTTTCATATCAAGCCGTAAAGTCATTCGTTTATTGAAAAATGGATGTCAAGCTTTCTTAGCCATGTTATGGACTTGAACAAAAATACGTCAGATTTGAATGATATTTACATTGTTAGTAAATTTCGACGTATTTTTGAAAAAATTTCTCGCCTACTCCCAGGGCGTGATATTGAATTTTGTATCGACTATGAACCCGAAGACAAAACCCATTTCTAAAATCTCACATCGAATGGCTCTATTGAACTTCGAGGAGTTAAAACCCAACTATAGAAGTTGATAACCGAGCCTCTATCGGTGACTTCTTTTGTGGAATGCACCGCCGGACTCTTCGTAGGGGACGCCATATTCGCATGCGATAGTAAATCGATAGGTGTCATTGTGACGTGCTATCCAAGGTTGGGATGTGAGTCACAGTTGAGAGCAACCTAAGTCGGTAATCAAAATATGTAGCTTTCTAGGCTTAGTTGGTTATTATCGGAGATTCGTTAAAGGATATTCTCGAATCGCTATACCATTAATGTGACGCCCCCAAAATAGGTATACATCACCTATTCTGAGTCATCAAATACATGGTACAGAATACAAATACAACTTAATTATACAACTATCGTGTAAAGTACGACAAAACATAAGCTGTGAGTTTTAATACAAATATTGTCGTCTAGACAATATTCAAACTCAAATTCAATATTATTACATTTATTTTCCACTATTTCACTGAATAGTAAGGACTACTAATGCTATCATCTGGTCCGTCACTCCGTTCCCCGACTAGTCCCTGCTACGTTCTCATTTCCTGAAGAGAACAATAAAAGTAAAAGGGTGAGCTCAACTATCCCAATAGGAAATATTATAACTAAGATAATGCAGAATATATTATCGTTAGCCTTCAACAGTGTTAAATTGATACAATATAACAACCATCAAGTTTAACTGCAGCGGAACAAGCAATCCATTAAAAGAGTCAAATAGAGAATAAAATCTACTATCTTTTATGATTTAAAAGGTTTTTCATCACTTTTATCGTTGGGACTCATCTTAATAAATAATCCACATCATCGAATCACCCCTGCACTATGGCCAAGGATATTCTTTAGTATCACGACCACAATTATCCATGCACTACGGGGTAAAAATATTTGTGTATTCAATAATGGTCATGATCATGCCAACAACTGTCCATCAATGCACTACGGGCCAATGAGGACTTTTACCACATCATTTGTAACATTACGGTCATGATTACACCGAATAATCCCTAGTCATAATCATACTAAGTCCATCTATGCACTATAGGCCACAGATGACTTTCTACAAAATATAAACATGAGGATGATGACAATGATATAAGAATTCAATAAAAACAAGTTCAAGAATTAATTTATACAGGAACTAATAATGTCCAAATTGTCAACATGATACTGCTTTGTAGAGTAAAATTCAAGAATGCTCAGAAGAATATTTCCATGAAAAGATACTGGATGAAGCGCAAATATCAAGGATATTCCACTAATTTCATGGAGTATAGAAGTCAAAACTTTAACCAATTTGAATATAACAAGGAATGGAATAACAAAAGAAATCACCGGGCATGCGATAGGCGCACATGCGAGTTATTCCAATGAATAATAAATAACGGAATCAGTCGGCGTAAAATGCATGAGACAGGATATTCCAAGCAGAATAATAAAGGCGGAATCGGTCCGGCGTAAAAGCGCATGTGATGTGGATATTCTAACGAGAATAATAAAGAGCGGAACCAGTCCGGCCAGAAACGCATAGATAGGATGTTCCAACAACAGGATAAATAATGGAACCAGGTCCGGCGTAAACGCACAGACAGGATGTTCCAATAGAATGATAAAGAATGGAATAATGAAGAATTTTATCAAGTATAGGGTAGCTGCGCAGTATCTGAGTTATTCCAATAGAATAATAAAGAATGGAATAATGAAGTTCTCTTCATAGATAAGAAAGAAATAATACTCCCTACCTTTAGAAAAAGCGGATCTCTTGAAATAGTGAGGTAACAGACTTCTCTTCTTCTTTTCTATAATTTCTCTCTATAATAATCGCTCTAAAGCTTTTGTTAATTGGTGAGAAATGAAGGAAGAATGAGCTTCTATTTATAGAAAATATAGTTTCGATAATCAACACGTTTTGGGGCTCGAAAAATTTCAGTACAATACCTCCAATTTTTTCTTTATTTTTAATTTAGTTATGGAAGTATTATCAAACTTTCACCACCTCCTCTAATAGTAAATAATGTGATTCAATAGTAAATTATGTGAATCAATAGTTCTAGATATGTGAAAATACGAATTACAGTATAGTACCTCCATCTATACCTCCATTTTTAACTTAGTCATGCAAGTATTATCAATCTTGTACCAACTCCCCTAATAGTAACAAGAATGTGAAACAATAGTATACACATGTGAACAAATAGTTATAATCATATGAAATAATAGCAATCAATTGCTCATTTATCAGGTTAAATATTCGATTGGTCAATATAACCTCCAGGACATTAATTATTATCGAAATAATTGTCGATTTTCACTAACACAAATAATTCCAACACAATGAAACCATTTTATCAAAATATAAATTTTAAAATTTGAAGTTTGATTTTTCCAAAAAAAGTCAACTGTTGATTTTTTGACAAATAGTGAATTCGGAAAATTTTGTGTTTATAGACTATTTTACTAATTTCATAGTTAGGACTCAAATATCACGTCCGCGTCTCCAAATTCAACTCGAACACAACTTCAATTTTAATAACATTCATCATTAATATTATAACTCACAATATTTATCAACCAGGTCGTTCCCAGGAAAGAGGGGGCTTTCCAATAAGGATTTCTCCCTATTGGCGTGCAATTAGGTACCAAATCTCTCATTGACTGAACTTCTAGACATTGTAAATATTGCAATTTAATAATATGAATAAGCGTGTCAAATCTCAATTATTGATTTAATAAAATAATATATTATGCAGATGATCTTTACGACAATAATCGAATCAATAATATGAGAGATATGATCAAAGAATCATCAGTAGCAATAATTGAGTATAAGAAAGTGACTTCTCACGTAAGCATCAATAATCAATACAGTGTACTACTTATAACGACCATGACGTATTCTTTGTACTTTTAATACCGGGTAGTTCAACAGTTAACGGTAAAACTTCCACCGTTATTTTCATAAAGTATTTTTGTCTTTTTCACAATTCGATAATAATTCCATTGTGGGGGTCCACCAATGATTGTGCCGTTGTAAGAATATTCCCTGTTAAAACGAATATTCCCCGACCATTCGAATATTATATAACAACTTGCATACTTTGCAAAAATTTTAAATATTACCCACAACTATAACATTATATCAAATCCATACCATAATATTCAAAAATATATTTCGAGAAAATTTAATCTTTATTCAAAAAGTTGGGGTCTTACAACCTCCCTTCTTATGAAATTTCGTCCTCGAAATTAGGGTGCGTACCTGGTATGTCGAAGAGGTAAGGATATCTTGATTTCATCTCAGATTCTAACTCTTAGGTCATTTCTTCCACATCGTGGTTTCTCCATAAAACTTTGACTTGAGGTATAACCTTGGAGCGTAGAATATGATCATTTTTATCCAAGATTTTAACAGGTAACTCTTCATACGTTAAATTTTCCTCTATCTCGTCTGGTTCTAATTCAATAATGTGGTTCGGGTCTTTCACATATTTACGTAACATAGATATGTGAAAAACGTTATGAACACGAGACATACATGGCGGTAAAACGAGTCTATACGCCACAGTTCCTACTCAATCGAGGATTAAAAATGGGCCAATGAATCGAGGGTTGAGCTTTCCTCTATTTCCAAATCTTGTAACTCTTTTCCATGGAGCAACACGTAACAACACATGATCTCCAATATCGAATTCTACGTCCTTTTGATGAAGATCAGCATAACTCTTTTGTCGATCTTATGAGGTTTTTATACGTTGTCGGATCGTTTGAATCTTTTTCGTAGTCATACGTACCAACTCTGGTCCCAACAACGTTGCTTCACCCACCTCATCCCTGCATACTATAGAACGACACTTTCTTCCATACAATGCCTCAAATGGAGCCATGCCAATACTTGCTTGATAATTGTTGTTGTAGGAAAACTCCACCAATGGTAGGAACTTATCCCAACTTCCCTTAAAGTCAAGGACACAGAGTCTTAATAGATCTTCAAGAGTTTGAATGGTCCTCTCCGACTGCCCGTCCGTCTGAAGATGATATGCCGAGCTAAATCGTAAATCCGTGCCCATAGCTTTTTGCAAACTAACCCAAAATCTTGAAGTGAATCTTGGGTCTCGATCAGAAACTATGGATACTGGCATACCATGAAGTCTTACAATCTCGTTTATGTACATACGAGCAAGACGTTCAAGTGTATAAGTTTCTCGTATAGGTAGGAAATGAGCAGACTTGGTCAATCTATCAACAATGACCCAAATTGCATCTATGCCTTGAGAAACCTTGGGAAGACCAGTAACAAAATCCATAGTAATGTGCTCCCACTTCCATTCTGGAATTTCAAGTGGTTGCAATGGACATTTTGGTACTTGATGCTCCGCTTTAACTCGTTGACAAATTAGACACCTTGAGATAAATAGCGATATCTCTCTCTTCATATTGCTCCACCAAAATGTATGGCGAAGATCACGATACATTTTGGTACTCCTGAGATGGATTGCAAAGCGGTGTGTTGTTGCGCGCCTCCATCATGATTTTATACTTTAAATCGTGGTCGTTAGGAACATAAAGTCCGGAGTTGACTCAAGTATTCCTTCTTCATCGATTCTTGCTTAAGATATAGCACCTTCGCACTTTCTTCCTCATACGCATCATCTCGGATCAGAAGCTCGAGCAACTTTAACTTTATCAATTAAAGTCGGTTCTACTCGTATGTTTGCCATCATCATGTGGGTCCCTAGAGTCTTTATCTCTAACTCCATCCTTTGCAAGTCATACAAAATGGGCCTTTGCGTTGACAATATTGCACTCGTACCCGCATATGATCTTCTACTCAGTGCGTCAGCTACCACGTTTGCTTTTCCAGGATGGTATTGGATGGTATGACCATAATCTTTCAATAGTTCAAGCCAACGTCGTTGTCGCATGTTGAGTTCCTTTTGAGTGAAGAAATATTTGAGGCTTTTATGATCTGTGTAAATCTCCACCTTCTCTCCATACAGGTAATGCCTCCAAATCTTAAGCGCAAAAATGACAGCTGCCAACTCTAGATCATGAGTAGGGTAATTCCTCTCATATTCTTTGAGTTGTCGTGAGGCATAGGCTATGACTTTCCCATGTTGCATGAGAACACATCCTAACCCTTTGCAGAAGCATCCTTTGTAGATGACAAATCCCCTCCGAGCGGATGGTATTGTCGAACAGGTCTTTGAAATGAGTCTCCTCTTGAGTTCTTGAAAATTCTTCTCATATTCCTCACTCCAACCGAACTTTGTATCTTTTCGAGTCAGCTGAGTTAATGGAGTAGCGATTCGAGAAAATCCTTCAACAAATCTCCGATAATAACTTATTTAATTAATCCAGAAAGCTACGTACTTCGGTCACTGATTTAGGTTGCTCCCAGCTTTGAATAGCTTCAATCTTTGTTGGGTCAACAGATATTCCATGACTTGATATCACGTGCCCAAGGAATGCAACTTCCTCAAGCCAGAACTCGCATTTCTTCAACTTGGCATATAGCTTATTTTCACGAAGCTTTTGGAGTATCAGCCTCAAGTGTTGCTCATGATCTTCATGGCTTTTGGAATATATGAGGATGTCATCAATAAAGACGACCACAAAATGATCCAAATATTCCTTGAATACTCGATTCATCATATCCATGAAGGCAGCAGGAGCATTAGTCAATCCAAAAGACATGACTAAGAATTCATAATGCCCGTCTCGAAGTTCGAAGGCGGTCTTTGGAATATCCTCGTTTTAACCTTCAAATTGATGATATCGAGCGAAGATCGATCTTTGAAAAAATTGTGCTCTTGTATGGCGATCAAACAGTCATCAATACGTGGTAATGGGTACCTATTTTTGATGGTGACATGATTCAACTCCCGATAATCAATACTAAAGTCGCATACTCCCATCTTTCTTCTTCACGAATAGAACAGGAGCACCCCAAAGAGACGTGCTAGGACGAATGAAACCAATGTCTAAAAATTCCTGCAATTGGGTCTTTAACTCCTAAATTTCAATAGGAGACATTCGATATGGGGCTTTGGAAATGGGTTTTATACCGGGTTCAAGGTCGATACAAAATTCAACTTCACGCCTGGGGGGTAGGCGGGAAGTTCTTCAGAAATACGTCGGGAAATTTATTAACAATAGAAATATCCTTTAAATCGACGTATTATTGTTGTTTAAATCCGTGACATGAGCTAAGAAAGCTTGACATCCGTTTTTCAATAAACGAATAGCTTTATGGCTTGAGATGACCGTGATTGATTTTAATGGTTTGGTCGCTTGAATTCACATAATAGGTTTATTAGGAATATGAAAGCTAACAACCTTACTTAAAACAATCAATTTTAGCATGATGAGTAGTTAACCAATCAATCCCTAGAATCACGTCAAATGCAAGTATTTTAAGGAGATAAGATCGACAGTAACGCGATGCGATTCTGGAATTTGAATCAAACAAGACTTATAAACGATTGGATGTAATGAAGGTTTCTCCTAATGGAGTTTCAACAGATAAGTCAAAGTCTAATTTCTCCGGAGTCAAATTTAAACGTTGAGTGCAAGTAGGAGAAATAAAAGAATGGGTAGAACCGGTATCAAATAAGGTATAGACTTCACTAGAGTTTATGATAAGCTTACCCGTGATAACCTCGTTTGGGTTCCTTGCTTTCTGGGAGGTCACAACAAACGCTCTCCCTTGCACTACCGGCTTTGACTTTTCTGGGACGGCCTTTGGTGCCTCCATCCTAGCTAAACTTGTCTTCGGTGAACGAAAAAATCGAGCTAAGTGACCTTCCCTTCCATAATTATAACATGCTTTGGACGGCATCGCGCAGTTTGGACTGATGTGTCCCTCCCCTCCGTATTTGAAGCATATGATAGGTGGTCGTTCTCCTTCCTTGACAACGGGTGTTGGTGCTGACGTCTTTCCATCATTGTTGAATCTCCTCTTCTTGAAATGTCTATTCTTATTGTCTTGGCTATGATTACCACTGAAGTGGTTACCATTTCTGGCATGTTGATTCCTTCCACGCTTGTTGTCACCGTTTCGATGACTGTTACCACTGGTATTTTCATGCTGTCGGCTGCTTTCTATTGGTTGTGTTGACTCGTTACCGCGCTCCAATAACTGAGCCCTATTTACAACATCTAAGTACAAACACAGTTTATGAGAAATAAGATATTGACGTATCTCCAGTTTCAAACCTCTTAAAAACATTCGCGTCATTCGCTCCTCATTATCGACCAAATGAGATGCAAACCGGGATAACTCCGCAAATTTAGCCTCGTATTGCGACACGGTCATATTGTTTTGTTCCAACTTGATAAACTCCAACTCCTTCATGTGACGAATACTTTCGGGAAAGTACTTGTCGTTGAATAGCTCTTGGAACTTCTCCCAAGACATCTTGAAAAGGCAATTTGGAGTACGCTTTTTCTGATTCCCACCGATGAATCGCCTCTTTCACGCAACATGAAGGTGGCGAAGGGAACCTTTTGCTCCTCGGAGCATCCCATGACATCAAATATCTTGGTGATCTGCTTTATCCATGCTTCAGCCTTAAGTGGTTTTGGCTCTCCAATAAACTCCGGTGGTCCCAGCTCCTTGAAGCATTTAGCGGTAACCGTCCGAGAGTTTCCAGTGTTTCCACCTACATTTTGGACAGGAGCCACTCTCGCCTGATGTTGTATGAATTGCATAAAGCCTCTAAACATTCCATCGTTCATCATTGGTCAGTGTTATTGTTTGCATGAGGATTGTCGCCTTCTTCCGATGCACATTATTACGATTGTTGATCCATGGAGACTCAGCGGTCTCTTGTGCCCCATTGCTATTCTCAATATTCTCGGATGCCATTTTCAAACATCGCAACAAAACAAGGGTTAATTGACATGCAACATTTATCTCTATACTCGACCAACCAATTAAATACCAAAAAATTAGGTAGGTCATACTTGTGAATGAATTCCCGCCTCTCCCTCCTAGTTCTAGTCTCACATCTTAGCCAGGATCATATCCTTAAGCTTTGATACCAATTTGTGGCGCCCCAAAATAGGTATACATCACCTATTCGAGTCGTCAAATACATGCAAGATGAGAATACAAATACAACTTAATTATACAACCGTCGTGTAAAGTACGACAAAACATAAGTCGTGAGTTTTAATACAAATATTATCGTCTAGACAATATTCAAACTCAAATTCAATATTATTACATTTATTTTCCACTATTTCCTTTGAATAGTGAGGACTACTAATCTTTATCATCATCCGTCCATCACTCCGTTCCCCGACTAGTCCCCTCGCTACGTTCTCATTTTCTCGAAGAGAACAATAAAAGTAAAAGGGTGGGCTCAACTAGCCCAAGAGGGAAATATTATGACTAAGATAATGCGAGAATATATTATCGTTAGCCTTCAACGATTGTTAAAGCGATACAATATAACAACCATCAAGTTTAACTACTGGTGAACAAGCAATCCATTAAAAGAGTCAAGTAGAGAATAAAATCTACTATCTTTTATGATTTAAAAGGTTTTTCATCACTTATATCATTTGGGACTCAAACTTAATAAATAATCCACATCATCGAATCACCCCTGCACTACGGCAAAGATATTCTTTAGTATCACGACCATAATTATCCATGCACTACGGGCCAAGAATATTTGTGTATTCAATAATGGTCATGATCATGCCAACAACTGTCCATCATGCACTACGGGCTAATGAGAACTTTTACCATATCATTTGTAACATTACGGTCATGATTACACCAAATAATCCCTGGTCATAATCATAACAAGTCCATCTATGCACTATAGGCCACAAATGACTTTCAACAAAATATAAACATGAGGATGATGACAATGATATAAGAATTCAATAAAACAAGTTCAAGAATTAATTTATATAGGAACTAATAATGTCCAAATTGTCAACATGATACTGCTTTGTAGATTAAAATTCAAGAATGCTCGGAAGAATATTTCCATGAAAAGATCTTTGGATGAAGCTTAAATATCAAGGATATTCCACTAATTTCATGGAGTATAGAAGTCAAAACTTTAACCATTTGAGTATAACAAGGAATGAAATAACAAAAGAAATCACGGGCATGCGATAGACCGCAGCACATACGAGTTATTCCAATGAATAATAAATAACGGAATCAGTCCCCGTAAAAGCATGCACGTGAGGATATTCCAACAGAATAATAAAGGCGGAATCAGTCCCCAGAAACGCATGCATGACAGAATATTCCAATGAGAATAATAAGAAGGCGAAACCATGTCCGACGTAGAACGCATGCATACATGATGTTCCAACAGAATGATAAATAATGGAACCAGTCAAGGCGTAGAAACGCATGTACAGGATGTTCAACAAAATGATAAAGAATGGAATAATAGAAGAATTTCACCAAGTATAGGGTAGTTTGCGCATTATCTGAGTTATTCAATAGAATAATAAAGAATGGAATAATGAAGTTCTCTTCATAGATAAAAAAGAAATAATACTCCCTACCTATAGAAAAAGCTGGATCTTTGGAATAGTGAGGTAGCAGACTTTCTTCTTCTTCTTTCTATAATTTCTCTCTATAATAATCGCTCTAAAGCTTTTGTGAATTGGTGAGAAATGAAGGAAGAATGAGCTTCTATTTATAGAAAAATATAGTTTCGATAATTACACGTTTTGGGGCTCGAAAAATTTCAATACAATACCTCAAACTTTTCCTTTATTTTTAATTTAGTCATGGAAGTATTATCAAACTTGCACCACCTCCCCTAATAGTAAATAATGTGATTCAATAGTAAATTATGTGAATCAATAGTTCTAGACATGTGAAAATACGAATTACAGTATAGTACCTCCATCTATACCTCCATTTTTAACTTAGTCATGCAAGTATTATCAATCATGCACCAACTCCCCTAATAGTAACAAGAATGTGAAACAATAGTATACACATGTGAACAAATAGTTATAATCATGTGAAATAATAGCAATCAATTGCTCATTTATCCGGTTAAATACCCGATTGGTTAATATAACCTCCAGACATCAATTATTATCGAAATAATTGTCGATTTTCACTAACACAAATAATTCCAACACAATGAAACCATTTTTATCAAAAAATTTAAATTTTGAAATTTTGAAGTTTGACTTTTCCCGAAAAAGTCAACTGTTGACTTTTTGACCAAATAGTGAATTCTGGAAAATGTTGTGTTTATAGACTATTTTTACTAATTTCATCGTTTCGGACTCAAATATCACGTCCGCGTCTCCAAATTCAACTCCGAACACAACTTCAATTTTAATAACATTCATCATTAATATTATAACTCACAATATTTATCAACCAGTCGTTCCCGGAAAGGGGCTTTTAATAACGATTTCTCCCCTATCATGGCGCAATTAGGTGACCAAACCTCTCCTTGTGTAACTTCTGACACATTGTAAATATTGCAATTTAATAATATGAATAACTTTGTCGTCTCAATTATTGATTTAATAAAATAATATATTATGCGGATGATCTTATGACAATAATCGAATCAATAATATGAGAGATATGATGCAAAGAATTCATGTACAATAATCGAGTATAACCGAGTGACTTTTCACGTAAGCATTAATAATCAATATTGTGTGCTACTATGCAACCACGCCAGATATTCTTTGTACTTTTACTACTAACGTAGTTCAACAGTTAACGGTAAAACTTTCGCCGTTATTTTCATAAAGTATTTTTGTCGTTTTCTCAATCCGATAATAATTACACAATGGGGTCCACCAATGATTGTCTTGTTATACGAATATTCCCGTTAAAATGAATATTCCCTGACCAATCGAATATTATATAACAACTTGCGTACTTTGCAAAATTTATAAATATTACCCACAACTATAACATTATATCAAATCAACACCATAATATTCAAAAATATATTTCGAGAAAATTTAATCTTTATTCAAAAAGTTGGGGTCTTACAATTAACGCAGCTGACTCGTAGAGATACAAAATTCGAATGAAGCGAGGAATGTGGGAAGAGCTTGAAGATCTCAAGAGGAGACTCATTTTAAGACTGTTTTGACAATACCATCCGGTTCGGATGGATTTGTTATCTCAAATGATGCTTCAGCAAAGGGTTAGCATGTGTTCTCATGCAACATGGGAAAGTCATAGCTTTATGTCTCATGACAACTTAAAGAATATGAGAGGAATTATCCTACTCATGATCTAGAGTTGGCATGATCATTTTCGCTTAAAGATCCGGAGGCACTATCTATATGGGAGAAAATGGAGATATATTAAAACCATAAAAGCCTCAAATATTTCTTCACTAAAAAAGAACTCAACATACGCAAGAACGACGTTGGCTCGAAATTTGTTGAAAGATTAGGACCACACTATTCAATACTATCCTGGAAAAGCAAACGTGGTAGCTGACGCGTTGAGTAGAAGATCATATGCAGGAACGAGTGCGATGATGTCAAGTATATGCATAGAACCAACTTTAATCGATAAAGTTAAAGTTGCTCAAGCCACAGACCCGGAGCTGATGCGTATAAAGAAGAAAGTGCAAGAAGGTGCTATTCTAGAAGCAAGAATCGATGAAGAAGGAATACTTTGAGTCCACTCCAGACTTTGTGTTCCTAATGATTCTGATTTGAAGTACAAGATCATGATGGAGGCACACAATACACCATTTGAAATCCATCCTGGGAGTACCAAAATGTATCACGATCTTCGACATACATTGTTGGTGGAACAATATGAAGAGAGAGATCGCGAAGTTTATATCGAGGTGTTTAACTTGTCAACGTGTAAAGGTGGAGCATCAAGTGCCAAAAAGTCCATTGCAACCACTTGAGATTCCGAAATGGAAGTGGGAACATATTACCATGGATTTCGTTATGGGTCTTCCCACGGTTTCTCAAGGCATAAATGTTATTTGGGTTATTGTCGATAGATTAACCAGGTCTACTCATTTCTTGCCGATACGGGAGACTTATTCCCTTGAAAGTCTTGCTAGTATGTACGTAAATGAGATTGTGAGGTTGCATGGCATGCCAGTATCTATAGTTTTGGATCGTGACCCAAGATTTACTTCAAGATTTTGGGTTAGCTTGCAAAAAGCTATGGGCACGGATTTACGGTTCAGTTCGGCATACCATCCTCAAACGGACGGGCAATCAGAGAGGACTATTCAAACTCTTGAAGATCTATTAAGACTTTGTGTCCTAGATTTCAAAGGGAGTTGGGATAAGTACCTACCATGGTGGAATTCTCCTACAACAACAGTTATCAGGCAAGTATAGGTGTGGCTCCATTTGAAGCATTGTATGGATGAAAGTGTCTCTCTCCAGTACGTTGGGATGAGGTAGGAGAAGTAACGTTGTTGGGACCAGAGTTGGTACGAATGACTACAGAGAAGATCCAAACGATTCGACAACGTATACAAATGGCACATGATCGACAAAAGAGTTATGCGAATCTTCATCGAAAGGACGTGGAATTTAGTATTGGGGATCATGTATTGTTGCGTGTGGCTCCATGGAAGGGAGTTACAAGATTTGGGAAGAGAGGAAAGCTCAATCCATGATTTATTGGTCCATTTCAGATTCTTGACCGAGTAGGAAATGTGGCCTATAGACTCGCGTTACCTCCAAGTATGTCTCGTGTTCATAATGTTTTTCATATATCTGTGCTTCGTAAATATGTGAAAGACCCGAACCACGTCATTGAGTTAGAATCGACGAGATAGTCAAGACTTAACGCGACTTAAGAGGTACATGTCAAGATCTTGGATAGGAAGGAGCAAGTCCTACGCACGAAGGTCATACCACAAGTTAAAGTTTTGTGGAGAAACCATGTTATTGAGGAAATGACCTAGGAGTTGGAAACGGAAATGAAAGCGAGGTATCCTCATCTTTTCGAAACACCAGGTACGTATGTCAATTTCGAGGACAAAATTTCATAAGGAGGGGAGGTTGTAAGACCCCAACTTTTTATAAATAAAGATTTAATTTCTCTAATTATTATTTTGAAATAGTAAGGGGTTGATTTGATTAATGTGGTTAGTTATGGGTAAAATGCACAAATATTTCAAATAAGCAAGTGGTTATAAAATATTCATTTCTATCGGAGAATATTCGTTTAGTCGTGGAATATTCTTGCTGTCGGGGAATATTCGTACGAAGGCGCAGCCTTGTGTGGGCCTCATAACGGAAAGCGATTGGATGAAGAAAATGACAAGTATAAGTTGTTTATAAATAATTGGTAGAATTATTATTCACAATTATCTTGTTGGAATACCCCGGTGGTTAAAACACAAGAATGTCGTGTTATTACAAGATAGACACCAGATTGCACCAATTATTGATTCTTAGGTAAAAGAAGGCACTACTCAATAATTATTACAGAGAATTCTTTATTCAAAGATTTTATTTTATTGATTCAATAATTGCTGCGTTGATATTTTATATTACTGTTGTTTCAATAATTATCACTACAAAGTATTTTCCATTATCGAAGCAATACTTCATATTATCTGAATAATATTATTAGATAACATTATTGGAAATGTCTAGAAATTTCTGGCTAAGGAGAGGTTTGGTCACCTAATCAGCGCCAAGAAGGAGAAATCCTTATTGGAAAGCCCCTCTTTCCTAAAGACCTGCACGTGGTTGTCAGATTGTGATTACGTAATATTATTTATGAATAATTAATTATTGATTTATATGATGAGGAGAATATTCATTTTATGTGGATATAGATGGAGAAAATTTTTAAAGTGACAATTGTTGAAAATCGATATTTTATCTTTTCTGATAAAATAATATTTTATTATATTATTATAATATAATAATGATGATATTTTTACAATGAATGTGGGATATATGAGTATATGAGGAAAGAGTATTTTGTTGCAAAAGTTGTTTAAAACATGTTAAACATGTCTGTAGGCTCATTTCTTGACTGAAATTTGATTATAGCCTGTAAAATCGCCCGTTTGTTGATTTCGGTCAATTTTTGTTTGGAATTTGGAAACACTTTCTTCTGTAAAGTTGTAGATAATGAAATTTCCTATTGGAAAAACATGTGGTTCGAATTTTTCTGATAAAAGGGCTATTTATTATGAATTATTAAAGTTCCGTAGTTATGAAATAATCTATTTTTGGAAGTTTTTATTATATATTTTAAGAAAAACGTTTTTCCCATTTGAGTGGCACATATTAATGGTTGAAATCAGATTCTTTGGTGTGCTAAGGAAATTAAGAAAAATATATTATTATTTTATTAAATTTTCTGCTTTGGTGTTCTAAGCATTTTCCTATAAATAGGGTGCTTAGGTTAGAATTAAAATCACACCGTAAACCGAAATCTTCTCTCTTTCTCTCTCGATATATTGAGCGTATTCTTATGAGTATTTTAGTACTTTGAGTATTGCTATACTGAGTGCAAGTTCTTTCAAAGACTATATCCAAAATATTCAGGTCAATACTTATCCTTTTGAGGTAAGGGATGTTATTTTCTTCGTAAGTGATATTATTTCTTCAATATCATTATGCCAAAATATTGGTTGGAACTTTTTATCAAATTTGAAACTTTTTCATGTCGGGGTTACTATTCACGAGTTATTATTCACGAGTTACTATTCATGAGTTACTATTCACGAGTTACTATTCACGAAGCATGATAATTTTATTGTGAAATTTCTATCTTTTAGTGTCGGAGTTACTATTCACGTATACGGCACTATTCACGATATCTGAGACTATTCACGAATCGACACTATTCACGTAAAAATTAAAATTTTCTTTTCTCGTGTCCAAGATTGTCTCGTTATGATTCCTATCTTTGATTGGATCTATGTTTTGGTCTTCATTCTTGAATTTTACTCCTCTGGTTATTTATGAAGTATTTTGAACTTGAATTGTTTAAAGTACGAATCCTTAATATTTGTTCTTTTGTTTCCTTTGGATTCGTTTTCTTTAAAATATTTTTCATCATCCTCGGTCCTAAATGATGATCTAACTAAATATCTCTTTATTTTGTAGTGCAAAAGATGAATGATTTCTATTTGAATATCTTTGCCCGTGGTAAAGAAGATGAGCAGTGTTTAGATGAACATGACTAAGTTGGTGAATATCTTTGGCTCAGTAGTGCAAAGATGAATATTTGATTCAGATATATATTGATTTATGTTCTGAGGATAAAATATTGATGATGGACTTTTAAATTCATAGATAATAGTAGATTTCATTCTCTATGTAACTCTTCTATGAATTATTGTTTCCGCTGCGAATATTGATTTAAAACTTGTTGTCTATTGTATTCTATTAGCTTTTTTCCTGTTGAAGACTAACGGTAATTTGTTCTATATTATCTTAGTCATAATGTTCTTTCTTGGGCTAGTTGAGCTCACCCTTTTCCTTGTTGTTCCATTTTTCTTCCTCGGGAGGCGAGAATGTGGCGAGTACTAGTAAGGGGTGTGGAATGATGATTCTAGAAGTGGTTCTAGTAGTCCTCACTATTCTGTAAAAATAGTGTATTAATAATTGTAATGAGGACTTATTTAAGTGTGGATATTGTCTAGATGACAATATTTGTATTTAAACTCACAGTTTTTATGTTGTATTAATAAAGTTGTAGTTGTTTCTGTACTATGTATTTTGACGACTCAGAATGGGTGTTGTATACCTATTTTGGGGGTGTCACAATTTATGTTTTTTCTTTTTCGTTTTTTCTTTTTTAGATCTGAGAATGCATGGTTGTGCCGGGATTCGGTAAAGATCGGGAGTTAGAGAAGCGACGCGACAAATATCGAGTAAAGTTTCTAGGTTATTCTCTAATTTGAGAAGAGAGAGAGCAGCTTGGGACTTTTTTTTCTGGAGAGTGGAATGCTGAAGTCAGGGTTTAGGATTGAAGGTGAGAAATGGCGAATTTGGAAAGAAGAGTTAAATCGGGAGTGAAAAGACTTTAATCGAAGCTTATACATAAAATCCTTGGATTGATTATAGGGTTTGGTTTTGGGGAGTAGGGTTTTATAGTGGAGATTTGAAAATTAGGAAGATGGAGAGAGTTTGGTAAAGATCGGGTCTAAGAAGTATGGAATAGATTTTTTTTTATTTTGATTGAATATGATATGGATGCATTTTAAATTAATGGTGAGACTGTAACATTTAATTTGAGGAAGGAGACGATGAACATGAGATGAATTTTTTTTTGTATTGTATGACTGATTTGATGATTTTTGGCTGCAGATCAATTTTTGGCTAAAATGAGTTTTTTTTATGATTTTTGATGGTTTTAGATTTTGTTGTTTTTGATTAGTATTATTGTATAATATAAAGTGGTTTAACAAATTTGCCCTTTCATATAATAATTGTGTAATTAAATATTAAAATATTCTTTTTTAGTTACACATCAGCATACATAAAGAGCTACGTCAGCAATTTCTGATGTGGCAGGCTCAATTGAATGCAAGTGAAAAAAATTAATAGTTTAATCATCTAATTGATAAAATTGAAAGGTGGATCACCGAAGTGGAATATAGCTCATTGTTTAGGATAATAATTCATATTTAAGCCTAATTAAAATGCCTTGCAACTATAAATCATTTAAAACTTAAAATATTAGAAAATATATAAACAGAAGTGGGGGCCATTGTCCCTATTAGTATATTTTAAATTTTTAGTCGGCACACTTTTGTCATGTACGGATGTACCCCATTAAGTTTATATATTGAATAAGTCTAGACAGACAGGTATACTAGACCGAAAAATTGGACCGGTGCAATTTTTTTTTCTTGTGACTATCAAAAAATGTATAGTATTTATTTCAACAGGAATTTTTACAAAATATAGTGTTTTAGTTGTAATTTGGATATATATACAAAAACAGGGTTATATAGACTGTATGAGCTGTGAGTTTTAATACAAATATTGTCTTCTAGACAGTATTCAAACTCAAAATAAGTCCTCAATACATTTATTATCATACTATTTCATAGAATAGTGAGGACTACTAATGCTATCATCCGGACCCATCACTCCGTTCCTCGACTAGTCCTCGCTACGTTCTCATTTCTCAAGAGAACAATGAAAGCAAAAGGGTGAGCTCAACTAGCCCAGTAAGAAATATTATGACTAAGATAATGCAGAATAAATTATCATTAGCCTTCAACAATGTTAAACTGATAAAATATAACAAACATCAAGTTTAACTGCAGCGGAACAAGCAATCCATTAGAAGAGTCAAGTAGAAAATAAAATCTACTATCTTCTATGATTTAAAAGGTTTTTCATTATTTTTATCACTGAGACTCAACTTAATAAATAATCCACATCATCCCTGCACTATGGCCAAGGATATTCATTAGTATCACGACCATAAATTATCCATGCACTACGGGCCAAGGATATTCATGTATTCATCAATGGTCATGATCATGCCATCAACTGTCCATCAATGCACTACGGCCAATGAGGATTTTTACCACATCATTTGTAACATTACGGTCATGATTATACCGAATAATCCCTGGTTATAATCATACCAAGTCCATCTATGCACTACAGGCCACAGATGACTTTCAACATATTATAAACATGAGGATGATGACAATTCAATAAAAAAAGTTCAAGAATAAATTTTAAAGATTTATAAGTTAATTTATCCTGAACTCAATAACGTCCAAATTGTAAACATGATACTGCTTTGTGAAGTAAAATTCAAGAATGCTCAAAAGAATATTTTCATGAAAAGATACTGGATGAAAAGCAAATATCAAGGATATTCCACTAATTTCATGGAGTATAGAAGCCAAAAATTTAATCAACTGAGTATAATAGAATATATGAAACCGCAAATGGATTTTTTTGCCGCCATGCGGTAATCCATATGCATGATTATTCCAATGAATAATAATGAATGGAATAATGAAGAATTCACCAGCGTGCGTAATCCGCATGCATAAAGTTATTCCAATGAATAATAAAGAATGGAATCGAAGTCATGCGCGAATCCCGCATGCATGTGATGTTCCAATGTAATAATAAAGAATGGAACCGTGTCACGCGTAATCCGCATGCATGTGATGTTCCAATGAGAATAATAAAGAATGGAACTGAAGTCATGCGAATCCGCATGCGGATAGGATGTTCCAATGTAATAATAAAGAATGGAATAACAACAGAATTCACTGTGCACGCGATAGACGCATGCAGAATGAGTTATTCCAATGAGAATAATAAAGAACGGAATAATGTAAGAATTTCACCATATATGTGGTACTTGCATGATGCAAAAGTTATTCCAATATAATAATAAAGAATAGAATAACAACCCTTACGAGTATTGAAAGAAAAATAACTCTCTTCATGAATACGAAAGAATAATACCCCTTACGAATACAACAAATAATATCTCTTACCTTAGAAAGAAGAGTATTCCGACTGGTAGGGTGAGAATATTCTTGAAGAAAACTTATACTGTTTTCTACGCTCAAAACTTCTTAAAACTCTAAAGAAATACGCTCAAGAATATAGAAGAAGAATTCTCTGAACTTCTGGTGTGATTTTCAATTCTAACTAAGCATCCTATTTATAGAAGAATGGAAAGAATAATATGTCGCACTATGCAATAAAATATAATATATTCTATTTATAATAAAATAAAACAAAACTTTATAAAAAATATTATGTTTTATATAAAAAGTTTTTACTATGCAAACACTACGCAGCACACTATGCAAACACTATGCATAATAAAATATAATATATTCTATTTAAAATCTAATAAAAAAATAACTTTATAAAAGTATTCTATTTTATATAAAAAGATTTTAATATGCAAACACTATGCAAATACTATGCAAGCACTATGCAAACACTATGCATAATAAAATATAATATATTCTATTTAAAATCCAATAAAATAAATAACTTTATAAAAGTATTCTGTTTTATATAAAAAATTTCCTGTTTTATTACATTTATAATAATAATAAAACAAACTTTATCATCATTATTATAATTCACCATATTAATCGACCAAGTCGTTCCCAGGAAAGAAGGGGCCTTCTAATAAGGATTTCTCTCTATTGGCGCGCAATTAGGTGACCAAGCCTCTCCTTGACAGAACTTCTAGACATCGTTAATATTGAAAATAATAATATTAATAACTTTGTCATCTCAATTATTGATTTAATAATATATAAAATATTGACAATAATTGAATCAAATAACGTGAGATAGTTGAAAGTAGTATGCACACAAGCCAATCATGTTTGATGATAAAGCATATACTTTGTAACAATCTTATTCATTTATTAATAAAAAGTATTAATTTATTAAAGGCTTTTAATTATCTACATAATGCTGTTTTATAATATGTGATAAACCCATAGTTTTAAGCAATGCTTTTAGAATAATGATGATGATCATTCTAATGAGATCTAAATTCTTAGAAAGCTTAAAACTAAAATAGTTCCCAATCATTGGATTACTAAATTGGGGATTAGTGAATCCGGATTGATTGGTACATACGTTTCTTGCTTTCATTGGATGAGGATGATTGATCTCATGATCATTTGTGTGGAGACACTAAAAGCAAGTATGTAGGTGCTTATTAGAGAATAAGTTTCATCGAACGTGGCTCGCTAAGGAATACCTAATGGAGTTTTACTTGCTGTCAATAGGAATTCTATATAGTGATAGTAGTACAAGTGATCCTTGGACTTGAGATCATCTTAGTATCTTGTGTATGATGAGTTATACTTTGACTTATTCCTTAAGACCCTTAGGGTATATCAAAGGGTATGTTTGGGTATAATAAGTTGTACATGGAGATAATGTATGATCAATAAAGAATCTACCACTTCTAATAAAAGAAGAGAAATGTTTACATGTGATTCGATAAATGACAACCCAGTAGAGTCCTTGGTTGAAGCAGAATGAAATTAGAAAGGAGTTTCTAATTTGCATTATTTAGTGTTGTGAATTTAAGGATCGAAATACATATAATTAAATAAAATAAGACTTGACAATAATTCCATGTCTTATATTTAATTGGGACATCAGTATGGTGGAAGGATTGAATTCATGCAGTAACTATTTACTCAAAGGTTCTTTAATGATTAATGTTGAAATCTATATTATCCGGAAAGTCGTTGATCGCTGGGAGGCTTATCCCTATTGTAGAATAAATATTATTTATTTAAATAAATTAATTATTTAATTTATTTATTTAAATAAGATTAGAATTGTTTCTAATTGATTTATTCACAACCGGTTTAATATGGAGAACCTAAAGGGTCACACCATAAAAGGAAGAATAATTATTTAAGAAGTTAATGGCATAATCGTAATAATATATGTTAAGTATATTTAATTTAATCTATGGTGATAGAATAAATTAAATAGCTTAATATTTATTATTTAATATTTTAAAATATTAAATATAAATTAATAAGAGGAGTCTTATTAATATTATTATTTTAATTTCTAAAAGAGTTTAGAAATTAATTTAATATATGTACTCTCATTTATTCCTAATTGGATTAGGAAGAAAAATTAGTTAAAGGAGTTTAATTAATTATCCCTAATAAGATTAGGGAGCTTAATTAATTAAAAGAATTTAATTAATTAAATAAATCCCAATTCCTTAATTGTTAAGGTGGGTTGCCCACATCTATAAATAAGAGGAGTCTTATTATGGGTGTGGGGGTTGTTGACTTTTACAACATACGTAATAATTCCAATTTGTTGGAGAGTACGTTTTTTTTTCTATAGAGATAGGAAAAACTAGGGTTTGAGCCAATACCCCTTCTTCTTGAATTTTCTTCTTCCTTGGTGGATCACCTCTAGAGGCCAAACATTTGGGTGGCTAACGTTGATCAAAGGAAGGAACCAAACCCGGTGGATTCAAGATTGAACGCGAAAGGATTTGGAGGTGAACTTGTACCTGAGGAAGCTCGATCTTCAAGGGTATGATTTATTCTTTATCTTTTCGTTTAATTAATAATTGTGCATAAAAGGTGATCCGGGTATATGGTTTGTAAAAAATTTTAAACTCTGATTTATCTCGCTTAGCATTATTATGCAATTTGATTCATGCATATGAATATTACAAACCTAATGATTGGCATCGAGTCAAACCTTTATGCAAATTATTAATTGTTCAAATTTAATATGTATATTGATATGTGTTTAGAACAATTTAATTGGGCATAATTTTATTGTATAAAATTTATTAAAAATAAAAAAAATAATAAAAAAAAATAAAACGTGAATTTTTTTTTCAAAAAAGTAAACTTTTTTTTTTTTAAAGGAGAAACATGCTTTGATCATTTTGTATGCAAAAGTGTTTCACGTGATTTCAAGTAAAAGGTACAAAATCTCTCATATTATATATATATATATAACGTTACTATATATATATTATGGTATAATATGTCAAAGATTCTTTAATGCATGGAGATTCAAAGATTATTATTATATATATATATTGTTATATATATATATATATATATATATATATTATATATATAATATATATAACTATTATATATATATAACTATTATAATCTTAATTATTTTAATTTTAGAATAAAAAGTTTATTTTAATTTTAAAATAAAATATTTATTTTAATCTTAAAATAAAATGATTTATTTTAATATTAAAATTAAATTTCATGCTAACTAATTAGAGTTGGAATTGGATTTCATGATAACTAATTGGAGTTGAAATTGGATTCTATTTTTCCTTAAATAAAGGAGTTTATTTTGATATGAAATTAGATTTCATATTATTCAAAATAAAAGGTTTATTTGTGAATAGGAAAAGAATCGTCTTTCCTTAAATAAAGGAGTTTATTTAAATATGAAATAAGATTTTATATTATTCAAAAATAAAAGAGTTTATTTGTGAATAGGAAGAGAATCCATGTTTCCTTAAATAAAGGAGTTTATTTAAATATGAAATAAGATTTCATATTATTCAAAATAAAGGAGTTTATTTGTGAATAGGAAAAAAAGAATTAAGTGTTTCCTTTAATAATTTTTTTTTTTACATGGAATTGGATTCCATAATTAATTAAAATAAAAGAGTTTATTTTAATTAAAGATTTTTATATATATGGAATTGGATTCCATAATTAATTAAAATAAAGGAGTTTATTTTGATTAAAATTTTGATAAAAATAAAATAGTTTATTTTATTCAAAATAGGATAAATTAAAATAAAATAGTTTTATTTTGATTTAAATTTGGATTAAAATAAAGGAGTTTATTTTAATTCAAAATTATATTTTATACTAACTAAATTTTCCCATTAAATGATATCAATATATATATTAAATGTTTATTATTCATAAGATGAATGTTATTTATTGATTCATATGGTGATGTGTATGATAATAAATGAGATTGATTATGGACTATTGACCAATATGATTGGATTTTATTTTAGTTGGATGCATGAATGTATGGGTTTTATTAAATGGGTCTCACAGTACCTCGCCTTCTCTAATTTTTTTTCTTAATGTAAATTCTAACTCCCTCATATGTATTTCCCTCGATCACGATCAAGGTTTCTATTTATTTTAAATAGTTTTGTAATAGGAATAGTTAGAATTAATTTTGAAAAATTGGAGATCAAGGAGCAAGGAGCGCTTGAAGACCCGTTTGTAATGGAGCCGGGTTTAAATGTAATAGTTATATTTAAATATTATTTCTTGCACCCCTAGGGTTTGACCTTTTTGGTTCACTTGGTGGCTCTAGTGAACCAAACTAGAATAAAAGTCCATAATCAATCCGCAGTAGAATATAGTATTCTATATGTATGCTTATACTATATATATTATATATTATGCAAACATGCTTCGCGTGTTCATTAATATGACGCGTATTTTATATATATATATATATATATGCTTGCGCTAAACAAGATGAGACAAATTAATAACAAACCCCTCAATTATTTATATTAAGTCCTAAGCGTTCAAAGATATTTGGAATATCGAACGTCGCTTTCAGCATGATATAAAATTAATAGAGTATTAAATATTTAATATGAGTTTGTTGTGTCACCACAAGGCAAGTATTAAGTATTTAAGATGTTAATTTATCACATTTGATGCTTATAAAGAAAATTGAACAATATTGTTTTGTTTTCAGTATCACCACAAAGATGATATTTTTCTTTTTTGAATATATGGAGTGCTAGGTCGGACTTAACTTGGATAATTTTGATTCGGATGTGCCACCACTTGATCAAAATAATCTAAGAGGCAAAAGAAAAGGAGTTGCATAGTTGATGTATTTAACAAAAGTTGTCTACCTATTTATTTATATATAGTTTGTTGTGTCACCACAAGGCTATATACATTTGAAATGGGATCCTTATTCTCACTAGCAAATCTTTAATTAGATTTTGCCGAACTATATAAGTGAGGGTAATATAGTTTGAAAAAAATAGTGGGAGATACCAATTTAAAACAAGACCTAAATTATTTTGGTAATTAATAAAAGAATGTATGTTAAAATGTTGTTAATTACAAATTCATTTACAGAATTTTACAATGTCTAAAATTACTATCATCGAAGCATATTAGATGTTAAATTAACTGCATCAATTAAAGCGGATTGGTTAAGGAATTTGAGAATAGTTCTCATAGTGAAAAGCTATCTTATGTCCTTAATACGCCTATATCCTAGAATGGTTGCGCATAATGCCTCCGAGGAAGACATTGCTACTTTTAGAAAGTGGCAAGATGATGCACAATTGGCTCAACGCATCATGCTCGCATCCACGAAAGTAACGAGCTCAAAGCGACAAGATGAAACTATGGATGCTCCTACTATATTCCCGCACATCAAGTAGTTGATGGTGAGAAAAGTAGGACCGATAGATATCGATATCTAAGGAGCTCTTTCGATCTAGAATGGCCAATGGCACTATATAGATGCAGACAAAAAGTTCTTAACATAATCAATTTGATTGATCAATTAGACAACCGGTTTTGTCATGGATGGAGAGTTGAGCCAAGATTTGATCTTGCACTCCACTCCGGACTCCTTTCACAATTGTTGTGAATTTTTCATATGAACAAGCTAGATATCAGCCTCGCTGATTTGCTTAACATATTGAAAAATGTTGAGAGTCACTTTTCAACCAAGAAAGACCATGTCTTACTGGTAGGGGCCAAAGGATCTTCTGAAAAGAAGAATGATTCAAAGAAGGTATATAGAAAGGCAAAAACAAAGGATAATAAGAACAAAAGCGACACGGATAACAAAGGAGTTTGCTTCCAACTGCAATAAGCCCTGGACACTTGAAAGAAAGCTGCGAGAAGCATCTTGCAGAGAGGCTAACCAAAGAAGCTTAGTGAAGTTTTTGCCATAATACGCTTTTGTTCATGATTGAAATAAATTTTTCTTTAAGTCAAGGTTCTACTTGGGTATTGGATACCGACTTTGGTTATCATAAATATAGATTTATGAAGGACCAAGAGAAGTAGAAAGCTAAACAAATATAAGTAATCTATACGTGGGAAATGTAGCAAAGGTTGCCATATTAACCATAGAAACTTATAGTTTAGCAATGCCTACGAGCAAATTTATTAAGTCAATAAGTTGTTATTGTATTCCAGTTCTTGTTAAAAATATTATTTCCATTTTATTGTTGGACAATGAAATTTTTGGTATTATAATTAAAAACAATTGTTGTTCTATTTATAATAATAATGTTTTGTATAGAACTGGAATATTACTTAATGGATTTTGTATACTTGACTTACGTGAAAATAATTTTACAAATTGAACAAACTAGTATAAGAAAAGGAGATGATCATTCAAAGAGTTGAATGTGTGTATTTGCTGAAATACAAGTGTGAATTATTTGAAAGGTTCAGAGAATTCATAAGTGAAACAAATTGGCAAAGTATTAGAATTCTTTGATCGGATCAAGGAATAAATACTTGTGCAATAGATTTCTAGATCATCTCAAATGGTTTTCTCATAATGGACACATCCCGACACATAATAATTGATTGATGTATCCGAATGGAAAATTAAGTACCTTGTTGGACATGGTGCGATCCATAATGATTTTACCGACATTCCAAAGATCCTCTAAGGTCATGTCCTAGAAATGTACGCATATCTACGAAAATGGTAACCTCAAAATCCGGCCCCAAGACTCCATAAAAGTTATGGATGGGAGGATTCCTAATCTTAAGTATGTTAAGATAAGGGTTGTCCAACTTATGTGAAAAGGTTTGAAGGATAAGCTTGGGACAAGATTTGACATGTACTGATTTGTGGGACATCCTAAAAGTAAGTTTAGGGTATATGTTCTATAATTCTACTTAGCAAAAGGTGTTTGTTACGAAACACGCTGCCTTCCAAGATAAAGGTGTTTATCATTAAAAGGGGCTAGTGGGAGGATAATAGATCTTGAAGAGTTCAAGAACCACAAAATACTATAAGTCAAATAAGAGGAACCTGTAGATAGACCTATTATACCACAACCGAATCGTAAATCTGGAATAGTACCAAAGATACCTAGGAGGTATGGATTCATCATAGATGATGATGATGAGGTACACATCATAGAAGATGATGATCCAGTTACATACGATGAGGTAAGTGTTGTAGACACTCAGAGAAATGGATTGAAACAAGTTTCTCAAATATGGAACATTCGTTTTGATGAGGCAATCAAAAGAGTTTGATTTTATCAAAATAAGAATGAACCTAGTGTGTACAAAGGGTCGATTGGGAGCATCGTGACATTCCTAGTACTTATATGTTGATATACTACTTAATAAGGAATGACATACCAATGCTACAATCAGTAAAGATAAAGTTGTCTAAACATTCCTCCATGAATGATTTGGAAGAGTATCTTATTTGGGGATATAAATCTATATAGATAGATTTAAGAGGATGCTCGACTTAACCCAAAGAACGTATATTCATTTGATGCTAAAGTCGTTTAGCATGGCAAACTCAAGAGATGTCTCATGTCGATGAGCTATGGAGTGTATCTCTCTTAATAGTCCCCACAGACTCCAAAAGAGAGGTCGCATGGTGACAATCATGTATGCAATGAAATGTACGATACCGATGTTGATCGGTTATAATATGGAGAAGTTCACTATGAGTCGCTGAAAAACATCTTAAAGTGCTTAAGCAAGCACTAAGGATGTGATCATATTCATGGTGGGTCTAAATTAAAAACTAGAGGGCTTAACAGACTCAAGTTTTTTTAGATGGACTAAGATGATGAAAAATCCACTTTAAGGTAAAGCGTTATCTTGAAGCAAGTGGTGCGTTGAATTGGAAAGGTTCCAAACAAAGAAAGAGTTCTTTGGTTTAGTAATAAAGACAAAGTATATAGCTATAAATGAACCTGCAAGTTGATTGTTTGGATTAAAAGTTCATTACAGAACTAGGAATAGTTCCCAAGTCTCATCTTGGATCTAAACATGTGTTGTGGCACTTTCATTTGATTATTAGAATCATTGAAAGATGGGAAATCACTATAGAGATAGTGGACTCTCAAGAACAACATTACATATCCATTAACTAAAGCTTATCCAACAGCAGGATAATCGTCACTTAGAGAAGAAGAGTATAAGATACCATGACGATTGGCTTTAATGCAAGTGGGAGATTAAAAGTAGTATGCACACAAGCCAATCATGTTTGATGATAAAGCATATACTTTGTAACAATCTTATTCATTTATTAATAAAAGTATTAATTTATTAAAGGCTTTTAATTATCTACATAATGTTTGTTTTATAATATGTGATAAACCCATAGTTTTAAGCAATGCTTTTAGAATAATGATGATGATCATTCTAATGAGATCTAAATTCTTAGAAAGCTTAAAACTAAAATAGTTCCCAATCATTGGATTACTAAATTGGGGATTAGTGAATCCGGATAGATTGGTACATACGCCGCTTTGCTCATTGGATGAGGATGATTGATCTCATGATCATTTGTGTGGAGACACTAAAGCAAGTATGTAGGTGCTTATTAGAGAATAAGTTCATTTGAGCGTGGCTTCGCTAAGGAATACCTAATGGAGTTTTACTTGCTCGTCAATAGAATTCCTCAGTGATAGTAGTACAAGTGATCCTTGGACTTGAGATCATCTTAGTATCTTGTCATGATGAGTTATACTTTGACTTATTCCTTAAGACCCTTAGGGTATATCAAAGGGTATGTTTGGGTATAATAAGTTATACATGGAGATAATGTATGATCAATAAAGAATCTACCACTTCTAATAAAAGAAGAGAAATGTCCTATGTGATTCGATAAATGACAACCCAAAGAGTCCTTGGTTAAGGCGAGTAATGAAATTAGAAAGGAGTTTCTAATTTGCATTATTTGGTGTTGTGCATTTAAGGATCGAAATACATATAATTAAATAAAATAAGACTTGACAAAGAATTCTATGTCTTATATTTAATTGGGACATTGTATGGTGGAAGGATTGAATTGTATTTGGTAACTATTTACTCAAAGGTTCTTTAATGATTAATGTTGAAATCTATATTATCGGAAAGTCGTTGATCGCTAGGAGGCTTATCCCTATTGTAGAATAAATATTATTTATTTAAATAAATTAATTGTTTAATTTATTTATTTAAATAAGATTAGAATTGTTCTAATTGATTTATTCACAACCTAGGTTTAATATGGAGAACCTAAAGGGTCACACCATAAAAGGAAGAATAATTATTTAAGAAGTTAATGGCATAATCGTAATAATATGTTAAGTATATTTAATTTAATCTATGGTGATAGAATAAATTAAATAGCTTAATATTTATTATTTAATATTTTAAAATATTAAATATAAATTAATAAGAGGAGTCTTATTAATATTATTACAATTATTATTATTATTTTAATTTCTAAAAGAGTTTAGAAATTAATTTAATATATGTACTCTCATTTATTCCTAATTGGATTAGGAAGGAAAATTAGTTAAAAGAGTTTAATTAATTATCCCTAATAAGATTAGGGAGCTTAATTAATTAAAAGAATTTAATTAATTAAATAAATTCCAATTCCTTAATTGTTAAGGTGGGTTGCCCACATCTATAAATAAGAGGAGTCTTATTATGGGTGTGGGGGTTGTTGACTTTTACAACATACGTAATAATTCTAATTTGTTGGAGAGTACGTTTTTTTTTCTATAGAGATAGGAAAAACTAGGGTTTGAGCCAATACCCCTTCTTCTTGAATTTTCTTCTTCCTTGGTGGATCACCTCTAGAGGCCAAACATTTGGGTGGCTAACGTTGATCAAAGGAAGGAACCAAACCCGGTGGATTCAAGATTGAACGCGAAAGGATTTGGAGGTGAACTTGTACCTGAGGAAGCTCGATCTTCAAGGGTATGATTTATTCTTTATCTTTTCGTTTAATTAATAATTGTGCATAAAGGGTGATCCGGGTATATGGTTTGTAAAAAATTTTAAACTCTGATTTATCTCGCTTCCGCATTATTATGCAATTTGATTGCGCACATGAATATTACAAACCTAACAATAGTATGCAGCAATTACTGTAGCAATAATTAAACAAAACTAAGTGACTTCTCACGTAAGCATCAATAATCAATACCGTGTGCTACTATGCAACCACGCCAGACATCGCATTTCTTTAACACCGGGTGTTTCAACAGTTAACGGTAAAACTTCCGCCATTATTTTTATAAAAAGATAATTTTGTCGTTTTCTAACTCCGACAATAATTTTGTTGTGGGGTCCACCAATGATTGTGCCGTTGTACGAATATTCCCTGTTAAAACAAATATTTCCCGACCAATCGAATATTATATAACAACTTGCGTACTTTATAAAATTTATAAATATTATCCACAACTATAACATTATATCAAATTCATTCCATAATATTCAAAAAAATGATATTTATAGAAAAATCATCTTTATTCATAAAAGTTGGGGTCTTACAAAAAATAATTTAGACCGAAAACGAATCAATTTTTATCATGAATAGTACTCCGGGTGAATAGTAATTGAGTGAATAGTATCTGTGAATAGTAACTTCGGGAATAGTAACCCCGTGAATAGTACCCCGACATGAAAAAGTTAAAACTTATCAAGAATGCTCAGAATAATATTTTCATGAAAAGCTATTGGATGAAGCGCAAACACTACAAGAAAAAGGTTTATCAGGGACCGCCTATCAGCGACCGACTACGATCGCTGATAGTCGTCGCATAAAATCTGGTCGCTGGCATGCACATCAGCGACCACAATTAGCGACTGACCTATCTGCGACCGCTATGAGCGACTTAAATGACAAATTCGATTCGCTAAGTCGAAGTCAAGATAGTCTCAGGGCCAAAGTCGACGTGGTCCACGTGGCAATGATCGATATCGTGATCACTTTAAGGTCATTTGATAGTCTCAAATGTTTAACCGTCGCTAATACCATGCTATTCACGATATGAAAAAACAACAAACCGTAATTTTGTTGTTTTTACGTAATTCTAAAAAATCGCACTGTTTTGTACCTGCTTTATCCCAACACACATACACAACAAGATAAACATCATACACAACACTATAAACATCCATCGTCCACCGACACATACACCAAACTAGTATATAAACTATATAAACCTTTAAACACCAATATGATTTGAATAAATATAAAATCAAAACTTGTTTAAGTAATATACAGACATCCAAAAAATGAATATACAAGTACAAGCTTATACTATAACTACAAAACTGATCTAAAGCAGGTACGTCAAGCATCATCGCATCTTTGATCACCATGTAATTAACAAAATAATAAAACAAGTTATAAATATAGTAACTATGTTGATACTGATATATATTACGACAATATATACAATAAATTGATTTTATACCTCGTCGCCATCCCCATGTCTTACGTCATTGCTTATCGCTATCATTCAACTTTACTAACTCCCAGGATCAAGAGCCCCAGATGCCACGCCAAAGATATCTTCAAAAATATCGATCTCGACATATAGCTCTCACGGTCCATAGGAGTATGAACAATTTGGATGGCTCGATGACTATGAAGATCTGGTAAGAGAAGTCACTGAGCTGAGCCATCAAGGATGGACGTCGTCGTTGTCCTTGACCTTTAATGTATTTATTCTTCACAATGACGCCTCTCCCACAACTCTTGATCAATAGGTGGACGTGGAGTGCCTTGAGGATGGCGCTTCATTCAATAAACGCTTATAAGTATCTTGTCATCATGTTAACAATTAAATAGTTAAAAAAATTACGTAAGCATTGATAAACAAGATCAAGTTGTTAAAACTTATTATCGCTATCTGGATAGCATCAAAGTGAACCATCACGGGTGGTACGTATACATCCAAACCAATGGATAGGTGACCTTGAGATCGAGACTCCTATACAAAAAAATAACACAATATTACTAAGTAAAATGGGATATATTTTCTATAATTCATGATTGTAAACATATTAAAACTTGTAATACGCACCTGGCGTTGATATGCCTTTTGCAACTGTGAAATATCACCGTCTTCTTGTATGTTCTTTTAGCCTTTTTCGCCATCAATTACACCCGAGGCTCATTAGTGGTGTAGCTTTCATCTTTTCACCCAGCTCTCAGCTCTCCATTGGGCACACATCTCAGCCCATATGAACTGGGTGCACCACCAGGGGCTATATTCGTGCATGTAATCCTTTCCCTGGCCTGGATGGTCGATCTCAACATTGTGAATGGCTTTTTGTTGTTCTTTGTTCAAATTATCCTTTGTGCGGACGCACGACTTTTGCGTAATAATGTCGAATCACTTTGAAGCTTCTGCGTCCTCCCATCTATACCTTTTCGCAAATAAAAAAACAACAATAATAATATTACTAAAAATTATCCTTAATTAGAATATTATATTAGTCATCATAATTAAAAAAAACATACCGAATTCAACCCAAACAAAGATCCTCGTATAATAGGTGTGTTTCTTACCACGTAATCACAGGTGTAGGCCAATTCTATAAACACAACTGTGATATGCACTTGACGATCTTATTATCTGAAAAATCACTATAGTATACAACAATTTACATCAACGTTAAGTAGATATATTAAAGCAATTTACATCTAATTTCTATATATCTTGTATAAATAGAATCTAAAATGCTTATATATAAATGATGCGGGACGTATGTGCTATTCGGAGGAGGGCAAATCTGAATAAGAATCCGATCATCCAGATTAGTAGGGGCCTTGGGCACATGATTAGGTCCCCTACCCATGCCGCGCTTTTTCTGCGCTGCTTCAGATGCCATCTGTATATTACAAATTTCAAGATGTATATATGAGTTATATTTGATTACATGTATATATGAATATATAAAATGACAATAAACATGATAGTGATATAAACATGTATATATATGAATATATATAAAATGACAATAAACAAAAATTGCATTTAAATAGTTAAGTACATAAACATGACAATGATATAAAAAATATGTAATACTAAACATACATTTCTTTTATTCAAGTGTCAATGTCTGATTCAGAATCATCTTGTATACGTGTTTCTGATTCATAACCATCATCCGCTTTGATTCAAAGGTCGATTCGATCAATAACTCTTCCTCCTCAGTATCAATGTCATCTGACACAAGTATTGACTCAGGATCTAATTCATGTGGTTCATCTCCACCATCTAACTGGATTACTTCATTGTCGTCCTCCACATTTATTATAGTTTGACTATGAAGCATCTGCTCTTGATAAATCTCCCCATCAACTACTTCTACACGACTACGAGCGGGAGTATGAATTACAACTTGTCAATCTGTAGGCGGTCTATCCCTTTTCCTAGCAGGACTAGGAGTGTAGTATACTTGTACTGTTTGAGTTGGTAAAACAAATGGTTCGTTGGAGTACGCAGACCTATGGAGGTCAATATCAACGATTCCATGTCTGTCAACACGTATCCCTTTTTCTAAATCAAACCAACGACACTTGAACAAGTGAATACGACCTCAGACGTGCCTTTCAGACGACAACTCTACGATTTCCTCCAACTCCCCATAAAAGGCACGACCAAGCTCATTGTAACAATCTCCTTGGACACACACTCCAGAGTTCGTTGTTCTTTTTCCACGCCCATATGCCTTTGTATGAAATTCTCAACCATTTATTTTATAAACATTGCGGCTGACTTGGTCCCTGTCTGGTCCCATAGATAGGACTTGTACATTAGCCGGAATCGTTGATCCCTCAGTCAAAGCCTACAAAAACTCCATCTTATTATGAAGTCATATTTAATATGGAGTATATATATATATATATATATATATATATATATATATCATGCTTAAGAAATTGAACTTACTTTGTCCTTTAACCAAAGTGCAAATTTTTTATCACGATTGATTTGAATATCTTTATCAGTTATGCCGGTATATTTCACTTTTAACTCATCATCGTACAATCTATACCATGTTATAAACATTAACATATTGGAGATAGTTGGGCCCAAGAACAAAACTATAACCGTTAGGAGATAGTTCATTGCACATTTCTGCAGCCATGAGTTAGTTAAATTGTATTTGGAAATTATAAATAAAAACTTTGTTAATTTGAATTTTTGAAAGAGGAGAGATTTAAGGCATGTGATCAATATGGTGTTGTGTATTTATAGTATTATTATTAGTAGTAGTAGTAGTAGATAGTGTTTTTGGTATCCACGAGATCAAGTAGGAGTAGTCAGTCCCCTCTCGAATTTAATGCGATTTGAATTTGCATTTTGCAATCATCAAATTGATGGATGGCTTCCTGATAATTATTTATACAAGCATTTTACAGTTTATCTTATTAGTTATAGTATTACTATAATTTAACTAGTTCATAATCATTTTGAAACTGTCACAAATTTCATTTTCTTTTTATTCCAAGTTTGGTTTTATTATAATTTTGACTTTTTTATTATTATATCCCAAAATTGAAATTAAGAAATAGTAGTTTGTGGAATGCTATAATAATTGAAAATGAAAAAGGAATAAAATAACTTTGGGTGACTATAGTTCTATTTGATATGTTAAGTTTTCTAGGCATGATAAAATTAGTCTAGAACACACTTATACATAAATTTTTTATTATTTTGGTTATACCCTTTTAAAAGAATAAATTAAAAATTAAAATTTGATAGCATGCACTAGAAACTTTTTAATTTGAATAAATAAATAAATAAACAAATACACAAGTCTTACAAACCAAAATGTGTTCGGATGGAGAGAGTATTTTATGTTTGTGATGAACATTAAACTAAAAATAAGGAGTAAACACCATTCCTTGGTTTATTAAATAACAAAAATTAACAAATTAGGGTTTGTCTAAACCACATTCAATTAATAACAAAAATGAAAAAAAAGTTAGGGTTTGTCTAAACCACATTCAATTAACAACAGATTCAAGGTTTCTAATGGATTTCAAGTGAGTTACCTTTTGTAGAAGCGGTGGCGGTGGGCTAAGGTGGGTGGTGGCCATGCAAACTTCTTCTCCTTCTTCTCTTCTCCCCTTTCTCCCTCTCTCTCTATTTGGTGACCTCCCTCTTTTTTCCTTCCCGTGTTACGTGTCGAGTTTAATCGGTTCTCGATTTCATTTAGTTTGATCAATGATCGCATGCGATTTCTTTGAATTTTAATGACATGGACTTAGCGGTCATTTGATTATAAGTGGTCACAAAAAACTACGCTACCAACATTTCGCCAAATTTTGGGTGAGAATTTGTTCTAATGATCGATGTCACGCGATTGATATCACTTAGCGACTGGATTATATAATGGTCGTTGATGTTCGGCCGCTAAGATGAAAGTATCGTGACAGGATATGCTATCCCCTGTTATAAGTGGTCGCTGATAGACCTTTTTCTTGTAGTAAAATATCAAGGATATTCTACTAATTTCATGGAGTATATAACTTCAAAAAATTAATAATAATCTTATATTTTGGAGATGACATCAATACACAAATATAAAAAGATTTCAAGTCGACTCACCAAAACGACTCAATAATTTAAGAATATAATTTGATGACTGAGGAATCCATGAGTTTTTTTTATTTTTTCTATTTTAGTGTGTCATATTGTAATATCCAATAAAATAATAATAAAATATTTATGTGAGCTTTAAAATAATTAATTTGGGCTTTCCTTATGTTTGGGTCAGATTCTATTTAATTAATGTGGGCCATAATAAGTAAAGGATTGTATTAATTGAGTCTAAATTATATTTGTCTAATTTTTAAATCCTATTTAAATTAGGAGTATTAATAAAACATATTAATTAATAATTAAATAGCTAAAACCTAGTTATACTTTATTACGTATTAGGAGTTGTGAGAATAGAACGGAAGAAAAAGGAGGAGGCGCAAGAGGGAACGAGGGACTGGGATTGCAAAAGGGTTTGAGAGCAAGATCTTTAAACTTTATTCACCATATTCTTCTTCTCAAAGGTAATTATTGGACTATTTTTTAATACAAAACAATTATTTTGCTAGTGTAACTACAATCTATATTTTTGTTGTATTTGTAATCTATTTTAAAATTTTATTATGCCGTTTGATTAGTTGAATTTGTTAATAAAATTTTGATTTATAATTGAGATATATATATATATATATATATATATATATATATATATATATATATAACCTGATTCACCTAATTCGTTATATATATATTTTTATACCGCAATTTCGTTATAAATATATTTAAAAGATTTGCAGAAATTTTAATAAGGGGAAAATGATAGATAATATTATAATATTGTTATTATATTTAAAATATATCTTTTGACTACAAAGTGGATATAGTATATTAAAATTTATTGAATTTATGAAAATATAATTTGTATGAGTTCGTAATTTAATTATATGCTTTATATTTTATTTTGATAATTAGATCGGATTGGAGGAGTTTAGCGGGTGATATTTGGATTCGGCGAATTATTTTGGTACCATATTAAGGTACGGATTTCGTACTTTTTCAGCGATACTCCTTTAAATTTAATTCGTTTGTTTTGTATTCGTTTAGAGATTTGGTATTGCCTCTCCAGATTATTCTTTGTTGTCAAAATTATTGAGATAGTTTCGTTTTGGCGTTGATATTATAATTCGTATTTGTACTCTTGAAACTAGTTAATCGTGTCAATATGTTTTGGAGACTTTATTCGTTTGTACCATTGTTCGTATATTTTCGTTCACACTCGGAGTTGTTTTGATCATTGATATCTTGTAATAATTGGTATGTTTGTATTTAATAATTCGATTTCATTTGAATATGGTCATGTAAGCCTTGTTATTTGAACCCCTTTTGGCTTACATTTTGTAGTTTGATCCTTAGGGTATACTTGAGCTAACCACCTGTAGGGGTACCACAGGCATGTCCTCTTGACATAAGGGCATGACACCTTCCGTGGCGGTGTGATTAGTCCACGGCGTATCCTTTTGTATGCTCTGGGTATGAGCTTTGGCCATTTGATATATTTGTCCAGGATACGTATGGGTCGACCCAGTATTTGATTTGATTTGATTTATTTGGCGGATTAGTGACGTATGTGTCGTGCGTACTATCCGATTTGATTTGTATACATCATGATACCGATGTATTTTGTTAGCTTTGGCTATTTGTATTTGAGCTTAGTATGAAGTTATCACCTTATCACTATTTGATTCAGCCTTATTTGTTTGGAATTCTTTTGACTATAGTTGTCGGTTCGACAGTGTTAATCATTTGTACCTTGTCTCACCAATTTCGATATATTCATGTTTGGTTAGTAGTTATAATTGTTCGTTCATTCGGGGTTCTTTGATAGACATATATATATATTGTTTATATATATGCATTTTATATCCGTCTTTGGGCAAATTGGCTCACGTTGTGTTCTTTTTTCGGCAGGTAATTAGGGGTGATCAGGATATGTGGGATGAGAGCTACCTTTGATCCAAATGAGTAGATTAGTTTTTTAGACTTATTATTAGACTTGGTTTTCCTAATATTTTATCTATGGATGTTTGGGCCATTTTGGCAGTATTTCTTATTAGTAGAGACTATGTAAGTGTGGAGTTCCTTCTATTTAAATTGGAGTATGTGACTTTTGGTATTAAATTTTATTGGAGATATTTTGAGGTTTATTAGAGGTTTGTATTTATTATGTTTGTGCGTGACATCCCTTTTTCCTTTTGGGAAAGGGGGTGTTACACATATATTCATTTATAGTGACTTCTCAAATTTATGTACAAATACGTTGTATCTTTTTTATTTATTCTTATTTCAATATATCTAACTAGTTGTGTCACGTGCCTCTAACACTGTATGGACGGTGGGATTTATCTCAAACTTTGGACGATTCAGATGATTTATTGAGTGAGCGGAAAATTCAAAATCATTTCTATTTTATTAGATAGATTTAAAGTTGTTATAAAGTATCAGATATAGCATGCATATTACACAAATAACTAGATACAATTAATTTTAAGACATAAATAGTCTATAGTTTTTTCCCAAGATGTGAAAAAAAATCAAAAGTCTAGTTAATTAAATAAATTATATTATGCACAATTTAATTTAAAAAAATCCCCAAGTCATTTTTAAACTTACTTGTGCTTTTGCATATGCCATCAAATTTGTAGTATTATATTTTCAATAAGTATATGCGGACAACAAAATTGGACAGGAAAATAAATTTGTTCGCGGGAATAAAATGAATATGTTCCTGCAAACAAATAGATTATATTGTCTATTTATTCTCACGAACAAATTTATTTTATTTACGTAGAAGTACTCTTATATTTTAGAACGGAAGAAAAACAGACATGTATACATTCCTTTTTGATGTTAAGTGGTCAACTCTTCTCTCTCTCTCTCTCTCTCTCTCCAAATTACTTAACTTTGAGTTTTTAGCATGAGCCATGAAAGTTTTCCTGAAAGCTGCAGGAAACAGATTGTTCCTATTTTTGTGAGGTGGGGTAAATATATTGACCATAATAAGTGAATCCCATCTTCATCAACTAACCATAATTTTTGTATGATAAAGAACAATGAAGGTTCATTGAAGTTTACTAAAAAGAGATTTTTCTTGTTAGTGCAAGTGGATTCCACATCAAGTTATAGAGGGAGGGTACTCGGGCACTAACATACCAAAAGCTTCACTATTATTTATTAACCATATTAAAGGGTCGTATAATAGTTGTTTTAACTCCATGTATAAAATTTATCGATTTAGCTTCATATATATGAATTAAAAAAATTATTTAATATTATTATTTAATAATTAAAATTTATAAAAAAATTTATCATTATCTTTTTATGAAAAGTTGAAAAAATTTTATAAAAAACAAATAAATTGAAACAAATTTTTTCTTTTAAAAAATCAATTATTATAGATGGAGGTGGTACCAAATAAGCTTTATTGGGATTTCGTATAGACTTCCATGTTCTTGACTAACACAAATGGAAGATAACACCAAGAAGTTACCTATGAGTTATGACCACTCAAGTTGTACAACATATTCCAAACGACCAAAATTATCCTCATAACTAAGGGATTGTTTGTTTAAAGTTGAATGACTGAATCAGTTAGTCATTCATTGTGTTTATTATGAATAAAAATAGTCTAAATGATTGAATCGGTCAGCCATTCAGTGCGTTTATTTTGAAAAAAAATTGTCTAAATGATTGAATTGGTCAAATTTTTGGACTGAATGACCAAGTGTAATTTTTTTGGCTGAATGGGTTGAATTACTGCTGAATAAAGTATTTTATTTTTAATTTTTTTACAATATTAACTATTATATTAAGTAATATTAAATAAATTTACAATAATTTTGAATTTTTTCAGAGGGGTAAAATAATAAAATTTTGTTATTAAGATGTTTCAGACATGTCAATTATCAAACAACTTTTTTCATTTAGTATTCATAATTCTGCTTCATTCAGCTTACTTAAACATTCGAAACTATTTCATTCAGTTTTATCAAACACCCCTAAGTTTAGTTTAATGGGACAATTACATAAATTAAAAGTTTAGTAGGTTATTGCACAAAAGTGAACAAGTATAGTGGGGGCTAATTGCTAATTTGCCCGAAAACTTTCCAACGTTGCAAAATTCATATATATATATATATAGTTTCATCCATTGTGAAGAAGGTTATGTTCAAAAAGAACCCCTTTTTTGGTCCTATGTTATAGCAGCTAAAGCAAAAAAATTAAATTTGTATACCGTTTTAAGTTAATCTGAGTAGTAATTTATAAGATTCTACATCTTGTTGAACATACGATGGAATCAATCTTTACAATTGCAATGGGAAAAAAGGTAACGTTACCTATTTGGTGTGTTGGTTTAGTTGATATACTAGAGTTTAAGGTGGTCTGAGTTTTGGGTCTTAGCGAAATCTGTTGAACCAAGTAGAGGGGAGAGCATTACCATGCGAAATAAGAAACAGAATAAACTCAAAGTAAGCAGCAACCCAAATGCAGGCCAAAATTCCAAACACCAGTCCATTAACTTGAGAGAAGAAAAACCCCAGCAGAACATATCCATTTATCATTATTACTAGGGCAGCCACGCTCCACACGATTCGCTACAAGAAAAAAAATAATAGCGAACAACTAACAGTACTCATTTTAGTTAACATCAACTTGTTCAGCATGCATTTTAACATAGAAGCTTGTATAGGTAAATGAATCAGCATATCTGATTTTATAGAACTAGTTTTACTAGTAAGTAGTAACCCCTATTTCCTCCTGGAAATCTAGCTATAGCATCGTGGGATCTGCACCCATATGACAAGCTCACATTGGTATTCATAACAACTCGCTTGTACAATAGTAGAGTATATAGATATAAATTTTATGCTACAATCGTAGAGTATATAGATATAAATTTTATGCTGCAATGAATTTGAAATAACAACGGACCTCAAAAGTAGGTCACCAATGTAAGAAGAGGGATGAGGGCAAAAGGAATTTGCATACCCTGAAGCACATTAAGCCATTGATTCAGAATATCAAGTGAAGCTTCAGATCTGTTGAAAACGATGGCTACAATGGCACAACTTCTGGTGATCAAAGATCTTAGCCATTTCCTCAAGCCAAGGTCAAGAAAACCTCCCATGATAAACTGGCCTGCATAAGTACCAGTTAACGTGCTACTTTGCCCGATTCCCCAAATATAGAGGATCGGGAACAATCCTCCGCCATACCTCTCTTGGAGATATTCCCCTGCGTTTAATAGGCCTATGGTTTTGGCTTGTTTGGTTCCGTAGAATTCCTTTGCAAAGACAGTTGTAACAAACAAATTGATAACGAAAGTGACAAAAACAGCGATTGAGGATTCAATCGTGTAGTAATTGAGAGCCTCTTGTACCCGACTTTTCTTAGTAGGGTCAATTTTTCTAAAGCAGAATACAAAAATACATTGTGAGGGGTTATGACGCAGCCTACAACTCCAATAGCCTCTTGGATTGTTTTTGAACCAAAAGGCCTGCAAAAATTGATTGGATTCTGTTTTACACCAATAGCGAAAAATAAGGAAGATCAAGGCAAACGATAGTGCCATAGTTGTTATAAGAAGAGCAAAAACGGCTTCCAGTTTCCTTACCCCGTAGTTCTCAAGGAATAGAAAGATGAAACTGTTTATGCCAGTAGAATGAATTTTATGAGATTCATTTCAACAAATACTATAAAATGCCAGAGCAATCATCTTTTAACAATAGAATCAAAAACATACTCTAACAAGATAGGATTCATGCCAAAAAATGAAACAACAACCCACAAAATTAATGTTAAAAAAACATTCTCAAGCTAATGAACTAAACATGACATACAACTACAAGGTCATTTTATAGTATATATGATTATCACAAAAGCTTCAATTGTGTTGTTAAATACCAGAAATTTCAGTCCTAAATTCAGCACTATATTCTCAAATCTCAAGCTCATAACATTAGAATACTACCTACAATAGCCAAATTATTCAAATACAGTTTTTAAAATTAATGAGTAGATAGTTTATATATTGTATATATAAAGAGCTCAAACTGAAAGGACTGAAAAAAATAAGTGAATACCAATCAGATGCTGTAACCCAAAGAGGCAAAACTCCATTGCTAAAAATATTAATAGCAATTGCACTCCCAATCACCTCCTGAATATCAGCCCCAATCAACGCCAGCTCCGCCATCAACCACAGCGCCATCCTGGCCCACCACGGATACTCCTCCCTACATATCTCCGCCATATGCCGCCCCGTCACCACGCCCAGTCTCGCCGACAACAGCTGGATCAGCAGGCCCATCACCGTGGCCCACATCAGCAACCACAACAGAGAGTACCCCGCAATCGCCCCGGCCTGCAAATCTCCCTCCAAATTTCCCTGATCCAGAAATGCAATGCTCATTAAGAAACCCGGCCCGGTGAATTGCCACAGCTTCTTCCACGAGAACGGCGGCGCCACCGGGTGATCTCCAGCGTCGGATGATTCAATGTCGATGGACAGGATCTTCTCCCGGTAATCGAGAACGACGTCGTGCTCATCGCTCTCGTCGTCCGACGAGGACGACGGAGATTCAGTGGTTAAGAGACGATGAGATTCTTGGGTTTTGGCGGTTGCAGGTGTATCGTTAGCTTCTGGTGGAAGAGCATCCATTCTATAATGTCAACTGCTCCTCGTCCAAGTTTAAGCTCAGTTTCCGGCTCTTGATTCGGCTGGCTGTATGTCATGAATATTTATCCCGTGGTACGGACTCTACAATGGTTTTTTTTTTTTTTTTGATAAATAAAATGAGACAAAACAAAAGGAAGTTGGGATGTGGGCTCCCACCCAGTATTTAAGTAACCTTGTGAAAATATAAAAGAGGTCCCAAATATTTTTATTAAATTATGATGTCAGATTGAATAAAATTATAAAATTAGTCTATTTTTATTAAATATATTATATAAATATTATTAATTAGATTTATTCGTAAAATTTATAAAAAAAATTGATATATAAAATCGCTATGTATTATTTTTAATATAAAATAAGGTGTCACTATTTTCAAATATTTTTGATATTTTTATGAGATTTTCTCTTAAATACATATGTAAAAATATTAATTTATAAAATAACATAATTATATGTAAAAATATTAATTTTAATATAATAAATATATTGTGGAACACTTGAGATATAATCTATTCATTTCAAAATTAAAATATATAATAAAATGATGATTATTATTTTCTTAATCTTATTATTAATATTGACCAGAAAAGTAATAGTAACGACGTGATGGTATTCAACCAATTAAGAATAAAAACAATGACAGTATTATAATTTTTTTGTTATTTTACAGTTTAAAAATATAAAGGTTTTTTTTAATTTTGAAACAATATATACATATATTTCTTTTAGGACTTAAAAATATATAATAGAAAATTTGTCTTTTTAGTGTTCCATCTATTTTTGCTTGGGGGAGGAAAAAAATGCGCATCCAGGGAATCGAACCCTGGTCAGTACCGTGGGAGGGTACTATGATACCACTACACCAGATGCGCTCAACGTCCCGATGTTTGTCTTGCAGTGCACTTAATATGTTCAGAATTTAGATGCCATCTGATACAAATAGTTTTTAATTGGTAGAAGAAATCCACGAAATACCAGAACTCAATCTGCTAATAGGGATTTGTATGTCTTATACAACCACAACAATTCAAAAAAAAGAAAGTGTGTTTATCTCTTTCGAATATACCTATCTATCTAATAAAATACAATTGATTTTGAATTTCTCGCTCACTCAATAAATCAGGCCGTTCAAAGTTTGGGATAAATCCCACCGTCCATACAGTGCCGGAGGCACAGGACACAATTAGTATATATATATAACAGTTTCTCTCTTTCATAACCTCTTTATATATACAACAGTTTCTTTCATTTGCCAAAGGCATAGCTGTATCTACCTATCCCCTTTCTATCTCCTTGAGAAAAGATACAGTGCAACGATTTTTTAGAATGGTAATGCAAAACAACTTTATCCAAAGGAGGCTGCTTGATGGTCAATTCTTAAGAAGCACAAAATATACCTGAATCGCCTCCACGTCCCATCTTGTTCCATCCTGTATGCACAATGGAGCAGCCAACATATGCTATCAACATTTGAATTTTCTACACATGAATGTTAGAGGTGATTATAATCAAAGGAGCTCTGGTTCTGAATGAATAGATCAACACTCCGTATATGCTATTTGGCAATGGTCTGGTGAACCAGGAATCTGATAACTTGAAGCTTCGTTCTAGCTCATTACCCAGCATAAGCATACCCCTTGGAAAGTAATTGATTAAACCAGGTAGAAGGGAGGCAATCACCATGTAAAATTAGATAGAAAATAAATGCCACATATGCAGCAGTTCCGGTACAAACGAAAAACCCAAACGTCACTCCCCTAACTTCAGAAACAAAAAAATCCAGCAAAAGATACCCATTGATCACCATCACCAGGGCAGCCACGGTCCAGGCAACTCTCTGCAACAGAAGTCAAAGAATGAGAGTAAGAATAGGTAGATTGTCTCTATCATCAAGCACTACATTTTATTACAATAACCCTGATCTTTACATCCACAATTTATAGAACCTGTAGCTAAAGTAACCAGCATCATACTACAACTTGAGGAATTTGCAAATTCAATTTATTTATTTTTATTGAGATGGAATTTTCTTTCTTCTTATTAAATTTGTACTTCACTGAACTTGACACGGAAAAAGTGAAGAAAATAAATTCAAAAGAGAGAGGAGCCAGGATAAGAAGACGGACTACTTGAATCAAAAGGTACAAGTTCAGTACTGTGTTAAGATACTCGATGAAACTGGTTAACAAGATATTAATCCTTGATTAGCAAAAGAAAAAATATATAAAAAATAATCAACCCAAAATAATTGGGAATTTTTTAGTCTTACCAGCATTATTGAACTGCTTTGTTTTTAGATATTTCAACGTCCATAAAATTTAGGAAGGACTGAGGTTTGAATATTCTAGGACGTCCTGAGGATAACTTCTTCTGACTAAACAAGCTTTGTATTCGTCCAACAAGGACATGGCCATTGTTTCTATCATCACTTGTTCTCTACATGAACAATGTTTAGCTCAGTTCCACATTTGAGTTTGCAACAAGAGATTTAATAGACACACCCGACACCCAAGTGTCAAGAGCAGAGCTTTGGGAGCCCTTAGGTCTTGTGCAACTTGTTGGGCTGGAATGGCATTACCAGCTCTACATACTTCTCAAGTTTGTTACTTGGTGGTTGGATTTCCACTAACTATGATGGTTCTTGACATACCTATATAGTTGATGGCAACATGATCTTGGCAGACCTCAAAAGAAGAGTCACCATGAAATATGACACACACAACGGATTCCCAACATTAACAACAGAATTGTGTAAATGGAACAATTGGCCCAACCCTGCAGGCCTAGTAATTCAGACCATGCACGTTGGTTGCGCCTACTCCTTAAATTTGGCATAACACGTTGGAAGGGTTTGAAAATCTCTGAACTGCAGTTCACACATTCTTTCTCTCTTTTAATCCCCCCAAGTATCCACAAACCATTGCCTTCAGATCTATATCTCTTTCTCTTCCCAGGAAATTTCCCAAAAGAAACTGATATCTTCCCATGATAATATGGATTAATTAAGTGAGTGCTCTTTTTTCTTTATATTAGTTTGGGATGATAATTTTGGATCATTTGTCTAGACAAGGTGAAACGATGCCTATCAGCATTCTTTAGTTTTTAATCTTTCATCCTGCCTCTGTCCCTGATAAGAGCTAGAAAGTTTTGATCAAATACATATATTTTTCCTTGGCAATCCAATATATGGTATAATATACAAAGTACAAGTTCTTAAGGAATAAAGGTGTCACTATTCATACTAAAAGTTAACAAGTTAATTTTGTGATTACAGATTAGTTTAGGATGAATTTTTTTGAATCATTTCTCCCGAGTAACGTGGAGATTGACAACACTTGTATATTTAAACAATGCCCAGTAGAATTCTTTAGTTTCTGATCTTTTCATTGGGCCCTATTGTTTGGGGCTAATCAACAGTGCAGAGCCAGAAAGTTTCGGCAAGGAGGTTAAGTTACAACTCATTTAAAAGCTTAAACTGTTTGAGAGAGGTCCTAACAATGTATATCAAATCAAGTTAATCCGCACTCAAGTGCATATGTGGAGAGGTAAATTAAATGCATATGCATCATCAATATCAACATAAAGGTCAATGTGAAGAAGAAAGATTTGAACACAAGACCTTGCACACCCAGAGCTCAGAAATTATTTTAAGTTACCAACTCATCTAAAAGTTTTGGTTAGGACCAATTGACATAAATGAATAACGGAGCAGTTTAATGTATATCATACCTCTAGAGTAGGTCCAATTTTAAAGACTCCCATAACCTGCTCCCTGGCCACCAAGGTAAGAAGTGGAATGAGGGCAAATGGAATCTGTATAGACTGAAGCACATTAAGCCATTCGTTCAGAACATCAAGAGAAGCTTCAGATCTGTTAAAAACAAGAGCTACAATTATGGTTGGCACAATAGCACAACTTCTTGTGATTAATGCTCTCAGCCATTTTTTCAAACGAAGGTTGAGGAAACCTCCCATGATGAACTGTCCAGCATATGTACCAGTTATAGTGCTACTTTGCCCAGCTGCTAATAAACCAATACCCCAAATATAGAGAATCGGTAAAGATCCCCCACCATACTTATTTTGAAGATAATGCCCTGCATTTACAAGGCCAATACTATTGGCTTGTTTACTACCATAGAATCCCTTGGCAAAAACAGTTGTAACAAACACATTGATCATAAAGGATACAAAAAGGGCAGCAGAGGACTCAATTGTGTAGTAATTGACTGCCTCTTGAACCCGCCCTTTCTTGCTGGGGTCAATCTTTCTCGACTGTACTAAAGCCGAATGCAAGAATACATTGTGAGGCATAATAACACAACCTACAACTCCCACAGCCTGTCGTATCGTTCTTGAACTAAGTTTTGGCACCAAAAGACCTGCGAAGATAATTAGGTTCAAAACAATCAGAGAGGTAAACTAACCAATATTTGAACAAAAAAGCAACACTGAAAAGTAAAGACACAACGAAGAGTCTGACCTATTAGAAGTTCCTTTCCACTAGGATCAGTGTCAGCAAACATCCAGGTAAATGAGAGTCCCATTGTTGATATAAGAACTGCAAAAACAGCCTCCAACTTCCTCACTCCATAGTTCTCAAGAAGTAAAAATATGAAACTGTACAAAAAGGTAATATAAAACCACCACAAGTTAAACAGTATGAACATCCACAATTTATGGGCAAAGTGAAAAATGCTAAGGTAATAGCTCCTGAATAAGAAAAAGAATTCTAAGCTCCAGAGCTGCCAATAAGAATAAATAACAAAAAAATCAACAAACTAATATCTTTGGTGGGTATAATGTTTAGAAACATAACAGTAACTTCAATGCACCGAGAAAATATGATAAAGGAAGAAACCTTGACAAATATAAAAAGTAAAACTAGCAAAACAAAGCTCCATCTCTAAATGAGATAGCTGCAAAAACAGCCTCCAACTTCCTCACTCCATAGTTCTCGAGAAGTAAAAATATGAAACTGTACAATATTGTAATATAAAACCACCACAAGTTAAACAGTATGAACATCCACAATTCATAAACAAAGTGAAAAATGCTAAGGTAGTAGCTCCTAAATAAGAAATAGGATTCTAAGATCCAGAGCTGCCAATTAGAATAAACAACAAATAATTAACAAACCAAAATCTTTAATGGGTAGAATGTTAAAAAACAAGACAGTAACTTCCATGCGCCAAGAAAAGATGATAAAGGTAGAAACTTTGACAACTATGAAAAGTAAATACTAGTTAAACAATACTCCCCTTCTCCCCCTCAAAAAAAATACCCCTACTTATGTAATGTCCACTGAAAAGGATACTACTTTTTCCCAAACAGACCCTTCATTTTGGACAAACCTTTAGCTGAGTTAAGTTTAACAGGACTTCAATTTCTATAAAGAAAAATTATAATTTTTTTTAATAAAAAAAGTCTTGTTGAATTCTAGATAATATACATATTATCTAGCTCTACTCAGATTCTAACAACATAAAAAAATGATAATTGGACATGCTTTGTAGTCCTGCATTTTCTCCTCAACCATATAGAGCAAGAAATTAAAAGGATGAAACAAAAAAGGGGAAGCTTTATTACCAATCAGAAGCAGTGATTAAAACTCCAGCCCAAAGAGGCAAAACTCCATTGCTAAGAATCTGAATAGCAATAGCACTTCCAATCACCTCCTGTATATCCGCCCCAATTAAAGCCAGCTCCGCCATAAACCACAACAGCAAGCCGGCCCAATACGGATACTCCTCCCTGCAGAGCTCCGCCAAGTGCCGACCCGTCGACACCCCGACTCTTACCGACAACAGCTGGATCATCAGGCCCATACCCGTGGCCCACATCAAAAGCCACAACAGCGAATAACCCGCAATTGCTCCCGCCTGCAAATCCCCTTCCAGATTTCCCGGATCCAAAAACGCTATGCTCATCAAGAAACCCGGCCCGGTAAATAACCATAGCTTCTTCCATGAAAACGGAGGCGTAACGGCGTAATCAAGGTCTTCGGTTGATTCCGATTCCAAATCGAAAATTAGAATCTTTTCCCTTGATTCGTACGCGACTTCATCTTCCTCGTCGCCGTCTGACAACGGCAGGGATAATGGCGACGGAGACGGCGACGAGGATTGCGAGGATAATAGACGGCGGGCTTCTTCGCCTTTGGAGGCTGCGGTTGTATTGCCTTCTGGTGGAGGTGAGCTCATTGCTGTCAACGTCGCCGGGATTTTGTAATTCGCCGGCAACTTACGTTAGAGAGAGAGAGAAGTATCTACGGAGGTCCGAGATGGATGATCAGCTGGGGCGTCGATCTTATTAGGTCTGAAATTACGTTTTAAGTACTACTATTAAAATTATTTCTAAATCTAAATTTCAATAGCAATTGTGACAATTGTGGAATGCATTGTCAAATAGAAACACTTGTATTAGTAGGGTAACAACCACTACATTAAAATTGTGAGGCTAAATATAATTATTTTAGTAAACAATTTTAGCTTCAAATTTAATATTTACGATGTCAATAGGGCTTAGTAAATAGGATAACGATCCTATTATTAAATTTCATCTAAGTTTTGGAGTTGGAAAAGTATTTGCACTATCTTTTAATTGTCACTATCCCAAATTCGCCTACACAATTCAATGAGTAGTGAAAACACAAACAACATATATAAATTCTTTTTGTGTTTATAATTTATACATATCATCATTAAGGGATTGTTTGATTAGTATTGAATGGTTGAATGGCTGATCAATTCAGTTATTCAGTGCGTTTGTTTCGAATAAAAATAATAACTGAATCGGTCAGTCATTCAGACAATTTGGGTTGAATTGCTAAGTCCCATTTTTTGTGCTGATCAATGACGGTTGAATGATTTTTTTTTTCAATATTAATTATTATATTAAGTAATATTAAATAAATTTATAATAATTTTAAATTTTTCCAGATGGATAAAATAATAAAAATTTGTTATTTAGATGTTTCAGACATATCAATTATCAAACAACTTTTTATACATTCAGATTCAAATTGAGCTCATTCAAATTCAGATTAATTCATTTTTTTATCAAACACCCCCTAACTTAAATTAATACCTCCTTAAACCCATAACATGGCTAAATTGAACACCCACCCACCCAACCACCCAATATTGTTGTTGTCATTGCTTTTAAAGGGGGTTAAATTTAGGCCTAGGAAAACAAAACAGCAGTGGTGAAAAATGACAATAAATATTGAGAAACCAGACTACTAAATAAGACTGTAAAATGAGCAAATAGTTCGGGTTCGATTTGTACTCGCTCGATTAAAAGTTCGATTCGAACTCGACTCAAAATATAAATGAGTCAAATATGAGCAAATTTTAAAATTTGATAAATTATTCTAATCTCCTCCTCAAATTGTAATTTTCTATCGATACTCGAATCATATTCTTTCGAAAAGTTCAAACTCGAGCTCGACTCGGAATCGTGCTTGACTCGATAGCTAAATGAGCTTCAATCAAACCTTATTTTATATTCGATAAATTTTGTGAACCAAATCTGAGCAACTAAATACTTTGTTCGACTCGATTCGTTTATACCCTTACTACTAGATGTGAAAATGATAATAAATAATAAGCCCAATATGTGCTTGTTTTGTCATTAAAGACTAATACCTATTTTCAGTTGATAGTAGCTAGGTAATGATATTGTGATACTATAAATGATAATGAAAAAATAATGTAAATTAAGATCATAATGTCAGTTAATAATTTTTTTAAAAAAATTATATCTCTAATTTTGAATTAAACTAAAAAGAAATTTGTATCTATAATATTAAACGAGTGTAATACTCGGTTTAAAAAAAAAAAAAAAGATAATAAATAATATAATTAGATAATAGAAGTGTAACTAATAATTATTTATACATATCTAAAACCTATAAGGATAAGAAAAGTCATTTAAGTTTAACAAATTCTTAATTTTGAAAAGGACTCTTTTACCTAGTAACCTATTTTGCAAAGGATTTACATATATTTAAACAACGAGAGAGAAGAACGTAAAAATATATTTGGCTTTGGAGTACTGCAGAACAGTGAAGAAGAAAAAAAAAATTCAAAAAGGTAAAACTTAAACCCTTTTTATTATTATTATTATGAGATGATAAATGCCTTATATATATATGGTTAATTTTGTAATCAATTTTTATAATAATTAACTACGAATTTATTTAAAACTTAAAATTTATGTGCATAATATTCGAATAAAGAGTATGATTGTGTTATAATATTGTATTCTAATAATTCTATTTGTCTTAATTTTATATTTAGAATTTGTTCGTTTTTAATTTCGTGTTTTGCAATATCGAGGTAAGTGATTTTCCGAGCTATTTAGTGTTTTTAAGATTATCGTTACTTTTAAGTATGTCTTATTAATTATTCGGATGCCTAAATGTACAATTTCAAAATTCGTTATTTTTTATTTAAGGCTTCCATTTAAATTAAATTGTTATGTTCTTTTATTTCAAAATTCGGATCAAGTATTTATTTTCGAACTGTGAATGAGATTATATGATTTTGAACTGTGAAAAAAGTATCGTTTATATTATCGATAATATTGAGAAAAGTTTTTGAAATCTTCAGTCTGACTATGTATAGAACCCGTTATTGATTACGTCTAGTTCCGGAGCTAATATAGGACCTACTAAGGCGCACACCTTTTAGATGCCCTTCGGGAAGCGTGCATTTTTATAGATACCTTAGTAGGGTGCGTATCATAACGTTATCGAACTTTTGGGTCGTGTTACAGGGCTATTGTAACCTTAGTCGCTAAAGTACGTGGATTAAAAGATTTATGATATACATTGAAATCATTTTTGAATTGTTTTAGTTTTGAAAGCTTTTGTACTATTGTTATTGAACAAAAAGTTATTTGAAAAAGTATTTTGCAAATTGTACTTGATTTGGCTAGATAGAGAGGATTGTTACTTCATTGGGCTTCATCGCTCACCCCCTTACTGATTTTCTGTGTCCCATCGTTGAGTGGTGAGCACTTATTTGATCGCTTGGAATAATTGGAGTTTAGTTTTAGATGTTATTCTTTTGTTGATGAATTTTGATAAAATTCTTAGTTTCGAGGAGCTGCGTCTCCATTATTTGAATGTGATATTTATTAGTATTTCATTTGGATTGATTTAAAGTATATTTATTGTTGGGTTTTAAGTTAAGATTAATGTTAAGTTATTTTGTTTGGGCTGCGCTTTATTGATATTATTGCCTTGCGGGCCTATGGGCTTGCGGTGTATAGAACTTTGGGCCTATATCGGGTTCGGAGTGTTACAACGAGTGCATGTATTAGTTAAAATTTCTTATATAAAGTGATTTTATAATGTTATTGCTATCATTATTTATTAAAATAATTAAACATATGATCTTACCCAACAATGATATTCATTTTCGTTTTTAGTGTTTAATAAAACTCTTGGCTCATCAAAACCAAAAACAAAAATAAATAAATAAAATTTTAAAAGGAAGAAGAATAATTAAATAAATATATAATATATTTTAGGTTTCCTACTACAAAGAAATAAATCTTATGAAATAGTTGTCTACAAAGTGAGGGAATCTATCAATTCTTATATATATCTTATGAGATAATATAAAAATATATATATATATATATATATATATATATATATATATATCAACCAATTAAATTCAAGTATGGGCTAACTAAAACATTCCAGTTAACTCGTATAATAAACGTTATTTGTGCTATTATATATAATAAGTAATAAATATTACTTAATTAGAGAAGATTGGAGACTTAATTAATGATACTATTTAAGCAATATTTATTAAGGAATAAAAGAAAAAGAATAACGCATCTTTTAAAACTATCTCAAAGTGAAGCTAAAACCAAACTATAAAGTTTATTGCTAAAGACAACTCTAAAACTATGAGAATGAGACATGAAAAAGAGGACGGGGAGAATTTTTTTCAAAAAAGATACTAAATTCTAGAAAGTAATTCGAGCTTATAATTATTATATCAACTAAATTAAATAAATTTATGTCGTCGTTTAATTTTAAAAGTCAAATTATATCTTTAATTTTGGAACAGATAGAATATTTAAACTCTTATTAAGTTCGTCGTCAACTTAAAATTTTATTGAACTTAATAAATCGTATATATACCCAATATCGTATATTATGGTTTATTTTCTATATCATATTATAATATTCATAACTATGAATTAAATATGCAATTAAGCAGTCAACCAAAAACAAAACTAGAGCAAGGCTAGCAAAACACCCACGTACTAGTTTGGTAATTCCAATTAAGAAAATAAGGATAAATGGTTTTTTATTTTTATCGTTTTCGCCTCGGTGTGGACTGTGGAGTGGTTAACTGGTTTTATATTGTGCGGGAGAATGTAAGTTATTCAAAAATTTGCGAAAGAAGGTTAACCATGGATGGACGAGGCCGGCACATAGCCATCAAGGGATGAGCCTTGGGCGCAGTGAGCCCACTCCTTTCGGACATATCCACCATCTCCTTACCAACACGAGTCCAATCAAAGCATTGAATTAATGATCCTAATTCCAATCCAACTATCCGCATTGCCAATCCCTCACCAGGACACCCTCTCCTACCTGACCCAAAAGGCATCCACTTAAACCCAAAGTTAGCCCCTTCAAACCTCTCGGGCCTAAAAGTTTCAGGATCTGCCCAAATTTTGGGGTCATTTTGTATGGCCTTCAAGTTCACCAGCAGCATAGTTTTTCGGGGAATGCGAAAACCGGCTACAGTGCATTCCTCGGATGATGACTCGTGGGGCAAGAGGAACGGGGCTACTGGGTGCACCCGGAGCGTCTCGTTGATCACGCAGCGTAAATAAGGAAGCTCTGCCACATCTGCTTCGTTGATTAGACGAGTTTGACCAACACGATTGTCGATTTCATTTTGGGCCTTCTTTAACGCTTCTGGGCTGTTAAGTAGAAGTGACATTGCCCATTCCATTGTAGCAACCGATGTACTTACACCTGCCTGCAATAAAGCCTACATACCATAGTACACAGTGGAGAGTTATAAGTTTGAGATAGGATTCGGTATCACGAACTTAACTTCATAATAAGTTAATCGATTGATCGATATAATCTTGTGGCGTAGAGAGAGATCATTTCTCGAACTGCGATGTCGACGTTGACAGATAGTCGATTAATCGACCAAAGTTAATTTTATGTTAAGCTTGAGAGATAGTATGAAACTTAGACACAGAAAGATGGCTATGCCCACGTGATGGGCGGTACCACCACCAAAAAAAACAGGACTTTAGGCGAAGAGATTTAATTTAATTTCAAAACTAAGGCTTTTTTACCGCCACCCAAGTGGCCATGATTTTTTTTTTTTTTGAAAAAAATAAAATATTACTTCTTGTGGGTTGTGAGACTTGAACACAAGACTTGTAAGTAAATAAATAAGAGTTCAAACAAACCAAGTTACAACAACTATTTGTTTTAATGCAATCTTCAATATATTTTAACTATAATTGAAAATTATAATTAAGATATGTAGTTAATGTAGGTAATTAATTAATAATACTATTAAAATTATCGAAATGTATCTTTCTTATAATTAATTATATAAATCGAAAACATGATAATGATTAATGCATGTCCCTTAATATAATTACCAATTAATTATACTATATAACCTTAATTAGTATAACAAGTGTAGCCAACTAGCCATACTCAAAATGGTAGACAATATATATTAGGGCAAAAACCTTTTGATTATTTTATTACTTTTGCAGAGTGCAGGTTGCATGCATATATATACATTATACAAAGAATATCTGTAACATATATGTAACATATATGATGAAGTTAATTATATTAATGTATGTAGTTAATTTAAGTAATTAGAATTATTGTTTATTATAAATTATTTTATTATTTTAAATATTTATTATTATTACTATTTTTAGTGTATCAAGATTTTATAAAAAAAAAAAAAAAAAAGGAAAAAGCCCATGGCTGGCTTTCAACCATGCCACGGCCTCACTTTCTCAAATTACAAAAAAGGCCGCGTTTTTAGCCTTGGACGTTTTTTGGCTTCAAACCATACTTTGCTTTTCAGTGTCTAATGAAACTGTTTAGATGTTCATAAGAATTACTAACACCACTAAAGTTAAATATATATATATATATATATATATATATTTCATCCAACAAAATTCATAGGGTGAAAAGTTTGCATGTATATGGGTAAATATATACATAATTGCATACGTCTCAATCATAACATCAATCATTCAAAGTGAAAGAGCTATCTTACCAGCATGAGGCTTTTAATATCTTCATCATATGGGATGACATGATTAAACCGGGTCGTAATTTTTTCGTCAATTTATCGACTGAAAGCGTCAAGTGTTCAACAAATGATTTCAAGTAATTGGGTTAAAGATTATTTAAGAGAGTACAATTTATGTGTTATTGGATTGAATCCAATTCAAAGAAGTCAATTTATATTCATTTGGGCCTTCTAATTAAACATCATTCGTGTTACTTCAAATCGACCCATGCTAGACATGTAAAGGAATAAAAATATGCCAACACTTATTTAATCATGTGGGTAGTACCTTTTAATTCTTCAAGTTATCGAAGCTCAAGATATTCTCCATCATGTAAACATAGCATCTAGTGGGCTTTTCTTTATTAATTTTCATGAAGCAATGCATGGAGATGGAGTCGAGTATGTTCAACATATCATTTTGGTGGGCCACGTTTTTTGTTGCAATCATCAAGTGGACAATGTCAATTTTAGCGAAGATACATGCAAGAAAATTGGAGCATTATTTTAAGTCCTAACGAGACAGGCTGAAAAGTCGGCAACGTACCGGCATGGAAAATCTCTTAGCATCTAGAATTAATTCTAAATTCTATTCTAATTAGGATTTCTTTTAATTAGAATTTCTTTTCCAATTTGATTTCTATTTCCTTATAGAAATTAGGGTTATAACTTATAAATTCCTATTAGAATTTGGATTGTTTTTGAGTAGTATATATAGAGGTTCAAGTTGATGTAATCAAATACATTATACATTATTATTATTCAATATATTTGTGAGGTTATTCTCTACTTTTGGTTCTTTGAAGAATTCTAAGTATTTTTCTTAGTTATTTTTTTTGAGGTTCAATTTGACTTATCATACAACAATTCATAGTTGTGTGTGGCGTCTTCACCGCATCAATCGTCGATTGTACCAAGATTACCGCTCAAGATAGCGAGGGTCAAGGTGTCGTTGGTGTCCATTCAACGCTTGAATTCTCGAACGCGAGAAATTGTACCAAGATTACCGTCTACATATAGGCGAGGGGTTAAGGTGTTGCAAACAATTCACCCAACAATTTGTCTTTAGAAACGATCAAGGCGTGACCACCTCACGCAAGCGTCTTAGTGGAGTCTATCATTTGGTATCAAAGCTAAGCCTTTCTAGCGAAGTTACTTATCTTTAATTTTCTCGTGAAAATATATATGTAAAAAAAAAGAAAAAAAAAGCAAAAAAAAAAAAAAAAAAAAAAAAAAGGAAAAGAATTTTTTTTTTTCATATTTTCATTGTCTTAACCAAACTTGTAGCACACCATCAAATTCCAACGAAGATTTCATACCGTTCCATCATCATCAATTTCAAAGCAGAGCTACAATTTACAAATCGATGGCACTGAGAGGAGTACAAGGCAATCGATCGGTGATTTTGTGATATTCTAATAGTTACACCATCTATAATTTTGTTTCGTGATAAGTAATTTTTGAATTGATTAGTAAAACCAAGAATTTTGCTAGGAGAATTCAAGAAGAACCTATTAGAGAGAATATTAGAGGTAAAATGCAAGAGTGTAAGATTATTAGAGGGTAAAAGCCAAATTTGAGTGATACACGAGTGATTCATCATTATTTGAGCGAAACACGTAAGGGAGTGTGTGAGGAAAATTTTTATCTACTAACCTTTGTTTTACAGCAAACATGTATGGCTACAATTATGAAAGTTATTATGGGTCTCGAAGAAATACTTTCCAAGGCAATATTGATCTGAGGCATATCCGAGATGGGAGAGAAAATGGAGACTCTCATGATTACTCCGAGAGGAGGAAGGAGGAAGGTCGAGCAGGCGATTCAAGAGTTCTCCGATCATACAATTATATGGTGGCGACTTATCAAACAAAAAATATGGGGAGCGTCTGATTCGAGATATGGGCGTAATTAAAATCAAGAATGAGAAAGCGCTTTGCTCCAAAGTCTGGTGTGTGAGGAGGGAGGAGTATACATCTCAAAGACATGTGTAGAGCAACCTTCAAGGCGATTCGATGAACAATAATAGAGTGTTCGCACACAAGTAAACAAGGAAGATTATTGGATGCACTTCTAATATACTTCTAAAGTATGAAAAGAAACAAGATCGGTGGGGGAGGTGGAAGAAATTATAGAATATGCAATCAATGAGAGTTATTGGGTTCGAGTGTTCAAGATGAAATCCATGATCTAAAGCAAGATGGTGAACATCCCAAGAAAGAAAGTAATCAAGAAGATGAGTTCGTGACAAGGAAATAAATGTGGAAAAGATCAACAAAAAGAAATTGTTGAAAGATTGATAATGTAAAAAGAAAAATTGAAAGGAGTGAGAATGAAAAGAAAAGAGATTGAGAATAAAGAGAATGAGAGTGACCTTGAAAACAAACGAGAGAAAAACAAACGAGAGGGTGAGCATAAAGAAGAGAGAGAAGAAATATGTGACTATGAAAAATAAAGTGAGTTGAAAAGTGAGTTATATTTTGAAAAGCCAATGACTGTACATTCGTACAAGACGGCGTTTTTGAATACTAACATTAATGATTCTTCTTTGTCTAGTTCTATTTTATCTCTTGTACAGGTTGTTGATGATATACCTCGCACTATCATTCTATATCAATCAGCTGATAGTATTCCCGAGAAGACGACGGAGTTACCAATGCGGGTTGGAGAGTTGGTGAAAGTGGGTATCATGAGAGAAGACATGAGTTCGTGTGCTAATTATGAGATCATAGTACCTAAAGAGAATGAGACAACGAATTTGTGCATCGATTTTGAATTGGTAAACAAGTATCGTTATTCTTTTCTTTATTTAGATAATATGTTTGATAAATTGCATAGTTCTTATGTTTTATCTACATGTGATAATAATCACGTGATGACAATGCCTAATCAATTTAGCATGAGAGATTGTGATAAACGGAAAATTGTTTTAGCATGTGAGTTATATAGGTGGTTAGTTATTTCTGATAGATTAACTGATGCATCTAGTGTTTTCATGAGTTATTTAAAACATGTTTTGCATGCTTCCATTGGATTTGTTGTTAGCTATTTTGAGGGTAAAATCATCTTTATCATGAACTAAGGTGGATATTTGATTTATGTTGAGTTAGTTTATGATCATGATATATATTCTCGTTTTCAATGTTGTTACTTGCATGAAATTCATTCTAGGTTTTCTTATCCATATGTTGAGTTAGGTTTTCATGCTAATCAATCTTTACATGAGTTGTCGTTAGTTGACAATGGTAGTGATCATGTTTGTCCGTTCGACCAATCTTCCTTGCATGATTTCCTATCATATGATTTTGATTCAACTAGTGTTTATCATCAAGATCGTTTGAGGGATGAGTTATTTGCATGTTTAGTTAGTTCACTTGGATTAGCTAAGGCATTGCATACTTCTATGGAATTGTTGAATTATATTTTACATTCTTTTATGGGAAAAATTGGTATTCTCTATTTTGATGATATTCTGATTTTTGTCAATAATTTGCAAAATTCTATAGCATGTGTTGAGTTTGTTTGTCATAATAAGTATGTTATTGAGTTTTTATCTTGTGAAGTTAGTTGTGACCTTTTTACTCCGTTGACAACATTATTTGTTCTTTATTGTGTTAATGTCAATGGAAAGAGAAAGGTTGGTTGTGTTTTGCAGATTCGTGATAGGATTATATTCATCGAGGGAATCGTGGATCGTGCAATTCAATTTGATCAATGCATTGAGAGTCAACTGAGGAGTGTTTTGAATATTATTTTAGTAAACTATGCATATGATTTTGGTTTATTTAATTTCTTCATGATTAGACAAAAGAAACTTATTGATTTGTTTTATTTTGTGTTTAATCCAGGGATTCAGGTGTATGGGATTATGCGACCTCATGAATTTCAAAAGTTGATATTTGACCCAGGATCATTGACGTGGTTATGTTTGAAAATGATCGAGATCATAAGATTTCCATTTGATCCGGGAATTCGCCATTGAGAAAATTTATCACATGAAGAGTTTTTCATTTTGATATTTGATCCAGGAGAAGTTGGAACTTTTCAAATTCTTGCTTGCGTTGCTGATATTGCTTATTCATTTAAATTACCAGGTGAGACTTATGGTTATGTTTTGTTTGGTGATTCTAACTTTGTTTGTTTTGATGTAGGATCAGATTTGTGGACAAATCATTTTCAAGGGGAGCGGATGCTAGATTTGAGGACAAATCCTTTTTGAAGAGGAGGGAATGATGACATTGGCCGGGTCGAATTTTTCAACAATTTATCGAATTTCGGCGTCAAGTGTTCAACAAATGATTTCAAGTAATTGGGTTAAAGATTATTTAAGAAGAGTACAATTTATGTGTTATTGGGTGACCCAATTCAAAGAAGTCAATTTATATTCATTTGGGCCTTCTAATTAAACATCATTCGTATTCTTCAAATCATTATTACCGTAGACGTGTAAAGGAATAAAAAGATATGCCAACACTTATTTAATCATATGGTAGTACCTTTTTAATTCTTCAAGTTATCGGGCTCGACATATTCTCCATCATGTAAACATAGCATCTAGTGGGCTTTTCATTATTAATTTTCATGAAGCAATGCATGGAGATGGAGTCAAGTATGTTCAACATATCATTTTGGTGGGCCACGTTTTTTTTGTTGCAATCATCAAATTTGGACAATGTCAATTTTAGCGAGACACGCAAGAAGTTTGGAGCATTATTTTAAGTCCTAGCGAAGATTACGGAAAGTTGGCAGCGATACGGCATGGAAAATCTCTTAGTATCTAGAATTAATTCTAAATTCTATTCTAATTAGGATTTCTTTTTAATTAGAATTTCTTTTCCAATTTGATTTTATTTCCTTATAGAAATTAGGGTTATAGCTTATAAATTCCTATTAGAATTTGGATTGTTTTGAGTAGTATAAATAGAGGTTCAAGTTGATGTAATCAAATACATTATACATTATTATTATTCAATATATTTGTGAGGTTATTCTCTACTTTTGGTTCTTTGAAGAATTCCTAAGTATTTTTCTTAGTTATTTTTTTGAGGTTTAATTTGACTTATCATACAACAATTCATAGTTGTGTGTGGCGTCTTCTACTGCATCGATCAATCGTCGATTGTATTGCAGATTACCGCTTCAATATAGCGGGGTCGAGGTGTCGTTGGTGTCCATTCAACGCAGAATTCTTAACGCATGAGCAATTGTACCAAGATTACCGTCTACATATAGGCGGGGGGTTAAGGTGTTGCAAAGAATTCACCCAACAATTTGTCTTTAGAAAGCGATCGGTAATGACCACCTCACGCAAGCGTGCCGTGGAGTCTATCAGTATAGTATTCAGGTTCTGTTTGGCGCAGAGACAATAGGATCTCAATCATAGATTTCTCCCTCCTTAAATCTGATCCCGTCTCGCGAAATTCATCTATCCACTTCTGCATAAGCTCATCTCTCTTCTTATGTACGGCCATGAACCTCTTTACAACTCCATTGAACATAAACCACCTTAAAATTGGCATAAAGTCTCCCAAATTCGAATCCCCAGCCAACCTAGCCGTCTCAGTCACTACCTCATGAAAATTCTTTGCCTCCGCTAACTGTGTTGTATTCTTACCGTAATACCTCTTCCCGGAAATCATCCTTGTCATGACATTAAACATAAGGTCATAGAACAATGGCTTCATTTCCAGTGGCTGATCATTTTTCTCAACAGAAACTCGATAAAAGTGGTGGACAAGTGCTTTAACCTCATCAACACGAATCTGAGATAGCTTCTGTAAGCGATAAGATGACAGAACTTCTACAGAGGAAATACGACGAAGGTTCCGCCAGTGATCACCATAGGGCCCCCAAACTATGCTGGTGTTGTTGTAGCCGAGGTGTTTTCCGATGAGGAGATGGGGGCGGTTGGCGAAGATGATATCATTTTTGGTAAAACATTCTTCGGCAGCTGATGCGGAGAAAACGATGAGAACAGGGCGGGAGCCTAACCGGAGGAAGAATACAGGACCATATTTTTCTGAAAGTTTTGATAGTGTTTGTTGGAGAGGTTTCTTTAGAAGGTAAAGGTGACCGATTAAAGGTAAACTGGGAAAAGGGGTGGGTGGAAAGTTTTGGAGCTTGTGAACGACATGCTGAGTTAACACATACAGGGCTATGAATGTTGGAAGGTACAGGAAAAAGATGTGCTCCATATCCATGGATTGTAGATGAATTTGCCAAGTATATATTGATTTTAAGACTTCAATCCTGAATAAGAAGTAGAATTCTAAGATCCAGAGTAAACGAAAAAGATGATAAAGAAGAAACTTTGGAAAATTTAAAAAGTAAACACTAGCGAAACAATATACCCCCTCCCCTCTCGCCCACTTTCTTTGAAATTCATTAAAAATGTTGCAATAATTAATTAAGCTTTGTGACAATTTTTATTTGCAATTACAAAAAAAATATATTTTGTGATGTAATTTTCAAGCTATCACAAAATAATAAAATATATAATAACTCTTAGTGATGACTAATTTTATCATTATTTTAGAGTATTTATAACTGCCATTGCAATCACCAAATCTTATGTGGAAGTAATTTTGTTTAGTAAGTCAACTCACATATGTTTCCTTTTATAGTTTGTTTTAAAATTATAATCATGATATAGGCTTTGTGTAGTGGTAATACTCGTTAATTAATTTGAGACATTTATTTTGGAATGTAATTGATTTATGGCTTATAAAAGATGTAATATGGTCAAGGAAAAAAATTAATAAATGTAAAATTTTATCTAGTTGACATGATATGTTTTTTAAGACAAATATTCTTATCACTTCAACAGTCCTTTTAGTTTTAGGGAAAGAGGATTAATAAATTATTGATTTAATACAAGTACATTATAATAACAAAAAGAATAATGATAACCTTAAGTAGATTGTATCATTTTATTAATAAATTTATACAATTAAACAAAATAACAAGTGTGACCTATTTTCTTTATTATTTTTTTTCCTTTTTTCTTTTTTAACGGAGGTGATTATTGATTGCTTGCGTCAATCTAACAGAAAGTGAAATACTTTTGGGTCGTTTATTATTTTTTTTCTTTTGGGTGTTTGGTTTCGGCAATAACAAATTTGGACAGGATACATTAAACTTGTGTAATTTGAGAAAGAAAGTTGAGCATGGATGCACGAGGCCGGCACACAGCCATCAAGGGCTGAGCCTTGGGCGCAGTGAGGCCACTCCTTTCGGTCATGTCCATCATGTCCTTGCCAACACGAGCCCAATCAAAGCACTGAATCAATGATCCTAATGTCAACCCAACTATCCGTATTGCCAATCCCTCACCAGGACACCCTCTCCTACCAGACCCGAAAGGCATCCACGTAAACCCAGCTTTAGCTCCTTCAAACCTCTCAGGCCTAAATGCTTCAGGATCTGCCCAAATTTTTGGGTCATTTTGTATGTCATTCAAGTTCACCAGCAGCATAGTTTCTCGGGGAATGCGAAAACCGGCAATAGTGCATTCTTCGGATGACTCGTGGGGGACGAGGAATGGGGCTACTGGGTGCATCCGAAGCGTCTCATTGATAATGCAACGTAAATAAGGAAGCTCGGCCACATCTGTTTCGTTGATTAGACGGGATTGTCCAACACGACCGTCGATTTCATTTTGGGCCTTGTTCAACACTTGTGGGCTGTTGAGCAAAAGTGACATTGCCCACTCCATTGTGTCAACTGATGTACTCACTCCTGCCTGTAGTATTGACTGCATACAATACAAATAGTACACTCATCATTTTGAGATACTTATTATGGTTTGGCCTCAAACTGCTTACGTATTTATAAGAATTTAGAATTAATAACACCACGAAAGTTATCCAGCAGAATTCTTAGTGTGAAAAGTGTGCATATTATGCATACCATCAATCCTTGTAAATTAAGCTATATAAGGAGCTAAAGGTCAAAAGTGGCAGGCTATGGGCCAGAGGAAAAGGGAAGAAGAAAAAGCAGGACAGAAAGATATATACACCGACAAAATACATCTTGTATATATATATATATATATATATATATATATACGGTTTGAATTTTAAGCTTATCTCTTATCTAGTTCATCTTGCATATTTCTTTTTAACGACGGATCGGACGACGATTTGGTCCGTCGCTATATGTTGTCCATCATTATATATTATCCGACACTAAAAATTAAGACGACGGTTCTATATATAACGACGGTTCTAAAGGTCAAAAGTGGCAGGCTATGGGCTAGAGGATAAGGGAAGAAGAAAAAGCAAAATACATCTTGTATATATATATATATATATATATATATATATATATATATATATATACGGTTGGAATCTTAAACTCACCCCTTATCTAGCTCATTTTGCATATTCTCCTTTAGCAACGGATCGGACGATGATTCGGTCCGTCACTTTATATTATCCGTCGCTAAAAGTTAAGACGACGATTCTATATATAACGACGGACCGAATCATCGTCCGTTCCGTCGCTAAAAGGGAGTATGCAAGGTGAGCTAGATAAGGGGTGAACTTAAAATCCGGACGGTATATATATATATATATATTGTAAGAAAAAGTTGCGACTTTTGTTATGAGTAGATAAATTCACAAATAATACATATATTTGCACTTAAATTACATTGCGTTTCATTATCTAGTACCAAACTCATTTTAAATTAAATTTAGATCATAAAATAGAGACTTTTCATTTCATTTGAAATGAAAAGGATTCTAATTCCAAGATTTTTGCATGATATTGCATAACTCTATATAGTGATGACAAATCAATAAGCTCTTCTTAAATATAGATAACGTATTGTTGTCTAAGAATTAGGGGACAATTATAAGAAAAAAAAATTAAAGATGGGAAATCTTGTTATTGTGCTACAACTGCATCATTCACGGTGGAAGCAGGTTTGTTCAACAAAGATTTATGAGAAATTGATATTTTTACAATACTTTTTAATATTTTCACATAAAAAATGTCGTGGCGATTTTCATATGAAAATATAATTTTCTGATCAATTTTCAGATTTATATTATAACACCCCATTTTCACATAAAAAATATGAGAAAAAAATTAAGTTACTAACAATAATATATATCTTTATTCATTACCGTATATGATGGGTTAAGAACTTAAAAAGATACTATTGGACTAGTTGTTATGCCTTGTTTAAATGAATTTAATTTGTTCCAGACTTGGATTTGACTCTCTAAAGAGGTCGTGGGGAGGTTGTTTGGATGTGAATTTGATTCGATTAGAAATTTGTTTGACACAAAATTTGTTCGGGATTTAAAAATGATTTGGAAGTGAAAGGGGTACAGGTGTATTCATTGTATAAAAAAACATACACACTCCTTACCAGCATGAGGCTTTTAATATCTTCGTCTGTATAGTATTCAGGTTCTGCTTCGTGCAGAGACAATAGGATCTCAATCATAGATTTCTCCCTCCTTCCTGCAGACTCATTGGATCCCATCTCGCGAAATTCATCTATCCACTTTTGCACAAGCTCATCTCTCTTCTTATTTACGGCCACGTACCTCTTAACAATTCCACTAAACATGAACCGCTTTAAAATTGGCATAAAATCTACCAAATTCGACTCTCCGGTCAACTTAGCCGTCTCAGTCACTATCTCCTGAAACCTCATCGCCTCCGCTGACTGCGATGTATTCTCACCATAATACCTCTTTCTAGCAATCATCCTAGTCATGACATTGAACATAAGGTCATAGAACAATGGCTTTATTAGCAATGGCTGATGACTTTTCTCAACATAAGCTCGATAAAAATGGTGGACAAGTGTTTTAACCTCATCAACACGAATATAAGATAGCTTCTGTAAGCGATGAGATGAAAAAACTTCTATGGAGGAAATACGACGGAGGTTTCGCCAGTGATCACCGTAGGACCCCCAAACAATGCTGGTGTTGTTGTAGCCGAGGTATTTTCCGACGAGGAGATGGGGGCGGTTGGCGAAGATGATGTCATTTTTGGTAAAACATTCTTCGGCAGCTGACGCTGAAGAAATGACGAGGACACGGCGGGAGCCAAACCAAAGGAAGAATACCGGACCATATTTGTGTGAAAGTTTTGATAGTGTTTGTTTGAGAGGTTTCTTCAGAAGGTACAGGTGACCGATTAAAGGTAGACTGGGAAAAGGGGTTGGTGGGAAGTTTTGGAACTTGTGAAGTGCATGTTGAGTAAGCACATACAGAGCTATGAATATTGGAAGGTACAGGAAAAAGATGTGCTCCTTATCCATGGACTGGAGATAATTTTGTAATCTGAAGCTTGAGGTCTAAAATGAATGATTAGATTTAGTGTGCATCTGTTGTTTGTATGTCACATTTATAATCTTATCTATATCTTTGAATCAGATGCATTTTGTCTGGTATTAGGTGTAGTGACATCAGGGCAATGGTAAGCAAATAATAAAATAATCTGATATTCATATTCTATGGTATAGTAATTATTAGCATTCATGTTAAGACTACCCGAGGGAATGGAACAGTGCAAGAAATAAAATAAAAATAATGTATTTGATGATTATTTTAAAAAATAAATTATTCTAATGGAATAAAAATTGATTATATACTTATATTTTTTTATTCTATGTAGAGAATGTGTAAAATCCATTCAAATGAAATATATATATAGTTCGGATCTTACAATTCATGAAATTAAGCTTTTTAATGACGGATCAAGTGACGGTTGATTAAATACAATAGTAAATACTATCTTTTTAATGATTATATATGTTGTCCGTCATCAGCTAAAAGTATAGCAACTGATTATATAATAGACCAACCGTCATTAATCCGTCATTAAAAGAGTGATATTCAATGAAGAATGGATAAAGGTGAAATTTAAGATCAGGATATAGTATATGTAAGACCCAATTTATTATTAATGAAATTTAATTTTCTATTTATTATTTTGAAATAGTAAGGGTTGATGTGATTAATGTAGATAGTTAGGGTAAAATACGCAAATACTTCAAAATAAGCAGTGGTTATAAAATATTCATTGTTGTGGGGAATATTCGTTTGGTCGTGGAATATTAAATCTTGTCGCCAGGAATATTAAATGCGGCCAGTATGCATTGTAATGTGGAACCCCATGTGGAAGCGATTGGATGAAGAAAGCAGCAAATATAAGTGGTTTAAAAATAGCAGGCGTAGTTATTCACAGATTATCTTGTTAAAATACACGTGGTTTAAAAACACGATAGCTATTGCGGTATTACGCATAAATTGTTGATTCTTACGTGAAGAAGGCACTACTCGATAATGGTTACGATAATTCTTTATTCGTTATTTTATTGAGTTAATAATTCTTTGCGTTGATATTTTATATTCTTTGTTGTTTGATAATTGTCATTACACGGTATTTTTCATTATCGAAGCGATAATTCATATTATCCGAATAATATTATTAGATAACATTATTGGCAGAATCTAGAAAGTTTTGTCTAAAAGAGGTTTGGTTACGCAATCAATTGCTTGCGTGAGTAAGAAGAAATTCTTATTGGAAAGCCCTCTTTCTCTGAGGAAGCTATACGGTTGTCGATATTGTGATTACGTAATATTATTTGTGAATAATTAATTATTGATTTATATGATAAGGAAAATATTCATTTTATGTGGATATAAATGGAGAAAATTTTAATGTGACAATTGTTGAAAATTGATATTTTATCCTTTTACGATAAATTAATTCATTTAAATATATTATTATATTATAATAATATAATAATGGTGATATTTTTATAATGAATGTGGGATATATGAGTAAATGAGGAGGAAAAGTATTTTTGTTACTAAAACTATTCAAAACATGTTAAACATGTTGGTGGACCCGTTCTTGATTGAAATTTGATTATAGCACGTAAAATCGTCCAGTTTGTGGATTTGATTCGATTTACATTTGTAATTTGGAAAAACTTTCTTACGCAAAGTTGTAGAGAATTGAATTTCCTATAAAAACTCGTGAGATTCGAATTTTACGATAGAAGGGCTATTTATTATGAATTATTGAAGTTAGAAGCTCAAATAATTGATTTTTGGAAGTTTAAAATATTTTAAATAATAAAAACGTTTTTTGTTTGTTTTGTAGGCTACAACATGTGCATAATGAGCTGAGATCAGATCTAGAAAGGTGGGCGTAGAAATCTTAATATATATATTAATATTATATTAAATTTTTCTGCTTTTGGTGTTCTAGCGTTTTCTATAAATAGGGTCTTGGGTTAGAAGTGAAAATCACACCGTAAAGCTGAAGTTTTCTCTCTATATTATCGGCGTATTCTTGTGAGTATTTTGAGTATACTTTGAGTATTGTTAGGCGGTGCTGAGTAAAGTTCCCTTCAAAGACTTATACTTTCTATTATTCCAAATTTAGAATCTTAATCTTTCGAGGTAAGGGATATTATTATTTTTCGTAATGATATTAGTTCTTGATATCATTATCTTTGAAATATTGATCTGAAGTTTTATCAAATTTGGAACTTTTGGTGTCGAGATTCTTATTCACGTATACGACCTTATTCACGATATCTGATGATTTTATTCACGAATCTGGATTTATTCATCGAAAAATGAAAATTTTCCTTTTCGTCTAAAATATCTATTGTGGATACTAGCTTTGATTGTATCCGTGTTTTGATCATTCTTGAATTTTACACCACTATGATTATTTTTGAGGTATTTTGGACATGAATAAAACAAAGTGAATCCTTAATCCTTAATCCTTGTCATTTTATTTCTTTGGATTCGTTTCTTTAAAAATATTTTCATCATCCTCGGTCTTAAATGATGATATTATTGAATATCTTTGGCACGTAGTGCAAAGATGAATGATTTCGATGAATATCTTTGGCCGTAGTGCGAAGATGAGCAGTGTTTAGATGAACATGATTGGTGATGAATATCTTTGGCTGTAGTGCAAAGATGAATATTTGATTCGGATGTATATTGATTGATGTTACAGGATAAAAGATAGGCGATGAACTTTTAAATTCATACATAGAAGATAGTAGTTTGCATTCCCTACTTAACTCTTCTAATGAATTATTATTTCCATTGCGAATATTGATTTAAAATTTGTTGTCTATTGTATTCTATTAGATTTTTCCTGTTGAAGACTAACGATAATTTGTTGTATATTATCTTAGTCATAATATTCTTTCTTGGGCTAGTTGAGCTCACCTTTTTCCTTTTGTTCCATTTTTTTTCTTCTCGGGGTGAGAATATAAGCGATACGAGTCGGGGTATGGAATGAAGGTTTTAGAAAGAGTTGTTTAGTAGTCCTCACCATTTTTTAAAATAATGTATCAATAAATGTGATGAGGATTTATTTGAGTATAGATATTATATACAGAAGATAATATTTGTATTCAAACTCACGATTTTCTTGTTGTAATAATAAAGTTGTAGTTGTTTACGTATCTAGTGTATTGACAACTCAGAATGGGTGATGTATATACCTATTTGGGGCGTCGCGATATATATATATATATATATATATATATATATATATATATATATATATATATATACGGTCAGGATCAAGAGCATTCTCCTTAAATAGCATTCCTCCTTAAATAGCATTCTTTTATTAAAACTACGTCGTTTTGGAGGGACGCGGTGACATTTTTGTAAATACGCGGTGGCATTGTATTTACAAAAATGCCACCGCATCCCTCCAAAATGTTATATAGTTTTAATAAAAGAATGTTATTTAAGGAGGAATGCTATTAAGAGAATGCTTTTGATCTCACCGATATATATATATATATATATATATATATATATATATATATATATATATAGAGAGTCAGGATCGATCAGGGGATCGGACTTCTATAAAATCTGGACCATTTTTATTTTATTTTTTGCTTTTTTTTGAAACAACTAAAATAAAATAAAATTATGGGCTGGAATTTTTACATGTCTGATGTTTTGGGTGTGATTTGGATGCCTATGCAAAACATATGCATGCATAGCCATGCGGTATGCATATACATTTTTTGGTATAGGTATCAAAACACACCCAAAACACTTTTAATATGTAAAATTTCAGATTCCATAATTTATTTATTTTTTAGTTGTTTCAAAAAAAAAAAAAAAAAAAAAATGGTCTCAGTATTTTAGGACTGTCAGGAGTCCGAAACGAGGATCGTGTGTGTGTGTGTGTATATATATATATATATATATATATATATATATATATATATATGGGAATCCATCCATGGCAACCGATTGCCATGTAGAACCTTTATTATAAGAACCCACTTTTATGCAGATTGATCAACTTATTAGAAGGCTTAGATTGAATGCCATAATTGTCCAGCCGGCACAAGCTTTACCGACTTTTATTTTAATATATTGCACTGTATGGTCAACTGTTGTCATTTTAATAATTTTAAAACAATTTTTTAATATTAAAATATTTGGTAAGCCTAACTTATGCAAATTCGGGTATTTTTTTTAAAGCATTTCTCTATTATATGGGATGATTCAGCACATTAAAATTGCATTAAAAAAATAAAAAATAATTCGGCAAATACTAAGCTTTATGCTGATTAGACTATTCTCTATTATATGTGAATATGTCTATTTGTCTATTTCATATGTTATAATGAGTTTCTAATAAGTTTGTATTGTTTTGACAATATATTTTTTTACTAATTAACAATAAAAAAATGTCAAAATAATATATTTTTAACTATTTAACAATAAAAAAAAATATATGTCAAAATAATATATTTTTAACTAATTAACAATAAAAAAATATGTCAAAACAATATATTTTTAACTAATTAACAATAAAAAAATATGTCAAAACAATATATTTTTAACTAATTAACAATAAAAAATATGTCAAAACAATATATTTTTAACTAATTAACAATAAAAAAAAATATGTCAAAACAATATATTTTAACTAATTAACAATAAAAAATGTCAAAACAATATATTTTTTACTAATTAACAATAAAAAATGTCAAAACAATATATTTTTAACTAATTAATAATAAAAAAATATGTCAACTTATTAGAAACTGTTATAACATATTTTTTTACTTATTATCCATTTTGCTTATTATTTGGATTCCCATTTACCCATTCTAGGTTGGTTATCATCAACTGAAGGTGAGGCGAGGAGGATGTCTCAAGACAAGTGATTCGAACGCGATATGGTCACTACGAATTTTTAGTAATGTCGTTTGGTCTTACGAATGCTCCTACAACATTTATGAGCCTAATGAATGGTGTGTTCAAGCCGTTTTTGGATAAGTTCGTAGTGATATTTATAGATGACATTTTGGTCTATTTGAAAACCAAGGAAGAACATGAAGAGCATTTGAGATTAACATTGGAAGTATTGAGAAGGGAAAAGTTGTATGCCAAGTTTTCGAAATGCTTATTTTGGATGGAAAGAGTACAATTTCTTGGGCACGTGATCGATAAAAACGGAATTTCGGTAGATCCATCCAAAGTCGAAGCCGTGATCAATCGGGATCGGTAGGGACGCCATCGAATCTGAAGTTTTCTTGGATTGGCAGGGTATTATAGAATATTCATTCAAGATTTTTCCAAGATCGCAACTCCGCTAAAGAATTTAACTCGAAAAGCTGTGAAATTTGTTTGGACGGATATGTGTGAGGAAAGTTTTCAAGAATTAAAGAAGAGGTTGAGTACGGCACCTGTGTTATCTCTTCTGGATGATAAATGAAATTTTGTTATTTATAGTGATGCGTCGCATAAAGGACTTGGCAAAAATTGATTATTTTCGTAAGGTTGTTAACTTTCATATTTCTAACCAACCTATTATGCGAATTCAAGCAACCAAACCATTAAAATCAATCGCTGTTATCTCAAGCCATAAAGCTATTCGTTTATTGAAAAACGGATGTCAAGCTTTCTTAGTTCATGTCACGGATCTAAACAAAAATACGTCAGTTTTGAATAATATTTCTATTGTTAATGAATTTCCTGATGTATTCCATGAAGAACTTCCTGGCCTACCCCCAGAGCGTGAAATTGAATTTTGTATCGACCTTGAACCCAATACAAAACCCATTTCCAAAGCCCCATATCGAATGGCTCCTATTGAACTTCAGGAGTTAAAGACCCAACTGCAGGAATTGTTAGACATTGACTTTATTCGTCCTAGTACTTCTTCTTGGGGTGCTCCTGTTCTATTCGTGAAGAAGAAAGATGGGAGTATGCGACTTTGTATTGATTATCGGGAGTTGAATCATGTCACCATCAAAAATAGGTACCCATTGCCACGTATTGATGACTGTTTGACCCGATTGCAAGGAGCCAAATTCTTTTCAAAGATTGATCTTCGTTAGGATATCACCAATTGAAGATTAGAATCACCGACATTCCAAAGGCGACTTTCGGAACTCGATGCGGGCATTATGAATTCCTAGTCATGTCCTTTGGATTGACTAATGCTCGCCGCCTTCATGGATATGATGAACCGAGTATTCAAGGAATATTTAGATCACTTTGTGGTCGTCTTTATTGATGACATCCTTATTTATTACAAAAGCGAAGTGAAGATCATGAAGCAACACTTGAGGTGACACTCCAAAAGCTTCGTGAATATAAGCTTTATGCCAAGTTGAAGAAATGTGAGTTACGGCTTGAAGAAGTAGCATTCCTTGGGCACGTGGTATCAAGTCATGGAATATCATTGACCCAAAGAAAGATTGAAAGCTATTCAAAGTGGGAACAACCTAAATCGATGGCCGAAACGTAGCTTTCTCGGTTTAAATTTGGTTATTATCGGAGATTCGTGGAAGGATTTTCTCGAATCGCTACTCCATTGACTCGGTGACTCGGAAAGATACAAAGTTCGGTTGGAGCGAAGAATGTGAGAAGAGTTTTCAAGAACTCAAGAGGAGACTTATTTATTTTGTTACGACAATACCATCTGGCTCGGAGGATTTGTCATCTACTGGTGATGCTTGAGCAAAGGGTTGGGATGTGTTCTTATGCAACATGGAAAAGTTATAGCCTATGCCTCATGACAAATCAAAGAATATGAGAGGAATTATCCTACTCATGATCTAGAGTTAGCAAATGTTGTTGTCTTTGCACTTAAAATTTGGAGGCATTACTTGTATGGGGAGAAAGTGGAGATCTTTACGGATCATAAAAGCCTCAAATATTTCTTGACCACGATTTAAAGTATAAAATCATGATGGAGGCGCACAACACACCGTTTCTAATCCATCACAGGAGTACCAAAATGTATCGTGATCTTGACATACATTTTGGTGGGGGCGATATGAAGAGAGAGATAATATTTATTTATCTCCAGGTGTTTAACGTGTCAACGAGTCAAGGCGGAGCATCAAGTACCAAAAGGTTCATTGCAACCACTTGAAATTCCAGAATGAAAGTGGGAGCAAATTACCATGGATTTCGTTACTGGTCTTTTCAAAGTTTCTCAAGGCATAGATGCAATTTGGGTCATTGTTGATAGATTGACCAAGTCTGCTCATTTCTTACCGATACGAGAAACTTATACACTTGAACGTCTTTGCTCGTATGTACATAAACGAGGTTGTAAAATTGCATGGTATGCCAGTATCCATAGTTTCTGATCGAGACCCAAGATTCACTTCAAGATTTTGGGTTAGTTTGCAAAAAGCTATGGGCGCGGATTTACAATTTAGTGGCGATATCATCCTCAAAGCAGACGAGGCGATCGGAGAGGACGATTCAAACTCTTGAAGATCTATTAATACTCTATGTCCTTGACTTCAAGGGAAGTTGGGACAAGTTCTTGCCATTTGTGGAGTTTTCCTACAACAACAGTTATCAAGCGAGTATTGGCATGGCTCCATTCGAGGCGTTGTATGGAAGAAAGTGTCTTTTTCTCGGTATCTTTGGGATGAGGTGGGTGAAGCAGCGTTATTGGGACCAGAGTTGGTGCATTATGACTACGGAAAAGATTCAAACGATCCGACAACGTATAAAAACCTCACAAGATCGACAAAAGAGTTATGCTGATCTTCATCGAAAGGACATAGAATTCGATATTGGAGACCATGTGTTGTTACGTGTTGCTCCATGGAAAGGAGTTACGAGATTTGGAAAGAGAGGAAAGCTCAATCCTCGATTCATCGGCCCATTTTAATCCTCGATCGAGTAGGAGCGTGGCTATAGACTCGCTTTTTACCGCCAAGTATGTCTCGTGTTCATAACGTTTTTCACATATCCATATTACGTAAATATGTGGAAGACCGAACCATATTATTGAGTTAGAACCCGGACGAAATAGCGAAAAGATTTAACATATGAAGAGGTTCTGTTTAAATCACGGATAAGAAGGAACATATTCTACGCTCGAAGTTATACCTCAAGTCAAAGTTTTGTGGAGAAACCACGATGTTGAGGAAATGACACGGGAGTTAGAATCTGAAATGAAGTCGATGTATCCTTACCTCTTCGATATACCAGTACGTACCCTCTAATTTCGAGGCAAAATTTCTTAAGAAGGGAGGTTGTAAGACCCCAACTTTTTAATAAAGATGATTTTTTCTATAAATATCATTTTTAAATATTATGGAATGAATTTGATATAATATTATAGTTGTGGGTAATATTTATAAATTTTGCAAAAGTCATGAAGTTGTCATATATTATATTCGATTGGGTAGGAGAATATTCGTTTTAACAGAAATATTAAATACAACCGGCACAATCATTGGTGGACCTAATAAAATTATTATCGGATTGAAAGAAAACGCACAAAATACTTTATGAAAATAACGGCGAAAGTTTTTTACCGTTAATATGTTGAAACACGGTGTTAAAAAACTGATGTCTGGCGTGGTTGCGTATAGTAGCACACGGTATTGATTATTTATGCTTACGTGAGAAGTCGCTCAGTTTTGTTCAATTATTGTTATAGTAATTGTTGCAAATTTTGCATTTTATTTGGATTCCCATTTACCCATTTTTCAAAATAATCGGTAGAAAGTTTTTCAGTATATTTATATATACGTATTATACATATATATATATATATAATATTAAAGTATTGTGTGGGTAGTGTGTGTAGTGTTATTATTTGGTGATGGTGGGATGGTACTGACCATTATATATATATATATATATATATATATATATATATATATGAATGTCAGAAGAAAGGAAAAGAAAGTGGGGGGATTGATTACAGGAAATGGGTAATATATATATATATATATAAAGTATAAATTTTGTTTTATATTGATCATTGAAAAATCTAGCACATGCGTGAAGCTACAAACTCAAATTTAGTGAAAGTTTATTACTATTAGTGCATGATTTTTCTTAAATGATACCCTTTCTATTCTACTATAAATAGGATCTTGGTTAGAATTAAAACACACCAAAAATTTTGAGAGAATTCTCTTCTATAATCTTGAGCGTATTTCTTTAGAGTTTTAAGAAGCTTTGAGCGTAGTGCAAGTTTTCTTCACGAATATCCTCACCCTACCAGTCGGAATACTCTTCTTTTACGGTAAGGAATATTATTTGTTGTACTCGTAAGGGATATTATTTCTTTTGTATGAAGAGAGCTTCTGTTATTCCATTATTTATTATTCGGTGGGAATAACCTGTATACGCGGGCTACCCTATACTTGGTGAAATTCTTCTGTTATTCTATTCGTTATTATTCTGTTGGAATATCTTATCTGTGCTTTTTACGTTGGACCTGATTCCGTCTTTATTATTCTGTGGACTATCCTATTTGTGCGTTTCTGGCGGGACGATTCCGTCTTTATTATTACATTGGAATATCACATACTGCTGCGTTTTGTGGGGACTGTTTCGATTAATTATTATTGATTGGAATAACTTTTGCACTGCAATGCGGTCTATCGCGTATACGGTGATTTCTTTTGTTATTCCATTCCTTATTATACTCAGTTGATTAAAGTTTTGACTTATATACTCCATGAAATTAGTGTAATATCCTTGATATTTGCGCTTCATCCAGTATCTTTTCATGAAAATATTCTTCTGATCATTCTTGAATTTTACTCTACAAAGCAGTATCATGTTGACAATTTGGACGTTATTGGTTCATGGATAAATTAATTCTTGAACTTGTTTTATTGAATTCTTATGTCATTGTCATCATCCTCATGTTTATATTTTGTTGAAAGTCATCTATGGCCTGTAGTGCATAGATGGACTTGGTATGATTATGACCAGGGATTATTCAGTGTAATCATGACCGTAATATTACAAATGATGTGGTAAAAGTCTTCATTGGCTCGTAGTGCATTGATGGACAGTTGTTGGCATGATCATGACCATTAATGAATACTCAAATATTCTTGGCCCGTAGTGCATGGATAATTGTGGTCGTGATACTAAAGAATATCCTTGGCCGCAGTGCAGGGATGATTCGATGATGTGGATTATTTATTGTCGAGTGAGTCTCGTGATAAAATCATGAAAAACCTTTTAAATCATAGAAGATAGTAGATTTTATTCTCTACTTGACTCTTAATGGATTGCTTATTTCATTGCAGATTAAACTTGATGTTTGTTATATTGTATCGGTTTAACCTTTGTTTAAGGCTAATGATAATTTATTACGCATTATCTTAGTCATAATATTTCTTCTTGGGTTAGTTGAGCTCACACTTTCTTTCTTTATTCTCTTGAGGAAATGAGAATATAATTTGGGACGAGTAGGGGAGGAGTGATGGACCAGATGATAGTATTAGTAGTCCTCACTATTCTGTTAAATATGTTAGGTTTGTAATATTCATAACGCAATCAAATTGCAAAAATAATGCGGAAGCGTGTAAAATCAGAGTTTAAAAAATTTACAAACCATATACCCGGATCACCCTTTATGCACAATTATTAATTAAACGAAAAGATATGAAGAACAAACACACCCTTGAAGATCCGAGCTTCCTCAGGTACAAGTTCACCTCCAATCCTTTTCGCGTTCAACTTGAATCCACCGGGTTTGGTTCCTTCCTTTGATCAACGTTAGCCACCCAAGTGTTTGGCCTCAGAGGGTGATCCACCGAGGAAGAATAATGATTCAAGAAGAAGGGATATTGGCTCAACCCTAGTTTTCCTATCTCTATAGAAAAGGGTACTCTCCAACAAATTGGAATTATATGTCGTATGTTGAAAAAGTCAACAACCCCCACCACCCATAATAAGACTCCTCTTATTTATAGATGTGGGCAACCCACCTTAATAATTAAGGAATTGAGATTTATTTAATTAATTAAATTCTTTTAATTAATTAAGCTCCCTAATCTTATTAGGGATAATTAATTAAAACTCCTTTAACTAATTTTCCTTCCTAATCCGATTAGGAATAAATGAAGTACTTATATTAAATTAATTCCTAAACTCTTTTAGAAATTAAAATAATAATAATTGTAATAATATTAATAAGACTCCTCTTATTAATTTATATTTAATATTTCTAAAATATTAAATAATAAATATTAAGCTATTTAATTTATTCTATCACCATAGATTAAATTAAATATACATATTTTATATTATTACGATTATGCCATTAACTTCTTAAATAATTATTCTTCCTTTTATGGTGTGACCCTTTAGGTTCTCCATATTAAACCTAGGTTGTGAATAAATCAATTAGAATAATTCTAATCTTATTTAAATAAATAAATTAAACAATTAATTTATTTAAATAAATAATATTTATTCTACAATAGGGATAAGCCTCCCTAGCGATCAACGACTTTCCGGATAATATAGATTTCAACATTAATCATAAAAGAACCTTTGAGTAAATAGTTCAAGTACAATTCAATCCTTCCACCATACTGATGTCCCAATTAAATATAAGACATGGAATTTACATCAAGTCTTATTTTATTTAATTATATGTATTTCGACTCTTAAATGCACAACTCAAATAATGCAAATTAAGAACTCCTTTCTAATTTCATTTCTCGCTTGGCCGAGGACTACTTTGGGTTGTCATTTATCGAATCACATAGACATTTCTCTTTTTTATTAAGTGGTAGATTCTTTATTGATCATACATTATCTCCGTATACAACTTATTATACCCAAGCATACCCTTTGATATACCCTAAGGGTCTTAAGGAATAAGTCAAAGTATAACTCATCATACACAAGATACTATGATGATCTCAAGTCAAGGATTACTTTGTACTACTATCACTACTGAGGAATTCTATTGATGCACAAATAAAACTCCATTAGGTATTCCTTAGCGAGCCACGTTCAAAGTGAACTTATTCTCTAATAAGCACTACATACTTGCTTTAGTGTCTCCACACAAATGATCGTGAGATCAATCATCCTCATCCAATGAAAGCAAAGAACGTATGTACCCAATCTATCCGGATTCACTAATCCCCAATTTAGTAATCCAATGATTGGGAACTATTTTAGTTTTAAGCTTTAAGAATTTAGATCTCATTAGAATGATCATCATCATTATTCTAAAAGCATTGCTTAAAACTATGGGTTTATCACATATTATAAAACAGCATCATGTAGATAATTAAAAGCCTTTAATAAATTAATACTTTTTATTAATAAATGAATAAGATTGTTACAAAGTATATGCTTTATCATCAAACATGATTGGCTTGTGTGCATACTACTTTCAAAATAGTGTGACAATAAATATAATAAGGACTTATTCTGAGAGTGGATATTGTCTAGAAGACAATATTTGTATTAAAACTCACAGCTCTCTTGTTGTAGATTAAAGATTGTATTTATATTCTGTACCATGTATTTGGCGACTCAGAATAGGTGATGTATACCTATTTTGGGGGCGTCACAGTTGGTATCAAAGCTTAGGGATATGATCCCTGGCTAAGATGTGAGAATAGAACTAAGAGGGGAGAGACGGGGAATTCCTTCGCTAGTATGACCTACCTAAGTTTATTTGGTATTTAATTGGTCGGTCAAAGTATAGGGAGTATGACCTACCTAAGTTTAAACTCACAGTATGTGTTGTCGTATTTTACACGACAATTGTATTATTGAAGTTGTAGTTTGCTTTCTGTACCATGTATTTGGCGACTCAAAATGGGTGTTGTATACCTATTTTGGGGCGTCATGATTAATATCAAAGCTTAGGGATATGGTCTCTGGCGGAGATCGGAGAATAGAACTAGGATGGGAGAGATGAGTAAATCCTTCGCTAGTGTGTCCTATCTAAGCTTATTTGTTGGTCAGTCATAATATAGGGATATTATGTGATATGTTAATTTATTTAATTAACCCTTGTTTTATGGCGATATTTAAGAATGGGTGCGAGAACATTAACAATGGAGTGTATGAGGCTGTGGAATAACCTTTAGTTACAAAAAGGAGAGAACGATAATGAGGAAGGCAATATTCCTCCTGTAAACAACACTTCTAAAGCAAACGATGAATGATGGAATGTTTAGGAGCTTTTTGCGCAGTTCATGCAAAATCGCAGACGAGGAGTCTCGTGTACAAAATCTGGTGGAAGTGATAGCAACGCTTGCGGTTTATCACATGATCAAGCGATTCAAGGAATTGGGACCACTAGAATTTATTGGAAAGCGGATCCGATCAAGGCGGAAGCGTGGGTCAAGCAAATTACCAAGATATTCGATGTCTTGGGATGAAGCGGAGAGAACGAAGGTTCCATTCGCCACCTTTATGTTCCACGGTGAAGTGAATCTGCGATGGGAGTGCGTGAGGCGTACTGACTTCTTGCCGACTCAACATGTCTTGGGAAACGTTTCAAAAACTATTCAATGACAAGTACTTTCCTGAAATTATTCATCATATGAAAGAGGTAGAGTTTATCAGACTGGAACAAAATAACATGACGATGTCCTAGTATAAGGCGAAGTTCGCTGAGTTATCCAGGTTTGCACCTCATTTGGTAGAGAATGAGGAATGAATGACAAAGATGTTTCTGAGAGGTCTAAAACCCGAGATTCGACAATATCTTATCTCTCATAAATTTTCTTTATATTCAGATGTTGTAAACATGACTCAATTATTAGAGCGAGATAATGAGTATGTTGACCGAGGGAACCTGACCTGTGGTCGTCTTGTAAGACCCCAAATTATTAATAATGAAATTTAATTCCTCTATTTATTATTTTGAAATAGTAAAGGTTGATTTGATTAATATGGTTAGTTATGGGTAAAAAATGCGTAAATATTTCAAATAAACAAGTGGTTATAAAATACCGTTGTTGTAGGAGAATATTCGTTTGGTCGTGGAATATTCTTCTTTGTAAGAGAATATTAAATGACGACAAATGCTTGACCTTTATGTGGGCCCCATAACGGAAAGCGATTGGACGAAGAAAGCGACAAGTATAAGTTGTTTATAAATAAGCGGCGTAGTTATTCACAATTAACAATTGTTGGAATACCGGTGGTTAAAAAACACGATGTCTGGCGTTGTTGCACAAGAAGACACTGCAGTATTGCACCAATTATTGATTCTTACGTGAAGGCACTACTCAATAATTATTACGGTAATTCTTATTCAGTTATTTTATTTTATTGATTCAATAATTCTTTGCGTTGATATTTTATATTCTTGTTGTTTTGATAATTATCACTACACGTATTTTCCATTATCGAAGCAATAATTCATATTATCTGAATAATATTATTAGAAAATATTATTGGCAATGTCTAGAAAGTTCTGTCTAAAGAGAGGTTTGGTCACCTAATTGCGTGCCAGTAAGGAAAAATTCTTATTGGAAAACCCCTGCTTTCTGAGAGGAACTACAGTTGCCAATATCTTTGTGATTCTGTAATATTATTTGTGAATAATTAATTATTGATTTATATGATGAGGAAAATATAGATTTTATATGGATATAGATGGAGAAAATTTTAAAGTGACAATTGTTAAAAATTGATATTTTATCTTTTCTGATAAAATAATATTTTATTATATTATTATAATATAATAATGATGATATTTTTACAATGAATGTGGGATATATGAGTATATGAGGAGGAAGAGTATTTTTGTTGCAAAAGATGTTTAAAACATGTTAAACATGTCCGCGGGCCCATTTCTTGACTGAAATTTGATTATAGACTGTAAAATCGCCTGTTTGTGGATTTCGGTCAATTTCTGTTTGGAATTTGGAAAAACTTTCTTCTGCAAAGTTGTAGAGAATGAAATTTCCTATGGAAAAGACACGAGGTTTGAATTTTTCTGATAAAAGGGCTATTTGTTATGGATTATTGAAGTTCTGAAATTCCGAAATAATTTATTTTTGGAAGTTTTAAATATTTATTTTAACAAAAACGTTTTTTATGATTTTGTTGGGTTGGTGGCTAATGTCTAGACCAAAAAAGTGGGCTAAGGAAAATTTATATAAATATATTAATATTTTATTAAATTTTACGCTTTGTGTTCTAAGCATTTTTCTATAAATAGGGTCTTGGGTTAGAATTGAAAATCACACGTAAGCTGAAGTTTTCTCTCTTTCTCTCTCGGTATATTAGCGTATTTTTGTGAGTATTTTAGTACTTTGAGTATTGCTATACGGTGCAAGTTCTTTCAGCACTATATCTAGTATTCCAGTCAGAAGTACTATCCTTTTGAGGTAAGAGATATTATTTTTTTAAAAAATAATATTATTTCTTTCAATATCATTATGCCGGAATATTGAAAAGATTTTTCTTATGAAATTCTGGTCTTTTTATGTCAGAGTTACTATTCATGAGTTACTATTCACGAGTTGCTATTCACGAGTTACTATTCATGAGTTATTATTCACGAGTTACTATTCACGAGTTACTATTTATGAGTACTATTCATGAAGCATGATAATTTTCTTGTGGAATTTCTACCTTGTAGTGTCGGAGTTACTATTCACGTGATCACGGACTATTCACGTATCGACAATTATTCATGAATACGATCTATTAGCGAGAAAAATTAAATTTTCTTTTTACGTGTCCAAGATTATCTGTTATGGTTTCTATCTTTGATTGGATCTATATTTTGATCTTTATTTTTGAATTACGCTCCTGATAGTTTATTATGGAGTATTTTTGAACATGGATAAACCAAGTACGAATCCTTACTAGTTGTTCTTTTGTCTCACTGGATTCGTTTTCTTTAAAATATATTTTTCATCATCCTCAGTCCTAAATGATGATATAACTGAATATCTTTGGCCTGTAGTGCAAAGATGAATGATTTATTGATGAATATCTTTGGCCCGTAGTGCAAAGATGAACAGGTGTTGTGATGACCATGACCGACTGATGAATATCTTTGGCCTGTAGTGCAAAGATGAATATTTGATTCCAGATATATGTTGATTGATGTTACATGGATAAAATGTTGACGATGGACTTTTAAATTCATATATAGAAGATAGTAGATTTTATTCTCTATTTTACTCTTCTAATGAATTATTGTTTCCGCTGCAGTTGTTGATCTAAAATTTGTTGTCTATTGTATTCTATCAGATTTTTCCCTGTTGAGGACTAATGATATTTTGTTTTATATTATCTTAGTCAGAATGTTCTTTACTGGGCTAGTTGAGCTCACCTTTTTCCTTGTTGTTCCATTTTTTCTTCAGAGGCGAGATATATAGCGAGTACTAGTCGGGGTGTGGAATGATGGTTCTAGAAGTGGTTCTAGTAGTCCTCACTATTCTATAAAAATAGTGTATTAATAATTGTAATGAGGACTTATTTGAGTGTGGATATTGTCTAGATGACAATATTTGTATTTAAACTCACAGTTTTTATGTTGTATTAATAAAGTTGTAGTTGTTTCTATACCATGTATTTTGACGACTCAGAATGGGTGTTGTTGTAAGACCCCAACTTTTATAAATAAAGATGAATTTTTCTATAAATATTATTTTTGAATATTATGGAATAAACTTGATATAATGTTATAGTTGTGGGTAATATTTATAAATTTTGCAAAGTATGCAAGTTGTTATAAAATATTCGTTTGGTCGGGGAATATTCTTTTTGTTAGGGAATATTAGATACAATACTCAATCATTGGTGGACCCCCTAATGAAATTAATTATCGGATTGATTGAAAGCGACAAAAATATTTTATAAAAATAACTTTACGGAGGTATTTACTGAATTAAAAGCTGTTGAACTACCGGGTGGTAAAAGTACGATGTCTGGCGTGGTTGCGTAGTAGCTACGGTATTGATTATTGATGCTTACGTGAGAAGTCACTCATTTATGCTTAATTATTGCTACTGATAATTCTTGTATCATATCTCTTATATTATTGATTCAATTATTGTCACGGTATCATACGTATAATATGTTATAGTATTAAATCAATAATTGAGGCGACAAGTTATAAATGGTTAATAATGGTTGAAAGATTAAATATGTGTTGATGAAAAATAAAATGATTTGTGGTAAGTTTGATTATTTTATGGGGGCTCATATGTCATCATCTAAGAGTCTCTTCGTCGATAGTAATTACCCTAGTGAATAGTATTTACAACCGTTAATAGTAATTACCTTCGTCGATAGTAATTACCCCTTGTGAATAGTAATTACCTTCGTCGATAGTAATTACCCTTGTGAATAGTATTTACCTTCGTCGATAGTATTTACCAACCGTTAATAGTAATTACCTTTACAGACGTCGAACCACTTGTCGTTTCACATTCTGAGCGTCGAACCACTTGTCGTTTCACATTCTGAGCGTCAAACCACTTTTCTTTTCACATCATTAGTCGTCGAGCCACTTGCCTTTTCACACGGCGAGGTCTTAAGCTAGAAATCTTCTATAAATAGAGGCTAGGGCTTCATTATTTTTCACGAATTCATTCAAGCTATAGAGAGAGAAAGTATAGAAAGAATAAGAGAGAAAGAAGAAGAGTATTTTGTTCTTACCTTCTTTGCGATATTCAATTTCCTACCAAAAGTAAGGGTGTTATTCTTTCTTATTCATGAAGAGAAGCTGTTGTTATTCCATTGCTTATTATTACATTGGAATAACTTTGTATCGTGGTTTACCCTATACTTGGTGACATTCTTCTATTATTACATTGGAACATCACATGCGTGTGTTTTACACGGACACTGGTTCCGTCTTTATTATTATTTTGTTGGAACATCACATGCGTGTGTTTTACACCGGACTGATTAAAATCTTTATTATTACGTTGGAACATCACATGCATGTGTTTTACAGGACCTAGTAAAATCTTTATTATTACTGTTGGAATATCTATACGTGTGTTTACACAGGATGCGGTTCCATCTTTATTATTCTTGTTGGAACATCACCGCCGGTGTGAATTTCACGACTGGTTAGTTATTATTATTACATTGGAATAACTTTTGTCTACATGCTGAAATCTACGCATGCGTGGTGATTTCTTTTGTTATTCTATTCTTTATTATACCCGGTTAGTTAAAACTTTGACTTTATACTCCATGAAATTAGTGGAATATCCTTGATATTTTTGGCTTCATCAAATATCCTTTCATGGAAATATTCTTCTCAAGATTCTTGAATTTTACTCTACAAAGCGGTTTCATGTTGTGATTTGGGCGTTATTGGTTCCTAGATAAATTAATTCTTGAACTTGTTTTATTGAATTCTTATATCATTGTCATCATCCTCATGTTTATATTATGTTGAAAGTCATACGTATTTTGTAGTGCATAGATGGACTTGGTATGATTATGACCGAGAGACTATTGATTGTAATCATGGTAGTAATGTTACAAATGATGTGGTAAAAATTCTCGATTGGTAGTAGTGCATTGATGGACGAGTTGTTGGCATGATCATGACCATTAATGAATACCACAAATATTCTTGGCGAAGTGCATGAATAATTGTGGTCGCGTGATACTAAAGAATATCCTTGGGTAGTAGTGCGGGGGTGATTCGATGATGTGGAATATTTATTAAAGGCGAGTCTCTCACTATAATGATGATGAAAAACCTTTTAAAACCTAAAAGATAGTAGACTTTATTTTCTACTTGACTCTTTTAATGGATTGCTTTATTCATTGCTGCAGTTAAAGCTGGTTTTCTATTGTATTTTATCGGTTTACCATTGTTGAAGACTATTGATAATTTATTCTCGCATTATCTTAGTCATAATATTTCTTCTTGGGCTAGTTGAGCTCACCCTTTCTTTTCTTTATTCTCTTCGTGAAATGAGAATATAAATTTGGGACGAGTCGGAAGCAGTGATGGTCACGAAGATAGCATTAGTAGTCCTCACTATTACGTGAAATAGTGTGATAATAATTGTAATGAGGACTTTTTTGAGTTTGTATAATATCTAGTAGGCGATATTTGTATTTAAACTCACAGTTTATGTCGTATTGTATACCTGACAGTTATGTTAATAAGTTGTATTTAAATTACGTACCATGTAAGTGGCGACCCAAGATGGGTGATGTATACCTAATTTTGGGGCGTCGCGGTTGATATCGAGCTTAGGATATGATCCACGGCTAAGATGTGAGAATAGTACTAGGAGGGAGAGCGGGGAATACCTTCGTTAGTATGACCTACCTAAGTTTATATGCTATTTTATTGGTTGGTCGAGGAAGATAGAGAAAATTTGTTACATGTCAATTAACCTTTTGTTTTGTGGCGATATCTGAAAATGACATCGAGAATGTTGAGAATAGCGATGGAGCGCAGCGATCGTTGATTCACCACATATCAATAATCGAGGATAATGTGCATCGAAGGCGACAATCCTCATGCAAACAACAACACCGATCAAATGATGAATGATCAAATGTTCGGAGGCTTTATGCGATTTATCAACAATGAAGTAGAGCGACTCTGTCCCAAAGCGTAGGTGGAAACACGGAAAACTCTCGGTGATCACCGCTAAACAATTCAAGGATTTGGGACCACCGGAGTTTAAGTGAGAGCCAAAACCACTTCTCGCCGAGGCATGGATAAAACAGTTACCAAGATATTTGATGTCTTGGGATGCTCCAGGAGCAAAATGTTCCTTTTTAGCCTTTTATGTTCATGCGGAGAGCAGATTCTTGGTGGGAATCGGTAGAAGCGTACTCAAACTTCTTTGTCTTGAAGATATCTTGGGAGAAGTTCAGAGTACATTCAACGACAAATACTTTCACGAAAGTATTCGCCACATGAAGGAGGTGGAGTTTATCAAGTTAGAACAAAACAATATGGCCAGGTGTCGCATGATACGAGGCAAAATTTGCGGAGTTATCACGGTTTTCGCGCCCCACTTGGTGGATAACGAAGAGAGAATGGGCGCGAATGTTTTAAGAGGTTTGAAGCGGGAGATACGTCAACATCTTATTTCTCATAAAGCGTGTTTGTATTGAGATGTTGTAAATAGGGCTCGATTAGTGGAGCGCGATAATGAGTCAACCATAACTAAAGAGAAGCGGTAAGCAAAATTATAATACCGGCGAGAGTAGTCATGAGCGGTGACAACAAGCGTGGAGGGAATCAACGGGCGGATATGGTAACCACTTGGTGGTAATCGGGCCAAAACAATAAGAATGGACATTTCAAGAAAGCGGAGATTCAATGATGATGGAAAGAGCGTCGGCACTGACACCGTTGTTAAGGAAGGAGAAAGACCACCTATCATATGCTTCAAATGCGGAGGAGAGGGACACATCGATCAAGCTGCGCCATGCCATCAAAGCATGTTATAATTGTGGAAGAGAAGGTCACTTAGCTCGATTTTGTCGCCATGAAGACAAATTGACTAGGATGGGAGCACCAAAGTAGTCCCGAGAAAATTCAAAAGCCAGGTAGTCTGAGGAGGCGTTTGTTGTGACCTCCCGAGAGAGCGAGGAACCCGAATGAGGTCATCATCGCGGGTAAGCTTATCATAAACTCTAATGAAGTCTATACTTTATTTGATCTGGGTTCTACCCATTCTTTTATTTCTCCTACTTGCGCTCATCGATTAAATTTGACTCAGGAGAAATTAGACTTTGACTTATCTGTGGAAACTCCGTTGGGAGAAACCTTCATTACATCCTTTGTTTATAAGTTTTGTTTGGTTCAAATCGGTATCCTCACATTACTGTCGATCTTATTTCATTAAAAATACTTGCATTTAGCGTGATTCTAAGGATTGATTGGTTAACTACTTATCATGCAAAAATTGATTGTTTTTTTGTAAGGTTGTTAGCTTTCATATTCCTAATCAACCTATTATCTTAATTCAAACGACCAAACCATTAAAATCAATCACGGTCATCTCAAGCCATATCGCTATTCGTTTATTGAAAAATGGATGTCAAGCTTTCTTAGCTCGTATCATGATTTAAACAAAAATCGTCGGTTTTGAGCGATATTTCTATTGTTAATAAATTTCTGACGTATTCAGAAGAACTTCCCTGGCCTACCCTCGGGCGTGAAATTGAATTTTGTATCGACCTTGAACCCCAGACAAAACCTATTTCCAAAGCCCCATATCGAATGGCTCTATTGAACTTGAGGAGTTAAAGACCCAACTGCAGGAATTGTTAGACTTTGGCCTTATTAGGTCTAGTACTTCTCCTTGGGGTGCTCTGTTCTATTCGTGAAGAAGAAAGATGGGAGTATGCGACTTTGTATTGATTATCGGGAGTTGAATCATGTCACCATCAAAAATAGGTATCCATTGCCACGTATTGATGACCTGTTTGACCCGGTTGCAAGGAGCCAAATTCTTTTCAAAGATTGATCTTCGTTAGGATATCACCGATTGAAGATTAGAAGCCGTGACATTCCAAAGACGACTTTCGGAACTCGATGCGGGCATTATGAATTCCTAGTCGTGTCCTTTGGATTGACTAATGCTCCCCGCTTTGCCTTCATGGATATGATGAACAAAGTATTTGAGGAATATTTAGATCACTTTGTGGTCGTCTTTATTGATGACATCCTTATTTATTCCAAAAGCCGTGAAGATCATGAGCAACACTTGAGGTCGACACTCCAAAAGCTTCGTGAATATAAGCTTTATGCCAAGTTGAAGAAATGTGAGTTACGGCTTGAAGAAGTAGCATTCCTTGGGCACGTGGTATCAAGTCATGGAATATCTGTTGACCCAAAGAAAGATTGAAGCTATTCAAAGTCGGGAACAACCTAAATCGATGTAGAAGTCACGTAGCTTTCTCGGTTTATTTGGTTATTATCGGAGATTCGTGGAAGGATTTTCTCGAATCGCTACTCCATTGACTCGGTGACTCGAAAAGATACAAAGTTCGGTTGGAGCGAAGAATGTGAGAAGAGTTTTCAAGAACTCGAGAGGAGACTTATTTCAAAGACTGTTCGACAATACCATCGGCTCGGAGGATTTGTCATCTCTGATGATGCTTGAGCAAAGGGTTGGGATGTGTTCTTATGCAACATGGAAAAGTTATAGCCTATGCCTCGCGACAAATCAAAGAATATGAGAGGAATTATCCTACTCATGATCTAGAGTTAAGCATTTGTTGTCTTTGCACTTAAAATTTGGAGGCATTACTTGTATGGGAGAAAGTGGAGATCTTTACGGATCATAAAAGCCTCAAATATTTCTTCACTCAAAAGGAACTCAACATGCGACAACGATGTTGGCTTGAAGCTGTTGAAAGATTATGATCATACCATCAATACCATCCTGGAAAAGCGAGCGTGGTAGTGACGATTGAGTAGGAAATCATATGCAATCACGAGTGCGATATTGTCGTATGCAAAGGCCCATTTTGTGTGACTTGCAAAGGATGGAGATAGAGTTAAAGACTCTAGGGACGCGTGTGATGATAGCAAGTATACTGAGTAGGCAGACTTTAATCGATAAAGTTAAAGGCGCTCGAGCTACGGACTGGAGTCGATGCGTATGAGGAAGAAAGTGCAAGAAGGTGCTATCTTAGGAAGCAAGAATCGATGAAGAAGGAATACTTGAGTCAACTCCGGACTTTGTGTTCTAACGACCACGATTTAAAGTATAATATCATGATGAGGCGCATAACACACCATTTGCAATCCATCTGGGAGTACCAAAATGTATCATGATATTAAATCATACATTTTGGTGGAAGCAATATGAAAGAGAGATAGCGTTGTTTATCTCAAGGTGTCTAACTTGTCAACTAGTTAAAGCGGAGCATCAAGTACCAAAAAGTCCATTGCGACCACTTGAAATTCCGGAATGGAAGTGGGAGCACATTACCATGGATTTCGTTCACGGTCTTCCTAAGGTTTCTCAAGGCATTGATGCGATTTGGGTCATTGTTGATAGATTGACCAAGTCTCGCTCATTTCTTACCGAATCTGAAACTTATACACTTGAACGTCTTGCTCGTATGTATATAAAGCGAGATTGTAAGATCGCATGGTATCCGGTATCCATAGTTTACGATCGAGACCCAAGATTCACTTCACGATTTTGGGTTAGTTTGCAAAAAGCTATGGGCGCAGACTTACGATTTAGCTCTAAGATATCATCCTCGATCGATGGACGATTCGGAGAGCACTATTCAAACTCTTGAAGATCTATTAAGACTCTGTGTCCTTGATTTCAAGGGAGTTGGGACAAGATCTTACCATTGGTGGAGTTTTCCTACAACAGATTATCAAGCAAGTATTGGCATGGCTCCATTCGAGCGTTGTATGGAAGAAAGTGTCGTTCCAAAGATATCTTTGGGATGAGGTGGGTGAAGCCACGTTGTTGGAATAGGAGTTGGTGCGTATGACTACGGAAAAAGATTCAAACGATCCGACAACGTATAAAAACCTCACAAAATCGATAAAAGAGTTATCTTTGATCTTCATCGAAAGGACGTGGAATTCGGTATAGGAGATCGTGTGTTATTAAGAGTTGCTCCATGGAAAGGAGTTACAAGATTTGGAAAGAGAGGAAAACTTAATCCTCGATTCATCGGTCCATTTTAATCCTCGATCGAGTAGGAACTGTGGCCTATAGACTAAACTTTCTACCGCTAAATATGTCTCGTGTTCATAACGCGTTTTTCACATATCTATGTTACGTAAATATGTGAAAGACCCGAACCATATTATTGAAGTTAGAACAGGACGAAATAGCGGAAGATTTGACGTATATGAAGAGGTTCTGTTCAAATTTTGGATAAGAAGGAACATATTCTACGCTCCAAGGTTATACCTCAAGTCGAAAGTTTTGTGGAGGAACCACGATGTTGAGGAAATGACTTGGGAGTTAGAATCGAAATGAAATCAAGGTATCCTTACCTCTTCGACATACAGATGCGTACCCTAATTTCGAGGGCGAAATTTCATAAGAAGGGAGGTTGTAAGACCCCGACTTTTATAAATAAAGATGAATTTTTCTATAAATATTATTTTTGAATATTATGGAATAAATTTGATATAATGTTATAGTTGTGGGTAATATTTATAAATTTTGCAAAGTATGCAAGTTGTTATAAAATATTCGTTTGGTGGGGAATATTCTTTTGTTAGGGAATATTCGATTACTACGGCTCAATCATTGGTGGACCCCTTAATGAAATTATTGTCGGATTGAGAAAGCGACAAAAAAATATTTTATAAAAATAACGGCGGAGGTATTCACGTTAAAAGCATTGAACTACGGTGGTAAAAGTAAAGAATGCGATGTCTGGCGTGGTTGCATAGTAGCATCACGGTATTGATTATTGATGCTTACGTGAGAAGTCAACTACGCTTAATTATCGCTACTGATGAATTCTTGCATCATATCTCTTATATTATTGATTCAATTATTGTCACAAGATCATACAGTATAATATGTTATAGTATTAAATCAATAATTGAGACGACAAGTTATAAATGGTTAATAATGGTTGAAAGATTAAATATGTGTTGATGAAAAATAAAATGATTTGTGGTAAGTTTGATTATTTTATGGGGGGCTCATATGTCATCATCTAAGAGTCTCTTCGTCAATAGTAATTACCCTAGTGAATAGTATTTACCTTCGTTAATAGTAATTACCTTCGTCAATAGTAATTACCCTTGTGAATAGTAATTACCTTCGTCAATAGTAATTACCCTTGTGAATAGTATTTACCTTCGTCAATAGTATTTTACCTTCGTTAATAGTAATTACCTTTACCAGACGTCGAACCACTTGTCGTTTCACATTACAGTGCGTCGAACCACTTGTCGTTTTTCACATTCAAAGCGTCAAACCACTTTTCTTTTCACATCATTAGTCGTCAAGCCACTTGCCTTTTCACGGGCGGTCTTTAAGCTAGAAATCTTCTATAAATAGAGGCTGAGGGCTTCATTATTTTCACGAATTCATTCAAGCTATAGAGAGAGAAAGTATAGAAAGAATAAGAGAGAAAGAAGAAGAGTATTTTGTTACTACTTCTTTGCGGTATTCAATTTCCTACCAAAAGTAAGGGGTGTTATTCTTTCTTATTCATGAAGAGAAGCTGTTGTTATTCCATTGCTTATTATTACATTGGAATAACTCAGATACGTGGTTTACCCTATACTTGGTGACATTCTTCTATTATTACATTGGAACATCACATCGTGTGTTTTACAGGACTGGTTAAAATCTTTATTATTATTTTGTTGGAACATCACATGCGTGTGTTTTACAGGACTGATTAAAATCTTTATTATTACATTGGAACATCCATGTGTGTGTTTACAGGACTGGTTAAAATCTTTATTATTCATTGGAATATCCTATTCGTGTGTTTTACACCGGATCTCAGTTCCATCTTTATTATTCATTGGAACATCCTGCCGATTGTGAATTTCACTGACACAGTCCGTTATTATTATTATTACGTTGAATAACTTTTGTCATGTCGAAGTACCGCATGCATGGTGATTTCTTTTGTTAGTCTATTCTTTATTATACCCAGTTAGTTAAAACTTTGACTTCTATACTCCATGAAATTAGTGGAATATCCTTGATATTTGCGCTTCATCCAGTATCCTTTCATGGAAATATTCTTCTCAGTATTCTTGAATTTTACTCTACAAAGCAGTTTCATGTTGACAGTTTGGACGTTATTGGTTCCTAGATAAATTAATTCTTGAACTTGTTTTATTGAATTCTTATATCATTGTCATCATCCTCATGTTTATATTATGTTGAAAGTCATCGTATTCAGTAGTGCATAGATGGACTTAGTATGATTATGACCGGAGACTATTCGGTGTAATCATGGGTAGTAATGTTACAAATGATGTGGTAAAAATTCTCGATGGGTAGTAGTGCATTGATGGACGATTGTTGGCATGATCATGACCATTAATGAATACACAAATATTCTTGGCGATGGTGCATGAATAATTGTGGTCGTGATACTAAAGAATATCCTTGGTAGTAGTGATGCGGGTGATTCGATGATGTGGAATATTTATTAAAAGTCGAGTCTCAAATATATACAGATGATGAAAAACCTTTTAAAACCTAAAAGATAATAGACTTTATTTTCTACTTGACTCTTTTAATGGATTGCTTATTCACCGCAGATTAAACCGGTTATCATTGTATTTTATCGGTTTAACATTGTTGAAGACTATTGATAATTTATTACGCATTATCTTAGTCATAATATTTCTTCTTGGGCTAGTTGAGCTCACCCTTTCTTTCACCGTTTCTTCTGTGAAATGAGAATATATATTTGGGACGAGTGGGAAGCGAGTGATGGTCTGAAGATAGCATTAGTAGTCCTCACTATTACGTGAAATAGTGTGATAATAATTGTAATGAGGACTTTTTTGAGTTTGTATAATATCTAGTGTAGGCGATATTTGTATTTAAACTCACGGTTTATGTCGTATTGCATACCGGCGCTTATGTTAATAAGTTGTATTTAAATTCTGTACCATGTAAGTGGCGACCCAAGATGGGTGATGTATACCTAATTTTGGGGGCGTCACAGTTCGTATCAGAGCTTAGGGATATGATCTCTGGCGGAGATCGGGGAATAGAACTAGGAGGGGAGAGACGAGTAAATCCTTCGCTAGTGTGTCCTACCTAAGCTTATTTGTTGGTCGGTCATAATATAGGGATATTATGTGATATGTTAATTTGTTAAATTAATCCTTGTTTTATGGCAGTATTTGAGAATGTCGACTGAGAATGTTAACAATGGAGTGAATGAGACCGTGGAGAAAGTTCTAATCGCCAACCAAGATAATGTGATGTCAGGCGAAGAAAGAATTAGAGATATCCATGTGGTTTGTGAAGAATTAATAGTTGCACCCGAGATAGTCGTAGAGGTAGCAGCTGAGAGTGAGGAAGAAGAGGAACCTGAGGAGAATTTATTAGAAGAATTTTATGATCGAAATTTAGAATTACAAAAATGTATTCATGAGTTAGAAGAGCAGGCTGAAGAACGGCAGGCGGTCGTGGAGCAAAGAGATGCAACAATTCTAAATTGTGTTACCCAATGTGCGATGTTTGAACAGAAGCACTCTTTGGCATAGTATAAGTTATTAGAGCTGGAATCTGAGAATGCTATGATCAAAGTTCTGATGAAAGAAGAAGCAACCAAACGAATGAGAATGGAGGATGCATGAGTAAAAGCTACACGACACGTTGATATTGTAGAAAAAGACGTCTGATCCAATAAGGCCAAAATAGATGAAATGGATTTCGCTTTTTGGACAATAATTGGGAGAATCCAACATCGAGTTCGGAATTACCCTATGCAGAGCGGTCAACCCCAATTCGATATGGATCGGAGAGTAATGATTGAAATTATGGATTAGGAATTCGATGAAACAATGACGGGTGGAATGTACTCTATAGCAAAGTTAAGTCCAGTTGGGCAATTGGCACCAGAAAGCGGATCTGAACAAGTCAAAGTCAACGGTTCTCGGAAGAAGCGTTTTATCGTGATCGCCCAAAATGCGAGGAACTTGAGCGAAGGTATCACGGGTTAGTTAATTATAAATTCTTGCGAAGTCTATACCTTATTAGATACCGGTTCTACCCATTCTTTTATCTCTCCTGCTTGTGCTCAACGTTTAAACTTGACTCCGGAGAAATTAGACTTTGATTTATCTATAGAGACTCCGTTAGGAGAAACTTTCATCACATCCACTGTTTATAAATCTTGTTTGATCCAAGTTGGCACCATCACATTACCTATTGACCTTATCTCTTTAAAGATACTTGCTTTTGATGTGATTTTAGGGATTAATTGGTTAACTACTCATTATGCCAAATTGATTGCTTTTGTAAGGTTGCTAGTTTTCATATTCCTAAGCAACTGTTATTCCAATTAAGCAACCAAACCATTGAAGTCAAACTCTTTTATATCGTCAGTAAAATCATTCTTTTTATTGAAAAGCGGATGTCAAGCTTTCTTAGCCATGTTATGGACTTGAACAAAAATACGCCGATTTGAATGATATTTACATTGTTAGTAAATTTCCCGACGTATTTCTGAAAAAATTTCTCGCCTACTCCCTCGAGCGTGATATTGAATTTTGTATCGACTTTGAACCCCAGACAAAACCTATTTCTAAAATCTCATATCGAATGGCTCTTATTGAACTCCAGGAGTTAAAAACCCAACTATAGAAGTTGATAATCGAGCCTCTATTTGGTGACTTCTTTTGTGGAATGCACCGAAGCTAGATTCTTCGTAGGGGACGCCATATTCGTGCGATAGTAAATTGATAGGTGTCATTGTGACGTGCTATCCAAGGTTGGGATATGAGTCACAGTTGAGAGCAACCTAAGTCGGTAATCGAAATACGTAGCTTTCTAGGCTTAGTTGGTTATTATCGGAGATTCGTTGAAGGATTTTCTCGAATCGCTACTCCGTTAACTCAGCTGACTCGTAAAGATACAAAATTCGTATGGAGCGAGGAATGCGAGAAGAGTTTCCAAGATCTCAAGAGGAGACTCATTTCGGCACCTGTTTTAACAATACCATCTGGTTCGGATGGATTTGTTATCTACAGCGATGCTTCAGCCAAAGGGTTAGGATGTGTTCTCATGCAACGTGGGAAAGTCATAGCCTATGCCTCGCGAAAACTTAAAGAATATGAGAGGAATTATCCTACTCATGATCTAAAGTTAGCGTGATCGTTTCGCTTAAAGATCTGGAGGCACTATCTATATGGGGAGAAAGTGGAGATATATTCAGACCATAAAAGTCTCAAATATTTCTTCAACCAAAAGGAACTCAACATGTGGCAACAACGTTGGCTCGAGCTGTTGAAAGATTACGACCACACTAATCAATACCATCTTGGAAAAGCGAACGTGGTAGCTGACGCGTTGAGTAGAAGATCATATGCGGGAACAAGTGCGATGTTGTTAACACAAAGGCCTATTTTGTGTGATTTAAAAAAGATGAAGATAGAATTCAAGACTCCAGGGACCCATGCAATGATGTCAGGTATACGTATAGAACCAACTTTAATCGATAAAGTTAAAGTTTGCCAAGCCACTAACTTGGTGATGCGCGTATGAAGAAGAAAGTGCAAGAAGGTGCTATTCTAGAAGCAAGAATCGATGAAGAAGGAATACTTCGAGTCCACTCCAGACTTTGTGTTCCTAATGATTCTGATTTGAAGTACAAGATCATGATGGAGGCACACAATACACCATTTGCAATCCATCTTGGAAGTACCAAAATGTATCGTGATCTTCGACATATATTTTGGTGGAATAATATGAAGAGAGAGATTGCAAAGATTATCTCAAGGTGTTTAACTTGTCAACGTGTAAAGCCGGAGCATCAAGTATCTAAGGGTCCGTTGCAACCACTTGAGATTCCGAAATGGAAGTGGGAACACATTACCATGGATTTCGTTACGGGTCTTCCCATGGTTTCTCAAGGAATAAATGCTATTTGGGTTATTATTGATAGATTAACCAAGTCTGCTCATTTCTTGCCGATACGGGAGACTTATTCCCTTGAACGTTTTGCTTGAATGTACGTAAATGAGATTGTGAGATTGCATGGAATGCTAGTATCCATAGTTTCGGATCGTGACCCAAGATTCACTTCAGGATTTTGGGTTAGCTTGCAAAAAGCTATGGGCACGGATTTACGGTTCAGTTCGGCATACCATCCTCAAACGGACGGGCAATCAGAGAGGACTATTCAAACTCTTGAAGATCTATTAAGACTTTGTGTCCTCAATTTAAAAGGGAGTTGGGATAAGTACCTACCATTGGTGGAATTCTCCTACAACAACAGTTATCAGGCAAGTATAGGTGTGGCTCCATTTGAAGCATTGTATGGACGAAAGTGTCGCTCTCCAGTATGTTGGGATGAGGTAGGAGAAGCAACGTTGTTGGGACCAGAGTTGGTACGAATGACTACAGAGAAGATCCAAATGATTCGACAACGTATACAAACGGCACAGGATCGACAAAAGAGTTATGTGGATCTTCATTGAAAGGACGTGGAATTTAGTATTGGGGATCATGTATTGTTGTGTGTGGCTCCATGAAAGGGAGTTACAAGATTTGGGAAGAGAGGAAAGTTCAATCCACGATTTATTGGTCCATTTCAGATTCTTGACCGAGTAGGAAATGTGGCCTATAGACTCGCGTTACCTCCAAGTATGTCTCGTGTTCATAATGTTTTTCATATATTCGTGCTACGTAAATATGTGAAAGTCCCAAATCACATTATTGAGTTAGAACCGGAAGAGATAGCCGAAGACTTAACGTACGAAGAGGTACCTGTCAAGATCTTGGATAGGAAGGAGCATGTCCTACGCACGAAGGTCATACCACAAGTTAAAGTTTTGTGGAGAAACCATGCTATCGATTGAAATGACCGGGAGTTGGGAAACGAAATGAAAGCGAGGTATCCTCATCTTTCGAAACACTGCAGTAACGTATGTCAATTTCGAGGACAAAATTTCATAAGGAGGGGAGGTTGTAAGACCCTAAATTATTAATAAATGAAATTTAATTCCTCTATTTATTATTTTGAAATAGTAAGGGTTGATTTGATTAATATGGTTAGTTATGGGTAAAATGCGCAAATATTTCAAATAAGCAAGTGGTTATAAAATACTCGTTGTTGTCAGAGAATATTCGTTTGGTCGTGGAATATTCTTGCTGTCGGAGAATATTCGTACGACGGCGTAACCTTGTGTGGGCCCCATAACGAAAAGCGATTGGATGAAGAAAACGACAAGTATAAGTTGTTTATAAATAACTACAGAAGTAAGTTATTCAATTAACATCGTTGGAATACCCGTTGGTTAAAATACGATGAATCTGGCGTTGTTGCACAAGAAGTTACACAGATTGTACCAATTATTGATTCTTACGTGAAGGCACTACTCAATAATTGTTCTGATGAGTTCATTATTCGATATTTTATTTTATTGATTCAATAATTCTTTGCGTTGATATTTTATATATTCTTGTTGTTTCAATAATTGCCACTACACCGTATTTTTCATTATCGAAGCTAATAATTCATATTATCTCGAATAATATTATTAAAAATATTATTGGCAATGTCTAGAAAGTTCATCTAAGGAGAGGTTTGGTCACCTAATTCATGGCGCCAAGAAGGAGAAATTCTTATTCGAATGCCCTCTTTCCTCGAGGAACTACACGGTTGCCAATCATGTGATTCGTAATATTATTTGCGAATAATTAATTATTGATTTATATGATGAGAAAAATATTGATTTTATGTGGATATAGATGGAGAAAATTTTTAAAGTGACAATTGTTAAAAATTGATATTTTATCTTTTCTGATAAAATAATATTTTATTATATTATTATAATATAATAATGATGATATTTTTATAATGAATGTAGGATATATGAGTATATGAGGAGGAAGAGTATTTTTGTTGCAAAAGTTTTTTAAAACATGTTAAACATGTCCGTGGGCCCATTTCTTGACTGAAATTTGATTATAAACTGTAAAATTGTCCGTTTGTGGATTTTGGTCAATTTCTGTTCGGAATTTGGAAAAACTTTCTTCTGCAAAGTTGTAGAGAATGAAATTTCCTATGGAAAAAATATGAGCTTCGAATTTTTCTGATAAAAGGGCTATTTTTTATGGATTATTGAAGTTACGAAATAATTAATTTTTGAAAGTTTTAAATATTTATTTTAACAAAAATGTTTATTGTGATTTTGGTGGGTTGGTGGCTGATGTCTAGACCAAAAAAGTGGGCTAAGGAAAATTTATATAAATATATTAATATTTTATTAAATTTTCTGTTTTGGTGTTCTAAGTATTTTCCTATAAATAGGGTGATTAGGTTAGAATTGAAAATCACACTAGTAACTGAAGTTTTATCTCTCTTTCTCTCTCGATATATTGAGCGTATTTTTGTGAGTATTTTAGTACTTTGAGTATTGCTATACTCTGGCAAGTTTTTTCAAAGACTATATCCAAAGATTCGATTCGTAAGTATTATCCTTTTGAGGTAAAGGATATTTTTTTTAAAAAATGATATTATTTCTTTCAATATCGTATCTTTGGAATATTGGTAAGATTTTCTTGTGAAATTTCGGTCTTTTTATGTCGAGTTACTATTCACGAGTTACTTATTCATGAGTTCTTATTCACGAAGTTCTTATTCATGAGTACTATTCACTTAAGCATGGTAATTTTTCTTGTGAAATTTCTACCTTTTAGTGCTTGAGTTACTATTCAATGATCGACACTATTCACGATACATAATTATTCACGAATCGACATTATTCACAGAAAAATTATTTTTTTTTTCTGTGTCCAAGATTATCTGTTATGGTTTCTATCTTTGATTGGATCTATGTTTTGATCTTTCTTTTTGAATTCTGCTCCACAATAGTTTATTATGGAGTATTTTTGAACATGGATAAACCGAAGTATGAATCCTTACTATTTGTTCTTTTATCTCACTGGATTCGTTTTCTTTAAAATATATTTTTCATCATCCTCAGTTCTAAATGATGATATAACTGAATATCTTTGGCCTGTAGTGCAAAGATGAATGATTTATTGATGAATATCTTTGGCCCGTAGTGCAAAGATGAACAAGTGTTGAGATGAACACGATCGATCGATGAATATCTTTGGCACCAGAGTGCAAAGATGAATATTTGATTCCAGATATATATTGATTGATGTTACAGGGATAAAATGTTGACGATGGACTTTTAAATTCATATATAGAAGATTACTTATTTTATTCTCTATTTAACTCTTCTAATGAATTATTGTTTCCGCTGCAGTTGTTGATCTAAAACTTGTTGTCTATTGTATTCTATCAGATTTTTCTCTGTTGAGGACTAATGATAATTTGTTTTATATTATCTTAGTCATAATGTTCTTTACTGGGCTAGTTGAGCTCACCCTTTTCCTTATTTTTCCATTTTTCTTCTCAGGAGGCGAAAATGTAGCGAGTACTAGTCGGGGTGTGGAATGATGGTTCTAGAAGTGGTTCTAGTAGTCCTCACTATTCTGTAAAAATAGTGTATTAATAATTGTAATGAGGACTTATTTGAGTGTGGATATTGACTAGATGACAATATTTGTATTTAAACTCACAGTTTTTATGTTGTATTAATAAATTTGTAGTTGTTTCTGTACCATGTATTTTGACGACTCAGAATGGGTTTTGTATACCTATTTTGGGGGCGTCGCATGTACCGGTGGCAGAAGTCATCGGAGCAATGAAAACCAGCAGGGAGGAAAACATTCGGACAAAAATGGTAACCACTCTGGTGGTAATAGTGGCCGTGATAATAGAAGGAGTGAGTCGAGAGGAGATTTCAAAAAGAGAAGGTACAATCATGATAACGTGAAGACGTCAGCACAAACATCAACCGTTTCTAGGGGAGGAGAATGAGCACCGGTCGTTTGTTACAAATGCGGGAAAGAGGGACACATCAGCCCAAACTTCCCACAACAATCCAAGGTGTGTTATAACTATGGAAAGGAAGGTCATATAGCTAGAGATTGTCTAGTTGCGAAACCAAGTTCAACGGGGATGGTGACTCCAAAGGTTGTCCCGGATAAGTCAAAATCAGCGTTTGCTGGAAGAACGTTTGTCGTAACTGGCCAAAACACAAGGAACCCGAACGAGGTGATCACGGGTAAGCTTATCATAAACTCTTGCGAAGTTTATACCTTACTAGATACCGGTTCTACACATTCTTTTATCTCCCCTGCTTGTGCTCAACATTTAAACTTGACTCCGGAGAAATTAGACTTTGATTTATCAGTAGAGACTCCGTTAGGAGAAACTTTCGTTACGACCACTGTTTATAAATCTTGCTTAATCCAAGTTGGCACCATCACATTACCTGTGGATCTTATCTCTTTAAAGATAATTGCTTTTGATGTGATTTTAGGGATTGATTGGTTAACCACTCATCATGCCAAAATTGATTGTTTTCGTAAGGTTGTTAGTTTCATATTCCTAACCAACCTGTTATGCGAATTCAAGCAACTAAACCACTAAAATTAGTCACTGTCATATCAAGCCATAAAGCTATTCGTTTATTGAAAAACGAATGTCAAGCTTTCTTAGCCCATGTTATGGATTTGAACAAAGACAAGTTAGATTTGAATAATATTTCTATTGTTAGTGAATTTCTTGATGTATTTCCTAAAGGACTTCCCGGTCTACCCCCAGAACGTGATGTTGAATTCTTTATTGACCTTGAACTGGGTACAAAACCCATTTTTAAAACCCCATATCGAATGGCTCCTATTGAACTTCAGGAGTTAAAAGTCCAACTATAGGAATTGTTAGACACCGGTTTAATTTGTCCTAGTACATCTCCTTGGGGTGCTCCTGTTTTATTCGTAAAGAAGAAAGACGGGAGTATGCGACTTTGTATTGACTATCGAGAATTGAAGCATGTCACCATCAAGAATAGGTATCCGCTACCTCGTATTGATGACCTGTTTGACCAGTTGTAAGGAGCACAATTCTTTTCAAAGATCGACCTTCGTTCTGGATATCATCAGCTAAAGATTAAAACTGAGGATATTCCAAAGACTGCCTTTAGAACTCGGTACGGACATTATGAATTCTTAGTCATATCTTTTGAATTGACTAATGCTCTTGCTGCTTTCATGGATATGATGAACCGTGTATTCAAGGAATATTTGGATCAGTTCGTTGTTGTCTTTATTGATGACATTCTCAATTATTCCAAAAGCCGTGAAGATCATGAGCACCATTTGAAGCCGATACTTGAAAGGCTTCGTGAAAACAAGCTATATGCCAAGCTGAAGAAATGTGAGTTCTGGCTTGAGGAAGTAGCATTCCTTGGGCACGTGGTGTCAAAACATAGAGTATCTGTTGACCCGGCGAAGATTGAAGCAATAAAAAGTTGGGAGCAACCGAAGTCGGTGACCGAAGTGCATAGCTTTCTGGGCTTAGCTGGTTATTATCGGAGATTCGTGGAAGGATTTTCTCGAATCGCTACTCCATTAACTCAGTTGACTCGGAAGGATACAAAATTTGTATGAAGTGAGGAATGCGAGAAGAGTTTTCAAGAGCTCAAGAGGAGACTCATTTCGGCACCTGTTTTGGCAATACCATCTGGTTCGGATGGATTTGTTATATACAGCGATGCTTCAGGCAAAGGGTTAGGATGTGTTCTCATGCAACATGGGAAATTCATAGCCTATGCCTCACGAAAACTCAAATAATATGAGAGGAATTATCCTACTCATGATCTAGAGTTGGCAGCAGTCATTTTCGCGTTGAAAATCTGGAGACACTACCTGTATGGGGAGAAAGTGGAGATATATACGGATCATAAAAGCCTCATATACTTTTTCACCCATAAGGAACTCAACATGCGACAACGACGTTAGCTCGAGCTGTTGAAAGATTACGATCATACCATTCAATACCATCATGGAAAAGTAAACGTAGTAGCTGACGCATTGAGTAGAAGATCGTATGTGGGTACGAGTGCGATGTTCTTAACACAAAGACCCATTTTGTACGATTTACAATGGATGGAGATTAAGTTAAAGACTCCAGGGCCCCACGTGATGATGGCGCATATACGAGTAGAATCTGTTGGGAGAATGCATATTATGATTTGATGTTTTAATGTATATCCTCATGATTATTTGTAAAGTCCTTCAAGTAAGATATGTACAAGGACTTAGTGATAAGACCAAATTTGTTAGGTTGATCTAAGCTCTTAACGTGTATCATTCTTCTTAAGAATGTATAGATAGAAAGATCAAAGCTGTTAGGCAGATCTTGAGATGTAATAGATAGTCTTCGAAGAAATCGGAGTGTATAAATCTGATCAACATTGCAGAAGTCAAGGCAGAAACGTAGAGCTTCAAAGATCGTAGTGTGCCTGCCTTGAAGGGCCTCTTCAGAAATCGTAGAGTGGTCCCAACGTTTGCCGAGCCAACTCAAGCAAGCAAAGATCGTAGTGTGCAAGGACTTCAGAGAAATCGTAGTGCTCTTACCGATAAAGATCGGACTGGGCACCAAGGCAACAAGTCACCATGATATGAATCGTAGAGTATCATCTGTATTGTGTCAGAAAATGTCGAGCCTCATAATTTGTGTGGAGATAGGTTCCAACAAAAGAGGAATGGATTCTAAACGCCTGCAAAGATTCACCAAATCCCAAAGACATAAGAAATATCCTTAGTATGCAACAAACAAAGCGTATTGAAGAAAGCTAAGGAAAGTACCATTGGTGGGGAAAACACATTTTCAGGTGTTAGGTGAGAAAGCAGTCTGCAGTGTCAGTGGGCCAGAATGCAGTTCAGAAGATGTGCAGAAATGTCTCCATCAGAAATCAGAAAAGTCAAATGCATTTAATCCCTCAATGGATGGATCCAACGGATAGTTTTCAAGATCACATATGTAAGACCCCAACTTTTATGAATAAAGAATAATTTTCTCGAATTATATTTTTGAATATAATGGTGTTGATTTGATATAAGGTTATAGTTGTGGGTAATATATACAAATTTTGAAAAGTAATCAAGTGGTTATATAATATTCGATTGGTCGAAAAATATTCGTTTTTACAGGGAATATTCGTACGACGACACAATCATTGGTGGACCCCACAACGAAAGTATTGTCGTAGTTAGAAAACGACAAAATTATCTTTCTATAAAAATAACGGCGGAGGTGTTACCGTTAAAACTGTTGAACTACCCGGTAGTAAAAAGTACGATGAATACGCTGTGGTTGCATAAGTAGACAATCGTATTGATTATTGATGCTTACGTGAGAAGTCACTCGCTTATACTCAATTATTGCTACATGAATTTGTCGCATCATATCTCTCATATTATTGATTAAATTATTGTTACAAATATCATCTGCATAATATGATATATTATTAAATCAATAATTGAGACGGCAAAGTTATTCATATTATTATTTGCAATATTGACAATGTCTAGAAGTTCTGTCAAGGAGAGGTTTGGTCACTTAATTGCGCACCAATAAGGAGAAATCCGTATCGGAAAGCCCCCTCTTTCTTGGGAACGACCTGATTGTTAAATATTGTAAATTGTAATATTAATGATGAATAAGTCCATTGTGTTGGACTTATTTGTGTTAGTATAATTGATGTCTGGAGGATATATTGTTCAATCGGGTATTCGGGACACTCTTCGTGTCAGAGTACTATTCACGAGTTACTATTCTCGAGTTACTATTCATGAGTTACTATTCACGAGTTACTATTCACGAGTTACTATTCACGAGTTACTATTCACAAGTTACTATTCACGAGTTACTATTTATGAGTTACTATTCATGAGTTACTATTCACGAGTTACTATTTATGGGATACTATTCACCTGTAAGATATATTTTTTTTCGGTCCAAATCATTTTTGGGTACAATATTATTCCATGAGGAAATGTGCTAATTTTTCAGACCGTTGGTTGAAGATATAATAGTAAATCAATATGGACCGCTGATGGAAAGTTATAATAGTAAATCAATATGGATCGCTGGTTTAAAATTTTAATAGTAAATAAGTATGGACCGTTCGTTTAAAAGTAAATCAATCTGGACCGTTCATGAATTAGTTACTATTCAGTCCATTCTCCTATAAATAGAAGCTCATTCCTTCATTATTTTTACTTAATTCATTGAAACTCTAGATAGAGAAACTATAGAGAGAAAGAAGAAAAGTATTTTGTTACTTCACTTTTCCAATATCCAGATTTTTCTAAGGTAGGGAATATTATTTGTTGCACCGTAAGTGGGTATTATTTCTTTTGTATTCATGAAGAGAACTTCATTATTCCATTATTTATTATTCGTTAGAATAACTTTATACGCTGTGGACTCCCTATACTTGGTGAAATCCTTCCGTTATTCCATTCTTTATTATTCAGGTTGAATATATCTCATTTCAGGCGTTTTACGGACCGGTTCATCTTTATTATTCTCGGTTGAATAACTCAGTACACGCAGAATTCGCTATACTTGGTGAAATCCTTCTCGCTATTCCATTCTTTATTATTTCGGTTGGAATATCCTGCCTACGTCGCTTTTATGGGACACGGTTTCGTTTTTTATTATTCTCATTAGAATATCTTGTCTGCGGCGCTTTTACGTCGGACTGGTTCCGTGATTTATTATTCTCATTGGAATAACACCTTTATCTTATCTATCATATGCCCTGGTGATTTCTTTTGTTATTCCATTCTTTATTATACTCGGTTGGTTAAAGTTTTGACTTCAATACTCCATGAAATTAGTGGAATATCCTTGATATTCAAGCGCTTCATCCAAAGATCTTTCATGGAAATATTCTTACGAGCATTCTTGAATTTTACTCTACAAAGCAAAGATCATGTTGACAATTTGGACGTTATCGGTTCCTAGATAAATTAATTCTTGTACTTGTTTTATTCAATTCTTATATCATTGTCATCATCCTCATGTTTATATTTTGTTGAAAGTCATCCGTATTCTGTAGTGCGTAGATGGACTTGGTATGATTACGATGGGGATTATTCGTTGTAATCATGACCGTAATGTTACAAATGATGTGGTAAAAGTCCTCATTGGCCCGTAGTGCATTGATGGACAGTTGTTGGCATGATCATGACCATTAATGAATACACGAATGTCCTTGGCCCGTAGTGCATGGATAATTTGTGGTCGTGATACTAAAGAATATTCTTAGCCATAGTGCAGGGGTGATTCGATGACGTGGATTATTTATTAAGCTGAGTCCAGCGATAAAAGTGATGAAAAACCTTTTAAATCATAGAAGATAGTAGATTTTATTCTCTACTTGACTCTTCTAATGGATTGTTTGTTCCGCTGCAGTTAAACTTGATATTTATTATATTTTATCAGTTTAACATTGTTGAAGGCTAACGATAAATTATTCTGCATTATCTTAGTCATAATATTTCTTACTGGGCTAGTTGAGCTCACCCTTTCTTTCACTATTCTCTTCAAGAAATGAGAACGTAGCTGGGACTAGTCGGGGAACAGAGTGATGGTCTTAGATGGTGCATTAGTAGTCCTCACTATTCTGTGAAATAGTGTGATAATAATTGTAATGAGGACTCCTTTTGAGTTTTTATACTCTCTAGTAGACAATATTTGTATTCAAACTCACAGGTTATGTTTTGTCGAATTGTATACGACATTGTTTTATTAAGTTGTATTTGTATTCAGTACCTTGAATCTGGTGACTCAAAATGGGTGATATATACCTGTTTTGGGGCCGTCACACATATATGCAAATCAAGCAGATGAGAGAGCAACAAATAAGCATTGAAAAAACAACGTGAACAACTCTCAAGCTCAACTCTACGATCTGAGAATTAGCAAAGCTTGCTCAGCTACTCAGTTCTTTCGAACAAGTGCTTAAACAACAACTGAGTAGCAACCATCAAGAACTCAACATCTATCAATCAACTGAAGAAGAGTACCAAGTCTGCTGGACTTGAAGAGTTCTAAGTGAACTGTAAGAGAGCCAAGTCTGCTGGACTTGAAGAGTTCAAGAGTGAACTAAGAAGTTCTTAGACTGCTGGTCTAGAAGGAATCTATGTGATTCAGAAGTTGTAAAAGACATTCTTAGTGGATATCCTACCCGTTGAGTAGAAGAGTGGACTAGGAGCTTTAAGTGCTCTGAACCACTTAAAACGACTGTGTCTTTTACATTCATAACTATAATTGCTATATCTGCCATAACTGCTATAACTGTCTCACTCTCATAACTCCACTGCTTTGTAAAGAAGATTAAAACAAACATCATTTCCGCTAAGTTTTAATCATCATCAAAGAATAAGTTTAAAAAGAAAAGATTTTTTAAATATCTATTCAACCCCCCCCCCTTCCCCTTCTAGATAACTATTGTGCCAACTATGAACTAACAGAATCGACTTTAATCGATAAAGTTAAAGCTGCTCAAGCTACGGACCTGGTGCTGATGCGTATGAAGAAGAAAGTACAAGAAGGTGCTGTTTCAGAAGCAAGAATTGATGAAGAAGGAATACTTCGAGTTAACTCTAGACTTTGCATTCCTAACGATTCTGACTTGAAGCATAGAATCATGATGGAGGCACACAACACTCCATTTGCAATCCATCCTGGGAGTAACAAAATGTATCATGATCTTCGACATACATTTTGGTGGAACAATATGAAGAGAGAGATCGCGGAGTTTATCTCGAGGTGTTTAACATGTCAACGTGTAAATGCGGAGCATCAAGTTCCAAAGGGTCCATTGAAACCACTTGAGATTCTAAAATGGAAGTGGGAACACATTACCATGGATTTCGTTACAGGTCTTCCCAAAGTTTTTCAAGCCATAGATGCGATTTGGGTTACAGATCTGCTCATTTCTTGCCGATACGTGAGACTTATTCCCTTGAACGTCTTGCTCGTATGTACGTGAATGAGATTGTGAGATTGCATGGCATGCCAGTATCCATAGTTTCGGATCGTGACCCAAGTTTTACTTCAAGATTTTGGGTTAGCTTGCAGAAAGTTATGGGCACGGATTTACGATCTGATTCAAAGATACCATCCTCAAACGGACGGCAATCGGAAAGGACTATTCAAACCCTGAAGATCTATTAAGACTACTGTCCTAGATTTCAAAGGAAGTTGGGATAAGTACTTGCCATCGTGGAATTCTCCTACAACAACAAGTTATCAAGCAAGTATAGGCATGGATCCATTCGAGGCGTTGTATGGACGAAAGTGTCGTTCTCCAGTATGCTGGGACGAGGTAGGAGAAACAACATTGTTGGAACCGGAATTAGTACGCATGACTACAGAAAAGATCCAAATGATTCGACAACGTATACAAACGGCACATGATCGACAAAAGAGTTATGCTGATCTTCATCGAAAGGACGTGAAATTTAATATGGGAGATCATGTACTGTTACGTATTGCTCCATGGAAGGGAGTTACAAGATTTGGAAAGAGAGGAAAGCTCAATCCAAGATTTGTTGGTCCATTTGAGATTCTTGACCGAATAGGAAATGTGGCCTATAGACTCGTGTTACCTCCAAGCATGTCTCGTGTTCATAATATTTTTCACATATCTATGCTTCATAAATATGTGAAAGACCCGAACCATATTATTGTGTTAGAACTAGACGAGATAGCCGAAGATTTAACGTACGAAGAGGTACCTGTTAAGATCTTGGATAGGAAAGAGCATGTCCTACGCACCAATGTTATACCACAAGTCAAGATTTTGTGGAGGAACCATTTTATTGAAGAAATGACCTGGGAGTTGGAATCGGAAATGAAAGCGAGGTACCCTCACTTTTTCGAAACACCAGGTACGTACCTCAATTTCGAGGACAAAATTTCATAAGGAGGGGAGGTTGTAAGACCCCAACTTATTATAAATAAAATTGAATTCCCTCTATTTATTATTGTGAATAATAAGGTGATAATTTGATATAATACTTTGGTTATGGGTGAAATATACAAATTTTGCAAAATAAGCAAGTGGTTATAAAATATTCATTGTTGTCGGAGAATATTCGTTTGGTCGTGGAATATTCGTACAACGACACAGCCATTTTTGGGCCCCATAACGGAATAACTGTCGGATGAAGAAAACGACAAAGTTTGAGTTTTTATAAATAACGATGTAATTGTTACCGTTAACACTGTTGGAATACCCGGTGGTTAAAATAACGATGTCTGGCGTGGACAAGAAGATGCTACACCGGTATTGCATAAAGATTGTTGAATTATTGATTCTTACGTCGAGAAAGCACTACTCAATAATTATTACGATAATTCTTATTCAATATTTTATTTAATTGATTCAATAATTGATGCGTTGATATTTTATATTATTGTCATTTCAATAATTGTCAACTGATAGTATTTTTCATTATCGGATCAATAATTCATATTATTTGAATAATATTATTAGATAAGATTATTAGCAATGTACAGAAAGTTCACAAGGAGAGGTTTGGTCACCTAATCATTGCGCGCCAAGAAGGAGAAATCCTTATCTGAAAAGCCCCTCTTTCCAAGGAACCGCTGGATTTGTCATTATTGTGATTCTGTAATATTATTTGTGAATAATTAATTATTGGTCTATATGATAAGAAAATATATTTTATGTGGATATAAATGAAAGAATTTTAGTATGAATTATTTGTTGAAAGTTTGGCAATTATTTCTCCGATAGAATATTCATTCAAAATATTATTATAATATTTTATAATTGTTTAAATAATAATATTATTGTTATATATATATATATATATATATATATATATATATATATATATATATATATATATATAGAGGTCGGATCAAGTCAGGACTCTCTGACCGACCAAAATCAGGACCTTTCTTCTTTTTTTTTTTTTTTTTTAAAACAACTAAAAAATAAAAATTATGGAATTGAAATTTTTCATAATATAGTGTTTTTTTGGGTGTGATTTGGATCGTATAACATAACATGTATGTACGATGCATGCGCATCGTACCACCATTTTGGTATAGGTATTCAAAACACGCCCAAAATATCAGATTATGGAAAAATTCGATTCCATAAAATATTAAATAATTTTTTAGTAGTTTTTAAAAAAGCAAAAAAAAGGTTAGTTTTTTTATCGGTCCGAGGAGTGGGACCGATAAGTGTTGTATATATATATATATGTTATAAGACCCCAACTTTTTATAAATAAAGATTTAATTTCTCTATTTATCATTTTGAAATAGTAAGGGTTGATTTGATTAATGTGGTTAGTTATGGGTAAAATGAGCAAATATTTCAAATAAGCAAATGGTTATAAAATACTCATTGTTGTCGGAGAATATTCGTTTGGTCATGGAATATTCTTACTGCTATTGGGAATATTAAATGACGGTAGCGACCTTGTGTGGCCCATAAAAGCGATTGGATGAAGAAAACGCACAAGTATAAGTTGTTTATAAATAACGGCGTAGTTATTCTCAAGTATTATCTTGTTGGAATACCCATTGGTTAAAAAACACGATTATCGCGGCGTTGTTGACAAGAAGCACACGCAGTATTGCACCAATTATTGATTTTACGAAGAAAGCACTACTCAATAATTGTTACGAAGAATTATTGTTCAAGATTTTATTTTATTGATTCAATAATTGCTTTGCGTTGATTTTATTATATTACGCTTATTTCAATAATTGTCACTACACGATTTTTCATTATCGAGAGCAATAATTTATATTATCCGAATAATATTATTAGATAACATTATTGGCAATGTCTAGAAAGTTACATCTAATGAGAGGTTTGGTCACCTAAATTGCCAAGAAAGAGAAATCTTTATTGGAAAGCCCCTCTTTCTTGGGAGCTACCGGTTGTCGAGATTGTGATTACGTAATATTATTTGTGAATAATTAATTATTGATTTATATGATGAGGAAAATATTGATTTTATGTGGATATAGATGGAGAAAATTTTTAAAGTGACAATTGTTAAAAATTGATATTTTATCTTTTCTGATAAAATAATATTTTATTATATTATTATAATATAATAATGGGGATATTTTTAAAATGAATGTGGGATATATGAGTATATGAGGATGAGGAGTATTTTTATTGTAAAAGTTGTTTAAAACATGTTAAACATGTCCGTGGGCCCATTTCTTGACTGAAATTTGATTATAGCTTGTAAAATCGTCCGCTTATGGATTTTGGTCAATTTATGTTTAGAATTTGGAAAAACTTTCTTCTGTAAAGTTGTAGAGAATTAAATTTTCTATAAAAATTTACGAGATTCGAATTTTCTGGTAAAAGGGCTATTTATTATGAATTATTGAAGTTCTGAAGTTCTGAAATAATTGATTTTTGGAAGTTTAATTATTTTTTTCAAGAAAAACGTGGTTGGTGAGTTAAGTGGGTCTAACATGTGTTATTAATTGTTGATTTCAGATCTTCAAAAGTGGGCGTATGGAATTTTAACATATAATAATATATTATATTAAATTTTCTGCTTTGGTGTTCTAAGAAATTTCCTATAAATAGGGTGCTTAGGTTAGAATTGAAAATCACACCAGAAACACAAGTTTTTTCTCTCTTTCTTTCTCTATAATATCGAGCGTATTTTGTGAGTATTTTAGTACTTTGAGTATTGCTATCTGGTTGCAAGTTCTTTTCAAAGACTATATCCAGGTATTCCGGTCGGAAATACTATTCTTTCCGAGGTAAGGGATGTTATTTTATTTGAAAATGATATTATTTCTTCAATATCATTATCTTAGAAATATTGGTTGGAAATTTTATCAAATTTGGAACTTTTTCATGTCGGGGTTACTATTCATGAGTTACTTATTCACGAGTTACTATTCATGAGTTCTTATTCACGAAGTATTTATTTACGAAGCATGATGATGTTTTTTATGAAATTTCTATCTTTTGGTGTTTGAGTTACTTATTCACGATACTCAGACTATTCACGATATCAAAGACTATTCACGAATCATTTACACTATTCACGAAAAATTAAATTTTCTTTCTATGTCCAAGATTATCTCGTTATAGTTCTATCTTTGATTGGATCTATGTTTTGGTCTTCATTCTTAAATTTTACTCCACTCGATTATTTATGAAGTATTTTTGAACTTGGATTGTGTAAAGTACGAATCCTTAATATTTATTCTTTTGTTTCACTTTGGATTCGTTTCCTTTAAAATATTTTCATCATCCTGGGTCCTAAATGATGATATTCTTTGAATATCTTTGGCTCAGTAGTGCAAAGATGAATGATTTTCGATGAATATCTTTGGCCAGTAGTGCAAAGATAAGCAGTGTTTAGATGAACATGACGGTGATGAATATCTTTGCCCGTAGTGCAAAGATGAGCAGTGTTGAGATGAACATAACCAACAGATGAATATCTTTGGCTTTGTAGTGCAAAGATGACTATTTGATTTATGATGTATATTGATTGATGTTACTGAGGATAAAATATCGATGATGGACTTTTAAATTCATAGATGATAGTAGATTTCATTCTCTACTTAACTCTTCTAATGAATTGTTGTTTCATTGCAATTGTTGATCTAAAACTTGTTGCTATTGTATTCTATCGATTTTTCCTGTGAAGACTAAGGATAATTTTTTGTACATTATTTTAGTCATAACATTCTTTACTGGGCTAGTTGAGCTCACCCTTTTCCTTTTTGTTCTATTTTTGTTCCATTTTTTCATTTATTATGGAGTATTATTGATCTTGGATAAACTGTAATACGAATCCCTAATATTTGTCCTTCTGTCTCACTTGATTCGTTTTCTTTAAAATATTTTTCATCATCCTCGGTCTTAAATGATGATGTTCATGAATATCTTTGGCACTTGTGTAGTGAAAAAGATGAATGATTAATCGATAAATATCTTTTTACCAGAAGGCAAAGATGAATATTTGATTAAAGATGTATATTGATTGTTATTCTGAGGGGATAAATTATTGATGATGAATTTTTAAATCTTAGAAGATAGTAGAATTCATTTCTCTACGTGACTTCTTCTAATGGATTGTTGTTTCATTGCATTTGTTGATCTAAAACTTGTTATGCTCATTACATTTTATCGATTTTTTCTGTTGAAGACTAATGATAATTTGATGTATATTATCTTAGTCATAATATTCTTCTTGAGCTAGTTGAGCTCACCATTTTCTTGTTGTTCCATTTTTCTTCTCGAAGCGAGAATATAGCGAGAACCAAATCGTGGAGTAGAGAATGATGGTTCTAGAAAGTTAATTTAGCAGATCCTCACTATTTGTGTAAAATAGTGTATGAATAATTGTAATGAGGACTTATTTGAGTGTGGATATTATCAGAAAGACAATATTTGTATTTAAACTCACGGTATGTGTTGTCGTATTATACACAACAATTGTAATAATGAAGTTGTAGTTTTCTTTCTGTACCATGTATTTGACGACTCAGAATGGGTGTTGTATACCTATTTTGGGGGTGTCACATTTAATATGTAACATTAAAAAAAGACCAGAGACAATGAGGCCTTGGACCGACTGCGACTTTAGCTAGACTACGTGACCAATGACAGTGCATGGTTTGTCTTGGCACTGAGGCTAAAAAGTCAATCTGGCTTGACTTGGCCCGATTGTTTCAAGCGGGACAGCGCTGCGCCAGACCAAATCAGGCTAGTCTGTTGTGCATGCCTATCCACAACTAACAACCAAACATATACTTCAAATATCTTAAAATTATTTTATTTCATCCTCTATTCTATTATTTTAATCCAAACTTAGCATCAAGACTCAGTAATAAAATGAAGAACTCTATCCGGCAAGTTGATGATAGGTTCAGACAGAGGAATCTTTTCCAAGTTTGCTGCTCCTTGTTTGGGATGCTTAATTAACAATATTGTTAAGTTCTATATTCAGAAAGAATCATAATACTACAAGCTTAGGAGTATCTTTCATTTCCTAGGTCGGTATTTCAATAAGTTTAGCGGACCGGACACTACTAACCGGTCCAAAATTTATTTTTTTTCACTTTGACTTCCAAAAAATGTACAATAAGTCTAGCCGGACAGGATTATTGGACAAACGATTTTATTTTATTTTTTATTTTTTTGCTTGTGACTCTAAAAAATGTATAGTATTTATTTCAACAGGAATTTTTACAAATTATAGTGTTTTAGGTGTAATTTGAATACACATACAAAAAGGGGTTATGTATAACTTTTTTTTGTATATGTATTCAAATTACACCTAAAACACTATAATTTGTAAAATTCTCATTAAATAAATACTATACATTTTTTAGAGTCACTAAGCAAAAAAAAAAAAAAATTACTTTGTCCAATAATCCGCCCAAACTTTCTGTCTGATAATGTAGAAGCACCTAAAAATGTATAGTATTTATTTCAACATGAATTTTTATAGAATTCAGTGATTTATGTGTAATTTGGATATATATAAAAAATAGTGTTGTACAGTTATATGTATCTAAATTACTTGATTCTGTAAATATTCCAGTTGAAATAAATATTAAACATTTTTTGGAAGTCAAAGCAAAAAAAAAAAAAAAACATTGGACCAATCGCTATACGGCTAGACCGGTCGGTAGTAGCCGGTGGTCCCTAGAAGAACTGTTTGTATTTTGTTTCAAAATAATTTCTATATAATTGTTCTCAACATTTTTTTTTCTTTTTCAGTGTTTATATGACACTTCATAAAAGTGTATACTTTTTTTGGTAAATCAAAGGAACATCTTCATACAAGCCTTTATCCCACTGAAACAAAGGCTACGGTTGATAGTTCAAACACATTAAGTAATCTTTGTTCTCGCTCTTGCTTTGGGATATTGATTCATACTCATGGCTTAGCAACAGAAACACAGAAATATGTTTAACTTCATAATAAGACGCAATACCATAATAGTGTACATTTGCACATGCAGAAATTTAATCTATCACAAAGGCTGTAAATAGTACCTTAACCAAAGATAATAAGAAACTGGCTTCTCCCCAAATTAAAAGCAAATCGCAAACAAATCTTAAACTCATGCATCATATATAATGCAGATGATATTGGTAGAACATTAAGATACAATGGTCTCTGGTCTTGGACTCAGTAGCTGACCAGTAAATTGCAACGTCCCAAACTTGTGCCTGTCGAAACATCTGTTGGGGCCGTAATTGAATCAAATCTGAGAAAGTTGGTTTATCATGGTTGGACGAGGCTGACATTTCACAACTAAAGGTCGAAGCTTGGGCAAGGAAAGCCCAGTCCCTTCTGTCATGTCCACCATTTCCTTGCCAACTCTTTCCCAGTCAAAGCATTGAATAAGTGAACCCAAAACTAGCCCCACCACACGCATTGCCAGGCCTTCCCCAGGACAGGCCCTCCTTCCAGACCCAAAAGGCATAAATTTAAACCCATCTCTTGTCCCTTCTAGGCCTTCAAATCTTTCTGGTTTGAACTTTCTGGGTTCTGACCATAATTTGGGATCATTTTGTATCGCCCATTCATTCACCAGTAGCATGGTTCCCCCTGGGATGGAGTAGTCTCCTAAGGTGCACCTGACTGATGATTCATGAGGTACTAGAAGCGGGCCAGGCGGATACATTCTCATTGTCTCAATAATAATACAATGGAGATAAGGTAGATCAGCTATATCCGATTCATTGAAGAGACGGTCTTGTCCCACATGATTGTCAATCTCAATCTGTGCCTTGTTTAGAACTTCTGGATTGTTTACCAAAAGAGATAATGCCCACTCCATAGTTCCAACTGAAGTATCAGTCCCTGCTACTAATAGAACCTATTCATAAGGTGAAAACAATCAGATTAATTATTACCTCCCCTCGTTTTCACATGTGTGTTGAGGAAATGTATGCCATGACATTATTACGAAATCTAGAACATTTAACTTTATTATCTAGTTTATTCAAGATTACTCATCCAATATGAAATATACCTAATTCTAAGATCCACTCAAACTGTAGAGAAAGTTAAAACAAAATGATGATGTAGGGTTCTGGCTCTGCTTAATTAAAGCATAATGACATAATAAAACATTAGTTTATAGATTGCATAGTAAAGAAGTTATATTAGTTTATTTTCTCTTTCTCAGTATTATTATTCATCTGAGATGAACAAAAACAAAAAAGTAAAATATAAAGCTCAAGATGTTAATGAGTCCCACATTGCTAAGCAAGTGTTCAAATGTATTGATGTATGCCTTCAAAATATTTTATTCTTTTTCTACTAGACCTAATTATATATTTAAATAAAAAGACACATAAAGTTCCAACCAATAAAATATTCACAACTTCCGGTTAAGGAGAGAAACTTGACTGAGTATCTTCCTTAAACAATATGTGCTATTGGGATTTGTTTTCTTTCGGTATATAGAATAGGATAACACTATATTATTATGCTTTTAGTTTTGTTAAAAGTGACTATTGAATGTTCCAATTAAAACTTGATCTCATATTTTACCATATTTTAAATCAACTCCTAGCCTTTCACTTTTTATAAATATAACATTAATTTATTATAAATAAAAAAAATTATATTTTATATAAATATAAAAACTATGCCTTATACCTGAACTATTAATTTTTTTTTTTATTTTGGAGATTGTCTTCTCAATTTTTTCAATTAGGAAATTAAACTTTTAATTTTTTTTATTACGTCTAATTGATAGTTCCACATCATAAACTGATAACATGACAACGACATGTGGCTAAAAAATGCTTATGTGTAGTATTTAGTCTCATTTTAACATTTACTCCATTAATTTTTTATACCAAAAAAGGGTAAATATAAGACCATTATTAATTTTTTTAAAGTAAATTTAATACATTACAAACTCAGCTTAAAAAAATCATCAATAATCAATATAATGATAAATATTTTAAAATGTATAAATGTACTACTAATTAAAAAAGAAACCTATATTTTCATATCATTTTTTGATATTTCCACATGTCGGGCCCATATATTAGCTGATGTGTCGAAGTTTTATTAGCTAATATGTGAGACCTACGTGTGTTCCCAAAAAATATTGTTATTTCATAATCATCAATAATCAATATAATGACAATTTTACCATTTTTAGTATAAAAAATTAATGCCCAAATATAAATTAATTCATTGAACTTTAAGTTTATTTCATAATCATCAATAATCAATTTAATTAATTTTTATACAAATAATGGTAAATTGTCAATAAATTTACTTAAAAAAAAAATTAATAATGGTCTTATATTTACTCTTTTTGATAAAAAAAATTAATTGAATAAATATTAAATTGAAACTCAATATTACGCATAAGTATTTTTTTAGTCACGTGCTGCTGTCATGTTATCACTCTTCTAACGTGTCGCTGTCATGTTATCACTCTTCTAACGTGAAGCTATCAATTAGACGTAATCATAAAAATTTAAAAGTTTAATCCCCTAATTGAAAAAATTGAAAAGACAATTCCAAAATAAAAATAAAATAAAAATTCAAATATTAATTCATATTTAAGCCTAAAAAATAATAAAACTACCCCCACCTAAGCCCAGCATAGGAAAATGCCCAAGTCTCGAGGCTAGGCGTTCGAAATTCCATCTAAATTCTCTCTTTGATGTTTAAGGGGCTGTTTGTTTAGGACTGAATGGCTGAATTGGTCAGCTATTAAGTGTGTTTGTTTTGAAAAAAAATCGTCTGAATGACTGAATCGATCAGTCATTTAGACGATTTGAGCTGAATGATTTAGTGTCATTTTTTTGCTGAATGAAGTTTTTTTTTTAACAATATTAACTATTATATTAAGTAATATTAAATAAATTTATAACAATTTTGAACTTTTTAGCTAGAGGGACAAAATAATAAAAATCTGTTATTCAGAAATTTTAGACATATCAATTATCAAACAACTTTTTTCATTTAGATACAGCCTATAAGTCTGCCTAAAGATTTATAAAATTTCATTATGTCATTCCATGTCACCACAATTAAACTTATAATTTAATCATTTTAGGAGTAAATGTAACAAAAAATACATTCTTACTATTTACACATTTTACATTTGAAAGTGTTTTTTTTTTTTTTTGTGAAATAATGGGAGTACTATTTCCAAATTTAAATAGATCAACGGCAGTTTTTAAAAGGATTATGAATTATAAGGAGAGAAAATGAAAATCTTACCATCATGAGACCTCTAATAATTTCATCAGTATAGTAATCAGGTTCAGTTTCTTGCAGCGACGATAACACTTCAATCATGCTCTTCTTCCCACCTCCCAACTCCGACCCCTCACGGCCACCACCCCCACCAACGCCGCCGTTGCTACCCATTTTCCCTCTATGCTCTTCAATCAACTCCTGCACAAACTCATCTCTCTTTTTCCGTAATACAATCATCCTCTTCTCTACCCCTCTCGCTACCACCCACTTCAACGCCGGCAAAAAATCCCCCAAATTCGAGGCCCCGCCGAGATAAAACGTCTCCGTAACTATCTCCTTAAACCGCCTCGCCTCCTCCAGCTCCGCCACGTTCTCCCCGTAATACCTCTTTCCGGCGATCATCCTCATCATCACGTTTAACACCACCTCAAAAAACATAGATTTCATATCCACCGTCCGTTCTGAAGCTCGAAAGAGCCGACGCATCAACAACCGAGTCTCCTCAACTCGTATCGGTTGAAGCGCTTGGAGCCGATGGGTGGATAGCAGTTCCAGGGATGCGATCCGGCGGAGGTTCCGCCAGTGGTCGCCGTAGGGAGCCCAAACGAGGGAACTGAAGTTGTAGCCGAGGTGTTTTCCGATGAGCAAGCGAGGGCGGTTGGCGAATACGATGTCGTTTTTGGTGAAGCATTCCTCGGCGATCGACGGCGAGGAGACTAAGATGACTCGGCGGGAGCCGAACTGGAGGAGGAGAATTGGGCCGTGACGATCTGAGATCTTGGCCAAAGTGCGGTGGAGTGGTTTCTTCAGGAGGTATAGATGGCCCAGAATCGGTAGAGCTGGGAATAGGCTTGGTGGGAGGTTTTGGATTTTGCTAAGGAGCTGTTTGGTGAATAGAAATAAGGATGATAATAGGAGAAAGAGGTAGAAGAAGATTGTGTACTCCATGTCTCCGTGGCTACAAAAATCTTGGCAACGGATCAAGGAGTTGGAAGACTCTTGGAGAGGAATTAACAGCCGGGTACATATATCTTGAAAGTCAAAAAGCTACCTAGCTTTTATGTAGTAACCTGGTCCTCAACCGTTGAAAATAAACAACAACTACTACTACTTTTTGACAGAAGGTGCAGCAACAAACAAAATAGAGTAATAATATAAATAGCCTCATCCAGTTATCATAAATTTATATTAATAATAAGTTGGTTAATTAATCAATACAATGCTGATACGCAGAGAAAGATCACCTCTCATCTGTGTGTCAACACTTTATTAGTCCTAGTCTAGTGTGGATACATTTTTAATTTTCTTACTTTGCGGATAAGCCTTCGACATATGGGACACACCTTGTTCTCCCCATCCATAATCCTGCAAAAAAAGGCATAATAATAAAATTTTCATAGAATTTACTTGTAAATATTCATATCAAATTTTGAGTCCAAATCAAATGGAGTAATAACGTATTAAAACTCAATTTATTATCTTAATAGTATCTTTTTAGGTCATATTAGTACATTACAAGCTTGCTTAAAAGATCATAATAGTAGTTTGGTACCTCATCATATACATATCAAACTAGCTCATATGTTCCGATGCAGAGATGTTTCCCTCCAGACTATTTCCTCCATATTTGCAATCTCAGTTGTACACGTTGAGATTGCAAGTCATATACTTATAACATATTTCGACACATGTACAACTGAAATTATAAATATAAAAAAGTATAGAGGAAATAGTCTAGAGAAGAGCACCTCTCGTTCCCATGTAAGAATGTCTAGTCAAAACACTTCATGAGCTTGTTTTTTCAGGTGAAGTACCTTCGAGCACATCCATTACAAGTGGCACAATGACCACAAGGAACAAAGAAGCAGTTTCGTGGCCCATCATAGCAGATCGCGCAAATCTTCCCACCGTATAAATCCTCGGGAGAGCTAGACTCCTGATCATGATCTTCTTCATCAGTTCTGTAAGGCAATCGAAATGATTTCTGGGGCATCAGCGGATAGGTCTCACTAATTTCTCCAACTGGTTGTTCCTCTTCAAAACTTTCCACTTCATATGATCCAATGTATTTCACAAGAAGAAAAACAAGTATCATCAAAAATCCTGCAAACCATGACTAAACAGTTGAAGGCCATTCAATATATATATACAGCTACAAGTGTAACAAAAAGGAAAAGTATATTCTATTCAGCAAAAAAAAGAAAGTATTTTCATAGTGTAATACATACCTGAAATTACAATATATACAGCAATACGAACCCACAAAACAAAGCACATGATACCATCCATCAAGATCTCCCTGCGAGTAATTTTTCCAGTTAATTAATTAGTAGTTACCCTAATTTATTCACAAACTGGCTCCATATGTTTCAAGGAAAATACTTGTCATCTTCCTTTTTTCGACTATTAAATATGCATTTTAATTACATTATTCGGTATTCTTACTCATCCAATACAATCGTTATGATAGTAATTTGTAAGAACAAAAAAAAACATTACTTTTTGTGTATGTGTGCATATTAGAGGACAGAAAAACCTGTCGAAATTGGCAGTAACTGCTATACAATATGATCCGATAATCACATAACTAGACGCATTTCATTTCTTTACCGAGCGACTTCTTGGAGAATTCATATACAAAAAACCCAAAATTGGTTCTCACTCAATACTGAGCTGATGGTCTATACAAGGAATGGAATGAAGAAAAATTGACTAGATATTGGGGATAATATATATATATATATATATGTGTGTGTGTGTGTGTGTGTGTGTTTTTTTTTTTGGGGGGGGGGGGGGTTATGTTTTTTTTTCCTTTTATTTCAACCAACAGTTTTCTTGAGATTGGTGGGTGATGGAAAGGGTACTGTTTTTGAATGTTAGCTGTGTCGGTTATTTTGGGATAATTTGGTCCACCCTGGTTAAGAAAAGTATCACCCTGTCTGGTACAAAAACAACGTACATCTAAGTTAAGTGAACTTTGTTAGTTTTTATTATTTGTGGTTTTAATGATAACAATATGTTTTTTAATGGATTGTATGGATTATGTTTTGAGTTGATATGATATTGATATATTGAATATGATGTTTAAATAACTTAAGGGATATATATATATATATATTAACTTATCGTGAAACTGCAAAATTAAATTTGTTAAGGTTAATACTTGGTATTATGTCCTTATTATGGTGCTTAAAGTTTTATATCACTTGTTTCACATGATACAATGACAATATATGTTATAGTAGCACCAAGTAAGAAGTCGGACTTATTACTTAAGTTTGCAAATAATTTGGCGGGGGTTAGGAGTAATGCCAATTTGAGCCAAATTTTTTAATACTTTATACTTTTACGTATATATATATATATATATATATATATATATATATATATATATATCATGACGCCTCTAAAATTAGGTATATCGCCACCCATCTTGGGCCGCCACTACATAGATATATAAATTCAAATACAACTTACTTAACATAAGCGTAGGTATGCAATACGACATAAAGCATGAAGTTGAATACAAATATTGTCTACTTAGATATTATCAAACTCAAAAGGAGTCCTCATTACAACTATTATCACACTATTTCACGTAAGAATAGTGAGGACTACTAATGCTTATCCTCCGGACCATTACTCCGCTTCCCGAAGCTTCGTCAAATTTATGTTTCTCATTTCCGAAGAGAACAGGTGAAAAGAAAAGGTGAGAAATCAACTAGCCCAAGAAGAAATATTATGACTAAGATAATGCGAGAATAAATTATCATTAGCCTTCAACAATGTTAAACCGATAAAATACAATGTACAACCGGTTTAAGCTGCAAGTGAATATGTAATCCATTAAAAAATCAAGTAGAAAATAAAATCTACTATCTTTTATGATTTAAAAGGTTTTCATCAATTTTATCATTAAGACTCGGTTTAATGAATAAACCACCACATCTAATCATCCCCGTACTACTGGCCAAAGATTTTCATCAAATTATCAATGGTCAGCGACTATATACCGAATCACCCCTGGTCATAATCATACCAAAAACTACCCATCACCGCATTCTGTGCCTTCGAGGACTTTTGTCACATCATTTATATCAAGTCGTGATTATATTAGAATGATCCTGGTCATAATCATACTAAGTTCATCTATGCGCGTAAGCAAAAGATAACATAATATAACATGAGGATGATGACAATGACATAGTAATTCAATAAAACAAGTTCAAGAATTATTTAATCCATGAATTATTAACGTCCAAATTGTCGACATGATCTTTGTTTTCGTAGAGTAAAATTCAAGAATGATCGGAAGAATATTTCCATGAAAAGATATCTTTGGATGAAACGCAAATATCAAGGATATTCTACTAATTTCATGGAGTATAGAAGTCAAAGTTTTAACCATTTGGGTATAATAAAGAATGGAATAACAAAAGAAATCACCATGCATGCATGCAGATGCTTGCATGGACAGGTTATTCAAGCAGAATAATAATAACGGAACCGGTCGGGTGAAATTCACACGCAAGCAGGATGTTCCAAGAGAATAATAAAGATGGAACCGGATCCGGTGTAAAACACACGATAGGATATTCCAACGAGAATGATAAAGCGGAACCAGTCGGTGTAAAACACACGCATGGATGTTCCAATGAGAATAATAATAAAGATTTTAACCAGTCCGGTGTAAAAAACATGACGAGGATGTTCCAATGTAGAATAATAGAAGAATGTCACCAAGTATAGGGTAAAAAGCAGCGTATCTGAGTTATTCCAATGAATAATAAGCAACGGAATAACATAAGGATTTCACCAAGTATAGGGGTATGCAGCGTATACAAAGTTATGTATAGGGTATGCCACTTTTACAAAGTTATTCCAATGAATAATAATGAATGGAATAATGAAGTTCTCTTCAAGAAGAAAGAATAACACCCTTACAAGTAAAAGGCGAATATAGAAATAGTGAAGTAGCAGAATACTCTTCTTCTTTCTATAATTTTCTCTCTATAGCTTCTTTCTATAATTTCTCTCTAGTAGTTTCAATGAATTCGTAAGAAAATAATGAAGGAATGAGCTTATTTATAGGAAAATGGAATGCATAGTAACTAATCCATGAGCGGTCCAGATTGATTTACTTTAATCGGACGGTCCATATTTAAAGAAAAATCTTTTAAATAAAATATCATATATTCTATTTATATAAAAACATTTTACTATGCAAACACTATGCAATACTATGCAAAACACTACGCAAAATACTATGCAACACTACACAATAATAAAATATAATATATTCTATTTATAGAATAACTTTAATAAAGTATTCTATTTTATATAAAAGATGTTTACATTTTATTACGTTAATAATACTGAATAAAACAAAACGTCATTATCATTATAATAATTCATATTATTAATCGACAATAATGGAATCGGTGAGTGACTTCACCATAAGCATCGATAATCAATACCGTGTCTTACTATGCAACCACACGTATTACTTATACTTTTACTACCGAAGTAGTTCAACAAGAATACACGGTAAAACTTCCGCCGTTATTTCAATAAAATATTTTTGTCGTTTTCTCAATCCGATAATAATTACATTGTAGGGTCCACCAATGATTGAGTAGTTGTACGAATATTCCTCGCTAAACCGAATATTCCCGACCAATCGAATATAATATAACCACTTGCATACTTTGCAAAATTTATAAATACTACCCACAACTATAATATTATCTCAAATTCACACCATAATATTAAAAATTATTTAAACAAAATTTAAATCTTTATTGATAAAATGCAGGGGTCTCACAATCTCCCCTCCTTATGGAATTTAGCCCTCGAAATTAGAGTGCGATACACTGGTATGATAAAGAGATGAGGATACCTTGAATACCTTTATCGTTTAAAAATATTAAATTCATCTTTGAAATCTGCCAAAGCTATTCATTAACAATTCATCTTTGCACTACAGGCTAAAGATATACAACTGTAAAACCAATAATCTTTGAGACGCGACTTAATAGTATCACGACCATGAATTATTCATGCACTGCATCGGCAAGGATATTCGTGTTTTCAATTACGGTCATGATTATACCGAATAATCCTTGGTCATAATCATACCAAGTCTATCAATGCACTACGGCCAAAGATGACTTTTACCACATCCAGGAATTAATATTTCATTCTTTGAGACTCAAATTTCAATAATTAATTCATATCATCGAATCATCCCTCGCACTACGTGCCAAGGATATTCATTAAGTATCACGACCACAAATTATCCATGCACTTTGCGGCCAAAGATAATTGTGTATTCATTAGTATCACGACCACAAATTATCCAAGCACTACTACCAAAGATAATTGTGTATTCATTAAGATATCACGACCACAAATTATCCATGCACTACTGACCAAAGATAATCGTGTATTCATTAGTATCACGACCACAAATTATCCATGCACTACTGCCAAAGATAATTGTGTATTCATTAGTATCACGACCACAAATTATCCATGCACTACTACCAAAGATAATTGTGTATTCATTAATATCACGACCACAAATTATCCATGCACTACTACCAAAGATAATTGTGTATTCATTAAGTATCACGACCACAAATTATCCATGCACCACTACCAAAGATAATTGTGTTTTCAATTACTGGTTATGATTATACCAAACAATCCTCGGTCATAATCATACCAAGTCCATCTATGCACTACAGCCACGAGATGACTTTCAACATAATATAAGCGTGAGGATAATGATATAAAGAATCAATCAAATGAGATAAAGGATAAATATTATACATTTATAATATAATTTATCCGAGATTCAAGAATATCCCCATGTTATCAATCACTTAATAATCTCATAATCTAATATCATTAATATTATAACAATATTTTAATCATTTCTTAAATTTATAAATAATTTTTTCTTAATTGTTTACGTTTTACCATATAATGCATTTAATCATTCAAAATGTCATACTCATAAGATATCATCACCAATTATCAAATCTCTCAAAAAAATATGCATATACTCTATATAGGATTCTCTAGCCATAATATCCTATTTTCAACTTTGTTACTTCACATAACATATTTAACTCATATGTTCAGTAACTAAACTATTTTCATGAAAATACCAAATCAGTCCCAAAAATATTTCTTTTCTGGGATTTAGCATAATATAGTCCCATAATGAAAATATATTTTTCTCGAATTTTTAAAATTCATTTACTATTTTTCAAAAATCAATTTCTAATTAATTCCTTAAGAAATTAGCTACCTCAAGTTTAACTCCAAAAATTCCCAAATCTTGGCAGAACCTTACAAATGTTAACATGAGCTTCTAGTTTAAATTTCATGGTCATCGGAGTTATAGAACTCCGGTTATAGCGTTTTTCGTCGGAAAAACCTAAATATTGAAAGAGTCATAACTTGCTCATTTTAAGTCAGAATGAGCTCATTTTTGGACAGGAGATACTTTATACCATATACCTTCATGTCCCTAAAGGCCAGAATTTTTCTCATAATTTAAGTGGCCGAAACATCCCCTTAAAGTTTCTGGGCAGTAGCATTTTTGAAATTTACAGCTTTGGCCTCCTTTGCTAAAATCAGTCCACACAAAAATCTACAACACCTTTTCCAGTAATTCCACTTGGATTAGTTAGGTAACTCATAGATCTAACTCTAGGACTTGACCACATTCAAAAATTCAAAATATAATAAGAGATATGGTCAATTGAATTTCATGTTATGTTTTTCACCAAAATCGATTTTCAACTCTTTGTGATTTCTAAGAAACTTTCATGTTTTTACATACTAACCAACATAACTCATCATAAAACTTACTAATACCACGAATACCCATGATTTTCATTATTCCAATACTTTTATTATGACTTTCATCATAAACCACGTAAACTGTTTATTTAGTTGTAGAAATATTTGAGGGTTTAAGAAATGGGTTTTTTCTCTTGGGGTCAATACAAAATTCGATTTCACGCTCTAGGGTAGGCTAGGAAATCTTCAAGAATACGTCAAGAAATTTATTAATGATAGAAATATCATTCAAAGCATTACTTTTATCCAAGACTTGGATAGACGTCACATTGATACCAGCTGTGACTTCTATCCCTTAACCTAGATAGCACCTCACAATGATACCTATAAACTTGCCATCTTCATTCACGATGTAAGCCTCTACGAGTTAGAACTTTGGTGCATTCCACACAAGGAAGTCAACAACGAAAGGTTAAGAGCTCTTTACTTATGGCTTGATATAACGGTGATTAACTTTAGGGTTTGGTTACTTTGAATTCAGTATAATGAGGTTGGTTATGAATATAAAAGCTAACAACCTTACGAAAAGCATGATGATTAGCTAACCAATTGATTCCTAAAAATCACATCAAAGGCAAGTATTTTCAAAAGATAAGATCGGCAAGTAGCGTGAAAATGTTTATTTGAATCAACAAGATTTAAAAATAGTAAGCGATAACGAAGGCTCCTACTAACGAAGTTTCAACCAATAAGTCAAAGTTTAACTTCTTGAGTCAAATTTAAACGTTGACACAACTAGGTGAAATAAAGAGTGGGTAGAACGGTATCTAACACGGTATAGACTTCGCAAGAGCTTATGATTAACTTACCCGTGATAATTTTATTCGGGTTCCTCGTCACGAGAAAAAAACGCTCTCTCTTAAACTACGGCTTTGGTTTATGCGGGATGACCTTTGGTGCCTCCATCCTAGTTGAATTTGTCTTGATGTAACACAAAATCGAGCTAAGTGACCTTCTCTTCCACAATTATAACATGCTTTGAATGGCATGGCGCTGATTAGGACTAATGTGTCCCTCTCCTCCGCATTTGAAGCATACAATAGGTGGTCCTTCTCCTTCCTTAACAACAGGTGCTGGTGCTGACATCTTTCCATCATTGTTGAATATCCTTTTCTTGAAATGTCCATTCTTATTATTTTGGCCCTGATTACCATCGAAGTGGTTACCATATCTGGCCTGTTGATTCCCTCCACGCTTGTTGTCACCGCTTCGATGACTACTCTCGCTAGTATTATAATTTTTTTAAATTTGCTCTCTTTTTAGTTGCGTTGACTCGTTATCGCGCTCCACTAAGCGAGCCCTATTTACAACATCCGAATAAAACACGGTTTATGAGAAATAAGATGTTGACGTATCTCGGCTTCAAACCTCTTAAAAACATTCGCGCCATTCTCTCTTCATTATCCACCAAGTGGGGGACGAAACCGTGATAACTCCGCAAATTTTACCTCGTATTGCGACACGGCCATATTGTTTTGTTCCAACTTGATAAACTCCACCTCCTTCATGTGGCGAATACTTTCGGGAAAGTATTTGTCGTTGAGCGACTCTGGAACTTCTCCCAAGATATCTTGAAGACAACAAAGTTGAGTCGTTTAACCGATTCCCACCAAGATGTCTGCCTCTCCGCCAACATAAAGGCGCAAAAGGAACCTTTGCTCCTCGGAGCATCAAGACATCAAATATCTTGTAACTGCTTTATCCATGCTTCCGCTTGAAGTGGTTTTGGCTCTCCCTTAAACTCCGGTGGTCCCGGCTCCTTGAATTGTTTAGCGGTTGACCGCCCGAGAGTTTCCGTGTTTCCACCCTACGTTTTGGACGAGAGTCGCTTTACCGATGTTGCATGAATTCTAAAACCTTTTAAGCGTCTCGTCGTTAAATCAATTGATCGATATTGTTGTTTACGGGAGGATTATCGCCATCCTGTTGCACATTGTCCCGATTATTGATCGTGGAGAATCAACGATCTCTTGTGCTCCATTTCTATTCTCAACATTCTCGGATGCCATTTTCAAACACTGCCACAAAATAAGGGTTAATTGACATGCAACATATTATCACTATACTCATTGACCAATCAAATACCAAATAAACTTAGGTAGGTCATACTAGCGAAGGTATTCCCGTCTCTCCCCTCCTAGTACTATTCTCACATCTTAGCCGGGGATCATATCCTAAGCTCGATACCAACCGTGACGCCCCCAAAATTAGGTATCGTCACCCATCTTGGGTCGCCACTTACATGGTACATAAATTCAAATACAACTTACTAACATAAGCGTAGCGTGTGCAATACGACATAAAGCGTGAGTTTGAATACAAATATTGTCTACTAGATATTATACAAACTCAAAAGGAGTCCTCATTACAACTATTATCACATTATTTCACGAGAATAGTGAGGACTACTAATGCTATCCTCCGGACCATTACTTAGTTCCCCGACTTGTCCCGGCTATGTTCTCATTTCTGAAGAAACGGTGAAAGAAAGGTGAGCTCAACTAGCCCAAGAAGAAATATTATGACTAAGATAATGCAGAATAAATTATCATTAGCCTTCAATGATGTTAAACCGATAAAATACAATAGACAAACCGGTTTAAGCTGCTTGTGAATATGTAATCCATTAAAAAAATCAAGTAGAAAATAAAATCTACTATCTTTTATGATTTAAAAGGTTTTTCATCAATTTTATCATTAAGACTCAGTTTAATGAATAAACCACCACATCTAATCATCCCTGTACCACGGTCAAAGATTTTCATCAAATTATCAATGGTCATGACTATACCGAATCACCCCTGGTCATAATCATACCAAAAACTATCCATCACTGCATTCTGAATGCACCTTTGAGGACTTTTGTCACATCATTTATATCAAGTCGTGATTATACCGAATGATCCCCGGTCATAATCATACTAAGTTCATCTATGCGACGTAAGCAAAGATAACATAATATAACATGAGGATGATGACAATGACATAGTAATTCAATAAAACAAGTTCAAGAATTATTTAATCCATGAATTATTAACGCCCAAATTGTCAACATGATCTTTGTTTCAGTGAGAGTAAAATTCAAGAATGATCGGAAGAATATTTCCATGAAAAGATCTTTGGATGAAACGCAAATATCAAGGATATTCTACTAATTTCATGGAGTATATAAGTCAAAGTTTTAACCATTTGGGTATAATAAAGAATGGAATAACAAAAGAAATCACCATGCATGCGGTGCCGCATGGACAAAGTTATTCAGCAGAATAATAATAACGGAACCGGTCGGTGAAATTCACGCAAGCGGGATGTTCCAACAGAATAATAAAGATGGAACCGGATCAAATTGTAAAACACACGAGATAGGATATTCCAATGAGAATGATAAAAAAGCGGAACCGGTCGGTGTAAAACACATGCATGGATGTTCCAGCAGAATAATAATAAAGAGCGGAACCAGGTGGGTGTAAAACACACAGAGCAGGATGTTCCAAGCGAATAATAGAAGAATGTCACCAAGTATAGGGTAAATCAGCGTATCTGAGTTATTCCAGCAGAATAATAATAATGACGGAATAACATAAGGATTTCACCAAGTATAGGGTATCAGCGTATCAAAGTTATGTATAGGGTATGCCACTTTTACAAAGTTATTCCAATGAAGAATAATAATGAATGGAATAATGAAGTTCTTCAAGAAGAAAGAATAACACCCTTACGTAGTAAAAGAACTGAATATAGAAATAGTGAAGTAAGTAGAGAGATATCTTCTTCTTTCTATAATTTTCTCTCTATAAACTTCTCTCATAATTTTCTCTCTACAGAGTTTCAATGAATTGTAAGAAAATAATGAAGGAATGAGCTTTCTATTTATAGGAAAATGGAATGCATAAGAACTAATCCATGAGCGGTCAGATTGATTTACTTTAACTCGACGGTCCATATTTAAAGAAAAATCTTTTAAATAAAATATCATATATTCTATTTATATAAAAACATTTCTTACTACGCAAACACTATGCAATACTATGCAAAACATTTATCTGCAAAAAACACTACGCAACACTATCGTAATAAAATATAATATATTCTATTTATAGAATAACTTTAATAAAGTATTCTATTTTATATAAAAGATGTTTCTGTTTTTTATTACGTTAATAATACTGAATAAAATAAAACGTCATTATCATTATAATAATTCATATTATTAATCGATGATAATGGAATCAAACTGAGTGACTTCTCACATAAGTATCGATAATCAATACCAGGTGTGCTACTATGCAACCATACGTATTATTGTACTTTTACTACCGAGAGTAGTTCAACGGTAACCACGGTAAAACTTCCGTAGTTATTTCAATAAAATATTTTTGTCGTTTTTCAATCCGACAATAATTTCGTTGAGGGTCCACCAATGATTGAGTAGTTATACGAATATTCCCTCGCTAAACCTAATATTCCCAGACCAATCGAATATAATATAACCACTTGCATACTTTGCAAAATTTATAAATACTACTCACAACTATAATATTATCTCAAATTCACACCATAATATTAAAAATTATTTCGACAAAATTTAAATCTTTATTGATAAAATCTGGGGTCTCACATATATACAATGAAAATATAATAAATAATAATATATGTTATATATACACTATATTGATTTCATAATAGATTTTTTAATCACAACTGTTAAGTAAGTAAGTAATTCATTATTTATTTTTAAAAATAATATAAATTAGATTATTATTTAGTTTAAAATATTATAGAGAGATACATATATTTAGAGGATATGAAAGTCGTATGTGGTTAAAATTTGATTGACAAAATTATAAATTTTCAATTTAACCCCGTATAATAGAAAATTTATAAAATTTTAAGTAAAGAATAATTTATATATAATACTTAAAATTTTTAAAATTTACCTTAATTTATAAAATAATTTTTTTTCTTTAGTGGGGTTGATTGACCCCACAAGTTTATATGTGACTTCGCCACTGAGTAACACTCCAAATAGCATACATAACGAACAAAAAAAAAATGCTCTAGACTTTAAGGGTGAGCAAAAAATGGGTAAAACTGAACAAAATCGATTTTTTTAAACCGAATTATTTTGGTTATTCGTTTTTTTCTTCTAAATTCGGTTATATCCGATTTTTTATTCAATATTCAATTTCGGATTCTCTGTTATTGATTTTTAATAAACTTCATTTGTTGAAATTTGAGAATGACTAGAGTTTTAGTTGGCCCAATCAACTCATTATACATCTCTCTCTCTCAATGTCCTACCTCTCTCTATATATTTGTTCTTGGAAGAATTATATATTCTATTACATTTTTTAAAATAATTTCAACAATAGTGTACTCATAAAATAATGACACAATTAATACACTTTTCATATTTATTTATAATATTAGTGCAATCAGGATTTATTAATTTAGGAAATTAGTATGAAATTAACATTCCTTAATTTAGGGATTAGTTATCCTCATAGTTTCTTCTCTCTCTCCTCGTCTAGAACAACTGCACTAATTAGTCATCACACTTTTTTTTCATTCAAACAAATATATATGTCAGCCACGTGTTGAGCAGCAAAACCTGCATCATACAAACAACACCAACCACGTCACACCATGCATATAGATATCTATCTTTATTTATTTATATATACACCCTCAAAACTCTAAATCTCTCTACACCAAAACCATTACTACTTCTATCCATCTCATTTAATCTAGCTCTCTCAATGGCTCAATATCAGCAGCAACCATATCAACACCAGCAATTATCTCACAAGGTGGCCAAAACCGCCACCGCCGTCACCCTCGGTGGCTCTCTCATGGTTCTCTCCGGTTTGACGCTGGCGGCTACCGTCATCGGACTGGTGCTGGATCGGGTCAGAGAGAAGATTGCGGGTGCGGCTAAGGAAATGAAGGAGAAGGCCGAGCACCTTGGCCATGAAACTGTTAAGGGTTCTCAGGGTACTTAATTTAAATAATTAATTACTCTAGTCTCTTTGTGTCTCATCTTTTATCAGTAGGATTGATCTTTTATCAGTAGGATTGATGAGAAATGAAAGTTTAAAGTTCAGTGGCTTTGTTTTATTTAGATTTTATTCTGGTCTACTTAAACTAGGTTGTCCTGATGGCTGATATATATATATTTGTTTTAATTCTATTTAAAATGTTTTTAAGTTCAGAGGAGCATTTTATTTTTTATGAATATTTGGTTACCCACAAAAATTATAATTATTACATTTGTACGAAGGCTTGGCTACCAACTGCACCATATTCATAATAATTTTTTTTTTAAAATGTTATTTATAAGTTGGTAGCCAAACTGTGACAACTCCAAAATAGGCCCAATCCACCCAACCTATTCTGAGTCGCCAAATACATGGTACAGAAAACAAATAAAATTTTATTACAACAATTGTTGTGCAAATACAACAACACATATGCTGTGAGTTTTAATACAAATATATACCAATTGTGGCTCTCATCTCAACCTTGGATAGTACGTCACAATGACACCTTACATAAAGGTATAGTCAAAAACTGTTTTAGAAATTAGAATCATTGGGAAGTGCTCAAGAAAACCTTCGTACATGGGAGGCCATGCGTTTAGGTTATGATAGATATCATATGTCCACAGAATTATCCTTGGTTGACCCAATAGACCCCAAAGAAAAACGAGAAGATTACAATCATATTCTTTCCAATGGTGAGTCTTACTCTTGACATATCATTATCTTCGGCTCTAATTGAGAATTATACTTCAAACAAACTCTCAGGGATTATATAGGTAGTGCTCGTAGATATACTCAAGAAGTGGATGAAAAGACAACTGTCTTATGATGACACGAGGTTGTATGTCATTAGACATCTTGTATGATAGTGGCAAAACACCCTTCCAACGTTGGGTTCGCCTCACCCTATTTGATTCACCAAATATAACTACTAAATGATGTATACAACACCTTTCTATATTGCTTAGGGAGAACCTCCACAGCTAGAGACCACCGTTCTATTTTCTCGTTACCCTCGCTCGACTCAGCTACACTTTTATTACCTGAAAAGAAATTGTGAAGCAAAAGGGTGAGCACAAATAGACCAGTAAAGAATATCATGACTAAAGATAAATAAATTATCAATATTTCTTCAAGTAATAAATCAGAGATTTAGAACATATGGTAGATGATAAAAAATTTCAACCATAGTTGCAGCAGAACGAGCAATCCATTAGAAGTGTCAAATAGACCATAAAATCTATTATCTTCTCCATGTTAAATGTGACGCCCCCAAAATAGGTATACATCACCCATTCTGAGTTGTCAATACATGGTACAGAAACAACTACAACTTTATTATTACAACGAAGAAAGCGTGAGTTTGAATACAAATATTATCTTCTAGATAATATCTATACTTAAATAAATCCTCATCACATTTATTGATACATTATTTTACAAAATGGTGAGGACTACTAAACAAACTCTCTAGAACCTTCATTCCATACCCCAGGCTCATATTGCTTTATATTCTCGCCTCACGAAAAAAGAAAAATAGAACAAAAAGAAAAGGTGAGTTTCAACTAGCCCAATAAAGAATATTATGACTAAGATAATATACAACAAATTATCGTTAGTCTTCAACGAGGAAAAATCTAATATAATACAATAGACAACAAGTTTTAAATCAATATTCGCAATGGAAATAATAATTCATTAGAAGAGTTAAGTAGAGAATGCAAACTACTATCTTCATGTATGAATTTAAAAGTTCATCGTCTATCTTTTATCCCGTAACATCAATCAATATATATCCGGAATCAAATATTTATCTTTGCACTCTGAGCCAAAGATATTCATCGATTAGTCATGTTCATCTAAACACTGTTCATCTTTGCACTACTGGCCAAAGATATTCATCGAAATCATTCATCTTTGCACCATCTTGGCCAAAGATATTTAATAATATCATCATTTAAGACCGAGGATGATGAAAATATTTTGAAGAAAGCGAATCCAATTGAAACAAAATGACAAGGATTAAGGATTAAGGATTAAAGATTCTTACTTTGTTTTATCCATGTCCAAAAATACCTCAAAAATAATCATAGTGGTGTAAAATTCAAGAATGATCAAAACATGGATACAATCAAAGCTAGTATCCACAATAGATATTTTAGAGCGAAAATGAAAAATTTTTATTTTTCGATGAATAGTCTTGTATGATTCGTGAATAATTAGTGTCAGTATCGTGAATAGTGTCAGATATCGTGAATAAGAATCTCGACACCAAAAGTTTTAAATTTGATAAAAACTTGAGATCAATATTTCAAAGATAATGATATTGAAGAAATAATATCATTACTGAAAAAAATAATATATCACTTACCTCGAAGATCAAGATCTTCAAATTGAAACACCAGGATATAGGCTATGACTTGAACTTGCATCGTATAGCAATACTCAAAATATACTCAAAATACTCACAAGAATACGCCGATAATATAGAAAAGAAAACTTGGGTTTACGGTGTGATTTTTAATTCTAACCTAAGCACCCTATTTATAGGAAAATGCTTTAGAACACCAAAAGTAGAAAATTTATTAAATATTATTATATTTTTCCAAAATCTCATACATACACACTTCTTCCAACTGATTTCAGCCTCTATCACATGTTACATAAGGGCCTCAAAATGAAAAACACGTTTTGTAATTAAAATATTTTAAACTTCCAAAAATCAATTATTTGAACTTGAACTTCAATAATTCACAATAAATAGCCCTTTTGTCAGAAAATTTGAATCTCGCGAATTTTTATAGGAAATTCCATTATCTACAACTTTACAAAAGGAAGTTTTTTCAAATTCCAAAATGTAAATTGGATGAAATCCATAAAGCAGGCGATTTTACAATTTATAATCAAATTTCGGTCAAGAAATGGGGTCCATAGCACATAAAACATGCTTTAAATATTTTGGTAACAAAATACTCCTCATCCACATATACTCATATATCCCACATTTATCGTAAAAATATCATCATTATTATATCATTAAAATATAATAATATATTTAAATGAATTATTTTATCGGAAAAGATAAAATTTCAATTTTCAACAATTGTCACATTAAAAATTTTCTCCATCTATATTCACATAAAATCAATATTTTCCTCATCATATGAATCAATAATTAATTATTCACAAATAATATTACTGTAATCACAATATTGAATGACAAGCAGTTCAAGGAAAGAGGGGCTTTTCAATAAGAATTTCTCTTCTCTTGGTAGCAATTAGGTGACCAAACCTCTCCTTAGGCAGAACTTTCTAGACATTGCCAATAATGTTATCTAATAATATTATTGAGATAATATGAATTATTGCTTCGATAATGAAAAATACGTGTAATGACAATTATTGAAACAACAAAGAATATAAAATATCAACGCAACAATTATTAAATCAATAAAAATTGAATAAAGAATTAATTCGTAACCATTATTGAGTAGTGCCTTTTTACGTAAGAATCAATAATTGGTGCAATACTGGCATCTTCTTGTGTTTTTAACCACAAGAGTATTTTAACAAGATTAATGCAGTAATAAACTACTGATTATTTTTAAACAACTTATATTTATCGTTTTCTTCATCCAATCGCTTTTTCGTTATGGGCCCATACATGTATGGCTTGGCCGTCATCACGAATATTCCCCAAAAGATCTGAATATTCCACGACCAAACGAATATTCCCAAACAACAATGAATATTTTATAACCACTGCTCATTTTGAAATATTTGCGTATTTTACCCATAACTATCCACATTAATCAAATCAACCCTTACTATTTCAAAATAATAAATAGAGAAAATTAAATTTCATTAATAACAAGTTGGGGACTTACAACCTCCCCTCCTTATGAAATTTTGTCCTCGAAATTGACGTACGTACCTGGTGTTTCGAAAAGGTGAGGATACCTCGCTTTCATTTCCGTTTCCAATTCGTGTCATTTCCTCTATAGCATGATTCCTCCACAAAACTTTAACTTGTGGTATGACCTTTCAGCGTGGGACATGCTCCTTCTTATCCAAGATCTTGATAGGTACCTCCTCATACGTTAAGTCTTGCCACTATCTCGTCCAGGTTCTAACTCTATAACGTGGTTCGGGTCTTTCATATTTCTGAAGTCTGGATATGTGAAACACATTATGAACACGAGACATACCTTTCGGAGGTAACGCGAGTCTATAGGCTACATTTCCTACTCGGTCAAGAATTTGAAATGGACCAATAAATCGTGGATTGAGCTTTCCTCTCTTCCCAAATCTTGTAACTCCCTTCCATGGAGCTACACGCAACAATACGTGATCCCCAATACTAAATTCCACGTCTTTTAGATGAAGATCTGCATAACTCTTTTGTCGATCTTGTGCCGTTTGTATACGTTGTCGAATCATTTTGATCTTTTCCGTAGTATTACACGTATTTCAACTCGGATCCCAACAATGTTGCTTCACCCACCTCGTCCAAACATATTGGAGAGCGACATTTTCGTCCCATATAATGCTTGAATGGAGCCACACCTATACTTGCTGATCGATAACTGTTGTTCAGGAGAATTCCACCAATGGTAAATACTTATCCCAACCGCCCTTGAAGTCTAGGACACGAGTCTTAATAAATCTTCAAGAGTTTGAATAGTCCTCTCGATTGTCCGTCCGTTTGAGGATGGATGGTATGCCGAGAAGCAGAATCAATCAATCCGTGCGCTCATAGCTTTTTTGCAAGCTAACCCAAAATCTTGAAGTGAATCTTGGGTCACGATCCTAAACTATGGATCTTGGCATGCCATGCAACCTCACAATCTCATTTACATATATACTAGCAAGACGTTCGAGGAATAAGTGTGGCGCCCCCAAAATAGGTATACATCACCCATTACGAGTTGTCAATACATGGTGCGTAAACAACTACAACTTTATTATTACAACAAGAAAGCGTGAGTTTAAATACAAATATTATCTTCTAGACAATATTTATACTCACATAAATCCTCATCACATTTATTGATACATTATTTTACAAAATGGTGAGGACTACTAAACAATCCTTTCTAAAACCTTCATTCCATACCCGACTGCGTTTTCGCTTATATTCTCGCCTCCGAGAAGAATGGAACAAAAAGGAAAAGGGTGAGCTCAACTAGCTCAAGAAGAATATTATGACTAAGATAATATACAACAAATTATCGTTAGTCTTCAACGAGGAAAAATTTAATAGAATACAATAGACAACAAATTTTCAATCAATATTCGCAATGAAATAATAATTCATTAGAAGAGTTAAGTAGAGAATGCAAACTACTATCTTCTATGTATGAATTTAAAAGTTCATCGCTCATCTTTTATCCCCAGAATAACAATCAATATACATCTGAATCAAATATTCATCTTTGCACTACAGGCGCCAAAGATATTCATCGATTGGTCATGTTCATTTAAACACTGTTCATCTTTGCACTCAAAGCCAAAGATATTAATCGGTCGGCCATGTTCATCTCAACACTGTTCATCTTTGCACTACTGTGCCAAAGATATTCTTCAGAAATCATTCATCTTTGTACTACGGGCCAAAGATATTCAATAATATCATCATTTAAGACCGAGGATGATGAAAAATTTTTTAAAGAACGAATCCAATTGAAACAAAATGACAAGGATTAAGGATTAAGGATTCAGTATTTTTGTTTTATCCATGTCCAACAATACCCCAAAAATAATCACGAGTGGTGTAAAATTCAAGAATGATCAAAACATGGATACAATCAAAGCTAGTATCCAAAATAGATGTTTTGGACAAAAGAAGAAATTTTATTTTTTTGGTGAATAGTCAGATATCGTGAATAGTGCCAGATACGTGAATAAGACCAAGTATACATGAATAGTAAATCCGACACCAAAAGATAGAAATTCCACAAAAACATCTTCACGCTTCATGAATAGTACTCGTGAATAGTAACTCGTGAATAGTAACTCGTGAATAGTAACTCATGAATAGTAACCCCGACATGAAAAAGTTCCAAATTTGATAAAAACTTCAGATCAACATTTCAGCATAATGATATTGAAGAAATAATATCATTACGAAAAAAAATAATATCCCTTACCTCAAAGAATCAGTACTTCGGAAGGAAAAGTCGGAAGTGATGCTGAATGAAACTTGTACTGAACAGCAACTCTCAAAGTATCTAAATACTCACAAAATACGCTCAATAATATAGAGAGAAAGAGAGAAAACTTTGTTTCTGGTGTGATTTTCAATTCTAACTTAGCCCTCTATTTATAGGAAAATGTTAGCCCGGCCAGAAGCAGACTTGACTGCTACAATGATGGCTTTACTCGCTACTATTGCCACCCACCACATTTGAAATAAAATTCAGCACATTTCTTCACCAACCACAAGTGGGGCCCACTCAATTCTAGAATTTTCCACCAAAATCAATTATAACCCTAATTTCCGAATCAGACACCTCTTAAAATTCATAACAAATCATTCGTGCATTTTTAACGGTTCAAAATTTGTGGACATATACTCAACTTATGTATGTATAACATACCCAAAAATTACCACAATCCAACGGTCGGATTAAAAATTATAATCCCCGCAATATATCTCAAAACCCCTGATTTAATTTTTAATACCTCCAATCTGGTAAAATACTGATAAAACACCTCAACAATACATAAATAAATCCATCATTTATATCCACATAAAATAAATATTTCTTTATCATATGAATCAATAATTAATTATTCACAAATAATATTACAGAATCACAATTATGACAACCAGCCGCTCCGAGTGAAAGAGGGCTTTAGATAAGGATTTCTCCTTCTTCGGCGCCGCAATTAGGTGACCAAACCTCTCCTTGACGAACTTTCTAGACATTGCCAATAATGCTATCTAATAATATTATTTAAATAATATGAATTATTGATCGATAATGGAGATAAATGCGGTGACAATTATTGAACAACAATAATATAAAATATCAACGCAAAGAATTATTGAATCAATAAAATAAAATATTGAGCAAGAATTCTCGTAAAAATTATTGAGTAGTGCCTTCTTCACGTAAGGATCAATAATTCAACAATATCATGTAATACCGCAGTGTATTCTTGTGCAACCACGCCGACATCGTATATTTTAACCACGGGTATTCCAACAATCTTAATGGTAATAACCACGCCGTTATTTTTAACCAACTTATATTTGTCGTTTTCTTCATCCAATCGCTTCAAGTTATGGGGCCCACACATGGTCTGCCTTGTAATGCATCACGAATATTCCTGACGAAAGATTAATATTCCACGACCAAACGTAATATTCCCAGACAAAATGAATATTTTATAACCACTTGCTTATTTTGAAATATTTGCGTATTTAACCCTTAACTATCCACATTAATCAAATCACCCTTACTATTTCAAAATAATAAATAAAGGAAATTCCTTTTTTATTAAAAAATTTTGGTCTTACAACCTCCCTCCTTATGAAATTTCGTCCTCGAAATTGACGTACGTACGTACTGGTGTTTGAAAAGGTGAGGATACCTCGCTTTCATTTCCGTTTCCAATTCCCGTGTCATTTCCTCTATAGCATGATTCCTCCACAAAACTTTAACTTGTGGTATGACCTTTCTTGGCGTGGGACATGCTCCTTCCTATCCAAGATCTTGATAGGTACCTCCTCATCACGTTAAGTCTTGGCTATCTCGGTGGGGTTCTAACTCAATAACGTGGTTGGGTCTTTCACATATTTACGAAATACTGAGATATATGAAACACATTATGAACACGAGACATACTTTGAGGTAACGCAAGTCTATAGGCTACATTTCCTACTCGGTCAAGAATTTGAAATGGACCAATAAATCGTGGATTGAGCTTTCCTCTCTTCCCAAATCTTGTAACTCCCTTCCATGGAGAAACTCGCAACAATACATGATCCCCACATTAAATTCCACGTCCTTTCGATGAAGATCCGCATAACTCTTTTTGTCGATCTTGAGCCGTTTATATCGTTTGTCGAATTATTTGGATCTTTTCGGAGTCATACGTGACTAACTTTCGGGTCCCAACAATGTTGCTTCACCCACCTCATCCCAACATATTGGAGAGAACGACATTTTCGTCCATATAATGCTTGAATGGAGCCACATTTATACTTTGTCTCGATAAGCTGTTGTTGTAGGAGAATTCCACCAATGGTAAATACTTATCCCAAGCGCCCTTGAAGTCTAGGACCACAGAGTCTTAATAAATCTTCAAGAGTTTGAATAGTCCTCTCGATTGTTCTGTCCGTTTGGGGATGGTATGCTCGAACTAAATCGCAAATCCGCGCCCATAGCTTTTTGCAAGCTAACCCAAAATCTTGAAGTGAATCTTGGGTCACGATCCAAACTATGGATACTGGGCATGCCATGCAACCTCACAATCTCATTTACGTACATACTAGCAAGACGTTCAAGTGAATAAGTCTCCGTATCGGCAAGAAATGAGCGGACTTGGTTAATCTATCAACAATAACCCAAATAGCATTGATGCCTTGAGAAACCGTAGGAAGACCCAGAACGAAATCCATGGTAATGTGTTCCACTTCCATTCCAGGAATCTCAAGTGGTTGCAACGGACCCTTAGGTACTAGATGTTCGCCTTTACACGTTGGCAAGTTAAACACATCGAGATAAACTTTGCAATCTCTCTCTTCATATTATTCCACCAAAATGTATGTAGAAGATCACGATACATTTTAGTACTTCGAGGATGGATTGCAAATGGTGTATTGTGTGCTTCCATCATAATCTTGTACTTCAAATCGTAGTCGTTAGGAACACAAAGTCTAGAGTGGACTCAAGTATTCCTTCTTCATCAATTCTCGCTCTTAGGAATAGCTCCTTCTTGTACTTTCTTCTTCATACATTAGATTTCCGGCCCGGTGGCTTGAGCAACCTTAACTTTTTCTATTAAAGTTGGCTCTACGCGTATACTTGACATCATCGCACTTTTCGTTCCGATATGATCTTCTACTCAATGCGCCACCTACCACGCTCGCTTTTACCGGGGATGGTATTGAATAGTGTGGTCGTAGTCTTTCAATAGCTCGAGCCAACGTCATTTGCCGCGTGTTGAGTTCTTTTTGAGTGAAAAAATATTTATGGCTTTTATGGTCCGAATATATCTCCACTTTCTCCCATATAGATAGTGCCTCCATATCTTTAAGCGAACGATCGGCCGCTAACTCTAGATCATGAGTAGGATAATTCCTCTCATACTCTTTAAGTTGTCATGAGGCATAGGCTATGACTTTCCCACGTTGCATGAGAACACATCCTAACCCTTTGCACGAAGCATCGCAGTAGATAACAAATCCATCCGAACCGGATGGTATTGTTAGAACAGTCTGCCGAAATAAGTCTCCTCTTAAGCTCTTGGAAACTTTTCTCGCATTCTTCGCCCCCTAAACGAATTTTCGTATCCTTTCGAGTTAGTTGGGTTAATGGAGTAGCGATTCGAGAAAACCTTCCACGAATCTCCGATAATAATAAGCCCAAAAAGCTACGACTTGATCCACCGACTTGGTTGCTCCCAACTTTGTATTGCTTCAATCTTCACGGATCAACAGATACTCCATGTTTTGACACCACATGCCCAAGAAAGGCTACTTCCTCAAGCCAGAACTCGCATTTCTTCAATTTGGCATATAGTTGGTTTTCACGAAGCCTTTGGAGTACCAGCTTCAAATGGTGCTCATGATCTTCATGACTTTTGGAATATATAAGGATGTCATCAATAAAGACAACAACGAACCGATCCAAATATTCCTTGAATACCGGTTCATCATATCCATGAAAAGCCATAGGAGCATTAGTTAGTCCGAAAGACATGACTAAGAATTCATAATGCCCATACCGAAGTTTCAAGGCGTCTTTGGAATATCCTCGGTTCTAATTTTCATTTTGATGATATCCGTAAGCTAAGATCGATTTTTGAAAAGAATTGTGCCCTTGCAATTGGTCAAACAAGTCATCAATACGAGGTAGAGGATACCTATTCTTGATGGTGACATGGTTCAATTTCGATAGTCAATACAAAGTCGCATACTCCCGTCTTTCTTTTTACAAATAAAACAGAGCACCCCAAGGAGATGTACTAGGGAATGAAAACCGATGTCCAACAATTCCTCGTAGTTGGACCTTTAACTCCTGAAGTTCAATAGGAGCCATTCGATATGGGGTTTTAGAAATGGGCTTTGTACCGGGTTCAAGATCAATAAAGAATTCAACTTCACGTTCGGGGGTAGGCCAGGAAGTTCTTTGGGAAATACGCCGGGAAAGTCAATAACAACAGAATATTATTCAAATTTGACGTGTCTTTATTCAAATCCATAACATGGGCTAAGAAAGCTTGACATCCGCTTTTCAATAAGCGAATAGCTTTATGATTAGATATGATAGTGATTGATTTTAATGGTTTAGTTGCTTGAATTCGCATAACAAAGTTGGTTAGAATATGAAAACTAACAACCTTACGAAAACAATCAATTTTGGCATGATGAGTAGTTAACCAATCAATCCCTAAAATCACATCAAAAGCAAGTATCTTTAAAGAGATAAGGTCAATGGGTAAGGTGATGGTGCCAACTTGAATCAAACAAGATTTATAAGCGATGGATGTGATGAAAGTTTCTCCTAACGGAGTTTCCACAGATAGGTCAAAGTCTAATTTCTCCTGAGTCAAGTTTAAACGTTGAGCACATGCAGAGAGATAAATGAATGGGTAAAGACCCAGATTAAGTAAGGTATAAACTTCGCAAGAATTTATAAATAGCTTACCCGTGATCACCTCGTTTGGGTTCCTCGCATTATGACCGGTCACAACAAACGCTCTTCCCGGAATCGTTGACTTTGACTTTTTCGGGACGATCTTTTTGAGTCACCGTCCCCATTGAACTAGGTTTCATTCTTGCGTGACAATCTCGGCGATATGTCCTTCTTTTCCACAACTATAGCATACCTTGAGCTGTTGCAGGGGGTTTGATCGATATGTCCCTCTTTTCGCATTTGTAGCATATACGACCGGTGGTCGTTTCTCTCCCTTAGAACCCGATTCTTGTCACGTGACTGTCGTCTTCACATAGTCGTTGTTAAATCTCCTCTTTTAAAATCTCCTCGACTTGCTTCTTCATTTTCATGACCATGATTACCACCAGAGTGGTTACCATTTTCATTCATCATTTCTTTTTTCCGCAGTTATCATTATTACATTGATCGCCATCTCGTAACGATCCTCGGTTATGGTCCTCGATTGACCGTACTCGTTATCTCGCTCTAATAATTGAGCCTGCATTTACAACATCCGAATAAAGAGAAAGTTTATGAGAAATGAGATAATGGCGTATGCCGGGTTTCAAACCTCTAAGAAATATCCGTCATACGTTCCTCATTCTCCACCAAATGAGGTGCAAACACGGATAACTCGCAAACTTTGCCTCGTCATCGAGACACCGTCATGTTGTTTTGCTCTAATCGATGAACTCCACTTCCTTCATATACGAACACTTTCGTGAAAGTATTTGTCATTAAATAGTCTCTCAAACGTCTCCCAAGACATCTTTGAGTCGGTTTGGATGGGTACGCTTCACGCACTCCTCACCAAAGAGTCTGCTTTCGCCACGGAACATAAAGGTGGCGAATGGAACCTTCGTTCCTCCGTGCATCCCAAGACATCGAATATCTTGGTAATTTGTTTGACCCATGTTTCCGCCATGATCGGATCTGGCTTTCCTTAAATTCGGTGGTCCCAACTCTTTGAATCGCTTGGTGCGTGACAACCCGTGAATTGCTATCATTTCTCCCAGTATTTTGAACACGAAGTCTCCTCGCCCGATTTTGCATGAACCGCAAAAAGCTTCTAAACATCCCCTCGTTCATCATCTCGCTTTCGGTGGTTGTTGTTCACGGGAGGAACATTGCCACTGCTGCAGACGTTTCTCCTCGTTGGTAAAAGACAGGCATCTCCACTGGCCTCATTTACTCCATTGTTAATATTCTCAATCGACATTCTCAACACATGCCATAAAACAAGGGTTAATTAAGGAAATCAATATATCACATAATATCCTATATATGATCGACCAACTAACAAATAAGCTTAGGTAGGACACACTAGCGAAGGATTTACTCTGCCTCCTCCTAGTTCTATTCCCCGATCTCCGCCTGGAGATCATATCCCTAAGCTCGATACCAACATGACGCCCCCAAAATAGGTATACATCACCCATTCCGAGTTGTCAATACATGGTATGTAAACAACTACAACTTTATTATTACAACAAAGAAAGCTGTGAGTTTAAATACAAATATTATCTTCTAGATAATATTTATACTCACATAAATCCTCATCACATTTATTGATACATTATTTTACAAAATGGTGAGGACTACTAAACAATCCTTTCTAAAACCTTCATTCCATACCCCACTACCGTACTCGCTTATATTCTCGCCTCACGAGAAGAATGGAACAAAAAGGAAAAGGGTGAGCTCAACTAGCTCAAGCAAAAAGAATATTATGACTAAGATAATATACAACAAATTATCGTTAGTCTTCAACAGGAAAAATTTAATAGAATACAATAGACAACAAATTTTCAATCAATATTCGTGGTTGAAATAATAATTCATTAGAAGAGTTAAGTAGAGAATGCAAACTACTATCTTCTATGTATGAATTTTAAAGTTCATCGCTCATCTTTTATCCCCGTAACAACAATCAATATACATCCGGAATCAAATATTCATCTTTGCACTACAGCCAAAGATATTCATCATTGGTCATGTTCATTTAAACACTGCTCATCTTTGCACTCTGTGCCAAAGATATTAATCATCGGTCATGTTCATCTCAACACCTGTTCATCTTTGCACTCATGAGCCAAAGATATTCTTGAAATCATTCATCTTTGCACTTCTGTGCCAAAGATATTCAATAATATCATCATTTAAGACCGAGGATGATGAAAATATTTTTAAAGAACGAATCCGGTGAAACAAAATGACAAGGATTAAGGATTAAGGATTCAGACTTTATTTTATCCATGTCCAACAATACCCCAAAAATAATCACAAAGTGGTGTAAAATTCAAGAATGATCAAAACATGGATACAATCAAAGCTAGTATCCAAAATAGATGTTTTTGGACAAAAGAAGAAATTTTATTTTTTTTTGGTGAATAGTGTCCGTATACGTGAATAGTGTCAGATACGTGAATAGTGCTTGATATCGTGAATAGTACCAGTATACATGAATAGTAAATTCGACACCAAAAGATAGAAATTCCACAAAACATCTTCACGCTTCATGAATAGTACTCGTGAATAAGAATCGTGAATAGTAACTCATGAATAGTAACTCGTGAATAGTAACTCATGAATAGTAACCCCATACATGAAAAGTTCCAAATTTGATAAAACTTCAGATCAACATTTCAACATAATGATATTGAAGAAATAATATCATTCTTAAAAAAAAATAATATCCCTTACCTCAAAGAATCAAGATTGCCGGAAGGAAAGGTCGGAAGTGATCTTTGAATGAAACTTGATCGAAAAGCAACTCTCAAAGTATCTAAATACTCACAAAATACGCCAATAATATAGAGAGAAAGAGAGAAAACTTTGTTTACGGTGTGATTTTCAATTCTAACTTAGCCCTCTATTTATAGGAAAATGTTAGCCGGCCAAGGCAGACTTGACTGCTACTGATGGCTTTACTCACTACTATTGCCACCCACCACATTTGAAATAAAATTCAGCACATTTCTTCACCAACCACAAGTGGGGCCCACTCAATTCTAGAATTTTCCACCAAAATCAATTATAACCCTAATTTAGAATCAGACACCTCTTAAAATTCATAACAAATCATTCAGTGCATTTTTAACGGTTCAAAATTTGTGGACATATACTCAACTTATGTATGTATAACATACCCAAAAATTACTACAATCAATTCGGTCGGATTAAAAATTATAATCCCCGCAATATATCTCAAAACCCCGATTTAATTTTTTAATACCTCGAACGGTAAAATCTCGATAAAACACCTCAACAATACATAAATAAATCCATCATTTATATCCACATAAAATAAATATTTCTTTATCATATGAATCAATAATTAATTATTCACAAATAATATTACGTAATCACAATTATGACAACCAGTAGCTTCTGTGAAAGAGGGGCTTTCCGATAAGGATTTCTCTCATCTTGGTGTGCAATTAGGTGACCAAACCTCTCCTCTTGTGTAACTTTCTAGACATTGCCAATAATGCTATCTAATAATATTATTTAAATAATATGAATTATTGATCCGATAATGGAGATAATGTGCAAGTGACAATTATTGAACAACAATAATATAAAATATCAACGCAGCAATTATTGAATCAATAAAATAAAATATTGAATAAGAATTCATCGTAAAAATTATTGAGTAGTGCCTTCACGTAAGGATCAATAATTCAACATCTTGTGCAATACTGGTGTGTTCTTGTCTGCAACCACGCGTATTCACGTATTTTTAACCATAGGGTATTCCAACAATCTTAATTCGGTAATAACTACGCCTAGTTATTTTTAACCAACTTATATTTATTGTTTTCTTCATCCAATCGCTTTTCATCAGTTATGGGGCCCACACATGGTCAGCGATTAAAATATTTAATATTCCCCGACAAGACATTTAATATTCCACTTCACCAAACGAATATTCCCCACAAAATGAATATTTTATAACCACTTGCTTATTTTGAAATATTTGCGATTTAACCCTTAACTATCCACATTAATCAAATCAACCCTTACTATTTCAAAATAATAAATAAAGGAAATTCCTTTTTATTTAAAAAATTTTCGGTCTTACAACCTCCCTCCTTATGAAATTTCGTCCTCGAAATTGACGACGCGATACTGTGTTTCGAAAAGGTGAGGATACCTCGCTTTCATTTCCGCTTCCAATTCCCGTGTCATTTCCTCTATAGCATGATTCCTCCACAAAACTTTAACTTGTGGTATGACCTTTCTTGGCGTAGGGACATGCTCCTTCCTATCCAAGATCTTGATAGTACCTCCTCATACGTTAAGTCTTGGCTATCTCGTCCGGTTCTAACTCAATAACGTGGTTCGGGTCTTTCACATATATTTAAGAAATACAGATATGTGAAACACATTATGAACACGAGACATACTTTGAGGTAACGCAAGTCTATAGGCTACATTTCCTACTCGGTCAAGAATTTGAAATGGACCAATAAATCGTGGATTGAGCTTTCTCTCTCTTCCCAAATCTTGTAACTCCCTTCCATGGAGCAACTCGCAACAATACATGATCCCTACATTAAATTCCACGCCCTTTCGATGAAGATCCGCGATAACTCTTTTGTCGATCTTGAGCCGCTTGTATACGTTGTCGAATTATTTGGATCTTTTTCGGTAGTCATACGTATTTTAACTTCGGGTCCCAACAATGTTGCTTCACCCACCTCATCCCAACATATTGGAGAACGACATTTTCGGGTCCATATAATGCTTCAATGGAGCCACACCTATACTTGTCGATAAGCATTGTTGTAGGAGAATTCCACCAATGGTAAATACTTATCCTAACCGCCTTGAAGTTCAGGACACGAGTCTTAATAAATCTTCAAGAGTTTGAATAGTCCTCTCGATTGTCTCGTCTGTTTGGGGATGGTATGCCGAACTAAATCGCAAACCGTGCTCATAGCTTTTTTTGCAAGCTAACCCAAAATCTTGAAGTGAATCTTGGGTCACGATAAAACTATGGATACAGGCATGCCATGCAACCTCACAATCTCATTTACGTATATACTAGCAAGACGTTCAAGTGAATAAGTCTCCCGTATCGGCAAGAAATGAGCAGACTTGGTTAATCTATCAACAATAACCCAAATAGCATTGATGCCTTGAGAAACCGTAGGAAGACCCGTAATGAAATCCATGGTAATGTGTTCCCACTTCCATTAGGAATCTCAAGTGGTTGCAACGGACCTTTAGGTACTAGATGCTCCGCCTTTACACGTTGGCAAGTTAAACACATCGAGATAAACTTTGCAATCTCTCTTCATATTATTCCACCAAAATGTATGTCGAAGATCACGATACATTTTAGTACTTCCAGGATGGATTGCAAATGGTGTATTGTGTGCTTCCATCATAATCTTGTACTTCAAATCAGAGTCGTTAGGAACACAAAGTCTAGAGTGGACTCAAGTATTCCTTCTTCATCAATTCTCGCCCTAATAGCTCCTTCTTGTACTTTCTTCTTCATACGATTACTCCGGTGCCGGTGGTTTGAGCAACCTTAACTTTTTCTATTAAAGTTGGCTCTATCGTATACTTGACATCATCGCACTTTCGTTCCCGCATATGATCTTCTACTCAACGCGTCGGCTACCACGTTCGCTTTACGGGATGGTATTGAATAGTGTGGTCGTAGTCTTTCAATAGCTTCGAGCCAACGTCGCCGCATGATGTTGAGTTCTTTTGAGTGAAAAAAAATATTTAAGGCTTTTATGCGGTGCGAATATATCTCCACTTTCTCCCCATATAGATAGTGCCTCCATATCTTTAGCGAAAACGATTGCTGCTAACTCTAGATCATGAGTAGGATAATTCCTCTCATACTCTTTTAAGTTGTCGCGAGGCATAGGCTATGACTTTCCCCGTTGCATGAGAACACATCCTAACCCTTTTCCTCAAGCATCATTTCAGAGATAACAAATCCATCCGAACCGGATGGTATTGTTAGAGCAGTCAAATAAGTCTCCTCTTAAGCTCTTGGAAACTTTTCTCGCATTCTTCGCTTCCAAACGAATTTCAGATCCTTCGAGTTAGCTGGGTTAATGGAGTAGCGATTCGAGAAAACCCTTCCACGAATCTCCGATAATAACCGGTAAGCCCAAAAGCTACGTCTTGATCGAATTTTGCTGTTCTCTAACTTCAGTATTGCTTCAATCTTCACGGATCAACAGATACTCCATGTTTTGACACCACATGCCCAAGAAAGGCTACTTCCTCAAGCCGTAACTCGCATTTCTTCAATTTGGCATATAGTTGGTTTTCACGAAGCCTTTGGAGTACCAAACTTCAAATGGTGCTCATGATCTTCATGACTTTTGGAATATATAAGGATGTCATCAATAAAGACAACAACGGCCGATCAAATATTCCTTGAATACTCGGTTCATCATATCCATATGACATCAGGATTAAGGATTAAATATAATTCGTGCTATTGCTTTATCCATGTCCAACAATACCCCAAAATAGGTACAACACCCATTCCGAGTCGCATCATATCCATGTAGTCACAGGAGACAGCAGGATTTAAAATAGTATACAACAACACCCATTCGAGTCGCCAATGCCATGTGATAATGAGATCAAGAAATAATATCATTAAGAAAAAAAAATAATATCCAATTACCTCGAAGAATATTATTTCCGGAAGGAAGATTAAATTAATCTTTTGAATGAAAAATTTAAATGTATCACAATGATAACGAAACTCCAAAGTATCTAAATACTCTAAAATAATTCAATAATATAGAGAGAGAGAAAAAGAAATCTTTATGTACGTAACTTGAAAAGTGATTTTCATTCTAACAACTCAGAATAAACTATATATAGGAAAATGTTAATCAAATGGAACGGACTTGACCACAGCCAAAGATGGCTTTCATCCGTCATGTTCATTTAAACCACCACCACATTTGAAATAAAATTCAGCACATTTCTTCACTTTTAAACCACAAAGCAAACTACATGGTACAAAAAGTAAACTACAACTTCAATAATACATAATAACCCAAAATTACCACTGACAATCAGCAATACTTGATTAAAATTATAATCCAAAATATATATTCAGAAACCCGATTTTAATTTTGAATACCTTATAATGAATAAAAATGTGATAAAACACCTCAATATACACGTAAATAAATCCCCATCAAAAGTTATATATCCACATAAAATAAATATTTCTTATCATATGAATCAATAATTAATTATTCATGAATAAGAATCATATAAGAATCATGACAATTACAAACGTCAGGTGAACACGCTAATTTAATATTACAACAATGTGGTGAAATACTAATAATATGTTAATCGATACCAATAAAATTGACCTGAGCGATACTCATGCTACATTAGTGCAAATAAAATTCAGCACATCGATATTTCTTCATGCTCAATCTAATACCAATTCTTAGAATTTTCCACCAAAACCAATTTAAAGTATTAATATCTTACCTGTTAAAAAGCTTAACAAATCATTCAGTATTTTTAACGACTCAAAATTTGTGGATTTCTTACGCGAAGTTTTAAATACATCGCGAAGTTGAACATAACATCATTTAATCGACAAATAAACATTACTTTATCATATGAATCAATAAATTATCTTTTCACAAAAAATTTATAAAGTCTCCGTGCCGCTCTCAGAAATGGCTTCCGAATTTGTCCCCAGCATATGCCGCAATTAGTACTCAAACCTCGTCACGTAAATTTCTAGACATTATGAATATCTATACTCAAATAAATCCCCATCATAATTATTGATTCATTATTTTACAAAAATGGTGAGGACTACTAAACAACTCTCTCTAGAACCTTCATTCCATACCCCGACTAGTACTCGCTACATTCTCGCCTCCTGAGAAGAAAATGGAACAACAAGGAAAGGGTGAGCTCAACTAGCCCAAAAAGAAGAATATTATGACTAAGATAATATACAACAAATTATCGTTAGTCTTCAACAGGAAAAATCTGATAGAATACAATAGACAACAAGTTTCAGATCAATATTCGCAATGAAATAATAATTCATAAGAGTTAACGTGAGAATGAAATCTACTATAATCTATGAATTTAACAGTCCATCATCAATATTTTATCCCTGTAACATCAATCAATATACATCTAGAATCAAATATTCATCTTTGCACTACAGGCCAAAGATATTCATCAATCGGTCATGTTCATCTCAACACCTATTCATCTTTGCACTAAAGGCTAAAGATATTCATCAGGTAATCATTAATCTTTGCACTACAGGCCAAAGATATTCAATAATATCATCATTTAAGACTGAGGATGATGAAAAAATATTTTTAAAGAAACGAATCCAGTGAAACAAAATGACAAGGATTAAGGATCAAGGATTCGTACTTGGTTTTATCCACGCCCAAAAATACCTCAAAAATAATCATAGTGGTGTAAAATTCAAGAATGATCAAAACATGGATACAATCAGAGTTAGTATCCAGAATAGATGTTTTGGACGAAAAGAAGAAATTTTATTTTTATTGAATAAGATCAGATATCGTGAATAGTCTTAGATATCGTGAATAGTAACTCAGACACCAAAAGATAGTAATTCCAAAAAAATATCTTCACGCTTTCATGAATAGTACTCGTGAATAGTAACTTCGTGAATAAGAATAACTCATTAATAGTAACTCGTGAATAGTAATCGTGAATAGTAACTCATGAATAGTAACCTAGAGCATGAAAAAGTTCCAAATTTGATAAAAACTTCGGATCAACATTTCAAAGATAATGATATTGAAGAAATAATATCATTACAAAAAAATAATATCCCTTACCTCGAAGATCAAGATTTCTTTAGCTAGAATAGGGTATATCTTTCAAGGAACTTCAGATCGTCTAGCAATACTCAAAGTATACTCAAAATACTCACAAGAATACGCTCAAAATATCGAGAGAGAAATAGAGAAAACTTGGGTTTACGGTGTGATTTTCAATTCTAACCCAAGCACCTATTTATAGGAAAATGCTTTAGAACACCAAAGCGTAAAATTTAATATAATATTAATATAATTATACAAATTTTCCTTAGCCCACCTTTTGGTCAAAACACCAGCCACACATGTTAATGATGTCCAAAAAAATACAAAAAACGTTTTTCTTAACAAAAATAATTTAAACTCCCAAAATCAATTATTTTTGAGCTTGAACTTCAATAATTCATAATAAATAGCTCTTTCATCAGAAAATTTGAATCTCGCTGAATTTTTATAGGAAATTCAATTCTCTACAACTTTGCGAAGAAAGTTTTTCCAAATTCCAAACAAAAATCGAAAAGAAATCCACAAACCAAGCGATTTTACAAAAGCTATAATCAAATTTCGGTCAATAATTGTGTCCACCAACACACAAAACATGTGTTAAACATTTAATGCCACAAAATACTCTTCCTCCTCATATACTCATATATCCCACATTCATTGTAAAAATATCACCGTTAATATATTATTAAAATAATATATTTAAATGAATTATTTTATCGGTAAAAGATAAAATATTAATTTTCAACAATTGTCATTTTAAAAATTTTCTCCATCTATATCCACATAAAATCAATATTTTCCTCATCATATAAATCAATAATTAATTATTCACAAATAATATTACAGAATCACAATATTGACAACTGTGCAGGTTCAGTGAAGAGGGGCTTTCCAATAAGAATTTCTTCTTCATGGTAGCGCAAGCAATTAGATGACTCAAACCTCTCCTTAGATGTAACTTTCTAGACATTGCCAATAATGTTATCTAATAATATTATTCAGATAATATGAATTATTGCTTCGATAATGAAAGATGTGTAATGACAATTATTGAAACAACAAAGAATATAAAATATCAACGCAGCAATTATTAACTCAATAAAAAATCGAATAAAGAATTATCGTAACCATTATTGAAAGTAGTGCCTTCTTACGTAAGAATCAATAATTGGTGCAATACTGTGCTGTCTCGCTCAACAACGCGATTAGTGTGTTTTAACCACGGGTATTCCAACAAGGGCAACAACTACGCCTGAATTATTTAAAAACAACTTATATTTGTCGTTTTCTTCATCCAATCGCTTTCTCACATGGGCCCACACACATGGTCTACTGGTCGCATTTAATATTCCCAAACGAAGCATTTAATATTCCACGACCAAACGAATATTCCCCGACAACAATGAATATTTTATAACCACTTGCTTATTTTGAAATATTTGCGTATTTAACCCTTAACTATCCACATTAATCAAATCAACCCTTACTATTTCAAAATAAAGAAAATTCCTTTTTATTTAAAAATTTTGGTCTTTACAACCTCCCTCCTTATGAAATTTCGTCCCTAAAATGCGACGACGATACTCTGTGTTTTGAAAAGGTGAGGATACCTCGCTTTAATTTTCGCTTCCAATTCCCTGGTCATTTCTCTATAGCATGATTCCTCCACAAAACTTTAACTTGTGGTATAACCTTTCTTACAGTAGGACATGCTCCTTCCTATCCAAAATCTTGACGGTGTACCTCCTCATACGTTAAGTCTTCTGGCTTATCTCGTCCTGGTTCTAACTCAATAACGTGGTTCGGTCTTTCACATATTTACGAAGCATGAGATATGTGAAACACATTATGAACACGAGACATACTCGAGGTAACGCAAGTCTATAGGCTACATTTTCTACTCGGTCAAGAATTTGAAATGGACCGATAAATCGTGGATTGAGCTTTCTCTCTTCCCAAATCTTATAACTCCCTTCCATGGAGCAACTCGCAACAATACATGATCCCCTACACTAAATTCCACGCCCTTTCGATGAAGATTCGTGATAACTCTTTTGTCGATCTTGTGCCGCTTTTGTATACGTTGTCGAATCATTAGTCATACGTATTAACTCGGGTCCCAACAATGTTGCTTCACCCACCTCATCCCAACATATCGAGAACGACATTTTTGTCCATATAATGCTTCAATGGAACCATGCCTATATTTGTTTAATAACTATTGTTGTATGAGAATTCCACCAATGGCAAGTACTTATCCCAACTTCCTTTGAAATCTAGGACATGTAGTTTTAATATATCTTCAAGAGTTTGAGTAGTCCTTTCTGATTGCCCATCCGTTTGAGAATGGTATGCCAAACTGAATAGTAAATTCGTGCCCATAGCTTTCTACAAACTAACCCAAAATCATGAAGTGAATCTTGGGTCACGATCTAAAACTATGGATACTGGCATGCCATGCAATCTCACAATCGCATTTACGTACATACGAGAAAGACGTTCAAGAGAATAAGTCTCTCGTATCGGTAAGAAATGAGTAGACTTGGTTAATCTATCAACAATAACCCAAATCGCATCTATGCCTTGAGAAACCCTGGGAAGATTAGTAATGAAATTCAGGGTAATGTGTTCCCACTTCCATTTCACAATCTCAAGTGGTTGCAACGGACCCTTAGGTACAAGATGCTCCGCCTTTACACGTTGGCAAGTTAAACACATCGAGATAAACTACGCGATCTCTCTCCTCATATTGTTCCACCAAAATGTATGTCGAAGATCACGATACATTTTAGTACTTCCAGGATGGATTGCAAATGGCGATTGTGTGCCTCCATCATAATCTTGTACTTCAAATCGTAGTCGTTAGGAACACAAAGTCTAGAGTGGACTCAAGTATTCCTTCTTCATCAATTCTCGCCCTAATAGCTCCTTCTTGTACTTTCTTTCGCAGATTTCCTGATTCGGTGGCTTGAAAGCAACCTTAACTTTTCTATTAAAGTTAGCTCTACGCGATACTTGACATCATCGCACTCGTTCCAAAGATATGATCTTTCTACTCAACGCGCGTCGGCTACCACGTTTCGCTTTTCAAGATGGTATGGTTAGAATATGTGCGAAATGAGTCGCCTCTTGAGCTCTTGGAAAATCTTTCGCATTCCTCGCTTCCATACGAATTTTGTATCTTTTCGAGTCGTAAGTTAACGGAATAGCGATTCGAGAATATCCTTCAACGAATCTCCGATAATAACCAACTAAGCTGAAAAGCTACGATTTAGATTCATCGACTTAGGTTGCTCTCAATCGTGACTCATATCCCAATCTTGGATAAGACGTCACAATGACACCTATCGATTTACTATCGCATCGAATATGACGTCCCCTACAGAGAGTTCCGCTTAGGTGAATTCCACAAAGGAAGTCACAAGATAAAGGCTCAGTACCAAATTTATAGTTGAATTTTTAACTCTCAAGTTCAATAGAGCCATTCGATATGAGATTTTAGAAATGAGTTTTTGTCTTAGGGTTCAAAGTCGATACAAAATTTAATATCAAAGCTTGGGAGTAAGCCAAGAAATTCTTCGTAAAATACGTCAGAAAAATCAATAACAACAGAATATTATTCAAATCGACGTGTCTTTATTCAAATCCATAACATGGACTAAGAAAATTTGACATCCGTAATAAACGAATGACTTCATGGCTTGATATGAAAATGTTTGACTACAATGGTTTGATTGCTTGAATTGAATAACAAAGTTGCTTAGGAATATGAAAACTAACAACCTTACGAAATAATCAATTTCGGCATGATGAGTAGTTAACCTTAAAATCACATCAAAAACAAATATCTCTATAAGAAATAAGGTTAATGGTGTAATGTGATAGTGCCAACTGAATCAAGCAAGATTTATAAACAGTGGATGTGATGAAAGTTTCTCCTAACGGAGTTTCACGATATAGGTCAAAGTCTAATTTCTCCTGAGTCAAGTTTAAACGTTGGCGCAAGTAAGAGAGATAAAAGAATGGGTAGAAACCGATATCTAGTAAGGTATATACTTCGCAAGAATTTATAATCGATTAACCTGCTAACTTCGTTCGGGTTCCTTGCATTTTGACCGGCCACGACAAACGCTCTTCCCAAATCGTTGACTTTAACTTTTCTCGGGACGATCTTTTGAGTCATATCCCCTCATTGAACTAGGTTTCATTCATCGCATAATCTCGAAGCGATATGTCCTTCCTTTCCACAACTATAGCATACCTTAAAGCTGTTGTGGGCGGGCCAATGATATGTCCCTCTTTCCCTCATTTGTAACATACTTGACCGGTGGTCGTTCTCCTCCCTTAAAACTAGTTGCTATAGCGCCGACGTCTTCACATGGTCGTTGTTGAATCTCCTCTTTAAAATCTCCTCCCACTCGCTTCTTCTATTTTCATGGCCACGATTACCACCAGAGTAGGTTACCGCTTTTATCTCGTATTCTTCTTTCTCCGTTGGTTATCGTTATTCGATGATCGCTATCTTCTTAGTATGATCCTCGGTTATGGTCCCTCGGTTGAACGTATTTCGTTATCTCGCTCTAACAACCGAGCCCCCATTGACAACATCTCGAATAGAGAGAAAATTTATGAGAAATGAGATATCGACGTATGTCGGGTTTCAAACCTCTCGTAAACATCCGCGTCATCATTCTCTCATTCTCCACCAAATGAGGTGCAAACTCGATAACTCCATGAACTTCGGCCTCGCATCGACACAAATCATGTTATTCTCGCTTCTAGTCTAATAAACTCCACTTCCTTCATACGATTTAATACTTTTGTGGAAGTACTTGTCATCGAACTGCTTTCAAACGTCTCCATGACATCTTTGAAAAGTAAATGTAAGACCTCAAATTTTTTAAATAAAAGGAATTTCTTTATTTATTATTTTGAAATAGTAAGGTTGATTTGATTAATGTGGATAGTTAAGGGTTAAATACGCAAATATTTCAAAATAAGCAAGTGGTTATAAAATATTCATTTTGCTCGGGGAATATTCGTTTGGTCGTGGAATATTCAGATCTTTGGGAATATTCGTACGATTTGACCAAGTATGACCATGTGTGGGCCCCATAACTGAAAGCGATTGGATGAAGAAAACGACAAATATAAGTTGGTTAAAAATAACTTGGCAGAGTTATTATCATTAAGATCATTGAATACCCTAAGTGGTTAAAATACGATGAATACGCTGGCGTGCATGAAGAGTACACCAGATTGCTGAAGATTGTTGAATTATTGATCCTTACGTAAGAAGGCACTACTCAATAATTTTTACGAAGAGTTATTGCTCAATATTTTATTTTATTGATTCAATAATTGCTTTGCGTTGATATTTTATATTATTGTTGTTCAATAATTGTCACCGCGACATTATCTCCATTATCGGATCAATAATTCATATTATTTAAATAATATTATTAGATAGCATTATTGGCAATGTCTAGAAAGTTCACAAGGAGAGGTTTGGTCACCTAATTGCGGCCAAGAAGGAGAAATCCTTATCGGAAAAGCCCCTTTCTGAGGAACTACCGTTGTTATAATTGTGATTCTCGTAATATTATTTGTGAATAATTAATTATTGATTCATATGATAAAGAAATATTTATTTTATGTGGATATAAATGATGGATTTATTTATGTATTGTTGAGGTGTTTTATCAAGATTTTACCGTATCGGGAGGTATTAAAATTAAATCGTGGGTTTTGAGATATATTATGGGATTATAATTTTTAATCCTAACCATTGATTGTGGTAATTTTTGGGTATGTTATACATACATAAGTTGAGTATATGTCCACAAATTTTGAACCGTTAAAAATGCACGAATGATTTGTTATGAATTTTAAGAGGTGTCTCGATTAGGAAATTAGGGTTATAATTGATTTTGGTGGAAAATTCTAGAATTGAGTGGGCCCCACTTGTGGTTGGTGAAGAAATGTGCTGAATTTTATTTCAAATGTGGTGGGTGGCAATAGTAGCGTGTGTAAAGCCATCAGTAGCAGTCAAGTGCCTTGTTAGGGCTAACATTTTCCTATAAATAGAGGCTAAGTTAGAATTGAAAATCACACCGTAAAAACAAAGTTTTCTCTTTCTCTCTATATTATTGAAGCGTATTTTGTGAGTATTTAGATACTTTGAGAGTTCTTTGTTCAAGATAAGTTTCATTCAAAGATCACTTGAGACCTTTCCTTCCGGCATCGATTCTTTGAGGTAAGGGATATTATTTTTTTTCGTAATGATATTATTTCTTCAATATCATTATGTTGAAATGTTGATCTGAAGTTTTATCAAATTTGGAACTTTTTCATGTATCGGGTTACTATTCATGAGTTACTATTCACGAGTTACTATTCATGAGTTACTATTCACGAGTTACTATTCACGAGTACTATTCACGTAAGCGTGAAGATGTTTTTTGTGGAATTTCTATCTTTTGGTGTCGGATTTACTATTCATGTATCTGGTCTTATTCACGATATCTGGCCTTATTCACGATATCTGAGACTATTCACGATACTGGCACTATTCACCAAAAAATAAAATTTCTTATTTTGTCCAAAACATCTATTTTGGATACTAGCTTTGATTGTATCCATGTTTTGATCATTCTTGAATTTTACACCATCGTGATTATTTTTGGGGTATTGTTGGACATGGATAAAACAAAGTACTTAATCCTTAATCCTTAATCCTTGTCATTTTGTTTCACCGATTCGTTCTTTAAAATATATTTTCATCATCCTCGATCTTAAATGATGATATTATTGAATATCTTCGCCCTGTAGTGAAAAGATGAATGATTTTGAAGAATATCTTTGGCACATTGTAGTGCAAAGATGAACAGTGTGTTGAGATGAACATAATGATCGATTAATATCTTTGGCGCCGTAGTGCAAAGATGAGCAGTGTTTAAATGAACATGACTAATGATGAATATCTTTGGCACATGTGAGTGCAAAGATGAATATTTGATTCGGATGTATATTGATTGTTGTTACTGGGGATAAAAGATGAGCGATGAACTTTTAAATTCATACATAGAAGATAGTAGTTTGCATTTCTACTTAACTCTTCTAATGAATTATTATTTCATTTGCGAATATTGATTGAAAATTTGTTGTCTATTGTATCCTATTAAATTTTTTCCTGTTGAAGACTAACGATAATTTGTTGTATATTATCTTAGTCATAATATTCTTCTTGAGCTAGTTAAGCTCACCCTTTTCCTTTTTGTTCCATTCTTCTCGGGAGGCGAGAATATAGCGAGTGCAAGTCGAGGTATGGAATGAAGGTTTTAGAAAGGATTGTTTAGTAGTCCTCACCATTTTTGTAAAATAATGTATCAATAAATGTGATGAGGATTTATGTGAGTATAAATATTGTCTAGAAGATAATATTTGTATTTAAACTCACTGCCATTGTTGTAATAATAAAGTTGTAGTTGTTCGCACTATGTATTGACAACTCGAGAATGGGTGATGTATACCTATTTTGGGGGCGCCAAGTTGGATGGGTACGCCTCATGATTCCCACCAAGAATCGCCTTCGCCACGGAACATAAAGGTGGCGAATGGAACTTTCTGTTCCTCCGTGCATCCCAAGACATCGAATATCTTGGTAATTTGTTTGACCCACGCCTCCGCCTTTAATCGGATCCGGCTTTCCCTGCACTCGGTGGTCCCAACTCTTTGAACTTCTTGGCCGTGACCACCCGTGAATTCGCTATCATTTCTCCTCAGTATTTTGAACACGAGTCTCCTCGTCTCGATTTTGCATGAATCGCAAAAGCTTCTAAACATCCCCTCGCTCATCATCCGCCAGGTGTTGTTGTTCACAGGAGGAACATTGCCACTGACTGACGCGTTCTCCTCGTTGGTGAGTACGGGCATCTCCACGGTCTCATTTACTCCATCGTTAATATTCTCATTCGACATTCTCAAATACCGCCATAAAATAAGGGTTAATTAAGGAAATCAATATATCACATAATATCCCCTATATATCGATCAACTAACAAATAAGCTTAGTAGGACACACTAATGCGAAGGATTTACTCGTCTCTCCCTCCTAGTTCTATTCCCGATCTCCGCCAGAGATCATATCCCTAAGCTCGATATTAATGTGACGCCCCCAAAATAGGTATACACAACACCCATTCTGAGTCGCCAAATACATGGTACAAAAAGCAAACTACAACTTCAATAATACAAATGTCGTGTGAAATACGACAATATATACTGTGAGTTTAAATATAATATTGTCTTCTAGACAATATCTATACTCAAATAAATCCTCATCACATTATTGATTCATTATTTTACAAAAATGGTGAGGACTACTAAACAACTCTCTCTAGAACCTTCATTCCATACCTCGACTAAGACTCGCTACATTCTCGCCTCCCGAGAAGAAAAATGGAACAACAAGGAAAAGGGTGAGCTCAACTAGCCCGGTCAAAAGAATATTATGACTAAGATAATATACAACAAATTATCGTTAGTCTTCAACAGGAAAAACGATAGAATACAATAGACAACAAGTTTCAGATCAATATTCGTAATTTGAAATAATAATTCATGTAAGAGTTACGTAGAGAATGAAATCTACTATAATCTATGAATTTAATGTACCATCATCAATATTTTATCCCCGTAACATCAATCAATATACATCTAGAATCAAATATTCATCTTTCCACTATGTGCCAAAGATATTCATCAATCCAATATGTTCATCTCAACACTGCTCATCTTTGCACTAAAGGCTAAAGATATTCATCAGGTAATCATTAATCTTTGCACTACAGCCAAAGATATTCAATAATATCATCATTTAAGAACGAGGATGATGAAAAATATTTTTAAAGAAACGAATCCCAGTGAAACAAAATGACAAGGATTAAGGATCAAGGATTCGTACTTGGTTTTATCCACGCCCAAAAATACCTCAAAAATAATCATAGTGGTGTAAAATTCAAGAATGATCAAAACATGGATACAATCAGAGTTAGTATCCAGAATAGATGTTTTGGACGAAAAGAAGAAATTTTATTTTTCTATTGAATAAGATCAGATACGTGTGAATAAGTGTCAGATACGTGAATAAGGCCAGATACGTGAATAGTAACTCCGACACCAAAAGATAGTAATTCCACAAAAATATCTTCACGCTTCTCATGAATAGTACTCGTGAATAAGAATCGTGAATAAGAACTCGTGAATAAGAACTCGCTGAATAGTAACTCGTGAATAAGAACTCATGAATAGTAACCCCGACATGAAAAAGTTCCAAATTTGATAAAAACTTCAGATCAATATTTCAAAGATAATGATATTGAAGAAATAATATCATTACAAAAAAATAATATCCCTTACCTCGAAAGATCAAGATTCTAGAATGTAATACCGTATATCTTTGTCAAGGAACTTCAATCGCCTAGCAATACTCAAAGTATACTCAAAATACTCACAAGAATACGCCAAAATATCGAGAGAGAAATAGAGAGAAAACTTCAGTTTACGGTGTGATTTTCAATTCTAACCCAAGACCCTATTTATAGGAAAACGCTTAGAACACCAAAGCGTAAAATTTAATATAATATTAATATAATTATACAAATTTTCCTTAGCCCACCTTTTGGTCAAAACACCAGCCACACATGTTAATGATGTCCAAAAAAATACAAAAAACGTTTTTCTTAACAAAAATAATTTAAACTCCCAAAAATCAATTATTTTGAGCTTGAACTTCAATAATTCATAATAAATAGCTCTTTCATCAGAAAATTTGAATCTCAATGAATTTTTATAGGAAATTCAATTCTCTACAACTTTGCGTAAGAAAGTTTTTCCAAATTCCAAACAAAATCGAACCAAATCCACAAACCAAGCGATTTTCTGTGCTATAATCAAATTTCTATTCAATAATTGTGTCCACCAACACACAAAACATGTGTTAAACATTTAATGCCACAAAAATACTCTTCCTCCTCATATACTCATATATCCCACATTCATTGTAAAAATATCACCAATTAATATATTATTAAAATAATATATTTAAATGAATTATTTTATCGAGAAAAAAGATAAAATATTAATTTTCAACAATTGTCATTTTAAAATTTTCTCCATCTATATCCACATAAAATCAATATTTTCCTCATCATATAAATCAATAATTAATTATTCACAAATAATATTACGTAATCACAATATTGACAACCAGTAGCGGTTCAGAAAGAGGGGCTTTCAATAAGAATTTCTTCTTCTCAAGCATGCAATTAGATGACCAAACCTCTCCTTAGATGTAACTTTCTAGACATTGCCAATAATGTTATCTAATAATATTATTCAGATAATATGAATTATTGCTTCGATAATGAAAGATAATGTAATGACAATTATCAAACAACAAAGAATATAAAATATCAACGCAAGAATTATTAACTCAATAAAAAATCGAATAAAGAATTCATCGTGAACCATTATTGAGTAAAGGCTTCTTCACGTAAGAATCAATAATTGGTGCAATACTGGTGCATCGCTCAACAACGCAGATTAGTGTGTTTTAACCACCGGGTATTCCAACAAAGGGCAATAACTACGCCGTTATTTAAAAACAACTTATATTTTCGTTTTCTTCATCCAATCGCTTTCGTTATGGGGCCACACATGGTCGCTACCGTCGCATTTAATATTCCCCGACAGATTTAATATTCCACGACCAAACGAATATTCCCCGACAACAATGAATATTTTATAACCACTTGCTTATTTTGAAATATTTCATGTATTTAACCCTTAACTATCCACATTAATCAAATCAACCCTTACTATTTCAAAATAAAGGAAATTCCTTTTATTTAAAAATTTCTGGTCTTACAATTAGTCAATCCGAAAGACATGACTAAGAATTCATAATGCCCGCATCGAGTTCTAAAGGCGCCTTTGGAATATCCTCGGTTCTAATCTTCATTTGATGATATCCGTAATCTAAGATCGATCTTTGAAAAAAATTATGCCCTCAGAATCGGGTCAAACAAGTCATCAATACGAGGTAGAGGATACCTATTCTTGATGGTGACATGGTTCAATTCCGATAGTCAATAAAGTCGCATACTCCCGCTCTTTCTTCTTTACGAATAAAACAGAGCACCCCAAGGAGATGTACTAAGATTTAATGAAACCGATGTCCAATAATTCTCGTAGTTGGACCTTTAACTCCTCAAGTTCAATAGAGCCATTCGATATGGGGTTTTAGAAATGGGCTTTGTACCAAAGTTCAAGATCAATAAAGAATTCAACTTCACGCTCGGGGTAGACCGGGAAGTTCTTCAGAAATACGTCAGAAAGTCAATAACAACAGAATATTATTCAAATTTGACGTGTCTTTATTCAAATCCATAACATGGGCTAAGAAAGCTTGACATTCGTTTTTCAATAAACGAATAGCTTTATGATTAGATATGACGATGAATTGATTTTAATGGTTTAGTTGCTTGAATTGCATAACAAAGTTGGTTAGGAATATGAAAACTAACAACCTTACGAAAACAATCAATTTTGGCATGATGAGTAGTTAACCAATCAATCCCTAAAATCACATCAAAAGTAAGTATCTTTAAAGAGATAAGGTCAACAGTAAGGTGATAGTGCCAACTTGAATCAAACAAGATTTATAAACAGTGGATGTGATGAAAGTTTCTCCTAACGGAGTTTCCACAGATAGTCAAAGTCTAATTTCTCCTGAGTCAAGTTTAAACGTTAAGCACAAGTAGAGAGATAAATGAATGGGTAGCACCGATATCAAGTAAGGTATAAACTTCGCAAGAATTTATAAATAGCTTACCCGTGATAACCTCGTTTGGGTTCCTCGTGACTTTGACCGATCCACAACAAACGCCTCTTCCCAGAACCGTTGACTTTAACTTTTTCCGGGATCTTTTGAGTCACCGTCCTCACATTGAACTAGGTTTCGTTATCGCATAATCTCGAGCGATATGTCCTTCCTTTCCACAATTATAGCATACCTTGAATCTGTTGTAGGCGGTTTGACTGATATGTCCTCTTTTCCGTGATTTATAAGATATGACCGGTGGTCGTTTCTCCTCCTTAGAACCGGTTGTTCTTTGGTCTTTGTCGTTTTCACATTGTCGTTGAATCTCTTCTTTTTAAAATCTCCTCCGATTCGCTTCTTCTATTCTCATGGCCATGATTACCACCAGAGTGGTTACTATTTTTGTCCGCTCTTTTCTTTCTCCATTGGTTATCGTTGTTTTGTTGATCGCTATCTCCCAGATTATCCTCGGTTGTGGTCCCTCGGTTGACCAGATCTCGTTATCTCGCCTAATAATTGAGCACATTGCTTACAACATTTGAATAGAGAGAAAATTTATGAGAAATGAGATATCGACGTATCGGGTTTCAAACCTCTAAGAAACATCCGCCATAACACGCTCCTCATTCTCCACCAAATGAGGTGCTGAAACTCGGATAACTCGCAAACTTTGCCTCGATTGGGACACCGCCATGTTATTCTCGCTCCGCCTAATAAACTCCACTTCCTTCATACGATTTAACACTTTCAAGAAAGTATTTGTCATTAAATAGTTTTGAAATGTCTCCCAAGACATGTTGAACACTACCGATGGGTACGCTTCACGAGACTCCCACCAAAGAATCCGCCTCATTACGTAATATAAAGGTGGCGAATGGCACCTTCGCTTCCTCGTGCATCCCAAGACATCGAATATCTTGGTGATTTGTTTAACCCACGTCTCCGCCTTTAATCGGATCCGGCTTTCCTAAAATTTCGTGGTCCCAACTCTTTGAATCGCTTGGTTGTGACAACCCGTGAATTGCTATCATTTCTCCTCAGATTTTGAACACGAGTCTCCTCAAATGCGATTTTGCATGAATCGCAAAAAGCTTCTAAACATCCCTCATTCATCATCCGCCATGGTGTTGTTTCATAGGAGGAACATTGCCACCTGTCAGACGTTCTCCTCGTTGATGAAAGACAGTGTCTCTACTGGTCTCATTTACTCCATCGTTAATATTCTCGGTCGACATTCTCAAATACCATCATAAAACAAGGGTTAATTAAGGAAATTAATATATCACATAATATCCCTATATACTCGACCAACTAACAAATAAGCTTTAGTAAGACACACTAGCGAAGGATTTACTCGCTCTCCCTCCTAGTTCTATTCCCGATCTCCGCCAGAGATCATATCCCTAAGCTCGATACCAACCGCGACGCCCCCAAAATAGGTATACATCACCCATTCTCGAGTTGTCAATACATGGTACGTAAACAACTACAACTTTATTATTACAACAAGAAAGCGTGAGTTTGAATACAAATATTATCTTCTAGACAATATCTATACTCAAATAAATCCTCATCACATTTATTGATACATTATTTTACAAAATGGTGAGGACTACTAAACAACTCTCTCTAGAACCTTCATTCCATACCCCACTGCACTCGCTTATATTCTCGCCTCCCGAGAAGAAAAATGGAACAAAAAGGAAAAGGGTGAGCTCAACTAGCCCCAAGAAGAATATTATGACTAAGATAATATACAACAAATTATCGTTAGTCTTCAACAGGAAAAATCTAATAGAATACAATAGACAACAAGTTTTAAATCAATATTCATAATGAAATAATAATTCATTAGAAGAGTTAAGTAGAGAATGCAAACTACTATCTTCTATGTATGAATTTAAAAGTTCATCATCTATCTTTTATCCCTGTAACATCAATCAATATATATCTGGAATCAAATATTCATCTTTGCACTACAGGCCAAAGATATTCATTAGTTGGTCATGTTTATCTAAACACTTGTTCATCTTTGCACTACGGGCCAAAGATATTCATCAGAAATCATTCATCTTTGCACTACAGGGCAAAGATATTCAATAATATCATCATTTAAGACTGAGGAAGATGAAAATTATTTTTGAAGAAACGAATCCAGTGAAACAAAATGACAAGGATTAAGGATTAAGGATTAAAGATTAGTATTTTTTGTTTTATCCATGTCCAAAATACCTCAAAAATAATCATAGTGGTGTAAATTTCAAGAATGATCAAAACATGGATACAATCAAAGTTAGTATCCACAATATATATTTTAGGCGAAAAGGAAAATTTTTATTTTTCGATGTATATAGTGCCAGATTCGTGAATAAAGTGTCAGATATCGTGAATAAAGGCCAGATACGTGAATAGTAAATCTGACACCAAAAGTTTCAAATTTGATAAAACTTCAGATCAATATTTCAAAGATAATGATATTGAAGAAATAATATCATTACTTAAAAAAAATAATATCCCTTACCTCGAAAGATCAAGATTTCTAATTTAAACACTGGATATAAAGCATGACTTGAACTGCACCAGATAGCAATACTCAAAATATACTCAAAATACTCACAAGAATACGCCGATAATATAGAAAGAGAAAACTTCAGTTTTTAGTGTGATTTTCAATTCTAACCCCAAGCACCCTATTTATAGGAAAATGCTAGAACACCAAAGTAAAAATTTATTAAATATTATTATATTTTTCCAAAATCTCATACGCACACTTCTTCCAACTGATTTCAGCCTCTATCACATGTTACATAAGGGCCTCAAAATGAAAAACACGTTTTTGTAATTAAAAATATTTTAAACTTCCAAAAATCAATTATTTCGGAGCTTCAAAATTTCAATAATTCACAATAAATAGCCCTTTTGTCAGAAAATTCGAATCTCGCGACTTTTTATAGAAAATTCTATTATCTACAACTTTACAGAAGGAAGTTTTTCCAAATTTCAAATGAAATTGACCAAAATCCACAAACCAGGCGATTTTACAAGCTATAATCAAATTTCACCAAGAAATGGGGTCCACCAAACACATAAAATATGCTTTAAATATTTTTGGTAACAAAAATACTCCTCCTCCACATATACTCATATATCCCACATTTATCGTAAAAATATCATCATTATTATATTATTAAAATATAATAATATATTTAAATGAATTATTTTATCGTAAAAGATAAAATTTCAATTTTCAACAATTGTCACATTAAAAATTTTCTCCATCTATATCCACATAAAATCAATATTTTTCTCATCATATAAATCAATAATTAATTATTCACAAATAATATTTATGTAATCACAATATCGATTGTGAAAAGTGCGGTTCCTGTGAAAGAGGGGCTTTTCAATAAGAATTTCTCCTCATCTTGCGCCAAGCAATTAGGTGACCAAACCTCTCCTTAGATGTAACTTTCTAGACATTGCCAATAATGTTATCTAATAATATTATTCAGATAATATGAATTATTGCTTCGATAATGAAAAATATCGTGTAATGACAATTATGAAACAATAAAGAATATAAAATATCAACGCAACAATTATTAAATCAATAAAATAATCGAATAAAGAATTATTGTAACCATTATCGAGTAAAGTGCCTTCACGTAAGATTCAATAATTGGTGCAATACCGTAATGCTACTTTGTGTTTTAACCACCGAGTATTTTAACAAAGATAATAAAGAATAACTACGCCAAGTTATTTTTAAACAACTTATATTTGTTGTATTCTTCATCCAATCGCTTTTCGTTATGGGGCCTATACATGGCTGTGCCATCGTACGAATATTCTCCGACAGTACAAATATTCCACGACCAAATGAATATTCCCCGACAACAATGAATATTTTATAATCACTTGCTTATTTTAAAATATTTGCGTATTTTACCCATAACTATCCACATTAATCAAATCAACCATTACTATTTCAAAATAATAAATAGAGAAAATTAAATTTCATTAATAACAAGTTGGGGTCTTACATTAAAAGTCCACCAACAATGTTTTATCCCCGTAACATCAATCAACAATTCTTGTCCACAATCACATGTATAACTCATAATCGTAATTGTAGTTCTAAATTCCTTTTCTCATCCAGACAAAGATAATTTTCATCACTGAAACATCAAAGATCATGGTTATACCAAATCACACGATTCATGTTCATAATCATTTAATAAATTTATCTTTGCACTACGGGCCAAAGATATTCATTATGATTCATCTTTACGAAGACATGCCAAAGATATTCAACAACAAAAGTCATCTTTGCACTACGAGAGCAAATATATTCAATAACATGTCATCTTCAGACTACAGCCAAAGATATTCATATCTCAAAGAAATACATAATCATTTCAGAATTTATATAAACCATAATTATAAACATGTTGATTAATTCATCTTTGCACTTAAGTTAAAAATATTGATCAATAGAATTCAATGGTCATGATCATATCACCAACGATTCAACTTTGACCATCGCCAAAGAGAACCCATAGTCACGATCATACCAATAATCTACCCATCTTTACACTCAAGTCAAAGAGAAATTTCATCACCAGGATTATAAAAATGTTATATATGATAATAAAAACAATATGATCAAAACATGGATTTAATTTCAAGAGCAATATTCATAAATCAACGATAATTTGGTCAGAAAAAAAAAACCAATTTTTTCGTGAATAGTACCCGTGAATAGTAACGTGATTAGTAACTCATGAATAGTAACTCATGAATAGTAACCCCAACACAAAAAGGTAGAAATTCCATAATAAAATTCATACCAATATTTCGGTATAATGATATTGAAATAACATTTCTTAAACTTATAAACAATTTATTTTAATTGTTTACACTTTACTAAATAATGCATTTAATCATCTTAAAATGCCAAACTCATAAGATTTCATCACCAATAACCAAAACCCTCATAAAAAATCTGCATATACCTCATATAGGATTCTCAAGCCATGAAATCCTATTTTTAAATTTTCTTACTTCACATAACATATTTAATTCATTTACTCATAACTAGTCCATTTTCATGAAAAATACCAAATCAGTTCCAAAAATTTTCTTTTCTGAGATTTAGTAGAATATAGTCCCATATTGAACATATATTTTTATCAGAATTTTTAAAAATCATTTACTATTTTTTATATGGCCAAAACAGCCGAATATTTAGACATTTATCATAAATTGTACTTTTCTCCAAAAATTCTAAAATTCACAGAGTATACTTCTGTTATATACATGTACTCCCAATAAAAATTTCACCAATTTTGGAGTTAACCACAAGGAGTTATAATGGTTTACTTTTAAAATAGTCTTTTCTCATAAAATTCATAACTCATAATCTATACATCCAAAAATCGCCATTTTTGGACACAATCTAGAAACTCATCAAATTATCATTTCAAATTTTTCTAAAATTTTTGAAGGTCAGAAAAATTATGAAACTGAAAAACATAATAACCCTTACAATCCCTTACTATCCCTTACCTCAAAAGAGCAGTATTTCTGACTGGATATTGGATATGAAGCTGAAGGAAACTTGCACTGATGAATAACAACTCATCAAGTATCTAAATACTCACAAAATACGCTCGATAATATAGAGAGAAAAATAGAGAAAACTTATGAATTCTTGTGTGATTTTCAATTCTAACTTAGCCCTCTATTTATAGGAAAATGTTAGCACGCCGAAACAGACTTGACCTTCTACCTGATGGCTTTACCTGCTACTATTCCATCCACCAAAAATCAGCCATCTTCCCCAACAACCAAAAGTGGGGCCCACCCATTTCTAGAATTCTTCACCAAAATCATTTATAAACCTAATTTTCGAATCAGTCACCTCTTAAAATTCATAACAAATCATTCGTTCATTTTTAACGGTTCAAAATTTGTGAACATATACTCAACTTATATATGTATTAACATATCCAAAAATCACAACGATCCAACTACGATTAAAATTATAACTCACACAATAAAGTCGTAAGAACAACCGATTTGATCTTTTAATACCTCTAATCCAATAAAATATCGATAAAATACCTCAACATTACTTCCTTCATTTATAACCACATAAATAAATCCATCATTTATATCCACATCAAATAAATATTTCATTATCATATAAATCAATAATTAATTATTCCCAAATAATATTACGGAATCCTGATAATGATGACGAGCGGTTCTCAGAAAGATGGGGCTTTCAGATAAGGATTTCTCTCTATGGTGTAGCATTAGGTGACCAAACCTTTCCTTGACAGAACTTTCTAGACATTGCCAATAATGCTATCTAATAATATTATTCAAATAATATGAATTATTGATCCGATAATGGAAATCTTTGTCTTGATGACAATTATTGAAACAACAATAATATAAAATATCAACGCAGTAATTATTGAATCAATAAAATAAAATATTAAGCAAAGAATTATCGTAACAATTATTGAGTAGTGCCTTCTCACATAAGAATCAATAATTGAAAAAATATCGCGGTAATACCAAGGTAATGCAACGCCAGACATTACTTTACTTTACCAATCGGGTATTCAGCAGTGTTAACTTGGTAACAATTACGCCGTTATTTATAAAAACTTAATTTTGTCATTTTCTTCATCCGACGGTTATTACGTTATGGGGCCCCCTGAATGGATTTGCGCCATAAATGCGAATATTCTCGACGGAAAGAATATTCCACGACCAAACGAATATTCCAAACAAAATGAATATTTTATAACCACTTGCGTATTTTGAAAAATTTACACATTTCACTCATAACCAAAGCATTATATCAAATTAACACCTTATTATTTATAATAATAAATAGAGGAAATTCGATTTTATTCATTAAAAAGTTGGGGTCTTACAACCTCCTCTCCTTATGAAATTTCGTCCCCGAAATTTATGTACCTGGTATTTCGAAAAGTTGAGAATACCTTTGTAAGACCCCAACTTGTTATTAATGAAATTTAATTTTCTCTATTTATTATTTTGAAATAGTAAGGGTTGATTTGATTAATGTGGATAGTTATGGGTAAAATACGCAAATATTTCAAAATAAGCAAGTAGTTATAAAATGTTCATTGTTGTCGGAGAATATTCGTTTGGTCGTGGAATATTCAGATCGCTTGGGAATATTTCGACTGACACAGCAGTATACGTATGGGCCCCATAACTGAAAGCGATGGATGAAGAAAACGACAAATATAAGTTGTTTAAAAATAATCACAGAAGTTGTTATGCTATTATCTTCGTTAAAATACTCGATGGTTAAAACACAATAAGATTTTGCAGTATTGCACCAATTATTGATTCTTACGTAAAAAGGCACTACTCAATAATGGTTACGATGAATTCTTTATTCAAAGTATTTTATTGATTTAATAATTGTTGCGTTGATATTTTATATGATTGTTGTTTCAATAATTGTCATTACACAAAGATTTTCATTATCGAAGCAATAATTCATATTATCCGAATAATATTATTAGATAACATTATTGGCAATGTCTAGAAAGTTTCGTCTAAGGAGAGGTTTGGTCACCTAATTGCCGCCAAGAAGGAGAAATTCTTATTGGAAAGCCCCTCTTCGGGAACCGCCTCGTCATAATATCATGATTCGTAATATTATTTGTGAATAATTAATTATTGATTCATATGATGAGAAAAATATTGATTTTATGTGGATATAGATGGAGAAAATTTTTAATGTGACAATTGTTGAAAATTGAAATTTTATCTTTTTCTAATAAAATAATTCATTTAAATATATTATTATATTTTAATAATATAATAATGATGATATTTTTACGATAAATGTGGGATATATGAGTATATGTGGAGGAGGAGTATTTTTGTTACCAAAAATATTTAAAGCATGTTTTATGTGTCGGTGGACCCCATTTCTTGACTGAAATTTGATTATAGCTTGTAAAATCGCCCGTTTGTGGATTTTGGTCAATTTCTGTTTGAAATTTGGAAAAACTTCCTTCTGTAAAGTTGTAGATAATGGAATTTTCTATAAAAAGTCGCGAGATTCGAATTTTCTGACAAAAGGGCTATTTATTGTGAATTATTGAAGTTCCGAAGCTCCGAAATAATTGATTTTTGGAAGTTTAAAATATTTTTAATTACAAAAACGTGTTTTTCATTTTGAGGCCCTTATGTAACATGTGATAGAGGCTGAAATCAGTTGGAAGAAGTGTGCGTATGAGATTTTGGAAAAATATAATAATATTTAATAAATTTTCTACTTTGGTGTTCAAGCATTTTCCTATAAATAGGTGCTTAGGTTAGAATTGAAAATCACACTAAACTCAAGTTTTCTCTTTCTATATTATCGAGCGTATTCTTGTGAGTATTTTGAGTATATTTTGAGTATTGCTATACTTGCAAGTTCAAGTCATAGCTTTATATCCTGTTTGTTTTAGTTTAAGATCTTGATCTTCGAGGTAAGGGATATTATATTTTTTTTCGTAATGATATTATTTCTTCAATATCATTATGTTGAAATATTGATCTAAAGTTTTATCAAATTTAAAACTTTTGGTGCTCTGAGTTCTTATTCACGATACTCAAGACTATTCACGATATACGATAATTATTCACTTAATACTAAGACTATTCATCGAAAAATAAAAATTTTCCCTTTTCGTCTAAAATATCTATTGTGGATACTAACTTTGATTGTATCCATGTTTTGATCATTCTTGAAATTTACACCACTATGATTAGTTTTGAGGTATTTTTGGACATGGATAAAACAAAGTACGAATCTTTAATCCTTAATCCTTAATCCTTGTCATTTTGTTTCACTGGATTCGTTTCTTCAAAAATAATTTTCATCTTCCTCAGTCTTAAATGATGATATTATTGAATATCTTTGGCTCAGTAGTAAAAGAGATGAATGATTTCGATGAATATATTTGGCCCGTAGTGCAAAAATGAAGCAGTGTTTAGATGAACAGACCTAAATCGATGAATATCTTTGGCTTTGTAGTGCAAAGATGAATATTTGATTCCGGATATATATTGATTGATGTTACAGAGGATAAAAGATAGACGATGAACTTTTAAATTCATACATAGAAGATAGTAGTTTGCATTCTCTACTTAACTCTTCTAATGAATTATTATTTCCGCTGCGAATATTGATTTAAAACTTGTTGTCTATTGTATTCTATTAGATTTTTCCCTGTTGAAGACTAACGATAATTTTTTGTATATTATCTTAGTCATAATATTCTTTACTGGGCTAGTTGAGCTCACCCTTTTCCTTTTTGTTCCATTTTTCTTCTCAGGAGGCGAGAATATAGCGAGTACGAGTCGAGGTATGGAATGAAGGTTCTAGAGAGAGTTGTTTAGTAGTCCTCACCATTTTTGTAAAATAATGTATCAATAAATGTGATGAGGATTTATTTGAGTATAGATATTGTCTAGAAGATAATATTTGTATTCAAACTCACAGTTTTACTGTTGTAATAATAAAGTTGTAGTTGTTTCTGTACCATGTATTGACAACTCAGAATGGGTGATGTATACCTATTTTGGGGGCGTCACAACCTTGCTTCCATTTTAGATTCTATCTCACCGGTCATCATGATTTCTCCATTGCTCATCTTCCGTGATAACTTCATTTGGGTTCCTCACTTGTTGGGAAGTCGTGACAACCGCTATCCCTTGAACTACTCGGCTTTGACTTGTCTGGGGCAGCATTTGTCGTCATCACTACCGTTGGAATATACTTTTCTACAGGTCATATTCCTCCCTTAACTGCCTCGTCGTACTCCTGATTCATGATCTGAATCATCAATCTTCGATCCATATCGAATTCAGGTTGACCGCTATGTACATGGTAATGCAAAACTCGATGTTGGGTTCTCCCAATTGTTGTCCAAAAAGAGAAATACATATCATCTATTTTAGCCTTATTAGATCGTACATATCTTTCCACAATATCAACGCATCGTGTGGCTTTTACCCATGCATCACTCATTCTTACTCGTTTAGTTTTTTCTTCTTTCAGCTCAGATTCCATCTTTATCATCTTATACTCTGCCAAAGAATACTTCTGTTCAAGCATCACATATCGAGTAACACAAGATTGAATTGTTTCATCCTTTTGCCCCACGACCGCCTTTCGTTCTTCAGCCTGTTTGTGACGCCCCCAAAATTAGGTATACGTCACCCATCTTGAGTCGCCACTTACATGGTACATAAATTCAAATACAACTTACTAATATAAGCTGCCGGTAATAATACGATATAAACTATGAAGTTTGAATACAAATATTGTCTACTAGATATTATACAAACTCAAAAGGAGTCCTCATTACAACTATTATCACACTATTTCACGTAATAGTGAGGACTATTAATGCTATCCTCCGACCATTACTTCGTTCCCCGACTCGTCCCAGCTATGTTCTCATTTCCTGAAGAGAACAGTGAAAGAAAGGGTGAGCTCAACTAGCCCAGTAAGAAATATTATGACTAAGATAATGCGTAATAAATTATCATTAGCCTTCAACAGTGTTAAACCGATAAAATACAATAGACAAACCGGTTTAATCTGCAATGAATAAGCAATCCATTAAAAGAGTCAAGTAGAGAATAAAGTCTACTATCTTTTAGGTTTTAAAAGGTTTTCATCAATTTTTATCATTGAGACTCAAATTTTAATAAATAAACCACCACATCTAATCATCCTCGCACTCACGGCCAAGGATTTTCATCAAATTATCAATGGTCATGACTATACCGAATCACCCTCGGTCATAATCATACCAAAAATTATCCATCATCGCATTAAAGGCCACCGAGGACTTTTTGTCACATCATTTATATCAAGTCATGATTATACCGAATGATCCTCGGTCATAATCATACTAAGTTCATCTATGCACGTAAGCCAAAGATAACATAATATAACACGAGGATGATGACAATGACATAATAATTCAATAAAACAAGTTCAAGAATTATTTAATCCATGAATTATTAACGCCCAAATTGTCAACATGATCATCGTTTTCAGAGAGTAAAATTCAAGAATGATCGGGAAGAATATTTCCATGAAAAGATACTGGATGAAACGCAAATATCAAGGATATTCTACTAATTTCATGGAGTATAGAAGTCAAAGTTTTAACCAATTGGGTATAATAAAGAATGGAATAACAAAAGAAATCACCACGCATGCGGTACTTCGCATCGACAGGTTATTCCAACAGAATAATAATAACGGAACCAGGTCAGGTGAAATTCACACCGACAGGATGTTCCAATAGAATAATAAAGATGGAACGAGATCCTGTAAAACACATGATAGGATATTCCAATGTGATAATAAAGACGGAACCAGTCGGTGTAAAACACATGCGACGTGATGTTCCAACAGAATAATAAAGACGGAACCAGTCCGGTGTAAAACACATGCATGTGATGTTCCAATGTAATAATAGAAGAATGTCACCAAGTATAGGGTAAATCGCGTGATACAAAAGTTATTCCAATGTAATAATAAGCAATGGAATAACATAAGGATTTCATCAAGTATAGGTATGTCAGCGTGATACAAAAGTTATGTATAAGGTATGCCACTTTTACAAAGTTATTCCAATGTAATAATAGTGAATGGAATAATGTAAGTTCTCTTCAAGAAGAAAGAATAACACCCCTTATCAGTAAAAGAACCGAATATAGAAGTAGTGAAGTAGCGAGAATACTCTTCTTCTTTCTATAATTTTTCTCTATAGTTTCTCTCTATAATTTCTCTCTCTAGAGTTTCAATGAATTCGTGAGAGAAAATAATGAAGGAATGAGCTTCTATTTATAGGAAAATGGAATGCATAAGAATTAATCCATGAACGGTCCAGATTGATTTACTTTAATCGATTTCATCCATATTTAAAGAAAAATCTTTTAAATAAAATATAATATATTCTATTTATATAAAAACATTTTACTATGCAAACACTATGCAATACTATGCAAAACACTATGCAAAACACTACGCAACACTATGCATAATAAAATATAATATATTCTATTTATAGAATAACTTTAATAAAGTATTCTATTTTATATAAAAGATGTTTCGTTTTTATTACGTTAATAATACTGAATAAAACAAAACGTCATTATCGCTATAATAATTCATATTATTAATCGACAATAATGGAATCAAACCGAGTGACTTCTCACATAAGCATCAATAATCAATAGTGTATCTTTACTATGCAACCACACGTACATCGTATTTTTTACTACCGAAAGTAGTTCAACAAGATCAACGGTAAAACTTCCGCCGTTATTTCAATAAAATATTTTTGTCGTTTTCTCAATCCGACAATAATTACGCGTAGGGTCCACCAATGATTGAGTAGTTATACGAATATTCCTCGCTAAATCGAATATTCCCCACCAATCGAATATAATATAACCACTGCATACTTTGCAAAATTTATAAATACTACCCACAACTATAATATTATCTCAAATTCACACCATAATATTAAAAAATTATTTCGACCAAATTTAAATCTTTATTAATAAAATCTGGGGTCTCACAATCTCCTCCTTATGGAATTTCAGCCTCGAAATTAGGGTACGATACTGGTATGATAAAGAGATGAGGATACCTTGAATACCTTTATCGCTTAAAAATATTAAATTCATCTTTGAAATCGCCAAAGCTATTCATTAACAATTCATCTTTGCACTACATGTGCCAAAGATATACAACTTATAAAAACCAATAATGCTAAGACGCATTTTATTAATAGTATCACGACCACGAATTATCCATGCACCCATCGGCCAAGGATATTCGTGTTTTCAATTACTGGTTATGATTATACCGAATAAATCTCGGTCATAATCATACCAAGTCCATCTATGCACGTAAGCCACAGTATGACTTTGAACGCATCCATGAATTAATATTTCATTCTTTGAGACTCACTCAATAATTAATCCACATCATCGAATCATCCCCGCACTACATGCCGCCAAGGATATTCATTAGTATCACGACCACAAATTATCCATGCACTACTACCAAGATAATTGTGTTTTCAATTCTGGTTATGATTATACCGAACAATCCCTGGTCATAATCATACCAAGTCCATCTATGCACGTAAGCCATGTAGATGACTTTGAACACATCCATGAATTAATATTTCATTGCTGAGACTCAGCTCAATAATTAATCCACATCATCGAATCATCCCCGCACTCTGTGCCAAGGATATTCATTAGTATCACGACCACACAATTTATCCATGCACTACTACCAAAGATAATTGTGTTTTCAATTACTGGTTATGATTATACCGAACAATCCTCGGTCATAATCATACCAAGTCCATCTATGCACGTAAAGCCACAGATGACTTTGAACACATCCATGAATTAATATTTCATTCACGAGACTCACTCAATAATTAATCCACATCATCGAATCATCCCCGCACTACGTGCCAAGGATATTCATTAGTATCACGACCACAAATTATCCATGCACTACTACCAAAGATAATTGTGTTTTCAATTACTGTTATGATTATGCCAACAAATCCTCGGTCATAATCATACCAAGTCCATCTATGCACGTAAGCCACGGATGACTTTGAACACATCCATGAATTAATATTTCATTCTTTGAGACTCAAATTTCAATAATTAATCCACATCATCGAATCATCCTCGCACTACGTGCCAAGGATATTCATTAGTATCACGACCACAAATTATCCATGCACTACTACCAAAGATAATTGTGTATTCATTTCTGATTATGATTATACCGAATAATCCATGGTCATAATCATACCAAGTTCATCTCATACCTACTGAGCATGTAGATGACTTTCAACATAATATAAACATGAGGATAATGATATAAAGAATCAATCAAATGAGATAAAGGATAAATATTAAACATTTATAATATAATTTATCCAGATTCAAGAATATCCCCATGTTATCAATCATTTAATAATCTCATAATCTAATAACATTAATATTATAACAATATTTTAATCACTTCTTAAATTTATAAACAATTTATCTTAATTGTTTACACTTTACCATATAATGCATTTAATCATTCAAAATGTCATACTCATAAGATATCATCACCAATTATCAAATCCCTCATCAAAAATATGCATATACTCTATATAGGATTCTCTAGCCATAAAATCCTATTTTCAACTTTCATACTTCACATAACAAATTTAACTCATATGTTCAGTATTAAACTATTTTCATGAAAAATACCAAATCAGCCCCAAAAATATTTCTTTTTCTGGAATTTAGCATAATATAGTCCCATAATGAAAATATATTTTCTCGAATTTTTAAAATTTATTTACTATTTTTAAAAATCAATTTCACTTAATTCCTTAAGAAATTAGCTACCTCAAGTTTAACTCCAAAATTCCCAAATCTTGGCAGGACCTTACACATGTTAACGTGAGCTTCAGTTTAAATTTCATGGTCATCTGAGTTATAGAACTCGGTTATAGCGTCATTTCGGAAAAACCTAAATATTGAAATAGTCATAACTTGCTCATTTTAAGTCGAATGAGCTCATTTTTGGACAGGAGGTACTTTATACCATATACTTTCATGTCCCAAAAGGCCAGAATTTTTCTCATAATTTAAGTGGCCGAAACAGCCTCTCTAAAATCATGGCAGAAGCTTTTTCGGTTTTTGCAGCTTTGCACTCCTTTGCTAAAATCAGTCCCACAAAAATCTACAACACCTTTTCCAGTAATTCCACTTGGATTAGTTAGGTAACTCATAGATCTAACTCTAGGACTTGACCACATTCAAAAATTCAAAATATAATAGGAGATATGGTCAATTTAATTTCATGTTACGCTTTTCACTAAAATCGATTTTCAACTCTTTGTGATTTCTAAGAAACTTTCATGTTTTTACGTACTAACCAACATAACTCATCATAAAACTTACTAATACTTCATATACCCATGATTTTCATTATTCCAATGCTTTTTATTATGACTTTCATCATAAACCACGTAAACTCATTTATTTAGTTGAAGAAATATTTGAGGGTTTAAGAAATGGGTTTTTATCTTTGGGTCAATACAAAATTCGATTTCACGCCTAGGGTAGGCTAGGAAATCTTCAAGAATACGTCAAGAAATTTATTAATGATAGAAATATCATTCAAAACATGTTACTCTTATCCAAGACTTGGATAGTACGTCACATTGATACCAATCGTGACTTCTATCCCTTAACCTAGATAGCACCTCACAATGATACCTATAAACTTGCCATCTTCATCCGCCTACGTAAAGTCCGACTTGATTGCATTCCACACAAGGAAGTCAACAACGAAAGGTTCGGAGCTCTTTTCTTATGGCTTGATATAACAAATGATTAACTTTAGGGTTTGGTTACTTTGAATTCAGATAACAAAGTTGGTTATGAATATAAAAGCTAACAACCTTATTTAAAAGCATGATGATTAGCTAACCAATTGATTCCTAAAAATCACATCAAAGGCAAGTATTTTCAAAAAGATAAGATCGACAGTAACGTGAAAATGTTTATTTGAATCAACAAGATTTAAAAATAGAATGGAACGAAGGCTCCTACTAACGAAGTTTCAACCAATAAGTCAAAGTTTAACTTCTTGAGTCAAATTTAAACGTTGAACACAACTAGGTGAAATAAAAGAGTGGGTAGAACTTGTATTGAATAAAGTATAGACTTCGCATTAATTTATAATTAACTTACCCGTAATAACTTCGTTCGGTTTCTTGACAAACGCTTTCGCTTAAATTACCGAGTTTGACTTTACTATAGGGTACATTCCACCCTTAAGTGCTTCTTCACATTCCTGATCCATTATTTGAATCATTATTCTCCGATCCATATCGAATTCGGGTTGACCGCTATGCATGTGGTAATTAGAATTCGATGTTGGGTTCTCCCAATTCATTCAAAAAGCAAAGTCCATTTCATCTATTTTGGCTTTATTGGATCGGACGTCTTTTTCTCTACACTATCAACGCGTTGCAGTGACTCTTACCCATGCATCGCCTATTCTCCTTCGTCAGATTGTTTCTTCTTTTAGCCGATCTTTGATTTTTAAATTCTCGATTCCAACTTTAATATCTTACACCCTACCAAAGCGTGATTTTGTTCGAGCATCACATATCGGGTAAACCCAATTTTGAATTGTTGTATCCCTTTGTTCCACGAATCGTTTGCCGTTCTTCAACCTCGTTCTTCTAGCTCACGAACACGATTTTGTAATTCTAAGTTTTGATCATAAATTTCTTCTAACCAATTCTCCTCGGGGTTTCCTCTTCTTCCTCTTCTTCCTCTTCTTCCTCACTTTCAATTTTACCTCTGCAACTAGCTCTCGGGGTGCAACAATTAGTTCTTCATTCACTACGTGGATATCTCTAATTTGTTCCTCGTCGATTAATCGCATTAACCCGATTAGTGATTAAAGGTGTCACAACGGTCACATTCACTCCATTGTGAATATTTTCATTGCCATTTCCAAACACCGCCACAACACAAAGGGTTAATTAATATATCAAATATTATCCCTATACTCGACCGACCAATTAAATACCAAATAAACTTAGGTAGGTCATACTAGCGAAGGAATTTCCGTCTCTCCCTCCTAGTTCTTATCTCACATCTTAGCCAGGATCATATCCTAAGCTCGATACTGTTGTGACGCCCCAAAATTAGGTATACGCCACCCATCTTGAGTCGCCACTTACATGGTACATAAATTCAAATACAACTTATTAATATAACATGCCGTATGTACAATACGACATAAACTATGAGTTTGAATACAAATATTGTCTACTAGATATTATACAAACTCAAAAGGTGTCCTCATTACAACTATTATCACACTATTTCACGTAATAGTGAGGACTATTAATGCTATCCTGCGGACCATTACTTCGTTCCCGACTGTCTCCAAATTTATGTTCTCATTTCAAGAGAACGTTGAAAGAAAAGGGTGAGCTCAACTAGCCCGAAGAAAAATATTATGACTAAGATAATGCGTAATAAATTATCATTAGCCTTCAACAGATGTTAAACCGATAAAATACAATAGACAACCGGTTTAAGCTGCAATGAATAAGCAATCCATTAAAAGAGTCAAGTAGAGAATAAAGTCTACTATCTTTTAGGTTTTAAAAGGTTTTCATCAATTTTTATCGCCGAGACTCGATTTTAATAAATAAACCACCACATCTAATCATCCTCGCATCACCTGGCCAAGGATTTTCATCAAATTATCAATGGTCATGACTATACCGAATCACCCCCGGTCATAATCATACCAAAAATTATCCATCATCGCATTACAAAGCCCAATCGAGGACTTTGTCACATCATTTATATCAAGTCATGATTATACCGAATGATCCTCGGTCATAATCATACTAAGTTCATCTATGCACGTAAGCCAAAGATAACATAATATAACATGAGGATGATGACAATGACATAATAATTCAATAAAACAAGTTCAAGAATTATTTAATCCATGAATTATTAACGCCCAAATTGTCAACATGATCTTGTTTCAGAGAGTAAAATTCAAGAATGATCGGAAGAATATTTCCATGAAAGATATTGGATGAAACGCAAATATCAAGGATATTCTACTAATTTCATGGAGTATAGAAGTCAAAGTTTTAACCAATTTGGGTATAATAAAGAATGGAATAACAAAAGAAATCACCATGCATGCAGACTTGATGTAGACAAAGTTATTCCAACATAATAATAATAACGGAACCGGTCGGTGAAATTCACACCGACAGGATGTTCCAATGTAATAATAAAGATGGAACAGATCCGGTGTAAAACACATGAGATAGGATATTCCAATGAGAATAATAAAGAGCGGAACGTGTCGGTGTAAAACACACGCATGTGATGTTCCAGCAGAATAATAAAGACGGAACCAGTCCGGTGTAAAACACATGCATGAGGATGTTCCAACAGAATAATAGAAGAATGTCACCAAGTATAGGTAAATGGCAGATACAAAAGTTATTCCAAATGTAATAATAAGCAATGGAATAACATAAGGATTTCACCAAGTATAGGGTATGCCGCAGATACAAAGTTATGTATAGGGTATGCCACTTTTACAAAGTTATTCCAATGTAATAATAATAGTGAATGGAATAACATAAGTTCTCTTCAAGAAGAAAAAGAATAACACCCTCTACAGTAAAGAACTGAATATAGAAGTAGTGAAGTAGCGTAATACTCTTCTTCTTTCTATAATTTTTCTCTATAGTTTCTCTCTATAATTTTCTCTCAGAGTTTCAATGAATTCGTGAGAAAATAATGAAGGAAGAGAAGCTTCTTATTTATAGGAAAATGGAATGCATAGTAACTAATCCATGAATCAGTCTAGATTGATTTACTTTAATCTGACGGTCCATATTTAAAGAAAAATCTTTTAAATAAAATATAATATATTCTATTTATATAAAAACATTTTACTATGCAAACACTATGCAATACTATGCAAAATACTACGCAAAACACTACGCAACACTATGCATAATAAAATATAATATATTCTATTTATAGAATAACTTTAATAAAGTATTCTATTTTATATAAAAGATGTTTCATTTTATTACGTTAATAATACGTAATAAAACAAAACGTCATTATCGCTATAATAATTCATATATTATTAATCGATAATAATGGAATCAAACTGAGTGACTTCTCACATAAGCATCAATAATCAATACCGTGTGCTCTTATGCAACCACACGACATTCGCATTTTTTTACTATCGAGTAGTTCAACAAAGATCACCGGTAAAACTTCCGCCGTTATTTCAATAAAATATTTTGTCGTTTTCTCAATCCGACAATAATTTCATTAATGGGGTCCACCAATGATTGAGTAGTTATCACGAATATTCCTCCTAAACCGAATATTCCCCACCAATCGAATATAATATAACCACTTGCATACTTTGCAAAATTTATAAATACTACCCACAACTATAATATTATCTCAAATTCACACCATAATATTAAAAAATTATTTCACCAAATTTAAATCTTTATTAATAAAATCTGGGTCTCACATCGTTTCTTCTAACTCATGAATACGATTTTGCAATTCTACATTTTAATCATATAATACCTCTAATAAATTCTCCTCGTGTACCTCTTCTTCCTCACTCTCAAATGCATTACCTCTGCGACCATCTAAGGTCAACTATCAATTCTTCACTCACCACATGGATTTCTCTAATTCCTTCTTTCTTCGACATCACATTATCACGTTTGTGATTAGAGGTGTCCCCATCGTCTCATTCACTCCATTGTTAACATTCTCGTGACCATTCTCAAATATCGCTTATAAAATAAGGGTTAATTATACAAATTAACATATCACATAATATCCCGATATTATGGTGACCAACAAATAAGCTTAGGTAGGACACACTAGCGCGAAGGATTTACTCATCTCTCCTCCTAGTTCTATTCCCCGATCTCCGCCAGAGATCATATCCCTAAGCTCTGATACCAAATGTGACAACCCCAAAATAGGTCCAATCCACCCAACCTATTCTGAGTCGCCAAATACATGGTACATAAAACAAATAAAACTTTATTACAACAATTGTTGTGCAAAATACAACAACACATATGATGTGAGTTTTAATACAAATATATACCAACTGTGGCTCTCATCTCAACCTTGGATAGTACGTCACAATAGCACCTTACATAAAGGTATAGTCAAAAACTGTTTTAGAAATTAGAATCTTTGGGAAGTGCTCAAGAAAACCTTCGTACATAGGAGGCCATGCGTTTAGGCTATGATAGATATCATATGTCCACAGAATTATCCTTGGTTGACCCAATAGACCCCAAAGAAAAACGAGAAGATTACTATCATATTCTTTCTAATGGTGACTTTTCTCTTGACATATCATTATCTCCACTGTCTCTAATTGAGAATTATACTTCAAACAAACTCCAAGATTATATAGGTAGTGCTCGTAGATATACTCAGCAAGTGGATGAGCACCTGGCTCTGTCTTATGATGACACGAGGTTGTATGTCATTAGACATCTTGTATGATAGTGGCAAAACACCCTTCCAACGTTGGGTTCGCCTCACCCTATTTGATTCACCAAATATAACTACTAAATGATGTATACAACACATTTCTATATACCGCTTAGGGAGAACCTCCACAATTTAGAGACCACCGTTCTATTTCCTTACCTCGCTTCAAACCCGACCTACACTCTTATTACACGAAAAAGAATTGTGAAGCAAAAGGGTGAGCACAACTAGACCAGTAAAGAATATCATGACTAAAGATAATTAAATTATCAATAGCCTTCATCAGTAATAAATCAGAGATTTAGAACATATGGTAGATGATAAAAAATTTTAACCATAGTTGCAGCGGAATGAGCAATCCATTAGAAGAGTCAAATAGACCATAAAATCTATTATCTTCTCCATGATAAAAGTCCACCAATAATGTTTTATCCCTGTAACATCAATCAACAATTCCTGTCCACAATCACATGTATAACTTATAATCGTAATTGTAGTTCTAAATTCCTTTTCTCATCCAGGACAAAGATAATTTTCATCACCTGAAACATCAAAGATCATGGTTATACCAAATCGCAGTTCATGTTCATAATCATACTAATAAATTTATCTTTGCACTACGGGCCAAAAATATTCATTAACAGTTCATCTTTGCACTACATGCCAAAGATATTCAACAACAGGTCATCTTTGCACTACGTGCCAAATATATTCAACAACAGGTCATCTTTGCACTACAGGCCAAAGATATTCATATCTCAAAGAAATACATAATCATTTCAGAATTTATATAGATCATAATTATAAACATGTTGATTAATTCATCTTTGCACTTAAGTTAAAAATATTCAATTGTAAATTCAATGGTCATGATCATATCAGTCAACGATTCAACTTTGCACTACTGGCCAAAGAGAACCCATAGTCACGATCATACCAATAATCTACCCATCTTTACACTCAAGTCAAAGAGAAATTTCATCACCAGGATTATAAAAATGTTATATATGATAATAAAAATAATATGATCAAAACATGGATTTAATTTCAAGAGCAATATTCATAAATCAACGATAATTTGGTCAGAAAAAAGAAACCAATTTTTTCGTGAATAGTACACGTGAATAGTAACGTGAATAGTAACTCGTGAATAGTAACTCATGAATAGTAACCCCGACACAAAAAGGTAGAAATTCCATAATAAAATCCATACCAATATTTCGTATAATGATATTGAAATAACATTTTTTAAACTTATAAATAATTTATTTTAGTTGTTTACACTTTACTAAATAATGCATTTAATCATCTTAAAATGCCAAACTCATAAGATTTCATCACCAATAACCAAAACCCTCATCAAAAATCTGCATATACCTCATATAGGATTCTCAAGCCATAAAATCCTATTTTTCAATTTTCTTACTTAACATAACATATTTAATTCATTTACTCATAACTAGTCCATTTTCATGAAAAATACCAAATCAGTTCCAAAAATTTTCTTTTCTGAGATTTAGTAGAATATAGTCCCATATTGAACATATATTTTTCTCAGAATTTTTAAAAATCATTTACTATTTTTCATATGGCCAAAACAGCCGAATATTTAGACATTTATCATAAATTGTACTTTTATCCAAAAATTCCAAAATTCACAGAGTATACTTCTGTTATATACATGTACTCCCAATAAAAATTTCACCAATTTTGGAGTTAACCACAAGGAGTTACAATGGTTTACTTTTAAAATAGTCTTTTCTCATAAAATTCATAACTCATAATCTATACATCAAAAAATTTCTATTTTTGGACACAATCTAGAAAACTCATAAAATTATCATTTCAAATTTTTCCAGAATTTTTGAAGGTCATAAAAATTATGAAACTGAAAAACATAATAACCCTTACAATCCCTTACTATCCCTTACCTCAAAAGAGCAGTATTTCTGACTGGATATCGGATATGACGCTGAAGGAAACTTGCACTAATGAATAGCAACTCACCAAGTATCTAAATACTCACAAAATATAGAGAGAAAAACAGAGAAAACTTATGAATTTTGGTGTGATTTTCAATTCTAACTTAGCCATCTATTTATAGGAAAATGTTAGCACGCCGAAGCAGACTTGGCATGCTACCTGATGACTTTACCTGCTACTATTTCACCCACCAAAAATCAGCCATCTTCCCTAACAACCAAAAGTGGGGCCTACCCATTTCTAGAATTTTCAACCAAAATCATTTATAAACTTAATTTTCGAATCAGTCACCTCTTAAAATTCATAACAAATCATTCGTTCATTTTTAACGGTCAAAATTTGTCAATATATACTCAACTTATATATGTATATAACATATCCAAAAATCACAACGATCCATCCAACTACGATTAAAATTATAACTCACACAATAAAGTCGTAAGAATAATTCGATTTGATCTTTTAATACCTCTAATCAGGACAAAATATCGATAAAATACCTCAACATTAATTCCTTCATTTATAACCACATAAATAAATCCATCATTTATATCCACATCAAATAAATATTTCATTATCATATAAATTAATAATTAATTATTCCCAAATAATATTACTGAGAATCACAATAATGATAACTGTGCGGTTCCGGAAAGAGGGGCTTTCCGATAAGGATTTCTCTTCTCGACGTGCAATTAGGTGACCAAACCTCTCCTTGATGTAACTTTCTAGACATTGCCAATAATGCTATCTAATAATATTATTCAAATAATATGAATTATTGATCCGATAATGGAGATATCTTGTGCAATTGACAATTATTGAAACAATAATAATATAAAATATCAACGCAGAATTATTGAATCAATAAAATAAAATATTGAACAATAATTATTTGTAACAATTATTGAGTAGTGCCTTCTCACGTAAGAATCAATAATTGAAAAAAATCTTGTCTTAATACCGTATCTATCTTGTGCAACAACGCGTATTACTTTTACTTTACCAACGGGTATTCCAATGGTGTTAAGCTGTAACGATTACGCTGATTATTTATAAAAACTTAATTTTTTCGTTTTCTTCATCCAAGCGGTTATTACATTATGGGGCCCACAAATGGTTGCTTGGCAGTATATGCGAATATTCCCCGACAGAATGAATATTCTACGACCAAACGAATATTCCCCGACAAAAATGAATATTTTATAACCACTTGCGTATTTTAAAAAATTTGCACATTTCACCCATAACCAAAGCATTATATCAAATTAACACCTTATTATTCACAATAATAAATAGAGAAAATTCGATTTTATTCTTTAAAAAGTTGGGGTCTTACACAAACCTCATAAAAAGGTAACCAATTCAGTTTTATTGAGTTACCAATTAATTATAAAAAAATTTAAGAACAGTTTTAAAGTGTTATGTGCAGATGGTATCCGAAATGCCATGTCTAAGTTTCCATTTATGTAGCTGTTAGTTACTTATAAATAACCTTTTAAAAATAAAATTATTTTGAATATGGTGCAGTTGGTAGCCAAACCTTCATACAAAGGTAACCATTTTAGTTTTTGTGGGTAACCAAATATTCATATAAAAAATTTGTTCGTGATTTCCTCTTTGTTCGGCTACTCCGAATTCGTTTTGGATCTGTTCTTGCTGGTTTGGTAACTCCGACTTCTTCTTCTTCGATTTGTTTTGGTAACTCCGATTTCTTTTTCTTCTTCTTCGATTTGTTTTGTTTTGGTTGGTCGTGATTCCTCTTTGTTCGGCTACTCCGAATTCGTTTTGGATTTGTTCTTCCTGGTTTGGTAACTCTGACTTTTTCTTTTTTCGATTTGTTTTAGTTGTTCGTGATTTCCTCTTTGTTTTGTTTTCGATTTTTTTGATAACTTTGAATATTTGAATTTGAATTATTATTTTGAATTTGAATTTATTTTTGTTATTAGATCCAAGATATTTGAATTTGAATTATTATTTATGGTAGTTATTTTTCCTTAATTTTAGGTTTCCTTATTATAATAAATTGAATCCTATACTAATTCCCTAAATTAAGGAATCCTAATTGCACTAATATTGTAAATAAATATGGGAAAGTTATTGTGTTTGTAAATATTTTGGTGATGCACTAATAGTGTAATTACTTTCTAATTATTGTATATTTCTGTAAAGTACCCTTTGTTCTTAGTTTCATTACTTGGTCAAGCTTGTGTTCAAAGAAGAGAGAAACAAAATAAAAATTGAAACCCACTTCAATTCTTCTTTGATTTGATGGGTCTGATCCTTTCACTTTCAGGTCTCTATAGATCTGATTCTTTCACTTTCAGATCTTCTTCTACTTTCAGATCTAAAGGTTAGATCTTTAATCATTTTTTTTTCTATAATGGGTATATGATGTGCAGTGTGTTGAAAAAATTAGAGTTGATTTCTTTTGTGAGCTGGGAAGTTCTTGGAATTTGGAGAAGTTAGGATATGTTGTATTAGTTGGATGGCTAGCCAAACACGTATGAGAACATATTGAATTTTACCACTTTGGTGAAACCCTATATATGGAACTTAATTTCGGTTATTAACTGAAATAACCCAATAGTAAAATTGATTATTCAGTTTTTGGTAATTCGGTTATTTCTTAATGCAGTTAATTTTTTTTGATAATAAAAATAAATAAATCTCGGTATTCAGTTATAACTAAATAAGCTATTCGATTAGGTTATAATCAAATAATCAATCCAACTAGACTATCTCTCAATATAAACTATAAATTGATTATGAAATGAAGAAGAAGAAGACTTAGGGGGTGTTTGTTTAGAGCTGAATGGAGATGAATCTGAATGGCTGAATCGGTTAGTGCGTTTGTTTTGGTCTGAATGGCTGAATCGGTAAGATAGACGAGCTGGATGGCTAACGAGTTGGATGGTTAAGTCAAATTTTTTGAGCTGAATGACTGAATGAGCAGCTGAATGAAGTAAAAAATTAAAAAAATTAAAAAATTAAAAAAAAATATGAACTATTATATTAAGCAATATTAAATAAATTTACAATAATTTGGAAATTTTTTAGAGGAGGTAAAATAATAAAGTTTTGTCATTCATATGTTTCAAACATGTCAATTATCAAACAGCTTTTTTCATTCAGATTCAGATTCACTTCATTTCATTCAGATTGATTGATTGATTGATTGATTGATTGATTGATTTATTTAATTTTTATCAAACACCCCCTTAGAATGCTTAATGCATGACTGAATTGAATGATCTTTGTGGCTGCAGCCCCTATCTATTTATAGGACGATTAGTGACCCATCAGAAGGGACACAACCTTTGAAAAAGCACAATTAAGCCAAAAACGACGTAGTTTTAACTTTAAACAGAAAGGTCGCGTCTGTTCGAGCAAAAAAAACGACGTAGTTTTAGGCTTTGCAGAACAAAAACTGTAAGACTCCGAATTTTATGAAATAAAAGTATTCAATTTTTCTTATAATTACTATTCAGTAAATGGTTAAATAGATAAAATGTTAAAGTTAAGGGTGATATATGATTTTTTTTCAAAATAAGCAAGTGGTTATAAAATACTCATTGTTGTCGGGGAATATTCGTTTGGTCGTGAAATATTCTTACTATCGGAAAATATTCATATTAGTAAATTGATAAAGAATAGAATGAAGAAATATATATATATATATATATATATATATATATATATATATATATGCCCCTTTTAATAAGTACCACCCGCATGCAGATGGTAAAAAAACATCCTATGCGACTGTTGTTGAAAATCCTACGTGGCCGTTGGGTGAGGTAATAAATACTCCGTCCGTTCCTTAATATAGGTCGTTTTAGAAATATGCACAAGAATTAAAGAAATGATTGAAAAACATTAACTATATTATCAATTGTCTATAATACTCTTCATCTCACATTATCTCATAAATATGGATTAAAAAATTAGGTGGAGTAATAAGGGGCAATTTGGAAAAAATAGTGATCAATTCTCCTAGATAACCACAACCGACAAATAATTAAAAATAACAAAAAAAGTCTAAAACGACTTACATATATGAATGGAGGGAGAGTAGTATATAGTATATATAGAGTTAGAATTAATGCATTACACTTTCACCTTTACCCCTAAAAATAATTTCTAATTTAGTAATTATTATATGGGTGTGCTTTTTTATTTTAAATAGACTAATTCCAACCATTCCCGAAAATAATTAAAATGAGTTATTATTGGGAACTCTCTGTTTGTACTTTATTTGTTTGTACAACCAATTTGTGCCATGCACTAATATTGAAATGATATTTCTTCGACTTCCACTTTGATCAATGCAGTGTGCAACTTTATAGAAAATAAAAACATATCTTCAAAAATAAAAATAATATAATAAATTTAACTAGCATTCATTCAAAGATGTCCTCAAAACACTATTTTTTAAAATAACATAGCAGCTTTGATGTCCAAACTTGCAGCAATATTAGCACCTCTAATAATTTCATAAATTATATACCTGTCAATATATATATATATATATATATATATATATATATATATATAAGTCGAGGAATAGAAATATAGAGTTTTGTACCCAAAAAAGAAAAAAATGTTGAATTAATTAATTACAGTGGATGAATAATTTTCACTATGAGGAAATTATTTTAGGGGTAAAGATAAAAGTGTAATACATCTTTAATTTTTGTAAATCTTGTAAATAGAAAGGAAGGAGTAAAATTGCTAATTGATAATATTTGAAGTCTAACCAAAAGAAAATGATAGATTTTATTTTTAAGGACAGAAATCTCTCTCCCCTGCATGATTTATACATTAATTCTCTCTCTCTCTCTCTCTCTCTCTCTATATATATATATATATTATATATATTTAGTACTGCACCCAACGCCACGTAGGATTTTTTTTACCACCCGCATGCAGGTGGTACTTATAAGTAGGGGCATATATATATATGCCCGTTCTCCAACGGACTGGTCCGTTAACGGATTAGTCTTTAGCGACGGACTGTTTGTCGCTAAAGCCCATAACATTGCCTATTATGGACTTTAGCGGCAGACAAATTGTCGCTAAAAAGCTGGTCAGATTAACGGACGATCCATTTCTAACCTAGCCTATATATATATATATATATATATATATATATATATATATATATATCACAACACTATTTTAACAACCAACTCCTCAACCGTTGATCATAATAATAAATGGTTGAGATATGTGGCAATGTAATCTCTGTCGCTACACCTTGTAGCGGCAATGTAATAATACTTTAGTAACAAAGCAAATTATCAAAATGTCCTCATATTTTAACTTGCTCTGCTGATACACCTTGTAGCGGCATGAGGTAATTTTAGTTTCAATTCATGCATGCCATGATGCTATTTAATAGGGTGAATGAGACAATTCTACTACTACTATGTAAAGAACGACCGTGGCTTAATTTTAGCATGTACGTTAGTGCATATATATATATATTGTTGACCTAGTCATATTCTAGCCTTATGTTTTGATGATGAAATGTTCAAGTACTAAATTGTTTTATGACATTTCAGGTATTTGTTGATAAAAGAATGTTGGTGGAATCTTCAAGTGAAGGAAGAACGTTTTCTTTTTCTAGGAGAAAAATGTAAGATTAATTGCATAATAATTGATTTTTCATTTAAAGGCTCTAGGACATTATTTGCATTATTATTATACGTCTTAGATGAAAAATATTTTTAAATGATTTTATGAAAAATGTTTTATCCGTGTTTAGCATGCAAATTATATTTAATTCACACACTTGGATTACATGTGGATATATAGCTAAAAAGGTGGATTGTGATATGTATGCATGTAATCATGATTTCCTAGAATAACTAAAGGATGGCAGCTAGACTTTGTTGCATGTGCGGGTCTCAAGGAATGATAATGATTATCTTGGATATTGGGGTAAACTTGAGTATTGGAAAAAGGAAAAAGACTGTTACACCTTTTGGTGTCTTACGCCACTTGAAAAAAGAGAAAGATAAAGTCAAAGTTATTTCTTGAAAGTGGGTTATCTACATAAAGGGTTGGTTATATTTATCTCAAACACTAAATATAAGCCTGGTTTGTTATTTGGATAAGTATTACCTTTGTCGTTGGAGTTGTACACCGTTGAAATTTTGAATAAACAAGACTTATCCTTATTAACGGTAATATTATATGGGCTATAAATTAGTGTTTGCATATCTTGAAAAATACAGAACTCACGAATTATACTTGCACAGATTATTATTATAAAGCAATCTGATTTTCAAGTGCAATTCTTGAGAAGCTAAACAGTTTAATTTCTGGTATTATTTGAGGTGATATTCGGTAAGAAATTAATTGTTTATTTTGTGCTACTTGATCATTGCATATAGTTGAGCCTTTAATTGTTAAATTGATTATTCTTGCATTGATCATGACCTCTATATTGTATTGATTTTTCTATTGTTAGACTAAGTATAGTCTAAAGGTTTTAATCTGGTGGATTAGAAAAGTAGTTTACAAACGAGTTCGAGGAAGCGAAAGGTCTTTGAAGGGTGCATAGGTGCACAAGAGAAAAGAGAAGCTGAGGAAATTAATTGTTTATTAATTTTGAATCATTGTATAATCTGTATTTATTTATAAAGAAATAAATATAGTGAGTCTCCAATCTTAGTTGGTATTGGACGTGGACTGCGCTATTATCATAGAGGTAATAGTTGAATAGCGTAAAAAATCTTGAGTGTTGATTTTAGTATTTGCTTTACTTTAAAATCACATAAGTTAAATTAATTATCTTAATTTGACTACTTGCATTATATTTAGATTATTCTTTAACATCAAGTATTTTATTCAAAAGACTATATTAATTGATGGCTGATTTCAATCATTTTAGTAGCGCGAAATTAATAAACTTTTAAAAGTTAATTAATATGATTGTTCCTACACTTATTCAACCCCCCTTCTAAGTGTGTCTAGTTAAAATTTCATATATATATATATATATATATGGTCATGTTTTTTTCCCAACCAACAGTTTTCTTTAGATTGGTGGGTGATGGAAAGGATAATGTTTTTGAATGTTAGGCGTGTCCCTTATTTTGGGATAATTTGGTCCACCCTGGTTGTGTCACTGTCTGCTACAAAAACTACATCCAAGTAATTAAGTTTATGTTGTGAGTTTAAGTTACTGCACTAAGTAATAAAGCATATTTCTTTCATGGGGACTGTTATCTTCTCCGAGTGTTCGTTTTATTGAGATTTCTTTTTACATGAGATGTTGGTGGAGGAACATATACTCATTTTAGTTATTATGATATTTTACTGGCAAAATTAATTAATTATTTTTTGTAAATGACACGCTTTTATTGATTATACCATTAAATTTTAATTTTTTAATTATCTTAATAAATTAATTATTATTTTAAAATTATGTTATTACATTAAAAAAAATTAAGCGGACGTTAATTTTTATCGAAAAAAACTAATGAATTAAAGCGTTTTTTCTTGATTACACCATTAAATTTTTAATTTTTTAAATTAAATTAAACTAATTATTATTTTGAAATTGAGTCATTTTATTATCTTCGTATCATTATTTCAATTTTTATCCTACGTGAACTTGAAAAAGAAAATAAATAAATAAATCTAATTTATTCTCTCTTCTTCCCCTTCTTCTAGATCAAATAGATTTGTGTATTATTTCTCTAAAAATATGAAAATTTAGAGATCCGAGTACCCAAAATATTGAATTGAGTTTCAAAGTTCAGTATTAAATATAAGAATGGAGTCTGAATCCCGAGCAACGACAACAGATGAATTAAATGGTGTTGCAATATGTTTCATCCCTCTCACCTCCAACTCTCAGCAGTCTTATGTCTTTGAACTCGTCTCATTCACTCTCGATCGCGTCCACAAAATCCACCTATTCCCCAATCTCTCTTTATATCTATGTGTATATGTATACACACGTGGTAGTAATATTTTGTTAAATTGATTTTGTTGGGATTATATTTATGATTTGATAAAAACTTAAGTTTTTATGAGTGGATGCAGATAGAATTTAAAGGCAGATGGAAGAGGTGGCTAGTTCCAATTACCACGCTTTTATTTATGTTGTTGATGCATTGTTTTCCATTCGCTACGAAATTTTTTCTATTGATAAATATCCGAGATCCGAGTACTCAAAATATTTTGATTTTTTTGTTTTCACTTTCAAGTCTTTTATTATTTTTTGCCACATAAATAATATTTTTGATATTTGTATTTCTTTTCTAGAGCTATGTAGATAAAAAATTAATGTCTATTCATTTTTTAACAGAATGTCACAATTTTAAAATAATAATTAATAATTAGTTTATTGGGGTAACTTTAAAAATTAAAAGTTCAATTGTGTAATCAGTAAAACGTGTCAACTACAGTGGATAATTCATTAGTTTTGCTGATAAAAAATTAACGTTCGTTTACTTTTTTTAACGAAATGACTTAATTTTAAAATAATAATTAATTTACTAGAATAATTTAATAAATTAAAAATTCAATAATATAACAAGTAAAACATGTCCACTACAATGATAAGTCATTAATTTTGCCATATTTTACTTATTATCATGTCTCTCTATCTCTCTTTTAACACGTGATGGTTGAGACATGTAGCTTAATATAATATAAATAAAAATATTATTGAATTTTGAACACTAAATATTTATTCGTAAATATGGAATTTTTGTTAAGAATACCAAAGATGATATAGTCTAGTGGGAAGACATCTTTCTCTGACAAATCAGAATTAGAATAGACCCATGATAAAAATAAGTTTCTTCCAAGATGATATAGTCTAGTGGGAAGACATCATGTAGGGATGTTATGGGTACAAAGTTATAGGCCCAAGTCTTAATTTCTCCAGTTCCAGTTCCAGTTCAAGTTCAAAACAAGCCGACTAGACCAAGGCTGCGCGCGGACCAATTGTTCAATATTAATAACTACTTTGAGTAATAGTAGAATCTAGAGGTCCCAAATATGAATTTAAATTTCTTATCCAATTGACATTGTCTAACCGATAATGCTTCAGTGAGCGAAAAATAATTATTAAATATGGATAAAAAAGATATAATTAATTGTGAATTGCGAGTAGTTATTATTATTAGGATTTAAGGGGCTATTTGATTAGAATTGAATGACTGATCGATTCAGTCATTCAATACGTTTATTTCGAATAAAAATCGTTTAAATGATTGAATCGGCCAGCCATTCAGGGGCTGAATGACTAAGAGGTGTTTGATAAAAATTGAATAATCTGAATCTGAATGAATTTTTTTTTAATAATTGACATGTCTGAAATATCTAAATAACAAATTTTTATTATTTATCCCTCTGAAAAAATTTAAAATTATTATAAATTTATTTAATATTACTTAATATAATAGTTAATATTGTAAAAAAAAAAATCATTCAGCCGTCATTCAGTCCATTTAACCCAAAAAACGGAACTCAGCCATTCACCCCAAATTGTCTGAACGGTTGACCGATTTAGCCATTCAGATAATTTTTTTCTGAAATAAACGCACTGAATAGTTGAATCGGTTAGCCATCCAATGCTAATCAAACAGCCCCTAAGTCCTATTTTTTTGGCTGAATGGGCTAAATGATGGCTGAATGATTTTCTTTTTTATAATACTAACTATTATATTAAGTAATATTAAATAAATTTACAATAATTTTAAAATTTTTCAAAGGGATAAAAAAAAAATCTGTTATTCAGATGTTTCAGATATGTCAATTGTGACGCTCCCAGAATAGGTCCACACAACCCATTTTGAGTCGCCAAAATACATAGTACAGAATCCAAATACAAACTTCCATATTTACAACTATTAAACTGACGTGCAAAATACGACAACACATAAGCTCTAAGTTAAAATATAAATATTTTCTCGTAGACAATATCCAAAGTCAAATAAAATTCTCGTAGACAATATCCAAAGTCAAATAAAATCCTCATTACATTTATTATCACATTATTCCACAACAAAGTAAAGACTTCTATAGTAACTATCTCGGATCATTACTCTACTCCCCGACTAGCCACAACTACACTTTTATTTTCTGAGAAGAACAATGGAACAAAAAGGAAAAGGGTGAGCTCAATTAGCCCAGTAAATAAATATTGTGACTAAGATAATAAAAAATAAATTATTCTTATTCCTTAACAAGAAAAAATTTGATAGAATACAATAGATAACATGTTTTAGATCAACAACTACAGCGAAAATAACAATCCATTAGAACAGTCAAGTAGAGTATGATGTTTACTATTTTCTATGATTTAAAAGTTCGTCATCAATATTTTATCCATGTAACACCAATCAATAATTATTTCTAATCAACGAATTATCTATGCACTACGACCAAAGATAATCGTTTGTATCACCAGTGATCATGATCATGTTAAGCACTTATCCATCTATGCACTACGAGCCAAAGCGGACTTTCACCACAAACATTTATCTATAACATTAAAGGTTATGATTATATCAATATAAAATTCCTGGCCATAATCATACCAATCAATAGTCCATCTCTGCACTTCAGGCCAAAGATGACTTTCATCACAATATAAGTATGACGATGATGATGACAATGATATAAAGAATGAATCAAGTGAGATCAAGGACAAATATTAGAGATTTATAATTTAATTTATCCCGAGTTCAAGAATGTCCAAATTGTCAACATGATCACCAATTGTGGAGTAAAATTTAAAAATAATATTTAAGATTCAAATTTCAAAGATAATTTGGAAAATGAAAAGAAACTAAATTCCGTCGTGAATAGTACTCCGGCATAAATAGTACCCCATCATGCAAAATACCTCGAATGAATAGTAAGCCAAATGAATAGTACCCCGGATGAATAGATTAAAATTTAATAAGAACGTTCAGACCGATATTCCAGTGAAATGATATTAGATAAAACGCAAACTGTGACGCCCCCAAAATTAGGTATACATCACCCATCTTGGGGGAAACACTTACATGGTATGAAATTTAAATACAACTTATTAACATAAGCATGGTGTACAATACGACATAAAGCGTGAGTTTAAATACAAATATAAATCTACTAGATATTATACAAACTCAAACAAAAAGTCCTCATTACAGTTATTATCACACTATTTTACGAATAATAGTGAGGACTACTAATCTATCTTCGGGACCATCACTCGTTTCCCAGAGCTTCGTCCGGCTATATTATCATTTCTGAAGAAAACGGTGAAAGAAAGAAAGGTGAGCTCAACTAGCCCGAGAAGAAATATTATGACTAAGATAATGCGAATAAATTATCAATAGTCTTGATAATGTTAAAGCGATAAAATACAATGATACAACCGGTTTAAGCTGCGGTGGAATATGCAATCCATTAAAAAGTCAAGTAGAAAATAAAGTCTACTATCTTTTAGGTTTTAAAAGGTTTTTCATCATTGTTTATAAATGAGACTCGACTTTAATAAATATTTCACATCATCGAATCACTTACACTACTCTGACGAGGATATTCTTTAGTATCACGACCACAATTATTCATGCACTACGGGCGAGAATATTTGTGTATTCATTAATGGTCATGATCATGCCAACAAGCTGTCCATCGATGCACTTCTGACCCGCGAGGATTTTTATCACATCATTTGTAACATTACGGTCGTGATTACACCAGAATAGTCTGCGGTCGTAATCATACCAAGTCCATCTATACACTACTGGGCCATGAGATGACTTTCAAAAAAATATAAACATGAGGATGATGACAATGATATAAGAATTCAATAAAACAAGTTCAAGAATTATTTTATCCGGGAATTTTTAACGTCAAATTGTCAACATGATCTTTGTTTTGTAGAGTAAAATTCAAGAATGATCGGGAAGAATATTTCCATGAAAAGATCTTTGGATGAAACGCAAATATCAAGGATATTCTACTAATTTCATGGAGTATAGAAGTCAAAGTTTTAACCAATTTGGGTATAATAAAGAATGGAATAACAAAAGAAATCACCATGCATGCGATAGGCCGCATGACGGAGTTATTCCAGCGGAATAATAAATAACGGAACGGTCGGGTGAAATTCACGCAAACCAGGATGTTCCAACGAATAATAAAGATGGAACCGGATCCGGTGTAAAAACACGAGATAGGATATTCCAATGAATAATAAAAAGCGGAACCAGTCGGTAAAGCCAGGGAACCCGGTCGATTGTAAAACACCTGAGCGAGGATGTTCCAACAGAATAATAAAAGAGCGGAACCGGTCGGTGTAAAAAACATACAGACGAGGATGTTCCAGCAGAATAATAATAAAAAGCGGAACCAGTCCGGTGTAAAAACACATGACGAGGATGTTCAACAAGAATAATAGAAGAATGTCACCAAGTATAGGGTAAACCACTTATACGAGTTATTCCAATGAGAATAATAAGCGATGGAATAACAACAGTTCTCTTCATGAATAAGAAAGAATAACACCCCTTACTTTTGGTAGGAGATTGAATCTATGACGGTGTAGTAACAAAATACTCTTCTTCTTTCTCTCTTATTCTTTCTATACTTTCTCTCTCTATAGCTTGAATGAATTAAGTGAAAAATAATGAAGCCCTAGGCCTCTATTTATAGAAGATTTCTAGCTTAGCACTGTGAGTGTGTGAAACGACAAGTGGAGCGGATTATTTGGTTTGGCCTTTGTAATGTGAAGCGACAAGTGGTTCGACGTCTGGTAAAGGTAATTACTATTAACGAAGGTAAATACTATTGGCGAAGGTAAATACTATTCACAAGGGTAATTACTTATTGTGAAGGTAATTACTATTATCGAAGGTAAATACTATTCACAAGGGTAATTACTTATTGGCGAAGGTAATTACTATTGACGAAGGTAAATACTATTCACAAGGGTAATTACTATTGATGAAGGTAATTACTATTGTGAAGGTAAATACTATTGTGAAGAGACTCTTAGATGATGACATATGAGCCCCCCATAAAATAATCAAGCTTACCACAAATCATTTTTTTTTCATCAACACATATTTAATCTTTCAACAATTATTAATCATTTATAACTTGTCGTCTCAATTATTGATTTAATACTATAACATATTATCGGATGATCTTGTGACAATAATTGAATCAATAATATAAGAGATATGATGCACGCAATTCTTGTAGTGATAATTGAGCATAATGGTGAGTGACTTCTCACGTAAGCATCAATAATCAATATCTAGTGTACTTCTTAACCACGCCAGAGCGTATTACGTACTTTACCACTTAGGGTAGTTCAAGCAGCTTTTAACGGTAACACCTCCGTAGTTATTTTAAAAAATATTTTGTCGTTTTCTCAATCCAAACAATAATGTTGTGTAGGGTCACCAATGATTGAGCCATTATGCGAATATTCCCTAAAAAGAATATTCCCCAGACCAAACGAATATTTTATAATAACTTGCATACTTTTGCAAAATTTATAAATATTACCCACAACTATAACATTATATCAAATTTATTCCATAATATTCAAAAATAATATTTATAGAAAAAATTCATCTTTATTTATAAAAGCTGGGGTCTTACACAAACTATTAAGGATATTCTACTAATTTCATGAATTTTCACCATTTAATAATAATGTTATGGAAATAAACAATAATTTAGTACCATAAATGGAGAAATATGAAAGAAAACGATATCCCTTGACGAGTACAAAAGAAATGATATCCAATACGAGTATGAAAGAATATACGAAACTACAACTGGATTTTCATCCGTCATGCGATAATCCGCGTAGATAAATCATTTCCATAACTTATTAAAGAATGAATACGAAGGGTTATTCACCAGGCATGCGGCGATCCGCGTAGACAGGTTATACCCACAAATTAATAAAGAATGAATACGAAGGACAACCCTTATGCGTATAAAGAAAATAACATCATTTACGAGTATGAAATAAATAATGCTCCTTACCTTAGTAGGAGATTGGATACTGCAACAGTGTAGTAACAGAATACTCTTCTTCTTTCTCTCTTATTCTCTCTCTATATTTTCTCTCTATATAGTTTTAGTGAATTCGTGAAGAACTAATGAACTTAGCTCTCTATTTAAGGAAAACATAATTTTAATATTTGCACCTTAGGGGCTAGGCTTATTACAGTTTGGTACCTAGGTTAATTACACTTTTAGTACCTCATTAATTGCACCTTAGTCCCTCAATGACATCATCGTGATGACATCATCTTTGTGTTTCTTTAAGGATGATCACGACATGCTTACATCATCCTTGCATCATCTCTTCTCTGATTGGTTAATTCAAGTTCACATGGATTGATCGACTTATTATACTTTGGTACCCCTAAAGTTTTTTAAGTTTGCATTATTCCTCCTTAACTTTTGTAATTCACTTATCTTTAATCAACAAAATCTTTAATCTTTTCAATAATTATTCACTATTAATATTATAGATTTCAATATTGACAACCAGATCGTTCTCAAGAAAGATGGAGCTTTCCAATAAGAATTTCTCCTTGTTGGCACATAATTAGATAACCTAACCCATTTTCTCGACAGAAATTTCTAGACATTGTCAATAATGATTATCTAATAATATCATTTCAATAATATGAGTTACTTTGTCATGACAATTATTAATTTAATAATATAAAATATTATGCAGATGTTACTGTGACAATAATTTAATATAAGATACTACTATACGAATTGTAAGACCTGACTTTTATAAATAAAGATGAATTTTTTCTATAAATATTATTTTTGAATATTATGGAATAAATTTGATATAATGTTATAGTTGTGGGTAATATTTATAAATTTTGCAAAGTATGCAAGTTGTTATAAAATATTCGTTTGGTGGGGAATATTCTTTTTAGGGAATATTAAATCTGATAATGGCTCAATCATTGGTGGACCCCACAACATTATTATCGGATTGAGAAAGCGACAAAAATATTTTTAAAATAACGGCGGAGGTGTTACCGTTAAAAGCTGTTGAACTACCCGGTGGTAAAAAAATACGATGTCTGTGGTGGTTGCGTAGTAGCACGGTATTGATTATTGATGCTTACGTGAGAAGTCACTCATTTATGCTCAATTATTACTACTGATAATTCTTTGCATCATATCTCTTATATTATTGATTCAATTATTGTCGCGATTATCATCGTATAATATGTTATAGTATTAAATCAATAATTGAGGCGACAAGTTATAAATGATTAATAATTGTTGAAAGATTAAATATGTGTTGATGAAAAAAAAATGATTTGTGGTAAGCTTGATTATTTTATGGGGGCTCATATGTCATCATCTAAGAGTCTCTTCGTCGATAGTATTTACCTTCGTTAATAGTAATTACCTTCGTCGATAGTAATTACCCTTGTGAATAGTATTTACCTTCGTCGATAGTAATTACCTTCGTCGATAGTAATTACCCTTGTGAATAGTATTTACCTTCGTCGATAGTAATTACCTTAAATCGATAGTAATTACCCTTGTGAATAGTATTTACCTTCATCGATAGTATTTACCTTCGTTAATAGTAATTACCTTTACAGACGTCGAACCACTTGTCGTTTCACATTACAAAGCGTCAAACCGATTCGTCGAAGCCACTTGTCGTTTCACCACTAAAAAGTGTTAAGCTAGAAATCTTCTATAAATAGAGGCTCAGGGCTTCATTATTTTCACGAATTCATTCAAGCTTATAGAGAGAGAAAGTATAGAAAGAATAAGAGAGAAAGAAGAAGAGTATTTTGTTACTTACCAACATAAAGTATTCAATCTCCTACCAAAAGTAAGGGTGTTATTCTTTCTTATTCATGAAGAAAGAATTGTTATTCCATTGCTTATTATTCTGTTGGAATAACTTTGTATAAGTGGTTTACCCTATACTTGGTGACATTCTTCTATTATTACATTGGAACATCACATGCATGTGTTTTACACGGACTGGTTCCGTCTTTATTATTATTCTGTTGGAACATCCATGCTCATGTGTTTTACACCGGACGGGTTGGTTAAAATCTTTATTATTCTGTTGGAACATCCTCGTCATGTGTTTTACAGGACTGGTTAAAATCTTTATTATTCATTGGAATATCTATCTCGTGTGTTTTACAGGATGATCCAGTTCCATCTTTATTATTCATTGGAACATCCACAGCGTCGGTGTGAATTTCACGACTGGTTCCGTTATTTATTATTACATTGGAATAACACATGCATATGATTCTATCGCATGCATGGTGATTTCTTTTGTTATTCCATTCTTTATTATACCCGGTTAGTTAAAACTTTGACTTCTATACTCCATGAAATTAGTAGAATATCCTTGATATTTGCGTTTCATCCAAAGATATCTTTTCATGGAAATATTCTTCCGATCATTCTTGAATTTTACTCTACAAAACAAGATCATGTTGACAATTTGGGACGTTAAAATTCTGGATAAAATAATTCTTGAACTTGTTTTATTGAATTCTTATATCATTGTCATCATCCTCATGTTTATATTTTTTGAAAGTCATCTCGTGGCACTGTAGTGCATAGATGGACTTGGTATGATTATGACGAGAGAGACTATTTGTAATCATGACCGTAATGTTACAAATGATGTGATAAAATCCTCGATTGGTAGTAGTGCATTGATGGACGATTGTTGGCATGATCATGACCATTAATGAATACACAAATATTCTTGGCCCGTAGTGCATGAATAATTGTGGTGCGTGATACTAAAGAATATCCTTGGCCGTAGTGCGGGGTGATTCGATGATGTGAAATATTTATTAAAGTGAGTCTCATTTATAAATGATGATGAAAAACCTTTTAAAACCTAAAAGATAGTAGACTTTATTTTCTACTTGACTCTTTTAATGGATTGCATATTCACTGCAGATTAAACTGGTTGTCTATTGTATTTTATCGGTTTAACATTATTGAAGACTATTGATAATTTATTACGCATTATCTTAGTCATAATATTTCTTCATTGGGCTAGTTGAGCTCACCCTTTCTTTCTTTGTTCTCTCGTGAAATGATAATATAAATTTGACTTAGCCTGGGAAACGCAGTGATGGTCACGAAGATAGCATTAGTAGTCCTCACTATTCTCAGTAAAATAGTGTGATAATAATCATAATGAGGACTTTTGTTTGAGTTTGTATAATATCTAGTAGAGCGATATTTGTATTTAAACTCACGTTTTATGTCAGTATTGTATACCATGCAGTTATGTTAATAAGTTGTATTTAAATTCTGTACCATGTAAGTGTCGACCCAAGATGGGTGATGTATACCTAATTTTGGGGGCGTCACAGCAATTACTATGCAACAACGCGTATTACTGTACTTTTATCACTGGGTATTTCAACAATTTAACGGTAAAAGTTTTGCCGTTATTTTTGTCACTTTCTATATTCGATAGTTATTCCATTGTGGGGTCCACCAATGATTGCGTCGTCGTACGAATATTCCCTGATAAAAAGAATATTTCCAACCAAACGAATATTCCCTTACACAATGAATACGTTATGACAACTTGCTTACTTTGTAAAATTTGCACATATCACTCATAACTATAGTATTTATTAAATTATCACCTTACTATTTAGAATAATATTTATAAGAAAAATTGAATACTTTTATTTCATAAAATTTAGGGTCTTACATCAATTATCAAATAACTTTTTTCATTCAGATTCATATTCAGCTCATTCAAATTCATTCAGGTTTTATCAAACATACTCTTACTCATGTATGGTGAATCATAAATTAATTATATTTTGTTAGTTCCTAGTAGGCGCAATAGATCTAGAAGGGGGGGGGGGGGGGTTGAATAGATCCTTTTTAATTTTAAATACTTTTCTGATTTATCTTGTATTGCTAATGATTTAACATATGACAAACATAAGAATCTTTTCAAGCACAACAGAAAAAGTAAAAGATCCCCTTCATTGATATATTCATAATCATACATACATTGTTCGTAGATTTAGTTCAGTGGTAAGCAGTTAAAACATACATAGCAGTTAAAGTACATAATGTAAATGACATAAAGTAAAAGACACAAGGGGTTTTAAGTGGTTCAGAGACTCAAGCTCCTAATCCACTCTTTTGCTTTTAACTAGCAGGATTTCCACTAAGGAAGGGCAGCATCCTGAATGACTAAGATTCCTTCAAGCCCAGCAGCCTTGGGATTTCAGTTCACTTAGAACTCTTTAAGGCCAACAGCCTTGGAACTTCTCTAGTTCCCTAGGAACTCTTCAAGCCCAGCAGGCTTGGAACTTCATTTAGTCCCTCCGGACAAGGACCCCTCAGGCCCTGACTTCTTCTTGTTGTTGTTTGTAGTTGTTGTTGGTGCTGAGCTGCTAAGATGTCATTTAGCTTTATCATCTTTTGTACTTAGTAGCTTGGTGTGGTCCTCTTTGCATTCTGCTTCGAGTCTAAACCACATCTTCTTTGGTGCAGCTGATCTTCTTCTGTTCTGCTCATCTTCGTGTAGTGTCAGTTGTGCACCATCACCATTTCCTGAACCCTTCTTGACATGTTGGCAGACATAGTTCTGCACTTGCTCTGCTTCAGCTTTAGGTTCATGGTGAATCGTAGAATGGCTCTCAGGATCTGCCTTGTGCTTTTCCACTCTTCTGAATGTTATCTTCTTGTCCTTCTCGGCTCTTAGCTTAGATGCCAATTCAAGTGGCATTCTCATCTTTGTTGAGTGAAGCTTTGGTCTGTTTAAGTCCTTCTTCAAAGCTGCTTCACTTCCACCTTCGTAGTCACACTATCACTGAGACTTGTTCTGTTAAGCTCAGGTGGAACTCGTAGAGTCAACGTTAGCATTCTACTAACTCAAAGATTCTGTAATATAGCAATCATCAGCCCCTCTTGATCATTGAAGCTCTGGCTTATTTATACTCCTTCCCAATCTTTCCGTTGAGAAGTAGCCGTTGAAAGCTCTTTGAAATGCTTCGCAGGTCTCGAGTTATTTGGTGTAGACTGCAGATGTGACATGATAACTTTTTCTGACTTTCTGACACTACAGTCTACTGTTTCACCTACCACGTCAGAGATGTCACTCTGATGTCTCGGGCAGGTCGATGACTTTATTTCCTCCTTCTAATTTCTCGATCAGAGGTTGTCCTTTTGCATCGATGCTCTCAATAAGCTCTTGTCCGATTATCAACCTTCAGATTGAACCGTTGCCAATGCTCCAATCTTCAGCTATTTGAGCTCTATGATTCTGATGTATGTATTCTTGGACCTGATCATAGTTTCTTGTTGACTGGTAGAGACAACACTATGATCTTGAAGAGTGTTGATTGGATCTTCAATGTAGAACACCTCTTCTTTCTCTTGTGCAGTGCTTCAACACTTCTGTTTGCCTCGACTGCTCTCAGATACTAATGGCTTGACTCTTTGTTCTAGCCCCTTCTGAATAGCAAGACACTTCAAATTTATGGCATGTCCAGCTCGCTTTCTCCTTGTGATCTCCCGTTTACTTATCATCAATGGACTGACCCAATGCTTAATCACTTTAGCCTTGTTCTTCAGAGGCTGACCAGTATCTTTATATACACTCCATCAGTTCCTTCTTTGTTTGGCAAACACTACGATCCTGGTTGCTTTCAAGATCATCTTCTTCTATTTACTTGATACCTCTTCGACTTTGTCGACTTTTCTCCTAGTCGATTCTTTGAAGTCTTCTTCTGATCAACTTGTGGAAGACTTCATCTCGAATGGCTTCACAACTCAATCTGGATGTTGATTAAGTTGGTGCTTAGATCTTCTATTAGCTTACATACCATTCATTGAGTGCTCTCTGGTTTCATTTAGGTGGGATGTATCTTTGCAGTACCAACCAGAGGCTTCATTCCTTTGGATATTCTGGGAGTGCTCATTTATTGAGAATCATATTTACTCTACGATTCTGCCTTGGCATTGTGAGCACATCTGTTGAAGTCTTAGTTCTACACTCTACGATTCAGCTTCAGTTGTGTAGACACTACGACTCCGAGATCAGATCTTGACACTCTACGATTTCTGACTTTGTGCTCGTTGTCTTCATCTAATCTTGCTCGACTATGATCTCTGCCTCTGATACGATCAATAGACTCTACGGCTCCGAGTGTAGTCTACTATCTTTAACTTGGCTTTGACATCAGTAGACTCTACGACTCCGAGTGTAGTCTACGATTCTTGATTTTTCGGCAGATGCTCTCGGTCGGCTCGTAGGCAGGATGTGTCTATGATTCTGAACATGACTTCCTCAACAGACTATGGCTCTGAGGAAGTTCTACTCGACAAACTACGATCCTTCCTCGTCTCTCCTGGCAGTCTACGAACTCCGAGATCTACTATCTTGCAGACTACGATTCTGCCTCGATAGCTCTCGAGTTTTCCTTGACTCTCTTGGCAGACTACGATTTCTGGTGCAGTGCTCGACGATCAGACATGCCTATCTATTACATCATAAGATCAACCTAACATGCTTGATCTTTCTATAATTATAGTCTTTGCACATCATTTCTTTTTAAGGACTTTACAAAGCTGTTTTGCTTATTTGGATCAACCTAACATATTTGATCAATCCATTCTAAGTCCTTGTACACATGTTTCTATTATCTATCAAAGGACTTTACAACTTTTCTTAATCCAAGCATACTTGCATATTCATTCATATATATCATAATCAAATCATATGTAAATAGGAATATCATTCACATGTTTATTCCTAACAATCTCCTCCTATTTGATTATGACAAAAACAATAAGTGCATATGCATGTTATGAATGAATCTTATATACAGTGAGCAACTGTATTTCTAAAATAGATAATCATGAATGTCATTTATAAGAATATGGAATTTAATACACTATGACATTTTACATCCTGGATCCAGAACACACCTAACTAGTTAGAGATGTACCTCTTTGGTTTCATGTATGCTTCCAGAATGTCTGTTGATCAGCTATTCATCTGTTTGATTTCTTTGCTCCTGCTCCCCCTGGGATGTGGACTTCATTTCTTCTTCTTCTGGCTCCCCCTCAGCTTTTGCAAATACAGGCTCATCATTCTTTGGCTCCCCCTCAGATGATGACCCAACTTCTTCTTCTTCTATCTCCTTCTTTATCTTCTTCTCTTGTTTCCTTTTGCTCTCCTTGCCCTTTCTTGAGTGCCTCTTACTCTGCCTCTTTCTATGCCTCTTTTTCTCCCCCTTTTTGTCATTAATCACTTGGGAGAGCTGCTCCATGTTGGACATAAGCTGCTCCATCAGATAAGAGGAGTTAACAACTTCAAACTTGAGTTCTTGTTGGCTTAGCTCAAGTTACACGGAGAAAGACTGATTCATGTTGTTAATCTTGTCAAAGAGGACTTGGAGTTGTTCTTCATTTGCCTTCGGTGCTTGTAGAGCTTTTGCCTTCTGATCATTGATGGCCTTCAGATAGATTTGATCTCTCTCTTTGATTATGAGAGATATATCAGGCATAGAGGCTTGAAGTCTGTCTTGAACAAAATTATCTCCTACTGTCAACATCTTTGACTCTTCATTGATTAAAGATATCTTCTTGACCAGCTCATCAGAATTCTTTAACAGCTCCTGCTCCATAGAATTTTGGTCATCTGGTTAGGCAGCCTCTTGTTGAGTATCAGATTGGACTCTACGATTTTCATTATTGGACATATTTTCGAAAACTTTGAGAATCTGAACAATCGTTGAGTACCAATCGCCATTGGAGGATGAAAGAATGTCGGGCAACAATGCTTGAGCAGATGGAGGCTTCTCTTTTTGAACTTGATCAACATCATTGGTAGAGTGAACAGACTCTACGATAATCTCCATGGCCATAATCCTTCTGCCATTAGAGTCAACTCTACGATCATAAGGAATATAGTGGTTGCTAGCATATCTGTAGACTTTGTAGTGGGGGTGGTCTTTGATCATCATTGTTGTAAATCTCTTCACCCTTGGGAAGTTCTGTGCCACCAGCTCCATGCTTGGGAACTTAGAGTAGCACTAGGTGAAGTAACTTCTGTAAGACCCCAACTTGTTATTAATAAAATTTAATTTTCTCTATTTATTATTTTGAAATAGTAAGGGTTGATTTGATTAATGTGGATAGTTATGGGTAAAATACGCAAATATTTCAAAATAAGCAAGTGGTTATAAAATATTCATTGTTGTTGGGGAATATTCGTTTTTGGTCGTGGAATATTCTTTGTCGGGGAATATTAAATGACGACTGACAGTAAATGACCATGTATGGGCCCCATAACTGAAAGCGATTGGATGAAGAAAGCGACAAATATAAGTTGTTTAAAAATAACGGCGTAGTTATTACAGATTAATCTTGTTAAAATACTCGTTGGTTAAAACACGGTAGATTGCGGTATTGCACCAATTATTGATTCTTACGTAAGAAGGCCTTTACTCAATAATGGTTACGATAATTCTTATTCATTATTTTATTGATTTAATAATTCTTTGCGTTGATATTTTATATTCTTTGTTGTTTGATAATTCTCATTACGGTATTTTTCATTATCGAAGCAATAATTCATATTATCTGAATAATATTATTAGATAACATTATTGGCAATGTCTAGAAAGTTACGTCTAATGAGAGGTTTGGCCACCTAATTCTTGCGCTTGATGAGGAGAAATTCTTATTGGAAAGCCCCTCTTTCCAGGAAGCGCACGATTATCGATATTGTGATTACGTAATATTATTTGTGAATAATTAATTATTGATTCATATGATAAGGAAAATATTGATTTTATGTGGATATATATGGAGAAAATTTTAATGTGACAATTGTTGAAAATTGAAATTTTATCTTTTACGATAAAATAATTCATTTAAATATATTATTATATTTTAATAATATAATAATGATGATATTTTTACGATAAATGTGGGATATATGAGTATATGTGGAGGAGGAGTATTTTGTTACCAAAAATATTTAAAGCATGTTTTATGTGTAAATTGGACCCCATTTCTTGGTGAAATTTGATTATAGCTTGTAAAATCGCTTGGTTTGTGGATTTTGGTCAATTTTTACATTTGGAATTTAGAAAAACTTCCTTACGAAAAGTTGTAGATAATGGAATTTCCTATATTTAGTCGAGAGATTCAAATTTTCCGACAAAGGGCTATTTATTGTGAATTATTGAAGTTAGAAACTTCAAATAATTGATTTTGGAAGTTTAAAATATTTTAATTACAAAACGCGTTTTTCATTTTGAGAGCCCTTATGTAACGTGATAGAGGCTGAAATCAGTTGGAAGAAGTGTGCGTATGAGATTTTGGAAAAATATAATAATATTTAATAAATTTTCTACTTTTTGGTGTTCTAAGCATTTTCCTATAAATAGGGTCTTGGGTTAGAATTGAAAATCACACTTTAAACTGAAGTTTTCTTTCTATATTATCGGCGTATTCTTGTGAGTATTTTGAGTATATTTTGAGTATTGCTATACGGTGCAAGTTCAAGTCATAGCTTTATATCCGGTGTTTCAAATTTAGAAATCTTGATCTTTCGAGGTAAGGGATATTATTTTTTTCGTAATGATATTATTTCTTCAATATCATTATCTTTGAAATATTGATCTGAAGTTTTATCAAATTTGGAACTTTTGGTGTCGAGTTACTATTCATGTATACGGACTTTATTCACGATCGATAATTATTCACGAATACGACACTAATTATTCATCGATGTAAGACCCAAACTTTTATAAATAAAGATGAATTTTCTATAAATATTATTTTTGAATATTATGGAATAAATTTGATATAATGTTATAGTTGTGGGTAATATTTATAAATTTTGCAAAGTAAGAAGTTGTTATAAAATATTCGTTTGGTGGGGAATATTCTTTTTGTCGGAGAATATTAAATACGACGGCTCAATCGATGGTGGACCCCCTGGCGGAAGTATTGTCGTAGTTAGAAAGCGACAAAATTATCTTTCTATAAAAATAACGGCCCGAGAGGTGTTCCGAATTAAAGCATTGAACTACCCGGTAGTAAAAAAAGTACGATGTCTGGCGTGGTTGCGTAGTAGCACTACGGTATTGATTATTGATGCTTACGTGAGAAGTCACTTAGCTATACTCAATTATTACTACGATAATTAACGCATCATATCTCTTATATTATTGATTCAATTATTGTCACAAGATATCATCGTATAATATGTTATATTATTAATTGAGGCGATGAGTTATAAATGATTAATAATTGTTGAAAGATTAAATATGTGTTGATTAAAAATAAAATGATTTGTGGTAATATTTATTCAATCCTTGATGTATATAAAGAGTACATTATGAGGCGTTTGTGGTAAGTTTGATTATTTTATGGGGGCCCGTATGTCATCATCTAAGAGTCTCTTCGTCGATTGTATTTACCTTTCGTCGATAGTATTTACCTTTGTGAATAGTAATTACCTTTGTGAATAGTAATTACCTTTGTGAATAGTAATTACCTTCGTCGATAGTATTTACCTTTGTGAATAGTAATTACCTTTGTGAATAGTAATTACCTTCGTCGATAGTATTTACCTTCGTCGATAGTATTTACCTTTGTGAATAGTAATTACCTTTGTGAATAGTAATTACCTTCGTCATATAGTAATTACCTTCGTCGATAGTAATTACCTCTTCGCAAATAGTAGTTGTCCTTGATATTACCAAGAGTTAAGCGCCTCTTTGATTGTTCCGAGGTTAATTACCCTTCATGAAATAATAGTAGTTGTCTCTTGATATTACCAAGAGTCATTTTGACCCTTCGTTAAGACAAAAGCCACCTCGGTTTTTCTATAAATAGAAAACTCATTATTTCATTATTTCTTACGAATTCATTGAAACTCTGAGAGAGAAACTATGAGAGAGAAAGAAGAAAAGTATTCTGCTACTTCACTTTTCCAATATTAGGTTCTTCTAAGGTAAGGGATATTATTTGTTGTATTCGTAAGGGGTGTTATTCTTTCTTATTCATGAAGAGAAGCTGTTGTTATTCCATTTCTTATTTATTACATTGGAATAACTTTGATATCGTGGTTTACCCTATACTTGGTGACATTCTTCTATTATTACATCTTTATTATTACATTTGGAACATCACATGCATGTGTTTTACACCGGACACTGGTTTAAATCTTTATTATTACTGTTAGAACATCACATGCATGTGTGTTTACAGGACTGGTTAAAATCTTTATTATTATTCTGTTGGAATATCACATGCGTGTGTTTTACACGGACACTGGTTCCATTTTTATTATTATTAGTCTTTATTATTACGTGGAATATCTCGCATGCATCTTATCTGTGGGACACGGTTCCATTATTTATTATTCCGCATTTATTATTTCTGTTGGAACATCCTGTCGCTTGTGAATTTCACACGATTGGTTCCGTTATTATTATGCTCGTTAGAATAATGCACGCTTTGCATGCGATCTATCGCATGCATGGTGATTTCATTTGTTATTCCATTCTTTATTATACCGGTTGGTTAAAACTTTGACTTTATACTCCATGAAATTAGTAGAATATCCTTGATATTTGCGTTTCATCCGATATCTCTTTCATGGAAATATTCTTACGATCATTCTTGAATTTTACTCTACAAAGCGAAGATCGTGTTGACAATTTGGGACGTTATTAGTTCTGAATAAATTAATTCGTGAACTTGTTTTATTGAATTATTATGTCATTGTCATCATCATCCTCATGTTATATTATGTTATCTTTGGCTTACGTGCATAGATGAACTTAGTATGATTATGACGGGGATCATTCGGTATAATCGTGGCTTGATATAAATGATGTGACAAAAGTCCCAAAGTGCTATGTGTAATGCGATGATGGATAGTTTTGGTATGATTATGACCGGGGTGATTCGGTATAGTCATGACCATTGATAATTTGATGAAAATCCTTGGAAGTAGATGTATGGGATGATTAGATATTGTGGTTTATTCATTAAACCGAGTCTTAGTGATAAAAATTGATGAAAACCTTTTAAAACCTAAAAGATAGTAGACTTTATTTTCTACTTGACTCTTTTAATGGATTGCATATTCCGCTGCAGTTAAACTGGTTGTCTATTGTATTTTATCAGTTTAACATTGTTGAAGACTATTGATAATTTATTCTGCATTATCTTAGTTATAATATTTCTTCTTTGGGCTAGTTGAGCTCACCACTTTCTTTCTTTCACTGTTCTCTTCGTGAAATGAGAATATATTTGGGACGAGTAGGGGAGCGGAATAATGGTCCAGAGGATAGCATTAGTAGTCCTCACTATTAATACGTGAAATAGTGTGATAATAATTGTAATGAGGACTCCTTTTGAGTTTGTATAATATCTAGTAAACAATATTTGTATTCAAACTCACGCGATTTATATGTCGTATTGTATACCGGCAGTTATATTAGTAAGTTATATATAAATTCTGTACCATGTAAGTGGCGACCCAAGATGGGTGACGTATACCTAATTTTGGGGGTGTCACAATCGAAAAATAAAAATTTTCCTTTTCGTCTAAAATATCTATTGTGGATACTAGCTTTGATTGTATCCATGTTTTGATCATTCTTGAATTTTACACCACTATGATTATTTTTGAGGAATTTTTGGACATGGATAAAACAAAGTACGAATCCTTAATCCTTAATCCTTGTCATTTTGTTTCTTTGGATTCGTTTCTTCAAAAATATTTTCATCATCCTCGGTCTTAAATGATGATATTATTGAATATCTTTGGCACTGTAGTGCAAAGATGAATGATTTTGATGAATATCTTTGGTCAGTAGTGCAAAGATGAACATGTGTTTAGATGAACATGATTAATCGATGAATATCTTTGGCACATGTAGTGCAAAGATGAATATTTGATTAGGATATATATTGATTGATGTTTGAGGATAAAAGATGAGCGATGAACTTTTAAATTCATACATAGAAGATAGTAGTTTGCATTCTCTACTTAACTCTTCTAATGAATTATTATTTCATTGCGAATATTGATTTAAAACTTGTTGTCTATTGTATTCTATTAGATTTTTCCTGTTGAAGACTAACGATAATTTGTTGTATATTATCTTAGTCATAATATTCTTTTCTTGGGCTAGTTGAGCTCACCCTTTTGCTTTTTGTTCCATTTTTCTTCTCGGGAGGCGAGAATATAAATAGTACGAGTCGAGGGTATGGAATGAAGGTTCTAGAGAGAGTTGTTTAGTAGTCCTCACCATTTTGTAAAATAATGTATCAATAAATGTGATGAGGATTTATTTGAGTATAGATATTGTCTAGAAGATAATATTTGTATTCAAACTCACAGTTTTACTGTTGTAATAATAAAGTTGTAGTTGTTTTTGTACCATGTATTGACAACTCAGAATGGGTGATGTATACCTATTTTGGGGGCGTCACAACTTCCATCTCTTTTAGTATGTGCCTTTAACCAAGGTATCCATTGGAAGAACCATCTCATCAACAGATTATCAGAATTGTAGAGGATAGTCGTGCAGTCTAACTCCATGTTGTTCCAGTTTTTGAACACCTCAAAAGCAGCCATCCTCACCACCTTGAGCTGTTCATTTCCATAGTTTACCCATCTTTCGGGAGTGCTTCTGGTGGTTCATTAGAGACTTCCATCACTATTCTTCTGTTAATCCTTGCTGGGGAGAGAACAGGATAGTATTCTGGTTCCTCTGATTCCTGATGTGCAGAATTAGAATCTTTTTCCCTTTCTTCTCTTTCTGAGCCTGAAACATTCTGATCAGATCCATCAATGAATCCTTCTTGCTGAATTTCATTTCCAGAACATTCTTCAACAAAATCTTCCTTGGATTCATCTTCTTCATTACTAGTCCCATCTTCAGAACTTTCTTCCTTTGATTCAGATTCATTATCACTTACTTAAATGTCTGCAGTAGAGTGATCACTGTAGTTCTTTCTTCTCCTTGGAGATTCGGCTATAGGAGAGTCAGACTCTTCTTCCTCTTCAGACTCTGAGGCATTTGAATCATCAGGAAAACTTCTTTGATGTTTAGCATTGGCAGGGGCATGTCCTTATTCTTCCGAATCAACATCATTTGACCCATCATCTGAGCTTGTTGGAGTATTTGCATTTGGAGTTGCAGTTGGGTCATCTTGTAGCTTTTCTTCATCATCAGAGTGAATGCTCTGAGAGTTAGCCACATGGCTTGTGCATTCTTCTTCATCAGTAGATTCTGCATTTTCTTCCATGGATCCATCTTCAGCTTCATTACTAGATTCGTTCCTTGGGAAATCATTATTAGGGCTTTCAGTTTCCTTTCCATCTTTTGAATCCACGTCCTCTTCATTTTTAGATGGACTCTTTTTGGAAACTGGGGCTTGCTTGTTTACCACCTTAGCTTTCTATCTTAATGGCCCTTGAAGCAGTCTGTTGCTTCTTCTCTTTGTAGTCTCTTATGCAGTTAAGACTTTTTCACCTTCATCTTTGTCTTCGGTGGAGAGACTTGTTGGTGGGGCCTCAGTTTTCTTCACACCCCTGGATCTCTTTCTTACTGGTGTGGCTGCTACTGGTGCAGAGTCACCAGACTCATAACTTTCCACCTCTTTCACCTTCCTCTTCTTTACAGAGACCTTGCTTCTGCTCCCAGTTGTTGTTAGTGTCCTGTTTTCCTTTGGGTTCTTCTTCCAATTTACGAACATCTGAGGAGACATCACTTTGTGAACATTTAGAGGCTCTCCTTCATCATCCTTGATTTTGCCTCCCAGCTTCTTCTTCATCACAATACTCAGCAGTCTTCCATGAAAGACCTTAGTCAGGGGTCTATCTGTAGACTTCTTTATCTCAGCCTTTTCTACCCATTTGGAGATCTGATCGAACAAGATAGCTCCAAAGTTGATTCACTTCTTCAGAACTATTGCTAACATAATCTTCAACTGCTGATCAAGCACAATGTCATGTACAGTATCCTTGCATAGTATGTATTTTCCCACTATCTCAGCAAGGAACTCGAATTCCTCAGGAAACTCCTTCTTCTTCATGTCCTTCAGACTTGGGTTTCTTTGGTACCGCATTAGCCTCTTGCCTTCTTCAATGTCGAATTCATCCAGGGTTATCAGACCTTGGTTGGGAAACCATAGACATTGATTGATGTCTGATGCTCTTATTTTCAGACTTGATCCTTTCACCTTCGTGGTCAGAAGCCCAGAATCTATTGAAGCATTTGATTAGAACTGCTTCACTAGCTCTGTATAGACTGGAGTGTTTACCTCCAAGCACTCAGAGAACCCAACCTTTTTTACGAGCTCAAGTATGTCCTTGAACTTCGTTTATGATCTTTTGAATTTTTTGAAGCCGAGTTGGATTCCGGTTATAACTCGTCATTCTGCCATTTGAAGAGTTCAAGGTATATGGGTATTTGATTCAGAAAGATTTCTGAGAGATAGCTGATTGTGATCAAAGCTCTGGAGGTTTAATTGATTTTGACTTCGAAGAGGATTCTAGGGTTTAAAAATGGGAGGGAGAGAGGTTCGATAGTTTTTGGTAACTGTTTGCAAATTTTGAATTTTCCTTTATGGCAGTTCCTTCTGACTCTGCATAAACAGTGATGTGTCAACCAACCATTGGTTGCACAATTCCTAGTAATGAGTTGTAACTCCCACATTAACTCTTCAGCTTAATGTCCCTTTTTGAAACAAATAGGCGTCAATGACGTGGATTGACTGTTGACCATTTTGGTTCATAGAGTAGCATGATAAGGCAGCTATGGACTTTACGTTTTCCTTTGTTGACTCAACGATCATCTTTTGAGAGACGCTGCAGTTGATGGTTTTGACATTTCTCCTCATGTTGAAATTGCATAGCTCAACCACTGATGTACTTTATGAAGGCTTGGGCACTTTTCTTTAGCAGGACATCTTTCCAACCAGCATTCAAACTTATCTTCTCATAATCTGAATGGTTGGGCAATTGTTCAGTTCTTTCGAGCTCCTCATGAGCTAGAGTATCTTCTGGTAGGACTGCGATCGTCGAGTCTGCTTCTACGATCGCTGAGATTGCACTACGATCGTGGAGTTATCTTCAACCTCTACTCTACGATCGTTGACTGACTTGGTCCTTAAGATGAACTTTACTTAGCATTCCTTCTGGATCAAGGTAGCTCAGGAAGGGCCAACCTCTTAGAGTGAACTAAGGGTCAGGTTTGTCCCTGAGGCACTTTCCAGATGAAATAATTTAGAAGTGATTTGCACTGATATCTCATTTGACCTTTTTTGCTGGGGAGGTCCTTTACCATCTTTAGACAATTGCATTTGCTTTAATCGTGGTGTCCTCATGCTCTTACACTACGATCAGATGTTTGATCGTTGGCACTCCACAATTTTGAGTTGGGTGGCTGAAAGGTTATCAGTAGTAAGTTTTGAGACGTTCCTACTGACTATGGATCTTCATTTAGTTCATCAGCCACAAAGTTTTGGGACTCTGCAGATAGTACACTGCTTCATATTATATCTTAGTGCTGTTATTTCTTAACAGATCACTGCTTCCCCATGTTCATACTATCTTCCTAGTGAGGTGTGATTTCCTTTTCTTTATGTGTGTTAGGAGGCATCCTTGCATGCTTCTTTCTGACTGGAATCACCACTGATAGTCAAAACTATTTTCATCGTAGACATGGGTATCTCCAGGAATGATCATTCTACAATCATTTGTCAGCACTACGAACGTAGTCTTATTTGTCAGCTTGTGCTCATTGAGTTCTGCTCCCGTAATGAGTTCCTCATGTTTGATGCTCGATGATCCTCTGTGATGAGCTTCATTGAGGATTCTTCTTTTATGACATGCTTTGCATGATTTAGAATCTAAGACCCTTTTTCATCATTGGTTGAATGGCCTGCTTCCATATAAAGATCAACATCCCTGTGAGCTTTATTCAGATCAGCTCAGCAGGTCTTCAAGGACAGGCTTTGACATATAGAAGTTTTATCAGAATCATTTTTGAACAGTCTTAAGGCTTCTGCTGGTTGAATCTTCTTGACCGAAGTTTTCTTCTTCAGCATTCCTTAGTGTGGCCAGATAGAACAAGTACCTGCAGATTATAAATTTCTATTTTTTGTACCCATGGTTAAATGGGTCCTGCTAGGTTAGTTTTCTAAACCTCTGTTCCTCATATATTTGGATAATCATCATATTGATCACCAACAGTCATATTCATGCATGTAACTAATTTAGATAATACATTTTGAGATGCATGATGGTGAGTGTGTGTAAGATTTGCCATTTTAATAAAAACACTCTTTTTCTTTGATGGTTTCATCATTTGCTTGGTTATGTGCACAGGGTTTAAATGTTCACAGAGTGAGAATCAACTCTACGATTTATTTGTATCTGGTTGATTCATGAAGGTGATCAGTTTCTACAAATCATTAAGATACTCTTGTAGAACTGATCATACTCTGTGAGTTATCAAACACTTGGAACATAGGTTTGTACATACATATTAACCCATCAACAAAGATTACTTCTCATAAAATTAATTTAACCTGTGATGCTCTTATGACCCATTTCAGATTTCGTTCAAGATGTCATCTTCAACCTAAAACTTGGATGGAGAGAAAGTTTATAAGAATTTGAGTTTCCATCCTCAATATACTTTCTCTCATCACCGTTTTAGGTAGATTATGATTCCTTGAAAGAATACTGCTATAGTTCATAAGGAGGTGCAACATGATGTACACGATTATATTAGTGAGGAACCGTACCTTTCTGCTGTCAGTTTCTTGACAGTCATTTATCTTAGATATACTGAGGTTAAGCATTGATGTGCATAATTTCTCATTAGCTCCTGACAGCTTGTTGCTCCAGTTGACCTTAAATCAATCAGTCGTGGTCTTGAAGATGCAAGCTAAGATAGTCTCAACATCTTTAGTTCTTAGACATCCTTAAGTTTACAAGGTTTACATTCAGTTGCTGGTTGGCCAGACACATGTTTGAGAAGTTCTTCTTTCTTCTCTGGATAAACATTTCTTAGCATGTATGGCCTTTTCATCTTTTCAGGCTGGTGGATGTTTGACTCTTTTCTGTTGATGTCTCTTGAGCTTTCTAGCCTGGTCTTCAAACTACAAGATTGACCGCGAGCAAGGATTGGTCTTAATGATATGGCAATCAAACACATGGACCAATCTGAGCAGCTTCAGGTGTATATACACATTTACCTGTACACAATATTTTCAACGTGTGAGCTCATCTGCATACAACAAGTGACTTACTACTAAACTAAGTTTAGAATAATGTTTATGCCTGGGATCAGACTCAAAGCGATTAGCTTTTGAATATAGCATGAGAACCTGCTCTGATACCAATTGTTAGTTCCTAGTAGGCACAATAGATCTAGAAGGGGGGGTTGAATAGATCCTTTTTAATTTCAAATACTTTTCTGGTTTATTTTGTATTGCTAATGATTTAGCATATGACAAATATAAGAATCTTTTCAAGCACAGTGGAATAAGTAAAAGATCCCCTTCATTGATATATTCATAATCATACATACATTGTTCGTAGATTTAGTTCAGTGTTAAGCAATTAAAACATACATAGCAGTTAAATTACATAATGTAAATGACATAAAGTAAAAGACACAAGGGGTTTTAAGTGGTTCAGAGACTCAAGCTCCTAATCCACTCTTCTGCTTTCAACTAGCAGGATTTCTACTAAGGGATGGAAGCACTGTAAGACCCCAAATTATTAATAAATGAAATTTAATTTCCTCTATTTATCATTTTGAAATAGTAAGGGTTGATTTGATTAATGTGGTTAGTTATGGGTAAAATGCGCAAATATTTTAAATAAGCAAGGGGTTATAAAATATTCATTTTTTTATCGGAGAATATTCGTTTGGTCGTGGAATATTCTTGTTGTCGGGAATATTAAATGCAATACTATGACCTTGTGTGGGCCCCATAACTGAAAGCGATTGGATGAAGAAAGCGACAAGTATAAGTTGTTTATAAATAACTTGGGCGTAGTTATTACTGATTATCTTGTTGGAATACCGATTGGTTAAAACACAGTATTACTCGTTGTTAGACAAGAAGCATTGCGGTATTGCACCAATTATTGATTCTTACGTGAAGGCACTACTCAATAATTATTACAGTAATTCTTTATTCATTATTTTATTTTATTGATTCACTAATTGTTGCGTTGATATTTTATATTACCGTTGTTTCAATAATTGTCACTACACAGTATTTTCCATTATCGAAGCAATAATTCATATTATCTGTGAGACCCCAGATTTTATGAATAAAGATTTAATTTTCTCGATATATATTTTTTTATTATGGTGTGAATTTGATATAATGTTATATTTGTGGATAGTATTTATAAATTTTGCAAAGTATGCAAATTGTCATATTATATTCGATTGGTCAGGGAATATTTGTTTTATCAGGGAATATTCGTGCAACAGCACAATCATTGGTGGACCCCACAACGGAATTATTGTCTGATTGAGAAAATGACAAATATTTTTATGAGAATAACGGCGGAAGTTTTACCGTTAATACTGTTGAACTACTCGGTAGTAAAAGTATAGTAATACACGTGGTTGCGTGGTTGCATAGTAGCACATGGTATTGATTATTGATGCTTATGTGAAAAGTCACTCAGTTTTGTTTTATTGGTATTATTAATGTAATAAAACAGAAAAACTTTTTATATAAAACAGAATACTTTTATAAAGTTATTCAATAAATAGAATATATTATATTTTATTATGCATAGTGTTGCATAGTAAATTTTTTTTATATAAAACATAATACTTTTATAAAGTTATCTGTTTTATTAGACAATAATTAGAATATATTATATTTTATTATGCATAGTATTTGCATAGTGCCTGCATAGTGTTTGCATAGTAAAATCTTTTATAAAGTTATTCGTTTTATTAGATTATAAATATAATATATTATATTTTATTTAAAAGATTTTACTTTAAATATGGATTGTCAGATTAAAGTAAATCAATCTGGACCGTTCATGAGTTAGTTACTATGCAGTCCATTTTTCTATAAATAGAAGCTCATTCCTTCATTATTTCTTACGAATTCACTAAAACTCTAGAGAGATAAACTATAGAGAGAAAGAAGAAAGTATTCTGCTACTTCACTACTTATATATCCGAAGATTTTCTTCTTAAGGTAGGGAATATTATTTGTTGTACTTTCGTAAGGGGTGTTATTCTTTTATATTCATGAGAGAACTTACATTTTTCCATTCTTTATTATTACATTGGAATAACTTTTATACGCTGTGCTACCCTATACTTGGTGACATTCTTTCTATTATTCCGTCTTTATTATTACGTTGGAATATCACATGCATGCGTTTTCTGTGGGACGATTAAAATCTTTATTATTTTGTTGGAATATCCTATTCATGCTTTTACCTTGGGACCAATTTCCGCTCTTTATTATTATTCATTGGAATATCACATGCATGCGTTTCTGTGGGACTGATTAAAATCCTTATTAGTATTACGTTGAATAACTTTGTCTATCTAAGTACCGCATACATGGTGATTTCTTTTGTTATTCCATTCTTTATTATACTCGGTTGGTTAAAGTTTTAACTTCTATACTCCATGAAATTAGTGGAATATCCTTCATAATCAAGCGCTTCATCCAAAGATTTTTTCATGGAAATATTCTTACGAGCATTCTTGAATTTTACTCTACAAAGCAGTATCATGTTGATAATTTGGACGTTATTGGTTCTTGGACAAATTAATTCTTGAACTTGTTTTATTGAATTCTTATATCATTGTCATCATCCTCATATTTATAGTTTTTGAAAGTCATTTGTGGCCTGTAGTGCATAGATGGACTTGGTATGATTATGACCAGGGATTTTTCGGTCTAATCATGACCGTAATGTTACAAATGATGTGGTAAAAGTCCTCATTGGCCCGTAGTGCATTGATGGACAGTTGTTGGCATGATCATGACCATTAATGAATACACAAATATTCTTGGCCCGTAGTGCATGGATAATTGTGGTCGTGATACTAAAGAATATCCTTGGCCGTAGTGCAGGGGTGATTCGATGATGTGGATTATTTATTAAAATTTGAGTCCCAATGATAAAAGTCATGAAAAACCTTTTAAATCATAAAAGATAGTAGATTTTATTCTCTACTTGACTCTTTTAATGGATTGCTTGTTCACGCAGTTAAACTTGATGTTTGTTATATTGTATCGGTTTAACATCATTTAAGGCTAATGATAATTTATTCTCGCATTATCTTAGTCATAATATTTCTTCTTGGGCTAGTTGAGCTCACCCTTTCTTTTCACCGTTCTCTTGAGTGAAATGAGAATATAAATTTGGAACTAGTGGGAACAGCAGTGATAGTCCTAGATGTTTGCATTAGTAGTCCTCACTATTCGTGAAATAGTGTGATAATAATTGTAATGAGGACTCCTGTTGAGTTTTTATACTCTCTAGTAGACAATATTTGTATTCAAACTCACAGTTTATGTTTTTTCGTATTGTACACGACAGTTGTATATTTAAGTTGTATTTGAATTTTGTATCTTGTATCTGGCGACCCAAGATTGGTGATGTATACTTAATTTTGGGGGCGTCACAGTTGGTATCAAAGCTTAGGGATATGATCCCTAGCTGAGATATGAGACAAGAACTAGGAGGGGAGAGGCGGGGAATTCCTTCGCTAGTATGACCTACCTAAGTTTATTTAGTATTTATTTGGTTAGTTAGAGTATAGGGATAATATGTGATATGTTAATTAACCCTGGTTTTGTGGCAGTATTTGAAAATGACATCCGAGAATGTTGAGAATAGCAATGGAGCACATGAGACCGTGGAGACACCTCTAATTACCAACCAAGATAATGTGATTAGAGATATCCATTTTGTGATTGAGGAATTAAAAGTTGCACTCAAGCTAGTCGCAAAGGTAGCAACTGCGAGTGAGGAAGAAGAGGAACCTAAGGAGGATTTATTAGAAGAATTTATTGATCAAAATGTAGAATTACAAAATCGTATTTATGAGTTAGAAGAGCAGGCTGAAGAACGGAAGGCGATCGTGGAGCAAAGGAATGTAACAATTCAAAATTGTATTACTCGATGTGCGATAATTTGAACAGAGCGCTCTTTGGCGAGTATATACGATATTAAAGTCGAATCGAGAATTCAAATGTCAAGGTATGAATCGAAAGAAGAAACAATCGAACGAGTAAGAATGAAAGATGCATGGGTAAAAGCCACACGACGCGTTGATATTGTGGAAAGAAAAGTCCGATCCAAGAAAGCTAAAATAGATGATATGTATTTCTCTTTTTCGACAGGAATTGGGAGAACCAAACATCGAGTTTTGAATTACCCTATACATTGCGGTCAACCCCAATTCGATATGGATCGAAGGTTAATGATTCAGATCATGGAGCAGGAGTACGATGAAGCAGTTGAGGGTGGAATATGCCCTATAGCGAAAGTCAATTCCAGTGGTAATGATGACACCAAAGACTGTCCCGAACAAGTCAAATTCGGTAGTTTAAGGGAGAGCGTTTTTCGTAACGAGGAATCGAACGAAGTTATCACGGGTTAGTTAATTATAAATTCTTACGAGTCTATGCCTTATTAGATATCGGTTCTACCCATTATTTTATCTCTCTTGCTTGCGCTCAACGTTTAAATTTGACTTCGGAGAAATTAGACTTTGACTTGTCAGTTGAAACTCCGTTAGGAGAAACCTTCATTACATGTTCTTTCCAAGTCTTGGATGAGAGTCACAGTTTTGAATGATATTTCTATTGTTAATTTTATGACGTATTCTTGAAGACTTCTTAGCCTACCCCTAGAGCGTGAAATCAAATTTTGTATTGACCCCAGTACAAAACCCATTTCTTAAACCCTCAAATATTTCTTCAACTAAAATGAACGTAACATGCGCCAAAGACGTTGGCTCGAGCTGTTGAAGATTACGATCGTACCATGCAATATCATCGTAGAAGTGCGAACATGGTAGCTGACGCGTTGAGTAAAAGATCGTATGCGGTTACAAGTGCGAATATACGAACCCACGTGAAGATAACGAATATACGATTAGAATCGACTTTAATCGATAAAGTTAAAGCCGTTTAAGCTACATACTCAGAGCTGATGAATGTGAAGAAGATGGTTCAAGAGGGTGTTATTCTAGAAGCAAGAATCGACGAAGAGAAGAAATCTCAACCCTCGATTTAATTGGCCCATTTTAAATCCTCGATGAAGTAGGAATTGTGGCCTATAGACTCGTTTTACGGCCAAGTATGTTGCGTATCGATGTTACGTAAATATGTGGACGACCCGAACCACATTATTAATTTAGAACCAGACGAGATAGCAGAAGATTTAAAGTATGAGGAGATACGTGTTAAAATCTTGGATAAGAAGGATCGTATTCAACACTCAAAGGTTATACCTCAAGAGTTAGAATTTGAAGTGAAGTCAAGGTATCCTCGCCTCTTCGGCATACCAAGTACGTACGTAAATTTCGAGGGCGAAATTTCATAAGGAAGGGAGATTGTGAGACCCCAGATTTTATGAATAAAGATTTAATTTTCTCGATATTTTTTTTTATTATGGTGTGAATTTGATATAATGTTATAGTTGTGGATAATATTTATAAATTTTGCAAAGTATACAAGTTGTCATATTATATTCGATTGGTCGGGGAATATTTGTTTTATCAGGGAATATTCGTGCAACAGCACAATCATTGGTGGACCCCACAACGGAATTATTGTCTGATTGAGAAAACGACAAAAATATTTTTATGAGAATAACGAGGGAAGTTTTACCGTTAATACTGTTGAACTACTCGGTAGTAAAAGTACAGTAATACGCGTGGTTGCGTGGTTGCATAGTAGCACATGGTATTGATTATTGATGCTTATGTGATAAGTCACTCAGTTTTGTTTTATTGGTATTATTAATGTAATAAAACAGAAAAACTTTTTATATAAAACAGAATACTTTTATAAAGTTATTCAATAAATAGAATATATTATATTTAATTATGCATAGTGTTGCATAGTGCCTGCATAGTGTTTTGTATAGTAAATTTTTTTTTTATATAAAACATAATACTTTAATAAAGTTATCTGTTTTATTAGACAATAATTAGAATATATTATATTTTATTATGCATAGTATTTGCATAGTGCTACTGCATAGTATTTGCATAGTAAAATCTTTTATAAAGTTATTCGTTTTATTAGATTATAAATATAATATATTATATTTTATTTAAAAGATTTTAGTTTAAATATGGACCGTCAGATTAAAGTAAATCAATCTGGACCGTTTCATGAGTTAATTCTTATGCGATCCATTTTTCTATAAATAGAAGCTCATTCCTTCATTATTTCTTATTTAATTCACTAAAACTCTACAGAGATAAACTATAGAGAGAAAGAAGAAAGTATTCTCGCTACTTCACTACTTATATATCCAAAGACTCTTTTCTTCTTAAGGTAGGGAATATTATTTGTTGTACTTCGTCGTAAGGGGTGTTATTCTTTTGTATTCATGAAGAGAACTTCATTATTCCATTCTTTATTATTACATTGGAATAACTCAGATGTATCATGAGCTACCCTATACTTGGTGACATTCTTCTATTATTCCGTCTTTATTATTCTATTGGAATATCTCAGATGTGAGTTTTACTGTGGGACTCGATTCCGTCTTTATTATTCTCGTTGGAATATCCTGCTCAGACATTTTACGTGGGACCTGGTTCCGTCTTTATTATTATTCTTTGAATATCACGTCTCATGCGCTTTTACTATTTGGACCGATTCCATCCTTATTAGTATTCATTGGAATAACTCGCTCATGCATCGGCACCGCATGCATGGTGATTTCTTTTGTTATTCCATTCTTTATTATACTCAGTTGGTTAAAGTTTTAACTTCTATACTCCATGAAATTAGTGGAATATCCTTCATAATTGCGCTTCATCCAGTATTTTTTCATGGAAATATTCTTCTGAGCATTCTTGAATTTTACTCTACAAAGCAGTATCATGTTGATAATTTGGACGTTATTGGTTCTTGGACAAATTAATTCTTGAACTTGTTTTATTGAATTCTTATATCATTGTCATCATCCTCATATTTATAGTTTTTGAAAGTCATTTGTGGCCTGTAGTGCATAGATGGACTTGGTATGATTATGACCAGGATTATTGGCCTAATCATGGCCCGTAATGTTACAAATGATGTGGTAAAAGTCCTCATTGGCCCGTAGTGCATTGATGGATAGTTGTTGGCATGATCATGACCATTAATGAATACACAAATATTCTTGGCCCGTAGTGCATGGATAATTGTGGTCGTGATACTAAAGAATATCCTTGGCCGTAGTGCAGGGGTGATTCGATGATGTGGATTATTTATTAAGCTGAGTCTCAGCGATAAAAGTGATGAAAAACCTTTTAAATCATAAAAGATAGTAGATTTTAAGGCTAATGATAATTTATTCTGCATTATCTTAGTCATAATATTTCTTACTGGGCTAGTTGAGCTCACCCTTTCTTTCACTGTTCTCTTCAAGAAATGAGAATATAGCTGGAACTAGTCGGGGAACAGAGTGATAGTCCTAGATGTTTGCATTAGTAGTCCTCACTATTCTGTGAAATAGTGTGATAATAATTGTAATGAGGACTCCTTTTTTGTTTTTATACTCTCTAGTAGACAATATTTGTATTCAAACTCACAGTTTATGTTTTGTCGTATTGTACACGACAGTTGTATATTTAAGTTGTATTTGAATTTTGTACCTTGTATCTGGCGACCCAAGATGGGTGATGTATACTTAATTTTGGGGGCGTCACAGTTGGTATCAAAGATTAGGGATATGATCTCTGGCTGAGATGTGAGACAAGAACTAGGAGGGGAGAGACGGGGAATTCCTTCGCTAGTATGACCTTCCTAAGTTTATTTGGTATTTATTTGGTCGGTCAGAGTATAGGGATAATATGTGATATGTTAATTAAACCTTGTTTTGTGGCAGTATTTGAAAATGACATCCGAGATTGTTGAGAATAGCAATGGAGCACATGAGATCGTGGAGACACCTCTAATTACCAACCAAGATAATGTGATTAGAGATATCCATGTGGTGATTGAGGAATTAAAAGTTGCACTCAAGCTAGTCGCAAAGGTAGCAACTGCGAGTGAGGAAGAAGAGGAACCTGAGGAGGATTTATTAGAAGAACTTATTGATCAAAATGTAGAATTACAAAATCGTATTTATGAGTTAGAAGAGCAGGCTGAAGAACGGAAGGCGGTCGTGGAGCAAAGGAATGTAACAATTAAAAATTGTATTACCCGATGTGCGATAGCTAAACAGGAGCGCTCTTTGGCAGAGTATACGATATTAAAGCTGGAATCTGAGAATTCAAATGTCAAGGCGCAGCTGAAAGAAGAAACAACTAAATGAGTGAGAATGAAAGATGCATGGGTAAAAGCCATACGACGCGTTGATATTGTGGAAAGAAAAGTCCGATCCAAGAAAGCTAAAATAGATGATATGTATTTCTCTTTTTTGACAGCAATTGGGAGAACCCAGCATCGAGTTTTGAATTACCCTATACATTGCGGTTAACCCCAATTCGATATGGATCAAGGTTAATGATTGATTATGGAGCGAGAGTAGACGAAGCGGTTGAGGGTGGAATATGCCCTATAGCGAAAAGTCAATTCCAAGTGGTAATGATGACACCAAAGACCGTGTCGAAAAAGTCAAATTCAGTAGTTTAAGGGAGAGCGTTTTTCGTAACGAGGAATTGAACGAAGTTATCACGGGTTAGTTAATTATAAATTCTTGCGAGTCTATGCCTTATTAGATACAGGTTCTACCCATTATTTTATCTCTCTTGCTTGCGCTCAACGTTTAAATTTGACTCCGGAGAAATTAGACTTTGACTTGTCAGTTGAAACTCCGTTAGGAGAAACCTTCATTACATGTGCTATCCATGTCTTGGATGAGAGTCATAGTTTTGAATGATATTTCTATTGTTAATTTCATGACGTATTCTTGAAGACTTCTTAGCCTAACCCTAGAGCGTGAAATCTAATTTTGTATTGACCCCAGTACAAAACCCATTTCTTATACCCTCAAATATTTCTTCAACTAAAATGAACGTAATATGCGCCAAAGACGTTGGCTCGAGCCGTTGAAGATTACGATCGTACCATGCAATATCATCATAGAAGTGCGAACGTGGTAGCTGACGCGTTGAGTAGAAGATCATATGCGATTACAAGTGCGAATATATGAACCCACGTGAAGATAACGAATATACGATTAGAATCGACTTTAATCGATAAAGTTAAAGTCGTCCAAGCTACATACTCAGAGCTGATGAATGTTAAGAAGATGGTTCAAGAGGGCGTTATTCTAGAAGCAAGAATCGACGAAGAGAGGAAATCTCAACCCTCGATTTAATTGGCCCATTTTATTATATTATTATAATATAATAATGATGATATTTTTTATAATGAATGTGGGATATATGAGTATATGAGGAGGAAGAGTATTTTTGTTGTAAAAGTTGTTTAAAACATCTTAAACATGTCGGTGGACCCCATTTCTTGACTGGAATTTTATTATAGCTTTAAAATCTAATAGTTTGTGGATTTGGCCAATTTACATTTGGAATTTGGAAAAACTTTTTTCTGCAAAGTTGTAGATAATAGAATTTCCTATGGAAAGACATAAGGTTCAAATTTTTCTGACAAAAGGGCTATTTATTATGAATTATTGAAGTTCCAAAGTTCCGAAGTTTTAATTATTTTTTTCAAAGAAAACGTTTTTGGTGACTTAAGTGGGTCTAGCATGTGACATTAATGGCTGAATTCAGATCTACAAAGGTTCGCGTAGGAAACTTAATAATATATATTAATATTATATTAAATTTTCTGCTTTGGTGTTCTAAGCATTTTCTTATAAATAGGGTGATTAGGTTAGAATTGAAAATTACACCAGAAACTAAAGTTTTCTCTCTCTTTCTCTCTCGATATATTGAGCGTATTTTTGTGAGTATTTTAGTACTTTAAGTATTGTTATACGGTGCAAGTTCTTTCAGCACTATATCCAGTATTCCAGTCAGAAGTACTATCCTTTTGAGGTAAGGGGTGTTATTTTCTTCTTAAATGATATTATTTTCTTCAATATCATTATGCCGAAATATTGGTTTGAACTTTTTTATCAAATTTGGAACTTTTTGTGTCGGGGTTACTGTGACGCCCCCAAAATAGGTATACATCACCTATTCTGAGTTGTCAATACATGGTACAGAAACAACTACAACTTTATTATTACAACAAGAAAGCGTGAGTTTGAATACAAATATTATCTTCTGCATAATATCTATACTCAAATAAATCCTCATCACATTTATTGATACATTATTTTACAAAAATGGTGAGGACTACTAAACAATCCTTTCTAAAACCTTCATTACATACCCAGAGCTACGTACTCGCTTATATTCTCGCCTCACGAGAAAAATGGAACAAAAGGAAAAGGGTGAGCTCAACTAGCTTTCAAGAAGAATATTATGACTAAGATAATATACAACAAATTATCGTTAGTCTTCAACAGGAAAAATCTAATAGAATACAATAGACAACAAATTTTAAATCAATATTCGCAATGAAATAATAATTCATTAGAAGAGTTAAGTAGAGAATGCAAACTACTATCTTCTATGTATGAATTTTAAAGTTCATCGTCTCATCTTTTATCCTCAGTAACATCAATCAATATACATCCGGAATCAAATATTCATCTTTGCACTACTGAGCCAAAGATATTCATCGATTGGTCATGTTCATTTAAACACTGCTCATCTTTGCACCACGGCCAAAGATATTCTTCGAAATCATTCATCTTTTCACTACAGTGCCAAAGATATTCTTAAGAAATCATTCATCTTTTGCACTTACTGCCAAAGATATTCCATAATATCATCATTTAAGACCGAGGATGATGAAAAAATATTTTTTTTAAAGAAACGAATCCAAAGGAAACAAAATGACAAGGATTAAGGATTAAGGATTCGTACTTGGTTTTATCCACGTCCAAAAATACCTCAAAAATAATCATAGTGGTGTAAAATTCAAGAATGATCAAAACATGGATACAATCGAAAGTTAGTATCCGAATAGATGTTTTAGACGAAAAGAAGAAATTTTATTTTTCGGTGAATAAGTAAGTATCACGTGAATAGTGTCAGATATCGTGAATAGTCTCAGATATCGTGAATAGTAACTTCGACACCAAAAGATAGAAATTCCACAAAACATCCTCACGCTTCGTGAATAAGAACTCGTGAATAGTAACTCATGAATAGTAATCGTGAATAGTAAACCCGATATGAAAAAAGTTCCAAATTTGATAAAACTTCAGATCAACATTTCAAATTATAATGATATTGAAGAAATAATATCATTACTTAAAAAAAAATAATATCCCTTACCTCGAAAGATCAAGATTTTAAAAAAAAAACCTGGGATATAGGCTATGACTTGGACTTGCACCAGTATAGCAATACTCAAAGTATACTCAAAATACTCACAAGAATACGCCGATAATATAGAGAGAGAAAACTTGATTTACGGTGTGATTTTCAATTCTAACCCAAGACCCTATTTATAGGAAAATGCTTTAACACCAAAGTTAGAAAATTTAATAAAATATTAATATATAATTATTAAATTCCTACGCACCCAAAATCTGATTCAAACCATCAGCCACCAAGAGTGACTCACCTTGCCTAACTCAAAAAAAACGTTTTTCTTATTAAAAATATTTAAAACTTCAAAAATTAATTATTTCTGAGCTTCAGAACTTCAATAATTCACAATAAATAGCCCTTTTGTCAGAAAATTCGAATCTCATGAGTTTTATAGGAAATTCAATTCTCTACAACTTTACAGAAGAAAGTTTTCCAAATTCCAATCAGAAATTGACCGAAATCCACAAACGGACGATTTTACTGTGCTATAATCAAATTTCAAATCAATAAATGGGGTCCCAGAGACATGTTTAACATGTTTTAAACATTTATTGAAACAAAATACTCTTCCTCCTCAGATACTCATATATCCCACATTCGTTGTAAAAATATCACCGTTAATATATTATTAAAATAATATATTTAAATGAATTATTTTATCAGAAAAAGATAAAATATTAATTTTCAACAATTGTCATTTTAAAATTTTCTCCATCTATATCCACATAAAATCAATATTTTCCTTATCATATAAATCAATAATTAATTATTCACAAATAATATTACAGAATCACAATATTGACAACCAAGCAGTTCCCAGGAAAGAGGGGCTTTCCAATAAGAATTTCTTCTTACTGGCGCGCAATTAGGTGACCAAACCTCTCCTTAGACAGAACTTTCTAGACATTGCCAATAATGTTATCTAATAATATTATTCAGATAATATGAATTATTGCTTCGATAATGAAAAATACTGTGTAATGACAATTATTGAAACAAAAGCAATATAAAATATCAACGCAAAGAATTATTAACTCAATAAAATAATTGAGCGAAGAATTATCGTAACCATTATTGAGTAGTGCCTTCACGTAAGAATCAATAATTGGTGCAATACTGGTGCTTCTTGTTCAACAACGCAGTATTAGTGTGTTTTAACCACCGGGTATTCCAACAAAGATAATTCTGTGAATAACTACGCCAATTATTTAAAACAACTTATATTTGTCGTTTTCTTCATCCAATCGCTTTCGTTATGGGTCCACACATGGTCGCTAGCTGTCGTCATTTACGAATATTCCTCGACAAAGATTTAATATTCCACGACCAAACGAATATTCCCCGACGATAATGAATATTTTATAACCACTTGCTTATTTTGAAATATTTGCGTATTTAACCCTTAACTATCCATATTAATCAAATCAACCCTTACTATTTCAAAATAATAAATAAAGGAAATTCCTTTTTATTTAAAATTTGGGGTCTTACAACCCCCTCCTTATGAAATTTTGTCCTCGAAATTGACGACGACGCACGGGTGTTTGAAAAGGTGAGGATACCTCGCTTTCATTTCCGTTTCCAATTTCCCTGGTCATTTCCTCTATAGCATGATTCCTCCACAAAACTTTAACTTGTGGTATGACCTTTCATGCGTGGGACATGCTCCTTCCTATCCAAGATCTTGACAGGTACCTCCTCATACGTTAAGTCTTCGGCTATCTCGTCCGGTTCTAACTCAATAACGTGGTTCGGGTCTTTCACATATTTACGAAGTACAGATATGTGAAACACATTATGAACACGAGACATACTTGGAGGTAACACAAGTCTAAAGGCTACATTTCCTACTCGGTAAAGAATTTGAAATGGACCGATAAATCGTGGATTGAGCTTTCCTCTCTTCCCAAATCTTGTAACTCCCTTCCATGGAGCAACTCGCAACAATACATGATCCCCTACATTAAATTCCACGTCCTTTCGATGAAGATCCGCATAACTCTTTTGTCGATCTTGTGCCATTTGTATACGTTGTCGAATCATTAGTCATACGTACTAACTCGGGTCCCAACAATGTTGCTTCACCCACCTCATCCCAACATATTGGAGAGCGACACTTTCGTCCATATAATGCTTCAAATGGAGCCACACCTATACTTGCCTGATAACTGTTGTTGTAGGAGAATTCCACCAATGGTAAATACTTATCCCAGCGCCTTGAAGTCTAGGACATGAGTCTTAATAAATCTTCAAGAGTTTGAATAGTCCTCTCTCGATTGTCCGTCCGTTTGGGGATGGTATGTCGAACTAAATCGCAAATCCGTGCCCATAGCTTTTTTGCAAGCTAACCCAAAATCTTGAAGTGAATCTTGGGTCACGATCCAAACTATGGATACTGAGCATGCCATGCAACCTCACAATCTAATTCACGACATACTAGCAAGACATTCAAGGAATAAGTCTCCGTGATCGGCAAGAAATGAGCGAGACTTGGTTAATCTATCAACAATAACCCAAATAGCATTGATGCCTTGAGAAACCGTAGGAAGACCCGTAATGAAATCCATAGTAATGTGTTCCCACTTCCATTAGGAATCTCAAGTGGTTGCAACGGACCCTTAGGTACAAGATGCTCCGCCTTTACACGTTGGCAAGTTAAACACATCGAGATAAACTTTGCAATCTCTCTCTTCATATTGTTCCACCAAAATGTATGTCAAGATCACGATACATTTTAGTACTTCCGAGGATGGATTGCAAATGGCGATTGTGTGCCTCCATCATAATCTTGTACTTCAAATCAGTCGTTAGGAACACAAAGTCTAGAGTGGACTCAAGTATTCCTTCTTCATCAATTCTCGCTCGAATAGCTCCTTCTTGTACTTTCTTTCTTCATCATACATCGATTTCCGGCCGGTGGCTTGAGCAACCTTAACTTTTTCTATTAAAGTTGGTTCTACGCGTATACTTGACATCATCACACTCGTTCCCGCATATGATCTTCTACTCAACGCGTCAGCTACCACGTTTGCTTTACCAGGATGGTATTGAATAGTGTGGTCGTAGTCTTTCAATAGCTCGAGCCAACGTCGCTGCCGCATGTTGAGTTCTTTTTGAGTGAAGAAATATTTAAGGCTTTTATGGTCTGAATATATCTCCACTTTCTCCCCATATAGATAGTGCCTCCATATTTTTAGCTTGAAACGATCACGCTAACTCTAGATCATGAGTAGGATAATTCCTCTCATACTCTTTAAGTTGTCGCGAGGCATAGGCTATGACTTTCCCACGTTGCATGAGAACACATCCTAACCCTTTGCATGAAGCATCACTGTAGATAACAAATCCATCCGAACCAGATGGTATTGTTAGAATTGGTGCCGAAATAAGTCTCCTCTTAAGCTCTTGGAAACTTTTCTCGCATTCTTCGCTCCAAACGAATTTTGTATCCTTCCGAGTTAATTTGAGTTAATAGAGTAGCGATTCGAGAAAACCCTTCCACGAATCTCCGATAATAACCAAATAAGCCCAAAAGCTACGTGACTTCATCACCGACTTGGTTGCTCCTAACTTTTCAGATTGCTTCAATCTTCACGGATCAACAGATACTCCATGTTTCGACACCACGCGTGCCAAGGAATGCTACTTCCTCAAGCCGTAACTCGCATTTCTTCAATTTGGCATATAGTTGGTTTTCACGAAGCTTTTGGAGTACCACTTCAAATGGTGCTCATGATCTTCACGGCTTTTGGAATATATGAGGATGTCATCAATAAAGACAACAACGAATTGATCCAAATATTCCTTGAATACTGGTTCATCATATCCATGAAAGCCGCAGGAGCATTAGTTAGTCCGAAAGACATGACTAAGAATTCATAATGCCCATACCGAGTTCAAGGCGTCTTTGAATATCCTCGATTCTAATCTTGGTGATGATATCCGTAAGCTAAGATCGATTTTTGAAAAGAATTGTGCCCTCTCAGAATCGGTCAAACAAGTCATCAATACGAGGTAGAGGATACCTATTCTTGATGGTGACATGGTTCAATTCCGATAGTCAATACAAAGTCGCATACTCCCGTCTTTTCTTCTTTATAAATAAAACAGAGCACCCCAAGGAGATGTACTAGGACGAATGAAACCGATGTCCAACAATTCCTCGTAGTTGGACCTTTAACTCCCGAAGTTCAATAGAGCCATTCGATATGGGGTTTTAGAAATGGGCTTTGTACCGGTTCAAGATCAATAAAGAATTCAACTTCACGCTCGGGGTAGACCGGAAGTTCTTTGGGAAATACGTCGGGAAAGTCAATAACAACAGAATATTATTCAAATTTGATGTGTCTTTATTCAAATCCATAACATGGGCTAAGAAAGCTTGACATCCGCTTTTTAATAAACGAATAGCTTTATGATTAGATATGACAAATGATCGATTTTAATGGTTTAGTTGCTTGAATTGCATAAACAGTTGGTTAGGAATATGAAAACCAACAACCTTACGAAAACAATCAATTTTGGCATGATGAGTAGTTAACCAATCAATCCCTAAAATCACATCAAAAGCAAGTATCTTTAAATAGATAAGGTCAACAGGTAAGGTAATGGTGCCAACTTGAATCAAACAAGACTTATAAACAGTGGATGTGATGAAAGTTTCTCCTAACGGAGTTTCCACAGATAGGTCAAAGTCTAATTTCTCCGGAGTCAAGTTTAAACGTTGAGCGCAAGTAAGAGAGATAAAAGAATGGGTAGAACCGATATCTAGTAAGGTATATACTTTGCAAGAATTTATAATTAACTAACCGTGCTAACTTCGTTCGGGTTCTTGATTTAATGAAGTCACGACAAACGCTTCTTCCAAGAACCGTTGACTTTGACTTTTTCGGGACATCCTTTTGAGTCACCATTCTCACCGGATCGGGTTTCGATATCGCATAATCTTGAGCGATATGTCCTTCTTTTCCACAATTATAGCATACCTTAAACTGCTGTTGTGGGGCGCTTGGGTTGATATGTCCTCTTTCCCAAGATTTGTAACATATGACCGGTGGTCGTTCTCCTCCCTTAAAACTAGTTGCTACTGTAATCGACGTCTTCACATGGTCGTTGTTGAATCTCCTCTTTTAAAATCTCCTCCCGACTCGCTTCTTCTATTTTCATGGCCACGATTACCACCGGAGTGGTTACCGCTTTGTCTCAGTATTCTTCTTTCTCCATTTGGTTATCGTTATTCGATGATCGCTATCTTGAGTATGATCTCGGTTATGGTCCCTCGGTTGAACGTACTCGCGTTATCTCGCTTCTAACAACCGAGCCACATTGACAACATATCGAATAGAGAGAAAATTTATGAGAAATGAGATATCGACGTATGTCGGGTTTCAAACCTCTCGTAAACATCCGCGCCATACGCTCCTCATTCTCCACCAAATGAGGTGCAAACTCGGATAACTCCGCGAACTTCGCCAGATCTTTGGGACACCGCCATGTTATTCTCGCTTCTAGTCTAATAAACTCCACTTCCTTCATATAGCCGAATACTTTCGTGGAAATACTTGTCATTGAACTGCTTCAAACGTCTCTCTGGCGACATACGCCGAAAGTGCAATTTGGATGGGTACGCTTCACGATTCCCACCGAAGAATCGCTTCGCCACGGAACATAAAGGTGGCGAATGGAACTTTGTTCTCTCGTGCATCCCAAGACATCGAATATCTTGGTAATTTGTTTGACCCACGCTCGCTTTTTAATCGGATCCGGCTTTCCCTGCATTACGGTGGTCCCAACTTTGAATCGCTTGTTGTGACCACCCGTGAATTGCTATCATTTCCTCCTGTATTTTGAACACGAGTCTCCCTCGTTTGATTTTGCATGAATCGCAAAAAGCTTCTAAACATCCCTCGCTCATCATCTCTTTCGGTGGTGTTGTTCATGGGAGGAACATTGTCACTGTTGCACGTTCTCCTCGTTGGTGAGAGTACAGCATCTCCACGGTCTCATTTCCATTGTTAATATTCTCATCGACATTCTCAACATCGTCATAAAACAAGGGTTAATTAAGGAAATCAATATATCACATAATATCCCTATATACTTGACCAACTAACAAATAAGCTTTAGTAGGACACACTAGCGAAGGATTTACTCGCTCTCCCTCCTAGTTCTATTCCCCGATCTCCGCCAGAGATCATATCCCTAAGCTCGATACCAACCTGTGACCCTCATGGTGCTTCAACCACAAAGACCTCACAATGGTACTATCGGTTTTGCCACAGAAGCAGAGGCGGCCCCTACGGAGAGTCCGCGGTGCATCCCCCATCAACAGAAGTCACCAAACGAGAGGCTCGGGGCTCTTTACTTATAGCTCGATACTAAGCTGACGCCCCCAAAATAGGTATACATCACCTATTCGAAGTTGTCAATACATGGTACGAAACAACTACAACTTTATTATTACAACAAGAAATCGTGAGTTTGAATACAAATATTATCTTCTGATAATATCTATACTCAAATAAATCCTCATCACATTTATTGATACATTATTTTACAAAATGGTGAGGACTACTAAACAATCCTTTCTAAAACCTTCATTCCATACCCCGACTCGCACTCGCTTATATTCTCGCCTCCCCGAGAAAAATGGAACAAAAGGAAAAGGGTGAGCTCAACTAGCTCAATAAAGAATATTATGACTAAGATAATATACAACAAATTATCGTTAGTCTTCAACAGGAAAATCTAATAGAATACAATAGACAATAAATTTTAAATCAATATTCGCAATGAAATAATAATTCATTAGAAGAGTTAAGTAGAGAATGCAAACTACTATCTTCTATGTATGAATTTTAAAGTTCATCGCTCATCTTTTATCCCCGTAACATCAATCAATATACATCTCGAATCAAATATTCATCTTTGCACTACAGCCAAAGATATTCATCATTGGTCATGTTCATTTAAACACTTGTTCATCTTTTGACTACGGACCAAAGATATTCTTCAGAAATCATTCATCTTTGCACTACAAAGCCAAAGATATTCTTAAGAAATCATTCATCTTTGCACTACAAAAGCCAAAGATATTCCATAATATCATCATTTAAGATCGAGGATGATGAAAAAATATTTTTTAAAGAAACGAATCCGGTGAAACAAAATGACAAGGATTAAGGATTAAGGATTCGTACTTGGTTTTATCCACGCCCAAAAATACCTCAAAAAAATAATCATAGTGGTGTAAAATTCAAGAATGATCAAAACATGGATACAATCGAGTTAGTATCCGTAATAGATGTTTTGGATTTAAAAGAAGAAATTTTATTTTTCTATTGAATAAGACCAGATACGTGAATAGTCAGATATCGTGAATAAAGGCCGATACGTGAATAGTAACTCCAGACACCAAAAGATAGAAATTCCACAAAAAACATCATCACGCTTCACTTAATAGTACTTTCGTGAATAGTAACTCGTGAATAGTAACTCATGAATAAGAACTCGTGAATAGTAACCCGATATGAAAAAGTTCCAAATTTGATAAAACTTCAGATCAACATTTCAAAGATAATGATATTGAAGAAATAATATCATTACGAAAAAAAAATATCCCTTACCTCGAAAGATCAAGATTTTCAATTTAAACAGGATGGATATAGGCTATGACTTGGACTTGCACCGATAGCAATACTCAAAGTATACTCAAAATACTCACAAGAATACGCCGATAATATAGAGAGAGAAAACTTGATTTTCGGTGTGATTTTCAATTCTAACCTAAGACCCTATTTATAGGAAAACGCTTAGAACACCAAAGCGTAAAATTTAATAAAATATTAATATATAATTATTAAATTCCTACGCACCCAAAATCTGATTCAAACCATCAGCCACCAAGAGTGACTCACCTTGCCTAACTCAAAAAAAAAATGTTTTTCTTATTAAAATATTTAAAACTTCAAAATTAATTATTTTGAGCTTGTAACTTCAATAATTCACAATAAATAGCCCTTTTGTCAAAAAAATTCGAATCTCACGAGTTTTATAGGAAATTCAATTCTCTACAACTTTGCAGAAGAAAGTTTTTCCAAATTCCAATCGTAAATTGGACCAAATCCACAAACAGACGATTTTCTGTGCTATAATCAAATTTCATCAATAAATGGGGTCCACCGACATGTTTAACATGTTTTAAACATTTATTGCAACAAAAATACTCTTCCTCCTCAGATATACTCATATATCCCACATTCGTTGTAAAAATATCACCAAGTTAATATATTATTAAAATAATATATTTAAATGAATTATTTTATCGAGAAAAGATAAAATATTAATTTTCAACAATTGTCATTTTAAAAATTTTCTCCATCTATATCCACATAAAATCAATATTTTTCTCATCATATAAATCAATAATTAATTATTCACAAATAATATTACGTAATCACAATATTGACAACCGTGCGGTTCCTCAGAAAGAGGGGCTTTCCAATAAGAATTTCTTCTTCTTGGCGCGCAATTAGGTGACCAAACCTCTCCTTAGATGTAACTTTCTAGACATTGCCAATAATGTTATCTAATAATATTATTAGGATAATATGAATTATTGCTTCGATAATGAAAAATCTTGTGTAATGACAATTATTGAAACAACAAAGAATATAAAATATCAACGCAGCAGCAATTATTAACTCAATAAAATAATTTGAATAAAGAATTATCGTAACCATTATTGAGTAGTGCCTTCTTCACGTAAGAATCAATAATTGGTGCAATACTGGTAAAGCATCGTTCAACAACGCGTATTAGTGTGTTTTAACCACCGGGTATTCCAACAAGATTAATCTGTGAATAACTACGTAGTTATTTAAAAACAACTTATATTTGTCGTTTTCTTCATCCAATCGCTTTCGTTATGGGGTCCACACATGGTCGCGCCGTCGCATTTAATATTCCCGACAAGCATTTAATATTCCACGACCAAACTAATATTCCCAACGATAATGAATATTTTATAACCACTTGCTTATTTTAAAATATTTCATGTATTTAACCCTTAACTATCCACATTAATCAAATCAACCCTTACTATTTCAAAATAATAAATAAAGGAAATTCCTTTTATTTAAAAATTTTGAGGTCTTATGATTACATTATTCACGATACTAGCAATATTCACGATATCTACATTATTCACGAATCGACACTATTCACCAAAAATAAGATTTTCTTCTTTTTGTCCAAAATATCTATTATGGATACTAGCTTTGATTGTATCTATATTTTGATCATTCTTGAATTTTACTCCACTATGATTATTTATGAGGTATTTTTGGACTTGGAATAGCTAAAATACGAATCATTAATATTTATTCTTTTGTTTTACTGGATTCTTTTTCTTTAAAATATTTTTCATCATCCTCAGTCCTAAATGATGATATTACTGAATATCTTTTGCATGTAGTGCAAAGAAAGATGAATGATTTCTGATGAATATCTTTGGCCCGTAGTGCAAAGATGAACAGGTGTTTAGATGAACATGACCAACTGATGAATATCTTTGGCCTGTAGTGCAAAGATGAATATTTTATTCCAGATATATATTGATTGATGTTACAGGGATAAAAGATAGACGATGAACTTTTAAATTCATATATAGAAGATAGTAGATTTCATTCTCTACTTAACTTTTCTAATGAATTATTATTTCCGCTGCGAATATTGATTTAAAACTTGTTATCTATTGTATTCTATTAGATTTTTCCCTGTTGAAGACTAACGATAATTTGTTTTATATTATCTTAGTCATAATGTTCTTTACTGGGCTAGTTGAGCTCACCATTTTCCTTGTTGTTCCATTTTTTTTCTCAGGAGGCGAGAATGTAGTGAGTATTAGTCGGGGTGTGGAATGATGGTTCTAGTAGTCCTCACTATTTTGTAAAATAGTGTATTAATAATTGTAATGAGGACTTATTTGAGTGTGGATATTGTCTAGATGACAATATTTGTATTTAAACTCACTGTTTTTATGTTGTATTAATAAAGTTGTAGTTGTTTCTGTACCATGTATTTTGACAACTCAGAATGGGTGTTGTATACCTATTTTGGGGGTGTCACAGTTGGTATTAGAGCTTAGGAATATGATCTCTGGTGGAGATCGGGGAATAGAACTAGTAGGGGAGAGACGAGTAAATCCTTCGCTAGTGTGTCCTACCTAAGCTTATTTGTTGGTCGGTCATAATATAGGGGTATTATGTGATTTGTTAAATTGTTTAATTAACCCTTGTTTTATGACAGTATTTAAGAATGGCAGCTGAGAATATTAACGGTGGAGTTAATGAGACCGGGAGACGCCTGTACTCACCAACGAGGAGAACGTGCAACATGCTAGCAATGTTCCTCCTGTAAACAACACCACTGATCAGACAATGAACGACAGGATGTTTAGGAGCTTTTTGCAGTTCATGCAAAACCAAACGAGGGAGACTCATGTACAGAATACGGGTAGAAATGATAGCAACGCGCGGCTTGTCACAGCCAAGCAGTTCAAAGAGTTGGGACCACCAGAATTTATTGGAAAGCCGGATCCGATCAAGGCAGAGACGTGGGTTAAACAAATTACTAAGATATTCGATGTTTTGGGATGTACGGAGGAACAAAAGGTTCCATTCGCCACCTTTATGTTCCGTGGTCGAGGCGCGCATCTTGGTGGGAGTCTCGTGAAACGCATCTGACTGTCAGACTCAAAGATGTCTTGGGAAACGTTTCAGAAACTTTTCAACGAAAAATACTTTCCTGAAAATATTCGCCATATGAAGGAAGTAGAGTTTATTAGACTATAACAAAACAACATGACGGTGTCCCAATACGAGACGAAGTTCGCAGAGTTATCCAAGTTTGCACCTCATTTGGTAGAGAATGAGGAACGAATGACGAGGATGTTTCTGAGAGGTTTAAAACCTAGAGATTCGGCAATATCTTATCTCTCATAAATTTTCTTTATATTAGGATGTTGTCAGCGGAGGCTCAATTATTAGAGCGAGATAATGAAAGTACGTTCAACCAAGGGACCGTAACTGTGGTCATACCGGTGGCAGCGATCGTCTGAGCAATGAAAACCAATGGGGAGGAAAACATTCATTAAAAGCGGTAACCACTCTGGTGGTAATCGTGGCCGTATAAAAATAGAAAAGCGAGTCTGGGGAGATTTTAAAAGAGGAGATTCAACAATGACAATGTGAAGACGTCAAAGACCAAAGAAGAACTAGTTCCAAGTAGGAGAACGACCACCGGTCATATGCTATAAGTGCAGAAAAGAAGGACATATCAGCCCAAACTTCCCACAATAGTTTAAGGTATGTTATAACTGTGGAAATGAAGGACATATCGCTCGAGATTTCACCGTGAGTGAAACCAAGTCCAATGGGATGGTGACTCAAAAGGTCGTCCCGAGAAAAGTCAAAGTCAGCGGTTCGGAAGAAGCGTTTGTCGTGGATCGGTCAACACGCGAGGAACCCAAATGAGGTGATCACGGGTAAGCTAATAATAAATTCATGCGAAGTTTATACATTACTTGATACCGGTGCTACCCATTCATTTATCTCTCCTGCTTGTGCACAACGTTTAAACTTGACTCTGGAGAAATTAGACTTTGACCTATCTGTGGAAACTCCATTAGGAGAAACTTTCATCTCATCCACTGTTAATAAATCTTGTTTGATCCAAGTTGGCACCATCACATTACCTGTTGACCTTATCTCTTTAAAGATACTTGCATTTGACGTGATTTTAGGGACTGATTAGTTAACTACTCATCATGCCAAAATTGATTATTTTCGTAAGGTTGTTAGTTTTCATATTCCTAATCAACCCGTTGTTTGAATTCAAGCAACTAAACCATTAAAATCAATCATTGTCATATCAAGTTATAAAGCTATTCGTTTATTGAAAAATGGATGTCAAGCTTTCTTAGCCCATATTATGGATTTGAATAAAGACACGTCAGATTAGAATAATATTCCTGTTGTTATTGACTTTCCTGACGTATTTCCTGAAGAACTTCCCGGTCTACCCCCAGAACATGAAGTTGAATTCTTTATTAACCTTGAACCTGGTACAAAGCCCATTTCTAAAACCCCATATCGAATGGCTCCTATTGAACTTCAGGAGTTAAAGGTCCAACTACAGGAGTTGTTGGACATCGGTTTCATTCGTCCTAGTACATCTCCTTGGGGTGCTCCTATTTTATTTGTAAAGAAGAAAGACGAGAGTATGCGACTTTGTATCGATTACCGGGAATTAAACCATGTCACTATCAAGAATAGGTATCCGCTACCTCGCATTGATGACATGTTTGACCAGTTGTAAGGAGCACAATTCTTTTCAAAAATCGATCTTCGATTCGGATATCATCAAATTTGAAGGTTAAAACCGAGGATATTCCAAGACCGCTTTCGAACTCCTGAGACGGGCATTATAAATTCCTAGTCATGTCCTTTGGATTAACTAATGCTCCTGCGACTTTCATGGATATGATGAACCGAGTATTCAAGGATTATTTGGATCAGTTCGTTGTTGTCTTTATTGATGACATCCTCATATATTCCAAAAGCTGTGAAGATCATTAGGACCATTTGAAGATGGTACTGCAAAGGCTTTGGGATAACAAGCTATATGCCAAGCTGAAGAAATGCGAGTTCTGGCTTGAGGAAGTAGCATTCCTTGGGCACGTGGTGTCAAAACATGGAGTATCTGTTGACCCGGCGAAGATTGAAGAAATACAAAGTTGGGAGCAACCAAAATCGGTGACCGAAGTACGTAGCTTTTTGGGCTTAGCTGGTTATTATCGAAGATTTGTGGAAGGATTTTCTAGAATCGCTACTCCGTTAACTCAGCTGACTCGTAAAGATACAAAATTCGTATGGAGCGAGGAATGCGAGAAGAGTTTCCAAGATCTCAAGAGGAGACTCATTTTAAGACTGTTTCAACAATACCATCCGGTATGGATGGATTTGTTATCTACAACGATGCTTTAGGCAAAGGGTTAGGATGTGTTCTCATGCAACGTGGAAAAGTCATAGCCTATGCCTCGCGACAACTTAAAGAATATGAGAGGAATTATCCTACTCATGATCTAGAGTTATAAAGCAATAAGTTTTGCTGCGCTTAAAGATCCGGAGGCACTATCTATATAGGGAAAAAGTGGAGATATATTCAGACCATAAAAGCCTCAAATATTTCTTCACCCAAAAGGAACTTAACATGCGACAACGACGTTGGCTCGAGCTATTGAAAGACTACGATCACACCATTCAATACCATCCTGGAAAAGCGAACATAGTAGCTGACGCATTGAGTAGAAGATCATACGCAGGAACAAATGCGATGTTGTTAAAACAAAGGCCCATTTTGTGTGATTTACAAAAGATGAAGATAGAATTCAAGACTCCGGGGACCCATGCAATGATGTCAAATATACGTATAGAACCAACTTTAATCGAGAAAGTTAAAGTTGCTCAAGCCACGTAATCGAAGTCGATGATTATGAAAAGAAAGTACAAGAAGGTGCTTATTCCGGAAGAAAGAATCGATGAAGGCGGAATACTTGAGTCCACTCCGCACTTTGTGTTCTAACGATTACGATTTGAAGTACAAGATCATGATGGAGGCACACAATACACCATTTGCAATCCATCCTGGAAGTACCAAAATGTATTGTGATCTTCGACATATATTTTGGTGGAACAATATGAAGAGAGAGATTGCAAAGTTTATCTCGAGGTGTTTAACTTGTCAACGTCTAAAGGCGGAGCATCAAGTGCCAAAGGGTTCATTGCAACCACTTGAGATTCTACAATGGAAGTGGGAACACATTACCATGGATTTCGTTACGGGTCTTCCCACGGTTTCTCAAGGCATAAATGTTATTTGGGTTATTGTTGTTAGATTAACCAAGTCTGCTCATTTCTTGCCGATACGGGAGACTTATTCCCTTGAATGTCTTGCTAGTATATACGTGAATAAGATTGTGAGGTTGTATGGCATGCCAGTATCCATAGTTTCGGATCATGACCCAAGATTCACTTTAAGATTTTGGGTTAGCTTGCAAAAAGCTATGGGCACGGATCTCGATTGATTTGGCCAAAGATACCATCCTCAAGCAGATGACAATCGAGAGGACTATTCAAACTCTTGAAGATCTATTAAGACTCTGTCTCCTAGACTTCAAAGGCAGTTGGGATAAGTATTTACCATTGGTGGAATTCTCCTACAACAACAGTTATCAGGCAAGTATAGGTGTGGCTCCATTTGAAGCATTATATGGACGAAAGTGTCGCTCTCCAATATGTTGGGATGAGGTGGGTGAAGCAACATTGTTGGGACCCGAGTTGGTACGTATGACTATAGAAAAGATCCAAATGATTCGACAACGTATACAAACGGCACAGGATCAACAAAAGAGTTATGCGGATCTTCATCGAAAGGACGTGGAATTTAGTATTGGGGATCATGTATTGTTGCGTGTTGCTCTATGGAAGGGAGTTACAAGATTTGGGAAAAAAGAAAGCTCAATCCACGATTTATTGGTCAATTTTAGATTCTTGACCGAGTAGGAAATGTTGTGATGCCCCCAAAATAGGTATACATCACCCATCTTGAGTCGCCAAATACATGGTACAAAATTCAAATACAACTTAATTATACAACAGTCATGTAAAATAGGACTAAACATATGCTGTGAGTTTTAATACAAATATTGTCATCTAGACAATATACAAACTCAATGGGGTCCTCATTACATTTATTGTCACACTTTAACAGAATAGTGAGGACTACTAATACTATCATCTGGTCCATCACTCCGTTCCCCGACTCGTCCTAGCTATATTCTCATTTCCTGAAGAGAACAATGAAAGAAAGGGTGAGCTCAACTAGCTCAGTAAGAAATATTATGACTAAGATAATGCAGAATAAATTATCATTAGCCTTCAACAGTGTTAAATTGATAAAATATAACAAATATCAAGTTTAACTGCAGTGGAACAAGCAATCCATTAGAAGAGTCAAGTAGAGAATAAAATCTACTATCTTATATGATTTAAAAGGTTTTTCATGACTTTTATCGCCGGGACTCAGCTTAATAAATAATCTACATCATCGAAACACCCCTGCACTACGGCCAAGGATATTCTTTAGTATCACGACCACAATTATCCATGCACTACGGGCCAAGAATATTTGTGTATTCATTAATGGTCATGATCATGCCAACAACTATCCATCAATGCACTACGGGCCAATGAGGACTTTTTCCACATCATTTGTAACATTACGATACCATGATTACATAGAATAATCCTCGGTCATAATCATACCAAGTCCATCTATGCACCTGAAGCCACAGATGACTTTCAACATAATATAAACATGAGGATGATGACAATGATATAAGAATTCAATAAAACAAGTTCAAGAATTAATTTATCCATGAATCAATAACGTCCGGATTGTCAACATGATCTTTGTTTTGTAGAGTAAAATTCAAGAATGCTCGGAAGAATATTTCCATGAAAAGATCTTGGATGAAGCGCAAATATCAAGGATATTCCACTAATTTCATGGAGTATAGAAGTCAAAAATTTAACCAATCGAGTATAATAACGAATGGAATAACAAAAGAAATCACCATGCATGCGGTACTTGCGCGATAGAGCAGGTTATTCCAACAGATTAATAAGTAATGTGAGAACCGTGTCAAAGTAAATTCGCAGCACCAACAGGATGTTCCAAATGTAATAATAAAGAGCGGAACCAGTCCGCGTAAAAACGCATGCATGAGGATATTCCAACGAGAATAATAATAAAGATGGAACCAGTCCGAAGCGTAAGCGCATTGAGATAGGATATTCCAAATGAATAATAATAAAAAGACGGAATATTAGAAGAATGTCACCAAGTATAGGGTAGTCCGCATATACTGGTTATTCTAGCAGAATAATAAAGAATGGAATAACAGAAGTTCTCTTCATGAATACAAAAGAAATAATACCCCTTACGAGTACAACAAATAATATCCCTTATCGTAAAAGAAACTGAATATAAGAGTAGGGAATGAGCAGAATACTTTTCTATAGCTTCTCTATAATTTCTCTCTCTAGAGTTTCAATGAATTCGTAAGAAATAATGAATGAATGAGCTTCTATTTATAGAAGAATGGACTGCATAATAACTATTTTCTGAACGGTCCAGATTGATTTACTTTTAATCGGACGGTCCATATTTAAAGCAAAATCTTTTAAATAAAATATATATATATATATATATATATATATATATTTATATATGACATTAGTCACGGGTTATAAACCCCGTGACTCTCCCTGCCAATCATCCAAACCAAGACATATAAATATATATAATAATAATAATAATTGTACCACCCGCCACTTTCACAACATTAATATATATATAATCATTATACTTGAAATCATCCTCGCTAACCTTATTTCCCCGATCAATCAATCCTTTGAAAAGATATATATATATATATATATATATATATATATATATATATAATGAATAACTTTTCTAGGTTATTACGAAAAAATGGGTAAATGGGGGTCCATAAATACTTCATAAAAATCTCATCAATATTTTTAACAACATTTATCATCATTATTATAATTCACAATATTACTCGACCAGGTCGTTCCCAGGAAAGAGGGGGCTTTCCAATAAGGATTTCTCCCCATTGGCGCGTAATTAGGTGACCAAACCTCTCCTTGATTGAACTTCTAGACATCGTTAATATTGTAAATAATAATATTAATAACCTTGTTGTCTCAATTATTTATTTAATAATATATAAAAATATCGACAATAATTGAATCAAATAACGTGAGATACTATGAATCAATTACTGTGGTAATAATTAAACAAAACTGAGTGACTTCTTACGTAAGCATCAATAATCAATACCGTGTGCTACTATGCAACCACGCGTATTACTGTACTTTTACTACCGAGTAGTTCAAAAGTATTAACGGTAAAACTTCCACCGTTATTTTTATAAAGTATTTTTGTCGTTTTCTCAATCCGATAATAATTCCTTTGTGGGGTCCACCAATGATTGTGCCGTTGTACGAATATTCCCTGTTAAAACGAATATTCCCCGACCAATCAAATATTATATAACAACTTGCGTACTTTGCAAAATTTATAAATATTACCCATAATTATAACATTATATCAAATTTATTCCATAATATTCAAAAATGATATTTATAGAAAATTTATTTTTATTCATAAAAGTTGGGGTCTTACAATCTCCCCTTCTTATGAAATTTCCACCTCGAAATTAGGGTACGTACCTGGTATGTCAAAGAGATAAGGATACCTTGATTTCATTTCAGATTCTAACTCCCAAGTCATTTCTTCAACATCGTGATTCCTCCATAAAACTTTAACTTGAGGTATAACCTTGGAGCGTAGAATATGTTCCTTCTTATCCAAGATTTGAACAGGAACCTCTTCATACGTTAAATCTTCCGTTATGTCATCCGGTTCTAACTCAATAATGAGGTTCAGGTCTTTCACATATTTACGTAACATGGATATATGAAAAACGTTATGAATACGAGACATACTTGGCGGTAAAGCGAGTCTATAGGCCATAGTTCCTACTCGATCGAGGATTAAAAATGGGCCGATGAATCGAGGATTGAGCTTTCCCCTTTTTCCAAATCTCGTAACTCCTTTCCATGGAGCAACACGTAACAACACATGATCTCCTATATCGAATTCCACGTCCTTTCGATGAAGATCATCATAACTCTTTTAATCGATCTTGTGAGGTTTTTATATGTTGTCGGATCGTTTGAATCTTTTACGTAGTCATACGTAACAACTCGGCCCCAACAATGTTGCTTCACCCACCTCATCCCAAAGATCTTGGAGAGCGACACTTTCTTCCATACAACGCCTCAAATGGAGCCATACGATACTTGCATTGTTAAGCTTGTTGTTGTAGGAAAACTCCACCAATGGTAAGAACTTATCCCAACTTCCCTTGAAGTCAAGGACACAGAGTCTTAATAAATCTTCAAGAGTTTGAATAGTCCTCTCTGACTGCCCGTCCATCTGAGGATGATATGCCGAGCTAAACCGTAAATCTGTGCCCATAGCTTTCTGCAAACTAACCCAAAATCGTGAAGTGAATCTTTAGTCTCGATCAGAAACTATGGATACTGGCATACCATGCAGTCTTACAATCTCGTTTATGTACATACGAGCAAGACGTTCATGGGTATAAGTTTCTCGTATTGGTAAGAAATGAGCCGACTTAGTCAATCTATCAATAATAACCCAAATTGCATCTATGCCTTGAGAAACCTTGGGAAGACCGGTAACGAAATCCATAATAATGTGCTCCTACTTCCATTCTGGAATTTCAAGTGGTTGCAATGGACCTTTTGGTACTTGATGCTCCGCCTTGACTCGTTGACAAGTTAAACACCTTGAGATAAACAACGCTATCTATCTCTTCATATTGCTCCACCAAAATGTATGACGAAGATCACGATACATTTTGGTATTTCCAGGATGGATTGCAAACGGTGTGTTGTGCACCTCCATCATGATTTTATACTTTAAATCAGGGTCGTTAGGAACACAAAGTCTGGAGTTGACTCGAAGTATTCCTTCTTCATCGATTCTTGTTTCCGACATAGCACCTTCTTGCACTTTCTTCCTCATACGCATCAGCTCCAGGTCTGTAGCTTGAGCAGCTTTAACTTTATCAATTAAAGTCGGTTCTACTCGTATATTCGCCATCATCACATGGGTCCCTGGAGTATTTAACTCTACCTCCATCCTTTGCAAGTCACACAAAATGGGCCTTTGCGTTGTCAATATTGCACTCGTGCCAAGATATGATCTTCTTTCAATGCGTCGCCTACCACGTTGCTTTTCCGGGATGGTATGATCATAATCTTTCAGATTCTTCAGCGTCATCGTATCGATATTGAGTTCCTTTTGAGTGAAGAAATGTTTGAGGCTTTTATGATCCGTAAAGATCTCTACTTTCTCCTCATACAAGTAATGCCTCCAAATTTTAAGTGCGAAGACAACAGCTGCCAACTCTAGATCATGAGTAGGATAATTCCACTCATATTCCTTGAGTTGTCTTGAGGCATAGGCTATGACTTTCCCATGTTGCATGAGAACACATCCCAACCCTTTGCCCGAAGCATCACTGTAGATGACAAATCCGTCCGAGCCTGATGGTATTGTCAGAACAGGTGCTGAAATGAGTCTTCTCTTGAGTTCTTGAAAACTCTTCTCATATTCTTCGCTTCAACCGAACTTTGTATCTTTCCGAGTCAGCTGAGTTAATGGAGTAGCTATTCGAGAAAATCCTTCCACGAATCTCCGATAATAACCAGCTAAGCCGAGAAAGCTACGTACTTCGGTCACTGATTTAGGTTGCTCCCAGCTTTGAATTGCTTCAATCTTCGCCAGGTCAACAGATATTCCATGACTTAATACTACGTGCCCAAGGAATGCTACTTCCTCAAGCCAGAACTCACATTTCTTCAACTTGGCATAAAGCTTGTATTCACGAAGCTTTTGAAGTGTCAGCCTCAAGTGTTGCTCATGATCTTCACGGCTTTTGGAATAAATAAGGATGTCATCAATAAAGATGACTACAAAGTGATCCAAATATATTCCTTGAATACTCGGTTCATCATATCCATGAAGGCAGCAGGAGCATTAGTCAATCCAAAGGACATGACTAGGAATTCATAATTCCCGTACCGAGTTCTGAAAGCCGTCTTTGGAATGTCATCGGTTTTGATCTTCAATTGGTGATATCCGGAACGAAGATCAATCTTTGAAAAGTATTTAGCTCCTTTCAACTGGTCAAACAGGTCATCAATACATGGCAATGGGTACCTATTTTTGATAGTGACATGATTCAACTCCCGATAATCAATACAAAGTCACATACTCCCATCTTTCTTCTTCACGAATAGAACAGGAGCACCCTAAGGAGATGTACTAGGACGAATAAAGCCAATGTCTAACAATTCCTGCAGTTGGGTCTTTAACTCCCGAAGTTTAATAGGAGCCATTCGATATGGGGCTTTGGAAATGGGTTTTGTACTAGGTTCAAGGTCGATACAAAATTCAATTTCACGCTCTGGGGGTAGGCCATGAAGTTCTTCAGGGAATACGTCAGGGAATTTATTAACAATAGAAATATCATTCAAAACTGACGTATTTTTGTTTAGATCCGTGACATGAGCTAAGAAAGCTTGACATCCGTTTTTCAATAAACGAATAGCTTTATAGCTTGAGATGACCGTGATTGATTTTAATGGTTTGGTCGCTTGAATTCGCATAATAGGTTGATTAGGAATATGAAAGCTAACAACCTTACGAAAATAATCAATTTTTGCATGATAAATAGTTAACCAATCAATCCCTAGAATCATGTCAAATGCAAGTATTTTCAATGAAATAAGATCGACAGGTAATATGAGGGTACCGATTTGAACCAAACAAGACTTATAAACAGTGGATGTAATGAAGGTTTCTCCCAATGGAGTTTCCATAGATAAGTCAAAGTCTAATTTCTCCGGAGTCAAATTTAATCGTTGAGCGCAAGTAGGAGAAATAAAAGAATGGGTAGAACCGGTATCAAATAAAGTATAGACTTCATTAGAATTTATGATAAGCTTACCCGTGATGACCTCATTCGGGTTTCTTGCTTTCTGGGAGGTCACAACAAACGCTCTCCCGCACCACTCTGGCTTTGACTTTTACGGGACGGCCTTTGGTGCCTCTATCCTGGCTGAACTTGTCTTCGGTGAACTACAAAATCGGGCTAAGTGACCTTCTCTTCCACAATTATAACATACTTTGGACGACATCGCGTAGTTTGGACTGATGTGTCCCTCCCTTCCGCATTTGAAACATATGATAGGTGGTCTTTCTCCTTCCTTAACAACTGGTGCTGGTGATGACGTCTTTCCATCATTGTTGAATCTCCTCTTCTTGAAATGTCCATTCTTATTATTTTGGCCCTGATTACCACCGAAGTGGTTACCACTTCTGGCCTGTTGATTCCCTCCACGCTTGTTGTCACTACTTCGATGACTACTCTCATTGGTATTATCATTTTGTCGGCTGCTCTCTTTTGGTTGCGTTGACTCGTTATCGCGCTTTACTAACTGAGCCCTATTTACAACATCTGAATACAAATACAGTTTATGAGAAATAAGATGTTGATGTATCTCTGGCTTTAAACCTCTTAAAAACATTCGCGTCATTCTCTCTTCATTATCCACCTGGGACGCAAACCGAGACAACTCGGCAAACTTTGCTTCGTACTGTGACACGGTCATATTATTCTGTTCCAACTTGATGAACTCTTCCTCCTTCATATGACGAATACTTTCGGGAAAGTACTTATCGTTGAATAGTTCTTGGAACTTCTCCCAAGACATCTCAAGGCAAAGCAGAGTTGAGTATGCTTTCTACCGATTCCCACCGATGAATCGCTTCTCCTCGTAACATAAAGGCGGCAAAGGGAACCTTTTGCTCCTCGGAGCATCCCAAGACATCAAATATCTTGGTGATCTACTTTATCCATACTTTCGCCTTAAGTGGTTTTGGCTCTCCAATAAACTCTGGTGGTCCCAGCTCCTTAAACTGTTTAGCGGTGACCGTCCAAGAATTTCCAGTGTTTCCACCTATATTTTGGACAGGAGCCGCTCTCACCTGCTGTTGGATGAATTGTATAAAGCCTCTGAACATTCCATCATTCATTATTTGGTCCGTGTTGTTGTTTGCATGAGGATTGCCGCCTTCCTGATGCACATTATCCTGATTATTGATATGTGGTGAATCAACGGTCGCCTGTGCTCCATTGCTATTCTCAATATTCTCGGATGTCATTTTCAGATACTGCCCAAAACAAAGGTTAATTGACATTTAACATATTATCTGTGACGCCCCCAAAATAGGTCCATTCCATCCAACCCATTCTGAGTCGCTAAATACATGATACAGAAATAACTACAACTTTATTATTACAACATATAAACTGTGAGTTTAAATACAATTATTGTCTTCTAGACAATATCCACACGCAAATAAATCCCCATCACAATTATTGATACATTATTTTACAAAAATGGTGAGGACTACTAAACAACTCTCTCTAGAACCTTCATTCCATACCCCGACTAGTACTCTCTACATTCTCGCCTCCTAAGAAGAAAAATGGAACAAAAAGGAAAAGGGTGAGCTCAACTAGCCCAGTAAAGAATATTATGACTAAGATAATATACAACAAATTATCGTTAGTCTTCAACAGGGAAAAATCTAATAGAATACAATAGACAACCAGTTTTAAATCAATCTTCGCAGCGGAAATAATAATTCATTAGAAGAGTTAAGTAGAGAATGCAAACTACTATCTTCTATATATGAATTTAAAAAGTCCATCGTCGATATTTTATCCCTGTAACATCAATCAATATATATCTGGAATCAAATATTCATCTTTGCACTACTGAGGCCAAAGATATTCATCGATTGGTCATGTTCATCTAAACACTGTTCATCTTTGCACTACGGGCCAAAGATATTAATCGATTACCGGGTCATGTTCATCTCAACACTGTTTCATCTTTGCACTACTGGCCAAAGATATTCATCAAGAAATCATTCATCTTTGCACTACAGGCCAAAGATATTCAGTAATATCATCATTTAGGACTGAGGATGATGAAAAATATTTTAAAGGAAACAAATCCAGTGAAACAAAAGAACAAATATTAAGGATTCGTACTTTAAATAATCCCAGTTCAAAAATACTTCATAAATAATCATAGTGAAGTAAAATTCAAGAATGATCAAAACATAGATCCAATCCAAGATAGGAATCATAACAGACAATCTTGGACACAGAAAAGAAATTTTAATTTTTCTGTGAATAGTGTCGTATTTGTGAATAGTGCCGTATACGTGAATAGTAACTCCGACACCAAAAGATAGAAATTTCACAAAAAAACATCTTCACGCTTCGTGAATAGTACTCATGAATAGTAACTCGTGAATAGTAACTCATGAATAGTAACCCCAACATAAAAAGTTTCAAATTTGATAAAGATTTCCAACTAATATTTCGGCATAATGATATTGAAGAAATAATATCATTTTCGAATAAAATAACATCCCTTACCTCAAAAGACAAGATTTCTTAGTTGAAACAGGATATAAGGCTATGACTTGAACTTGCACCAGTATAGCAATACTCAAAGTATACTCAAAATACTCACAAGAATATGCTCGATAATATAGAGAGAGAAAACTTCAGTTTCTAGTGTGATTTTCAATTCTAACCTAAGCACCCTATTTATAGGAAAATGCTTAGAACACCAAAGTAGAAAATTTAATATAATAATATTATATATATTACAAATTCTCTACGCACATTTTGACAACTGATTTCATCTTATCTTGCACATTTTGCCCACAAAACAAAAAAAAACATTTTTCCTATTTTAAATATTTTAAACTTCCAAAAATCAATTATTTCGGAGCTTCGGAACTTCAATAATTCATAATAAATAGCCCTTTTTCAGAAAATTCGAATCTTGCGAGTTTTTATAGGAAATTCAATTCTCTACAACTTTGCAGAAGAAAGTTTTTCCAAATTCCAAACAAAAATTGACTGAAATCCACAAATGGACGATTTTATAGGCTATAATCAAATTTCAGTCAAGAAATGGGGTCCACCGACACACAAAACATGTGTTAATCATTTAATGCAACAAGAATACTCTCATATACTCATTTATCCCACATTCATTGTAAAAATATCACCATTATTATATTATTAAAATATAATAATATATTTAATTGAATTATTTTATCAGAAAAAGATAAAATTTCAATTTTCAACAATTGTCACTTTAAAAATTTTCTCCATCTATATCCACATAAAATCAATATTTTTCTCATCATATAAATCAATAATTAATTATTCACAAATAATATTACAGAATCACAAGATCTTGTGACGGTAGTTCAGGAGGAGAGGGGCTTTCAATAAGGATCTCTCTCATCGACGCCGCAATTAGGTGACCTAACCTCTCCTTAGACAGAACTTTCTAGACATTGCCAATAATATTTTCTAATAATATTATTCAGATAATATGAATTATTGCTTCGATAATGGAAAATACTGTGTAATGACAATTTATTGAAACAACGGTAATATAAAATATCAATGCAAGAATTATTGAATCAATAAAATAAAATATTGAGCAATAATTACCGTAACAATTATTGAGTAGTGCCTTTCTACGTAAGAATCAATAATTGGTGCAATACCGTATGTGCTTCTTGTTCAACAACAGCGTATTAGTGTGTTTTAACCTCCGTATTCCAACAAGATTATTCAGAATAACTACGCCGTTATTTATAAATAACTTATATTTGTCATTTTCTTCATCCAATCGCTTTCAAGTTATGGGGCCCTAAAGATCGCATCGTCGTGCATTTAATATTCCACGACCAAACGAATATTCTTTAATAATAATGAATATTTTATAACCACTTGCTTATTCGAAATATTTGCGTATTTTACCCATAACTATCTACATTAATCAAATCAACCCTTACTATTTCAAAATAATAAATAGAGGAAAATAAATTTCATTTATTAATAATTTGGGGTCTTACATTATCCCTATATTTTGATCGACCAATTAAATACCAAATAAACTTAGGTAGGTCATACTAGCGAAGGAATTCCCCGTCTCTCCCCTCCTAGTTCTATTCTCACATCTTAGCCAGGGATCATATCCCTAAGCTTTTATACTATCTGTGACGCCCCCAAAATAGGTATACATCACCCATCTTGAGTCGCCAAATACATGGTACAAAATTCAAATACAACTTAATTATACAACAGTCGTGTAAAATACAACTAAACATATGCTGTGATTTTTAATACAAATATTGTCATCTAGACAATATACAAACTCAATGGGGTCCTCATTACATTTATTGTCACAGTATTTAGCAGAATAGTGAGGACTACTAATACTATCATCGGTCCATCACTCGGTTCCCGACTCGTCCCGGCTATATTCTCATTTCACGAAGAGAGCGGTGAAAGAAAGGGTGAGCTCAACTAGCCCGAAGAAATATTATGACTAAGATAATGCGAGAATAAATTATCATTAGCCTTCAATGATGTTAAAGCGATAAAATATAACAAACATCAAGTTTAAGCTGCGTGGAACAAGCAATCCATTAGAAGAGTCAGTAGAGAATAAAATCTATTATCTTCTATGATTTAAAAGGTTTTTCATGACTTTTATCATTTGGGACTCGACAATAAATAATCCACATCATCGAATCACCCCTGCACTATGGCCAAGGATATTCTTTAGTATCATGACCACAATTATCCATGCACTACGGGCCAAGAATATTTGTGTATTCATTAATGGTCATGATCATGCCAACAACTATCCATCAATGCACTACGGGCCAATGAGGACTTTTTCCACATCATTTATAACATTACGGGCCATGATTACCTTTGAATAATCCTAATCATAATCATACCAAGTCCATCTATGCACTACAGGCCACAGATGACTTTCAACATAATATAAACATGAGGATGATGACAATGATATAAGAATTCAATAAAACAAGTTTAAGAATTAATTTATCCATGAATCAATAACGTCCAGATTGTCAACATGATACTTTTTTGTAGAGAAAAATTCAAGAATGCTCAGAAGAATATTTTCATGAAAAGATACTGGATGAAGCGCAAATATCAAGGATATTCCCCTAATTTCATGGAGTATAAAAGTCAAAACTTTAACCAACTGAGTATGATAATGAATGGAATAACAAAAGAAATCACCATGCATGCGGTACTTGGCGTAGAGCGAGTTATTCAACAGATTAATAAATAACGTGAAACCAGTCGGTAGAAATTCGCGACCGACAGGATGATGTTCAACGAGAATAATAAAGGCGGAACCGGTCCGGCGTAACGCATGAGCATGGATATTCCAAAGAATAATAATAATAAAGATGGAACCAGGTCCGGCGTAAACGCACAGACAGGATATTCCAACAGAATAATAATAAAGACGGAATATTAGAAGAATGTCACCAAGTATAGGGTAGTCCGTGTATACTGGTTATTCTAGTAGAATAATAAAGAATGGAATAACAGAAGTTCTCTTCATGAATACAAAAGAAATAATACCCCTTACGAGTACAACAAATAATATCCCTTACGAGTACAACAAATAATATCCCTTACCATAAAAGAAACTGAATATAAGAGTAGGGAATGAGCAGAATACTTTTCTATAGCTTCTCTATAATTTCTCTCTCTAGAGTTTTAGTGAATTCGAAAGAAATAATGAATGAATGAGCTTCTATTTATAGAAGAATGGACTGCATAATAACAAATTCCTGAACGGTCCAGATTGATTTACTTTTAATCGGACGGTCCATATTTAAAGCAAAATCTTTTAAATAAAATATAATATATATATATATATATATATATATATATATATATGATTATTAGTCACGGGTTATAAACCCCATGACTCTCCCTGCCAATCATCCAAACCAAGACATATAAATAATAATAATAATAATAATAATAATAATAATAATAATAATAATAATAATAATAATAATAATAATAATAATAATAATAATAATTGTACCACCCCTGCCACTTTCACAACATTAATATATATATATAATCATTATACTTGAAATCATCCTGCTAACCTTATTCCCCCAATCAATCAAGCCATAGAAAGTATATATATATTATATATATAAACTTATATATATATAATGAATAACTTTCTACCAGTTATTCTGAAAAAAAATGGGTAAATGGGGGGTCCATAAATACTTCATAAAAATCTCCTCGATATTTTTAACAACATTTATCATCATTATTATAATTCACAATATTAATCGACCAGGTCGTTCCCAGGAAAGAGGGGGCTTTCCAATAAGGATTTTTCCCCATTGGCGCGCAATTAGGTGACCAAACCTCTCCTTGATAGAACTTCTAGACATCGTTAATATTGTAAATAATAATATTAATAACATTTTCGTCTCAATTATTGATTTAATAATATATAAAAATATCGACAATAATTGAATCAAATAACGTGAGATACTATGCAACAATTACTATGGTAATAATTAAACAAAATTGAGTGACTTCTTACGTAAGCATCAATAATCAATACAGGTGTGTCTTCTTATGCAACCACGCAGTATTCGCATTACTTTACTAAGAGTAGTTCAACAAGATTAACGGTAAAACTTCCGTAGTTATTTTTATAAAGTATTTTTGTCATTTTCTCAATCCGACAATAATTACATTTTTGTGGGGTCCACCAATGATTATCTTAGTTGCATTGAATATTCCTGTTAAAATGAATATTCCCAGACCAATCGAATATTATATAACAACTTGCGTATTTTGCAAAATTTATAAATATTACCCAAAATTATAACATTATATCAAATTTATTCCATAATATTCAAAAATGATATTTATAGAAAATTCATTTTTATTCATAAAAGTTGGGGTCTTACAAATGTGGCCTATAGACTCGCGTTACCTTTAAGTATGTCTCGTGTTCATAATGTTTTTCATATATCTGTGCTATGTAAATATGTGAAAGACCCAAACCACGTTATTGAGTTAGAGGCAGGACGAGATAGCCAGAAGACTTAACGTCACGAAGAGGTACTGTCAAGATTTTGGATAAGAAGGAGCATGTCCTACGCACGAAGGTCATACCACAAGTTAAAGTTTTGTGAAGAAACCATGCTATTGAGGAAATGACCAGGGAGTTGAAAACGGAAATGAAAGCGAGGTATCCTCATCTTTTCGAAATACCAAGTACGTACGTCAATTTCGAGGACGAAATTTCATAAGGAGGGGAGGTTGTAAGACCACAAATTATTAATAAATGAAATTTAATTTCCTCTATTTATCATTTTGAAATAGTAAGGGTTGATTTGATTAATGTGGTTAGTTATGGGTAAAATGCGCAAATATTTCAAATAAGCAAGTGGTTATAAAATATTCATTTTTTATCGGAGAATATTCGTTTAGTCATGGAATATTCTTGTTGTCGGGAATATTAAATGCTGATGGTAGCGACCTTGTGTGGGCCCCATAACGTGAAGCGATTGGATGAAGAAAGCGACAAGTATAAGTTGTTTATAAATAGCAGGCGTAGTTATTACTGATTAATACTATTAGAATACCCATTGGTGGTTAAAACACACGAATACTGGCGTTGTTGACTGATAAGCACACGATATACCAATTATTGATTCTTACGTGAAGACACTACTCAATAATTATTTACGGTAATTATTATTACGTATTTTATTTTATTGATTCAATAATTGTTGCGTTGATATTTTATATTCTTTATTATTTGATAATTGTCACTACTATGATATTTTTCATTATCGAAGCAATAATTAATATTATCTGAATAATATTATTGGATAATATTATTGGCAATGTCTAGAAAGTTACATCTAAGGAGAGGTTAGGTGCGCCTAATCAATTGCCGATGAAGGAGAAATCCTTATTGAAAAGCCCCTCTTTCCGGAAGCGCACGGTTGTCGATTATTTTGATTTGGTAATATTATTTGTGAATAATTAATTATTGATTTATATGATGAGGAAAATATTCATTTTATGTGGATATAGATGGAGAAAATTTTTAAAGTGACAATTGTTGAAAATCGATATTTTATCTTTTCTGATAAAATAATATTTTATTATATTATTATAATATAATAATGATGATATTTTTTATAATGAATATGGCATATATGAGTATATGAGGAGGAAGAGTATTTTTGTTGTAAAAGTTGTTTAAAACCTGTTAAACATGTCGGTGGACCCCATTTCTTGACTGGAATTTGATTATAGCCTGTAAAATCGTCCGTTTGTGGATTTTGGTCAATTTCTGTTTGGAATTTGGAAAAAATTTCTTCTGAAAAGTTGTAGATAATGGAATTTTCTATAGAAAGACATAAGGTTCGAATTTTTCTGACAAAAGGGCTATTTATTATGAATTATTGAAGTTCCGAAATTCCGAAATAATTGATTTTTGGAAGTTTTAATTATTTTTTTGAAAGAAAACATTTTTGGTGAGTTAAGTGGGTCTAGCATGTGACATTAATGGCTGAATTCAGATCTACAAAGGTTGGCATAGGAAACTTAATAATATATATTAATATTATATTAAATTTTCTGCTTTGGTGTTCTAAGCATTTTCCTATAAATAAGGTGCTTAGGATAGAATTGAAAATCACACCAGAAACTAAAAGATATATATTGATTGATGTTACAGGGATAAAAGATAGACGATGAACTTTTAAATTCATATATAGAAGATAGTAGATTTCATTCTCTACTTAACTTTTCTAATGAATTATTATTTTCGCTGCGAATATTGATTTAAAACTTGTTGTCTATTGTATTCTATTAGATTTTTCTCTGTTGAAGACTAACGATAATTTGTTTTATATTAACTTAGTCATAATGTTCTTTACTGGGCTAGTTGAGCTCACCCTATTCCTTGTTGTTCCATTTTTTTTCTCAGGAGGCGAGAATGTAGCGAGTACTAGTCGGGGTGTAGAATGATGGTTCTAGAAGTGGTTCTAGTAGTCCTCACTATTCTGTAAAATAGTGTATTAATAATTATAATGAGGACTTATTTGATTGTGGATATTATCTATATGACAATATTTGTATTTAAACTCACAGTTTTTATGTTTTATTCTTAAAGTTGTAGTTATTTCTGTACCATGTATTTTGACGACTCAGAATGGGTGTTGTATACCTATTTTGGGGGCATCACAAGCACCCTGAATCACTAAGATTCCTTCAAGGCCAGCAGCCTTGGGACTTCAGTTCACTTAGAACTCTTCAAGGCCAGCAGCCTTGGAACTTCTCTAGTTCTTTAGAAACTCTTCAAGCCCAGCAGGCTTGGAACTTCATTTAGTCCCTACGGACAAGGACCCCTCAGGCCTTGGCTTCTTCTTATTGTTGTTTGTAGTTGTTTTTGGTGCTGAGCTGCTAAGATGTCATTAAGCATTATCATCTTTTGTACTTAACAACTTGGTGTGGTCCTCTTTGCATTCTGCTTCGAGTCTGGACCACATCTTCTTTGGTGCAGCTGATCTTCTTCTGTTATGCTCATCTTCATGTAGTGTTAGCTGTGCACCATCACCATTTCCTGAACCCTTATTGACATGTTGGCAGACATGGTTCTGCACTTGATCTGCTTCAGCTTTAGGTTCATGGTGAATCGTAGAATGGCTCTCAAGATCTTCTTTATGCTTTACCACTCTTCTAAATGTTATCTTCTTGTCCTTCTCGGCTCTTAGCTTAGATGCCAATTCAAGTGGAATTCTCATCTTTGTTGAGTGAAGCTTTGGTTTGTTTAAGTCCTTCTTCAAAGCTGCTTCACTTCCACCTTCGTAGTCTCTCACATCCTTTGAGACTTGTTACATTAAGCTTCGGTGGAACTTGTAGAGTCAACATTAGCATTCTACCAACTCAACGATTCTGCAACATAGCAATCATCAGCCCCTCTTGATCGTTGAAGCTCTGGCTTATTTATACTCCTTCCCAATCTTCCCGTTGAGAAGTAGCCGTTGAAAGCTCTTTGAAATGATTCACAGGTCTCGAGTTATTTGGTGTAGACTGCAGATGTGACATGACAAATTTTTCTGAATTTCTGACACTACAGTCTACTGTTTCACCTACCACGTCAGAGATGTCACTTTGATGTCTCGGGTAGGTCGACGACTTTATTTCCTCCTTCTGATTTCTCGATCAGAGGTTGTCCTTTTGTATTGATACTCTCAATAAGCTCTTGTCTGATTATCAACCTTTCGATTGAGCAATTTGCCGATGCTTGATCTTCAATTTATTCGAACTCTACGATTACGATGCTGTCTTTTTGGACTCGATCGTAATGTCTTGTTGGTGGTAGAGACAACACTATGATCTTGAAGAGTGTTGATTGGATCTTGATGTAGAACACCTCTTCCTTCTCTCATGACGATTGCTTGACACTTACTGTTTGCCTCGGCGCTCTCGAGATCTTGATGGCTTGACTCTTTGTTCTGGCCCCTTCTGAATAAGAAGGCACTTCAGATTTATGGCGTGTCTAGCTCGCTTTCTCCTTGTGATCTCCCGTTCACTTATCATCAATGAATTGACCCAATGCTTAATCACTTTAGCATTGTTCTTCAGAGGCTGACCAATATCTTTGTATACACTCCATCAGTTCCTTCTTTGTTTAGCAAACACTACGATCATGGTTGCTTTCAAGAACGTCTTCTTCTATTTACCTGACAGCTACTGCACTTACTGACTATCCCTAGTCAGTTGTTGAAGTCTTCTTCTCATCAACTTGTGGAAGAATTCATCTCGAATGGCTTCACAACTCAATCTGGATGTTGATTGAGTTGGTGCTTAGATCTTCTGTTAGCTTACATACCATTCGTTGAGTGCTCTCTGGTTTCATTTAGGTGGGATGTATCTTTGTAGTACCAACCAGAGGCTTCATTTCTTTGGATATTCTGGGAGTGCTCATTTATTGAGAATCGTATTTGCTCTACGATTTTGCCTTGGCATTGTGAGCACATCTGTTGAAGTCTTATTTCTACACTCTACGATTCAGCTTCAGCTGTGTAGACACTACGACTCCGAGATCAGATCTTGACACTCTATGATTTCTGACTTTGTGTTCGTTGTCTTCATCTGATCTTGCTCGACTACGATCTCTGCCTCTGATACGATCAGTAGACTCTACGGCTCCGAGTGTAGTCTACTATCTTTGACTTGGCTTTGACATCAGTAGACTCTACGACTTCGAGTGTAGTCTACGATTCTTGATTTTTCGGCAGATGCTCGGTCGGCTCGTTGGCAGGCTGTCTCTATGATTCTGAACATGATTTCCTCAGCAGACTATGGCTCCGAGGAAGTTCTACTCGACACACTACGATCCTTCCTCGTCTCTCCTGACAGTGTACGAACTCCGAGATCTACTATCCTGCAAACTACGATTCTGCCTCGATAGCTCTCGAGTTTTCCTTAACTCTCCTGGCAGACTACGATTTTTGGTGCAGTGCTCGACGATCAGACATACCTATCTATTACATCATAAGATCAACCTAACATGCTTGATCTTTCTATAATTATAGTCATTGTACTTCATTTCTTTTTAAGGACTTTCCATAGTTGTTTTGCTTATGTAGGATCAACCTAACATATTTGATAAATCCATTCTAAGTCCTTGTACACATGTTTCTATTATCTATCAAAGGACTTTACAGCTTTTCTTAATGCAAGCATATTTGCATATTCATTCATATATATCATAATCAAATCATATGTAAATAGGAATATCATTCACATGCTTATTCCTAATATATTTTATCACATTATTTTGTAAAAAAAAATTTGTAAGATTATTTTGTCATCATAACAATACTCTTTTTAAAAATGTTGATAATATCTTTAAAGAATATTGAATACAAAAGAGGATACAAAATGACATCAACGATAATTATTGATTATAATCATTATACTCAGTTATATCTGACGAAATATCCATTAATTATAATCTGACAAGTCATTTATAACATTGCAGTAGATACCATAAAAATATATTGTTACCAAATGGTGATACCAACTTGTATATTACGTTTAGATGTAAGGAATGAAATGGAGAATAGAATGATTTATTCCGTTCTAGTTGAAATAAGGTATTTCATACTCTCCTTCCCCCAAGAAATAAAATTTGGGAGAAATAAAAATGGTTCAATCAATTCTAATCGCAACTAAACACAATTTTTTTCATTCCATAGGAATTAATTCTATTCCCATTTTTATTACTCCAATTCAAACGTATAAGTAGGATTTTGATGGTCAATATTGTGACGCCCCCAAAATAGGTCCACACGACCCATTCTGAGTCGCCAGATATCACACTACAGAAATCAAATACAAACTTCATTTATCTGTTGTTGAAGCGTAGATGCGAGTACAACAACACATAAGTTGTGAGTTATAATACAAATATATGTAACTCTCATGGTGCCTCGACCACAACACCTTACAATGGTACTTTACATAAAATTACAATCAATAATTGTTTTAGAAATTAAAATATTTGGAAAATGCTCGAGAAACCTTTCGTGCATGGGAGGCCGTGCATCTAAGTTATGATAGATATCATATGACTCGAGAATTATCCTTGGTTGACCCAATAGTCCCCAAAGAAAAAGAAAGCGATTACTATCATGTTCTTTCCAATGGTGAGTCTTCTCTTGACATATAATTATCTTCATTGTCTCCAATTGAGAATTATACTTCAACCAAACTCCAAGATTATATAGGTAGTGCTCGTAGATATACTCAGCAAGTGGATGTGCACAACCCTTTTTTATGATAACACGAAGTCGTATGTCATTAGACATTTCGAATGATAGTGGAAAAACACCCTTCCAAAGTTGGGTTTGCCTCACCCTATTTGATTCACCAAATATAACTATTAAATGTCGTATAAAAATACAATACACTTATCTAAAGTTCTCAATAAAATTATTTCTATACTATTTAAGGAGAACCTCAACAGCTATAGACCACCGTTCTAATCCCATGTTACCTCCGCTCGACCCAGCTACACTCTTATTACCTCAGAAGAAGACTGAATACTGGAATAGTGAAGTAGCAGAATATTCTTCTTCTTTCTCTCTATAGCTTCTCTCTCTATAATTGCTCTTTTGAGTCTTAGTGAATTGGTGAGAATGAAGAAAGAATGAGCTTCTATTTATAGGAAAATATAGTTTCGATAATTGCATGTTTTGGGGATCAAAATATTACAGTATAATACCTTCATCTTTTCCTTCATTTTTAATTTAGTCCTGCAAGTATTCTCAAACTTTCACCACCTCCCCTAATAGTATATCATGTGAATCAATAGTACAATCATGTGACTCAATAGTTCTATACATGTGAAAAAAAAATTACAGTATAGTTCATTCATCTATACCTCCATTTTTAATTTAGTCATCCAAGTATTATCAATCTTGCACCACCTCCCCTAATAGTACATGCATGTGACTCAATAGTACACACATATGAATAAATAGTTATAAGCATGTGAATTAATAGTAATTAATTGCTCATTTATCCGATTAATTACCCGATTGGTCAATATAACCTCCAAACATCAATTATTATCAGAATAGATGTCGATTTCCACTAACACTAATAATCCCAACATCATGGAAATATCAATTTTATCTTTAATCAACACGAACTTATTCATCATTAATATTATAACTTACAATATTTAACAACCAAATCATTCCCAGGAAAGAGGAGGCTTTCCGATAAGGATTTCTCCCTATTGGCGCGCAATTAGGTGACCAAACTCCTTTCCTCGACAGAACTTTCTAGACATCATCAATAATACAACTAATAATATGAACAAGTTATCATCTCAATTATTGATTTAATAATATAAAATATTATACAGATCATACTGTGACAATAATTGAATAAATAATATGAGAGATATGATGCATCAATTACTGTAGCAATAATTGAGTATAACTGAGTGACTTCTCACGTAAACATCAATAATCAATACTGGTATTGCTACTTATGCAACCACAGCGACATCGTATTGTACTTTTATCACCGATTATTTTATGACAACTTGCTTACTTTGAAATTTTTTCACATATCACCCTTAACTTTAACCTTTTATCAATTTAACCATTTACTAAATAGAATAATAATTATAAAAATTGAATACTTTCATTTCGTAAAATTCGGGGCCCTACAATCTCCCCCCTTATGAAATTTTGCCCTCGAAATTTACGTACCTGGTAGTTCGAAGAGATGAGAATACCTTGCTTTCTTTTCGGATTGTACCTTCCCAGTTATTTCCTCTATATTATGATTTTTCTCATTGCTCATTTCATGTATTTCAGATATCATTCTAGAATATATCTTCAAAACAAAGGTTAATTGACATATCACAATTTGTCAGCTTATCAAGTAAACAATTTCAAACTTAGGTAAGTCACACACTCAGCGAAGTATATTACTCGTCTCTCTCCCTCCTAGTTCTAGACTCATATCTCGCCTTGATGACCATATTCCTAAGCTCGATACCATTTGTGGCGCCCCAAAATAGGTCCACACGACCCATTACGAGTGCTTGATATCACACTACAAAAATCAAATACAAACTTCATTTATACAAGCTGTTGAGCTGTAAATGCGAGTACAACAACACATAAGTTGTGAGTTTTAATATAAATATATGTAACTCTCATGGTGCCTCGACCACAACACCTTACAATGGTACTTTACATAAAAGTACAATCAATAATTATTTTAGAAATTAAAATCTTTGGAAAATGCTCAAGGAAACCTTCAAATACATGGGAGGCCGTACATCTAAATTATGATAGATATCATTTGACTCGAGAATTATCCTTGGTCAATCTAATAGTCCCCAAAGAAAAAAGCAATGATTATTATCATGTTCTTTCGATGGTGAGTCTTCTCTTGACATATAATTATCTCCATTGTCTCTAATTGAGAATTATACTTCAACCAAACTCCAAGATTATATAGGTAGTGCTCGTAGATATACTCAATAAGTGGATGTGCACAACCCTTTCTTATGATAACACGAAGTCGTATGTCATTAGACATCTCGTATGATAGTGGCAAAACACCCTTCCAAAGTTGAATTCGCCTCACCCTATTTGATTCACCAAATATAACTATTAAATGTCATATAAAAATACAAAACACTATCTGAAGTTCTCAATAAAATTATTTTCATACTGTTTAAGGAATCCTCAATAGCTATAGACCACCGTTCTAATCCCATGTTACATCTGTTCGACCCAGCTACACTCTTATTACCTCAGAAGAAGACTAGATACTGGAATAATGAAGTAGCAGAATACTCTTCTTCTTTCTCTCTATATCTTCTCTCTCTATAATTGCTCTTGCGAGTCTTAGTGACTTGGTGAGAATGAAGGAAGAATGAGCTTCTATTTATAGGAAAATATAGTTTCGATAATTGTACGTTTGGGGCTCGAAATATTACAGTATAATACCTTCATCTTTTCCTTCATTTTTAATTTAGTCCTGTAAGTATTCTCAAACTTGCACCCCCCCCCCTAATAGTATATCATGTAAATCAATAGTACAATCATGTGACTCAATAGTTCTATACATGTGAAAAAAATAATTACAGTATAGTACCTTCATCTATACCTCCATTTTTTATTTAGTCATCCAAGTATTATCCATCTTGCACCACCTCCCCTAATAGTACATGCATGTGACTCAATAGTACACACATGTGAACAAATAGTTATAAGCATGTGAATTAATAGCAATTAATTGTTCATTTATCCGATTAATTATCCGATTGGTCAATATAACCTCCAAACATCAATTATTATCGGAATAGATGTCGATTTCCACTAACACTAATAATCCCAACACCATGAAAATATCAATTTTATCTTTAATCAACACGAACTTATTCATCATTAATATTATAACTTACACTATTTAACAACCAGATCATTCCCAGGAAAGAGGGGATTTTCGATAAGAATTTCTCCCTATTGGAGCGCAATTAGGTGACCAAACCCCTTTCTTCGACAGAACTTTCTAGACATCATCAATAATGCAAATAATAATATGAACATCTTGTCATCTCAATTATTGATTTAATAATATAAAATATTATGCAGATGATACTGTGACAATAATTGAATCAATAATATGAGAGATATGATGCATCAATTCATCGTAGTAATAATTGAGTATAAGCGGTGAGTTGACTTCACGTAAGCATCAATAATCAATACAGGTGTGCTCTTATGCAACCCATGCCAGCGTATTCTTGTACTTTTATCACCGATTATTTTATGAAAACTTGCTTACTTTGAAATTTTTTCACATATCACCCTTAACTTTAACCTTTTATCAATTTAACCATTTACTAAATAGAATAATAATTATAAAAATTGAATACTTTCATTTCGTAAAATTCAGGGTCTTACAAATATTTCAAAAGATTAGTCAAAAACTATTAGAGGTCTACCAAAAACAGTAAAGGGGCACCCTTTTACGACATTAACTCGTTTTTATATATGTATAAACTCTTACTTTTGCTCTTGCTCTAAATTTCAAATTTTATAATTTTTTTGTAAAAAGTTATTATTTTCTCTGGCATCTCAGAACAAATAGATACCATAATAATGATATACTAAAATTATTAATCATAGACAAACAATGTTGTATTTTATACAAAATAATATATTTCAAAGTTAAATAAAAATAAATATATTCATAAATTTTGGTGATGTACCATTAAAAGAGTTTAATGTGTAAATTGAATGAGTTATAATTAATATATTTATGGAGATTTTATAGCTGCTAATATATATTAATACCTATTAAAGAGATTTTACCATTGTATGTTACCTTATACATATATATATAAAGGAGAAGGAAGGCTTATCATAAAATATATATAAAGATCATCTTGTAGCGAGATAGTGAAAAAGAAAGAAAGAGCTCACTTTCACATAATATATATATATATACTACTTAGCGATAACATATATATATATATATATATATATATATATATATACACTTAACTTGCTAATAATAATATATATATATATATATATGTGTGTGTGTGTGTGTGTGTGTGTTAATTTTTTAATTTGAGTAAGGAAAATTAGAAGTTGTTCCTGGTTCATTCAATTATTTCAAGTGTTGACTAGTTGGGTGAAGAGCCGTTAAATCCTGGAGTAGGATTTCGTCAGTGACCTTATGTAAGACCCCGAATTTTATGAAATAAAAGTATTCAATTTTTCTTCTAATTATTATTTAGTAAATGGTTAAATTGATAAAAATTTAAAGTTAAAGGTGGTATGTGAAATTATTTCAAAATAAGCAAGTGGCTATAAAATACTTATTGTTTGTCGGAGAATATTCGTTTGGTCGTGGAATATTCTTGTTGTGGGAGAATATTAAATGCGATGATAGCATGACCATTTGTGGAGCCCATAATGAGAATAAGCTATCGGATGAAAGAAAGCGACAACTTTGAGTTTTTATAAATAACGACGTAGTTGTTATCGTTAACCTTTGTTGGAATACCGTTGGTTAAAATACTGATGTCTGGCGTTGATGCTTGCGATAGCACCAGCGGTATTGCGAGTATTGTTGAATTATTGATTCTTACGTAAGAAGGCCACTACTCAATAATTATTACGATAATTCTTATTCAATATTTTATTTTATTGGTTCAATAATTACTGCGTTAATATTTTATATTATTGTTGTTTCAATAATTTTCATTGCACAGTATTTCCCCATTATCAGATCAATACTTCATATTATTTGGATAATATTATTAGATAGCATTATTGGCAATGTCTAGAAAGTTCTATAAGGGAGAGGATTGGTCACCTAATTGCGCGCTAGTAAAGAGAAATCCTTATCGGAAAGCCCCCTCTTTCCTGGGAACGGCCTGGTTGTCATAATTGTGATTCTGTAATATTATTTGTGAATAATTAATTATTAATTTATATGATAAGGAAATATTTATTTGATGTAGATATAAATGATGGATTTATTTATGTGGTTATAAATAAAAGAATTGTTGTTGAGGTGTTTTATCAGTATTTTGTCGGATTGGAGGTATTAAAAGATCAAATCACTGTTCTTGGGATATATTGCGTGAGTTATAATTTTTAATCTGACCGTTGGATCGTTGTGATTTTTGGATATGTTATACATATATAAGTTGAGTATATGTTCACAAATTTTGAACCGTTAAAAATGAACGTATAATTTGTTATGAATTTTAAGAGATGACTGATTCGGAAATTAGGTTTATAAATGATTTTGGTGGAAAATTCTAGAATTGCGTGGGCCCCACTTGTGGTTGATGAAGAAATGTGCTGAATTTTATTTCAAATGTGGTGGGTGGTAATAGTAGCAGGTAAAGCCATCGGTAAATGTGGTCGAAGTCTGCTTGAGCGTCTTTAACATTTTCCTATAAATAGAGTGCTGAGTTAGAATTGAAAATCACACCATAAACAAGTTTTCTCTCTCTATATTATCGAGCGTATTTTGTGAGTATTTAGATACTTGGTGAGTTGCTATTCATTAGTGCAAGTTTCCTGTCATATCCGATATCTAGTCAGAAGTACTGCTCTTTTGAGGTAAGGGATTGTAAAGGTTGTTATGTTTTTTAGTTTCGTAATTTTTCTGACCTTCAAAAATTCTGGAAAAAATTGAAATGATAATATTATGAGTTTTTTAGATTGTATCCAAAAATGGCGATTTTTGGATGTATAAATTAGTAGTTATGAATTTTATGGGAAAATACTATTTTAAAAGTAAACCCTTATAACTCCTTGTGGTTAACTCCAAAATTGATGAAATTTATATTGGGAGTATATGTATATATATGATATACTCTGTAAATTTGAATTTTTGGATAAAAGTACGATTTATGATAAATGTCTAAATATTACGCAGGTTTTGGCCATATAAAAAATAGTAAATGAATTTTAAAAATTAGAGAAAATCTATGTTCAATATGGAACTATATTACGCTAAATCCAGAAAAAGAAGATTTGTTTGTACTGATTTGGTATTTTTCATGAAAATGGACTAGTTATGAGTAAATGAATTAAATATGTTATGTGAAGTAAGAAAATTGGAAAATATGATTTTATGGCTTGAGAATCCTATATAAGGTATATGCATATTTTTGATGAGGGTTTTGGTTGTTGGTGATGAAATCTTATGAGTTTGGCATTTTAGGATGATTAAATGCATTATTTAGTAAAGTGTAAACAATTAAAATAAATTGTTTATAAGTTTAAGAAATGTTATTCTTTCAATATCATTATACCAAAATATTGGTATAGATTTTATTGTGGAATTTTTATCTTTTTTCATGTATGGGGTTCTTATTCATGAGTTCTATTATTCACGAGTTACTATTCATGAGTTACTATTCACGAAGTACTTATTCACGACAAAATTGGTTTCTTTTTTTCGACCAAATTATCGTTAATTTATGAATATTACTCTTGAGATTAAATCTATATGTTGATTATATTATTTTTATTATCATATATAACATTTTATAATCCACGGTGATGAAATTTCTCTTTGACTTGAGTGTAAAGATGGGTAGATTATTGGTATGATGCGTGACTATGGGTTCTCTTTGGCGATGAGTGCTGAAAGTTGAATCGATTGATTTGGTATGATCATGACCATTGAATTTATAATTGAATATTTTTAGCTTAAGTGAAAGGTGAATTGATCAATATGGTTATAATTATGGTTTATATAAATTACGAAATGATTATGTATTTCTTTGAGATATTAATATCTGGCTTTTGTAGTACAAAGATAACTGTTATTGAATATCTTTGGCGTGTAGTGATAAAGATGAAATGATAATGAATATCTTTGGCACCGTAGTGTAAAAGATAAATTTATTAGTATGATTATAAGCGAGGAATTGTGATTTGGTATAACCATGATCTTTGATGTTTCAGGTAAAGATAGTGATGAAAATTATCTTCGTCCTGAATGCGAAAATGAATTTAGAACTACAATTATGATTATGAGTTATTCACATGATTGTGGACAGGAACTGTTGATTAATGTTACAGGGTTAAAACATTGTTGGTGGACTTTTAACATGGAGAAGATAATAGACTTTATGGTCTATTTGACTCTTCTAATGGATTTCTCATTCCGCTGCAACTATGTTTGAAATTTTTTATCATCTACCATATGTTCTAAATCTCTGATTTATTATTGATGAAGGCTATTAATAATTTAATTATCTTTAGTCATGATATTCTTTACTGAGCTAGTTGTGCTCACCATTTTGCTTCACAATTCCTTTCAAATAATAAGAGTGTAGCTGGGTCGAGCGGGGGTAACAGGGGAATAGAACGGGGGTCATCATTTAGTAGTTATATTTGGTGAATCAAATAGGGTGAGGCGAACCCAACGTTGGAAGGGTGTTTTGCCACTATCATACAAGATGTCTAATGACATACAACCTCGTGTTATCATAAGATAGGGTTGTGCACATCCACTTGTTGAGTATATCTACGAGCACTACCTATATGATCTTGGAGTTTATTTGAAATATAATTTTCAACTGGAGACACTGGAGATAGTTATATGTCAAGATAAGACTCGCCATTGGAAAGAACATGATAGTAATCTTCTCGTTTTTCTTCGGGGTCTATTGGATCAACCAAGGATAATTCTATGGACATATGATATCTATCATAACCTAGACGCATGGCCTCCCATGTACGAAGGTTTCCTTGAGCACTTCCCAAAGATTTTAATTGCTAAAATAGTTATTGATTGTACCTTTATGTAAGGTGTCATTGTGACGTGCTATCCAAGGTTAAGACATGAGTCACAGTTGGTATATATTTGTATCAAAACTCACAACATATGTGTTGTTGTATTTTGCACGACAATTGTAGTAATAAAGTTGTAGTTATTTTCTGTACCATGTATTTGGCGACTCAGAATAGGTTGGATGGATTGGACCTATTTTGGGGGCGTCACACCTTAGCACCGAGAAAAGTTTTCTGATGGGTGAAATTTCTACTTAATGACAGTGCACTGCACGCCTCTGCTCAACATAATTCACTCTAAATCGATAAGTTCAATTTCTGCCCTTCCTTTATTTGATAGTTAAATCCTATATTTATTCGTATTTTACCAACAATCTTAAGTAGAAATTTTAATACTTTTATAAGATCTTATTTACATGAATAAGGTTTTATTTATTATTCATGTGAGGCGAGTTTTGTGAAACAAACAAATAAACATAATGGAAATGGAGGTAATTCTAGACAAATGAAAGTAAGAAAATTCCAACATACGAGGAAAAGGCCCTACCTTATTGATTTGATGATATGTATGCCTATGTTGTTTGTTTGGGCTCATATGCGTATATTGCTTTCTAGGTTGGATGCTCTACCTGAAATAATTCAAGGTTTCAAAGAGATCTGACTAGCTAAATCAAGAAAATTATTTTTGCAGCTTTCTATTCTGTTTTATAGATCCAAACAAGATTTTACACTTATATCACTTCAAAACAAGAAGAACCCATAAAAAGTACAGTGTGCTTAGAATGTTTGATGTGTAAGAGAAGATGATAGGAGATGAATATTTAAGTGTTGGATTACTGTCTAATTCATGTTTCTTAACGGTAAAGAAGCCGATTACAAGGGCTGCTTAAGTTTGCCTTCATATTTAAAAAAAAATGTTTCACATAAAGTTTAAAGTGAGTGGGAATGAAGAAATGGTCCGGAGGTGTATTGATACTAGGACTTGGTTTAGTTTTATTTCTTCGGTATAGTTTTATAGGAAAGAGACTTCACTTTAAACCACAATTATGGGGAATGTAATCTTAAACAAATTAATACTAGTACTACTACTAATTCTCTGTATTAATTGTAAGACCCCAACTTTTATGAATAAAGAATAATTTTCTCAAAATATATTTTTGAATATTATGGTGTGGATTTGATATAATGTTATAGTTGTGGGTAATATTTACAAATTTTGCAAAGTAAGCAAGTGGTTATATAATATTCGATTGGTCGGGAAATATTTGTTTTAACGGGGAATATTAAATGCTGACGGTACAATCATTAGTTGACCCATACTTGGAAGTATTATGCGTAGTTAGAAAGCAGCGAATTATCTTTTATAAAAATAACGGACGAAAGTGTTACGTTAAAAGCGTTGAACTACCATTAGTAAAAGTGCGATGAATACGCTTGGTTGCATAGTAACACACGGTATTGATTAGTGACGCTTATGTGAGAAGCCACTCAGTTATACTCAATTATTGCTATAGTAATTGTTGCATCATATCTCTCATATTATTGATTTAATTATTGTCATAGTATAATCTGCATTATATTTATTATTATTAAATCAATAATTGAGACGACAAAGTTATTCATATTATTATTTTCAATATTGACAATGTCAGAAGTTACATCGATGAGAGGTTTGGTCACTAATTCTTGCGCTTGATAAGGAGAAATCCTTATCGGAAAACCCCTCTTTCCTGGGAACGACCTGGTTGTTAAATATTGTGAGTTATAATATTAATGATGAATAAGTTGTGTTGATTAAAGATGAATTTGATAGTTCCATTGTGTTAGAATTATTAGTGTTAATGGAAATCGACATCTATTCCGATGATAATTGATGTATGGGGGTTATATTGATAAATCAGGTAATTTATCGAATAAATGAGAAATTAATTGCTACTAATTCACATGCTTATATAACTATTTGTTCACATGTGTGTACTATTGAATCACATTCTTGTACTATTAGGGGAGTTGGTGAAAGATTGATAATACTTGCATGACTAAGTTAAAATGAAGGTATAGTTGAAGGTACTATACTGTAATTAGTTTTTTTCACATGATTATACTATTGAGTCACATGAATGAACTATTAATTCACATTATTTACTATTAGGGGAGGTGGTGCAAGTTTGATAATACTTGCAGGACTAAATTAAAAATGAAGAAAAAGAGGAAGGTATTATACTGTAATATTTCGAGCCCTAAAACGTGCAATTATCGAAACTATATTTTCCTATAAATAGAAGTTCATTCTTCCTTCATCTCTCACCAATTCACAAAAGCTTTAGAGCAATTATTACAGAGAGAAAGAAGAAGAGAAGTCTGCTACCTCACTATTCTAGTATCCAGGTTTTCTAAGGTAAGGGGTATTATTTATTTCATATTCTGAAGAGATATTATTTTTCGTATTCGTATGAATATTATTTTCGTTCAATATTCGTAAGGAATATCATCTTCGTTCAATATTCGTAAGAATATTATTTTCGTTCAACAGTCGTAAGGGGTATTATTTCTTTCGTGTTCTTGAAGAGAGCTATTGTTATTCCATCCCTTATTATTACATTTGGAACATCACCATCTGTCTTGAATTACACATGATCCGGTTCCGTTATTTATTATTACATTGGAATAACTTTTAATACATGCAATCTAGTATACATGGTGAAATTCTTTCGTTATTCCATTCTTTATTATTACATTGGAACATCCTATACATGCGTATTACACGCGTGACACTGGTTCCATTATTTATTATTTTGATGGAATAACATGTCTGTGCGGTCTATCGCATGCATGGTGGTCTGGTTTGTTATTCCACTCTTTATTATTCAGGTTGGAATATCTTGTATATGCGTTCTACGCATGACTGGTTCCATTATTTATTATTACATTGGAATAGCAGAATTGCATGCGATTCTATCGCATGCTGGTGAATTCTTTTGTTATTCCATTCTTTATTATACTCAGTTGGTTAAAGTTTTGGCATTTATACTCCATGAAATTAGTGGAATATCCTTGATATTTGCGCTTCATCCAGTATCTTTTCATGGAAATATTCTTCTGAGCATTCTTGAATTTTACTCCATAAAGCAGTATCATGTTGACAATTTGGACGTTATTGGTTCCTAGATAAATTAATTCTTGAACTTGTTTTATTGAATTCTTAAATCATTGTCATCATCCTCATGTTTATATTATGTTGAAAAGTCATGGGTGGCTGTAGTGCATAGATGGACTTGGTATGATTATGACCAGGGATTATTCGGTATAATCATGACCGTAATGTTACAAATGATGTGGTAAAAGTCATCATTGGCCCGTAGTGCATTGATAGACATTTGTTGGCATGATCATGACCATTGATGAATACACGAATATACTTGGCCCGTAGTGCATGAATAATTTGTGGTCATGATACTAATGAATATCCTTGACCGTAGTGCAAGGATGATGTGGTTAATTTATTTATTAAGCTGAGTCTCGGCGATAAAAGTGATGAAAAATCTTTTAAATCATAGAAGATAGTAGCTTTTATTCTATACTTGACTCTTCTAATGGATTGCTTGTTCTGCTATAGTTAAACTTGATGTTTGTTATATTTTATCAGTTTAACACTGTTGAAGGCTAACGATAAATTATTCTGCATTATCTTAGTCATAATATTTCTTACTGAGCTAGTTGAGCACACCCTTTCTTTCACTGTTCTCTTCAGGAAATGAGAACGTAGCCGGGACTAGTAGGGGAACGGAGTGATGGTTCAGATGATAGCATTAGTAGTCCTCACTATTCTGTTAAATAGTGTGACAATAAATGTAATGAGGACTCCATTGAGTTTGTATATTGTATAGATGACAATATTCTTATTAAAAACTCTTAGATTATATTTTGTCGTATTTTACACGACTGTTGTATAATTAAGTTGTATTTAAATTTTATACCATGTATTTGGCGACCCAAGATGGGTGATGTATACTTGTTTTGGGGGCGTCACATTAATTTTGAATTTAAAGGGACGTGATGATATACATTGCATGCATATTTGCATGCAAAGTTCAAATTTTTAATTCCCAATATGAATAGTCAAGTACTCGTGTGTGTATAATGTGTATATAAAGTTACATGTTGGTGAAAATTGGAAAAACACCTTTTGAGCTTTGGGTAAATCATTTACCTAATTTGAAATACCTTAAAGTGTGGGGGTATCTTGTTAAGGCAATGTTAATCCTGTTAGGATTCCGTATGATTCCTGTTTACATTTAAAAAAAATGAGGGACCAAGTGTATCTCAATCTAAGTATGCCCAAATCATAGGTTACTTAATGTATCTTACTAATTGCACAAGACCTGATATATTATATGCAGTTAATAGACTCAGCAGATACACTCATAATCCTAATAAGGATCATTGGACTGCTTTATGTAGAATACTCAAGTATCTGCGAGGTACTATTGGATTTGGTTTGTATTACTGCGGTAATCATGCAGTTCTTGAGGGCTATAGTGATGTCAATTGGATCTCTGATTCAGATGAAATTAAATCCACGAGTGGCTACATATTTACCTTAGGAGGCGGAGCAGTTTCTTGGAAGTCTACTAAACAGACTTGTATAGCTCGCTCTACTATGGAGTCTGAGTTTATTGCCTTAGAGAAGGCAGGTCCTGAAGCAGAGTGGCTCGAAAATCTTTTGGGAAATATTTCCTTGTGAACGAGACCAGTTCCATCTGTGTCTCTACATTGTAATTGCCAAGCTGCTATAGGCAGAACTAAGAATAAGAGCTATAATAACAAGAATAGGCATATACGCCCAAGACATAATTTTGTTAGGTCAAAGTTAAATCTTGTGGATCCTCTGACAAAGCCACTAAGCACGAGGCTAGTGAGCAATACATCGAGGGGGGTGGGACTACTGTCTATTACAAAAATCAACAGTGATGGTAACCCAACCTATATGAATGGTAATCCCAGGAAGTATGTTCATATGGGTAACAACAAGTCATTGGTTGATTGGTTGAGACACTATCCATTTTATAAATATTTGAGTTCATCCCTATGGTGTAGGATAGTGTAATTCTACAATGTTAGAGGTTGAGTTATATACTCTTAATGTTTTCCATAGTTCTGTTGGGTGATGCGTATTGTAGAACACATTTGATGGAAACACCTATATGAGTGTAGAGGTGGGGCCGCCTCTTATGAAAACAAGATAGATTTTCTAAAGCGCTCATGAATTCCAGGTATGGCGCAAGGCCAAAATGTGCCAAATCGCGTAGAACAACTTCTAATTAGAGTTTGTAGTGTGAGTAATATGATTACTGATTCATAATAAGGAAGAAGGTTCATAGAAATTTTCATTTCACCAAATTCCTGTGAATCAAGTCCTATTCACTTTATACATTGGTTCATAGTCTAAAAGACACCAGTGTTAACGCACTGCATTCTTATATTTCTTACTCAATTTATTTTATTTTTACTTTGTAATATGTGGGGAATTGTTGTAATTTATACAAAATAATATATTACAAAGTTAAATAAAAATAAATATATTCATAAATTTTGGTGATGTACTATTAAAAGAGTTTAATATGTAAATTGAATAAGTTATAATTAATATATTTATGGAGATTTTGTAAGCTGCTAATATATATGAATACATATTAAAAAGATATTACTGTTGCATGTTAGCTTCTATACATATATAAAGGAGAAGGAAGGCTTATCATAAAATATATATAAAGATCATCTTGTAGCAAATAGTGAAAAAGAAAGAAAGAGCTCACTTTCACATTATATATATATATATATATACATATATTTACTTAACTTGCGATTATATATATAGGGTTTATTCCATGACAACCAGGTTCTTTGTGCAACAACCTTTTACACAGCTGTGAAATTTGAACGAGCAAAAAAAAATTTCTGGGCCAAAAAGGGGTTGCTTCCACAAAGATTCTACATCAGATGGAATTCTCTCATCTATATATATATATATATATATATATATATATATATATATATGTGTGTGTGGTAATTTTTTAATTTGAGTAAGGAAAATTAGAAGTTGTTCATGAGTCATTCAACTATTTCAAGTGCTGATTAGTTGGATGAAGAGCCGTTGAATCTTGGAGTAGAATTTCGTCAGTGACCTTAGGACCGAGAAAAGTTCTCGGATGGGTAAAATTTCTACTTAAAAGCATGATCTTGATTTTGCGCCTCGCCTTTCAACATAATTCATTTAAATCGATAAATTCAATTTATGCCCTTCTTTTATTTGATAGTTAAATCCTATATTTATTCGTATTTTACCAACAAACAAGAGGTCATATTGAATATCCATAATAATAATTTCATTTAATAACCTTTTATTTCCAAAATATTATTTTACGTTGTATTACAAACAAACATTTTTATTTGATTAAAGAATTATATTGCTTAGCAAAAAGAATTAATGATATTTATTAATCAAATATCTTAATGGGTCTGTATTGACCAACAAACAAGAGGTCGTATTGAATTATGTTCTTTCATCAGGGTATATATGTCATTTTCACATTCTTTAGTGTGTAAATTTTTTGAGTAAACTCTTATCGCGAATCTAACTATTAATTCATTTCCCATCCCCTCGTCAAATTTTAGTTCCAAAAGAATTTTTTTTAAAAGTGGTTATTATAAAATAAAATAAGATAATATTTTTGAATTTGTCATCACAATTTAATTTTTTTTTGTTTCACATGAAACGGTATTATTTGCAATAAAATAATAATTAATAAACACAAATTGCACTCTTTTTTTTATTGGTAGTATAAATGACACGATAAAAATTGTGAACAACTTTTTATAAATGAGAAATAGAGGATTATTAATTAAAAGCATTACTCATTAATATATTAGGACTTTTATTTTTTTCGAATGGGAATATCATATATGTCATTACAATTAAGCCACTTCCCCTGATGATTGTTTTTACTTTTTATTCTTTGTAAAAAAATTCACATCAAATTTAATTACTGGGTAGAGTACTAGATGTCGTCTCTAACTCTATCATATATCTAACTCAAATATTTTTATGAAATGATTTTTTACTAATCCAGATCTATACTACCAAATCCAGATAAATATGCTTTCTTATTCTAGGATTCTTTTTACCTCTCTAATAAGACTATGTTTGGTGATTTTTGCCATTTGTGGAGGGTTTTGCCCCTCAGAGTTAGTTTTTCTCGATTGGCATGATCTGTTATATGGTTGAGTAAAATATTAAATTGGAATCGAAATCGTACCAAAAATTGTACACACCGTACTAATTAAAACCGCATCAATGGTTTCGGCGTATAATGTGACAGTTTTAGGTGAGTTAAAAAACCAACTTTACGATTTCAGTTTGGTTACTAATAAAAACCGCACACATAAAACCGAAACCAAATCGCACCATAAAAATTAATTAATTATACAATCCTATTACATGAGAGATGTTTCATTTAACCTTGTGTAATGAATCTTCCATAAAAATTAAGCTACTAATTCTGAATTTGGATGGTATCGATCTACATGATCATCATCGCCATACAAATCTCATACAATTATCCCTTAGTTGTAGAAAATTATTTATATATGTATATATACTTCATAAATTATATATATATTTTTAATTATTTGGATTCAATATCTTTTATGGTTAAAAGAATTGAAGTTATTGAAATTAGGCAAATCATGAGACAGCCCTCTTGAATTATCAGTGTGCTTCTGAAACTCGGTGTTGGATTCTTCGTTGCTGTTTGTTTTTTCTTCTTGGATGTGTAGAACGAGGAATAAAAACTTCGGTGCCTTTGCTTTGATCTCTTTTACAACTTTAATATTATGTGATGCTAAATTATTGATTTAAATTGCATAAAATTTTATTGTTTCAATTAGTTTTGGAACCGAAGCTACATCAAATGAAACCGCACCGCATCACACCAATTACAAATCGATTTCATGTGCGGTTTTGAATTTTTCAAACCGTACCTAAGCGATTTCGTGTGTAATTTAAATTTCAAACTGTACTATGATCACCCCTAATTTGCTATGATTTAAAAAGTTTACATTGAATTTTATTATTGGATAAAGTAGGTACCCACTAAACTCTAGTATATATGTAGCTTGAATATTTCAGATTGAATTTTTGAATGAATGTTGTCTGTGTATTTTCGCAGGATATATAAAAAATAACTAAATATTTATCATATACTCCTTAGAAACATAAATTTTGCAAACGAGTACTTTATTGTGAACCAAAGAGAGAATTTTTAGAGATATTTCCGCATGTGGAGTCTAACTTTTAATCAAATTAATATTAATATTTAATTAAAAATGGAATCCACATGTAAAAATATTAAAAATTATTGTGGAAGTATTAATTCTAACATCTTCAAATCGATGTTTTAAATAACAAGTGTTGCTGGACAACGTAAGAACACATTATATCGGATTCGGTTATGAAATTAATTTCATAGTAAGTTGATCAATTAATTAATATAGTGCTTGACACGCGGAGAGAAATACCACATTATATTAATCAATTAATCAAAATTAATTTTATGTTAACACTATATCTGTCACAACACATGGATGGAGAAGGTCATTCTACAGCTGGGCCCCATTCCCACACCACGTAATATAATCAAAAATCAGGAATGAAGAATCCATCCCATCCATCCTCAATGGCCAAGAAATGGAAATGCACCGCCCGCGCCAGCTCTCGATCAAATTCTATCGTCATCTCTCTCAAAATGGCCTGACACTGACAAAGAATCCATTCTCATCTCCTTCATTACTCCATCTTCCCCTTGTTTTCTTCCCATCTTATCATCTCTAGCTACTTTTTCAATCCTCGTCAATATTTATCTTTAAATCATATATATATATATATATATATACTCTTGTGTTTATATATTTTGAAAAATCAAACTCATTTAATATTATTTTAATTAATATATCACCTTCCTTTCTTGATCTCTGTATTTACTGATCACTTTCCTTAAAAGGGTGGTCTTCCAAATTTAGTAAAGGAATAGGGTATTCAAATAAAATATAATTATGGGGAGAGTGAAGCTTCAGATCAAGAAAATAGAGAACACAACTAACAGGCAGGTCACTTTCTCAAAAAGAAGAAATGGGCTCATCAAGAAGGCCTATGAACTTTCTGTTCTATGTGATGTTGATGTTGCTCTCATCATGTTTTCTCCTTCTGGTAGACTCAGTTTATTCTCCGGAAATCGAAGGTAAGTTATATATATATATATAAATATATACAAACATATATATATATATATATATATATATATATATATATTTGAATGTGTATATACCCTAATCTGGATTTTGAGTAAAGTTATGATTTTTTTCTAGAAAACAATATTTACTTTTTTTTTTGAGTGAATTTGGATTGTGAAATTAGCATTGAAGAAATCGTGGCACGGTATGTGAACCTTCCGGAACATGAACGGGGCCGGTAAGAAAAATCTTGATTAATTATTTCATCATTTGTATATATGCCAATAATTTCTTTCTTGTCTGAATATATGTTTGATGGGTTTTTTTTTTCATCTCTCCTTTCCTTATATTATGGATCTGTCCTCATATGTATCACCACATGACAATCGTGAAGATTGCACAACCAAGAGGTAACTGATTTTCCTTGACTAGTACTATATATCATTTCAAGGGTTTGGGGATAAAAAATTTAAATAAATTTTTAAAATAAATTATGTCTCAAACTAGCTATATATATATATATTGATAAGTTTGTTTAAAATGATGAATTCTTGTATTTTTTTTTTTTGCAGTTTCTCCAAAGGGCTCTTGGTAAGTTGAAAGATGAAGCTGATCAAGCTCAAAATCCAATCAGGTCCAGTCTTAGTTTGCTATCCAAATTACCTTTTCATCTATTAATTTATTTTGTATTTTTTAGGGTTTTGTTCCTGATGTTAAAATTTCAATGATATATTGCCAGTTTCTGTGTAATTATTTTAACTCTATTTGTTCTTTTATTTTTTTCTGTGATATATATGAAGCAGCCCAGTGAGTGTGGATTCCCAGCTTGAGGTATTTTCTGTGTAAATTAATTACCCTCTAATAATTCATCAACCAAACTAGTACTTAACCTGTCATTTTTATTAATATTTTTGGATACTATAGCATTATAATTAATTTACATGGATTAATTCATAATACAACAGGAGAAATTAATACTTCTCCTGTCATTTTTTTTTTGGATACTAGCCTTATAATTAATTTACATGGATTAATTTACAACAGGATTTACAACAAGAGATTATGAGATGTAAGAGCCAGTTGGAGGATATGGAGAAAAGACTAAGGTATTTCTTTTAATGAAAAATACTCCCTTTCATTTCTACATGAGTTCTTAAAGAAATAAAATTTCTTAAATTATATATATATATATATATATATATATATATATATATATATATATATATATATATAATCCATCTGCATTTTGTGTACATAGGATATTTGAAGGTGATCCTAATGAAATTACATCATTATGTGAGGCCGAGTATCGCGAACAAATACTTGAGGAGACTTTGAAACATGTCCATATGCGAAAGGTATACTATATTACTATAACTTAATCAATTAAGAGTGTTGTTATATATGATGTCAAATTTTATATCGTTATTAAATATTGACGTATATATTATATAAATATATGTGATAGTGGAAAATAAAAAAAAAAATCCGATTATATATTATTATTTTATTTTTTTACTTAAGATTTTATTTTAATATTCAAATTTATCATGAAATTAATGGATATATAATTTTTTTTTTATTAACTAGTGATCACATTAATTACATGTGAACCACTTGATCATATCCAGTATAAATAACTAAAAAAAGTATATGATCAATATTATTTCAGCAAGTATTGGAGGAGAAGTATGATTGTGGCAGTGCACAGCCAATTAGACAGGTATGTAGAACGTTAGCTGTTCAATGTTAAGTATACTATGTTTCATATGCAAGAATGGAATCTCATTACTGGGAATCTGCTCTCCCATTATCTTCCTCCTAATTGTCTCCCCCGATGTAATTAATGCCCTTGTTCAGTCACAAAATTAATTGTAGATAAAATAAATGAAAATTAGATAATAAGAATACGTGAAATATGTTATCCCATCTCATTTATTGCTATCCACGTCCACTTACAAAATTAATTGTAGACCGATAAGAGCATTCACAATAGTTTTTTTATCTGTATTTCTATTCTACAGTATTATTGAGTCATTTGTAAAATAAAAATTCAATTTTTTCACTATATATCTAAATGATTCTTTATATCGATTCCTTAAATAATAAAATTTAAAAGTTAAAAGTTAAAATTTCCAATAGTCAAAATATCAAATTAATAATAATCTTATAATTTATAAAAGAGAGTATAATTTATCAATTATATTTCACTGTAAAATAATTTTTATTTTATTTTAAATCTTAAGTAATTTATGAAGTGAGTATTGAATGGATTATAGTTCCAAATGTACATAAGATTAATATTAACTTTTAAAAAGTTAATTTGTGATATTTTAAATTTAACATGATTCATTTAAATTTTAAAAATAATAAATTTTATAATTATTATTACTTTTATAATATTTATAATTATATTGACATAAATTAAATAAATTTATATCGGTTTTAAATTTGAATACGTTTGAAATTAATTTTTAAAATATAAGTCAATATTAAGTTTATAATTTGAAAATGAAGTAGAAAAAAAATGTCAAGATGTGTATGATGGATGAGTTATCCACTTAAATGAGGGTATGAAATATCATTTTGTATATATAGATAACGATCTTTTGACTCCCTCACACTGGGGAGTAAAATCCAATATATGGATTAAAATAAAGAGTCAAATAAGGATAATGAAACTGTTGGATAATGATTTGTTGATGTATTCTTCAAAATTAGGGATAAAGAGTTGATTAGGGAAACTGTTGCTAATGCTCTAAGGACTTGAGGGGGGTATTTGATAAAAATTGAATAAATCTGAATTTGAATGAGCTAAATATGAATCTAAATTTAAATAAAAATTTTGTTTGATAATTAACATGTCTGAAACATCTCAATGACATAATTTTATTATTTTACCTCTCTGAAAAAAATTCAAAGTTGCTATAAATTTATTTAATATTACTTAATATAATAGTTAATATTTTTTTAAAATTTTTTACTTTATTTAGCTGCTCATTCGACCATTCAGTCAAAAAAAATTGACCTAGCCACTCAGCTCAATTATCTGACTGATTCAGTCATCAGACGATTTTTTTTCAAAACAAACGCACTTACTGACTGACCGATTCAATTATTTAGATGTATTCAGTCCTAAACAAACAACTCCTAAATGACAAAAATATACGAGATTAATTAGGACAACAAACTACTGGTGAGAGAGAAAGATGAGACAACAAAACTAGACTCGTTTGGGATGTATGAATTAATTTTGTTAAGGAATCTAAATTTTAAGGTAAATGGGCCATAAAGGTTTTATGTTCTGTCCATCATTGACATGAAATCATCTTATGTATTGCAAAAAAAAATTATATATTACAAAATAGGTCGACACATGATATTGGATATGACTATAAAAGTAATCTATCATATTACATATATTTTTAGAAGAGTTATTATTAATATATATTCACTGAACTAACAATAACAATAGAAAAATGGGTTCTTTACGAGAAATATCTGATAATTAGAAAGTAATTACATTATTAGTGCATCACTAAAATATTTACAAACATAATAACTTTCCCATATTTATTTACAATATTAGTGCAATTAGGATTCCTTAATTTAGGGAATTAGTATAGGATTCAATTCATAATAATAATAGGAAACTAAAATCAAGGAGAAATAACTACCATAAATAATAATTCAAATTCAAATATCTTGGATCTAACAACAAAAATAAATTCAAATTCAAAATAATAATTCAAATTCAAATATTCAAAGTTACCAAATAAATCGAAAACAAAACAAAGAGGAAATCACGAATAACCAAAATAAATCGAAAAAGAAAAAGTCAGAGTTACCAAACAAGCAAGAACAGATCCAAAACGAATTCAGATTCGCCGAACAAAGAGGAATTACGAACAACCAAAACAAAACAAATCGCAGAAGAAGAAGAAAAAGAAATCGGAGTTACCAAAATAAATCGAAGAAGAAGAAATCGGAGTTACCAAACCAACAAGAACAGATCCAAAACGAATTCGGAGTAGCCGAACAAAGAGAAAATCACGAACAATTTTTTTTTATGAATATTTGATTACCCACAAAAATTAAAATGGTTACCTTTGTATTAAGGTTTGGCTATCAACTGTACTATATGCAAAATAATTTTATTTTTAAAAGGTTATTAATAAGTAACTAACAGCTACATAAATGAAAATTTAGACATAACATTTCGGATACCATCTGCACGAAACACTTGAAAACTGTTTTTAAATTTTTTTATAATTAATTGGTAACCCAATAAAACTGAATTGGTTACCTTTTTATGAAAGTTTGGCTACCAACGTATAAATAACATTTTAAAAATAAAATTATTATGAATATGGTGCAGTTGGTAGCCAAACCTTCGTACAAATGTAACAATTCTATATTTTGTGGGTAACCAAATATTCATAAAAAATAAACCAAAAAATGGGCAGCTGAAATAAGAGACCCCAAAAAAGGTGCTACAATTTGGCTAGGCACTTTTGAAACACCTGAGGCAACTGCTTTAGCTTATGATCAAGCAGTTCTCAAGTTCAGAGGCAATAAAACCAAGCTCAATTTTCCTGAAAATGTGAGACTCGGCTCGTCTTCCTCCGGTTTTTCGGCAACCCAGTGGATCACATCTAGCCCTCCGACTACATGAAGGTTTGGCAACCAACTGCATGAAGGTTTGGCTACCAACTGCATTACATTCAAAATAAATTGGTAACTTAATAAAACAGAATTGGTTACCTTGGTATGAATGTTTGACTACCAACTACACCATATGAATGTTTTGTTACCTTGGTACGAAGGTTTGGTTACCTTGGTATGAATGTTTGCACAATCTTTTAACAAGTAATACCACTTTCGGAAACAGAGCTAACACACTTAATCATCCTCTTTCTTGTCCACTTCAACCTGATTCGTTCCTCTTTCTTGTCCACCATTATTTAATCCATCATAATTTAATACATTATTTAAATCCCACCATTATTTAATTCATCATCCTCTTTCTTCTTCACCCTCTGTTTTATCAAAAAGTTTTCTTCTACGATAAAGATATGAGATGAGAATGGAGAAAGAGAGGAGAGTGAAAGTAAAGAAGAATAAGAAAAAGAGTAACATGTGTGAGATGAGCCCTTGGTTTGGGACATGTGTGGCAATCTCAGGGACTCTGCAGTTAATTCCTAGAACAGTACTTGATGAAAGGCTTGGCAAGGCTTACCCATGGTTTTAAGGGGGAAATTACTTTTTCTGTATGTCCCAACTCCCAAATACTATATCAAAATGACCGTCTCTCTGCACAAAGAAATGGCAGTCGCCGCCATGAGAACAAATGAGGAGAGAAAAAATGAGACTAGTAGTAATGACAGTCACCGCCATGGGAACGCGTCATTTAACAGAAAATAATAAGGATAATAACGGATAATAATGGGAAGATCGAGTTCATCTAATTGCATACTAATCCCCTAAATTAAGGAATCCTAATTGCACTAATATTGTAAATAAATATGGAAGTGCATTAATTGTGATAATATTTTATGAGTGCACTATTGTTGTAATTATTTTTAAAAATGTAATAGAATATGTAATTGTTCCAAAAATGAATATATAAATTTACAATGTATATTATTTTCCTAAGAATTATGAGAACCAAACATTGAAGCCCATTTAGATATTTTTCTGGAGGTTCCCCCAAGGGTTTGTACAACTTACGCAATTACCTTGACAATTATTATTCTTTTTTATTTCAATTAAGTAGTCTGAACAAAATGAAATTTGCGAATTCAATTTATATATATAACACATACAAAATTTCAGTTTCGTCCCCAAGTACAAGTCATTGTTTCCACATATTTTCTAGTAACTATTTTCCTATCTTTACAAGGTATATATCAATTTTAATTCATGTTTTTGGACTATAATATGTATAGGTGCATCTGCCTCCAGAGACTATACATCTTAATGGTTTGGTTACAAGAGATCCAAACAACGTCTTGGATTGGCTTCCACAAAGAGATCCACAAGTCCAAATCCTAAACTTTCTGGATTCCAATGGCCTTCTTCCCCTAAGGTTCATGCTTAATATATTAAGTATTATGTAAGACAATTGATAATGTTAGAGCAATATTTATGATGTTGAAGTAAATACGTATTTAGCGACACTTTTATTCATGTTATAACTGAGAGCAGATCATATGTTTTAAAATCGCATCATCAGCTGTGTTCCTAAACTTAAATGTTGACATTATATCTCTTACTTATCTTAATTAATTCTAAAATTAAATAAAAGGACATGTGTCAAAATTTAAGTGGAGGAACACAATGGGGACATGAAATTTGGGGACAGGGGTTCTGCTCTCGTTATAACTACACTTCGAACTTTTCCTGATACTATTGTTCTGACATTACAGTAAATTAAAACATAGTATTCCGATTCTTTTATTTATCAGTTATTTAATTAATCCACGACAATTTTTTTTTATTTTTTGAAGAGATCAATCTCATCAACGGGTAGATAACATGTTATCTTCACCCTTAAATCTTTTGTGCGGACCAAACATGCAACTGGAAGAGCATATGACTAGCCGAAGCGGCGGAATTGAAGACGATACCAATACTATTAACAATGTGCAAGCTCAAGTTCAAGCTCCTCCTGAGTTTGGACAAGTTGTCGATGTCAACCTTTCACCATGGACAGATCAGTTTTATCAAACAGGTGCATTTTACTTTATTTACTTTTATCTATTTTATACAAATAAAGTATATATAATCATGTTATAGCTTAATTAATTAAGACGTGCATACTCTACAAGTTGATAAAAAGATGATTATTAGATTATAAAATGATTTGAACTTTAACCTTTCAATAACACAATCAAAAAATCTGAAATCTAGTTTTGATTCTCCAACTTCAAAAGTGATTTTAATGCCAACTTTTTAGTTATATATTTTGAAGTAATTACTGAGTAAGAATATATTTTTATATTTTTAGTAATTGAGAGATTATTATTGATTTTGATTTGTTAAAATCATTTCTACTTGCAAAGATATCCCTCCATATATAAGGGTAAAATAATAGAATAAATAAAAATATTAAATAATAAGGAGAGAGTCAAAGAAAATTGGCAATATATATTTCCAATTACTTTTGGCAAAACACCTGATCATCCCCATCCCCATCCCCATCCCCATGGGATTTTACTAAATTGTTAATTTATATTGCATTTGACAGGGAATGGCACATTTCCATCTCCACAACCAAGAGAACGAGCACTCCTTGAGCTTTTCTTGTCTCAGTTCACGCCGTAAATAAATCATTAATATCAATCAGTACTAATGCATGGGATGACGACAATATGTTATGCATGTTGATATGTAAAATTTTACATATTTTTTGTTGTTACAATTGGTGGCAGAGGCGGAACTAGGGGCGGGGGCATCTACCCCTGGTAACAGCGGCGGTCCAGGCAGAACTAGGGGGCGAGGAGCAGCCAGCCAGCCACTGCTCCGGGCCTTCCAGCTTCCGACGAGTCGGGGACTCAGTCTTCTACTCTTCTTCTTCGGTCTAAGTCTTCCGTGCCTATGTGGCTCTGTCTGCAACATATTTTGTTTTTGTGGAGTAGTTCTCAAGAAAGATGACTGGCCTTTTGAATGGTACTATTAAATTTTAGAATACTTCTTCTCTTCTAAAATTGGAATTCTCAATTTTAATTCTTGTTTTCTATATCAAAATGAGAGTCCCTTGTTTGTGATTAAAGTAAAGTAAAAATAAAATAACATTTATTAACATGATGGTTTTTATAAAATGGACGATAATTTAGAGCTAGTATGAGTACTCTTGTTTAACATAGGAAGTAGTAATTAAATAATCTGTCCTTAAAATAATAACCACATCATCGATGATCTTAAATTGTTAAATGGGGGGTGGGGGTGGGGGTGGGGGTGGGGGTGGGGGACAATTGATGGTTTAAATTGTGATTAAAGAAGATTCAGAGCAAAAGAAATTATGAAAGGAATTCAATTCAACTACAATTAAAGTTGAGGTAAGTCTTCAACCAATTATTTACCAAACAAATGATGTTATACCTTTTTTTTAATAAGTTTATAGAAATTGGATGGAATATATTTGTTATTGATGTGAAATTGGTTGTGGGAGTTTTGATTATGGAACCATGAAGGGTTCAGATGATATAAGGATTGAATATTGTATGGAGGTTATGTGTTTATATGTTTGGATTTCATAAAACTATGATTTTTAAAGCTTGCATACTTTGTGTTTGTATAAATGTCATAAAGAGGTTAATTTGGTTAAAACATGAAAATTAACGGGTTCTCTCTGTAAATTGATGTACATACATGAGTTATAAGTTAACTCAAGTTGTTTGAGTGCTTCATTAGTTAAAAAAAATCACAAATTTCATCTGTTGGAAGTCCGACACAAAGTTTCTTTTTTACATAATCTTAAAATGTGTGGATACACAAGTAATTTTCTAGAGTTTTTTTTTTCAACTTCCTTTTGAGCTTTTATGGCCTATTTAACGGTCGCTTTCTCTGCCAACTTTTTCTTCCTCTCTAACGCCTGCTTAGTTTTAGCCATCTATTCCTTTCGCTTCAATTCCTTCAACTTCATCTCGTCAACTTCATTTTTCTTCGGAAGAGGAATTTTTTTTTACTTTTCCAACTCAAATATTGCCTCTCTATCTTTCACAAGACTTTCCTCTACTGTACTTTTTCAAGAGAAATTTCTTTGGATCGGATTGTAGCTCGTATCGCCGCCGTCATGATTTTGCGAGTATATTTTGACCCCCCCTCTCAAAAGTTTCTGGTTCCGCTACTGATTGGTGGTTGCTTATACGTTTTTCGTGTTGGGATTAATCGATTATGGAAATTCATATATGCATGTCCTTATTTATTTATTGTTTTTATTTTTTACATGTTATGGTCTGAATTCCATTGTCTCGGTCTATTCACACAAACTTTAACTTTCGGCTTCGATTTTGGCGACTTTACTTTAGAATTTGTCAGACGAAGCAACAAAGGAACTAACTCCACCTATAAACTACAAAACAATCATTTAATTCTCAATATACAATATATGTATGTGTGTTGAAATGAATAACAAGTAATATATTAATGAACTCACCACAACTGTAAAGAAATTTTGATATAATTGTGACAATGACATTAATGGTTTGTCATCATAAAATGGGTTAAATAGCATTACTTTCCACTTGTTGACACTCCAAATAAATAGACTGAAATGACTATTGCTTTCGTTGATGAATGGAACGAATATATATTGACACTCATGTACTGGGGCACCAACTGGAGGATTGATGTAACTTCTTTAAAATTTGAGTGTGCTTGCATTACTTACTCCGACACTCGGTAAATTTTGGGTGCCCAACTCCGCAAAGTACGTTGGCATGAAATAAAACAGAGAACATCGTTGGATATCTTCACTCCTCATCTTAGCTTCTCTGTCTCTCAACAACAACAAATATGCATCCAATACATGCACCCATAACCAACCATTGGGTCTCAGACAGTTCACATCCTTAAACTCTAACTTGTATGTATCGCCTGGATGGATATGGGAAAAATGATGGGTCGTGAGTTGGACTAAACCAATGGTGATTTAACTAAGTGATTTTCTCAAACTTTAAGTACTTTACAAAGTGAGTGTGCTTTGTTCCCTCTCTCTTTCTAACTAAAAATTTCCTACTATGTTGAGTAAATGGGTTAACACTATGCTGAGTCTCTTGAACTGTAGGTTGGGGTCCCTTCATGTGAATCTCCATTTGTCCAACTTGAGTTTGAGTTGGATTTTGTTTGGTTGGAACCTCTATGTAATCATTCATGAACGGCTGGTACAGTGTATTGAACCATGTCTCATACATGGTTCTTAACTCAGTTGGCAGTTCAATTGACAAAAACTTCTCAAATATAGCTTTTGCAGTCTCAATCTAGAATTAAAAAAAACAAAATTTATATTAGTAAAACAAGAACATTAATTTAAAACACATCAATATTAATAAATATTATAAATTAAACAACTTACAGTGTTTACAGCTACATATTGGTCGATGAATGCTCGTGGCTCATAATCTTCCCATTGACGCCTAAAGGGTCGAGGATGGTGTATCCGTCTCCGAGTAACTTCTCTGTACCATGTCATATAATCCTCGGTAGATATATGTTGCAAAGCCTCCAACACTTTCCCTTCTAAACTCTCTATGTAAGCAGGGATGGAGCCAGGATTCAATATTGGGGGGGGGGGGGGCAAGAATTTTTTTAACATAATATATATTCGTCACTAAAAAGTAAAATTTCACAATTACAAAACATATTTTTACTAAAACAAAGATAATGTAGTAATATAATTTTCTTTGACAAAGACAACAAAACATAGCAAAAAAAGTCTTTTAGAACATATCAAAGCTTCGTCAGAATTGCACCCGACATTCTTTCAAATCACGAAATCCATTTATTATACTAAATGGGAAAATATCTACTCTTGGAATTATTTTCATAATAGTCATTAGTCAATACTATTATACTAAGCAATAACCAATCTGATTAGAACATTAAAATTTTAGACTTGGATTTCAGATTTTGGATTTGGATTTTGGGGATTTTGGATTAGAGACTATAACAACTATTGGGTCAGGACGAAAGCAATAGAATACCAAATGGGCCTTACAAAAAACTCAAATCTGGGGGGGCATGGCCCCCTCCAGCCCTATACTGGCTCCGTCCCTGTATGTAAGCCTCCCACAATCGAATATAATTGGCCATATGATTTTCATAATTTATTCTCTCAAACAATTTATGTTCCTCCCTCAATTCCACTATATTTTCAGCATTAGATATATACGACTGCAAATATCCAAATTACCTCATAATCTGTTAGGCATTTGGAACTCAACAATGTCGTAATGTATCAAAGGAACACGAGCGACTCCACCTAACCTTGCCTCAAAAAAGTCTCAAGCTAAACGTCTATCAAATAACTGATATGAACGCCACACCGCATCTGTTTTTAACATATTATCAAACTCTCCTCGGTAAAACACAAGATGCAGAGTATTACCCAGAGAAAGAAGTATATAATAAAACAAACCATCTGCAGCAACAACATCTCGTGCAACATAATATATTTATCACATTAACACAAACAACTTCAACTTCAAAGATTTTGTAATATTGTCTAACATACAGTTATAATTATAAAAGTCCATTACATGAAATTTACAACACATAATGACACCAAAACAAGTGATCATATTCTGTCCAACAACCATACACAATGTTTAGCACAACAACCATAGCCAAACTACAACCATATACAAACTAAAAATTAAAACCATGTTCAGCAGCACAACAATACAAAGCATCACAGCAGCACAACAATCACAGCCATAGACAAATTAAAACCAGTGAAACGATGTTCAGCAGCACAACAACCATAGAAAACTGAAATCATAGAAAGCATCATAGTGACACCGTAGACTATAAACCATGCTGCAAACTATAAATAGACTACAATACAAAAACTAAAACCATAGACTAAAATAGACTCAAGCACAAAATAAAAGCGAGATAATGAAGCAATCAACCTCTTGGACGAAGAGGAAAAAGAGATCCTAATTTTGTCATTTGAGACTAAATCTTAAAACATTCTTTGAGAAAATCAACTTATGAAATTTTTTGGGGGGAAAACTTTAACAATTACATATTAGTAGAAGACAACTAAACTTTAGCAATTACATATTACTGAACTTTTGTGTGACAAGGACTGATAAAGCTAAGTAATTATTTTCTTGGCATGATTTTGAATCTACACATCACTAGTTATCACAAATTCCCACCAACTAAGCATATATTATTCCTGAATCAACAAATCACAAATTATCACAAGTTTCCATTGACTAAATATATATGTTATATTCTTGAACCTACATGCCACACATTTCCAGCAACTGAACTTGTTTTTATACTCAACCCAAATGAAAACGTGGACATGGAACAACCCCTTATGAATTTATGACCAAATTTAATTTATTTCTAGCACAATAACTGTAAGACCCCGAATTTTATGAAATAAAAGTATTCAATTTTTCTTATAATTACTATTCAGTAAATGGTTTAATTGATAAAATGTTAAAGTTATGGGGGGAAATGTGCAAATTTTGCAAAATTAGCAAGTGGTTATAAAATATTCATTGTTGCCGGGGAATATTCGTACGACGGCGCAGCCATTTCTGGGCCCCATGACAGAATAACTGTCGAATGAAGAAAATGACAAATATGAGTTTTTATAAATAACGGCGTAGTTGTTACCGTTAATACTGTTGGAATACCCGGTAGTTAAAATACAGTAATAAGCATGGTTGCATAGTAGCACACAGTATTGCACAATGTATTTTTAAATTATTGTTTCTTACGTAAGAAGACACTACTCAATAATTGTTACAGTAATTACTGTTCAATATTTTATTTTATTGATTCAATAATTGCTACGTGGATATGTTATATTATTGTTGTTTCAATAATTATCACTGCACAGTATTTTCCATTATCAGATCAATAATTCATATTATTTGAATAATATTATTAGATAGCATTATTGACAATGTCTAAGGAATTTCTGTCTAGGAAAGGGGTTTGGTCACTTAATTGCGTGCCACTAAGGAGAAATCCTTATCGGAAAACTCCCTCTTTCCTAGGAACGACCTGGTTGTCATAATTGTGATTCTGTAATATTATTTATGAATAATTAATTATTGATTTATATGATAAGGAAATAGTTATTTTATGTGGATATAGATGATGGATATATTTATTGTGGTTATAAATGAAGGAATTAATGCTGAGGTGTTTTATCAGTATTTTGTTGGAATTGAGGTATTAAAAATCGTTCGTATGTGGATTTCGGGCATTTTTCTTTTGAAATTTGGAAAAACTTAAAGCTACAAAGTTGTAGAGAATTTAATTTCCTGTGGAATAGACATGAGATTCAATTTTTTCTGATAAAATGGCTATTTATTATGAATTATTGAAGTTTCGGAAATAAATATTTTTATTAAAAATATGGGTCGGCCCCACTTTTGGTTGTTGTGAAAGTTGGCTAATTTTTGGTGGGCCACACTTGTGGTGGATCAGTTTTATTCAAAGAGGTGTGCGTAGAAAAAAAAACTTTTATTAATATTTTATTAATTTAGTCTCCTTTGGCGTTCTAGCATTTTCCTATAGATAGAGTGCTTAGTTAAAATTGAAAATCACACCAAAATTATAAGCTTTTCTCTCTATATTATCGAGCGTATTTTGTGAGTATTTAGATACTTTTAGAGTTGCTTTATTCGGTCTGAGTTTTTTCAAAGACTATATCGAAATTTCGGTGGGAAGTCTTATTCTTTTGAGGTAAGGGATAGTAAGGGATGTTATTTTCTTCATAAATGATATTATTTCTTTTGATATCTTTATACCAAAATATTGATATGAATTTTATTATAAAATTTTTACCTTTTAAATGTCGAGTTACTTATTCACGATATCGACCTTTATTCACGTATACAACACTATTCATGTATATGGCACTATTTACGTATATGACATTATTTACGTATATAGTACTATGTACGAATACGGAGTAATATTCACGAGTTACTATTTTTAATGTTACTATTCATGAGTTACTATTCATGAGTTACTATTCACGAGTTACTATTCACGGGATACTATTCACGACAAAATTAGTTTCTTTTTCTGACCAAATTATCGATGATTTATGAATATTGCTCTTGAAATTAAATCCATTTTTTGATCATATTATTTTTATTATCATATATAACATTTTTATAACACTGGTGATGGAATTTCTCTTTCACTTGAGTGGAAAGATCGGTATATTATTGGTATGATCGTGACTATGGGTTCTCTTTGGCCAGTAGTGCAAAGATGAATTGTTGACTAGTATGATCATGGTCATTGAATTTATAAACGATTATCTTTAGCTTAAGTGCAAAGGTGAATTGATCAACATGGTTATAATTATTGTTTATAAAAATTCTGCAATGATTATATATTTCTTTAAGATATTAATATCTTTGGCCCGTAGTGCAAAGATGACCTGTTGTTGAATATCTTTGGCCCGTAGTGCAAAGATGACCTATGATTGAATATCTTTGGCCTGTAGTGCAAAGATGAACTATTGATGAATATCTTTGGCCTGTAGTGCAAATATGACCTGTTGTTGAATATCTTTGGCTTGTAGTGCAAAGATGAACTGTTGATGAATATCTTTGGCCCGTAGTGCAAAGATGAATTTATTAGTATGATTATGAGCAGAGGCGTGATTTGGTATAACCATGATCTTTGATGTTTCAGGTAAAGACAGGTGATAAAAATTATCTTCGTCCTGGATGAGAAGAGGAATTTAGAACTACAATTATGATTATGAGTTATTCACGTGATTGTGGACATGAACTATTGATTGATGTTATAGGGATAAAACATTGTTGGTGGACTTTTAACATGGAGAAGATAATAGACTTTATGGTCTATTTGACTCTTCTAATGGATTGTCCATTCCGCTGCAACTATGGTTGAAAAATTTTATCATCTACCATATGTTCTAAATCTCTGATTTATTACTAATGAAGGCTATTGATAATTTAATTATCTTTAGTCATGATATTCTTTACTGGGATAGTTGTGCTCACCCTTTTAATTCACAATTCCTTTCAGGTAATAAGAGTGTAGCTGGGTCGAGCGGGGGTAACAGGGGAATAGAACAGTGGTCTATAGCTATTGAGGTTCTCCCTAAATAGTATGTAAATAATTTTATTAAGAATTTGAGATAAGTGTGTCGTATTTTATACGTCATTTAACCGTTGATTTTGGTGAATTGAATAGGGTGAGGTGAACCCAACTTTGGAAGGGTGTTTTGCCACTATCATACAAGATGTCTAATAACCTACGACTTTGTGTTAACATAAGACAGGGTTGTGCGCATCCACTTGCTGAGTATATCTACGAGCACTACCTATATAATCTTGGAGTTTGGTTGAAATATAATTCTCAATTGGAGACAATGGAGATAATTATATGTCAAGAGAAGACTCACCATTGGAAAGAACATGATAGTAATCTTCTCATTTTTCTTAGGGGTCTAGTGGGTCAACCAAGGATAATTCTCCAGACATATGATATTTATTATAACTTAGATGCATGGCCTCTCATTTACGAAGGTTTCCTCGAGCATTTTCTAAAGATTTTAATTTCTAAAATAGTTATTGACTGTACCTTTATGTAAGGTGCCATTGTGACGTGTTATCCAAGGTTGGGATGAGAGTCACAGTTGATATATATTTGTATCAAAACTCATAGCATATGTGTTGTATTTTGCACGAAAATTATAATAATAAAGTTGTAGATATTTTCTGTACCGTGTATTTGGCGACTCGGAATGGGTTGGGTGGATTGGACCTATTTTGGGGGTGTCACAATAACTTTAGGTGCATCACAAAGATATCAGCTCATACTTTTAATAAGTACATTACAAAGACGTCATGCAATTTTTCTAAGAAGTTGAACTGATGCAAAAATATAAAGCAATACCTTCGTTATGATAATAAGGAAGACAAGTTGAGGCTAGACTTTCCCAATCACAAACATGACTCCCTTTGTTATTATCAAAACCTTCAGTACAAAACAAAAATTAACTTGTTACCGATTTGCACTCAATTGTGAACTAGGGTTTGTAGCGCCCCTAAATCTGAGCCCTTTTATCTTGGACTTGGTGCGTCACGATACACCATCTCTATAACTACTGCGGAAGATATAAATGTAAGTATGAGACCTCGAATTTTATAAAATAAAAGTATTCAATTTTCTTATAATTATTTTATTTAGTAAATTGTTAAATTGATAAAAGGTTAAAGCTAAGGGTGATATGTGAATTTTTTTTAAAGTAAACAAGTTGTCATAAAATAATCGGTGATAAAAGTATATTAATACGCGTGGTTGCATAGTAGCACACAGTATTGATTATTGATGCTTACGTGAGAAGTCACTCGGTTATACTCAATTGTTGCTACAGTAATTATTGCATCATATCTCTCATATTATTGATTCAATTATTATCACAGTATCAATATTTTATATTATTAAATCAATAATTGAGACGACAAAGTTATTCATATTATTATTTGCAATATTGACAATGTCTAGAAGTTCTGTCAAGGAGAGGTTTAGTCACCTAATTATGCGCCAATAAGGAGAAATCCTTATCGGAAAGCCCCCTCGTTCCTGGGAACGACCTGGTTGTTAAATATTGTGAGTTATAATATTAATGATGAATAAGTTGTGTTGATTAAAGATGAATTTGATAGTTCCATTGTGTTGAGATTATTAGTGTTAGTGGAAATCGACACTTATTCCAATGATAATTGATATCTGGGGGTTATATTGATAAATCGGGTAATTTATCGGATAAATAAGCAATTAATTGCTACTAATTCACATGTTTATAGAACTATTTGTTCACATGTGTATACTATTGAATCACATTCTTGTACTATTAGGGGAGTTGGTGCAAGATTGATAATACTTGCATGACTAAGTTAAAAATAGAGGTATAGTTGAAAGTACTATACTGTAATTAGTTTTTTTCACATGATTATACTATTGAGTCACATGAATGAACTATTAATTCACATTATTTACTATTAAGGGAGGTGGTGCAAGTTTGATAATACTTGCAGGACTAAACTAAAAATGAAGAAAAAGAGGATGGTATTATACTGTAATATTTCGAGCCCCAAAACGTGCAATTATCGAAACTATATTTTCCTATAAATAGAAGCTCATTCTTTCTTCATTTCTCACCAATTCACAAAAGCTTTAGAGTAATTATTATAGAGAGAAATTATAGAGAGAAAGAAGAAGAGAAGTCTGCTACCTTATTATTCCAGTATCCAGTTTTTCTAAGGCAAGAGGTATTATTTCATTCGTGTTCTTGAAGAGAGCTATTGTTATTCCATCCCTTATTATTTTTTTGGAACATCATGTCTGTGCGAATTACGCATGACCTGGTTCCGTTATTTATTATTCTGTTGGAATAACTCGCAATACATCAAGTACCGCATACATGGTGAAATTCTTACATTATTTCATTCTTTATTATTACATTGGAACATCACATGCACGTGCGTATTATACGCATGACTGGGTTCCATTATTTATTATTCTGTTGGAATAACTCGCCTATGCATGTCTGATCTATCGCATGCATGGTGAATTTCTATTTGTTATTCCATTCTTTATTATTGATTGGAATATCACTGCCGGTGCGTTTATCGTGACTGGTTCTATTATTTATTATTACATTGGAATAACCAATTGCATGCGGTCTATCGTATGCCTGGTGAATTCTTTTGTTATTTCATTCTTAATTATACTCAGTTGGTTAAAGTTTTGGCTTTTATACTCCATGAAATTAGTGGAATATCCTTGATATTTGCGCTTCATCCAGTATCTTTTCATGAAAATATTCTTCTGAGCATTCTTGAATTTTACTCCACAAAGCAGTATCATGTTGACAATTTAGACGTTATTGGTTCCTAGATAAATTAATTCTTAAACTTGTTTTATTGAATTCTTATATCATTGTCATCATCTTCATGTTTATATTATGTTGAAAGTCATCTGTGGCCTATAGTGCATAGATGGACTTGGTATGATTATGACGAGGATTATTCGATATAATCATGATAGTAGTAATGTTACAAATGATGTGGTAAAAGTCCTCATTGTCCCGTAGTGCATTGATGGACGATTGTTGGCATGATCATGACCATTGATGAATACACGAATAATATCCTTGGCCCGTAGTGGATGGATAATTTATGGTCGTGATACTAATGAATATCCTTGGTAGTAGTCTGCGGGGATGATGTGGTTTATTTATTGGTTTGAGTCTCGTGATAAAAGTGATGAAAAACCTTGTAAATCATAGAAGATAGTAGATTTTATTCTCTACTTGACTCTTCTAATGGATTGCTTGTTTATTTGCATGATTAAACTTGATGTTTGTTATATTTTATCAGTTTAACACTGTTGAAGGCTAACGATAAATTATTCTGCATTATCTTAGTCATAATATTTCTTACTAGGCTAGTTGAGCTCACCCTTTCTTTCACTGTTCACTTCAGGAAATGAGAACGTAACCGGGACTAGTCGGGGAACGGAGTGACGGTCCAGATGATAGCATTAGTAGTCATCACTATTCTGTTAAATTGTGTGACAATAAATGTAATGAGGACTCCATTGAGTTTGTATATTGTCTAGATGACAATATTCTTATTAAAAACTCTTAGATTATATTTTGTTGTATTTTACACGACTGTTGTATAATTAAGTTGTATTTGAATTTTGTACCATGTATTTGGCGACCCAAGATGAGTGATGTATACTGTTTTGGGGTGTGTGGGTTGGTATCAAAGCTTAGGATATGATCCCGGCCGAGATGTGAGACAAAAACTAGGAGGGGAGAGACGGGGAATTCCTTCGCTAGTATGACCTACCTACATTTATTTGGTATTTATTTGGTCGACCAGAGTATAAGGATAATATGTGACATGTCAATTAACCCTTGTTTTGTGGCAGTATTTGAAAATGACATCTGAGAAAGCCCCCTCTTTTTACTGGGAATGACATGGTTGTTAAATATTGTGAGTTAAAATATTAATGATGAATAAGTTCAATTCGTATTGATTAAAGATGAAATTGATATTTCTATTGTGTTGGAATTATTAGTGTTAGTGGAAATCGACATTTATTTCGATAATAATTAATGTCTGGAGGTTATATTGACCAATCGGATAATTAACCAGATAAATGAACAATTAATTGTTATTAATTCACATGCTTATAACTGTGTGTTCACATGTGTGTACTATTGATTCACATGATTTACTATTAGGGGAGTTGGTGCAAGATTGATAATACTTGCATGACTAAATTAAAAATGGAGGTATAGATGAAGGTACTATACTATAATTAGTTTTTTCACATGATTATACTTTTAAGTCAGATGAATGAACTATGAATTCACATTATTTACTATTAGGGGAGGTGGTGCAAGTTTGATAATACTTGCATGACTAAATTAAAAATGAAGAAAAAGAGGAAGGTATTATACTGTAATATTTCGAGCCCCAAAATGTGTAATTATCGAAACTATATTTTCCTATAAATAGAAGCTCATTCTTCTTTTATTCTCACCAATTCACTAAGTCTCACAAGAGCAATTATTATAGAGAGAAAGAAGAAGAGAAGTCTGCTACCTCACTATTCCAGTATCCAGTTTCTTCTAAAGTAAGGCGTATTATTTCTCGTATTCATGAAGAGAGTTATTTTCTTTCAATACTCGTAAGGGTTCCATTCTTTATTATTCTGTTAGAATAACCTGTCTGTGCGGTCCATCGCATGCCTGGTGAATTCTTCTATTATTCCATTCTTTATTATTCTATTGGAATAACACCGTCTGCATCTTGATCTATCGCATGCACGGTGAATTCTTACATTATTCCATTCTTTATTATTACATTGGGATAACCTCATGCATGCGATTCTATCGCATGCACGGTGAATTCTTTCATTATTCCATTCTTTATTATTCATTGGGATAACTTTATCATGCGATCTATCGCATGCACAGTGAATTATTCTGTTATTCCATTATTTATTATTCTATTGGAATAACCTGTCTGTGTGGACTACCGCGTGAATTCTTCTATTATTCCATTTCTTTATTATTACATTGCTGGAATAACTTGTCTATATGGACTCTGCGATGCATGGTGAATGATCCTTCGTATTCATTCCTTATTAAATTGTGGAAATGATGCATCTCACGTGGATTACCGCATTTAAGTGCAAAAATCCATTTTGCGATTTCATATATTCTATTATACTCAGTTGGTTAAAGTTTTGGCTTCTATACTCCATGAAATTAGTAGAATATCCTGGATATTTGCGCTTCATCCAGTATCTTTTCATGAAAATATTCTTCTGAGCATTCTTGAATTTTACTCCATAAAGCAATATCATGTTGACAATTTGGACGTTATTAATTTCTTGATAAATGAAATTATAAATTTTTAAAATTTATCTTGAACTTGTTTTATTGAATTATTATGTCACTGTCATCATCCTCATGCTTATATTGTGATGAAAGTCATCTTTGGCTTACGTGCATAGATAGACTTGGTATGATTATGACCAGGGATTATTCATTATAATCATGACCGTAATGTGACGAATGATATGGTGAAAGTCCTCATTGGCCTGTAGTTCATTGATGGATGATGAATTGGTATAATTATGAATGAGGATTATTATTCGGTATAATCATGACCATTGATGATTACATGAATATCCTTGGCCGTGATGCAGGGATGATTCGATTTTATTTATTAAGCTGAGTCTCAGCGAGAAAGTTGATGAAAGACTTTTTAAATCATACTCCCTCCTATTCATATTAAGTGTCGTTTTGGAGAGTTTCATTTTATTCAATATAAGTGTCGTTTTGGAATCCCTATGCAATATTGTACTATTTTTTCCTAATTTACCCCTCTATTTAATATGATTAGTAAATGCAATTCCATGGACCATTGTGGAGAGAGAAATAAATAATTAGGGATACAAAAGATATTTTGTGTTATTTCTTAATAAGTGTGCTTAACTCTAAAAAGACACTTAATATGAATAGGAGGGAGTAGAAGATAGTAGATTTTATGCTCTACTTGACTCTTCTAATGGATTGCTTATTCCGCTGCAATTGTTGATCTAAAACTTGTTGTCTATTATATTCTATCAGTTGTTATACTGTTGAAGGCTAAGGATAATTTATTCTGCATTATCTTAGTCATAATATTTCTTACTAAAGGCTAGTTGAGCTCACCTTTTTCTTTCAACGTTTCTTCTGTGAAATGAGAATATATTTGGACTTAGTCAGGAGCGGATTGACGGTCCAGATGGTTGTTTTAGTAGTCCTCACTAATCTATAAAATTGTGTAATGAGGACTCCATTGAGTGTGAATATTGTCTAGATGACAATATTCTTATTAAAACTCTTAGATTATATTTTGTCGTATTTTTCACGACTGTTGTATAATTAAGTTGTATTTGAATTTTGTATCATATATTTGGCGAATCAAGATGGGTGATGTATACTTATTTTGGGGGCGTCATAGTAAGACCCCAATTTTTATGAATAAAGATTAATATTTCTCGAAATATCATTTTTAATAGTATGGTGTGGATTTGTTATAATAGTTGTGGGTAATATTTATAAATTTTGCAAAGTAAGCAAGTTGTTATAAAATATTCGATTGGTCGGGGAATATTTATTTTAACAGAAAATATTCATACAACGACACAATCATTGGTGGACCCCACAACGGAATTATTATCGGAGTTAGAAAACGATAGAAATATCTTTTTATAAAAATAACAGCGAAAAGTTTACCATTAATTATTGAAATACCCGGTGATAAAAGTATAGTAATACGCGTGGTTGCATAGTAGCACACGATATTGATTATTGATACTTACGTGAGAAGTCACTCAGTTATACTCAATTATTGCTACAGTAATTATTGCATAGTATCTCACGTTATTTGATTAAATTATTATCAATATTTTATATTATTAAATCAATAATTGAGATGACAAGTTATTTATATTATTATTTGCATAATTAACAATGTCTAGAAAGTTATGTCGAGGAAAATAGTTTGGTCACCTAATTGTGCGCCAATAGGGAGAAATCCTTATCGGAAAGCCCCCTTTTTCCTGGGAACGATCTGGTTGTTAATATTGAGAGTTATAATAATAATGAATAAATATTATTAAAAATATTGAGGGGATTTTTATGAAATATTTGTGGTAAATTTTGATTATTATTTGGACCCCTATTTACCCAATTTTCAAAATAATCGGTAGAAAGTTATTTTGTATATATATATGGTGGGGCCCACGTGTGATAATGACACGTGGGTCACGAGAGGGGTGGGAGAGGGGGATGTCACGGGAATTGGAAAAAGGGTGGAGTGTAATGGAGGGAGTATATATATATATATATATATATATATATATATATATATATATATATATATATATGTTATAATAATTTTTGTTTTTTATGAAAAATATAATATATTATATTTTATTATGTAGAGTGTCTGCATAGTAAATCAGAAAATAAATTCAAATGAACGAAATTTCCCGTGACCCTTTTCCTGTGCAGTCCGTAATTTCTAAATTCAAATAGAATCCTTACATTCTCCTATAAATAGGATGCTTAGTTTAGAATTAAAAATCACACCAAAATTAGAGAATTCGTCTTCTATAATATTGAGCATATTTCTTTCGAGTTTTAGAAAGTTTTAAGTGTAGAAAACAGTACAAGTTTTCTTCAAGAATATCCCCGCTATATCAATTGGAATACTCTCCTTTTTAAGGTAAAAGATATTATTTTTGTTCAATAATCGTATGAAATAATATTTTCTTCCCTACTCTGTAGTATGTGAGTAATATTATTTCATTTCATATTCCTAATTCTACACTCATTTTGTTAAAGAATTGCTTCTATACTCCGTGAAATTAGTAGAATATCCTTGAAATTTGTTCTTCATCTAGTATTGTTTCACAAGAATATTTTTCAGAACATTCTTGTTAAATTTAAGCTTTTTATACCAAAGTACTATTCACGGAGTACTATTCACAAAGTATTATTCACGGGATACTATTCACAAAGTACTATTCCCGAAGTACTATTCACGATAAAAAATTAATTTCTTTTCGGTCCAAATCATTTTTGATACAATATTATTCTTGAATTTTACTCCACAAAGCAGTATCATGTTGATAATTTGGACATTATTGAATTCTGGATAAATTGAATTATAAATCTTTAAAATTTTTCCTTTGCTTTCATTTAATTGAATTCTTATATCATTGTCATCATCGTTGTAAGACCCCAAATTATTAATAAATGAAATTTAATTTCCTCTATTTATTATTTTGAAATAGTAAGGGTTGATTTGATTAATGTGGTTAGTTATAGGTAAAATGCGCAAATATTTTAAATAAGTAAGTGGTTATAAAATATTCATTTTTATCGGAGAATATTCGTTTGGTCGTGGAATATTCTTACTTTGGAGGAGAATATTAAATGCAATGACAGTAGCGAAATTTTTATGTGGGCCCCATAACTGAAAGCGATTGGATAAAGAAAATGACAAGTATAAGTTGTTTATAAATAACGGCGTAGTTATTACAGAATTATCTTGTTGGAATACCCGGTGGTTAAAAACACAAGAATGTCTGGCGTTGTTGCAGACGATGAATAGACGGTATTACACCAATTATTTAATTTTACGTGAAGGCACTACTCAATAATTGTTACGATAATTCTTTATTCGATTATTTTATTTTATTAATTCAATAATTGTTGCGTTGATATTTTATATTACCGTTGTTTCAATAATTGTCACTACTACGTATTTTCCATTATCGAAGCAATAATTCATATTATCCTGAATAATATTATTAGATAACATTATTGATAATGTCTAGAAAGTTATGTACAAGGAGAGGTTAGGTCACTAATTGCGCTTAATCAATAAGAAATCCTTATTGGAAAGCCCCTCTTTTTGGAACCGCCCGGTCATCGATATTGTGATTACGTAATATTATTTGTGAATAATTAATTATTGATTTATATGATGAGAAAATATTCATTTTATATGGATATAGATGGAGAAAATTTTTAAAGTGACAATTGTTGAAAATCGATATTTTATCTTTTTTGATAAAATAATATTTTATTATATTATTATAATATAATAATGATGATATTTTTACAATGAATGTGGGATATATGAGTATATGAGGAGGAAGAGTATTTTTGTTACATTAAATGATTAAAACAAGTTTTTCATGTTTGTGGACCCCATTTCTTGACTGAAATTTGATTATAGCCTGTAAAATCGCCCGTTTGTGGATTTCGGTCAATTTCTGTTTAGAATTTGGAAAAATTTTCTTCTGCAAAGTTGTAGAGAATGGAATTTCCTATAGAAAGGACATGAGGTTCAAATTTTTCTAATAAAAGGGCTATTTATTATGAATTATTGAAGTTCTGAAGTTCCGAAATAATTATTTTTTAAAAGTTTTAAATTTGTTTTATAAGAAAAACGTTTTTGAAATGTTTGTGGGCATCATTAACATGTGCTAGGTGGCTAAAATCAGTTGGTAAAAGTGGGCGTAGGAATTTGAAATATAAATAATAATATTTTATTAAATTTTCTGCTTTGGTGTTCTAAGCATTTTCCTATAAATAGGGTGCTTAGGTTAGAATTGAAAATCACACCAGAAACTAAAGTTTTCTCTCTCTTTCTCTCTCGATATATTGAGCGTATTCTTGTGAGTATTTTGATACTTTTAGTGTTGTTATATGGTGCAAGTTCCCTTCAGCACTATATTCAGTATTCCAGCCAGAAGTACTATTCTTTCGAGGTAAGGGATGTTATTTTCTTTGTAAATGATATTATTTCTTTCAATATCATTATGCCAAAATATTGGTCTGAACTTTTTATCAAATTTGGAACTTTTTGTGTCTGGGGTTCTTATTCACGATATCGGACTTTATTCACGATATCTGACACTATTTACTGAATACTGATGACTATTCACCGAAAAATGAAAATTTTCCTTTTTGTCCAAAATATCTATTATGGATACTAGCTTTGATTGTATCCATGTTTTGATCATTCTTGAATTTTACTCCACTATGATTATTTATGAGGTATTTTTGGACATGGATAAACCGAAATGCGAATCCTTAATATTTGTTATTTTGTTTCACTGGATTCGTTTCCTTTAAAATATTTTTCATCATCCTCAGTCCTAAATGATGATATTACTGAATATACTTGGCCTGTAGTGCAAAGATGAATGATTTTTGATGAATATCTTTGGTCCGTAGTGCAAAGATGAACAGGTGTTTAGATGAACATGACCGGTGATGAATATCTTTGGCTGTAGTGTAAAAGATGAATATTTGATTCCACATATATATTGATTAATGTTACAGGGATAAAATATCAACGATAAACTTTTAAATTCATATATAGAAGATAGTCGGGGTATGGAATGAAGAGGCGAGAATGTAGCGAGTACTAGTCGGGGTATGGAATGAAGGTTCTAGAAAGTCGTTTTAGTAGTCCTCACCATTTTTGTAAAATAATGTATCAATAATTGTAATGAGGACTTATTTGGGTATGAATATTGTCTAGATGGCAATATTTGTATTTAAACTCACGATTTTTATGTTGTATTAATAAAGTTGTAGTTGTTTACGTGCAGCCGTGTATTTTGACGACTCGAGAATGGGTGTTGTATACCTATTTTGGGGGTGTCACAGTTGGTATCAGAGCTTAGGGATATGATCTCTGGCAGAGATCGGGGAATAGAACTAGGAGGGGAGAGACGAGTAAATCCTTCGCTAGTGTGTCCTACCTAAGCTTATTTTTTGGTCGGTCATAATATAGGGGTATTATGTAATTTGTTAATTTGTTTAATTAACCCTTGTTTTATGGCAGTATTTAAGAATGGCAACTGAGAATGTTAACAGTGCAGTAAATGAAACCATAGAGACGCCTGTACTCACCAACGAGGAGAACGTACAACAGGCTGACAATGTTCATCCTGTGAACAACACCACTGAGTAGATGATGAACGATGAGATGTTTAGAAGCTTTTTGCAGTTCATGCAAAATCAGACGAAGGAGACTCGTGTTCAAAATACAGGAGGAAATGATAGCAATTCATGGTTTGTCACAGCCAAGCAATTCAAGGAGTTGGGACCACCAGAATTCTGGGGAAAGCCGGATCCGATTAAGGCGGAGACATGGGTCAAACAAATTACCAAGATATTCGATGTCTTGGGATGCACGGAGGAACAGAAGGTTCCATTCGCCACCTTTATGTTCCGTAATGAGGCAGATTACTGGTGGGAATCTGTGAAGCGTACCTATCCAGCCGCACTTAGCATGTCTTGGGAAACGTTTCAGAAACTGTTCAATGACAAGTTCTTTCCTGAAAGTATTTGTCATATGAAGGAGGTTGAGTTTATTAGACTGGAGCAGAATAACACGACGGTGTCCCAGTAAGAGGCGAAGTTTACAGAGTTGTCTAGGTTTGCACCTCATTTGGTGGAGAATGAGGAACGTATGACGCGGATGTTTCTGAGAGGTTTGAAACCCGGCATACGTCAATATCTCATTTCACATAAATTTTCTCTCTATTCAGATGTTGTCAATAGGGCTCAATTATTAGAGCGAGATAACAAGTACGTTCAACCGGGGACCCTGACCCAGGATCATCTAGGACGGACGATCGTCGTAACAACGATAACCAGTGGAGAAAGAAAAATACGGACAAGAGCGGCAACCACTCTGGTGGTAATCATGGCCATGAGAATAGAAGAAGCGAGTCGGGGAGGATATTTTAAAAAGAGAAGATTCAACAATGACAATACGAAGACGTTAGCACCAGCAGCAACTGGTTCCAAGGGAGGAGAACGACCACCGGTCATATGCTATAAGTGCAAAAAAGAAGGACATATCAGCCCAAATTGTCCAAAAAAGTTTAAGGTATGTTATAATTGTGGAAAGGAAGGACATATCGCTCGAGATTGCACTGTAGCGAAACCAAGTCCAGCGGGGATGGTGACTCAAAAGGCTGTCCCAGAAAAGTCAAAGTCAATGATTCCTCGAAGAGCGTTTGTCGTGACTGGTCAACATGCGAGGAACCCAAATGAGGTGATCACGGGTAAGCTAATCATAAATTCATGTGAAGTTTATACCTTACTAGATACCGGTGCTACCCATTCATTTATTTCTCCTGCTTGTGCTCAACGTTTAAACTTGACTCCGGAGAAATTAGACTTTGACTTATCTGTGGAGACTCCGTTAGGAGAAACTTTCATCACATCCATTGTTTATAAATCTTGTTTGATCCAAGTTGGCACCATCACCTTACCTGTTGACCTTATCTTTTTAAAGATACTTGCATTTGACTTGATTTTAGGGATTGATTGGTTAATTACTCATCATGCCAAAATTGATTGTTTTCGTAAGGTTGTTAGTTTTTATATTCCTAACCAAACTGTTGTGTGAATTCAAGCAACTAAGCCATTAAAATCAATCACTGTTATATCAAGTCATAAAGCTATTCGTTTATTAAAAAATGGATGTCAAGCTTTCTTAGCTCATGTTATGGATTTGAATAAAGACACATCATATTTGAATAATATTCCTGTTGTTATTGACTTTCCTGACGTATTTCCTGAAGAACTTCCCGGTCTACCCCCAGAACGTGAAGTTGAATTCTTTATTGATCTTGAACCCGGTACAAAGCCCATTTCTAAAACCCCATATTGAATGGCTCTATTGAACTTCGGGAGTTAAAGGTCCAACTACGAGGAGTTGTTCGACATCGGTTTCATTCGCCCTAGTACATCTCCTTGGGGTGCTCCTGTTTTATTCAGTAAAGAAGAAAAGCGGGAGTATGCGACTTTTGTATTGACAGGGAATTAAACCATGTCACTATCAAGAATAGGTATCCGCTACCGTCGATTGATGACTGTTTGACCCGATTACAAGGAGCACAATTCTTTTCAAAATTGATCTTCGATTCTCGGATATCATCGACTAAAGATTAGAACCGATGATATTCCAAAGACTATCTTTAGAACTTCGATGCGGGCATTTTGAATTCTTAGTCATGTTTTTTGGATTGACTAATGCTCCTGTGGCTTTCATGGATATGATGAACCGAGTATTCAAGGAATATTTGGATCAGTTCGTTGTTGTCTTTATTGATGGCATCCTCATATATTCCAAAAGTCATGAAGATCATGAGCACCATTTGAAGCTGGTTCTCCAAAGGCTTCGTGAAAATAAGTTATATGCCAAGTTGAAGAAATGCGAGTTCTGGCTTAAGGAAGTAGCATTCCTTGGGCACGTGGTGTCAAAACATGGAGTATTTGTTGACCCGGCAAAGATTGAAGCAATACAAAGTTGGGAGCAACCGAAATCGGTGACCGAAGTACGTAGCTTTTTGTGCTTAGTTAGTTATTATCAGAGATTTGTGGAAGGATTTTCTCGAATCGCTATTCCGTTAACTCAGCTGACTCGTAAAGATACAAAATTCGTATGGAGCAAGGAATGCGAAAAGGGTTTCCAAGAGCTTAAGAGGAGACTCATTTCGGTAGCTGTTTTGACCATACCATCTGGTTCGGATGGATTTGTTATCTCTGATGATGCTTCCGCAAAGGGCTAGGATGTGTTCTCATGCAACGTGGAAGCGTTATAGCCTATGCCTCATGACAACTTAAAGAATATGAGAGGAATTATCCTACTTCATGATCTAGAGTTAGCGCAGATCATTTTTTTGCTTAAAGATCCTGGAGGCACTATCTATATGGGGAGAAAGTGGAGATATATTCGGACCATAAAAGCCTCAAATATTTCTTCACCCAAAAAGAACTCAACATGCGGCAACGACATTGGCTCGAGCTGTTAAAAGACTACGACCATACCATTCAATACCATCCTGGAAAAGCGAACATGGTAGCCGACGCATTGAGTAAAAGATCATACGCGGGAACAAGTGCGATGTTGTCAACACAAAGGCCCGTTTGGTGTGATTTACAAAAGATGAAGATAGAATTCAAGACTCCGGGGACCCATGCAATGATGTCAAGTATACGTATAGAACCAACTTTAATCAAAAAAGTTAAAGTTGCTCAAGCCACAGACCCGGAGCTGATGCGTATGAAGAAGAAAGTACAATAAGGTGTTATTCCAGAGGCAAGAATCGATGAAGAAGGAATACTTTGAGTCCATTCCAGACTTTGTGTTCCTAACGATTCTAACTTGAAGCATAGAATCATGATGGAGGCACATAACACACCGTTTGCAATCCATCCTGGGAGTACCAAAATGTATCATGATCTTTGACATACATTTTGGTGGAACAATATGAAGAGAGAGATCGCGAAGTTTATCTCGAGGTGTTTAACTTGTCAACGTGTAAAGGTGGAGCATCAAGTGCCAAAGGGTCCATTGCAACCACTTGAGATTCTGAAATGGAAGTGGGAACACATTACCATGGATTTTGTTACAGGTCTTCCCACGGTTTCTCAAGGCATAAATTCTATTTGGGCTATTGTTGATAAATTAACCAAGTCTGCTCATTTCTTGCCGATACGGGAGACTTATTCCCTTGAACGTCTTGCTCATATGTACGTAGATGAGATTGTGAGATTTCATGGCATTCTAGTATCCATTGTTTCGGATCGTGACCCAAGATTCACTTCAAGATTTTGGGTTAGCTTGCAAAAAGCTATAGGCACGGATTTATGATTCAGTTCGGCATACCATCGTCAAACGGACGGACAATCAAAGAGGACTATTCAAACTCTTGAATATTTATTAAGACTCTGTGTCCTAGACTTCAAAGGCAGTTGGGATAAGTATTTACCATTGGTAAAATTCTCCTACAACAAATGTTATCAGACAAGTATAGGTGTGGCTCCATTCGAAGCATTGTATGTGAGACCCCAGATTTTATAAATAAAGATTTTATTTTCTCGAAATATTTTTTTGAATATTATGGTGTGTATTTGATATAATGTTATAATTGTGGGTAGTATTTATAAATTTTGCAAAAGTATCTGAGTTGTCATATTATATTCGATTGGTGGGGAATATTTGTTTTATCGGGGAATATTAGATGCAACAAGACAATCATTGGTGGACCCCACAACGGAATTATTGTCGGATTGAAAAAACAAAAAAAATATTTTATTAAAAATAACGGTGGAAGTTTTACAGATTAATAATGTTGAACTACTTAGTAGTAAAAATGCGATGTCGTGTGGTTGTATAGTAGTAGCACGGTATTGATTATTGATGCTTATGTGATAAGTCACCAGTTTTGTTTTATTGGTATTATTAATGTAATAAAAGCAGAATACTTTTATAAAGTTATTCTATAAATAGAATATATTATATTATTATTACGTATAGTGTCCGAATAGTGTTTTGCATAGTAAAATCTTTTATATAAAACAAAATACTTTTATAAAGTTATTCTACAAATAGAATATATTATATTTTATTATGCATAGTGTTTTTGCATAGTAAAATCTTTTTATATAAAACAAAATACTTTTATAAAATTATTTGTTTTATTAGACAATAATTAGAATATATTATATTTTATTATGCATAGTGTTTGCATAGTGCCTGCATAGTAAAATCTTTTATAAAGTTATTCGTTTTATTAGATTATAAATAGAATATATTATATTTTATTTAAAAGATTTTGCTTTAAATATGGACCGTCAGATTAAAGTAAATCAATTTGGACCGTTCATGAGTTAGTTACTATGCAGTCCATTTTTTTATAAATAGAAGTTCATTCATTCATTATTTCTTACGAATTCACTGAAACTCTAGAGAGAGAAACTATAGAGAGAGTTCTTCTTCTATAATCTTGGCGTATTTTTTAGAGTTTAAAAAGCTTTGAAGCGTAGTACAAGTTTTTTTCTTAGTATATCCTCGTATTCTATCGATCCGGAATACTCTTCTTTCAAAGGTAAGGGATATTATTTGTTGTACTGTAAGAAGGGGTATTATTCTTTTTGTATTCATGAAGAGGATTTTGTTATTCCATTCTTTATTATTATGTTAGAATAACTTTATACATGGGATACCGCATACATGGTGAAATTCTTCTATTATTCCATTCTTTATTATTATGTTGGAATAACTTTTGTTTATGCAATCTCGCATACATGGTGAAATTATTTATTATTCCGTTCTTTATTATTACGTCCGAATATCACATGCATGCGTTCTGTAGAACACAGTTCCATTATTTATTATTACATTTGGAATATCACTGTTTTGGCGTTCTGCGGGACTGGTTCCATTATTTATTATTACATTGGGAATAACACATGCATGAGTCTATATCATCGCGTATGGTGAATCATACATTATTCCATTCTTTATTATTACATTTGGAATAACACATACATGTGGATTACACAAGCGTGGTGAATGATCCTTTGTATTCATTCCTTATTAAATTGTGGAAACGATCTTTATACGTGGATTACCGCGTGGCTGGTGAAAATCCATTTGCAGTTTCATATATTCGATCATATTCAGTTGGTTAAAGTTTTAGTTTCTATACTTCATGAAATTAGTGGAATATCCTTGATATTTGCGCTTCATCCAGTATCTTTTCATGGAAATATTCTTCTGAGCATTCTTGAATTTTACTCTACAAAGCGATATCGTGTTGACAATTTGGGCGTTATTGGTTTCTGGATAAATTAATTCTTGAACTTGTTTTATTGAATTCTTATATCATTGTCATCATCCTCATGTTTATATTATTTTGAAAGTCATCTGTGGCCTGTAGTGCATAGATGGACTTGGTATGATTATGATTAGGGATTATTCGGTATAATCATGGCCGTAATGTTACAAATGATGTGGAAAAAAAGTCCTCGTTGGCCGTAGTGCATTGATGGGACGATTTTTGGTATGATTATGGCTATGGATTCTCTTGACGAGGGTGCAAAGATGAATTGTTTTATGGCATGATCAGAATAGTTGATGAAAACACGATTATCTTTGCCCAGTAGTGCATGGATAATTCGTGGTCGTGATCTTAAAGAATATCCTTGGTCGTGTAGTACGAGGGTGATTCGATGATGTGAATTATTTATTAAAATTTGAGTCCCAATGATAAAAGTGATGAAAAACCTTTTAAATCTTAGAAGATAGTAGATTTTATTCTCTACTTGACTCTTTAATGGATTGCTTGTTCATTGCAGATTAAACTTGATGTTTGTTATATTATATCGGTTTAACACTTGCATTGAAGGCTAACGATAAATTATTACGCATTATCTTAGTCATAATATTTCTTCTTGGGCTAGTTGAGCTCACCCTTTCTTTTTCCTTGTTCTCTTCAAGAAATGAGAGCGTAAATGGGACTAGTCGGGGGAGCAGTGATGGTCTAGATGGTGCATTAGTAGTCCTCACTATTACGTGAAATAGTGTGATAATAATTGTAATGAGGACTCCTTTTGAGAGTTTGTATACTCTCTAGTAGACAATATTTGTATTCAAACTCACAATTTATGTTTTTTCGTATTGTTATACGAGACGGTTGTATTATTAAGTTGTATTTGAATTACGTACCATGTATCTGGCGACTCAAGATGGGTGATGTATATACGATTTTGGGGGCGTCGCGGTTGGTATCAAAGCTTAGGGATATGATCCTGGCTGAGATGTGAGAATAGAACTAGGAGGGGAGGCAGGGAATTTCTTCGCTAGTATGTCCTACCTAAGTTTATTTGGTATTTAATTGGTCGGTCGAGAATATAGGGATAATATGTTATATGTCAATTAACCTTTGTTTTGTGGCGGTGTTTGAAAATGGCATATGAAAATTGAGATAAGAAATGGAGCACATGAGGCCGTTGAGTCATTTCGACCAAAAGGTAACGACCAACAACACGATAATAATAATAATAATGTGGCAACGGCCATCTGAACAACGATAACCATCGTGGGGAAATTATCATGCCAAGAATGGTAACCACTTGATGGTAATCATGGCGAGATAATAGAAGTGGAAATTTCAAGAAGAGAAGGTTATTTAGCTCGATTTTGTCGTATAGTGAAGTCAAGTCCGGATGGAGCGGTGGCACCAAAGCGGATCTGAATGACAAAACAAAGTCGGTGGTTTTCAGGAAGAAGCGTTTTTCGTGACTTCTCAAAAAGCGAGTAACCCAAACGAAGTTAGCGGGTTAGTTAATTATAAATTCTTGCGAAGTCTATACCTTATTGAATCTGGATTCTACCAATTCTTTTATCTCTTTCTTTGCGCTCAGCGTTTAAATTTGACTTCGGAGAAATTAGACTTTGACTTATTGGTTGAAACTTCGATAGTAGAAACCTTCATTACCTCCATTGTTTATAAATCTTGTTGATACAAATTGACACTTTCACGTTACGTGCCAATCTTATCTCTTTGAAAATACTTGCCTTTGATGCGATTTTAGGAATCGGTTGGTTAACTACTCATCATGCTCTTCATAAGGTTGTTAGCTTTCATATTCCTATCTAACCTGTTATGCGAATTCAAGCAACCAAACCACTAAAGTCAATCATTGTCATATCAAGCCATAAGTAAAGATCTCCGGTCCTTTCGTTGTTGACTTTCTTGTATGGAATGCACCGAAGCCAGACTTTCTATAGGGGATGTCGTGAATGACTATGACAAGTTGATAGGTATCAATGTGACGTACTATCCAAGTCTTGGATGAGGGTCACAGTTTTGAATGATATTTCTATTGTTAATAAATTTCCTGACGTATTCTTGAAGACTTCTTAGCCTACCCTAGGCGTGAAATCGAATTTTGTATTAACCCTTGAGACAAAACCCATTCCTAAAACCCTCAAATATTTCTTCAACTAAAAGCGAGCGTATAATGTGCCAAGAGCGTTGACTCGAGTACATTGAAGATTACAATCGTCTTATTTAATACCATTGTGGAAAAGCGGACGTGGTAGGCGGCGTTGAGTAGAAGATCGTATCACGGTTACAAATGCGAGTATCTGAACCACGTGAAGATAACGAATATCTGAGTAGAATCGACTTTAATCGATAAAGTTAAAGTCGCTCAAGCTACATACCCGGAGCTGATGAATGTGAAGAAAAATGTTTAAGAGGGTGTTATTCTAGAAGCAAGAATCGACGAAGAAAGGAAATCTCAACTCTCGATTTAATTGGCCCATTTGAAATCCTCGATAGAGTAGGAACTATGGCTTATAGACTCGTTTTACCGCCAAGTATGTCGCGTGTTCATAACGTTTTTAACGTATCGATGTTACATAAATATGTGGACGACCCGAACTACATTATTAATTTAGAACCGGACGAAATAGCAGAAGATTTAACGTATGAGAAGATACGTGTTAACATCTTGGATAAGAAGGATCATATTCGATGCTCAAAGGTTATACCTCAAGAGTTAGAATTTAAAAGTGAAGTCGAGGTATCCTCACTTGTTATTCGGCATACCGAGTGCGTCACGTAAATTTCGAGGGCAAAATTCCATAAGGAGGAGAGATTGAGACCCCCATTTTATAAATAAAGATTTTATTTTCTCGAAATATTTTTTGAATATTATAGTGTGGATTTGATATAATGTTATAGTTGTGGGTAGTATTTATAAATTTTTGCAAAGTATACAAGTTGTCATATTATATTGATTGGTGGGGAATATTTGTTTTATCGGGGAATATTCGATGCAACGGCACAATCATTAGTGGACCCCACAAATGAGAATTATTGTTGGATTGAAAAAGCGACAAAAATATTTTATTAAAAATAACGGTGGAAGTTTTACAGTTAATAATGTTGAACTACTCGGTATTAAAAAAAAAATGAATACGTGTGGTTAAGTAGTAGCATGCTGTATTGATTATTGATGCTTATGTGATAAGTCACTCCGGTTTTATTTTATTAGAATTATTAATGTAATAAAAAGCAGAATACTTTTATAAAGTTATTCTATAAATAGAATATATTATATTCTATTATACATAGATAATGTCTGCATAGTATTTTGTATAGTAAAATCTTTTTATATAAAGCAGAATACTTTTATAAAGTTATTCTATAAATAGAATATATTATATTTTATTATGCATAGTGTTGCATAGTATTTGCATAGTATTTTTCATAGTAAAATCTTTTTATATAAAACAAAATACTTTTATAAAGTTATTTGTTTTATTAGACAATAATTATAATATATTATATTTTATTATGCATATTAGTTTAGTGTTTGCGTAGTAAAATCTTTTTTATAAAGTTATTCATTTTATTAGATTATAAATAGAATATATTATATTTTATTTAAAAGATTTTGCTTTAAATATAGATCGTCGATTAAAGTAAATTAATCTGGATAGTTATTCATGGAAGTTAGTTACTTATCTGATCCATTTTTTCTATAAATAGAAGCTCATTCATTCATTATTTCTTACGAATTCATTTGAAACTCTAGAGAGAAACTATAGAGAGTTCTTCTTCTATAATATTGAGCGTATTTTTTTAGAGTTTAAGAAAGCTTTGAGCGTAGTACAAGTTTTCTTTGAGTATATCATCGCCCTACCAGTCGGAATACTCTTCTTTCAAAGGTAAGGGATATTATTTGTTGTACTTGTAAGGGGTATTATTCTTTTGTATTCATAAAGAGGACTTCTGTTATTCCATTCTTTATTATTATGTTGGAATAAACATACATCATGAAATCTGCATATACATGGTGAAATTCTTCTATTATTCCATTCTTTATTATTATGTTGGAATAACTTTGTTTATGTGAAGTACCGCATACATGGTGAAATTCTTTTATTATTCCATTCTTTATTATTATGTTGGAATAACTGCACATTATAAGAAATCGCATCATGGTGAAATTATTTATTATTTCTTTCTTTATTATTACATCGGAATATCATATCTATGCGTTCTGTGGGACACAGTTCCATTATTTATTATTATTCTAGGAATAACATGTATATGCGTTTATGCTTGGGACTGGTTCCATTATTTATTATTCTATCGTAATATATCACATCGATCGTTTCTGTGGGACTGGTTCCATTATTTATTATTACATTGGGAATAACACATGCATGCGATCTATCGCACGCATGGTGAATCATACATTATTCCATTCTTTATTATTACGTTGGAATAACACATACATGTGGATTACCACGTGCATGGTGAATGATCCTTTGTATTCATTCCTTATTAAATTGTGGAAACGATCTGTATACGTGGATTACCGCATGGCGGGTGAAAATCCATTTACAGTTTCATATATTCTATCATATTCAGTTGGTTAAAGTTTTAGTTTCTATACTTCATGAAATTAGTGGAATATCCTTGATATTTGCGCTTCATCCAGTATCTTTTCATGGAAATATTCTTCTGAGCATTCTTGAATTTTACTCTACAAAGCAGTATCATGTTGACAATTTGGACGTTATTAGTTCCTGGATAAATTAATTCTTGAGCTTGTTTTATTGAATTCTTATATCATTGTCATCATCCTCATGTTTATATTATGTTGAAAGTCATACATGGTGGCTTTTGTAGTGCATAGATGGACTTGGTATGATTATGACCGAGGATTATTCGGTATAATCATGGTAGTAATGTTACAAATGATGTGGAAAAAGTCCTTATTGGCCCGTAGTGCATTGATGGACGGTTTTTGGTATGATTATGGCTATGGATTCTCTTGCCGAGGGTGCAAAGATGAATTGTTTTATGGCGTGATCGGGACCATTGATGAAAAGACGATTATCTTTGGCCCGTAGTGCATGGATAATTCGTGGTCGTGATCTTAAAGAATATCCTTGGTAGTAGTAGTGCGGGGGTGATTCGATGATGTGGATTATCTATTAAGTCGAGTCCCGCCGATAAAAGTGATGAAAACCTTTTAAATCATAGAAGATAGTAGATTTTATTCTCTACTTGACTCTTCTAATGGATTGCTTGTTCACCGCAGATTAAACTTGATGTTTGTTATATTGTATCGGTTTAACCTTGTTGAAGGCTAACAATAAATTATTACTCGCATTATCTTAGTCATAATATTTCTTCTTGGGCTAGTTGAGCTCACCCTTTCTTTCTTTGTTCTCTTTAGGAAATGAGAGCGTGAATGGGACTAGTTGGGGAACAGAGTGATGGTCTAGATGGTGCATTAGTAGTCCTCACTATTCGTGAAATAGTGTGATAATAATTGTAATGAGGACTCCTTTTGAGTTTGTATACTCTCTAGTAGACAATATTTGTATTCAAACTCACAGTTTATGTTTTGTCGTATTGTACACGACAGTTGTATTATTAAGTTGTATTTGAATTCTGTACCATGTATCTGGTGACTCAAAATGGGTGCTGTATACCTTATTTTGGGGGCGTCACATTGTATGGATGAAAGTGTCACTCTCCAATATGTTGGGATGAGGTGGGTGAAGCAACATTGTTGGGACCCGAGTTGGTACGTATGACTACAGAAAAGATACAAATGATTCGACAACGTATACAAACAGCACATGATCGACAAAAGAGTTATGCGGATCTTCATCGAAAGGACGTGAAATTTAGTATTGGGGATCATGAATTGTTGCATGTTGCTCCATGGAAGGGAGTTACAAGATTTGGAAAGAGAGGAAAGCTCAATTCACGATTTATTGGTCCATTTTGATTCTTGACCGAGTAGGAAATGTGGCTATAGACTCTAAGCGTTACCTCAAGTATGTCTCGTGTTCATAATGTTTTCATATATATCGTAGCACGTAAATATGTGAAAGACCCAAACCACGTTATTGAGTTAGAACCGGACGAGATAGCCGAAGACTTAACGTACGAAGAGGTACCTGTCAAGATCTTGGATAGGAAAGAGCATGCCCTACGCACAAAGGTCATACCACAAGTTAAAGTTTTGTGGAGGAACCATGCTATTGAGGAAATGACATGGGAGTTGGAAACGGAAATGAAAGCGAGGTATCCTCATCTTTTCGAAACACCAGGTACGTATGTCAATTTTGAGGACGAAATTTCATAAGGAGGGGAGGTTGTAAGATCCCAAATTATTAATAAATGAAATTTAATTTCCTCTATTTATTATTTTGAAATAGTAAGGGTTGATTTGATTAATGTGGTTAGTTATGGGTAAAATCATAAATATTTTAAATAAGCAAGTGGTTATAAAATATTCATTTTATCGAAGAATATTCGTTTTTGGTCGTGAAATATTCTTACCTTGTCGGGGAATATTAAATGCATTGCAGCGACTTTATGTGGGCCCCATAACGAAAAGCGATTGGATAAAGAAAATGACAAGTATAAGTTGTTTATAAATAGCGGCGTAGTTGTTCAGATTATCTTGTTGGAATACCCGGTGGTTAAAAACACGAATGTCTGGCGTTGTTGACTTGCACAAGATGATTGCGGTATTGCACCAATTATTGATTCTTACGTGAAGGCACTTTCGATAATTGTTACGATAATTCTTATTCGATATTTTATTTTATTGATTCAATAATTATTGCGTTGATATTTTATATTCTTGTTGTTTGATAATTGTCACTACGAGTATTTTCCATTATCGAAGCAATAATTCATATTATCTGAATAATATTATTAGATAACATTATTGGCAATGTCTATAAAGTTACATACAGGAGAGGTTTGGTCACCTAATTCTTGCGCAGATAAGAGAAATCCTTATTGGAAAGCCCCTCTTTCTAGGAGGCTATTTGGTTGTCGATATTATGATTCTATAATATTATTTATGAATAATTAATTATTGATTTATATGATGAGAAAAATATTCATTTTATGTGGATATAGATAGAGAAAATTTTCAAAGTGACAATTGTTGAAAATCGATATTTTATCTTTTACGATAAAATAATATTTTATTATATTATTATAATATAATAATGATGATATTTTTTACAATGAATGTGGGATATATGAGTATATGAGGAGGAAGAGTATTTTTGTTACATTAAATGATTAAAACATGTTTTTCATGTTTGTGGACCCCATTCTTGGTGAAATTTGATTATAGCTTTTGTAAAATCGATTGTTTGTGGATTTTTGGTCAATTTTTTTGGAATTGGAAAAATTTTCTTCTGCAAAGTTGTAGATAATGGAATTTCCTATGGAAAGGACATGAGGTTCAAATTTTTACGATAAAAGGGCTATTTATTATGAATTATTGAAGTTACGAAGTTAGAAATAATTATTGTTTAAAAGTTTTAAATTTGTTTTAAAAGAAAACGTTTTTGAAATGTTTGTGGGCATCATTAACATGTCTTTAGGTGGTGAAATCGGTTGGTAAAAAGTGGGCGTAGGAATTTGTAATATAAATAATAATATTTTATTAAATTTTACGCTTTGGTGTTTCTAAGCATTTTCCTATAAATAGGGTGCTTAGATTAGAATTGAAAATCACACGAAACTAAAGTTTTCTCTCTCTCTCTCTCGATATATTGAGCATATTCTTGTGGGTATTTTGATACTTTGAGTGTTGTTATACGGTGCAAGTTCCCTTCAGCACTATATTCAGTATTCCAGCCAGAATTACTATTTTTTCGAGGTAAGAGATGTTATTTTCTTCGTAAATGATATTATTTCTTTCTATATCATTATGCCAAAATATTAGTCCGAACTTTTTATCAAATTTGGAACTTTTGTGTTGGGGTTACTATTCACGTATCGACGACTATTATTCACGAATCTGATCTTATTCAAGAGAAAATGAAAATTTTCCTTTTTGTCCAAAATATCTATTATGGATACTAGCTTAGATTGTATCCATGTTTTGATCATTCTTGAATTTTACTCCACTATGATTATTTATGAGGTATTTTTGGACATGGATAAACCGAAATAAGAATCCTTAATATTTGTTATTTTGTTTCACTGGATTCGTTTCCTTTAAAATATTTTTCATCATCCTCAGTCCTAAATGATGATATTACTGAATATCTTTGGCCTGTAGTGCAAAGATGAATGATTTCTGATGAATATCTTTGGTCCGTAGTGCAAAGATGAACAGGTTTAGATGAACATGACCAACTGATGAATATCTTTGGCCTGTAGTGCAAAGATGAATATTTGATTCCAGATATATATTGATTGATGTTACAGGGATAAAATATCGACGATAAACTTTTAAATTCATATATAGAAGATAGTAGATTTCACTCTCTACTTAAATCTTCTAATGAATTATTATTTTCGCTGCGAATATTTATCTGAAACTTGTTGTCTATTGTATTTTATCAAATTTTTCCCTGTTGAAGACTTACGATAATTTATTCTATATTATCTTAGTCATAATATTCTTTATTGGGCTAGTTGAGCTCATCCTTTTCCTTTTTGTTCCAATTTTCTTCTCAGGAGGCGAGAATGTAGCGAGTACTAGTCGGGGTATGGAATTAAGGTTCTAGAAAGTCGTTTTAGTGGTCCTCACCATTTTTGTAAAATAATGTATCAATAATTGTAATGAGGACTTATTTGGGTATGAATAATGTCTAGATGGCAATATTTGTATTTAAACTCATAGTTTTTATGTTGTATTAATAAAGTTGTAGTTGTTTCTGTACTATGTATTTTGACGACTCAGAATGGGTATTGTATACCTATTTTGGGGGTGTCACAATCATCATGCATATATTGTGATGAAAGTCATCTTTGGCTTGTAATGCATAGATGGACTGTTGATTGGTATGATTATGACCAGAGATTATTCGGTATAATCATGACCTTAATGTTACAAATGATGTGGTAAAAGTTCTCATTGGCAGTAGTGCACTAATGGACAGTTGTTGGCATGATCATAACCATTGGTGATAACACGAATATCTTTGGCCCGTAGTGGATGGATAATTTGTGGACGTGATACTAATGAATATCATTGGCCCGTAGTGCATGGATAATTCAGTGATGTGGATTATTTATTGAGCTGAGTCTCAGTGATAAAATTGATAATAAACTCTTAAATCATAGATGATAGTAGATATCATGCTCTACTTGACTCTTCTAATAGATTGCTTGTTCCGCTGCAGTTAAACTTGATGTTTATTATATTTTATCAGTTTAACACTGTTGAAGGCTAACGATAATTTATTCTGCATTATCTTAGTCATAATATTTCTTACCCTTTTGATTTCATTGTTCTCTTCAGGAAATGAGAACGTAGCCGGGACTAGTTGGGGAATGGATTAACGGTCCAAGATGGTGGTTGTAGTAATCCTCACTATTTTATAAAATAGTGTGATAATAATTATAATGAGGACTCCATTTGAGTTTGGATATTGTCTAGAAGACAATATTCGTGTCAAAACTATCAGCTATGTTTTGTCGTATTTTACACGACAGTTGTATAATTAAGTTTGTATTTAAATTTTGTACCATGTATTTGGCGACTCAGAATGGGTGATGTATACCTATTTTGGGGGCGTCACAATAAACATAAATTGTTTATACAATAAACTTTTACAACATAACCCAAGGTCTAACAACCTTAACTTACATATGTACATTAAAAATTAAAAAGGTTCACATATATGTTTTACATCAGATAACTCAATAGTTATAAATGCATAATAATCTACTCTTGGAATTTGCCTTTGCCTCTGTCTTTCTTCGAGCTTTCTTTTTAATATGAAATTTGTTATCATGATATAGCAAAGGTGAGCAACTAATTTTCCCAACAAGTTTAAATATAAGAAGGATATATCATGATTGAAAAGGAATAAGCTTTCAAGTTTTCAACAATGTAATATAATTGTGAAAGAACATGAATCAATTTCAATGATTGAATCAATAATGTTGGGTGGTCAACAATGACAAAGAATAATTTAACTGAACCTTATGGTAATGAAGGTGATCAGCCTTTCATACCTGATGAACATATGCAACATGCACTAAGTGCGAATCAATAATCATATATGTGGAATAATATTCAACAATAATTATTCACTAACATGCTTTGAAATAATAACTCGAGTTTGAGTTACAGAACTTGCCTGTACTGTCGATTACTGCTATGAAATCCAATTTAATCTCTTTATTGTAAAGACATATCATTGTTAAGATTGATCTTTCAATCAGCATATAATAGTATATCTCATAATACAACTACTTTATAAGTAAATTATCTAACACTTCATCACAAAATCAAATATTAGATAATATCTTAAAGCATCCGTATTATTATCGTCCTTTGATAATTTTTCAATTACTTTATCATATACATTATGATTTAACACTTAATCTTTCATTTTATAAGTTCTTCTTTATAATTCAGTAAGCCGTATAGTACTAATACATCAACCTAAATATCAAAACTGAATACTATAAGACCCCAACTTTTTATGAATAAAGATTTAATTTCTCTAATTATTATTTTGAATAATAAGGGGTTGATTTAATATAATGCTATAGTTATGGGTGATATGTGCAAATTTTGCAAAGTAAGCAAGTTGTCATAAAATATTCGTTTGGACGGGGAATGTTCTTTTTGTTGGGAAATATTCGTACGACATCACAATCATTGGTGGACCACATAACGGAATAATTATCGGATATAGAAAGCGACAGAAATAACATTTTCATAAAAAATAACGGCAAAACTTTTACCGTTAACTGTTGAAATACCCGGTGATAAAAGTACAAGAATCTGCGTGGTTGCACAAAGAGATGCTTACCAGATTATTACAATATCTCTAATTATTGATTCTTACGTAAAAAGTCACTCAGTTTTATTCAATAATTTTCACAATAATTGTTGCATAGTATCTCATATTATTGATTCTATTATTGTCACAGTATCATCTGCACAATATTTTATATTATTAAATCAATAATTGACACGACACAGTTATTCATATTATTAGTTAGCATTATTGGCAATGTCTAGACAATTCTGTCGAGGAAAGGGGTTAGGTTATATAATTGTGCGCCAATAAGGATAAATCTTTATCGGAAAGCCCCTTCTTTCTTAGAATGATCTGGTTGTTAATATTGTGAGCTTATAATATTAATTGTAAATAATTATTATGTGGTGGATATTTGTTCAATTTTGATATAAATGAAAGAATTTATCATGAAATATTTGTTGAAAGTTTGATATTTTTTTTATAGAATCACAATTATCTTCTCTAGTAAAATATTCATTCAAATATATTATTATAATATTACATTATAATAGTATAATGTGAAAATATAATAATATAATTTTTATATTTTAAATGGTAATATTATTATAATAATATATAATTTTCAGCATGTGAATAAAAGTGGAGTGAATGTTATCATTTCGATTGGTATTCTTTTTTAAAAAAACAACTTTTGCGCACTTCTACACATTCTTTTTCTTTTTGGTGGCTTGATAGAATGCTTGCAAAGCATGTTTTCTAAAGTGTGAGCCCTCAACCTTGGAAATGAGAGGTTAGGTAGAGAAAATGAGAGGTTAGGCAGAGAAAAGAAGAGTTAGGCGGAGAAAGAAAGAAAAAGTTAGGAAGGGAAGTTTATCTTTTCCCTCCGTGCTGCACTATAAAAGGGGGGTAACCCTCCTTTCTAAACACACCAAAAATCTCAAGCATTTCTACTGCAATATTGTGAGTATTTCTTTTAAGTATAAGAATACTTTGAATGTAGCTTTTAGTGCAAGATTTTCTCAGGATAATATCCGATATTTCAGTCAAATCTAGTTTTTTTACTAAGGTAAATGATGTTATTTTCTTTCAATACTCGTAAGAGATATCATTTTCTTTTATACTCCATATTATATAAATGATATTATTTATTCATTTCATATTTCTAAATTTAACTTACTATGGTAAGTATTGCTTCTATAATTCCTGAAATGATTAGAAATTCCTTAAGGTTTACGAAGCTAATATAATTTCACTAGAATATTGGTCTGAACTTTCTTATTAAATTTTAATCTTTTCATGTCGGGGTACTATTCATACGATACTATTCATGAGTACTGTTCACAACAAAATTTAATTTTCTTTTCTGTCCAAATTATTTTTGATGCATGAATATCATTCTTGAATTTTACTCCACAATTAGTTATCATGTTGATAATTTGAACATTTTTGAACTCTAGATAAATAGAATTATAAATCTCTAATATTTATCATTGATCTCACTTGATTGGTTCTTTATATCATTGTCATCATCCTCATGTTTATATTGTGGTGAAAGTCATTTTTGGCCCGTAGTGCAAAGATGGACTGTTGATTGGTATAATTATAACTAGAAATCATGTATTGGTATAATCATAACATTTAATGTTATAGATAAAAGTTTGTGGTGAAAGTCCTCTTTTGCCCGTAGTGCATAGAGGGACAAATGTGTGACATGATCATAACCACTAGTGATACAAACGATTATCTTTGGCCCGTAGTGCATAGATAATTCATTGATTAGAAATAATTATTGATTGGTGTTACAGGGATAAAATATTGATGATGGACTTTTAAATCATAGAAGATAGTAGACATCATGTTCTACTTGACTCTTCTAATGGATTGTTATTTCTGCTGCAGTTGTTGATCTGAAACTTGTTGTCTATTGTATTCTATCAGATCTTTCCTTGTTGAGGACTAAGGATAATTTGTTCTGCATTATCTTAGTCATAATATTCTTTACTTGGTTAGTTGAGCTCACCTTTTTCCTTTTGGTTCCATTGTTCTTCTTAGGAGGCGAGAATGTAGTTGGGACTAGTTGGGGAGTGGAGAAATGGTCTAAGATGATTATTATAGTAGTCCTCACTATTTTGTAAAATAGTGTGACAATAATTATAATGAGGACTTTATTTGAGTTTGAATATTATCTACGAGACAATATTTGTATTGAAACTCACAACTTACGTTTTGTCGTATTTTACACGACAATTAATAGTTGTATAAATGAAGTTTGTATTTAAAATATGTACCATGTATTTGACGACTTATAATGGGTTGTGTGGACTTATTTTTGGGGCGTCACATATACCAATTCAGCAAACCGAATACACTAATTCAGCAAACTGAATATACTAATTCAGCAACCCTAATACACTAATTTAGCAAACCGAATACACTTATTCAACAAGCTGAATACATGCTAACATAAATAATCCAGCAAGCCGAATATATCAATCCAACAACCTGAATTCAAACTGTATTCCCTTTTTAACATATTGAATTTCCAATTCATCATACTATTCAATATAGCCTATTTAATGTCCAATCAATAACTTAACTCATCTTTTAAACTCTCATTTAATATTATTAATTATTTAATAATATTCAAATGACTTACTAATATTATTAAGGGAATTGTTAAATCCACAACACTTTTTATTATTTTCACAACAAAAGTGTTGTTGTAGATGTATAGTGACGGTGAAAACCGTCGCTATGGGATCTATAACGACACTTTTATTGTGAAAATAACATATTCTGTTATGGATTTAACAATTTCCTATTATTAATTATTAAATAATATTTTAAATCAATGATTTAATAACACTTTAATCCAAATGTTATCAATCACTTAATCTAATATTATTAATCTTTTAATAATTTATTAAACTTATAAGTAATTTATTTTAATTGTTTAATCTTTACTAATTCATTTATTTAATGAACCTAAAATGCCATAAGCATAACATCTTATCAAAAATGATCAAATCACCCTTCAAAAATCTGCATATTTGCTATCTAGGGTTCTCAAGCCATATAATCCTATTTTCCTAATTTTCACTATCACTTAATTAATTTAATTTATTTATTTATAACTATATCATTTCCATAAAAAATACCAAATCAGTTTCAAAACAATTTCTTTTTTGGGATTTGACAGAATATGTCTCCTTATGAACATACATTTTTCTTGATTTTTTTTTGAAATTCATTTACTATATTTAAATAGTCCAAAATAGCCAAAACTTGATACATTTATCATAAATTGAAATTTTGTTCAAAAATTCTGAAATTTACAAGGTATGATCTTGTTATGTATATGTACTTCCAGTAAAAATTTCACAATTTTTGGAGTAACACACTAAGAGTTTACTCTCTCATTCTATATATTCAAAAATTGATCCTATTAATATATTATGACATACTTCCCAAATCTAAGTCCAACCGCTCTACATAATCGTTTAATTCAAAGAATATTGATGGGTATACTCAAATTTAGGGCAAATGTACATAATTGTTCATGAGGTTTGAGCCGAAGTCCTAGTTAGTCTTGAAATTTTTTTCTTTCAAAAGTGTTTCTAACGTTATAAAACCCAGCTCAATTACCGCCCTCTCGTTAACAGATCTGCTACCTTCACAAACGTAACAACTGACACTTGGATAAATTTTGGTGAGGAGGCACGAAGAAATCCTTTTATGGGCACTATAACATACAATCTAAATTCACTTTCTCTCTCTAAATTAATTCTTTTTTGCTCTAATAATTTCAACATCTATCTAACAAAATACAACTCATTTTGAATTTTCCGCTCACCCTAATAAATTATCTGGGCCGTCCAAAGTTTGGGATAAATCATACCGTACACGTAGTGCCGGAGGCACGAGACACATCTAGTCGTTCTGTGACACCCCCAAATCCCGGTACTTCATTTCCTCAAGATTTGATGTTCACGTAATCAAAACATTCATATCTAACTACCCAATCATAATAAATTGAATAATAAAACCTGCCCATACAAGATTACATTAAAAAACATTATCTCCCAAGTTCTCTAACCTTTAATACAATCATTCAAGTGCGGAATTTAAAATTATTACATCACGTCATTATTAAAAGTCTATTAATATAACGACAAAGCAAAATTACAAGTCTTCATCACTTGTACATTTTTCCCTTTCCTTTGCTAGTTGTAGGTTTATCTACCTTCTCAACCATAGCTGCAACAAGTGTATAAATATGCAAGAGTGAGCAAACAAAGCTCACTTGAAATAAGAATAAATATCTTTACAACATTTGCCAAATAATAGGTTCAATAGAACCGAATGATATGTTCTATTAACATTTCAACATTTGTCAGCTCATAGGCTCAATAGAACTGAATGATATGTTCTATTAACATTCTTAAATATACTACTGAGGGTCAAATGACCATGAACCATGTCCACAGTTATAAGTAATTTTTCAACTTTAACTTTAATGACCATATGACTATAAGGACTCCACGCACTTTGGGGGATCAATCCTTCAGATAATGTATTGTGCACAACCATTTCAACGCTAAGCGTAAACCCTAAACATAGGGTTGTTCATCTCAAGATTTAGAGTACAAGTCCGCACTCAAAAAGTTTGGTTTGGATAAGCTTTCGAGGGTAATTGAAGTTTAATGATCATCAACTAGGGAACTAGTTGAATCAACAATGCTTGATAATACAACAGTTGTTTAATAAAAACATAGCTTAGAACATTTGAGAATCATCAATGAACTGATTCTACATATCTAACTCATGCTTGAAATAACTATAGAGCATAAGCATTCAATAAATGAATAAAATGGTTAACCTTTGCTTGAACAGTAAAATAAGCTAAGGTTAGAGTCTTATAACAGTAGAAATGAAATTACTGAACATACATTAACTGGTAGCAAGCTAGAAACTATAAACTTGCCCAACATGGTATTAAATTCAAGCAAGGAATAAAAACAGTTCAAAAATAAAGACGAGAGTTCAAACTGTGTTCATTATACAAGAATGTATCTTAAGAAACTTGCTTAACTATAAACAAGTTAGAATGAATCAACAAAATGAGACTTCAAATAACATTAGAGTTAAAGTTAGTTCGAATGAACTAGGACGATTGACTTATTCAATCAACAATTGAAATAGAAAGCTTGCTCAATCAAAGAATAAAGCTTCATAATGTAATAATGGAACTAGCTCAACGAAAGTGTAGAGTTAGAAAACTTGCCTCGAGCGTAAGTTATAAAGTTAAACTCACGATCACCTACACATAATTTTATAACCACAATACCTATTAGACATGCCAACATATCATAACATGTTCATTACCATCCACATTTCAGAAACTCTAAGTGTTTTAATTCGCAACACTTGTCTAACTTTTATTATGTATACTAAATTACCACATAACGCATTCTTGATTTACTAATCATTTTTACAATTTTGAATTCATAATCCACATAACATGATTCTATTTAACCTTGTTGTTACATGATTTTAACATTCCATAACCTTAAGTTAAGCTACAACGAACAATCAAAGTCTGCAGAATAAACAGACTTGAAGTTGTTCGAAAATGGTCACCACGTATGGCCATGAAGTTTTATATATGGGGATGATCATGTGGCCACATGACAATTATATGCGCCAGCGCTTAAGGGTCATAGCGCTGGCTGACTAACTAACCCAGCTTTTTCAAAACAAAGCTTCGACACATTTTATTAAGTCAACTAACACGAATTTAACCCATCAAACAGTGATAATAACACGTAAACTAAATATACAACTATCATAAACATGATTGCTAACATATACAACCACTTAACATAATTTAACAGCTACTAACACTATTTTAATTTCTCAATTTTCATGTTTTTCACATAAAACTCCAATTTTTGATATTCATCCCAAAAATCATCACTGTGAATTCATTATTTGGCCAAATCACTCCATTCCAATTACGTTATGCTCGTATTTCAACAAACTAGCATAAACAAAACTCAATTAACATTTTAGCATGCAATTTGACCCTCAAAATTGATACTTTTCATGAAGATATGAAAAAAATACATATAAACATACACTGTCAAAATTTTCTTGTACTGTAAACCGAAATTAGCATGCAATTATCTTATTTGACATAAATTCTAGCATTATAAACATATATAATTGCAATTACCAACTATATAAATCCACAATTCAACAATTGCTTATAACAGAACATGAGAAAATTCTTCTTAGTGAAATACATATACACGTATATACACACATATATAACTCTAAGGTTGTGAACCTACCCTCAATTAGCGTGTAATTCTTGCTAACCCACTGGAATTGCTTGAAAATCCTAAGCTTTCTCTCAATCTCTCTCAACTCTCAATTCTCTCTACTGCCTAGCACAACTAGAATGAAACTCTGATAGCCAGTATGCGTAATATAAAAAAACACAAACTGATATGGCCTTAATACATATAACGTATATATTATAATTATATTATACTTATTATTTTATATATTTTATTTATTTTAAAAATCTAGAAATTTCAAAAGCCACAAGGCTTGTTTGGCAAAACCCTTTACATATTAAAGAATTAATATATTAAGCCTTGTTTGTTAAAACTAAATTAAACTACTTTAATTTATTTTAATAACTCCTTATAATATAGTTATTTGTCACACTATATTTAATCAAATTTTCATATTTATTTTAATTAATGCAAATCACACTTAATTAAATAAATTCTTTAATCACATAACACAATACAAATAATTAATCATTTAAATTGAAATACTAATCAATGGCTTCTGATGCATGGTGGCATTGTCCCTGTTATTTTGACTCTGTATATGCATTTCTCTTTGTTTCTTTCCCCTTCTTTTTTTGGTGCCTATGAATTAACAATTTAAAAAACAAAAAAGAATTGAGAAATTGAGTTTGGTTGCTTTTTGTGGCCAATTTGGAGGATTCTGTAGCTTTCTTTTACCAACCGGAAAAACAAATTTTTTAAATTCTCAGATCCATTTTCTCTCTCTAAACCCATTCTCTTCTCTAAAGTTTCATCTTCATCCAACCCATATTTTCCCTCTCTAAAGCTTTTTCTCTCAACATACAGGCGGGTTTTCATTTTCACCCAATTAAATTTTCTATCTAATTAAGCTTTGTCTCTCAATAATACAATGTGGGTGTCTTCAAAACTCTGTTCATCTTCATTCCAATCTATCTTCACGCATACTTTTCTTTTTGATTTCATTTTTCAATGAACAAATTATACAATTTTTGGGCTATGTTACTGTTAGGTCTATGGTGGTCCTTTGTTTGGTGGAAGAAGATGAATAGGGATTCTATTCGTTTAATTTTTGGGTTTTGATTTTTTTCTTTTTTTAAGTGCCAATTTTTGGTACTTCATTTGATAGGTAGGGGGTGCTTTGTTTGCTTGAAGAATCTAATTAACAAACCACAATTGATTTTGAATATTTCGCTTATTCTAATAAACGATCAAAAATTTTCAAAGTTTAGGATAAATTTCACTGTCCATTATATTAACTTCAAAAGATAAAAAATTGATCTCTCTCACCCTCTTCCTCCTCCATTCTTCTTCTTCCCGAACTTGCCCTCTCTCTCCTCCATTCTCTAGCGCCGGCAATCTCTCCTCTCATTCATATGTAATGTCGGAGGCACCGGTAGTACGGCTAGTATGAATACAGAGTACGATTTTGTAGAGAAAACAAAATTTGAAATTAAGTTGTTTAATTTGTTTTAAATAATAGCTAAATTACTATATTCTTCACCAAAACTTGTCCATATGTCAATTAATGGGGATGCGTAGTAGTTGAGCGAGATTTTATAATGTCAGGAGTACTTTTGTAAATAAAAAAAATTCCAATACCAATGGGGAATTTGACCCAAATTTTAGGAATAATTATGTACTTTTATCGCGTTTAGAGTAGACTCAAATATGTAATTTTGTATAATAAAAAAAAGAGTATTGTACCATTATACTATCAAAGTCTAACATGAATCTTTAACAATTCGCTAACTATTTGAAAAACTATGAACATTTTATACATTATATGGTTTTTCATGAAGAAAAGAAAAAAAAAAAGAAAAGGAAAAAAGAAAAGAACGAATAGACTTGTTATGGGCACATGAGGGCGTATTAGTAAATTCACTATCACCTTCCAAGAAACCAATCTCCAGCGAACCGAGCGAGGGTAGTCGAGGTTCCCGACCTAAAATATCGTCTTTCATTTTCTCCTTTGTTTCTCTGTCTCTCTCAGTTTATCAATATATGTATATATATATTATACATATACGTGTTCATACGTATGCTGGCTATTTGCGAAGATGATCTCCATTACTTCAACCGAGTTGAACTACCTAGTCTTCCGTTATCTTCACGAATCAGGTACTCCCTTTCTTCTTTTTATTTATCAGTCATTTTTGTGTGTGTGATTTTTCACGTTATTATTGGGCATGAATTTTCAATTTTTACATTTCACCTTCCTTTGTATTTTACTTTGGTCAAGATTGAGTTGAGGTTTGTTTCGAATTAAATGTTTGTAACCAAGGTTTTCAGACCGGACCGATCATCGAACCGGTAACGGATGGATGGGTTACTAGTCCAATCAGTGGTCGATTGAGCCAGTAACGTCGTTAATATGTAATAAATAATAAAAATTAAATATATTTAGAACTGCTACTGCACATAACCATTTTGGCCTGTTCAGGAACTCCTTATTTTAAATTAAATGACTTATAAGTTAAAATATAAGTTAACTTATAAGTTATTTTAAGTTGTGGCTTATAAGTAAAAGTGTTCAGCATCAATTTGACTTACAAGTCAAAAATTAAGTTAAAACAAGTTATGAATGCTTTCGATTCATAATTACTTATAAGTTTAAATAATGTAAAGATTACTAAAAGGGACATTAATAAAAAGAGGGGCAAAATCGAGGAGGGGCAAAAAAAATTACATTTGGTCAAACTAACTTATTTTAAAATGACTTAAAAACCAACTTATAAGTTAAAAAATAAGTATCTCCCAAACACTCAAACAGTGGCAAATGACTTATAAGTTGGTTTGTAACTGCCGAACACCCCCATGCATTTAGAACTGCTAGTGGAGAGAACCATTCTATGCATCTTTTTCAATATATTTAGAACTGCTAGTGCTAATTCCTTGCTTTAATAGAACTAGTGAATACAATTCAGGATATGCTATGGGTAATGAGTTTTACTCTTTTGTATCTAATGAGTAATGAGAGGGGAAAAAAGCCCAGTTACTTTGATCAAAACGTTTGCAGTTGTGATGTGATGTAGAATTTAGTCCCATCTAGATTCATTTTTACTAGCCACAAGAAAACTTTCTATCAATTTTAAAAATTGAAAACAGGGGTTACAAATTATTTCAACATATATAGACATTCTCTAGTGACAAAAATAACATTTATAATCCACATAATAAGAATTAGAAGTGAGACCACATATCAGCCATGTACATTGATAAATTTGAAAAGATTAAGAAACTTATCTTGTGATCATCCTGAGTTAAGCACTAGTAATCATAGTCCAGTTGAGCCCAGAGTTTCTTCTTTATCACTGAATCCCTCTCTTAAGGCTTGAAATAATTGAATTAATTAGCCTTTAGATTGCTCACTTCCTTTTTTGATGTTCATATAAGCTCTCTTATGCAATATGAGTACTTATGAAGACAAAATTTTCACATACCTCAACAAATATCATGGTTTAACTATCAAATCTTCTGCATGCTTAAGAGATTAAACACTGAGATTGTTTTAACAAACTTTAACCAGATGAGTTTTATAAAATGATTTTAGATAAAAGATAGTTAATTGATATTAATTTCACAGTGAACCCATATGAGATTGAAAGATTAACTTCAATCGGTTAAACAAAGTAAAAAATAAACACATTTGATATTTTCAAAAACATGACTTAATCGTATAAAATACTAGATTTGAAAAAATTTAACAAAAATCAAGCATTAAAAACATGTAAGACATCACATACCAATTAGCACAGACCTTCTATTTTAGAAGCCCTAGTTTTTGAAAATCATTATTTTGAGAAAATTGCTCAAGAACACTTTAGATTATGCAAAACATGGCTTAATCGAAGAGAAACACAAGCAATTTCGTCACAAATTCACAATATTGTAAATTTTTGAAACCCATCGAGAGAGAACTGAGATGAGAGGATTAAAGAGAGAGAAGGAGGCGGTTGAGAAATGTAGGTAACATGACTTTTTTTTTCCTTTAGGAACCGGTAAAACTCGTGAACCGGTTACCGGTTCACTGGGTCAACCACTAAAAGCATCGGGTCGTCGGGTTTGAGCGGGTTTTACTCAAAACTGATTAATTGGTTCAAACCGGACCGGAGTATGGATTGGTTTTGGTTTTTAGCGGTCCGACTGGCGGTCCGGTCTGGGTCTAATAACCTTGTTTGTAACCACCCAACTCAAATTCACATGCTTATAGCATGGGCCCGAGCTCTGAATGCCTAACGAAATTTTTCTTGTGCGTTTATTTAGAAATTAGGGGTATCTTAGTGCTGAATTTTGACGGAATAATTGATATACAAAAAATTGTCCAATTATGAAACCTGAAAGGTGAAACACTAATATTGTACACTTTGTGTAGTTATACTGAAAGAATATAATCAAATAGTACTCACAATGAGTTAAATAGCCAATACGGCTTAAAAAACTTTTAAAAAGCAACCCTTTGTAAGCTCTTGATTTAGAAGTGTTAGTTAGTCGATACCTATATGTTATATAGAATGTAGGTGATTGGTCAAGCATTGTTGTTGCATAGAAGCACATTTTCGAAAAGAATTTATTGTTGTTCTCATTGATGAGCTGAAACGCTTAGTATTAATTCAACTAAATAATTTGTAAGAAATAGTAATGTGTTAGTGTAACACCCAGTCCCACATCGAAATGTGTGATAATATGATATGTATATATAAGGTGCTAAGCTACTACTAATAATACCTTAAGCTATGATCTCTTCGGTGAGGACGTCAAGTATTCAAGTGAGGGAGAGTGTAACACTCCAGGTTACTAATAGTAACTTCACTACTTTTTGAGTGAGAATGTGGTTGGTTAAGATTGCAACGCTTGTGTGCAGGCAAAATTCAGTGTGTCATGAACATCTTTTCTTGTATTTTGTTAAAGTTCTTAGCATTTGAAATTATCTTTTTGGGATTTTGAGGAGGCTTGGGTGTCCCCTTTTGAAGAGTTTGCTTCAGGTTAGATTTTGGGTTTTTGAAAAGTACAAGTATGCCAAGATCCTTTGGAGGCGTTCTTGTTTAGCCATTTTATGGGCCTTATGGACCGAAAGAAATGATAGAATCTTCAATAATACTTATATAGCTATTCCTCTTTTTTGGATAGGTTTCATTTCTAGCATCGTTGTGGGCTTCGACTTTGAGAGCTTTCAGAGAGTAGTTGGTATATCGTACGTTCTAGATTGGTTCTAGATTGGCGAGCAATGCTTTTCTTTATTTTATTTCTTGCATTTCTTTGAAGGATTCCTTGTCCTCCTTTTATACAATTCCTCTTCTTTTATTAAAAAGAAAAGTTCAAGAATCTCTTGTAAACTTGACTTGATCCCCAAGTTGTAGGTGTTCTACATACTTAATACCCACAAGTTCAGGGTAGTTGAATTATTTGAGATTGAAGTTATGTTCTTGTTTACTTTTTTGACATGGCTGAAGGGCATTGTAGATCCCTGTGCAGGTGAAACACTTGTCATCTTCCCCGTTTCTTACATGTGCAATTTTTTCCTACATTAAATTGACCCTAAAAAACTAGGAGACTTGAATCAAAATGACATTAAGACTTAATTTCATTTAGATAAAATAAGAAATTTTTATTTATTGGATAATGAATACAAGTATAGGGGGGAAATAGATAAGAAAAACACTCAAAAAATGATGCTCCCCAAAAGGCATCAATAGCAGAAGCCTAAAATGAGCAAGAATAATGATCCTACCTTGCGAGAAAGTAAATGATCAGTAGTTCCTAAAAGCCAACGTTGCACTTATTCCAAATCTCCAAGGAACCGAAAGGACGGACTTCCATAGCAGCTTAGCAATCTTATACCTCTATAGTCACAAAACCAAATAAGCAACATCTAGAGCAGACCACAACCACTCTTCCCACCAACACGCACGAATATAGAATTTGAGTATGTGATAGGTTATACCCATACATGTTACTCCATTATTAATAATAATAAATGAGTGTCTATAAGCTATTATACCCATACACGTAGGACTGGGCAAATCTTCGGTTTTTTTCGGTTTTTCGGTCTGGACCAAACCGGCCGGTTCGGTACAAAAAAATGGTCCGGTTTCGGTATAAAAAACCCGGTATATACCGGTTTTTCGGTACTGGTTTCGGTACGACATTTTTATGGTTCGGGACCTGTATATACCGATTTTCTAATTTTTTTTATTAATAAATAAGTAATAATAATAATGATAATAATAATAATAATAATAATAATAAAATATTAATAAAAATAATAATAAAATAATAACAATAATAATAAAAATAATAATTATATTAGTTTTGAGTAAATCGCTGATGTAGAAGGCAAATTAAAGAACCTGTTCGATATACCAGATCAACCGGTACCGATGATCAGTATCAAAATTTGGCCGATTTAAGTCATTGGTTCGGTTCGGGCTGGTATTTACCAGTTGCACACCCCTACATATACGATACTAGGTTATTAGGGATAAAATATGACGAGGGTAATATGTCCATGAAAATAGAAAACTGCATAGGCTATTCTTCCATTTCTCTTTTGTCCCCAAAAGAGGAAGACTTGTGGGTCTAGAAGGGTGCCACCACTCTTGTTCTCTCATTGTTATCTGTCCGAAACAAGAAAAACTACTCTTTTACTTATTCACATTGCTCCAACCCATGAAATTGATACATGTTTTTATTACCAAGTCAAGTCTATTGTATTGACAAAAGCGCCAAGGGAGCGCAATGTTTATACAGGAAAATGCTTCCTATACTCCCAATCTTTACCCTGCCCGGGGAAATGTTCTCCCCTAAAAGCTACGAAAAGAACTATCCGAAAAAAAAGACAACTAGCATCCCAATTTAAAATCACCTTAGAAGTCTATAAGAAACCTCTTACATAGTTAGAGAAACATTTTTTCAAGCCATAAAAGAAGAAGACCCCAACAGCAAATACGAATTCTCGTGTATAAGAAATTCTATGCCTTCAAACTGTCTTCTATTTCTTTAGTGTGTTTGGAAAGTGCAGCATTGCAATATGAACGCTATTAATCAATGATATTAACCCAATCTGTACCAAATTAAGTGTCATCTTGAAAATTGTGTTTCAGTATTAATTAAGATGTTTAAACGACACGCACTTAGACAAATATTTTTGAAACAGTCTTTGTCAAAGTTATTTTTCAATATCCAAAGTGGGAATTTTTAAAGAATGTAAAAATACTAGTTATAAATGTGCCATTATCCATCTTAAATTCTGTGCTACATACATTGTATGAAACATGATACTCAAACTGGGAATGAATTAATAAATGAACTCTCTCTCTCTCTCTTGCATCATTCCAATGATATATTTATGTTGCCATGCAAAGATTGTCATATTTTTTGGTGTTTCGGGCCTTTCGGCACGGAAATTTGATGTGCCAAAAACGTATTTATATATTATATCTTCAGTATTTTTGTCTCCATTTGTGGTGCCTTTAATGAAATTATTTATCAAATTTTTTTCTCTCAATTCTCAAGATATTTGTACATTATATAGTCAGCTATACTATAGATAACTATAGTATAATGCACAAATGTATATTTTTTATATAATGCACATCTTTAATTTGTGCCAAACGCAATAAAAAAGGTTACAATCTTTGGAGGACATAGTAATTATTAGTTTTGAAAGCCATACTTGCTCTGTCACCTTCCTTGTGTATCTAGTGGCAGTTTCATGGTTTTGAGATCTATTATCAGGGCACGTGGAGCTGAATATATGAAATTTTGTCTTTTTGTCTAAACCTTGAAATGAAGAGCTTTTTCTACAACTCATTTCTTTCCTCAAAGTTTCCATTGATTTTCTTTCCCGTTGTACAAAGCATTGTTTTGACTTGCTCATTCTTATACTTTCAGGGTTTACACATTCAGCTTTTGCTTTAGGATATGAGGCAGGGATCAATAAAAGTACGATTGATGGCAATTTAGTTCCACCAGGAGCTCTTGTTACATTTGTGCAAAAAGGGATTCAGTATCTTGAGCTGGAAGCAAACGTGAGTTGTGTAAGCACAGCATCTCTCCATTTTTATGCATTTATGTATGACACATGCTTTGAGGAATTTGACTGACTGAATTCCATTAAGATTTCCAGAATGATGCTGACTTGGACGAAGATTTCTCATTTCTTCAACCTCTGGATCTTATCACAAAGGATGTCTATGAACTACAGAAGATCATAAAAGAGAAGAAAGAAAATCTCCAAAAAACTACTAAACATAGAGAAAAGGATAAAGGTAATGATGTATTTGATACTGAACATGAAAGAGAACATGCTCGAGAAAAGGAGGAGTACGAACGAGAGCTTGCTCGGGAAAAGGAGAAGGAGCATGAACGGGAGCATGCTCAAGAAAAAGAGAGAGAACGCGAAAGAGAACTTGCTCGAGAAAGGGAGAAGGAGCATGAACAAGAGCATGCTCGAGAAAGAGAGAAAGTACGTGAACGAGACCGTGCTCTAGAAAGGGAGAAGGAACATGAACGAGAACATGCTCGAGAAAGGGAAAAGGAAAAACAACAAAGGGAGAAAGAACGAGAGCGGGATAGAGAGAGGATAGAGAAAGAGAGGGAAAGAGAAAAGGGTAAAAACAAAGAAAAGCCGCATAATGAACTTACTGATGTGCATGGTGGAGATAAGATGAACATCGAACATGAGGAAAACATAGCAGGTGAATCTGCTGCCTGTTCAACATTTACAAGCTTTTTTACTTTCACATACACATACAAATTCAAAACTTTTAAGTAAATAAATAAATAATTAAGACATTAGAACTGTCTCCACTGCATTACATGCTACTAGTATGGCTATTTAGATATAGTTTCTGAAGTGTTTGTCATTAATTATTTATGGTCATGCAAAATAGGACCAGAGCCGATGGAAATTGAGGCAGTTGATATTTCGACCAGCTCAACAACCATTCCTTGTGTAATTCCTGCTTCTGATGTGATGATTTTGGAAGGCCATGCTTCTGAGGTTCACATGCATCTCTGCTTTAATTAGATTTTTTTCTTAGTTGAATAATGTATGTATTTTTCTTCTCTGTAGGGAAACAAAAATGGCAGGATATTAACCAAAATATCTCCTTTAAATAAATTATTGTTGTTTTCATTCTAATAATTTTTTTTTTGATAATATGAAGTTGTGCCTCCATTCCTGACAGGTTTTTGCATGTGCATGGAGCCCCTCAGGCCCGCTTCTTGCATCAGGGTGGGTTTATTGCCTTATGAAGGGATGGTTACTTTGTCAATGATTATATTATAGTATATTTAAAAATTATTTTTCTATCATCATATTCAAAAAACATTCATCTGTGGATTTTTTTCTTATCACATTTGGTATACAATGATATGCCTTCTAAATTCTAATATAATCTAACTCGACTGAGTTCCGATTGTTAGTCCTTTTGAACTCATGACTGGGTGACATTGGAAACTTCTTGGGTTTTTCCCCCATTAGTTTCAAACTTTAATAAAAAATTCACAACCAACTGAGTTAGGAACTCAGATTAAAGTCAAGCTGACAGCACCGAGAATAGGATATATACCTTAAGCAAGTTGTGGTAAACATAACTTGGCTAATGGGAGGTGCTAAAGTAAGGCAGTATTACTTAATTGACTTAATGTGATTATCAAAAGCTATTAAGGAAAAGCTTTTGTAGATCTTTCTCAAACTCATTCGTTTTACACCTTGTAGCTTTAGCTGTAAATTTTATTACCTAATGCTATTGATGCTATCGGTCTTCATGGGATTACCAACTGATTTCTCTCATGAGCCATTTTCTTGGTTCCCATGTCAAAATCTGCAATTTTTAAAGTAAATGTTGTGAACCTTTTGCCATATCACCATAGGGGAACCAAATTTTGGTTCTTCTAGATGTTGTACTGTTATCTATTATCTTTTTCTAAGTTATATGTCGTGTCTGGCAAATAACTTTTGTTTTTTGTTCATTTACCCAATTCCTTATCTGTGAGCATGATTTAGTTGACCCAAAGTTTTGATTTAAGCCTATAATCTTTCTAACCTAGTCTGTCTTTATGAATAAATTCAGAAGATGAATTGAAGAAAACAGAAACTATATAAGAACAACTATAAAAACATTTATGCAAACATTATATATACTTGCTGGAATGTATATTTGAAGGATTAACTTTCATAAAAGGTTAACATGTATTTACATATAACCCTGAGAGCAAGCAGACCAAACTAAGCAAGTTTCTTTTTCATAACATTTCTAGACGTTGTGTCTTTTGGTCCCATACTCTACTGGTCTTTCTATTGATGTACCTTTTCATTCTTATCCCTGTGCATTTATTCAGGAGAAAAAAAGTAATATTTTTTGTTATGCAAATAATCATGTTGTTGGAGAACAGAAGACAAAAGAAATTTAGAATGCTTGCTCATATACTTGTATGCCTGTATATATACAAATATGTTTGTGTAGCTTACAAGAAATTCATATTATTAGCCTATTTGTTAACCATCTTCTAGAAAGTGGCCTAACTTGGGGACCATGTTGGTATGAAGCCCCCCACTTCAGAGGACTATTGAAGGTGCATTTTAGGTTCACTCACCTTTTCTGTGGGATCTTCGCAATAATATAACTATTGCTTTCATATTTAATTATGACCTGGGACGTAAAGGTTGAATCTAAACTTACCTCATAAAAACCCATTTGTTGGCTATGCATGTTTTGTTTTAACAATGTCTTGTAAGAAAGTAAATTTTATCTAAATGTCTACAATTCTTTTCTTGGCATAGCCCAAATTTCAAATTTTAATTTCCTTATAATTTCTTAATTTACAGAGCTGGAGATTCCACTGCTCGTATTTGGACAATTGGTGATGGACCTTGTAGCTCCAATATGCAAGGTGGGCCTTTAAATTCTGCGGTATTGAAGCATTCCAAGGGTAGAACAAATGAAAAAAGCAAAGATGTGACAACACTAGATTGGAATGTGAGTTTTTACTGCATAATTGTGGTTGAAATGCTTGATCCTAGCTCTTTAACACACAATCATTTATCATACAATCCTTCTATGTATCTTATCATGTAATGATTACATTTGGCATATTTTTGTTTTGTTGAATGTCTTTCAACTATGTAGGGCGAGGGTACATTCCTTGCTACAGGTTCTTACGATGGCCAAGCAAGAATATGGAATAGAGATGGTAAGTTATTTTTTTCTACAGGGTTTTGTTTTATACTTTTATGTTTTTAGTTCAAAGATGTTATCAAAGAGGAATCATGAAATTGTGGTTAGTGGTAGTTAACTGATGGGTGAACAGTAGTTTGTAACCAAAAAGATTAGAAAATAAACCAGCTGATTGAGTAAATAAATTTATTGCTATTAGGTCTTTACTCTGTCTCTGTGTGCATGCGTGTGGGGATTTAGTCCATGTTGCAGATTCTAGGTAATTTGCAACTTATGTGATGTAGTTCAAGTTCAACTGTAGTGTATGGCTACACCGGTCAAATTTGTTTACGTAAGACTTGTTTTGATCTCCAAAGCAAATAAAGCTCTAACTGAAAGACAATGATTTTTTTGGGTACTTTTTTCTTTCAGTTAGTAAAAGAAATTTATTAGTATTAAAGAGAAAACAAGTGGAGGGGAATAAGAAGTCCATTCATCCTATAGAACAAGTAGAATAAAAAAGAAAAGAGATGCAGCTCTCTAATCTCTTCTAGAATCAGACACAAAAATTACCCCTAAAATCTTCCATATGCAAATAGTATGATTGTGCAACAAGGTGGATGGTAAAGTATTGCTGCCTCAGTTGAGAATTGGTACATATATATGTATGGCCCAACAATTCAGTTTATCTGATTTAATTAGCATTTAATAATAATATGCAAAGTAAAAAAAACCATTATTTTCCTTTTTCTCTAGAAAAGTTTTGATGACTTGTTGTTGAGACATGTTTAGGGGATTACGAAAGGGCATGAGTTGGGGGAATGTTATCTTTTCTCGATTTTTTATACTATTATAGGGAGTTTGCATCTGAAAGAAGGTTTTATTTTGATTGCTTCTTGTTGACTTTGGTACGAAAAGAAAATTAAAATTATATAGGATGTAATAGGGCAATCAGAAAAGCCTCAATTGTGTCTTCATGAGGCAAGAATGGGAAAACTTTTGGCTGCTGTAATGCTGTATATACCATATCATGAACTATAATCAAGGGATGATTGAGCTCTTCAAGAGTGGCAGGTTAATGATTGCAAGGACAGATGTTAAAAGGATTTGTAAAAAGGGTTTATGACAAAAGGTAAGACGAGATAATCAAACCACTGACATGGGTTTTCAATATTTGTAGTAAGAAAAGATTACGTTAGAAAACATTCCCCTAGTTTTTTTATAATAAGTGCGTATTCGGATTTGCCCCCTTTTTGGTGCTTAAAGTGGATTTATTTATGCATTAGAACTTAGAAGAAAAAAAAACCTTACATGTTGTGATGCACTTACGAGATTGTGTTAATGGAAAATTTTCTATAATCTAACTGCCATATACAAGTAATTAAGATGCAATCACGACAATTTCTTTATATATTTATTTTGAATGCTAATGTATATATATCAAGGATTAAATTAGGCCCGACAACAGGGCCGGTATGGTCTGGGGGATCCCTCCCCAAACCTTGTAACGATCGAGAAATTTTACTCAACTTATAACTAAGTTTTGTAGAATGTTACTGAATAAAATGAGATTTTATGAATATTATTATGTATTATGTGTTTAAAGGTCGATTCTATGACCTCGAATGTGTTTACGTGTTAGGATTTACGAATTCGAGTTCGTATGAGAAAATAAAAAAATTTCAAGAAAAAGACGTAAAAACACTATTTACCCGAAAACGCTTTTGCGTTTTTTTGAAGAACGCGCTAACGTTATTATGACTAGGAAAGAGGGAATATCCAATAAAATTTGGCGTTTTTCGACTGTGTAACAAATTTCGAAAGTTAAAGAAGTATAATACGAAAATTATACAATAGGAATACGAAAGTCAAAATTCAAATATTACGATTAATTGGACAGTTGGAGAAACCAAACCGAGCAAAGAAGACCACGTTAGGATAACTAAACCCTAACTTGATCCATGTGCAAATAAATGGGAGATGAGAGCTTGCAAGAGAAGCTTGCCATCCCCCCACCACTTAACCATGTTTAAGCAAGCCAAATGACAATAATGCCCCAACCCTTCACCTATAAATAATGGCTCATTTCTCTTCATTTCCTACCAATTCATGAAACAAGAAAAAAATTATTGACATTTTGAGAGAGAAGTGAGAAGCCTGGGAGATTTGTAAGTTTCGGAAGGAGAATGCAAGATCAAACCATCTGTTAATTAAGAACACGAATAGAACCAAAAAGGTGAGAACAAGAACTCTACTTTTTCGTTTATTTATAAACGCTTTGTAAATATAGAATGAAGTGCTTTGTTGGTGGTTGGTTGATTCATGTGAATCATGAGTGATTCGGAGAAATAAGGAAGAATTAGTGGACTTAAATCACTAATATACGTATGTAAAGTGAAATCATAGTTGGAAGAACGAGCTAAATAAAGAACGAATGAAGAATGTAGTAATTGTTGTCTAATCGAGTTAGTTGAAATCTTAGTTCGTAGACTAATAATGGAAATATGAAGAGAAGGTAATATACGTATGTGAGATACGAAAAAGTTCCAAGTGGAACAGATTAAAAACGTGTTATAACGAAGTTATGACGAAAATTTAAGTAAAAGACGTTAAACGTCAAAATCTTAGTTCGACATGATTTCCGGACGAATTTATAATGCTAGTTAATGATTCTGAATAACGAAGATTTCGTGGGAATGGTATAGATTATAGTATAATTGAGTCGTAGGCTCAAGAACAAGTTCATTCCAATTTCAGGTGAGTAAGTTACAAAGATTTGAAAATTTAAACTTTAAGAACGCTAAGTTGAAAAACTGAGCGACGAGTGATTTTTGAGCCGATTGAAAGACTTGTTAGAGAATTCAGAAAATTATTCCGTCCGGTAGGGATGCTCATCGGTAAAAAACCGAACCGAAGATCAAGAAAATCTTGAACCCAAATACCGATCCGAAATTACCGGAAAAACAAGAAGCAAAACCGCAGATGCAAGAATTATCGGTTTGATCACCGATTCGATTACAAAAAAAATCAGGTTTTACTGGTTCGGTTATACCGCATGGTAATATATATAATTATTAATAATAATAAAATAAATTTTTATATATTAATAATTTTTAAAAAACTAAGAAATCATTAACTATTAATAATAATTAATATATAAAATAAAACTACAAAACATTATTAATATATATAAAAATTAATAAAACTACTATTATATAGAAATTATTAATATATAAAAAAATTATTTAATATATAAAATTACAAAACATTAACTATTAATTATTAAATTATTAAATTTCGGTATTTTTGGTATTTCGGTTTTTACCGAATTCAAAAAAGTCATTACCGCTACCTGTATCGAAAAATATTAAAATACCGAAAAACCGGTACCGGTAAAAAACCGAAAAAACCAAAAATTTTGATCACCCCTACCGTCCAGGGGATTTGTAGTGGGTAGTAAGAGCAAGAATTTGGCTCAAGAACGGATTCATTCCGAGGTGGAATGATGAAATTACGGATTTGTGAAGTTGTTGCCAGAATCATTTGTGCAAAACTTGAACTTGAAAAACAAAAATCCCACACCGGCGCCGTTGTTCTAGTTCATTTTGGGTGCTTAACGCCCATCTCGCGAGAGTTGGGGTGAAATGCCCAGTACGGCAGCAATGAATTATGAAGCTTATTTGGTAAATATGCAATACACGAGTCAGTCGAAAGTCCGAGAATGAGTTATTTTAAACTTAGAACTTGGGATAGTCTTATAGAATGATTTTATCATGAATGTTAAACTAATGTATCACAATAACAAGTGATTAAAACCTTACCTAATGGTTGAAGGTTAATTGAAAAGATGAACAATAGTAAACTTAAAACACTTAATCTAAATGAAAGAGTGTTATGAAAGGTTGTGGGATCGTGCTAAGCATATGCAAAAGCATATGACTTGAGTGTTTGCGAAAGCTATAATGGGTGTACGGTGAACGAACACCGAAACGCCATAACAAGTAAAAACAAACTTGAAAAGTGCTCCGAGTTTAATGACACGGACATGAAAAGTAACAAGTAGAGTTAACGTAAACCAAACTTGGTGTCATTATGTGCTTAATTGATGTGTTATGGTTAATGTAAATGTTTAGGACATTTGAAGGACGATTATCGTCAAGATTATAAAGTTTCCTAAACTTACTCTGATTTTATTGAGCAAGTTTTCTAACTTCATTTGAATATATTCTCATGAAGCTTATATAATGTTTTTAAAGATCAAATGAACACAATTCTGGTATGATTGTATGAACTCCATGCTTATGCAAATCTCTTAGTATTTATACAAGTATTCAAGCTATGCTATGACATAAATTGTTAAAAGTTTTAAAGTTTGATATCCATGAACTGTTTAAGGAAGTGCCGATGTCACTTGTTTTGGCAAGACAACTGATAAAATGTTTTATCGATTTAATATGAATTCTTGAAATATTATTGATGTTAAGTAGTGTTGTCCAAACCAAATTATTTTGGTACGGATTCAATGGTAAACCTGAAGATGAACGAACAAATGTTTTGGTCAAAATTTTCAGCTGACACACAAGGTGTCAAACTTAAACGCAAAGTCGTTTAACAGACGAGTGTTGTACAACATAACGTACTATAAGCTGATCACCTAGACGTAATCGTAAGTTATCAGATTTACGGTTATAATACCGTACTCGTAAGTGATCGGATTTACGATTATAATACCGTGAAGTCCTTTTCAAATGAAGTAAAAGAAAGTTCTTGGTCCGATGACCAACTCAGTACAGATGACCAATATGTCATTTCAAAATGTTCTTAAAGAGAAGAAAAGTATTATTTTGGTTTATTCAAAGTATTATTCCGGTTTATTCAAAATGTTTTACAACTATTACTCAGTTATTGAATGAAATCATATAATTTTTGATTTTGTTATTGAATTGTTATACTTGTTGAGCAATTAAATGTTCATCCTTGCTTAAACTATATGATTTCAGCTAAGGTCAAACATATTGAAGAATCCAGTAAGGATAAAAGAATGAAAAAGAGGAAGGAATAGAAGATCTTGTAATAGATTAATATTACTATGTAATAAGTAATATTATGACATTAGTTACAGAATTTGGGATTGAACGGATATGATGTAATAATATAGTAATTACATTCGTGTCATTAAGCTTATATAGCTAGATATATGTGGATGTTGTAGTACCGTGTAACACCTTATCCAGGGTTTAAAGGTACCTAGATTTGGGGGTGTCCGCCGATATGAAGCAATCCCCCGAACCCGACCCGCTTCCGAATACAACACCCCATACCCGCCGCCTACCCCGCCTCGTTTTTATTCGATTACTCTTCTTTTTCTCAAATTAAATTTCTTTATTTTTTTTATATTACTTTGTACAATTGTTTTTAATTCAAAATCAAACATGATGTAACATTTCTATTACTAGCAATGTATTATATTACAAACGTTATGAATTTATAATAAAATAACCTAAATAAGTACATAACTATATATATATATATATATATATATATATATATATATATAGAATAATGATCAGTCAGGACTCCGGTTTGATTAAAATATCTGACCTAATTTTATTTTTTTTTTTTTAAAACAACTAAAAAAAGTTTAATATTTTATAAATCGAATTTTTTCATAATACAGTGTTTTGGGTGTGATTTGGATACATATAAAAAATATGTATGTACAGTCTGTATAGTCTGTACAGACTTGTTTTGTTATATGTATTCAAATCACACCCAAAACACTGTATTATAGAAAAATTTCAGTTCCATAAAATATTAAACTTTTTTTTTAGTTGTTTTAAAAAAAAAAAGTCCGCATTTTAACAAAATGCGGGAGTTCGGACTGGATCCGCTCCACATATATATATATATATATATATCTAAAATGCTAATTTAAAAAAAATTATATATATACATATAATCAGGTCGGAGGCGGGGGTGAGAGGGTATATCTCATACCCGACTAGCCATTTTAAAAATTGGGTCCCATTAGGGTCGGAATCGGGCGGCTCCGTCTGGTTTGGGGGAAATTGCCAGGCCTAGATTAAATTAATAAAGTATTCCACCTCTCTAATTCCACTGTGGGAAGGTGAAGGTTTATTTGGAGAGACTTGAGCTTTTATGTAGTATTACTAAGATAATTATGTCTGCACAAAGGTGAAATCTATGTTTGTTTTTATATGGTTTTGAATTCCACATTTGCTTATCATTTCTATAAATAAATATTATGTATTTAGGACTGGAATTGTTTTTTGTTGTTTTTTTAAGATTTTAAATCATGGTGAACCTGCAACCTCTACTCTTAGGGTTTGCACTGGATATAACCACCACCAGACCAAGCAACACCCCACCAACCATGCGCACCGGACAAGCCCAGTAAATTATGTGGAGTATAAAATTCAGGACCTATGTCATTTGCTAAGGCGCTCTACCCCTAGGCTCACTACCACCAAGCTAACTCCTTGGGTTACCTCAGACTCATTCTTATGCTAAACTAAAGAGGAAGTCTGCATTTCATCGCTTATTAACTAGTTAATCTTTTTCAGGAGAGTTGGTTAGTACTTTGAATAAACATAAAGGGCCGATCTTCTCTTTGAAATGGAACAAGAAAGGTGATTATCTTCTAAGCGGAAGTGTTGACAAAACTGCAATCGTGTGGGACGTCAAGACGGGGGAATGGAAACAGCAATTTGAATTTCATTTAGGTGCTTTACTTTTTTCTTATGTAAATCAGTTTTTGATTTTGCTTAATATGATGACTATTCCATGCTCAACAAAAGTTCAGATTTTGTTTCTGAATGTGCACTTGTGTGTAATGAATAACCAAGTATATATCGTATCTCAGCTCCTACTCTTGATGTTGATTGGAGAAATAATTTGTCATTCGCAACTTGCTCGACCGATACCATGATATATGTTTGTAAAGTTGGAGAGAACCGACCAATCAAAACTTTTGCAGGGCATCAGGTTTGTTTTTCTCTGTTAGTTTTCTTATTCCTCAATCTGGACAAGTTTAGAAAGTGATTATATATTGATTGTTGGCAGCCTATACGTATTATTTACATTATATTTTACTATGGGATTTGTTCATTTTAATTTTGATCTTGTAACTTAATCCTTTTTATTATATTTCGAAAACTAATGAGCTTGGGGTTTAATTATCATTGTATGGCAAATAACTTGTTCAAAAGTGGAATACAATTTTAAACTCTTTCCCTTCTTTCATTATATTAAATGCTTCTGATAGAAATTGGAGGACCATTTTTCTAATCCATTGGATCTTTCTAAATCTTTTGCTACTTAGGGTGAAGTTAATGCTGTCAAGTGGGATCCTACAGGTTCGTTGTTGGCTTCATGCTCTGATGATTCCACTGCAAAGGTGATTCACTGGACTTTTCTTTACCCTGTTTCACAATAGGCATTTGCATGTATGGCATCAAATTGTAATCCACTGCATACTCGGTTGTTTCTTGTTCAGAATCTCCTGCATACTGCGGTCGATATTAATTTCTTTGTCAGAGAATCTTGTTTCATAGAGTTATTCCTTAGTGAGCTTTCTAGCTGTTAAGTTATGTGGAATTGGGTTGCAACTCATAAAACCATGATGCAGATATGGAGCATGAAACAGGACACTTGCCTGCATGATTTGAAGGAACATGGCAAGGTATTGCTTAGTTCAACACGCCTCCTCCCAATGTTTATACTATGTAACTGATCCTCACATTATGAGTGGCATAATTTTATCGACTTGTAGGAGATATACACCATCAAATGGAGTCCTACAGGGCCTGGTACAAACAACCCTAATCAGCAGCTAGTGTTGGCAAGGTAAACATGCTTTTCTCTGATAGTAAATTATGGAAATAGGGTGGAGTGAGTCGGCAAGAGTATTATTTAGGGTAAATTTTGGGTAAAAGATTTAAATTTTTAAAAAAGGTTATATCAATTTCTTAAACATATTCTGCGTTTCAAGTTGTGCTCTTAACAATCCTTCCAACTACATGGGGGGTTTATGATCTGAAAAGGCATCACTGCAAGGGAAAAGCATAACCTCTCTTACTATTTAACCTTGAATCATAGATCAGTGTTCATGACTACTTTTTCATTCATTGCTGTATCCTTCTGATACTTATGTTTCCTTTTTATTTTTCTCTCAACAGTGCCTCGTTCGACTCAACTATAAAGCTATGGGCTGTGGAATCAGGGAGTCTTCTCTACAGCTTAAATGGCCACAGGTACCACATTTATAAGTAGCGTTATTGCAGTGCAGCATTTATGAAACCAATTTGAGCTCTTATCGCCTGGTTATGACCTTCCAAGACAATTTTGGCAAATTTGGTTTCTTCCATTCGTTGCTTTACTAACATCTTGGGTGCTTTCAAATTAGTGTTTGCTTCAATTTTCATAATATTTATATACTGATTTGGTTATCTGATATTGAAATACAAGGGACCATCCTAAAATGATTTTTGTGGCTTATAAATGTACTCTGTGTGTTGGTTGCTATAACATACAGAGAATTTCATGCATTCCTTGTTATTAATATATCGAGTTTCTTTGATTTTAATGACAGGGATCCTGTATATACTGTTGCATTCAGCCCCAACGGTGAGTATTTGGCCAGCGGCTCATTGGATAGATGTGTGCACATTTGGTCTATAAAGGAAGCGAAAATTGTAAGAACATATACTGGAAATGGTGGGATCTTTGAAGTATGTTGGAATAAAGAAGGCGACAAGCTTGCAGCTTGTTTTGCAGACAATGTAGTCTGCGTCATGGATTTCCGAATGTAGAGCCCGGACTTCTATGATCCTATGTCAGCTTGTCTGTGCAGGAAGTGGAGATTCAGTGTTAGTTTTAGGCTTGTGGGCTTGATTGAGCCAGCAAGATTATTTAATTTGTTGTACGTAAACAACGGTAAGGTCGACTTTGATGAGAATGACATAGAAGTCCTATAATATTCTTGTAATGTGGATAATGGAATTTTGAGCAAAATATTGATTAGTGTTGCAAGATGTCTCTGGTTGGAAGTTGTACTGGGTTTAGACTTAATTCTACCTTCATTGGTTGCTATCAGATGTAATGAAAATACAAGAAAAAAATGATTTAAACAATTAATTAACAGGTAGGTAAGACATTAACCACAATCTGAAACCACAATCTATTTCGAGCAAACAAACCCATTAACTACAAAACAAAACCCCATAGAATCATGAGAGATCAAAGCAAGTTTGAGATTTAAAAAGGATCAAGTATTAAGAATACAGGAGACGAAATTCTATTGCCAGATGAGAGTCTTGCGTAGTTTCTTCAACAATTAATACCAAGCAAGATGTCTCTTGACTATACAGAATCAAAAAGACCTCACAGGGCGGATCTAGGAATTTTTCTCAGCTGTTTTGAAGTAAAATAAAGAAAACTTGAACTGATCATAATATTAATTATTCATAATAATGTTTATAAATTACAATAAATATTCATAATTCAAACTAACAAAAGGAATTTCAAATAAAAAACATTTAGATATAATTTAGAAATTTATTTCGGTTACATGTCATAGTTCAATTTCAATGATTCCCCAAATGCTCAAAGCCTCAAACCAAATTTGCTTTCTATATTCAACCAAAATCATGAATTAATTTCAAAGTATAAACTAGTTTTGGTATCTTTTTTTAAGTTTTAAATAAGTTTTACTTGAAATAAGAGAAACAAACCATCCAAAATTTATACTCAAAACACCAAAAATTATACAGGGTCCGTTAGTTAGATGTAGGGAAGTAAAGTGATTATAACAACTAGAAATGAGGGTCTGCTAAAGGCTCAATCATTTTCCATTTTTGAATTTCCCATTAAAAATAAGGCAAAATCATTGTAAGCTATCATAATAAAAGACAGAAACTACTCAACCAAAATGATCGTATTTTCAATTAAAGATCAAACAACCCAAAACCAAAATTCAATCAGAACAAACAAACAATAACCATAGTAAACCAAATCAATAACAAAAAAAATTCAAACTTGAATCAAACAATCCCTCACAGTTCATATGTTGAAGAACATTCAAAACCAAAAACTGTACAAAAAATACTTCTAAGATTTCACAAAGTCTTAAAACTAAGAAGATTTTTGTACTTCTATTCAGAATTGGTTTATGAATTTTTTTGTTCCCTCCAAATTTAACTCTTCTATTAATTTGCTCCCTTAAATTTATTAATTTACATATCTGCCATACCCCTATATTTATATAAAAAAAATTCAGCAGGAGCAATTGCCTATACTACCACTTATATGTATCCGCCTACTAAGTACAACTTTCATTTCCTACTAACAAGCTAGTATCACATCATAGTAGCTGATTTTAACACCATGTATGCCCTGTTTGAATCTTTTGCAATCATCCTCACATTAACCCATAATATTAACATAATAACTTGGATATTACTTGGTGCCTTGGGGTACTTTAGATAACTGTTCGGGAGCATTTTACCGACACTCAGGTGGGCCTAAGGCCTGACGTTAGAAGGGGTTGGTAAGTCTAATGGGCCAAAGGCCTCGGAGATAATGGAAGTGTTAGGGTTCGGTATCCGAGTCCTTTGGGCCGGAACCTTAGTATGGTGTAAGTTGTTCGGGGTTGGGCCTTCGAGTCCTTTGCGCCGAAGTCTAGACCCGATGGTGAGTTCGGTTGGGTTAGGCCTGTGCAGTGGGCCGTCCTGCGTGCAGGGTCTGGACTCCTAACCCTATTTGAATAAGGTAACTCCAAATGTAGTGTTGGGATTGAGTTCCACTTGCACCTTTTAAGGAGATTGTGTTGGACCCATAATATGGTAACTGCCATGTTTAGGAGTCCTAATCTGACTGGGAGAAGGAGTCTAAAGGTGACGAGAGTAGTATAAATACATGGCTAGGGTTACTATCAAGAGGTAATACATCTTTGAGCACTAAACACTTAAGCCTCCATTGTTATACCTTGTGAACGGCCTGTACTTATTCTCACACCGGAGCTATTCCCCGACGGCACAAGCCGTCAAGCTTCTGTGTGATCCGTTATTGTGCAGGTTTCAACGCGTGGATTTCGTGATTGGAAGCGCAGACGAAACTTGGCGTTAACATTGGCGCTAGAAGGAGGGCTTTAGTGATTAATCAATCACAACTAAACTTTTCCGGTAGGAGGCCATGTCGAGCAGGGAGAACAGTGCTTCTATCATGGAGAAGGCAAAGACCCACCAAACCACACAGGTGAAGGGGTCGGTGAAAGACAGTTTGGGTTCTAGAATCCAGGTTGATCAAGAGGAACCGGTCGTTTCCTTCCGACGGAAACTCTTCCATGACAGCCATCATACGCCAAATCAGGCTAGTCGTGCAGATGAGAACAACTCCCGGGCATTGGAGGTCCATGGAAAGAACCGAGGAGAGGGCAGCCGGGACCAGAGGGAGTTTATTCTGCAGAAGAAGATGCAACAAAACAAAGACGCTATAATGGCCCTGCATCCTCAACAGGAAGAGCTTGAACAGCAGATGACCAAGATGGCTGGAGAACAAGAGGCATCCTCGAAAAGGCGTAGGCCTTAGAGCCGATCCCGGTCACCTCGACGAGGAGAGGAAGAAAAAGAAAAGAGCAAACACAGGAGTCGCTCGCGGGATGGCCGAAGCAGGCGGAGGAGCTGTTCGGTGGAACGGAGATCAGAACATCTAGGCAGATCGAGACAAAGGAGGAGGAACGGGACCCCTGAATACGGGAGGGACAGACCCCGGTCGTCCCCTCGTAAGGAGGAGTCCGACCCCCTCGCTCGAAGGGTGGCAGAACTGGAAAAACTACTTGTGGCAAAGAACTCAATGGGGACACCGTCGGCTTGCCTAGGATTCCCTTTCTCGCCAGAAATCAATCATGTGACGGCCGACCTGAAAAAGAAAATTCCCCCAATGGAGACATATGACGGGCTAGGAGATCCCTATGATCATTCAGACGGGTATGACCGCCTAATGACCTACTACGGCCACTCGGACGCTGCTAAGTGCCACATGTTTGCGACGACCTTGAAGAAGAGCGCCCGAGAGTGGATGGGAACCCTGGCTGCGGGATCGATTAATTCGTGGAGTGATCTTCGGGAAAAATTCCATGCCCAGCCGGAGTAATGTAAGCGAGGAAAGATCACGACTTCCCTCATCTGAGTTCGACAAAAAGTCGGATGAAAGTCCGGGTCAATACGTCGAAAAAGATTACGAGAGGTCAGAATTGATGAGCGAGTTAAACTCTCCACAGACCTTGGGATTCTTCACGACCGGTTTAGATATTGGGAAGTCAAAAAAGTTGATGAAGGATATAGTGATCAACCCTCCAGATGATTTGACGGAAGCTTTCCACCGAGTCGAGGGACACATAGCAATAGAAGAGGCAATGGGAAATTTTAAACCGCATTCCCAGTCTTATGAGAAGTCTAAAGATCGGGATAAGCAGAACTACCAACGGTCCGATAATCAGGGGAGGTCGGATAACTTCACTAAGAAAAACTACAACGGTGGAGGTTCAGGGAGTGGACGACCACCTTTCCCGAACCGAAATGTCAACAAAGTTTACACCGCCCTTAACATGGATCGGGCAAAGATATTAGAAGAAATGCGAAATAAATCTTTCTTCGAGCCATGCCCGAATCAGCCGAAATTGGGCGAAAGTGGCCGTGAAAAGTACTGTGAATACCATCAATCTCGCGGTCACTCGACGGAGATGTGCATTGATCTGAAAGATTTGATTGAGAAGAACGTCCAGAATGGACAGCTGGTGCAGTATGTGGTTGGTCGGGAAGGATCAGAGGCACCTCGAGAAGAAAACAGAGGACCAACTCAGGAAACACAGCCACAACCGAACACCCAAACCCGATGAGTGATTGATGTAATATCGGGAGGATCGGTAGGGCGTGTGACCTGAAGAAAGAGAAGTGGGCACCTCGAGGCCGTGTTGTCAGTAGCAAGCTCGTCGCCCAGAAAAGGTCGGGCCTACTCGGGAGTTTTGATCTTTTTCTCCGATGAAGACTACCCTACCGACCATATTGAACCGCATGATGGGGCGCTAGTAATAACAGCACAGGTCGACCAGTGGACATGAAAAGGATGATGATCGATAATGGGTCCTCGGTCGATATATTGTATACACACGCCTACCAGAGGATGTATTTAGAAGGGAAGAAGATGGTGGTGGGAGGAGAAGGCCCATTGTATGGTTTCAGTGGAGACCTAGTGCACGTTTCGAGCACCATTGAGTTGCCAGTCAGGTTTGGCACGGAACCTCAGCAGGTAGACATTCTGATCAGATTTTGCGTAGTACAGGTAGATTTGGTGTACAACGCCATCCTGGGAAGACCGACACTAGCGGATTTGCAAGCAGTAACATCCATACCACATTTTAAGATCAAATTCCCGACACCAAACGGGATAGGGGAGGTGAAAGGAGATCTGGATATCGCTCGATGGTGTTATCGGAACACCTTGATTTCTTGAGGATCGAGTCAACAAGCGAAGTAAATGAACACAATGGCCATCGAAATGGAACCATTCACCGAGAGCAGTACCGAACCGATGGCCCTACCTGCCGAAGAGACTGAAGATGTGGAGTTAGTTCCTAGAAACACAGAGAAACTGGTCAAGATTGGGGCAGGATTAACAGAACCACTACGGACAAGATTGGTGGATCTGCTTCAGGTGTATGTCGATATCTTTGCTTGGGAGCCTAGCGACATTCCCGGGGTAAATGAGTCGGTGGCTTTACATAAACTGCATACAGACCCGAAGAGGAAACCAGTAATATAGAAAAGAAGAATTTTCGCCCCGGAAAGACAGAGGATCATAGATGAGGAAATCACCAAACTGCTAGAGGCGGGATTCATTTTCGAGATTGACTACCCTGAATGGCTAGCAAATGTGGTTCTGGTTCAGAAACAAAACGGGAAATGGAGATTATGCATAGATTACACGGATCTAAACAAGGCATGCCCGAAAGATTTCTACCCGTTGCCTAACATAGACCAGTTGATTAATGCGACATCGGGGTACGGCATGTTGAGCTTCATCGATGCTTTCTCGGGATACCACCAGATTTCGATGAATAAGGAAGACATCCTGAAGACGAGCTTTATCACGTATCGGGCCATATATGCTTATCGAAAGATGACTTTCGGATTACTCAACGCTGGGGCAACTTACCAACGGATGATGAACTTTGTATTCAGAAAGCAACTAGGCCAAAGCATGGAGGTGTACGTGGACGACATGATTGTGAAAAGTATGTCAGTCCAGGATCATCTGGGGGACCTAGAAGACTGCTTCGCAACGGTAAGAAGACACAAGCTGCGGTTGAACCCGACCAAATGTACCTTTGGATTGGGATAAGGGAAGTTTCTGGGCTACTTGGTCAGTAAGAGGGGCATCGAGGCAAACCCGAAAAAGATACATGTGATCTTGGATATGAAGTCTCCGAAGACATATAAGGATGTGCAACGGTTGACGGGGAGAATTGCAGCCCTTCGGCGATTCGTGTCAAAATCAGCCGAAAGATGCTTACCCGTCTTTGACACTCTCAAAGGCTCGAAGAACGAGAAAAAATTTTCAATGGACCTCAGAGTGCGAAGATGCGTTCCAAGGGATCAGGAAATATTTTTCCTCAGCCCCACTACTGCTGAAGCCGATCCCTTCAGAACCTTTATACTTGTACTTGGCTGCAAGCCCGATGACAGTAGGAGCGGCTCTGGTAAGAGTCGAGGAGGAAACTGATCCGTTGTCTTCGTACGCCACCATGTCCTTCGAGAAGCAAAAACAAGGTATCCGAACCTAGAAAAATTCGCGTATGCCTTGATCATTGCAAGCAGGAAGCTTCGACATTATTTCCAAGGTCGGTTGGTGGTGGTATATACGGATCAGTCGTTAAAGAAAATATTGCACAAGCCAAAGGTGTCGGGTCGACTAGCCGCATAGGCGATGGAGCTAACACAATTCGCTATAGAATATCACCTCCGAACGGCAATCAAGGGACAGGCGTTGGCAGACTTTATAGTAGAATGCTCTTTCACCGAATCGGATGTGAATATCGTGGCCGATGTCTAGGAAAGGCCAACTTCATGGACTCTATACGTTGACAGGTCATCGACTTTGGACTTTAGTGGGGCGGGAGTTGTTCTAACCAGTCCCGAAGGCTTCAAAGTCTAACAAGCGATTCGATTTTAGTTCACGACCATAAAAAATGAAGCAGAATATGAGGCCATATCTTGGCGGACTTGATTGGCGAAGCTTGGAAATCTGAGAGGATAGTCATCTACAGTGATTCACAGCTGGTAGTTAAGCAGTTATCAGGAGAGTATGAGGCTCGATGAGCAAGAATGTCAAAGTACCTGGCTGAGGTAAAGGATAAACTCAATTATTTCAACTCACATAGCTGTCTGGGAGTGGATCGGTCGGATAATACGATAGCAGATGCTCTAGCCAGGTCGACAACTACTGAATCGAACTCCTTCAATGGATCGGTATATCTAGAGGTTTTAGAACATCCAAGTTTCCCGAAGATGGACGTGCTAACTCTAGATCGACTCGACTGTTGGCTCACACCTTACATCTCATACCTGACGGAGGGGGTTCTACCTTCGGACCAAATCTTGGCAAGAAAGATTAAGCACAGGAGTTCAAATTTCGTCCTTATTGGCAGAGATCTGTACCGAAGGGCCTTTAGCTCCCCACTTCTTAAATGCTTAACTCCATCGAAAGCAGAGTATACACTTCGGGAAGTACACAAAGGGATTTGTGGGGATCACATGGAGGCCAAGTCACTGGCACACAAGATCTTGAGGCAGGGGTATTACTGGCCGACTATCTATACAGAGGCCAAAGAATTCGTCAGAAAATGTCCCAATTGTCAGCTAAACAGCACCATCCCACACCAACCCCCCGAAGAACTGTATTCGGTTTTATCTCCAATTCCCTTTGCCGTGTGGGGAATCGACATCCTGGGGCCTCTGCCGAAGGCTAAGGGACAAGTCAATTTTGTGATAGTGGCTATCGACTACATGACAAAATAGGTCAGAGCCAAGTCTCTGCAGAAGATCACCGAACAAGAATGTCTCAAGTTTTTCAAGGAAGGAGTTATTTATCACTTCGGCATCCCGATGGCAGTGGTTTCGGATAATGGCAGACAATTTGTGGGGTCCAAATTCAAAGAGTTTCTGAAGGAGTTGGGGATTCAGCATCGTAAGACCTCCGTCGCTCATCCTCAATCAAATGGTTAAGTAGAAGTGACCAACCGAACCCTGCTTAACAGGATTAAAAGGCGTTTAGACGAGTTAAAGGGACGGTGGCCGAAAGAACTTCTCAGTGTTTTGTGGGCTTACCGAACCATCCCGAGAACAACCACGGGAGATTCGCCATTTAGGTTGGCATATGGAATTGATGCACTCATACCGGTAGAGATCAGATCTCCTACCTTTCGGGTCAGTCAGTACAAAGAGATATACAATGACGATGGTTTAAAAATGAATTTGGATCTTCTTGAAGAAGCTCGAGATTCAACTCTGATAAGGTTGGAAATTTACCAGCAGAGAACTGCCCGACACTATAATCAGAAGGTGAAGCAAAAAAGGTTTGAAGTTGGAGATTTGGTCCTTTGGGAGTTAGAGGCATCAACCCCCCAGAACACCGGCAAGCTAATGCCTAACTGGGAGGGACCGTATGAAGTTGTAGAGGTGCCGAAGCCAGGTAAATACCGGCTTCGAGCAATGGATGGTTTGGAAGTTAAGAATACATGGCACGCTGGAAGACTTAGAAAGTATTACCAGTAAAAGTCACGTCTTTCTTGCCCTTCATTCATGTAACCATTTCAATTTTAAATGAAATAAATGGGAATTTTTCTGTGGAAATGTTTACTTCATTTATATTCATAAGATTTGGAAAATCCGATCAGACAAACTTCGGGATTAAACCGACCAGAAAGTCTGGAAGGACATAACTGATCGGTAAAATTCTGAAGTACAACTGATCAGGATAGTAGTAAATCAAATTAGATAAGCTTCGGGCGCAAACTAGTCAGAAATTGGGAGATGATAAAATTGATTGGTAAAAGCCACAAGTACAACTGATACTGATAAACTACTAACAAAACAATTGTACTCCATTCATTCTTTCAAAATTTCTACAAAATTCGAGCGTATAATATTCGGACAAAGTACAGATAAAAAACAAAAATGAAAATTACAAAAACTATTCGGGAGGAGTTCCATCACCAGCCTCGGATTCTTCATCCGAAGAGTCAAGGACAGAAATATCGAGCCCAGCAGCAGTCAATTTTGCCCTAGCCATTTCCCGATAGGTTTCATAGCCTTCAGCAAACTGCGCTATGATCTTGATCAAGGCAGGGTATTCTTCATACTCTTCGATCACACGCTGCTTGGACTTAGCACGTTCCTCCTTCAGAGTATTGTGGGCTCGGATTGAACATCGCAGCTTATCCTGTAACCCGTCCATCTGTTCCGTGATGGCATAAAGCGCCTGCAACCGTTCATTACTCTCCCCGGCCAGGTGATCTCTCTCCTCGAGCAGCTTCTTGGCATGACCTTGAGCAAACAAATTCTCTGCCAAGCGGTGAGTCTTCGATCCACGACTTCTTTAACTGGCGTTCATCCTCGGTCAATTTATTTCGGGTCCCGGCGTGAAGATCCCTTTCTTTCGTCAAGTCAGAGTTCAGACCCCGAATGTCTGCCTCGATAAATAGCATATCCGACCTCAGCTGAACTTCTTTCTTGGTCGTTCGAGCAAGGGACGGAATGGCACGGGCGAGGACGACATTGGCCTGTAGCAACTAGTGCGCGTTAGCTATGCATAATAAAACAGGAAGACAACATAAGACATTTATCAGATCGGGAATTACCTAGCATTAGGCACGAACATAGGCTACCAGATACTTCTCGGAAGTGAATCCTTTAAAACGCTCGTCATCACCAGAAAGTTTGAAATGATCGAACAGCAGGAATGGAAACACTTTCGCAGGGCTCTTCGGCTAACAGGTAGTCGGCGACCCATGAGAGGAACTTGGCTTGGACGTCGGTGTTGAGGCGACAAGGGGATCAGTCCCGACAATTGGATGTTCGAGATCTTCAGCCAATCGAGGTCTCTTGGGCTGAGGTTCGAGAGGAATCCCTTTGATCTCCTCCGAATCCTCGATCACCGCAACCTGTGCCGCCGGGGGAAGAGCTGGCTTCGGAAAAACTGAAGAAGTGGTCTTGACGAGAGCTGTAGTATGGGGCTTAGAGGGCTTCTTGGTCTTCTTTAATAAGGCCGCCTTCTCTGTCCGGCTCATCTTTAGGGCATTTTTAGTGGCGGACGAAAGGATAGGACCCGACACAGAACCTATTGAAAGTTTCGCGATCGGGATGGTTTCTTCGTCGGGCGAATCGTCTATCACCGGAGGATGAATCGGTTCAGTGGAGATGGGGAAAAGGCACCAAGGAGTCATCGGCGCCATCGGGCTTGAAAATCGTCACTACACAAAGAAGAATGGGTTAGGACAGAAGCTATAGAAGCAAGATAAAAGGAAATTAAAGGAACTGTGGATCAGTCAGAAGTAAGTTACTTATGCCCGTGCTTGTACAACCAGGCTTCACTGGACAGAACTTCCAAGTTCCACTCGGTCCTGCTCAACTTCTTGTAAAAGGCCTTGAAGGCATCGGCTCGATCCTTGGGGAATTTGGACACCTTGGAAATAGGATCATCGGGATGGGCCCAGTTGGGCAGGAGTTGAAGATCGGTCCCCTTCACGAAGATCCATTGTGGATGCCACCCTTTGTTGCTCGAAGGAGTCTTGATAAGGACAGAACGATTGGGTTGTTTGTTTAGCTGCCGAAGACCAGGTTCCTTCGATCGGCCGATAGTGAATAGGGCGAAAAAGAAGTCGAGGCCGGGGGTGATCTCGACCTCCTGACATAGGGTTATAAAAGAAATTAAGTGGATGTACGAGTTCGGCACAAGCTGGGTGAACCCGACACCCATGAAACATAAGAAAGAAGAGATGAATTCATGAAGCGGGAACCGAACCCCGTATTTTAAAAGGTACAGGAGAACGGCGACCCATTCGCCGTCGGGTCTCCAGAATATTTTCTCTCCAGGCTTGGGCAACCGAAACTTATACTGGGAATGTTGAAAAGAATTCGGATGTCGTTTAGTTGGGAAGGAGAGACAATAGAGGGAGTGTTGATGTGGGAAAATTCCTCGTCGAAATGATAAGCGTTTCGAATCTTAGCTTCGGCGCTTATCGGAGTAGGAAGAACAGAAGGGGCGGCGGCTTCAGAGGAAGGTGCCGACAGATCCACCGGGACTAGGTCGGTGGAGAGGATGGAAGAAGGAGCGAGGACATCATGGGTGATTGAAGTTTGTTCAGGAGTAGAATCAGCCATTAGAGTAGAAAATAGCAAAAATGAGCTTGATATCAAAGGATTCTGATAAAAGGAGATGTTCGCCGGAAATCGCCTTCGCCGGAGAATTTAAAAAAGGATTTCGTTATGAGGAACAGAAGAAAGAGTGACAACGATGGTGGGATTGGGGTTTTTATAAGTATAATGGCTCTAAACCCAAGGGCGGCTATTTATGGCAGATGGGGCCCGACGTTGGGGGAAACGTGTAGGGTTCCGAAAAGCGAGAAAAAGTCGTTTGGTTTCCTTAGGAAACTCATCATTAGCTGCCGTGACTTTTCAATTTCATGACCTTTCAAGTCTCCAGTTATAAATAAATTATAACAAGAGACTGGGGGGCAATGTTCGAGAGCATTTTACCGACACCCAGGTGGGCCTAAGGCCTGACGTTAGAAGGGGTTGGTAAGTCTGATGGGCCAAAGGCCTCGGAGATAATGGAGGTGTTAGGGTTCGGTATCCGATTCCTTTGGGCCGGAACCTTTTATGGTGTATGTTGTTCGGGGTCGGGCCTTCGAGTCCTTTGGGCCGAAGTCTAGACCCGATGGTGAGTTCGGTTAGGTTGGGCCTGTGCAGTGGGCCGTCCTGCGTGCAGGGTCTGGACTCCAAACCCTATTTGAATAAGGTAACTCCAAATGTAGTGTTGGGATTGAGTTCCACTTGCACCTTTTAAGGAGATTGTGTTGGACCCATAATATGGTAACTACCATGTTTAGAAGTCCTAATCCGACTGGGAGAAGGAGTCTAAAGGCGACGAGAGTAGTATAAATACAGGGCTAGGGTTACTATCAAGAGGTAATACATCTTTGAGCACTAAATACTTAAGCCTCCATTGTTATACCTTGTGAACGGCGTGTACTTATTCTCACACCGGAGCTATTCCTTGGCGGCACAAGCCGTCAAGCTTTTGTGCGATCCGTTATTGTGCAGGTTTCAGCGCGTGGATTTTGTGATTGGACGCGCAGACGAAACTTGGCGTTAACAATAACTATTCCGATTCAAAGCAAAGGAAACTTCCCAAGGTGGAGGGGCTTTAAAAAGGGGTAAGGAGTTGTCAAAAAGCATAACAAAGTACAAATACCATTGCACTTGATTTTCAATACACTTGTTTCATTTAATTTGAAGAAGAAAACAATATAAGAGCTTGTGACCGTTTCAACTTGACCCAAAAATTTAAGCTCAGATGGGGGAGTCTAACTCACTTGTGTATCCCCAACAATAACCAAAAGAGGCTTAGTCAACAATCTATACTTTAGACTTGTGATCATATCATGTACACAAAAGACTATCGACCCTTGAGCCCTATCCAGCCACCGAGCCAGAGAAAATGGTTCAAGAAATATCTTCTTTGATATGTGGCAAATTGGGGCCTAGGGGTGTTGTGATCCGAGAAGCAAACCATGATTATCAACCCCTAAGAAGATCTGGTTCTTCTTCGGCGTCTGGCTGAAGTAGGAGAACTCGTGCTTTTATGAGAAAAATAAGATATGGGTGAGACGAGAACCACGACGTTCTGATTAAGCCGTCTTTAGCTCGCGTTAAATCAGCAAGCTTCTTTCCGAGCTCTTCTTGCTGGAGTTGAAGAACTTTCCTTTTATCCCCGACTTCCTGGAGATAACGTCGCTTGTTAACATCTGTTGGTTGACGTGATTGCGAATGTGTCTCACCATGGGAATTGCTTTGGTGACCGGGTGGAGATGATAGTGTCGCCATGGAATTTGTATGTGAAAGAGGGGTTTAAAAAGAATTCCATTAAATACTAGAAGACCCTCCTTTTAGTTGTACAAAAAGAATTATCCAGAGATACCTTTGGTGTGAAAGTAAGAACAAGCTTCTAACAATGGAGGAGCTAGTATTTAGTAGGTAAAAGTCTGTATGTTTACCTCTATTTCTAACATGTATTTATAGTTTAGTTACACGGTTAAACACTCTAATGCTCAAATTAGAAATTCATTTTCGAAAAATTGAAATTTCGAATTCGATAAAGAATTTCTAATTTTGCGTCAGATTCATTTCGGATCATTCTCTCGAACAGATGAAGACTTCATTTCGTTTACAAAAGCGAAGAGTTCTACGAAATTCTTCAAATCAGAGTTCGAATATGAACCAATTCACTTAATCTTGAACCACTACATACTAAATTGATAATTGAACTAATGTTTATATATAAAAGTCTTTTACTTTTGTTTATGTAAAGAAATTACAAAGAATGTAATCTGAATTGACAATCAATTCAATTTGATTTATTCAAATGTGTTTTACACGATTTAATCTACACTTTATAAATTATAAAGATTGATCAAATATAACATATTTAAAGCATTAGTATGGATCGGGGCCAAGTATTGAATATGATTCATCGGACGGTATAAAGTATGATTCGAAAAAAATTGAAATACTCAAACCCTAATCTGAGCGAATAGTGGTATACTCGAATTCAACTCGTGTATCATTAAACAGAAAACTTCATATTCGACTCTAATCAACTTCAAATTCGAGCTTTGGATCATGTTTTCGAATCGATCTCGAGTCGAGTATCAAGTTACTCTGCTCGACTAACACCCCTATTTATCTCCCCAAGCATGGTAAACAGTATTACCAATTTTATCTTCTGGATATTGAAATAAAATGGCTGCCATTAGTTGTTGGCATTATCTTGTGTAAAGAACTTTGTATCTCCAGATTTTTATACGGCTTTGTTAATTCTCTTTTAATGGAATGAAACAGAGGGAATATTAGATTAATGCACAACAATTACCAAATTAACTCTACGGGGTTAGTTACAGGTCATTTGAAATTATCATCTTAAATATCAAGTAATTTGAGTCGTTCATCTAATAAATTGTGGTTCGTTACATTCCTAATTTTATATTCCCAGTAAAGTATTAACATACCTGATAAAGTATTAAGATTCACATCTGAAGTGGGTATTCGGATGACCAAAGAACATGTGATAATCTTAGATAGAAAATGAAATATATTGCGAATGTTTACATCGAGTTTTTAATTATTAGTTACATAAATAAGTATTAGTAGTAATCTTTTTAGGAAGATTTGTAATAAGCGAAGACTCCTACAATTCCTAACAATCTCATGCATTTATAAGCTTCGTAATTGTAATTGGGCGTAAATTACCACAATATTCTAATTTTGATGCATCATTACGTTGTTGGTCAACGTACATCATAAATCACAAAACTGAAAATCTTCACTTTAGAAAATTTTAGTTTCTCTACCTTATTGATTTTCAATTGCTAACCTTTTTGGACAGAAATGTAGTCCTTGCCACAGTATTTTACAAAAATATAACTTGTATAAAAACATATCAATAAGGACATCAAGCAATTCTTTGAAAAACTCTGTTCATAGCAGATTTTTGGTTTCTGCAGAATTTTTGATTTTTTATGCCTACTTTGAGGATTTTTAACTCATTCAATAATGATCCGATTGCTTTCATTTTTGGACACAATCAAGATCATGCTACAAGGTATTTTATAAAAATATGTTTGGCTTAAATTGTTTCTTTAGGATATGAATTCAAAGCCCCAAAAATCAGTGTTTAACATGATTTTAGGTTTTGTGGTAGCTTGCTAGAAAATCTTAAAAATCCTTTTGGACTTGATTTAAAACAACCATACAACTAGAGTTAACCTATAACTCATGTATGTACAATATTTACTCAAAAAAATCCGACAATGATCGTGTATGAGCATACATAATACACATTACTCTTACTTAATTCATACACTTTCCCAAATTTACACCTTTTTGATCTAGGCATAGCATAACATGATTTCCTGAACATTTTACACTTAAAATTGAAACCTAAGTTAAACCATTTCATTTTCCATGGTCAAATCTCATTTCCCATCACAGCTCGAAATTTTCTACATTGATTCAATAGCTTTCAAACTTGAAAAAGTATCTAGACCATATTATAAGATATTTAATCCATCATTTAGTTGTTTGAAAACATCAAGGTAAAGCCTTCAAATCAGAGGCTCAAAGTGCAAGGTTGAAGCTACTGCAACTGCTGCAGTGCAGCAGTCTTGGTGAATTTTCAGCCCACTTTGGCGAATTTTATGATTTCTTGTATTAACTCATTTGCTTCCAAGTTTGAACAAAGAATTAGACCACGTATCATATTATTTTATTCTATAGTTGGGCAACTAAAACCACAATCTAAGACTTCCCAAAACAGGGGCTCAATCTAGCTTGTTCAACACAGGACCAGATTGGCCCTGTTTGGTTTAACCCCTTGAAAACTGCAAATTTCATTTTTTTAATCATTTGTTTCATTTTAACATGCCTGCTTGGATTTCATGAAACCCTTTTCAGCTTGCAAAACACCTCACATAGCAATTTTACCTTTTTGACACATGGATACACAAAAGAACAAAGCTCCTAAAATTTCCTTTTTTGATTGTAAACAACTTCGTGCCATAGATTTACCCTTTTCTAGGAAAAAGGAAATATTTTCAAAAGCTTTGACACACATAAGTTTAAAAACCACATTGTTTTCAAAGTTCATTACAAATGAGGCTTTTTTGCTTAAGCGTTCATAGAATAACTAATAAAACCTTATGCATCATTTGTATACTACTTATATAACTATATAAACATCTACAATTGAGCCCTGTCCCCATGAACCAATACGTCAAGTACGATATACATAATATGTCTAATTAACACTAATGAATTGCTATTTCTAAAATTTACAAGCGAGTAATAAGTAATATAAACCATTCACGTGATCTAATTAGGCTAATTTAATATAAAATATACAACATAATTGAATGATCTTAACATAAATATGATAAAAAGAAACAGAACCTAACCAATGACGAGCCCCGTCCCCATGAAATGCATGCTCTGCAACATACATACTAGCAAGAACGAAATACATAAAATGCGTAGCACTAATAATTGCTACTTCTGAACTGTAAAATTGAGTGATCATATAAACCATTTATATCTATAGAATATGAAGGCATAATATGTATAAAGTTAGTACTAATTGTACCAACAACAGCCTAATCACAAATTATTCAATCTGTCGGACATGAAAAAACACACACACAGTACTGGTAGACAATAGCAAACTCAAAATCTTTGAAACAAGAAGCTGCAACTTCTAAAGTTATAAATTCTTTCTCCAAGTGCAGGAGCAATATCTAATCTAATCTAATGAGTAGGAGGAAGGAGAGTCAGTTTTGTTGAAACACCCATAAACGTCTCCTCTTGTTGTTCTTGATGGCTATATACACTAAAACTCTTGAGTTGTTTAGCCACTCGAATATCTTCAGGATCAGGAGATTGCTTAGAATTTACCCATGTAAGCAGCAGTGGGAGGAGGAGGAGGATCAAGAATCTTGGTTTTCTTGTTTTGGGTATTTTTCTTGATATTAAACCAAGTCTGATCATACAAATTCATACCCATGTTGATTTTCTTCTCTGCAGGCTCTTTTCTCTTTCTTGATTCACTGCATTTGCTGATAGGAACAATCGCATAAGGCCTTGATTTTTGAATTTGAGAGAATTTACAGGAGGAGGGGATTTATGAGGAGTTTTCTCTGAAGAAGAAGTAAGGTGCTGATGGGTTATGGCATTCATGACTGAAGGAGGCTGAGGCATAAACATCATCAAATGACGGACCTTGATATTTAGTTGCTTATATATAGATTTAGGAAACTAGGGTAAATAAGTTAAACCCATTCTTACCAACTGAAATATGAGGATATAAAATAACACAATATCTTCCGCAAATGGGTACAAAAACAATTTTTTCCATGTATTTCTCGGTTATAGAACTTAGATAAGGAAAGAACAGAACCTTGATACAAGGTCGACAAAAAGGAAAAAAACCTAAAAAATGATAATCACTCTTCTGGACCATATACTTGGATGGTGTCTCCTACAACCTATAAACAAACAAGTATGATATGCATAAACACTAATGAATTGATATTTCTAAACTGCACAACAACAAGTTATATCTATTAAGGCAGTACCATAAAGTAACAACTAATTGTACTGACAAGAGCCTAAACTCATTTCAAACACAAAAATAACCCACAATTACAGTGGTAAATAACACCTCTCAAACAAATCTAAGCGGCAGGAGCGCGAGAAAGAACAGAGAAAACTAATCTCCCATGCATATTGCTCCAATACATCCCAATCTCCCCTCTTGAGCCTCCTCTCCTTAATAAACTCGGAGCTCCAGTTGTGAATAAACACATAGCTGTCACTCGAACGCAGATTCTTTAATGTCAACTTATACTCCTTTTCCCTATCATAGTCCAATACATTAACAGCAACCCCATCAACATCATCCATACACCCAACATTATTCCAAACATCTATGATGTTCTTCCGCACCAAATCTTTAGCCAACATAAGCCTGCACAGATGATTGCAGTCACTTGCTGTCAGAACTCTCCTTATTTTCCATGGATCATCGAACAGTTTTAATTTTGTTTGAATTCCCATAATCTTCTCCACGTCTTCTTCTTCACGGCTATAAACTCTGAAACTCCTCAGCTTTTTGGCCACTCTAATATCTTCAGGGGATTTCTTCGGACCAACGTAAGCAGTAGGATCAAGAATCTTGGTTTTCTTGTTTTGGGTATTTTTCTTGATACCAAACCAAGATTGATCATACAAACTCAACCCCACATTGATTTCTTCCTTCCCGGGTTCCTTTCTTTTTCTTGATTCATTGCATTCCTCACTCGGAACAAGAACAGAGGGCTTTGAATTTACAGGAGGGGTTTGATGGGTTTTCTCTGTTTGATTAGTTATGGTGGAAAAAGAGGAGCGATTAGAGGAGGAGGAAGAAGAAGAAGGGAGCTTCATCACTAAACCCTATAACTGAACGAACTTGCTTCTTGTTAGGGTTTAAGGTTTTAGCAGCAATCTGTGGGATATGAAGAACTAGGGGAAATTGAGTTACTTGATTACCAATTAAGAGATCGAAGGGAGTACATTAATTACTTAGATTTCCTGGAGATCTTGTTTGAAATACCTTTCCAAATCAAATTGGGGTTTAACTTGAACTAACCAGAAAATGCAAAGTGTAATCTGATATTATTATTTCCTAAATTGTAAAGGAAATCTATATATTATTATTTCCTAAATCCAATTGGGTTTCCTACTCGGCTACTCTGTTCTTGGCGGCTACTCCAATTCATAACTGAACCGAATTAAAATTGAACCGCTAAGACCATAATTCACGGTTTATTCTTTCAGTCGGTGGTCCATCCAATTTGGCATTTCTTAATTCTTTTAGTAATATAAGCTTTTAAAGTAAATTTAAAATATTTCAATTCAAAGTTAACGGTTTCATATAATTTTAAAAATAATAATTTTTCAATTACCAGTATTTTTTGCTTTCAATTTTGAAATTAAAAAATTATGTTAAAATTAAATTTAAAAATAAATCAAAGTAATTTGAAAAAGTTAAATTAATTCTTTGTCTTGAAAGGTAGGGTGTATAATTATCAGGCCAATTGTTTATAAAGTATGGAACACAAAATATACAAGGCACAATAGTTATGGGAATAAGACACAATTGTTTTTTCCTTTTGAATATATAATTTAATAGTTTTCTGAAATTATTGACAAAGAATTTGTTTTGACCACAACTTTCAATTTATTTTTTGCTAGTTTTAGCTGAAATCTTAACATTCGTGATGGGATTTGAATACACCAAAAAATTATATTTTTAATAAACATAATGTTTAATTATTTTTAAGGACCAAATATAATTTTATCATAAAATTTGATGAACAAGAAAAAAAAAATTAATTTTCTAAATATATTATTTGCTTGTGTGTATCAACAACTTTATATTAATAAAAAAAATTATGAACTGTCGGAAAATATAATAATTTTACATGATTACAGTAATGGTACTTCTCGAGTTGCATTCATTAAAAAAATTTAACCACTCTTTTCCAGGTTGCACCACTATACATATTGTGAGTTCAAGTTCACTAGTAAAACAACTTTGAATACTTTAACTTCTTTGCCAAAAGAGTACAAAATAATTACCCTAGTTAATTAATTTATTGTATAATGTATAAGTGATTACAAAGTTTATTGTGTTCTAAACTTATATGTTTTGTATTTATTTAATTTAATATTTTTGAAATGACTTTATAATGTCAAAACAAAACTCTTTTTGTAGCGGTGAAATATTAATTATACATATAGTCTATTAACTCAATAGATTTTTGAAGTGCATGAGAATATATATATATATATATATATATATATATAATACTTAAATTTATTTTTATTAAAAAAATAATATATCAAATATAAAACTCCTCTGCATACGACTTTATTTGTCCTAATTGACTTTTTAATGTCAAATCAATTAATATTTAAATTAATAATTAAATAAATATATTAGACATTTTGAAATCTATAAATAAGTTGACTTTGATAATATATTCGATTTACTTTCTTATGACAATAATTTTGTACATATGTTTAATAAACTTAAGAATAATTTTTTATTATAAATATAGTCAATTTCACCATAAAAAATCTATTAAAACAAATAAAATTAGACTGAGGGAATAGATGAAACATGATGTCATTTGCAATTGTTAAAGATGTAGAAACCTTCATATGCGAACCACCTACATGCGAGTTTGTCACGTGACACACACGGGTTGGTCGGTCAACAAGTCAAACTCGTAAGATTTGGTGATCAATTAACCGCACGTGTCACGTAAGTAAGAAACCCGCATATCTGAGTGGTTCAGATATGAAAGGATTCTGGTTAAACACGTGCATAACAAATATATTAGTATGCTCCAAGTGTAGAATGAACCTAAGTTGAATTTATAAAATAAATCAATAATGTAATGAATTTATCACCTTTTTCTTATTTAATTCTAACATACAAATTTCACGCCGGGGGAAGAGAGGATTTAAGAAGTTGATGTCGAGAGTAGTATAGATAAGGGAAGACCATTAACTCCTGGTCATATTTTTTGTCTTGCTCCTAATTGGGCTTAGTTTGGTCAATTCAGGTCAACTCTACATATCATTTACATTTGACATGCATGTACATATGTATCTGGATACCAAGTGGTCGAATTTGGTAAATTGTCTAAGGAATTTAAAAATAACAATATAATACAAATTTAAATAGTTATTTAATATGAATAACGAAATAACAAACTGACTTCACATTTAAATCTGAAAAAGATATCACTGTCAATTTGCGCAGCCAAAAAAACTCACAAATGAAAAATTATTCTCCAAACAAAAAAAAATAAGATATCACAATAGATGATAATGAAACTCTTTGTAAAGAGAAATAAATCGATCAATCTCATGTCTCACCAAATAATAAGTCTAAGCGAACAGACATATTGGACAACCAAATTAGACCGTGGGTCTCCCAAAGAGAAGAAAAAGCCATCCTCCACAACTATCAAAAGAAATAAGTATGAAAGACTGGTAACACCAAACATAGACTCCATCCAACCAAAATAATCTTGCGAAATATAATCATCCGTCCATCCCAAACATCTACTACGAAATTTAATCCTCCCCCTCCATCCTAGCGATCTCGGGCATTCCGTCCTCCCTCTCAAGTTCGACGATCTCCATCTCAGGTAACACTTTTTGCCTCTTGAGATTTGGGTCTAGGTTTAATTTTGTGCACAAATGGATTAATTGATATCGAAAAACATGGTTAAAAAAACCCCCTCTCCATACATGGTTCAAAAAAAACATTACAGAGAAAAAGCCCTTATTTTGGATTAAGTGTTTTTCTTTTTGCACAGGTTTTTTTGGGCACAAATGAAAATAGAATCATTGAATATATCTTTAAGTACAGAGATGAATGAACACATTGAGGAGAATGATATGAATGATAATTCAGAATTTGATGAGTGTGTGGAGAGTGCAGTAGCTGTAGATGAGATAAAAGATCCGGAAATAGGAATGAAATTTGACAATATTGATGCTTGTGTAGAATACTACATTAAATAAGCTAACAAACAAGGGTTCCCAATGAAGAAAAGATCTTCGAAAAAGGGTGATGATAGGGAGGTTAATTGTGTGGTTCTTTCATGCTCTTGAATCGGACAAACAGTAAGCAATTCAAAGAATGTCTTAAAAAGCCTCCAAACAGTAAAACGGGATGAAAAGCTAAGATTAGGATTGTATTATGCCTTGATGGTAAGTGGCGAGTCTCACAAATAACCCTTGATCACAATCATGCTTTGAGCCCAGAAAAATCTAGATTTTATAAGAAGAATAGGGTTATAAGGATATACGTTAAAAGGAGACTTGATGTTAATGATAGGGCGGGTATTTGACCAAATAAAAACTTTAGTTCATTTTTGGTTGAAGCTGTGGTCATGAGAATGTTCCATTTTTAGAGAAAGACAGTTATAATCATATTGAGAAAATGAGACGATTATGGCTAGGTGATGGGGATGCTACGGTAGTTTAGAACTACTTTCTTAAAATACAAGCTAATAATGCTAATTTCTTTTATTTGATGGATTTGGATAAGGAGGGGAGGCTAAGGAATGTATTTTGGGCAGATGCTAGGAGTAGGGCAGCGTATGAGGAATTCGGGGATGCCATTACGTTTGACACAACATACTTGATTAATAAGTATGACATGCCTTTTGTTCCTTTTGTTGGAGTGAATCATCATGGCCAATCTACACTTTTAGGATGTGGATTGATTTCAAGTGAGGATGTTGAGTCGTTTACTTGGCTTTTTAAATCTTGGCTTGCATGTATGAATGGTCGCGCTCCTACCGCAATAATCACTGACCAGGACAAAGCAATGAAAAAGGCTATTGAAAATGTCTTTCCTAACACACATCATCGGTGATGCTTATGGCATATCATGAAGAAGTTACCTAAAAAATTACGAGGTTGTAATGAATATGAATCAATTAAGTATACGATGCAAAAATTGGTTTATGATTCTTTGACTTGTGAAGAATTTGAAGAAAATTGGAGTAAATTCATTAAAAAGTTTAAACTAGAAACAAATGATTGGTTGACTTGTTTAAACAATGAAAGGAGTAGTTGGGTCCAAACATTTTTAAGAAATATTTTCTGGGGCGGGAATGTCTTCGACTCAAAGAAGTGAAAGCATGAATGCATTCTTCGATGGTTATGTCAATTCTAAGACAAGTTTAAAACAATTTGTTGAGCAATATGAGAATGCACTAAGAAGAAAGGTGCAAAAAGAGGCTAAAGCGAACTTCGATTCTTTTGACTCTAAGATTTCATGCATCACTTCTTATCCGTTAGAGGAACAATTTCAAAAAGCTTACACCACTTCAAAATTCAAAGAGTTTAAAGATGTGCTAAAAAAAAAAGCTTTACTGTAGTATTTCTTCAGAGAAAGAGGAGTGTGGGACTCGAGTGTAAGAAATTTCGCAAGATAGGATGGGGGGCGGATCGTAAAGACACTTTTAAGGTTTGTTTTGAAAAGGATGATTGTGACATTAGGTGCAACTGTTAATTATTTGAGTTTAGGGGAATCTTATGTTGTCACACCCTAACTGTCTTGCTTCAAAAAGGAGTTCATACTATACTAGAGAAATTCATTCTTAGAAGGTGGAGGAAAGATGTGAACAGATGTCATACAAAGGTTAAAATAATATACTCTAATTGGATGTTAAACCTTGAAAATGAACGTTTTGATAGAATGTGTAATACCTTTTATGAAGCGGCAGATTTGGCGACGAACAATGAAGATAAGACAAAATTGGTTCTTCGTTGGATTAAGTGGTTGACTAATGAATTGAAGAAAAAAGATGACACGTGTAAAAATAGTACTCCTTTAGAAGTGGGCAGTGAAGTCAGCACACCATTATCAAGTGGTGATAATAATAATATATCAAAAGAAAGTTCCAATATTTGCAGTCCTTTGACGGTTCGTGATAAAGGTCGACCCCATTTTAAAAGGTTCGAAGGTAACATGGAGAAAGCTATTAAAAAGGTGAAGGACAAAAAGGTGGATAAAGGGAGGAATAGGAAAGAGAAAGGGACAAAGGCCATTGAAAATAAAGTAGATGATATAATTTTGGAAAAGGTAAATTTTCAGTTCTTTTTTTATTTTATTTTATTTTTACAACTTCATGTAATTATTTTAAGTGTCATTTGGTATTTATTGTACTACGTAGTTCTTTAAATTTTTTTAGTCTCATTTTGATATAATTTAACTTTATTTGTAGGTACTAAATATTGAAGGTTTCCGTCTTGGTAATGTTGAAGGCTTCTCAGTTGGTGCTATTTTAGGCCAACAAGTACTGTTTATTTTATTTTTTGTACAAAGTAGTTTTGTTTAGTTTCTTGAGTCTTATTTTTATATAATTTAGCTTCATTTATAGGTACCAAATGTTGAAAGCTTCCCTCTTGGTAATGTTGGAGGCTTCCCAATTGGAAATATGTATTCAACAAGTCTCTCCACTCAGTTGGATAGTTATCAATACCCATTTTGGAATGGTGCAAATGGTCTTAACAATCATGCAAATTCTGGGACACCATTTAAGGAGCAGTAAAATAAGAAAGTTTACGAGTAAAAATTTGACGGAATTTGAATGTTTTTGATGTATATTTGTCATGATTGTAAAATGATAATCAGTGGTACAGATGACCAAGACTATTGAATATTTGTCCTTTTTGCAAGACTGTTGAATGTTTCTCATTAATTTTGCAACCCTGACCTCTTTTATAGTAAATAAACTATACGTTGGTAGATCTTTACAAACACAATATGTAAGACCCCAATTTTTTTTAATAAAGATGATTTTTTTATAAATATCATTTTTAAATATTATGGAATGAATTTGATATAATGTTATAGTTGTGGGTAATATTTATAAATTTTGTAAAGTTCGCAAGTTGTTATATAATATTCGATTGGTCGGGGAATAGTCGTTTTAACAGGGAATATTCGTACAATGGCACAATCATTGGTGGACCCCACAATGGAATTATTGTCAGATTGAGAAAACGATAAAAATATTTTATGAAAATAACGACGGAAGTTTTACCGTTAATTGTTGAAACACCCGGTGTTAAAAAACAAGATGTCTGCTATGGTTGCATAGTAGCACACGGTATTGATTATTGATGCTTATGTGAGAAGTCACTCAATTTTGTTCAATTATTACTACAGTAATTGTTGCATAGTATCTCACGTGATTTGATTCAATTATTGCCGATATTTTATATATATTATTAAATCAATAATTGAGATGACAGAGTTATTAATATTATTATTTGCAATATTAACGATGTCTAGAAGTTCTGCCAAGGAGAGGTTTGGTCACCTAATTACGCGCTAATAGGGAGAAATCCTTATTGGAAAGCCCCCTCTTTCCTGGGACCGACCTGGTCGATTAATATTGTGAATTATAATAATGATGATAAATGTTGTTAAAAATATTGAGGTGATTTTTAAGAAGTATTTTGTTATAAATTTTACTTATTATTTAGATTTCCACTTACTCATTTTTCAAAATTATCGGAATGAAGATATAAAGTATATATATATATATTTGAAGCAAGAATCATGATGGAGGCGCACAACACACCATTTGCAATCCATCCTGGGAGTACCAAAATGTATCACGATCTTCGACATACATGTTGGTGGGGCAATATGAAGAGAGAGATAACGCTGTTTATTTCAAGGTGTCTAACGTGTCAACGAGTCAAGGCGGAGCATTAAGTACCAAAAGGTCCATTGCAACCACTTGAAATTCCAGAATGGAAGTGGGAGCACATTACCATGGATTTCGTTACTGGTCTTCCCAAGGTTTCTCAAGGCATATATTCAATTTGGGTCATTGTTTATAGATTGACCAAGTCTGCTCACTTCTTACCTATACGAGAAACTTATACACTTGAACGTCTTGCTCGTACGTACATAAACGAGATTATGAGATTGCATAGTTTGCCAGTATCCATAGTTTCTGATCCAGACCCAAGATTCACTTCAAGATTTTGGGTTAGTTTGCAAAAAGCTATGGGTACGGATTTACGATTTAGCTCAGCATATCATCCTCAGACGGACGGGCAGTCGGAGAGGACTATTCAAACTCTTGAAGATCTATTAAGACTCTGTGTCCTTAACTTCAAGGGAAGTTGGGACAAGTTCTTACCATTGTTGGAGTTTTCCTACAACAACAATTATCAAGCAAGTATTGGCATGGCTCCATTCGAGGCGTTGTATGGAAGAAAGTGTCGTTCTCTAGTATGCTGGGATTAGGTGGGTGAAGCAACGTTGTTGGGACCGGAGTTGGTACGTATGACTACGGAAAAGATTCAAACGATCCGGCAACGTATAAAAACCTCACAAGATTGACAAAAGAGTTATGCTGATCTTCATAGAAAGGACGTGGAATTCGATATAGAAGATCATGTGTTGTTACGTGTTGCTCCATGGAAAGGAGTTACGAGATTTGGAAAGAGAGGAAAGTTCAATCCTCGATTCATTAGCCCATTTTTAATCCTCGATCAAGTAGGAACTGTGGCCTATAGACTCGCTTTACCGCCAAGTATATCTCGTGTTCATAACTTTTTTCATATATCCATGTTACGTAAATATGTGGAAGAACTGAACCTCATTATTAAGTTAGAACCGGATGAAATAACGGAAGATTTAATGTATGAAGAGGTTCATGTTCAAATCTTGGATAAGAAGGAACATATTAGAAACCATGATGTTGAGGAAATGACTTGGGAGTTAGAATTTGAAATGAAATCAAGGTATCCTTACCTCTTCGACATACCAGGTACGTACCCTAATTTCGAGGGCGAAATTTCATAAGAATGGGAGGTTGTAAGACTCCAAATTTTTTTTAATAAAGATGATTTTTCTGTAAATATCATTTTTGAATATTATGGAATGAATTTGATATAATGTTACAGTTGTGGGTAATATTTATAAATTTTGTAAAGTACACAAGTTGTTATATGATATTCGATTGGTCGAGGAATATTCGTTTTAACAGGGAATATTCGTACAACGGCATAATCATTGGTGGACCCCAGAAACGGAATTATTGTCGGATTGAGAAAACGACAAAATTATTTTATAAAAATAACGACGGAAGTTTTACCGTTAACTGTTGAAACACCCGGTGTTAAAAGTACAGTAATACGTGTGGTTGCATAGTAGCACACAGTATTGATTATTGATGCCTACGTGAGAAGTCACTCAGTTTTATTCAATTATTACTACAGTAATTGTTGCATAGTATCTCATGTGATTTGATTCAATTATTGTCGATATTTTATATATTATTAAATCAATAATTGAGATGACAGAGTTATTAATATTATTATTTGCAATATTAACTATGTCTAGATGTTCTGCCAAGGAGAGGTTTGGTCACCTAATTGCACGCCAATAGGGAGAAATCCTTATTGGAAAGCCCCCTCTTTCCTGGGAACGACCTGGTCGATTAATATTGTGAATTATAATAATGATGATAAATGTTGTTAAAAATATTGAGGTGATTTTTAAGAAGTATTTTGTTATAAATTTTACTTATTATTTAGATTTCCATTTACTCATTTTTCAAAATTATCGGAAGGAAGTTATAAAGAATATATATATATATTTGACTTGTGTGTGTGTCTATGCCGTGTGTGTGAGTATGTGGGTGTGTGGTGTCAAATGTGGTTTATATATATATTTTATTTATATATGTGACATGTGGTCGGGTGGTGGTGGAGTGTTTGGTTGATGTTAGTTATATATATATATATATATATATATATATATATATATATATATATATATATATTTATATATATATATTGTCATGTTTGAAGGGTTGTCAAGGTATTGATCATGGAAATTCATCCCGTGAATTCAAAATGAGCATGTGTGTATATATATATATATAATATATATTTTATTTTATTTAAAAAATTTTGTTTTATTAGAATATTTTATTAAATCAATCTGGATCATCCGTTTAAAAGTAAATCAATCAGGACCGTTCATGAATTAGTTACTATGCAGTCAATTCTTCTGTAAAGAAAAGCTCATTCCTTCATTATTTCTTACGAATTCACTGAAACTATAGAGAGAGTTCTTCTTCTGTAATCTCGGGCGTATATCTTTAGAATTTAAGAAAGCTTTGAGCGTAGAAGATAGTGCAAGTTTTCTTCAAGTATATTCCCACCCTATCCGTCGTAATACTCTTCTTTTTAAGGTAAGGGGTATTATTTCTTTCTTATTCATGAAGAAAACACATTATTCCATTCTCTATTATTACATTGGAATAACTCGTATCTGTGCTAGGCTACCTATACTTGGTGAAATTCTTTTGTTATTCCATTCTTTACGATTATGTTGGAATAACCTGCATGACAAGAAATCTTTGCATACATGGTAAAATTCTTACATTATTCCATTTCTATTATTCATTGGAACATCTTATGCATAATTCGCATGACTGGTTCCGATTATTTATTATTCATTGGAACATCATATGTCATATGTGCGTTTATGCATGACTGGTTCGGATTGTTTATTATCTTTGTTGGAATATCATATATCGTGCGTTACGCGTGACTGATTCCGTTATTTATTATTCTATTGGAATAAACATGCGTGCGATCTATCACATGCCCGGTGATTTCTTTTGTTATTCCATTCTTTATTATACTCGGTTGGTTAAAGTTTTTACTTATACTCCATGAAATTAGTGGAATATCCTTGATATTTGCGCTTCATCCGATATCTTTTCATGAAAATATTCTTACGAGCATTCTTGAGTTTTACTCTACAAAGAAGTATCATGTTGACAATTTGGACGTTATTAGTTCTGGATAAATTAATTCTTGAACTTGTTTTATTGAATTCTTATATCATTGTCATCATCCTCATGTTTATATTATGTTGAAAGTCATACGTGGCACTGTAGTGCATAGATGGACTTGGTATGATTATGCCCAGGGATTATTCGGTGTAATCATGATCGTAATGTTACAAATGATGTGGAAAAAGTCCTCATTGGCCCTTAGTGCATTGATGGACAGTTGTTGGCATGATCATGACCATTGATGCATACACGAATATCTTTGGCATATAGTGCATGGATAATTTATGGTTGTGATACTAATGAATATCCTTGGCCGTAGTGCAGGGAAGATGTGGATTATTTATTAAGCTGAGTCTCAGCGATAAAAGTGATGAAAAACCTTTTAAATCATAAAAGATAGTAGATTTTATTCTCTACTTGACTCTTTTAATGGATTGCTTGTTCCGCTGTAGTTAAACTTGATGTTTGTTATATTTTATCAGTTTAACATTGTTGAAGGCTAATGATAATTTATTCTGCATTATCTTAGTCATAATATTTCTTATTGGGCTAGTTGAGCTCACCATTTTTGCTTTCATTGTTCTCTTCAGGAAATGAGAACGTAGCAGGGACTAGTCGGGGAACGGAGTGACCGTCCAGATGATAGCATTAGTAGTCCTCACAATTCTATAAAATAGTGTGATAATAAATGTATTGAGGATTTATTTTGAGTTTGAATGCATCAGAAGACAATATTTGTATTAAAACTCACATTTCGTGTTTATATATTTAAGGTTGTATTTGTATTCTGTCCCATGTATTTGGCGACTCAGAATAGGTGATGTATACCTATTTTGGGGGCGTCACACAATATATGTCATGTTAAAAGAAGTTATTAGAACAAACTAAATTGTTGTAAACAATAATTGGATTTCATTTCATAATCACAATAATAAAGATTTACATGTTTACAAGGGGCATACCCCAGGTAATTAAAAAAATTATGATATATCACCACTTGAGTGGTTAGAGTTAAGTGAGTGTAATGACTTTGCAAAGAAATCTGCAAGGGATATTCAGAAAGAACAAGATAAAAATTGGCTTAAGATCCTTATCAACCCCAAGGCCAATTCTTCCTAACATAACTGAAAAGTTAAAGGGAGGACGATAAAAGATTGGTGAACAATCCAATCAATTGAAAGGGCGGGCAAGATTGCTGAACTTTTTCCCGAATTCTAGTATTGAATTCATCAACATCCTCTGTTATGTAGATCCATCAAGTAATCCTCAGCAATATCCTCTAAGCTCTTTGTCCTAATCAGACATATAAATCCTTCCGCGATCCATAACCAAATTAACTTCTGCACTGGGATTTCATAATCTTCAAGAAATACTCCAAAATAGAGAAAACACGCTTTCAAGTGTTGAGGCAAGTTGTTGTAACTCAATGCTAGTGTATCCATGAATTGTTTTGGGTCACTGACAATGTATAAACTTACATTTTTACCAACTTGACGCCACCATTCTACTTTGAAGTTGTTTTTGAGTAGTCCAGCTAGCACAAAAATTGCAAGAGGTAAGCATACTGTAAGAACCCGAATTTTATGAAATAAAAGTATTCAATTTTTCTATTTAATAAATAGTTAAATTGATAAAAAATTTAAAGTTAAGGGTGATATGTGAAATTTTTTCAAAATAAGCAAGTGGCCATAAAATACTTATTTTTATCGGGGAATATTCATTTGGTCGTGAAATATTCTTATTATCGGGGAATATTAAATGCACGCCAGTATGACCATTTATCGACCCATAATGTAATAAGCGTCGGATGAAGAAAACGACAAGTTTGAGTTTTTATAAATAACGGTGTAGTTATTACCGTTAATATTGTTGGAATTCCCGGTGGTTAAAAAATAAGATGTCTGGCATTGGTTTAGCGATAGGCGTTTTACGATTTTGCACATGTATTTTTGAATTATTGATTCTTACGTAAAGGCACTACTCAATAATTATTACGTAATTAATTCTTATTCAATATTTTATTTTATTGATTCAATAATTGCTGCGTTGATATTTTATATTATTGTTGTTTCAATAATTGTCACTGCACAGTATTTCCCATTAGCAGATCAATAAATCATATTATTTGAATAATATTATTAGCTTGCATTATTGGCAATGTCTAGAAGGTTCTGTCAAGGAGAGGTTTGGTCATCTAATTGCGCGCCAGTAAGGAGAAATCCTTGTTGGAAACCACCTCTTTCCTGGAAACTATCTGGCTATCATTATTTGGATTTTATAATATTATTTGTGAATAATTAATTATTGATTTATATGATAAGGAAATATTTATTTGATACGGATATAAATGATGGATTTATTTATGTGGTTATAAATGAAAGAATTAATGTTGAGGTGTTTTATCAGTATTTTGTCGGATTTGAGGTATTAAAAGATCAAATCGGTGTTCTTAAAGCCATATTGCGTGAGTTATAATTTTAATCCGACCGTTGGATCGTTGTGATTTTTGGATATGTTATACATATATAAGTTGAATATATGTCCACAAATTTTGAACCGTTAAAAATTAACGTGTGATTTGTTATGAATTTTAAGAGGTATTAAAAATTATCCGTTTGTGGATTTCGGATATTTTATGTCTGGAATTTGGAAAAACTTAAAGATACAAAGTTGTAGAGAATTTGATTTCGTGTGGAATGGACATAAAATTCATATTTTTCTGATAAACAGACTATTTTCTATGAATTATTGAAGTTTCGGAAATTAAATAGTTTATTAAAATTGTGGGTGGGACCCACTTTTGTTTTTTTAAAACATGTGGGCTGCTAGAAATTTTCCAAGATGGCTAGCTTTGATTTTTCCATGGTTGGTGCGTAGAATAAAAGAAAAGAAATATTATTATTTTAGTCTCCTTTGGCGTTCTAGTATTTTCCTGTAAATAGGCGCTTAAGTTAGAATTGAAAATCACACCAGAAACATAAGTTTCTCTCCCTATATTATCAAGCGTAATTTTGTGAGTATTTATATACTTTGAGAGTTGTTATTCAGTGCAAGGTTCCTTCAGCTTTTCATCCGATATTTCAGTCAGAAGTACTGCTCTTTTGAGGTATGGGATTGTAAAGGTTATTATGTTTTTCAGTTTCGTAATTTTTCTGACCCTCAAAAATTCTGGAAAAATTTGAAATGATAATTTGATAAGTTTTCTAGATTGTGTCCAAAAATGGCGATTTTTGGATGTATAAATTAACAGTTATGAATTTTATGGGAAAAGACTATTTTAAAAGTAAACCCTTATAACTCCTTGTGATTAACTCCAAAATTGGTGAAATGTTTATTGGGAATACATGTATATAATAGAAGCGTACTCTGTAAATTTTGAAATTTTTGGATAAAAGTACAATTTATGATAAATGTCTAAATATTCGGCTATTTTGGCCATATGAAAAATAGTAAATGAATTTTAAAAATTCTGAGAAAAATATATGTTCAATATGGAACTATATTATGCTAAATCTCGGAAAAGAAAATTTGTTTGTACTGATTTGGTATTTTTCATGAAAATGGACTAGTTATGAGTAAATGAATTAAATATGTTATGTGAAGTAAGAAAACTGGAAAATAGGATTTTATGGCTTGAGAATCCTATATGAGGTATATGCAGATTTTTTATGAGGGTTTTGGTTAGTGGTGATGAAATCTTATGAGTTTGGCATTTTATGATGATTAAATGCATTATTGAGTAAAGTGTAAACAATTAAAATAAATTGTTTATAAGTTTAAGAAATGTTATTCTTTCAATATCATTATACCAAAATATTGGTATGGATTTTATTATGGAATTTCTACCTTTTTCATGTCGGGGTTACTATTCATGAATTACTATTCATGAGTTACTATTCACGGGATACTATTCGCGACAAAATTGGTTTCTTTTTCTGACCAAATTATCGTTGATTTATGAATCTTACTCTTGAAGTTAAATCCATGTTTTGATCATATTATTTTTATTATCATAAATAACATTTTTATAATCACGGTGAAGAAATTTCTCTTTGACTTGAGTGTAAAGATGGGTAGATTATTGGTATGATCATGACTATGGGTTCTCTTTGGCCAGTAGTGCAAAGTTGAATCGTTGATTGGTATGATCATGACCATTGAATTTATAATTGAATATTTTTAGCTTAAGTGCAAAGGTGAAAGGATCAACATGGTTATAATTATGGTTTATATAAATTCTAAAATGATTATGTATTTCTTTGAGATATGAATATCTTTGGCCCGTAGTGCAAAGATAACCTATTTTTGAATATCTTTGGCCCGTTGTGCAAAGATGACCTGTTTTTGAATATCTTTGGCATGTAGTGCAAAGATGACCTATTTTTGAATATCTTTGGCTCGTAGTGAAAAGATGACTTGTTGATGAATATCTTTGGCCCGTAGTGCAAAGATGAATTTATTAGTATGATTATGAACAGGAACTGTGATTTGGTATAACCATGATCTTTGATGTTTCAAGTAAAGACAAGTGATGAAAATTATCTTTGTCCTGGATGAGAAGAGGAATTTAGGACCACAAATATGATTATGAGTTATTCACATGAATGTGGACAGGAACTGTTGATTTATATTACAGGGATAATGTGACGCCCCCAAAACAGGTATACATCACCCATCTTGAGTCGCCAGATACATGGTACATAATAGAAATACAAACTAATTATACAGCAGTCGTGTAAAATACGACTAAACATATGCTGTGAGTTTTAATACAAATATTGTCATCTAGACAATATACAAACTCAATGGGGGTCCTCATTACATTTATTATCACACTATTTCACAGAATAGTGAGGACTACTACTGCACCATCTAGGACCATCACTCTGTTCCTCGACTAGTCCCTGCTACATTCTCATTTCCTGAAGAGAACAATGAAAGCAACAGGGTAAGCTCAACTAGCCCAGTAAGAAATATTATGACTAAGATAATGCAGAATAATTTATCGTTAGCCTTCAACGGTGTTAAACTGATAAAATATAATAAACTTCAAGTTTAACTGTAGCGGAACAAGTAATCCATTAGAAGAGTCAAGTAGAGAATAAAATCTACTATCTTCTATAATTTAAAAGGTTTTTCATTACTTTTATCGCTGAGACTCAGCTTAATAAATAATCCACATCATCAAATCAACCCTGCACTATAGGCCAAGGATATTTTTTAGTATCACGACCACAAATTATTCATTCACTACGGGCCAAAGATAATCGTGTTTTCATCAACGGTCTTGATCATGCCTGTGACACCCCCAAAATAGGTATACATCACCTATTCTGAGTCGCCAAATACATGGTATAGAATATAAATATAATCTTAACTATACAACAAGAGAGCTGTGAGTTTAAATGCAAATTCTGTCTTCTAGACAATATCCACTCTCAGAATAAGTCCTCATAACATTTATTGTCACACTATTTAACAGAATAGTGAGGACTACTAGCTAATACTATCTTACGGGCCATCACTCCGTTCCCCGACTCGTCCCAGCTACGTTCTCATTTCCTGAAGAGAACAGTGAAAGAAAGGGTGAGCTCAACTAGCCCAATAAGAAATATTATGACTAAGATAATGTAGAATAAATTATCATTAGCCTTCAACAGTGTTAAACTGATAAAATATAACAACATCAAGTTTAACTGCAGCGGAACAAGCAATCCATTAAAAGAGTCAAGTAGAGAATAAAATATACTATCTTTTATAATTTAAAAGGTTTTTCATCACTTTTAGCACTGGGAATCAGCTTAATAAATAATTCACATCACCGAATCACCCCTTCACTACAGCTAAGGATATTCTTTAGTATCACGACCACAAATTATCCATGAACTACGGGCCAAGGACATTCGTGTATTCATCAATGGTCATGATCATGCCAACAACTGTCCATCAATGCACTACGGGCCAATGAGGATTTTTACCATATCATTTGTAACATTACGGTCATGATTATACCGAATAATCCCTGGTCATAATCATACCAAGTCCATTTATGCATTACAGGCCACAGGTGACTTTTAAAAAATATAAACATGAGGATGATGACAATGATATAAGAATTCAATAAAACAAGTTCAAGAATTAATTTATTCAGGAACTAATAACGTCCAAATTGTCAACATGATACTACTTTGTGCAGTAAAATTCAAGAATGCTCAAAAGAATATTTCCATGAAAAGATACTGGATGAAGCGCAAATATCAAGAATATTCCACTAATTTCATGGAGTATAGAAATCAAAACTTTAACCAACTGAGTATAATAAGGAATGGAATAACAAAAGAAATCACCATGCATGCGGTGCCGCAGCATAGGCAGGTTATTCAATGAGAATAATAATAACGAAACCAGGTTGTGACGCCCCCAAAATAGGTCCATTCCATCCAACCCATTTTGAGTCGCCAAATACATGAATGCGAAATAACTACAACTTTATTAATACATTTGTCGTGCAAAATACGACAACATATATCTTGTGAGTTTAAATACAAATATTGCCATCTGAAGACAATATCCACATGCAAATAAATCCCCATCATAATTATTTATACATTATTTTACAAAAATGGTGAGGACTACTAAACAACTCTCTCTAGAACCTTCATTCCATACCCCCACTAGTACTGCCTTTACATTCTCGCCTCACGAGAAGAAAAATGGAACAAAAAGGAAAAGGGTGAGCTCAACTAGCCCGATAAAAAGAATATTATGACTAAGATAATATACAACAAATTATCGTTAGTCTCCAACAGGGAAAAATCTAATAGAATCTGATAGACAACAAATTTTAAATCAATATTCGCGGTGAAATAATAATTCATTAGAAGAGTTAAGTAGAGAATGCAAACTACTATCTTACATGTATGAATTTAAAAGTTCATCATCTATCTTTTATCCTGTAACATCAATCGATATACATACGGAATCAAATATTTATCTTTGCACTCTGAGCCGAAGATATTCATCGATTAAGTCATGTTCATCTAAACACATTCATCTTTGCACTACTGGTCAAAGATATTAATCAATCAGTCATGTTCATCTCAACACTGTTCATCTTGCACTACTGGGCCAAAGATATTCATCAAGAAATAATTCATCTTTGCACTCTGGGCCAAAGATATTGATAATATCATCATTTAAAGGTGAGGATGATGAAAATATTTTAAAGAAAGCGAATCCGGTGAAACAAAATGACAAGGATTAAGGATTAAGGATTAAGTACTTTGTTTTATCCATGTCCAACAATACCTCAAAAATAATCATAGTGGTGTAAAATTGAGAATGATCAAAACATGGATCTGATCAAAGCTAGTATCCGAATAGATATTTTGGACGAAAAGAAGAAATTTCATTTTTAATTGAATAGTGTCGTGATCGTGAATAGTGCAGTATCGTGAATAGAAGTAGTATCGTGAATAGTAACTCAGACACCAAAAGATAGAAATTTCACAAAAAAACATCTTCACGCTTCATGAATAGCTTCGTGAATAGTACTTTCGTGAATAGTAACTCGTGAATAGTAACTCGTGAATAGTAACTCATGAATAGTAACCCAGAGCATGAAAAAGTTCCAAATTTGATAAAAAGTTCCAACCAATATTTGACATAATGATATTGAAGAAATAATATCATTTGAGAAGAAAATAACATCCCTTACCTCGAAAGGCAGTACTTTAGTTGAAAACAGGATATAGGCTATGACTTGAACTTGCACCGTATAGAAATACTCAAAGTATACTCAAAATACTCACAAGAATCGCTCGATAATATAGAGAGAAAACTTGAGTTTACGGTGTGATTTTCAATTCTAACCTAAGCACCTATTTATAGGAAATTGCTTAGAACACCAAAAGCGAGAAAATTTAATATAATAATAATATATATATATATATATTCCTCGCCAACCAAGACTCACTGAAATCAGCATGTTTACAACACATGGGGCCAACCAAAACAATAAAAACGTTTTTGTTGATATAAATAATTAAAACTTCAAAAATCAATTATTTGAACTTGAACTTCAATAATTCATAATAAATAGCTCTTTTATCAGAAAAATTCGAATCTCACGAGTTTTTATAGGAAATTCAATTCTCTACAACTTTACGGAAGAAGAAAGTTTTCCAAATTCCAAGCAGAAATTAACCGAAATCCACAAGCAGACGATTTTACAATTTATAATCAAATTTGATCGAGAAATGGGTTCCCAACACATAAAACATGTTTTAAATATTTTTGTAACAAAAATACTCTTCTCCTCCACATATACTCATATATCCCACATTCATCGTAAAAAATATCATCATTAATATATTATTAAAATAATATATTTAAATGAATTATTTTATCGAGAAAAAGATAAAATATTAATTTTCAACAATTGTCACTTTAAAAATTTTCTCCATCTATATCCACATAAAATAAATATTTTTCTCATCATAAAATCAATAATTAATTATTCACAAATAATATTACATAATCTGATATTGATGACCAGGCGGTTTCAGGGAAAGAGGGCTTTCGATAAGAATTTCTCACTTCTTGGCGTATGATTAGGTGACCAAACCTCTCCTTAGGCAGAACTTTCTAGACATTGCCAATAATGTTATCTAATAATATTATTAGGATAATATGAATTATTGCTTCGATAATGGAAAATTGTGTAATGACAATTTATTGAAACAACGATAATATAAAATATCAATGCGACAATTATTGAATCGATAAAATAAAATCTTTGAGCGATAATTGTTGTAACCATTATTGAGTAGTGCCTTCTTACGTAAGAATCAATAATTGGTGCAATCTGGTGTCTTCTCTTATTCAACGCGGCGCGTATTAGTGTGTTTTAACCCACGGGTATTCAGCGGTGATATTAACGGTAACAACTACGTAGTTATTTAAAACAACTTATATTTGTCGCGTTTCTTCATCCAATCGCTTTCAGTTATGGGGCCCACAAAAAGGCTGCTAGTAAATACGAATATTCCCAAACGATACGAATATTCCACGACCAAACGAATATTCTCAAACGATAATGAATATTTTATAACCACTTGCTTATTGAAATATTTGCGTATTTTACCCATAACTATCCACATTAATCAAATCAACCCTTACTATTTCAAAATAATAAATAGAGGAAAATAAATTTCATTTATTAATAATTTGGGGTCTTCTGACCTCCCTCCTTATGAAATTTCGTCCTCGAAATTGGCGTACATACTGGTGTTTGAAAAGATGAGAATACCTCGCTTTCATTTAGTTTCCAACTCCCGGTCATTTCCTCGATAGCATGGTTTCTCCACAAAACTTTAACTTGTGGTATAACCTCGGTACATAGGACATGTTCTTTCTATCCAAGATCTTGACAGTACCTCCTCAAACGTTAAGTCTTGACTATCTCGTTCGGTTCTAACTTCGATAGCGTGGTTGGGTTGATCCACATATTTACGTAACATCGATCGTGAAAAGCGTTATGAACGCGCGTCGTACTTGGCGTAAAATGAGTCTATAGGCCACGCGTTCCTATTCGATCGAGAATTTCAAATGGATTAATAAATCGAAGGTTTGAGCTTTCCTCACCTCACCGATTCTCGCTTTTGAAATATGACTTCTTGCACCTCCTTCTTCAAATTCATCGACTCCGGTGTGTAGCTTGAGCGACTTTAACTTTATCGATTAAAGTCGATTATACTCGTATATCATCACGTGGGTAACTAGAGTTTTCATCTCCATCTCTATTATTTGTAAATTATCTGAAATGAGTCTTTGACAATATCGTACTTTCGTACTTGTATCGATCTTCTACTCAACACGTCGGCTACCACGTTCGCTTTTCGAGGATGGCATGGTCGGAACATGTCTTTGAAATGAGTCTCTCTTGAGTTCTTGAAGCTCTTCCCACATTCTTTGCTCCATCGAATTTTGTATCTCTCTGAGTCAATTGCGTTAATGGAATAGCGATTGAGAATATCCTTGACGAATCTCGATAATAACTAACTAAGCCTGAAAGCTACGTATTTAGATTCTGAGCTTAGGTTGTTCTCAGCTGTGACTCATATCAACCTTGGATAGCACGTTACAATGACACCTATCAATTTACTATCGCGAATATGGCGTCCCCTACGGAGTAAAGCCGGTGAATTCCACAAAGGAAGTCACGGATAAAGGCTCGGTACCAAATTCTATAGTTGAATTTTAACTCACGAAGTTCAATAGAAGCCATTCGATATGAGATTTTAGAAATGAGTTTTGTCACGGGTTCAAAGTCGATACAAAATTTAATATCGGTCTTTGGGAGTAAACCAAGAAATTCTTTAGGAAATCGTCGGGAAAAATCAATAACAACAGAATATTATTCAAATTTCGGCGTGTCTTTATTCAAATCCATAACATGGACTAAGAAAACTTGACATCCGTAATAAGCGAATGACTTCATGGCTTGGTATGAAAATGTTTGACTACAATGGTTTGATTGCTTGAATTGAATAACGGGTTGCTTAGGAATATGAAAACTAATGACCTTACGAAAGAAATCAATTTCGGCGTGATGAGTAGTTAACCTTAAAATCACATCAAAAGCAAATATCTCTATAGAAATAAGGTTAACGAGGTAATGTGATAGTGCTGACTGAATCAAGCAAGATTTCTAAACAACGGATGTAATGAAAGTTTCTCTATGAGTCTCCATAAATAGGTCAAAGTCTAATTTCTCCGTAGTCGAGTTCAAGCGTTGGTATAAGCAAAGAGATAAAAGAATGGGTAGAAAGGCGGTATCTAGTAAGGTATAAACTTCACAAGAATTTATAATTAACTAACCGTGCTAACCGTTCGGGTTCTCGCATTTTAATGAAGTCACGACAAAGCGCTCTTCGAGGAATCGTTGACTTTGACTTTTACGGGACATCCTTTTGAGTCACCATTCCGCTTGACTAGGTTTTGATATCATACTGATCTCGGCGATATGTCCTTCTTTTCCACAATTATAGCATACCTTAAAGCTGTTGTGGGCGGTTTTTGGTGATATATCCCTCTTTCCGCATTTGTAACATACGTAGGTGGTCTTTCTCCTCCCTTGGAACTAGTTCTTCTTGGTTGTTGGCGTCTTTGAATGGTCGTTGTTGAATCTCCTCTTTTTAAATCTCCTCCCAGGCTCGCTTCTTCTATTTTCATGGCCACGATTACCACCGGAGTAGTTCTACAGCCTTTGTCGTATTCTTCTTTCTCCATTTGGTTATCGTTATTTTACGATACTACTATCTTGGTATGATCCTGGTTATGGTCCCTCGGTTGAGCGTACTCGTTATCTCGCTCTAACAATTTGAGCCACATTGACAACATCTGAATAGAGAAAATTTATGAGAAATGAGATCTTGGCGTATCTTGGGGTTTCAAACCTCTCAAAACATCCGCGTCATCGTTCCTCATTCTCCACCAAATGAGGTCTGAACTGGATAACTCGCATGAACTTCGCCTCGTCTTTGGGACACCGTCGTATTATTACTGCTCGGTCTAATAAACTCCACTTCCTTCCGTATAGCCCGAATACTTTCGGGAAGTACTTGTCATTGAAGCTATTCTGAAATGTCTCCCATGACATCTTTGAGTGTAATTTGGATGGAGTGCGCTTCTGATTCCACCGATGTCTGCCTCGCCACGGAACATAAAAGTAGCGAATGGAACTTTACGTTCCTCCGTGCAACCCAAGACATCGAATATCTTGGTAATTTGTTTGACCCACGTCTCACCTTAATCGGATCCGGCTTTCCCCGAGTGCGGTGGTCCTGACTCTTTGAAGCTGCTTGTTTGTGACCACCCGTGAATTGCTATCATTTCCTCTGTATTTTGAACACGAGTCTCCCTAAATGCGATTTTGCATGAGCTGCAAAAACTTCTAAACATCTCCTCGTTCATCATACGCTTTCGATTGGTGTTGTTCACGGGAGGTACATTTGCCCGACTGTTGCGCGTTCTCCTCGTTGGTAAATCTGAGGCATCTCCACGGTCTCATTTACTCCTTTGTTAATATTCTCGATTCGACATTCTCAAATGTCATAAAATAAGGGTTAATTAAGGAAATCGATATATCACATAATATCCCTATATCTTAACCATGACTAACAAATAAGATTAGGTAGGAGGACACTTTAGCGAAGGATTTACTCGTCTCTCGCCTCCTCTAGTTCAATTCCCGATCTCATGGGATATCATATCCCTAAGCTCGATACCAATTGTGGCGCCCCCAAAATAGGTCCATTCCATCAACCCATTTTGAGTCGCCAAATACATGGTACTGAAATAACTACAACTTTATTAATACATTTGTCGTGCAAAAATACGACAACATATATCTTGTGAGTTTAAATACAAATATTGCCATCTAGACAATATCCACATGCAAATAAATCCCCATCATAATTATTGATACATTATTTTACAAAAATGGTGAGGACTACTAAACAACTCTCTCTAGAACCTTCATTCCATACCCCATTAGTACTCATTACATTTCTAGCCTCACGAGAGAAAAATGGATCAAAAAGGAAAAGGGTGAGCTCAACTAGCCCGGTAAAGAATATTATGACTAAGATAATATACAACAAATTATCGTTAGTCTCCAACGGGGAAAAATCTAATAGAATCTGATAGACAACAAATTTTAAATCAATATTCGCTTGTGAAATAATAATTCATTAGAAGAGTTAAGTAGAGAATGCAAACTACTATCTTACATGTATGAATTTAAAAAGTTAAATCATCTATCTTTTATCCTGTAACATCAATCGATATACATACGGAATCAAATATTCATCTTTGCACTCTGGCCAAAGATATTCATCGATTAGTCATGTTCATCTAAACACTGTTCATCTTTGCACTACGGGCCGAAGATATTAATCGATCGGTCATGTTCATCTCAACACACTGTTCATCTTTTACTACGGGCCAAAGATATTCATCAAGAAATAATTCATCTTTTTACTACGGGCCAAAGATATTCAATAATATCATCATTTAAGGCGAGGATGATGAAAATATTTTTAAAGAAAGCGAATCCGGTGAAACAAAATGACAAGGATTAAGGATTAAGGATTAGTACTTTGTTTTATCCATGTCAAAAATACCTCAAAAAATAATCATAGTGGTGTAAAATTCAAGAATGATCAAAACATGGATACAATCAAAGCTAGTATCCGAATAGATATTTTGAGACGAAAGAAGAAATTTCATTTTTAGGATTGAATAGTGTCGTATTCGTGAATAGTCAGAGTATCGTGAATAGTCCGTATATCGTGAATAGTAACTCAGACACCAAAAGATACAAAAAAAATTTCACAAAAAACATCTTGAATAGTACTTTCGTGAATAGTAACTCGTGAATAGTAACTTCGTGAATAAGTAACTCATGAATAGTAACCCGAGCATGAAAAAGTTCCAAATTTGATAAAAGTTCCAACCAATATTTGACATAATGATATTGAAGAAATAATATCATTTGAGAAGAAAATAACATCCCTTACCTCGAAAAGGCAAAGTACTTTAGTTGAAACAGGATATAGGCTATGACTTGAACTTGCATAGTATAGAAATACTCAAAGTATACTCAAAATACTCACAAGAATCGCTCGATAATATAGAGAGAAAACTTGATTTACGGTGTGATTTTCAATTCTAACCTAAGCACCCTATTTATAGGAAATTGCTTAGAACACCAAAGCGAGAAAATTTAATATAATAATAATATATATATATATATTTCTCGCCAACCAAGACTCTGAAATCAGCATGTTTACAACACATGGGGGCCAACCAAAAACAATAAAAACGTTTTGTTGATATAAATAATTAAAACTTCCAAAAATCAATTATTTGAGCTTGAACTTCAATAATTCATAATAAATAGCTCTTTTATCAGAAAAATTCGAATCTCGCGAGTTTTTATAGGAAATTCAATTCTCTACAACTTTACAGAAGAAAGTTTTTCCAAATTCCAAGCGAAAATTAACGAAATCCACAAGCGGACGATTTTACAAATTTATAATCAAATTTCGATCGAGAAATGGGGTCCATGACACACAAAACATGTTTTAAATATTTAATTGTAACAAAAATACTCTTCCTCCTCATATACTCATATATCCCACATTCATTCGTAAAAATATCATCATTAATATATTATTAAAATAATATATTTAAATGAATTATTTTATCGAGAAAAAAGATAAAATATTAATTTTCAACAATTGTCACTTTAAAAATTTTCTCCATCTATATCCACATAAAATAAATATTTTTCTCATCATAAAATCAATAATTAATTATTCACAAATAATATTACATAATCACAATATTGTGACGAGGTAGGTTCTAAGGGAAGAGGGGCTTTCGATAAAATTTCTCTTCTTGGTATGATTAGGTGACCAAACCTCTCCTTAAGCGAACTTTCTAGACATTGCCAATAATGTTATCTAATAATATTATTAGAGATAATATGAATTATTAGCCGATAATGGAAAATCTTGTGTAATGACAATTTATTGAAACAACGATAATATAAAATATCAATGCGTGACAATTATTGAATCGATAAAATAAAATCTTTGAGCAGTAATTTGTTGTAACCATTATTGAGTAGTGCCTTCTTACGTAAGAATCAATAATTGGTGCAATCTGTGTCTTCTTATTCAACAACGGCGTATTAGTGTGTTTTAACCACGGGGTATTCAACGGTGATAACGTAATAACAACTACGTCGTTATTTAAAACAACTTATATTTGTCGTTTTCTTCATCCAATCGCTTTCAGAGTTATGGCCCCCACAAAAGGCTGCTTGCCGTCGATGCGAATATTCCCCAAGCGATCACGAATATTCCACGACCAAGCGAATATTCTCAAACAATAATGAATATTTTATAACCACTTGCTTATTGAAATATTTGCGTATTTTACCCATAACTATCCACATTAATCAAATCAACCCTTACTATTTTAAAATAATAAATAGAGGAAAATAAATTTCATTTATTAATAATTTGGGGTCTTACATGTGTCAAAGTAAATCGCACCAACAGGATGTTCCAATGAGAATAATAAAGAATGTAATAACAACGAAATCACCATGCATGCGTTACTTGGCATAGATGTACATATTATTCAACGAGAATACTAATAAGATTTGGAATCAGTCCCAGCAGTAAAACGCATCTGACGAGGATATTCCAATGAATAATAATAAAAAGCGAAACCAGTCCGGTAAAATGCACGAGATAGGATATTCCACAAAATAATAAAGGCGGAATCGGTCCCAGGCGTAAAACGCATGCATGTGAGGATATTCCAATGAGAATAATAAAAGGCGGAATATTAGAAAAATATCACCAAGTATAGGGTAGCCAGAGTATCTGAGTTATTCCAATGAATAATAAAGAATGGAATAACATAAGTTCTCTTCATGAATACAAAAGAATAACACCCCTTATGAGTACAACAAATAATATTCCCTACCTTAAGAAGAAGAGTCTTTGGATATATAAGTAGTGAAGTAATAGAATACTTTCTTCTTTCTCATAGTTTATCTCTCTAGAGTTTCAATTGAATTCATAAGAAATAATGAAGGAATGAGCTTTATTTATAGAAAAATGATTGCATAATAACTAACTCATGAACGGTCCAGATTAATTCACTTTAATTGATGGTCCATATTTACAGCAAAAACTTTTAAATAAAATATAATATATTCTATTTATAATTATATAATAAAACAAAAATTTTAAATAAAAAAAATATTATATATATATCACACACGCTAGCTCACGGAATACACACCCATGATTCCTTTTTCTTTCCTTGACAAATGCTAACTATTATATATACATATATAATAATACTAACAAAACTCAATCCGACCATTTCATCCATTCCCCCCCCACCCAAGACTTTTCATCATATATATATATATATATATATATATATATATATATATCCATTTTAACTCCCTTCTTTCTTTGTCTTACCACCCGTGGTATTCCCCCACCCCCCACCAAAACATGTCCTTTTCAACATATATATATATATATATATATATATATATCATATACACATCTCACATTATTTTGAAAAAAAATGGGTAAGCGGGTGTCCGAATAATACGCCAATATTTATAATACTATAGCAATAATTGAACAAAACTGAGTGACTTCTCACGTAAGCATCAATAATCAATACCGTGTGCTTCTTATGCAACCAATGGCGTATTATCGTACTTTACTACTAAGAATAGTTCAAGCGGTTTAATCTGTAAAACTTCCGTCGTTATTTTCATAAAGTATTTTTATCGTTTTCTCAATCCGACAATAATTCCGTTGTGGGGTCCACCAATGATTGTGTCGTTGTACGAATATTCCCTGTTAAAATGAATATTCTCCGACCAATCGAATATTATATAACAACTTGCGTACTTTACAAAATTTATAAATATTACCTACAACTATAACATTATATCAATTTCACTTCAAAATATTCAAAAATAATATTTATAGAAAATTCATCTTTATTCAAAAAGCTAGGGTCTTACAACCTCCCCTTCTTAATAAATTTCACCCTCGAAATTAGGGTACATACCTAGTATATCGAAGAGGTAAGGATACCTTGACTTCATTTCAGATTCTAACTCCCAGGTCATTTCCTCAACATCGTGGTTTCTCCACAAAACTTAGACTTGAGGTATAACCTTGGAGCGTAGAATATGTTCCTTCTTATCCAAGATTTGAACAGGATCCTCTTCATACGTTAAATCTTCCGCTATTTCGTCTGGTTCTAACTCAATAATGTGGTTCGGGTCTTCCACATATTTACGTAACATGGATATGTGAAAAACATTATGAACACGAGACATACTTGGCGGTAAAACGAGTCTATAGGCCACAGTTTCTACTCGATCGAGGATTAAAAATGGGCCAATGAATCGAGGATTGAGCTTTCCACTCTTTCCAAATCTCATAACTCCTTTCCACGGAGCAACTCGTAATAACACATGATCTCCTATATCAAATTCCACGTCCTTTCGATGAAGATCAGCATCACTCTTTTGTCGATCTTGTGAGGTTTTTATACGTTGTCGGAACATTTAAATCTTTTCCGTAGTTATATGTACTAACTTCGGTCCCAACAACGTTGCTTCACCCACCTCATCCCAGCATACTGGAGAATGACACTTTCTTCCATACAACGCTTCGAATGGAGCCATGCCAATACTTGCTTGATAACTATTGTTGTAGGAAAACTCCACCAATGGTATGAACTTGTCCCAACTTCCCTTGAAGTCAAGGACCACGAGTCTTAATAAATCTTCCGGAGTTTGAATAGTCCTCTCGATTGTCAAAATGCATGCGAGGATGATATGCCAAACTAAATCGTAAATCCCTGCCCATAGCTTTTTATAAACTAACCCAAAATCGTGAAGTGAATCTTGGGTCTCGATCAGAAACTATGGATACTGGCATACCATGCAATCTTACAACCTCGTTTATGTACATACGAGCAAGACGTTCAAGTGTATAAGTTTCTCGTATTGGTAAGAAATGAACAAATTTGGTCAATCTATCAACAATGACCCAAATTGCATCAACGCCTTGAGAAACCTTGGGAAGACCAGTAACGAAATCTATGGTAATGTGTGCTCCTACTTCCATTCTGGAATTTCAAGTGGTTGCAATGGACCTTTTGGTACTTGATGCTTCGCCTTGACTCATTGACAAGTTAGACACCTTGAGATAAACAGTGCTATCTCTATCTTCATATTGCTTCACCAAAATGTATAACGAAGATCAAGATACATTTTGGTACTTTCAGGATGGATTGTAAACGGTGTGTTGTGCGCCTCCATCATGATTTTATACTTTAACTCAAGATCGTTAGGAACACAAAGTTTGGAGTTGACTCGAAGTATTCCTTCATCATCGATTCTTGCTTCCGGCATAGCACCTTCTTGCACTTTCTTCCTCATACGCATCAGCTCCGGATCTGTAACTTGAGCAACTTTAACTTTATCAATTAAAGTCGGTTCTACTCGTATATTCGCCATCATCATATGGGTCCCTGGAGTATTTTAACTCTATCTCCATCCTTTGCAAGTCACACAAAATGGGCTTTTGTGTTGTGAATATTACTTTTCGTGCCGCGTATGATTTTCTACTCAATCGTCGACTACCACGTTCGCTTTTCGAGGATAGTATTGGATGGTATGATCATAATCTTTCAGCAGTTTCAACCCAACGTCATTGTCGCATGTTGAGTTCCTTTTGAGTGAAGAAATATTTGAGGCTTTTATGATTCGTAAAGATCTCCACTTTCTCTCCATACAAGTAATGCCTCCAAATTTTAAGTGCGAAGACAACAGCTGCCAACTTTAGATCATGAGTAGGATAATTCCTCTCATATTCTTTGAGTTGTCTTGAGGCATAGGCTATGACTTTCCCATGTTGCATGAGAACACATCCTAACCCTTTGCCTGAAGCATCACTGTAGATGACAAATTCCTCTAAACCAGATGGTATTGTCGAGCAGTCTTTGAAATGAGTCTCCTCTTGAGTTCTTGAAAACTCTTCTCACATTCCTCGCTCAATGAACTTTGTATCTTTTCGAAAATTTGAGTTAGTGGAGTAGCGATTCGAGAAAATCCTTCCATGAATCTCAGATAATAACCCAGCTAAACCGAGAAAGATCGTTCTTGATCACTAATTTAGGGTTGCTCCCAGCTTTGAATAGCTTCAATCTTTGCTGGGTCAACAGATATTCCATGACTTGATACCACGTGCCCAAGGAATGCCACTTCCTCAAGCCAGAGCTCGCATTTTTTCAACTTGGCATAAAGCTTATATTCACGAAGCTTTTGGAGTATCAGCCTCAAATGTTGCTCATGATCTTCACGGGTTTTGGAATATATGAGGATGTCATCAATAAAGACGACCACAAAGTGATCCAAATATTCCTTCGGTTCATCATATCCATGAAGGCAACAGGAGCATTAGTCAATCCAAAAGACATGACTAGGAATTCATAATACCCGTACCGAGTTCTGAAAGCCGTCTTTGGAATGTCATCGGTTCTCATCTTCAACTGGTGATATCCGGAACGAAGATCAATCTTTGATGGTGACAATACGTGGCAATGGGTACCTATTTTTGATGGTGACATGATCCAACTCCCGATAATCAATACAAAGTCGCATACTCACATCTTTCTTCTTCATGAATAGCACAGGAGCACCCCAAAGAGAAGTACTAGGACGAATAAAGACAATGTCTAATAATTCCTGCAGTTGGGTCTTTAACTCCTGAAGTTCAATAGGAGCCATTCGATATGGGGCTTTGGAAATGGGTTTTGTACCGGGTTCAAGGTCGATACAAAATTCAATTTCACGCTCTGGGGGTAGGCCAGGAAGTTCTTTAGGGAATAGGTCAGAAAATTCATTAACAATAGAAATATCATTCAAAACTGACGTATTTTTGTTTAGATCCGTGACATGAGCTAAGTAAGCTTGACATCCGTTTTTCAATAAACGAATAGCTTTATGGCTTGAGATGACAGTGATTAATTTTAATGGTTTGGTTGCTTGAATTCGCATAATAGGTTGGTTAGGAATATGAAAGCTAACAACCTTACGAAAACAATCAATTTTTGCATGATGAGTAGTTAACCAATCAATCCCTAGAATCACATCAAATGCAAGTATTTTCAATGAAATAAGATCGACAGGTAATGTGAGGGTACCGGTTTGAACCAAACAAGACTTATAAACAATGGATGTAATGAAAGTTTCTCCTAACGGAGTTTCCATAGATAAGTCAAAGTCTAATTTCTCCGGAGTAAAATTTAATCGTTGAGCGCAAGTAGGAGAAATAAAAGAATGTGTAGAACCGGTATCAAATAAAGTATAGACTTCGCTAGAGTTTATGATAAGCTTACGTGATGACCTCATTCGAGTTCCTTGCTACGGGAGGTCACAACAAACGCTCTCCTTGCACTCTGGCTTTGACTTTTCCGGGAATGACCTTTGGTGCCTCCATCCTGGTGAACTTGTCTTCTTGGTGAGCGACAAAATCGGGCTAAGTGACCTTCTCTTCCATAATTATAACATGTTTTTGACTGACATCTTGAGTTTGGGTGATGTGTCCCTCCCTCCGCATTTGAAGCATATGATAGGTGGTCGTTCTCCTTCCTTAACAATGGTCTTCATTCTTTGATGTCTTTCCATCATTGTTGAATCTCCTCTTCTTGAAATGTCCATTCTTATTGTTTTGGCCCTAATTACCACCAAGTGGTTATCATTTCGCTTTGTTGATTCCTCCACGCTTGTTGTCACCGCGATGATGCTGCTCGACTAGTATTATCATTTTTTGTTTACCGCTTTCTCTTGGTTGCGTTGACTCATTATCGCTACTCCACTAAGCGAGCCCTATTTACAATATCTCGAATACAAACACGGTTTATGAGAAATAAGATGTTGGCGTATCTCGACTTTAAACCTCTTAAAAACATTCGCGTCATTCTCTCTTCATTATCAACTAAATGGGATGCAAACCGGGATAACTCTGCAAATTTAGCCTCGTATTGCGACACGGTCATATTGTTTTGCTCCAACTTGATAAACTCCACCTCCTTCATGTGACGAATACTTTCGGGAAAGTATTTGTCGTTGAATAGTTCTTGGAACTTCTCCCAAGACATCTTTAGTGCGGCGGCAGTTGAGTACGCGTTTCTTGATTCCCCACGATGAATCGCTTTCTTCTCGTAACATAAAGGTGGCAAATGGCACCTTTTGCTCCTCAAAGCATCCCAAGACATCAAATATCTTGGAGATCTTCTTTATCCATGCTTCCGCCTTAAGTGGTTTTGGCTCTCCAATAAACTCCGGTGGTCCCAGCTCCTTAAACTGCTTGGCGGTGACCATCCAAGAGTCATGAGATTTCCACGCATTTTGTACAGAGAGCATTTCTTGCATGATGTGGCGCCCCAAAATAGGTATACATCACCTATTACGAGTCGCCAAAATACATAGTACGTAATACAAATACAACTTAATTATACAATTATACAAGTGTGTAAAGTACGACAAAACATAAGCTGTGAGTTTTAATACAAATATTGTTGTCTAGACAATATACAAACTCAAATTCAATATTATTAGATTTATTTTCCACTATTTCACTAAATAGTGAGGACTACTAATGCTATCATCTGGTCCGTCACTCCGTTCCCCGACTAGTCCCTACTACGTTCTCATTTCCTTAAGAGAATAATAAAAGTAAAAGGGTGAGCTCAACTAGCCCAGTAAGAAATATTATGACTAAGATAAAGCAGAATATATTTTCGTTAGCCTTCAACAGTGTTAAACTGATACAATATAACAACCATCAAGTTTAACTGCAGCGGAACAAGCAATCCATTAAAAGAGTCAAGTAGAGAATAAAATCTATTATCTTTTATGATTTAGAAGGTTTTTCATCACTTTTATCGCTGGGACAAAGCTTAATAAATAATCCACATCATCGAATCACTTACACTTTACTGGCCGAGGATATTCTTTAGTATCACGACCACAATTATCCATGCACTACGGGCCAAGAATATTTGTGTATTCATTAATGGTCATGATCATGCCAACAACTGTCCATCAATGCACTACGGGCCAATGAGGACTTTTACCACATCATTTGTAACATTACGGTCATGATTACAAGAATAATCCACAGTCATAATCACACCAAGTCCATTTATGCACTACAGGCCACAGATGACTTTCAAAAAAATATAAACATGAGGATGATGACAATGATATAAGAATTCAATAAAACAAGTGCAAGAATTAATTTATACAGAAACTAATAATGTCCAAATTGTCAACATGATACTACTTTGTAGAGTAAAATTCATGAATGCTCAGAAGAATATTTCCATGAAAAGATACTGGATGAAGCGCAAATATCAAAGATATTCCACTAATTTCATGGAGTATAGAAGTCAAAACTTTAACCAACTGAGTATAACAAGAAATTGAATAACAAAAGAAATCACTAGGCATGCGATATAGATCGCTTAAGCGAGTTATTCCAATGAGAATAATAAATAACGGAATCGATCCTGCGTAAAAGCGCACAAACGAGGATATTCAACGAGAATAATAAAAAGCGGAATCGGTCCGGCGTAAAACGCCTGCACGAGGATATTCCAACAGAATAATAAAAGGGAAACCGGTCCCACAGTAGAAAGATGTTCAACGGAATGATAATTAATGGAACCGGTCCGGCATAAACGCATGCAGACGGGATGTTCAACAGAATGATAAAGAATGGAATAATGGAAGAATTTCACCAAGTATAGGGTAGCAGCGTATCTGAGTTATTCAATAGAATAATAAAGAATGGAATAATGAAGTTCTCTTCATGGATAAGAAAGAAATAATACTTCCTACCTTAGAAAAACTGGATACTGAAATAGTGAGGTAGCAGACTTCTCTTCTTCTTTCTAAAATTTTTTTCTATAATAAACGCTCTAAAGCTTTTGTGAATTAGTGAGAAATGAAGGAAGTATGAGCTTCTATTTATAAAAAAATATAGTTTCGATAATTGCACGTTTTGGGGCTCGAAAAATTACAGTACAATACATCCAACTTTTCCTTTATTTTTAATTTAGTCATGGAAGTATTATCAAACTTGCACCACCTCCCCTAATAGTAAATAATGTGATTCAATAGTAAATTATGTGAATCAATAGTTCTATACATGTGAAAATACGAATTACAGTATAGTACCTTCATTTATACCTCCATTTTTAACTTAGTCATGCAAGTATTATCAATCTTGCACCAACTCCCCTAATAGTAACAAGAATGTGAAACAATAGTATACACATGTGAACAAATAGTTATAATCATGTGAAATAATAGCAATCAATTGCTCATTTATCCGGTTAAATATCCGATTGGTCAATATAACCTCCAGACATCAATTATTATCGAAATAATTGTCGATTTTCACTAACACAAATAATTCCAACACAATGAAACCATTTTTATCAAAAAATATAAATTTTAAAATTTTGAAGTTTGACTTTTCACGAAAAAGTCAACTGTTGACTTTTTGACCAAATAGTGAATTCCGGAAAATTTTGTGTTTATAGACTATTTTTACTAATTTAATCGTTCCAGACTCAAATATCACGTCAGCGTCTCCAAATTCAACTCCGAACACAACTTCGATTTTAATAACATTTATCATTAATATTATAACTCACAATATTTATCAACCAGGTCGTTCCCAGGAAAGAGGGGGCGTTCCAATAAGGATTTCTCCCTATTGGCGAGCAATTAGGTGACCAAACCTCTCCTTGACAGAACTTCTAGACATTATAAATATTGTAATTTAATAATATGATAACTTTTTTATTTCAATTATTGATTTAATAAAATAACATATTATGCTGATGATACTATGACAATAATCAAATCAATAATATGAGAGATATGATCAAAGAACAATTCTTGTAGCAATAATTGAGTATAAGCGAGTGACTTACATGCGTAAGCATCAATAATCAATCTGAGTGTACTACTATGCAACCCATGCGTATTCATCGTACTTTTTACTACAAGAGTAGTTCAACAGATTAACGGTAAAACTTCGTAATTAATTTCATAAATAAAGTATTTTTGTCGTTTTCTCAATCAAACAATAATTCCGTTGTGGGGGTCCACCAATGATTGTGCCATTGTAACGAATATTCCCTGTTAAAATGAATATTATATAACAACTTGCGTACTTTGCAAAATTTGTAAATATTACCCACAACTATAACATTATATCAAATCCACACCATATTATTCAAAAAATATATTTTGAGAAAATTTAATCTTTATTCAAAAGTTGGGGTCTTACAACCTCCCTTCTTATGAAATTTCGTCCTCGAAATTAGGTGCATGAATGTTATGTCGAAGAGGTAAGGATATCTGATTTCATCTCGATTCTAACTCCCGTGTCATTTCTTCCATATCGTGGTTTCTCCACAAAACTTTGACTTGAGGTATAACCTTGGAGCGTAGAATATGATCCTTTTTATCCAAGATTTTAACGGTAACTCTTCATACGTTAAATCTTCCTCTATCTCATCTGGTTCTAATTCAATAATGTGGTTCGGGTCTTTCACATATTTACGTAACATAGATATGTGAAAAATGTTATGAACACGAGACATACTTAGCGGAAAGCGAGTCTATCGCTACGGTTCCTACTCGATCGAGGATTAAAATGGGCCAATGAATCGAGGGTTGAGCATTCCTCTCTTTCCAAATCTTGTAACTCCTTTCCATGGAGCAACATGTAACAACACATGATCTCGATATCGAATTCTCGTCCTTTCGATGAAGATCAACATAACTCTTTTCTCGATCTTGTGAGGTTTTTATCGTTGTCGGATCGTTTGAATCTTTTTCGTAGTCATACGTACCAACTCCGGTCCACCAACGTTGCTTCACCCACCTCATCCCAAAGATCTTTGGAGAATGACACTTTCTTCCATACAACGCCTTAAATGGAGCCATGCCGATACTTCATTTGGATAACTATTGTTGTAGGAAAACTCCACGATGGTAGGAACTTATCAACTTCCTTGAAGTCGAGGACACGAGTCTTAATAGATCTTCAAGAGTTTGAATGGTCTTCTTCGAATTTGCCCGTCAAATCGAGGATGATATGCCGAAAGCTAAATCGTAAATCCGTGCCCATAGCTTTTTGCAAACTAACCCAAAATCTTGAAGTGAATCTTGGGTCTCGATCGAAACTATGGATCTTGGCATACCATGAAGTCTTACAATCTCGTTTATGTACATACGAGCAAGCCGTTCAAGTGTATAAGTTTTTCTCGTATAGGTAGGAAATGAAGCGGACTTGGTCAATCTATCAACAATGACCCAAATTGCATCTATGCCTTGAGAAACCTTGGGAAGGCCAAGAATGAAATCCATAGTAATGTGTTCCACTTCCATTATGGAATTTCAAATGGTTGCTGATGAACCTTTTAGTACTTGATGCTCTTCACCGACTCGTTGACAAGTTAAACACCTTGAGATAAACTACGCTCTCTCTCTCTCTTCATATTGCTCCACCAAAATGTATGTCGAAGATCACGATACGTTTTGGTACTCCCAGGATGGATTGAAAACGGTGTGTTGTGCGCCTCCATCATGACTTTATACTTTAAATCAGGGTTGTTAGGAACACAAAGTCTGAAGTTGACTCGAAGTATTCCTTCCTCATCGATTCTTGCTTCTGGCATAGCACCTTCTTGCACTTTCTTCTTCATACGCATTAGCTCCAGGTCTGTAGCTTGAGCAGCTTTAACTTTATCGATTAAAGTCGGTTCTACTCGTATGTTTGCCATCATCATATGGGTCCTTGGAGTCTTTATCTCTAACTCCATCCTTTGCAAGTCATACAAAATGGGCCTTTGCATTGACAATATTGCACTCGTACCCGCATATGATCTTCTACTCAGTGCATCAGCTACCACGTTTGCTTTTCCAAGAATTTATTGGATGGTATGATCATAATCTTTCAATTGTTCAAGCTAACGTCGTTGTCGCATATTGAGTTCCTTTTGGGTGAAGAAATATTTGAGGCTTTTATGATCCGTGTAGATCTCCACCTTCTCTCCATACAGGTAATGCCTCCAAATCTTAAGCGCAAAAACGATAACTGTCAACTCTAGATCATGAGTAGGGTAATTCCTCTCATATTCCTTGAGTTGTCGTGAGGCATAGGCTATGACTTTCCCATGTTGCATGAGAACACATCCTAACCCTTTGCCCGAAGCATCACTGTAGATGACAAATCCCTCCGAGCCAGATGGTATTGTCAGAACAGGTGCTAAAATGAGTCTCCTCTTGAGTTCTTGAAAACACTTCTCACATTCCTCACTCCAACCGAACTTTGTATCTTTTCGACTCAGCTGAGTTAATAGAGTAGCAATTAGAAAATCCTTCCACGAATCTCGATAATAACCAAATTAATCCAGAAAGCTACGTACTTGATCCTTGATTTAGAGTTGCTCCGGCTTTGAATAGCTTCAATCTTTGCCGGGACAACAGATATCCCATGATTTGATATCACGTGCCCAAGGAATGAAACTTCCTCAAGCCAGAACTCGCATTTCTTCAACTTGGCATATAGCTTGTTTTCACGAAGCTTTTGGAGTATCAGCCTCAAGTGTTGCTCATGATCTTCACGGCTTTTGGAATATAGGAGAATGTCGTCAATAAAGACGACCACAAAATGATCAAAATATTCCTTGAATACTCGATTCATCATATCCATGAAGACAGCAGGAGCATTAGTCAATCTAAAAGACATGACTAAGAATTCATAATGCCCGTACCAAGTTCTGAAGGCAGTCTTTGGAATATCCTCAGTTTTAACCTTCAGCTGATGATATCCAGAACGAAGATCGATCTTTGAAAAAAAAATTTCTCCTTGTAACTGATCAAATAGGTCATCAATACGTGGAAATGGGTACCTATTTTTGATGGTGACATGATTCAACTCTCGATAATCAAAACAAGTCGCATACTCCCATCTTTCTTCTTCATGAATAGAACAGGAGCACCCCAAGGAGACGTACTAGTACGAATGAAACCAATGTCTAACAATTCCTGCAATTGGGTCTTTAACTTTTGAAGTTCAATAGGAGCCATTCGATATGGAGCTTTGGAAATGGGTTTTGTACCGGGTTCAAGGTCGATACAAAATTCAACTTCACGCTCTGGGGTAGGCCAGGAAGTTCTTCAGGGAATACGTCAGGAAATTTATTAACAATAGAAATATCCTTCAAATCTGACGTATTTTTGTTTAAATTCGTGACATGAGCTAAGAAAACTTTACATCCGTTTTTCAATAAACGAATAGCTTTATGGCTTGAGATGACCGTGATTGAATTTAATGGTTTGGTCGATTGAATTCACATAATAGGTTTATTAGGAATATGAAAGCTAACAACCTTACGAAAACAATCAATTTTAGCATGATGAGTAGTTAACCAATCAATCCCTAGAATCACGTCAAATGCAAGTATTTTTAAGGAGATAAGATCGACAGGTAACGTGCGGTTACCGATTTGAATCAAATAAAACTTATAAACAGTGGATGTAATGAATGTTTCTCCTAATGGAGTTTCAACAGATAAGTCAAAGTCTAATTTCTCCGGAGTCAAATTTAAACGTTGAGCGCAAGTAGGAGAAATAAAAGAATGGGTAGAACCGGTATCAAATAAGGTATAGACTTCACTAGAGTTTATGATAAGCTTACCCGTGATAAAAGGTTTAAAAGGTTTTTCATCACTTTTATCGCTGGGACTCAGCTTCATAAATAATCCACATCATCGAATCACCCCTGCACTACGGCCAATGATATTCTTTAGTATCACAACCACAATTATCCATGCACTACGGGCCAAGAATATTTGTGTATTCATTAATGGTCATGATCATGCCAACAATCGTCCATCAATGCACACTACGGGCCAATGAGGACTTTTACCACATCATTTGTAACATTTACGGCCATGATTATACCGAATAATCCCTGGTCATAATCACACCAAGTCCATCTATGCACTACAGGACACAGATGACTTTCAAAAAAATATAAACATGAGGATGATGACAATGATATAAGAATTCAATAAAACAAGTGCAAGAATTAATTTATACAGAAACTAATAATGTCCAAATTGTCAACATGATACTACTTTGTAGAGTAAAATTCAAGAATGCTCAGAAGAATATTTCCATGAAAAGATACTGGATGAAGCGCAAATATCAAGGATATTCCACTAATTTCATGGAGTATAGAAGTCAAAACTTTAACCAACTGAGTATAACAAGGAATGGAATAACAAAAGAAATCACCAGGCATGCGATAGATCGCACAGGCAGGTTATTCCAACAGAATAATAAATAACGGAATCAGGTCCGGCGTAAAACGCACAGACAGAATATTCCAACAGAATAATAAAGACGGAATCAGGTCCGGCGTAAAACGCACAGACAGGATATTCCAACAGAATAATAAAGACGGAACCAGGTCCGGCGTAGAAAGGATGTTCCAACAGAATGATAATTAATGGAACCAGGTCCCGCCAGAAGCACATGCATGAGGATGTTCAACGAGAATGATAAAGAATGGAATAATGTAAGTATTTCACCAAGTTTAGGGTAGTTGGCAGCGTATCTGAGTTATTCAATAGAATAATAAAGAATGGAATAACAGAAGTTCTCTTCATGGATAAGAAAGAAATAATACTTCCTACCTTAGAAAAACTGGATACTGAAATAGTGAGGTAGCAGACTTCTCTTCTTCTTTCTAAAATTTCTCTCTATAATAATCGCTCCAAAGCTTTTGTGAATTGGTGAGAAATGAAGGAAGAATGAGCTTCTATTTATAAAAAAATATAGTTTCGATAATTACACGTTTTGGGGCTCGAAAATTCTGAAGACAATACCTCCGACTTTTCCTTTATTTTTAATTTAGTCATGGAAGTATTATCAAACTTGCACCACCTCCCCTAATAGTAAATAATGTGATTCAATAGTAAATTATGTGAATCAATAGTTCTAGACATGTGAAAATACGAATTACAGTATAGTACCTCCATCTATACCTCCATTTTTAACTTAGTCATGCAAGTATTATCAATCTTGCACCAACTCCCCTAATAGTAACAAGAATGTGAAACAATAGTATACACATGTGAACAAATAGTTATAATCATGTGAAATAATAGCAATCAATTGCTCATTTATCCGGTTAAATATCCGATTGGTCAATATAACCTCCAGACATCAATTATTATCGAAATAATTGTCGATTTTCACTAACACAAATAATTCCAACACAATGAAACCATTTTTATCAAAAAATATAAATTTTAAAATTTTGAAGTTTGACTTTTCCTGAAAAAGTCAACTGTTGACTTTTTGACCAAATAGTGAATTCCGAAAAATTTTGTGTTTATAGACTACTTTTACTAATTTCATCGTTCCAGACTCAAATATCACGTCCGAGTCTCCAAATTCAACTCCGAACACAACTTCAATTTTAATAACATTTATCATTAATATTATAACTCACAATATTTATCAACCCAGGTCATTCCCGAGGAAAGAGGCGTTCGATAATAAGGATTTCTCCCTATTAGCGCATGATTAGGTGACCAAACCTCTCCTTGTGAGAACTTACAGACATTGTAAATATTGCGATTTAATAATATGAATAACTTTGTCGTTTCAATTATTGATTTAATAAAATAACATATTATCGCAGATGATCTTATGACAATAATCGAATCAATAATATGAGAGATATGATCGACAATTATTGTAGCAATAATTGAGTATAAGCGAGTGACTTCTCACGTAAGCATCAATAATCAATCTGAGTGTGCTACTATGCGACCACGCGTATTCTTTCGTACTTTTTACTAGAGAGTAGTTCAGCAGTTAACAGTAAAACTTCCACCAGATTAATTTCATAAAAAAGTATTTTTGTCGTTTTCTCAATCCGATAATAATTCCGTTGTGGGGGTCCACCAATGATTGTGCCATTGTACGAATATTCCCTGTTAAAATGAATATTCCTCGACCAATCGAATATTATATAACAACTTGCGTACTTTGCAAAATTTGTAAATATTACCCACAACTATAACATTATATCAAATCCACGCCATATTATTCAAAAATATATTTCGAGAAAATTTAATCTTTATTCAAAAAGTTGGGGTCTTACACCTAATATTGCATGAATTGCATAAAGCCTCTGAACATTCCATCGTTCATCATTTGGGCAGTGTTGTTGTTTGCCTGAGGAATGTCGCCTTCTTGATGCACATTATCATGATTATTGATCTGTGGAGACTCAATGGTCTCCTGTGCTCCATTGATGTTCTCAACATTCTCGGATGCCATTTTCAGATACTGCCACAAAACAAAAGTTAATTAACATATAACATATTATTCCTATACTTTGACCGACCAATTAAATACCAAATAATCTTAGGTAGGTCATACTAGCGAAGGAATTCCCCGTCTCTCCCTCCTAGTTCTAGTCTCACATCTTGGCAGGATCATATCCCTAAGCTTTGATATAATTTGTGGCGCCCCAAAATAGGTATACATCACCTATTACGAGTTGCCAAATACATGATACGAATATAAATACAATCTTAATTATACAACAAGAGAGATGTGAGTTTAAATACAAAATCATCTTTCAGATAATATCCACTCTCGAATAAGTCCTCATTTCATTTATTGTCACTTTATTTAACGAGAATAGTGATGACTACTAGCTAATAATATCATCAGGACCATCACTCCGTTCCCCAACTCGTCCCGATTACGTTCTCATTTCACAGAAGAGAACGGTGAAAAAAAAAGGTGAGCTCAACTAGCCCAAGAAGAAATATTATGACTAAGATAATGCGAGAATAAATTATCATTAGTCTTCAACGATGATGTTAAACCGATAAAATATAACAACATCAAGTTTAAGCTGCGGTGAACAAGCAATCCATTAAAAGAGTCAGTAGAGAATAAAATCTACTATCGTTTATGATTTAAAAGGTTTTTCGTCACTTTTATCATTTTTGAGAATCGACAATAAATAATTCACATCAAGAATCACCCCTGCACTACTGGCTAAAGATATTCTTTAGTATCACGACCATAAATTATCCATGCACTACGGCCGAGGACATTCGTGTATTCATCAATGGTCATGATCATGCCAACAATCGTCCATAAATGCACTCACAGCCAATGAGGACTTTTAAAACATCATTTTTAACATTACGGTCATGATTATACCGAATAATCCCTGGTCATAATCACACCAAGTCCATCTATGCATTACAGGCCACAAATGATTTTCAAAAAATATAAACATGAGGATGATGACAATGATATAAGAATTCAATAAAACAAGTTCAAAAATTAATTTATTCAGGAACTAATAACGTCTAAATTGTCAACATGATACTGCTTTGTGCAGTAAAATTCAAGAAAGCTCAAAAGAATATTTCCATGAAAAGATACTTGATGAAGCGCAAATATCAAGAATATTCCACTAATTTCATGGAGTATAGAAATCAAAACATTAACCAACTGAGTATAATAAGGAATGGAATAACAAAAGAAATTACCATGCATGCGGTACTTCACATAGACAGGTTATTCCAACAGAATAATAATAACGGAACTAGCTCAAAGAAATTCGCTTGCCAAACGAGGATGTTTCAACAGAATAATAAAGAATGGAATAACAATGAAATCACAATGCATGTGGTACTGCCCATTATGAGCGAGTTATTCCACGAGAATACTAATAAGAGGCGAAATCGGTCCGGTAAAAGCGCATGCAGATGGGATATTCCAACAGAATAATAATAAAAAGAGCGGAACTAGGTCCCACGTAAAACGCATATGATGAGGATATTCCAATGAATAATAAAGGCGGAATACTAGAATAATGTCACCAAGTATAGGGGTGGCCAGCGTATCTGAGTTATTCCAACGAGAATAATAAAGAATGGAATAACATAAGTTCTCTTCATGAATATAAAAGAATAACACCCCCTTACGAGTACAACAAATAATATTCCCTACCTTAAGAAGAAAATCTTTGGATATATAAGTAGTGAAGTATCGAATACTTTCTTCTTTCTCTCTATAGTTTATCTCTAGAGTTTCAAAGTGAATTCATAAGAAATAATGAAGGAATGAGCTTTATTTATAGAAAAATGGATTGCATAATAACTAACTCATTAAGCGGTCAGTTGATTTACTTTAATCTGACGGTCCATATTTAAAGCAAAAACTTTTAAATAAAATATAATATATTCTATTTATAATTATATAATAAAACAAAACTTTTAAACAAAAAAAATATTATATATATATATATCACACACGCTAGCTCACGGAATACACACCCGTGATTCCTTTTTCGTTCCTTGACAAATGCTACCTATTATATATACATATATAATAATACTAACAAAACTCCATCCCGACCATTTCATCCATTCCCCCCCCCCCCCACCCCCACCCAAGACTTTTCATCACATATATATATATATATATATATATATATCCAATCCTACCATTTCAATTCCCTTCTTTCTTTGTCTTACCACCCGTGGTATTCCCCCACCCCCCACCAAAACATGTCCTTTTCAACATATATATATATATATATATATATATATCATATACATATCTCACATTATTTTGAAAAAAAATGGGTAAGCGGGGGTCCGAATAATACGCCAATATTTATAATACTATAGCAATAATTGAACAAAACTGAGTGACTTCTCACGTAAGCATCAATAATCAATATCGTGTGCTACTTATGCAACCACAGCGTATTCATGTACTTTTACTCTGAGAGTAGTTCAAGCAGTTTTAATCGTAAAACTTCCGTCGTTATTTTCATAAAAGTATTTTTGTCGTTTTCTCAATCCAAACAATAATTCCGTTAATGGGGTCCACCAATGATTGTCTTGGTTATGCGAATATTCCACGTTAAAATGAATATTCCCGGACCAATCGAATATTATATAACAACTTGCGTACTTTGCAAAATTAATAAATATTACCCACAACTATAACATTATATCAATTTCACTCCATAATATTCAAAAATAATATTTATAGAAAATTCATCTTTACTCAAAAAGTTGGGGTCTTACAATGCCATAAAACAATTCATCTTTGCACCCTTGGCCGAAGAGAATCCATAGCAATAAACATACCAAAAACTGTCCATCAATGCACTACGGTCCAATGAGGACATTTTTTCCCACATCATTTGTAACATTACGGTTATGATTACACCGAATAATCCCTGGTCATAATCATACCAAGTCCATCTATGCACTACAGGACACAGAAGACTTTCAACATAATATAAACATGAGGATGATGACAATGACATAATAATTCAATAAAACAAGTTCAAGAATTAATTTATCCAGGAACCAATAACATCCAAATTATCAACATGATACTGCTCTGTGGAGTAAAAATTCAAGATTGCTCAGAAGAATATTTCCATGAAAAGATGATGGATGAAGCGCAAATATCAAGGATATTCCACTAATTTTATGGAGTATAGAAGCCAAAACTTTAACCAAAAGAGTATCATAGAATATATGAAACTGCAAATGGATTTTCACCCGCCATACGGTAATCCACGTATACAGATCATTTCCACAATTTAATAAGGAATGAATACAAAGGATCGTTTACCATGCACGTGGTAATCCACATGTACGAGTTATTCCAGCGAGAATAATAAAGAATGGAATAACGAGGAAGGATTCACCATGCATGCGATAGATCGCATGATGAGTTATTCAACGAGAATAATAAATAATGGAACGAATTGTCAAGCATAAATGCTTAGAGCGAGGATATTTTGACGAGAATAATAAATAATGGAACTGAGTGCAGGCGTAAGCGCACGCAGACGATGATGTTCCGCCGAATAATAAATAATGGAACCGGTCCCAGCGCGTAAGCCTTGAGACACATGATATTTCGATAGAATAATAAAGAACGGAATATTAGAAGAATTTCACCATGTAATGCGATACTACGATAAGCAAAAAGTTATTCAACGAGAATAATAAGAATGGAATAATGGAAGAATTTCACCATGGATGCGGTGCCGCATATCTGAGTTATTCAACATAATAATAAAGAATGGAATAATGGAAGAATTTCACCATGTATGCGGTACTTGGCAGATATACTGAGTTATTCAACATAATAATAAAGAATGGAATAATGTAAGTTCTCTTCATGAATCTGAAAGAAATAATACTCCTTACAGTACAACAAATAATATCCCTTACCTTAAGAAGAAAAATCTTGGATATAGGAGTAATGAAGTAGCGAGAATACTTTTCTTCTTTCTCTCTATAGTTTTTCTCTCTAGAGTTTCAATTGAATTAAGTAAGAAATAATGAAGGAATGAGCTTATTTATAGAAGAATGGATTGCATAGTAACTAATTCATGAGCAGCCCATATTGATTTACTTTAAGCTAGACGGTCGATTTAAAACAAAATCTTTTAAATAAAATATAATATATTCTATTTATAATCTAATAAAACGAATAACTTTATAAAAGTATTCTATTTTATATAAAAAGATTTTACTATGCAAAATACTATGCGGTACTATGCAACACTATGCATAATAAAATATAATATATTCTAATTATTGTCTAATAAAACAAATAACTTTATAAAAGTATTACATTTTATATAAAAAAAATATTCTTATCTGCAAAACACTATGCATAATAGAATATTATATATTCTATTTATATTCTAATAAAATGAATAACTTTATAAAAGTATTACATTTTATATAAAAAAGATTTTACGTTTTATTACATTAATAATACTAATAAAACAAAAGCGAGTGACTTATCACATAAGCATCAATAATCAATACTGGTAATGCTACTTTATGCAACCTCGCGTATTATTGTACTTTTACTCTTGAGTAGTTCAACAAGATAATAATGGTAAAACTTCGTAGTTATTTTCATAAAATATTTTTGTAGTTTTCTCAATTCGACAATAATTCCGTTCTTGAGGTCCACCTGATGATTGTCTTGGTTATGCGAATATTCCCCGATAAAGCGAATATTCCCAAACCAATCGAATATTATATAACAACTTGCATACTTTGCAAAATTTATAAATACTATCCACAACTATAACATTATATCAAATCCACATCATAAGACAGGGTTATGCACATCCACTTGCTGCGAGCACTACCTATACGATCTTGGAGTTTATTTGAAATATAATTTTTAACTGGAGACAGTGGAGATAGTTATATGTCAAGAGAAGACTCACCATTAGAAAGAACATGATAGTAATCTTCTCGTTTTTTCTTTTTGGGGTCTATTAGATTGACCAAGGATAATTACGTGGACATATGATATCTATCATAACCTGACGCGTGGCCTCCATGTATACGAAGATTTCCTTAAGCACTTCCCAAATATTTTAATTTCTAAAAGAGTTTTTGACTGTACCTTTATGTAATATATCAATGTGGGGTGATGTCCATAGTTGGGACATGATTCACAGTTGGTATTAAAACTCACAGTATATGGTTGTATTTTTCACGACAATTATAGTAATAAAGTTGTAGTTGTTTTATGTATCATGTATTTGGCGACTCAGAATAGGTTGGATGGATTGGACCTATTTTGGGGGCGTCACACATACTCAATTCAATCATCTTCAATTCCATGTCATAGCATACTTCGTATGGGAATACCTTCTTTTGAAATAGTTTCCAACTTTCTTCGTCCGTTAGAAAATGCAAAAAAATGGGGACTCGTATCAGGTTGTGCATGTAAAGCCAAGTCTCTGAGCCGAGTGGTAAGCATAATCCTACTTCCATTGTTGTCACTTGGAAAAGATTTTCTAATATTGTGACGCCCCTAAAATAGGTATACACCACCTATTCTGAGTTGCCAAATACATGGTACAGAATACAAATACAACCTTAAATATACAACATGAGCTGTGAGTTTTAATACAAATATTGTCTTCTAGACAGTATTCAAACTCAAAATAAGTCCTCAATACATTTATTATCACACTATTTCATAGAATAGTGAGGACTACTAATGCTATCATCTGGACCGTTACTCCGTTCCCCGGCTAGTCCCTGCTACGTTCTCATTTCCTGAAGAGAACAATGAAAGCAAAAGGGTGAGCTCAACTAGCCCAGTAAGAAATATTATGACTAAGATAATGCAGAATAAATTATCATTAACCTTCAACAGTGTTAAACTGATACAATATAAAAAATATCAAGTTTAACTGCAGTGGAACAAGCAATCCATTAGAAGAGTCAAGTAGAGAATAAAATCTACTTTCTTCTATGATTTAAAAGGTTTTTCATCACTTTTATCGTTGACACTCAGCTTAATAAATAATCCACATCATTAAATCATCCCTGCACTACAGGCCAAGGATATTTTTTAGTGTCACGACCACGAATTATCCATGCACTACGGGCCAAAGATAATCGTGTTTTCATCAACGGTTCTGATCATGCCATAAAATAATTCATCTTTGCACCCCTTGGCCGAAGAGAATCCATAGCCATAATCATACCAAAAAGCGCCCATCAATGCACTACGGCCGATGAGGACTTTTTTCCACATCATTTGTAACATTACGATTACATGATTATCTTAGAATAATCCCTAAGTCATAATCATACCAAGTCCATCTATGCACTACATGCCATAGATGACTTTTAACATAATATAAGCATGAAGATGATGACAATTCGATAAAACAAGTTCAAGAATAAATTTTAAAGATTTATAAGTTAATTTATCACGAACTCAATAACGTCCATATTGTCGATATGATCATGCTTTGTGGAGTAAAATTCAAGAATGCTCGGAAGAATATTTCCATGAAAATATCTTGGATGAAGCGCAAATATCAGGGATATTCTACTAATTTCATGGAGTATAGAAGCGAAAACTTTAACCAATTGAGTATTATAGAATATATGAAGCTGCAAATGATTTTTCGCCGCCACAGTAATCCACGTAGATGCAGATCATTTCCACAAGTTACTAAGGAATGAATACAAAGGATCATTCACCGTAAATGCGGTAATCCACATAGACAGGTTATTCCAACAGAGTAATAAAGAATGGAACTAGGTCATGCGTAATCCGCACAGACAGGATATTCCAACAGAATAATAAAGAATGGAACCAGGTCATGCGTAATCCGCACAGACAGGATGTTCCAACGGAATAATAAAGAATGGAATAACAACGAATTCACGGATACGCGATAGACCACACGGATCGGTTATTACAATGAGAATAATAAAGAATGGAATAATGAAGAATTTCACCATGTATATACGGTGATCTGCGTATCTGAGTTATTCCAATGAATAATAAGGAATGGAATAACAATAGTTCTCTTCATGGATATGAAAGAAATAATACCCCTTACGAGTATTGAAAGAAAATAATTCTCTTCATGAATACGAAAGAATAATACCCCTTACCTTAAACAGAAGAGTATTTCGACGGGTAGGACGGGGATATACTTGAAGAAAACTTGCACTATTTTCTACGCTCAAAGCTTTCTTAAACTCTAAAGAAATACGCTCAAGATTATAGAAGAAGAATTCTCCGAATTTACGGTGTGATTTTCAATTCTAACTAAGCATCCTATTTATAGGAGAATGGAAAGGATCTTATCTTTGCACTATGCGATAAAATATAATATATTCTATTTATAATCAAATAAAACAAAACTTTATAAAAAGTATTATATTTTTTTATAAAAAGTTTTTACTATTCAACCTTACTACGAGCCTTTATGCAAACACTATTGTCATAATAAAATATAATATATTCTATTTATAATCAAATAAAACAAAACTTTATAAAAAATATTACATTTTATATAAAAAAATTTACTATCTGCAAACACTATGCTGGTATTTATATGTAAAACACTATCGTAATAAAATATAATATATTCTATTTATAATCAAATAAAATAAAATTTTATAAAAAGTATTATGTTTTATATAAAAAGTTTTACGTTTTATTACATTTATAATAATAATAATAAAACAACATTTATCACCATTATTATAATTCACAATATTAATCGACTGTGTCGTTAAGGAAAGAGGGCTTTCAAATAAAGGATTTCTCTTGTTGGCGTAATGATTAGGTGACCAAACCTCTCTCATTGTGTAACTTACAGACATCGTTAATATTGCAAATAATAAATTTAATAACTCGTAAATCTCAATTATTGATTTAATAATATAAAATATAAACAATAATTGAATCAAATAACGTGAGATCTTATGCAAAGCAATAATTTGTAGTAATAATTGAACAAACCGAGTGACTTCTCACGTAAGATCGATAATCAATATCGTGTGCTACTATGCAACTAACGCGTGTATTCTCAGTCTTTTAACACTTTGGGTGTTTCAACAGATTAACGGTAAAACTTCCATTGTTATTTTTATAAAATATTTTTGTCATTTTCTCAGATCAGATAATAATTGGATTTGTGGGATCACTTGATGATTGTGTATTATCATACAAATATTCCCAGTCAATCGAATATTATATAACAACTTAACTTACTTACTTTGCAAAATTTATAAATATTACCCACAACTATAACATTATATCAAAACCACAACATAATATTCAAAAAAAATATTTCGAAAAATTTAAATTTTTATTCATAAAATTTAGGGTCTCTCAAATATCCTCCAAGCCTCAATGTTTCATATATCATCTACAACAATCAGGTACCTTTTACCCTTCAAGTTTCGGTACAACATTTTGCCTAAATTGTTAGCACTCCTTTTACAAACTTCATCACTAAGCTCCATAAAAGAGCTTAAAATGCCAAGTAACAGATCCCTCTTTTGATATACCTGAGAAACACAGACCCACGCTCGAACATAGAAGTCATAAAGAATTAAAGGATCATTGTATAGCTTTTTCGTCAAAGTTGTCTTACCAAGTCCACCCATCCCTACAATTGATATAACTTCAAGCCGCTTCAGTGTGAATTTCGTAAGTCACTCAAGTAGATTCCTTGTTTCACCATCAAAGCCCACACAAATTTCTCCCTCAATTTTATCATCAGTCGGCCTACTGTTTATGTCACCTACATCGTCAATAAAAAGCATCTCCATTATACGAATTCCCTCAATCCTTCAGAAGATTCAGAAAATTAACAATAAAAACATTAAAAGATTGCCATCGGTACAATTAACAATTAAAACATCTGACACGGTTTCCATTGCGAACATAAACAGAAAGAGGGACCCCAGTTTACCACATCTTGGTACAATCCAGCAGATCACAAATAGATCATCAGTAGAAGAAATGAGATGAATCACCAACCAATCATCAGTAGGTCAAAAAATTAACAATTAAAAGACAATTTTCACACAAATTTGCCCTACAAATCGATGAACATAGTTATTATGGAAAGAGATTGTTACCTTCAATTTTGCAAGAAGGTTGGAATTGAACTTCTCTCCTACTCTTCTTTCTTTAAGTGAGTCAACTAGAGTTCTCTATAACAGGATCTTTGTGAGACTGAAATACAAAAGTGACCTAGTATGGATATAGGGAAAAGTCTCTCCAAAAGAAGAAGAATCCTCCCGCGACTAAAGATCTAAGTGCATGTTTGGTTGGTGAAAGTGGTACGGTGGGTGGTGAGTGTTGTGATACAATAACATAATTGTACATTCACTCTTTATACATGAATGAATTTCATTCCACCGTCACCCCATCAAATAGAAATTAAGGGAATTGAATGAATAATTAACACATTTTTTTATTCCATTTCATTTCGTGCCTAATTTCATACATATAAACTCAACACATTAGGGTTATGTTTGTTTATAAGGATTATAATACTTGAGATTGAACTATTAATCTCAAGTTTGTTGTTTATTTTTGTAAGACCCCGAATTTTATGAAATAAAAGTATTCAATTTTTTTATTTAGTAAATAGTTAAATTGATAAAAGTTTAAAGTTATGGGTGAAATTATTGTTTCAAAATAAGCAAGTGGTTATAAAATATTCATTGTTATCGGGGAATATTCGTTTGGTCGTGGAATATTCTTGTTGTCGGGGAATATTCGTATGATTGTTGTATAACCACACTTGGGTTTCATAATGTAATAATTATCGGATGAAGAAAATGACAAATTTGAGTTTTTATAAATAACGGTGTAATCGTTATCGTTAACATTGTTGGAATACCCGGTGGGTAAAGTAAAGTAATACTCGTTGTTGCACAGTAGCATACAGTATTGCACAATATTTTTTAATTATTGATTCTTACGTAAGAAGGCACTACTCAATAATTGTTACAGTAATTACTATTTAATATTTTATTTTATTGATTCAATAATTGCTACGTTGATATTTTATATTATTGTTGTTTAATAATTGTCACTGCACAGTATCTCCATTATCAGATCAATAATTCATATTATTTGAATAATATTGTTAGATAGCATTATTGGCAATGTCTAAGGAAGTTCTCGCATCAGGAAAGGGGTTTGGTCACCTAATTGCATGGCTAATAAGGAGAAATCCTTATCGGAAAGCCCCTCTTACACAGGAACGAATTCAGTTGTTATAATTGTGATTCTGTAATATTATTTGTGAATAAATAATTATTAATTTATATGATAAGAAAATATATATTTTTTTTATATGGATATAAATGAAGGAATTAACGCTGAGGTATTTTATTAGTATTTTGTCGAAAAGACGAACAAAATATGGGATTTTCAGAAAACTTAGTTTATTACTTGATTTTGTAAAATCCATAACTCTTTGTGTATAATGAGTTAGGAGATGACTCATATATCAAAAGAAAGCCCTGGAAGTAAGCTAAGCGTAGAAATTTGAATCACCCAAAAATTCTTTGAGAATTTTTCGTGGTGACTATTTGAGTGAAACTGGTACGAGGGACTTATAGTCCGAAAATCAAATCAGTGTTCTTAAAGCTCTATTGCGTGAGTTATAATTTTAATCCGACCGTTGGATCGTTGTGATTTTTGGATATGTTATACATATATAAGTTGAGTATATGTCCATAAATTTTGAACCGTTAAAAATGAACGTATGATTTGTTATGAATTTTAAGAGGTGTTGAAAATTGTCCGTTTGTGGAATTCAGATATTTTTTGCTTGGAATTTGGAAAAACTTAAAGCTACAAAGTTGTAGAGAATTCGATTTCGTATGAAATGTACATAAAATTCGTATTTTCTGATAAAAGGGCTATTTATTATAAATTATTTACGTTTCAGAAATTAAAATATTTTTATTAAAAATATGGGTCGGCCCCACTTTTGGTTGTTGGAAAAAATGGCTGATTCCTGGTGGGCCCCACTTGTGGTGGCTGAGTTTTGTTCCAAGCATGCATGCGTAGAAAAATTATAATATTATTTTATTATTTTAGTCTGCTTTGGCGTTCTAGCATTTTCCTATAAATAGGCGCTTAAGTTAGAATTGAAAATCACACCAGAAATATAAGTTTTCTCTCTCTATATTATCGAGCATATTTTTGTGAGTATTTAGATACTTTGAGAGTTGCTATTCAGTGCAAGTTTTCTTCGGCTTTACATCCGATATTCCAGTCAGAGATACTACTCTTTTGAGGTAAGGGATTGTAAGGGTTATTATGTTTTTCAGTTTTTGTAATTTTTCTGACCCTTAAAAATTCTAGAAAATTTTGATATGATATTTTGATGAGTTTTCTAGATTGTGTCCAAAAATGGTGATTTGTGGATGTATAGATTAGGATTATGAATTTTATGAGAAAAGACTATTTTAAAAGTAAACTCTTATAACTCATTGTGGTTAACTCCAAAATTGGTAAAAATTTTATTGGGAGTACATGTATATAACAAAAGTATACTCTGTAAATTTCGGAATATTTGGGCAAAAGTACAGTTGATGATAAATGTCTAAATATTCGGCAATTTTGGCCATATGAAAAATAGTAAATGAATTTAAAAATTCCGAGAAAAATATATGTTCAATATGGGACTATATTCTGCTAAATTCTTAAAAGAAAATTTTTAGATTGATTTAGTATTTTTCATGAAAATGGACTAGTTATGAGTAAATGAATTAAATATGTTATGTGAAGTAAGAAAATTGGAAAATAAGATTTTATGGCTTAAGAATCCTATATAAGGTATATGCAGATTTTTGATGAGGGTTTTGGTTATTGGTGATGAAATCTTATGAGTTTGGCATTTTAGGATGATTAAATGCATTAATTAGTAAAGTGTAAACAATTAAAATAAATTGTTTATAAGTTTAAGAAATGATTAAAATATTGTGATAATATTAATAATATTAGTAAATGAATTTAATATTTTTATATAATGAATAATATTAAATGGAGTTTATAATATAATGAATAATGTTATTATCTTCATTAAATATTCGTTGAAATATTATTTTCTGTTCAAATCATTTTTGATATAATATTATTATTGAATTTTACTCCACAAAGCAATATCATGTTGACAATTTGGATATTCTTGAACTCTGGATAAAATGTTTTATAAATGTTTAATATTTATCCTTTATCTTATGTGATTGATTCTTTATATCATTGTCATCATTCTCATGCTTATATTGTGTTGAAAGTCATCTATGGCCAGTAGTGCATAGATGGACTTGGTATGATTATGACCAGGGATTATTCGGTATAATTATGACCGTAATATTAAAATGATGTGATAAAAGTCATCTTTGGCCCGTAGTGCATAGATGGACTTGGTATGATTATGACCATGGATTATTATGTATAATCATGACCGTAATTGAAAACACGGATATCCTTGGCCCGTAGTGCATGGATAATTCGTGGTCGTGATACTATTAAGCTGAGTCTTAGCATTATTGGTTTTACAGTTGTATATCTTTGGCCTGTAGTGCAAAAGATTTATTGATTATTAGTTTCTGAGTTGTATATCTTTGGCCTGTAGTGCAAAGATGGACTGTTGGTTATTGGTTTTAGAGTTGTATATCTTTAGCCTGTAGTGCAAAGATGGACTGTTGGTTATTGGTTTTTCAGTTGTATATCTTTGGCCTGTAGAGCAAAGTTGGACTGTTGATTTACTTGATTATAAATATGAACTATGATTTAATTATAATCTGTGGTGGTTCAGGTAAAGACAAGTGATGAGAGTTCTCTTTGTCTGGTGTATAACAGAGAACTGTTGATGAGTATTACATGAATGAAATATTAACGATGGACTTTTAATCTAGAGGAGATAGTAGACATTATGTTCTACTTGACTCTTCTAATGGATTGCTCGTTCCGCTGCAACTATGGTTGAAAAGTTTTATCATCTACCATATGTTCTAAATCTCTGATTCATTACTGATGAAGGTTATGGATAATTTAATTATCTTTAGTCATGATATTCTTTACTGAGCTAGTTGTGTTCACCCTTTTGCTTCACAATTCCTTTCAGGTAATAAGAGTGTAAATTTGGGTCGTGGGGAAAATAGGGGGAATAGAGCGGTGGTCTCTAGTTTGTGAAGGTTCTCCTAAGCGATATAGAAAAGTATGTTATATTTTTTGTACATCATTTAGTAGTTGTATTTGGTGAATCGAATAGGGTGAAAGGCGAACCTGACTTTGGAAGGTGTTTTGCCACTATTATACAAGATGTCTAATGACATACTGACCTCGTGTCATCATAAGATAGGGTTGTGCACATCCACTTCTTTGAGTATATCTACGAGCACTACTATATAATCTTGGAGTTTGGTTGAAATATAATTTTCAATTGGAGGCGGTGGAGATAGTTATATGTCGAGAAGACTCACTATTGGAAAGAACAAGATATTAATCTTCTCGATTTTTCATTGGGGAATTATTAGATTGACCGAGGATAATTCTATGGACATATGATATCTATCGTAACTAGGCGCGTGGCCTCCCGTATACGAAGGTTTTCTTGAGCACTTCCCAAAGATTCTAATTTTTAAAAGCAGTTTTGATTTGTACCTTTATGTAAGGTGCCATTGTGACGTGCTATCCAAGGTTGGGATGAGAGTCACAATTGGTATATATATTTGTATCAAAACTCACAATGTAACGACCCCAAAATAGGTACATTCCATCCAACCCATTCTAAGTCGCCAAATATATGGTACGAAAAATAACTACAACTTTATTACAACAATTGTCGTGCAAAATATAACAACACATATGCTGTGAGTTTGGATACAAATATATACCAATCAGCACGTCACAATGACACCTTACATAAAGGTATAGTCAAAAGCTGTTTTAGAAATTAGAATCTTTGGGAAGTGCTCAAGAGAAACCTTCGTACATGGGAGGCCATGCTTTTAGGTTATGGTAGATATCATATGGCCACGAATTATCCTTGGTTGACCCAATAGACCCCAAAGAAAAACGAGAAGATTACTATCATATTCTTCCCCAATGGCGAGTCTTCTCTTGACATATCATTATCTCATTTGTCTCTAATTTGGTATTATACTCCAAACAAACACCAAGATTATATAGGTAGTGCTTGTAAATATACTCGGCAAAAGTGGATGAGCACAACCATGTCTTATGATAACACGAGTTTGTATGTCATTAGACATCTTGTATGATAGTGACAAAACACCCTTCCAAAATTGGGTTCGCCTCACCCTATTTAATTCACCAAAAATAACTATTAAATGATGTATAAAATACTAAACACACTAAAGCCCTCAATAAAATTATTTTCATACTCTTTAGGGAGAACCTCAACAACTATAGACCACCGATTCTATTCCTTGTTATCCCCGGCCAACCCAAATGACTACACTTTTATTACCTGAAAGGAATTGTGAAACAAAAGGGTGAGCACAACTAGCTCAATAAAGAATATTATGACTAAAGATAAATAAATTATCAATAGTCTTCATCAGTAATGAATCAGAGATTTAGAACATATGGTAGATGATAAAACTTTTCAACCATTGTTGCAGCGGAACGAGCAATCCATTAGAAGAGTCAAATAGACAATAAAGTCTATTATCTTCTCCATGTTAAAAGTTCACCAACAATGTTTTATCCCTGTAACATCAATCAACAGTTCCTTTCCACAATTATATGAATAACTCATAATCATAATTGTAATTCTAAATTCTCTTCTCATCCGGGGGCGAAGATAATTTTCATCACTTTGTCTTTACGAAACATCAAATATCATGGTTATACCAAATCACAATTCTGCTCATAATCATAATTAATAAATTCATCTTTGCACCATGGCCAAAGATATTCATCAATGAGTTCATCTTTACACTACAAAGCTAAAGATATTCAACAAACAAAGTCATCTTTGCATTACAAGCCAAAGATATTCATCGATAATTCATCTTTGCATTACGAAATTTAAAGATATTCAACAACAGTCATCTTTGCATTACAAGCCAAAGATATTCATCAATAATTCATCTTTGCACTACAAGGCTAAAGATATTCAACAACGGGCCATCTTTGCACTACGGGCCAAAGATATTCATATCTCAAATAAATACATAATCATTTTGAAGTTATATAACAATAATTATAACCATGTTGATCAATTCACCTTTGCACTTAAGCTAAAATATTCAATTGTAAATTCAATGGTCATGATCATCATACAATCAACAATTCAACTTTTGCACCATCGCCAAAGAGAACCTATGGTCACGATCATACCAATAATTTACCCATCTTTACACTCAAGTCAAAGAGAAATATCATCATTAGGGTTATAAGAATGTTATATAAAAATAATATAATCAAAACATGGTTTTAATTTCAAGAGTAAGATTCATAAATCAACGATAATTTGGTGGAAGAAGAAACCAATTTGTTGTGAATAGTACCCGTATTAAATACATAGTCCCGTATCGATGCGTAGTAACCTCGACACGAAAAGATAAAGTTTCATAATAAAATTCATATCCATATTTATAACACCTTAATCCAAATGTTATAAATCACTTAGAAATCTCATAATCTAATATTATTCATATTATAATAATATTTTAATCATTTCTCAAACTTATAAACAATTTAATTAAATTGTTTACACTTTACTAATTAATGCATTTAATCATCATAAAATGCCAAACTCATAAAATTTCATCACCAATAACTAAAACCCTCATCAAAAATCTGATATACCTCGTATATATGATTCTCAAACCATAAAATCATATTTTCTAATTTTCTTACTTCACATAACATATTTAATTCATTTGCTCATAACTAGAACATTTTCATGAAAAATACCAAATCAGTTCTAAAAATATTTCTTTTCTGGGATTTAGCATAAAATAGTCCCATATTGAACATATATTTTTCTCGAAATTTTAAAAATTCATTTACTATTTTTTCATATGGCCAAAACCACCAAGAATATTTAAACATTTATCATAAATTGTACTTTTATCCAAAAATTTGAAATTCACAGAGTACATCGATATTATATAGATGTACTCTCAATAAAAATTTCATCAATTTTGGAGTTAACCGCAAGGAGTTATAAATAGTTACTTTTAAAATAGTCTTTTCTCATAAAATCCATAACTCCTAATCTATACATCCAAAAATACCTCAAAATAATCCTAGTGGTGTAAAATTCAAGAATGATCAAAACATGGATACAATTAAAGCTAGTATCCAAAATAGATATTTTAGATATAAAAGAAAATTTTTATTTTTTAGGTGAATAGTCAAGTATTCGTGAATAGTCTCAGATATCGTGAATAGTCTTGAGTATCGTGAATAGTAACTCAAACACTAAAAGATAGAAATTCCACAAAAAAACATCTTCACGCTTCAGAATAGTACTCGTGAATAGTAACTCATGAATAGTAACTCATGAATAGTAACTCGTGAATAGTAACCCATGAATAGTAACCCCGACATGAAAAAGTTCCAAATTTGATAAAAACTTCAGATCAACATTTCAGCATAATGATATTGAAGAAATAATATCATTACAAAAAAAAATAATATCCCTTACTATCTCTTACTATTCCTTACAATCCCTTACAATCCCTTAAAATCCCTTACCTCAAAAGAGCAGCACTTCTGACTGGATATCGGATATGACGCTGAAGGAAACTTGCACTGATGAATATCAACTCACCAAGTATCTAAATACTCACAAAATACACTCAATAATCTAGAGAGAAAAAGAGAGAAAACTTATGTTTCTGGTGTGATTTTCAATTCTAACTTAGCCCTCTATTTATAGGAAAATTTTAGCAGACTTGACCTGCAACCTGATGGCTTTACCTGCTACTATTCCCACCCACCACATTTGAAATAAAATTCAGCACATTTCTTCACCAACCACAAGTGGGGCCCACTCAATTCTAGAATTTTCCACCAAAATGCTAAATTCGGATACTTCAACAATTTTTGAACCATTCACCTCTTAAAATTCATAACAAATCATACGTTCATTTTTAACGGTTCAAAATTTGTGGACATATACTCAACATATATATGTATAACATATCCAAAAATTACAACGATCCAACGGTCGGATTAAAAATTATAACTCACGCAATATATCTCAAAAACACTGGTTTAATTTTTAATATCTTCATTAAAACAAAAATACCGATAAAATACCTAAACATTAATTCCTTCATTTATAACCACATAAATAAATCCATCATTTATATCCACATCAAATAAATATTTCCTTATCATATAAATCAATAATTAATTATTCACAAATAATATTACATAATCACAATTATGTTAATGACCCGGTCCCCGTGAAAGAGGGACTTTCCAATAAGGATTTCTTCTTATTGGCGCGCAATTAGGTGAACAAACCTCTCCTTGTGAACTTTCTAGACATTGCCAATAATGCTATCTAATAATATTATTGAATAATATGAATTATTGATCCGATAATGGGAAATATCATGCGATGACAATTATTGAACAACAATAATATCAACGCAAAGCAATTATTGAATCAATAAAATAAAATCTTGAGCGATAATTACCGTAACAATTATTGAGTAGTGCCTTCTTACGTAAGGATTCAATAATTCAAAATATTGTGCAATACCGTGGTGTCTTCATGTAACAACGCATATTATCGTATTTTAACCACCGGGTATTCCAACGGTGTTAATTGAGAATAACTACGTAGTTATTTATAAAACTCAAACTTGTCGTTTTTCTTCATTCGACAGTTATTTTGTTATGGGCCCCTAAATGATCGCCGTCGCATGCGAATATTCCCCGACAGAAAGAATATTCTACGACCAAACGAATATTCCCCGACAACAATGAATATTTTATAACCACTTGTGTATTTTGAAAAAAATTCATATATCACCCTTAACTTTAACTTTTATCAATTTAACCATTTACTGAATAGTAATTATAAGAAAAATTGAATACTTTTATTTCATAAAATTCGGGGTCTTACACACAACATATGTGTTGTTGTATTTTGCACGACAATTGTAGTAATAAAGTTGTAGTTATTTTCTGTACCATATATTTCGAGACTCAGAATAGGTTGGATGAATTTAACCTATTTTGGGGGCGTCACAATTTTTAAAAATAGACTTGGCATTATTAATCTCGAGAGAATAAAATAACTTAAAATGGAAGACTATTTAGGGCATGTTCGGGAATGACTTATTTTAAAATGACTTGCAAGTTAAAATATAAGTTGAGTTATAAGTCAATGTCGAACACCCCCTTAATACAATGTCCAATTAGGTATTATAATCCCTACCATTTGGGACTAAAAATTTATAAACAAAATTAATCTTTAAATTTGTGTAAAAAGGTCGGTGTATCTTATCTTATCTATCTATACTTAAACTAAGGAAAATATGATGCATGTGTTATTAGTAGTAAGAGTATTATAGTCCAAAATGTAAGTTTTAATCCAATCATCTAAATAATCTTGGACAAAACAAATAAAACATGAGATTATTTGAAGTTATCTCCTGAATAATCCCATAAAAAACAAACATGTGAATAGAACTATTTAATTCTAGAATTAATAGTCTTGGGATTATAATCCATGGCAAAATAGTTTCAGGATTATAATCATTGCAAATAAAAATTTTAGACTCGCAAGTAACATGTTTCAAAACTCTGGCTTTTTTTAATAGGAAAAATAGTAATGAAAAAGAACTATAGCATCTCAATCTTTATCTCTAGGGGTGAAAACGAGTCAAATCTCAGCGAACACTCTAATGCTCAGATTCGGCTCGACTCGAAAAAATTGAGCTCGAATTCGATAAGGAATTTCTAATTTTGCGCCAGATTCGACTCAGATCATTACTCGAACCTACTCGGCTCGTAAGTACTCGACTCCTTTACAAAACGAATTACTCACGTTCCTTCAAATCGAGTTTAAACATAACACGTTGTTGTAACGTTGAGCAATTGAAAATTTCTGGATTCAAGAGTCAAGATTGTCATGTATTCATTCAAAAGTTGATCCCAATTGCATTTCGTGAGATGTTACCCAGAAAAGTTGTAGATGCATTGACCAAACTTTCAAATTTCTTTCGAGATCTTTGCTCAACTGTAATTAAGTACAGTGATGTCGAGAAGATGGAGAACAATATTGTGCTTACCATTTGCAAGCTCGAAATGATCTTCCCTCCAGGATTCTTTGACTCGATGGAACATCTGCCTATTCATCTACCTTATGAACTCAAACATGGAGGACCGGTGCAATATCGGTGGATGTATTCTTTTGAGAGGTAATAAAAACTACTAATTACTTTATGTTGCTCATATTAATAATACTCATATTTGTCGGAATATATCTTAGGTATATGCGTCGATTAAAATAAAAAGTCAAAAATAAAGCTCGTGTAGAAGGTTCTATTGCTGAACGTTATACGGAGGAAGAGCTTGTCAAATTCTGCTCATTGTATTTTGACGATGTTGTCTCAACGAAGCATAACCGTTTAGGAAGGAATGAGGTTGTTTGTGACGCCCCCAAAATAGGTATACATCACATATTCTGAGTCGCCAAATACATGCTACAAAAACAACTACAACTTCATTATTACAATTGTCGTGCAAAATACGATAACACATATACTGTGAGTTTAAATACAAATATTATCTTCTAGACAGTATTCAAACTCAAATAAGTCATCATTACAATTATTGAACACTATTTTACAAAATTGTGAGGACTGCTAAAACAACTGACTGGAAACATCACTCCACACCCTGATTAGTTCCCGCTATATTCTCGCCTCCTGAGAAGAAAAATGGAACAAAAAGGAAAATGGTGAGCTCAACTAGTCCAGTAAAGAATATTATGACCAAGAAAATGTAGAACAAATTATCGTTAGCCTTCAATAATTCAGATAAAATATAATGGACAATAAGTTTTAGATCAATATTCGCAGCGGAATAACAATTCATTAGAAGAGTTAAGTAGAGAATGAAATCTACTGCTCCCTCCATTCCTAAATAAGTGTCGTTTAAGGTTTTTGCACATAGATTAAGAAAATCATTTAATACTATCATTTAATAGTTAAAATATGTGTAAAATTCCATCACTACCCCTTTATGGGAAGTTGAAAACTATTGATACTAAGGGTGAGAATTTATTGGGACAATGAGAGAAGGTAAGGATGATATAGAAAAGTAAATAATTTATTCTCCTAGAAAGTTGTAAACGACAGATAATTTGGAATAAATTTTTCTTCCAAAACGTCACTTATTTAGGAATAGAGGGAGTATCATCTATGAATTTAAAAGTCCATCATCAATATTTTATCCCTGTAACAACAATTAATATACATCTTGAATCAAATATTCATCTTTGCACTACGGGCCAAAGATATTCATTTGTATCACCAGTTGGTCATGTTCATCTCAACACCTGTTCATCTTTGCACTAAGGGACAAAGATATTCATCAGGTAATTATTCATCTTTGTACTATATGCCAAAATATTCAGTAATACCATCATTTAGGACTAAGGATGATGAAAAATATCTTTAAAAAAATAAATCCAGTGAGATAAAAGATCAAAGATAAATAATTCGTACTTTAGCTTATCCAAGTTTAAAAATACCCCATAATAATCAATTGTGGAACAAATTTCAAGAATGAAGATCAAAACATGGATACAATCAAATATAGTAACCATAATAGACATCTTGGACAAAGAAAAGAAAAGTTATTTTTTTCTGTGAATAGTGTCGTATTCGTAAATAGTGTCGTATACGTAAATAGTAATCCCGACACAAAAAGGTAAAAATTTTACAAGAAAAATCATACTTCGTGAATAGTATCTTATTCGTGTCGTATACGTGAATATTGAATATTGAATACGTGAATAGTAATCTCGACGTGAAAAGGTTAAAATTTCACAATAATATTCATACCAATATTTCGGTATAATGATATTGAAAGAAAAACATCATTTACGAAGAAAATAACATCTCTTACCTCAAAAGAACAGTACTTCTGACTGGAATATCGGATATAGTGCTGAAAGAAACTTGTACTGAATAGCAACTCTCAAAGTATCTAAATACTCATAAAATACTCTCGATAATATAGAGAGAGAAAGCTTATGATTCTGGTGTGATTTTCAATTCTAACTAAGCACCCTATTTTATAGGAAAATGCTTAGAACGCCAAAGCAGACTAATCTGCTACCTGATGGTTTTACCTGTTACTATTCACGCCCACCACTTTTGAAATAAAATTTCAGCACATTTCTCACCAACTAAAAGTGGGGCCCACCCATATTTTTAATAAAAAATATTTATTTCTGAAACTTCAATAATTCATAATAAATAGCTCTTTTATCAGACAAATTCAAATCTCATATTTATTCCATAGGAAATTTAATTCTCTACAACTTTGTAGAAGAAAGGTTTTCCAAATTCCAATCAGAAAATGTCTGAAATCCACATATGGATAATTTTTAACACCTCTACTCCGAAAAAATACTGATAAAACATCTCAACATTAATTCCTTCATTTATATCCACATAAAAAATAAATATTTTCTTATCATATAAATTAATAATTAATTATTCACAAATAATATTACAGAATCACAATTATGACAACCAGGTCGTTCCCAGAAAAGAGGGGGCTTTCCGATAAGTATTTCTCCTTATTGGCGCGCAATTAGGTGACCAAATCCCTTTACTAGACAGAACTTCCTTAGACATTGCCAATAATGATATCTAATAATATTAATCAAATAATATAAATTATTGATCTGATAAGGGAAATCATCATGCGGTGACAATTATTGAAACAACAATAATATAAAATATCAACGTAGAAATTATTGAATCAATAAAATAAAATATTGAACAGTAATTACTGTAAAAATTATTGAGTAGTGCCTTCTTACGTAAGAATTAATAATTCAAAAATACTGCAATGCACACAGGTGCTAATCTTGTCTTGCAACCATGTGTATTCATCGTATTTTAACCACAAGGTATTCCAACAGTTGTTACTTCAGAATAACTACTGCCAAGTTATTTGTAAAAACTTAAACTTTTCATTTTCTTCATCCAGACCATTTTAAGTTATGGGGAACACAAATGGTTCTTGCCAGTCATCTGAATATTCCAAACGAAGAAGAATATTCTACGACCAAATGAATATTCCCCGACAACAATGAATATTTTATAACCACTTGCTTATTTTGCAAAATTTGTACATTTCACCCATAACCAAAGTATTATATCAAATTAACACCTTATTATTCAAAATAATAATTAGAGGAAATTCAATTTTATTTATAAAAAGTTGGGGTCTTACATTGTTGGTCTAATGTCTCATGCTGATGATGAATTAGTTGTATTCACATATCTGGCTAAGCCATTTGTCCATGAGACGCTGACTTACTTAAGCGACAAAGTGTTGAAGATTTTATCTACATATGTGCTTCTAAATATGCCTGAAGTATCATCATACATCACGTAAGTCTTTGATTATTTGCGGTATTTAGTGCAATTTATAAGTGTAGTCATCTATATATGTTACTATTTTTGCAGTTCATTCGAAGAGGAAGCGTATGCTTCTAACCCAGCTTTTACTACAGCAGAGTTGGAAACATTCACTAATGCTAATTCCGATAGTGGTTTAAGAAAAGGGTTGAAGCGGAGAATATTTCTGAGCGTTTTATAGATGTCATCCAAGGACCTTACAAAGTTGTTAGTTCTTTTCCCGGTTACATGGTGAATGGGTACAGATTTAGAGTCGATGACTTGAATGAACTCACATCAGTTAATTCTGGGGTTATGGTGTTAGGAAGCTGCTACCTAGATTCTGAGTCCAATTACTATGGCCGTTTACAGGATGTGATTGTGCTCAATTATCACGGGAGTAAAAAGGTAGTTACATTTAAGTGTAGCTGGTTTGATACTGAAAAGGGGGTTAAAGTTGATCGTAATAGAATCACAACCGTAAATATCAAGTCGATGTTAAAGTATGATGACGTGTTCGTGTTAGAAAGTCAATCGACTCAAGTGTATTACGCTCCTAATGACGTAAATACTCGAAGCTACTGGCACACATTAGTCACAACTAAAACACGTTCATTTAATGCTGATAACATGTTTGGTATGGATGAGGCGTTGTAAGAAGATGTTAGCAACCCTTTGGCCGTAGTGTTCCATGCTGAAGATGTGATGAGTACTGATGTCATTGACGTACCTGACGATGAGGATGTCGAGGCAAACGTACACATGAATGATTATGTCATCGTTGAGGATGATAACGATGATAAAACTGGTCTCGAAACTGGGGATGAGGAAGATACCGAATCCGAGAATGATATACACGTTGATTTTAATGGGTTTGACGAACGTACGTAACTGAAAATGAGCATTCATATTAGAACATACCACATATTATTAAACCTTACATATTCATAATCTATAAATTTTGTTATTACAGTAGGATATTAATTCATGGCTAGACATAGCGGTAGAGGTCCCCGATATGGTGGCCGATCCGGTACTGGAGACGGTAGCCACAATGGAGGCTCTTCTTCAGGCGCTAGTAAGTTATCTTAACTAGGATTTAAATATATCTCAAGCTACATTAGTTATAATGTTTATTAACTTAGTTAAATACAATTATTACAGATACACCGCCACTTACAGTACCAGTGGATGTTGATTCTAGACATTAAGTGTTAATATATTGTTAATATTTCTGTCAGTTATTGCAAAACACAATTCACATAACACATATTGTTATATTTTTTTCTATAGTATACTAGACCCGATGGCTAAGCACACCCTACACGCGATCTGCTTGACGCATCTCCCGAGAGGGTGCATGCGGTTCACCCAGTATAGGCAGTACGGTGCCACTTTCATGCAGACCATCTTGCGGGAGTTCCACATAAGTTAAACATATTATATTAATTACTACATAGGTGTATTAGGATGACAAAATCAATTGTTCCTAATGTTGGGAGAATGCATATTATGATTTGATGTTTTAATGCATGTGTTCATGATTATTTGTAAGGTCCTTAAATGAATATGTGTACAAGGACTTAGTGATAGATCAAAACTGTTAGGTTGATCTAAGCTTTCAACGTGTATCATTCTATTAAAGAATGTATAAATAGAAAGATCAAAACTGTTAGGTTGATCTTAAGATGTAATAGATTAGTCTTGAAGAAATCATAGTGCATCAATTTGATCAACATTGCAGAAGTCAAGGCAGAAAATGTAGAGCCTGAAGATCGTAGTGTGCCTGCCTTGAAGGAGACTCTTCGGATTTCGTAGAGTGGTCCCAACGATTGCTGAGCTAACTCCACGATCGTAGTGTGCTGAAGGAAACATGAAGTTTACAAGTCAACGATCGTAGTGAGCTCTCGGATTTCGTAGAGTGGTCCCAACGATTGTTGAGCTAACTCCAAGATCGTAGTGTGCGAAGGATAAATGGAAATCGTAGTGCTCTCAACTAATAGCATTGTAGTGTGGAAGGATGTAAAAGACACTACGATCTAAATCGTAGAACACCACGATCCAAATCGTAGAGCATCGTCTATCTCATGTCAAAAAACGTCGAGCCTCATAATCTGTGTTTTCAACAAGTGAGAAATGGATCCCAGATGCTGCAGTGCTCATCAGTCCCAGATTGTATGAAATATCCTTAGTATGCAACAAAGAAGCGTATTGAAGAAGCTAAGGATAGTACTATGGGTAAGAGGGACAAAACACCTTTTCAGGTGGTAGGAGAAAGCGACTGCGGTGTCGGTGGGCGTAATGCGTAATTCGAGAAGATGTGCGAAATGTCTCCATCACGAGACGAGAAAGTTCAAATGCATTTAATGCCACAACGGATGGATCCAACGGATAGTTTTCAACATCACATATATACAGATCAGATAGATGAGAGACATAAGCAAGCATTAATCAAACAACGTGAACATCTCTCTCAAGCTCAACTCTACGATCTGAGATATTGCAAAGTTTGCTCAGCTACTCAGTTCTTAACGAACCAGTGCTTACACAGCAACTGAGTAGCAACCATCAAGAACTCAACAACTATCAATCAACTGAAGAAGTATACCAAGTCTCGCTAGACTTGAAGAGTTAAGTAGTGAAGCGTAAGAAAGCCAAGTCTGCTTTGGACTTGAAGAGTTCAAGATCGAACTAGAAAAGTTCCTAGGCAACGGGGTCAGAAGGAATCTGTGTGATTAGGAAGATTGTAGAAGACATCCTTAGTGGATATCCTACTCGTTGAGTAGAAGAGTGGACTAGGAGCTTTGAGTGCTCAATCACTTAAAAACAAACGTGTCGTTTACATTCATGTTATAAGCGCTATAAGCGCTATATCTCTGCTATAATCGCCTTTACTATTTCATAACTCCATTGCTTGGTAAACAAGATTAAAACAAATACTAATTCCATGAAAGTTTTAATCATTATCTAAGAACAAGTTAAACGAAAAGATTTTCAAATATCTATTCAACCCCCTTCTAGATAACTTGTGCCTACTAGGAACTAACACCTAATTTTAAAACTTTTGTTATAGGTTTATTATAGATTTGACCCGAGCATCTCTGTGTCAGTTGGTGACGATGTGATTAAGCATCATGTCACTGCGAATTACTCCGGCAGTTGAGGACCTGCCCAGGACCACCATCAGAGATCATCAGCCCCGCATAGTCTCCGATTTAGCCTGGGAGGCTATGTGTGCGTACTGGGAGGCTGATGACTTCAAGAAAAAGTCTAAGAAGGCAAAGAAGAACTGTGGTCAGTTCCGGATAGTACACACCACTGATTCTCAGTCGTTCGAGGAGGCGAAGACAGTAAGTGCATTGTATTTAGTTATTTAGTTATCAAGTTCTCACACAAATACTTAATACCTATTTTATGAATGTTTTTATTAGGCCTTGAGGAGGACCTTGGGCCGAGATCCTACCATTTTAGACTTTTGAGATTGAGCCCACACGCCTAAAGCCGAGCGTGCTTTGTCTCAGACAGCTTTAGCTATACGGGTAAAACTCATCTTACTATTTAGCTTTTAGTAAAATTCAATCGTAAATAAAATGATATAATTAACATACGTATACAAAATAAATTACAGGACCGATTTCAGAGGCTTCGAGATGAGCGTATAGCTGAGTTGGAGGCTATTAGGAGGGGTTCTGAGCCGTTAGATTCCACCACCCCTCTTTCCGATATTGTATTAGATCGGGATGAGGAGCTGAGACTATGGGTCGCATCTCAGGATCCCCTACTAGCGATCTGGCGAGATGAAAGTGTTGGAGTGCATTGAGGATACCCACATATACACTTCCTGGAGGTAATATTTATTATGTTTCACACAAATTATCCAAATTTATCACATTATATAAATTGTAGTCATGTAATCGAATTTGTATCTTTTTATAGGCTTCAACCAGCGCCAACGTCCTGGAGCACATGTCGGACCATCTTATACGGGTGCTGGCTTAGATGACGATATCTTCCAACTGCTGATAGGGGCCGTGTCGGATAGGTCGGTAAAGATTCGGTCTTTCGGCGTCAGCAATTGCGTTCCAGTTCTCGTCTTCACCAGATTGCTCAGGAGATTATAGCAGGGGCCTCCGCAGAGAGTGTGGGCTTACCGCGGGACCAGTTCAACGCTTGGAGCGGTGAGATACTCTAAATGATGATTACCTTCTTGGAGGAGGCTTTTCATCCGCCCCCGCCTACTCAGGTATTCTTATTGTTTATGTTTTTTTCAATTAAGTCTAGCTTGTTAATTCTCACATACATATATATACGGACTAATGATTTATATTTTTAATTCTATCAACAGGGTGGCGATGGCGAAACAAAATGGCGATGGAGGAAGCGAGTGCACGACATTAATCGCTTTCCATACACCGTGAGCAAATACTGTTCACTTCCACCCGATGATGATACTTTTACTAGTTTTTAGTTCATTTATATTCATCATGTTATTGTAGAACATTTGTATATATTGTAGTGTCTAATTGCGTCTGTATAAGTATTGTAAATTATATTCCCTCCGTTCCAGGATAAAAGTCCTGGTGGACTTTTCACGCATATTATATTCCCTCTTTATCATTTATGGAACATTAGCTTATATTTGTAATTAGTTAGCTTATATTTATGGAACATTAGCTTATAATACATTTTGGTGGATATTTGAATGTGAATGTGAATGATAATGAGTTGAAGATTACGTCTTTTGGTGGATATTACGTTTTAGCGCTACGTTGCATATTTTAATGTGAGATACATGTTTATATTACTGTGTATTGGGTTATGACAGGTTACAGGTACATAAATGGGTTTAAATTTATTTACAACGGAATAACGTATCTCCGACGGAAGTTCCGTCAGATTTAACAATTACCCAATTCTTAACAAATACCGGAATATTTTAATTTTCAGTCGGAAATAAGTTAATTCCGAGGGAATACATCCGTCGGAATTAATATATCTTCGACGAAAATTCGTCGAAGTTATTTATTAGCCATTTTTAATGAATACCGGTTTATTTTAATTTTCGGTCAAAAATAGGTTACTTCCGAGGTAATAAGTCCGTCAAAAATAAGATATATTACACTCGACGGAATGTTTCGTCCTATTTATTCAGTCGTAGATAGGTTATGTTCGAGGAAATTTCGTCGGAGACAAATTCGCCGAAGATAAGTCAGATCCGACGGAACTTGTGACGGATCTTATCTTCGTCGCGTATATATATGACCGAAATTTTGACATAATATATCGTCGAAAATAACCTATTTCCGACTGAATAGGCTTATTTCCGAGGGAAAATTTCGTCGGAATTAGGCTTTTTCCTTGTAGTGTTTCGAATATGAACCATTTCACTTAATACAGAACCACTACATACTAAATTGACTATTAAACTAATGTTTATATATAAAAATCTTTTACTTTTGTTTATGTAAAGAAATTACAAAGAATGTAATACAAATTGACAATCAATTCACTTATTTATTCAAGTTCAAGCTTACACAATTTAATACTACACTCTATAAATTATAAAGATTGATACAAATATCACATATTTAGCTTGTTAGTATGGATCAGACCAGTATTCAAATATGATCCATCGAGCAGGTATCGAGTATAGTTCGAGAAAAAATGAAATACTCGAACCCTAATCTGAGCGAATAGTAGTATACTCGAATTCGACTCGTGTATCATTAAACAGAAAACGAGTATGGATCATATTCGACTCGAATCAACTTCAAATTCGAGCTTTGGAACATATTTTCGAACCGATCTCGAGTCGAGTATCGAGCTACTCTGCTCGGCTAACACCCCCAAGTATGAGCGCTTAGGATATAAGTGTAACACCCCGAATTTTATGAAATAAAAGTATTCAATTTTTCTTATAATAACTATTCAGTAAATGGTTAAATTGATAAAAGGTTAAAGTTATGGGTGAAATATGCAAATTTTACAAAATACTCAAGTGGCTATAAAATATTCATTATTGTCGGGGAATATTCATTTAGTCGTAGAATATTCTTTTTGTCGGGAATATCCGTACGACGGCGAAGTCATTTGTGGGCCCCATAACGGAATAACTGTTGGATGAAAAAAAATGACAAGTTTGAGTTTTTTACCGTTAACACTGTTGGAATACCTGGTGGTTAAAATACGTTTGAGTTCTGTCAAGAAGAGGTTTGGTCACCTAATTGCGCGCCAGTAAGGAGAAATCCTTATTGGAAAGCCCCCTCTTTCCTGGGAACAGCCTAGTTGTCATAAATATGATTATGTAATATTATTTGTGAATAATTAATCATTGATTCATATGATAATGAAATATTTATTTGATGTGGATATAAATGATGGATTTATTTATGTGGTTATAATTGAAGGAATTAATGTTGAGGTATTTTATCAGTATTTTGTCGGATTGGAGGTATTAAAAGATCAAATCGGTGTTTTACAAACTTTATTGTGTGAGTTATAATATTTAATCAAATAGTTGGATCGTTGTAATTTTTGGATATGTTATACATATATAAGTTGAGTATATGTCCACAAATTTTGAACCGATTAAAAATGAGCGTATAATTTGTTATGAATTTTAAGAGGTAATCGATTAGAAAATTAGGTTTTGGTGGAAAATTCTAGAATTGAGTGGGCCCCACTCTTGGTTATTATTGGGGAGATGGCTGATTTTGGTGGGTGAAATAGTAGCGAGGTAAACCCATCAGTAGCAGTCAATTTCGCTTTGCGTCTTTAACATTTTCCTATAAATAGAGGGATAAGTTAGAATTGAAAAACACACCAGAATTCATAAGTTTTCTCTCTTTTTTTCTCTAGATTATTGAGTATATTTTGTGAGTATTTAGATACTTGGTGAGTTGATATTCATCAGTGCAAGTTTTCTTCAGCGTCATATCCGATATCCAGTCAGAAGTGCTGCTCTTTTGAGGTAAGGGATAATAAGGGATTTTAAGGGTTGTTATGTTTTTTAGTTTCGTAATTTTTCTGACCTTCAAAAATTCTGGAAAAATTTGAAATGATATTTTGATGAGTTTTATTGATTGTGTCCAAAAATGGTGATTTTTGGATGTATAGATTAAGAGTTATGAATTTTATGAGAAAAGACTATTTTAAAAGTAACCGCTTATAATTCCTTGTGGTTAACTCTAAAATTGATGAACTTTTTATTGGGAGTACATCTATATAATATCAGTGTACTCTGTGAATTTCAGAGTTTTTGGATAAAAGTACAATTTATGATAAATGTCTAAATATTCGGCGGTTTTGGCCATATTAAAAATAGTAAATGAATTTTAAAATTTTGAGAAAAATATATGTTCACTATGGGACTATATTATGCTAAATCCCAGAAAAGAAATATTTTTGGAACAAATTTGGTATTTTTCATGAAAATGGACTAGTTATGAATAAATAAATTAAATATGTTATGTGAAGGAAGAAAATTGGAAAATAGGATTTTATGGCTTGATAATCCTATATGAGGTATATGCAAATTTTTGATGAGGGTTTTGGTTATTGGTGATGAAAACTTATGAGTTTGGCATTTTAGGATGATTAAATGCATTATTTAGTAAAGTGTAAACAATTAAAATAAATTGTTTATAAGTTTAAGAAATGTTATTCTTTCAATATCATTATCTTAGAAATATTGGTATGGAGTTTATTGTGGAATTTTTACCTTTTGAGTCGGGATTACTATTCACGAGTTCTTATTCATGAGTTACTTATTCACGAGTTACTATTCACGGGTACTATTCACGATAAAGTTGGTTTCTTTTTTCCGACCAAATTATCGTTGATTTATGAATATTGCTCTTGAGATTAAGTGCGGTTGTTGATCATATTATTTTTATTATCATATATAACATTTTTATAACCCTGATGTTGAAATTCTCTTCACTTGAGTATAAAGATGGGTAGATTATTGGTATGATCATGACTAGGGTTCTCTTTGCAAGAGAGTGAAAAGTTGAACTGTGACTGGTATGATCATGACCATTGAATTTATAATTGAATATCTTTAACTTAAGTGCAAAGGTGAAATAATCAACATGGTTATAATTATTGTTTATATAAATTTTGAAATGATTATATATTTCTTTGAGATATTAATATATTTGGCCTGTAGTGCAAATATAAACTGTTGATGAATATATTTGGCCTGTAGTGCAAATATGAACTGTTGAGGAATATATTTGGCCAGTAGTGCAAAGATGGTTTGTTGATGAATATCTTTGGCCCGTAGTGCAAAGATGGTCTGTTGACGAATATCTTTCGCCCGTAGTGTAAAGATGAATTTATCAGTATGATTATGAACAAGAAATATGATTTGGTATAACCATGATCTTTGATGTTTCAGGTGAAGATAGGTTATGAAAATTATCTTCGTCCTGGATGAGAAGAGGAATTTAGAACCACAATTATGATTATGAGTTATTCATATGATTATGGAAAGGAACTGTTGAGTGATGTTACAGGGATAAAACATTGTTGGTGGATTTTTAACATGGAGAAGATAATAGACTTTATGGTCTATTTGACTCTTCTAATGGATCGCTTCGTTCCACTCAACTATGGTTGAAAAATTTTATCATCTACCATATGTTCTAAATCTCGATTTATTCTCGATGAAGGCTATTGATAATTTAATTATCTTTAGTCATGATATTCTTTCTTAAGCTAGTTGTTTCACCTTTTTTTCTTCACAATTCCTTTCGTGTAATAAAAGTGTATTTGGGTCGAGTGGGGGATAACGGGGAATAGTAAGCGGTGGTCTATATTTTGTTGAGGGTGAGGCGAACCCAACGTTGGAAGGGTGTTTTGTCACTATCATACAAGATGTCTAATGACATACAACCTCGTATCATCATAAGATAGGGATGTGCTCATCCACTTGCTGAGTATATATACGAGCACTACCTATATAATCTTGGTGTTTGTTTGAAGTATAATTCTCAATTAGAGACAGTGGAGATAATGATATGTCAAGAGAAGACTTGCCATTGGGAAGAATATGATAGTAATCTTCTTATTTTTCTTTGGGGTCTATTGGGTCAACCAAGGATAATTCTGTGGCTATGTGATATCTATCATAACCTAGGCGCATAGCCTCCCATTTACGAAGGTTTCCTTGAGCACTTCCCAATGATTTTAATTTCTAAAACAGTTTTTGACTATACCTTTATGTAAGGTGTCACTGTGAGGTACTGTCCACGGTTGGGACATGTGTCACATTTGGTATATATTTGTATCCAAACTCACAACATATATGTTGTTGTATTTTGTACGATAATTGTTGTAATAAAGTTGTAGTTGTTTCTGTACCATGTATTTGGCGACTCAGAATAGGTTGGATGGTATGGACCTATTTTGGGGTTGTCACTGATTGGTATCGAGCTTAGGATATGGTCTCTGGCGGAGATCGGGAATATAACTAGGAGGGAGAGATGAGTAAATCCTTCGCTAGTGTGTCCTACCTAAGCTTAATTGTTGATTGGTCATAATATATGGATATTATGTGATACGTTAATTTGCTTAATTAACCCTTGTTTTATGGCAAGATTTGAGAATGGCAAATTTGAGAATGCTAACAATGGAGTGAATGAGACGTGGGGATACCTCTAATCACTAACCATGATAATGTGATGTCAGACGAAGAAGGAATTAGAGATATTCTTGTGGTGAGTAAAGAATTGATAGTTGCACCCGAGATAGTCGCAGAGGTAACAACTGAGAGTGAGGAAGAATAGGAAGAAGAGGTACCTGACGAGAATTTATTAGAGGTATTATATGATCAAAATGTAGAATTACAAAATCGTATTCATGAGTTAGAAGTGCAGGCTGAAGAACGACAGGCGGTCGTGGAGTAAAAGGATGCAACAATTCAAGCTTGTGTTACCCGATATGTAATGCTTGAACAGAAGCATTCTTTGGCAGAGTATAAGATGATAAAGATGGAATCTGAGCTGAAAGAAGAAAAAACTGAACGAGTAAGAATGAGTGATGCATGGGTAAAAGCCACACGACACGTGGATATTGTGGAAAGGGATGTCCGATCTAAGAAGGCTAAAATAGATGATATGAATTTCTCTTTTTTTGAAAGCAATTGGGAGAACCCAACATCGAGTTTTGAATTACCCTGTACATAGCGGTCAACCTGAATTCGATATAGATCGAAGATTGATGATTCAGATCATGAAACAAGAGTACGACGAGGCAGTTAAGGGAGGAATATGTCCTATAGAAAAGTATATTCCAACGGTAGTGATGACGCCAAATACTGCCCCAGACAAGTCAAAGCCGGGTAGTTCGAGGGATGGCGGTTGTCATGACTTCCCAACAAATGAGGAACCCAAATGAAGTTATCACGGGAGATGAGCAATGGAGAAATCATGATGACCCGGGAAATAAAATCTGAAATGAAAGCAAGGTATTCTCAACTTTTCAAAATATCAGGTATGTAAATTTCGGGGATGAAATTTCATAAGGAGGGGAGATTGTAAGACCCCAAATTTTATGAAATAAAAGTATTCAATTTTTCTTATAATAACTATTCAGTAAATGGTTAAATTGATAAAAGGTTAAAGTTATGGGTGAAATATGCAAATTTTACAAAATACGCAAGTGGCTATAAAATATTCATTGTTGTCGGGGAATATTCGTTTGGTCGTAGAATATTCTTTTTGTCGGGAATATCCGTACGATGGCGCATTCATTTGTGGGCTCCATAACGGAATAACTGTCGGATGAAGAAAATGACAAGTTTGAGTTTTTTACCGTTAACACTGTTGGAATACCCGGTGGTTAAAATACAGTAATACGCGTGTTTGCACAGTAGCACACGGTTTTACACAGTATTTTTGAATTATTGATCCTTACGTAAGAAGGCACTACTCAATAATTGTTACAAGAATTATCGCTCAATATTTTATTTTATTGATTCAATAATTCTTTGCGTTGATATTTTATATTATTGTTGTTTCAATAATTGTCATCGACAAGATTCCATTATCGATCAATAATTCATATTATTTGAATAATATTATTAGATAGCATTATTGGCAATGTCTAGAAAGTTCGTCAAGTAGAGGTTTGGTCACCTAATTCAAGGCCAAGAATGTGAAAAATCCTTATTGGAAAACCCCTCTTTCACGAGAATGTACCTGGTCATTATAAATGTGATTATGTAATATTATTTGTGAATAATTAATCATTGATTCATATGATAATGAAATATTTATTTGATGTGGATATAAATGATGAATTTATTTATGTGGTTATAAATGAAAGAATTAATGTTGAGGTATTTTATCGATTATTTTGTCTGATTGGAGGTATTAAAAGATCAAATCGATTGTTCTTACTGCTTTATTGTGTGAGTTATAATATTTAATCCGTCCGTTGGATCGTTGTAATTTTTGGATATGTTATGCATATATAAGTTGAGTATATGTCCACAAATTTTGAACCGTTAAAAATGAGCGTATAATTTGTTATGAATTTTAAGAGGTAACTGATTCAGAAATTAGGTTTTGGTGGTAAATTCTAGAATTGAGTGGGCCCCACTCTTGGTTGTTGGGGGAGATGGCTGATTTTTGGTGGGTGAAATAGTAACAGATAAAGCCATCAGGTAGCCGGTCAAGTCTGCTTCGGCGTGCTAACATTTTCTTATAAATAGAGGGATAAGTTAGAATTAAAAAACACACCAGAATTCATAAGTTTTCTCTCTTTTTCTCTCTAGATTATTGAGTGTATTTTGTGAGTATTTAGATACTTGGTGAGTTGATATTCATCGATTGCAAGTTTTCTTCACGTAATATATCAGATATCCCATCGTAAGTCCGCTTCTTTTGAGGTAAAGGGATAATAAGGGATTTTAAGGGTTGTTATGTTTTTCGGTTTGTAATTTTTCTCGACCTTCAAAAATTCTAGAAAAATTTGAAATGATATTTTGATGAGTTTTATTGATTGTGTCCAAAATGGTGATTTTGGATGTATAGATTAAGAGTTATGAATTTTATAAGAAAAGACTATTTTAAAAGTAAGCGCTTATAATTCCTTGTGGTTAACTCTAAAATTGATGAACTTTTTTTATTGGGAGTACATCTATATAATATCAAGTGTACTCTGTGAATTTTTGAGTTTTTGGATAAAAGTACAATTTATGATAAATGTCTAAATATTCGGCGGTTTTGGCCATATGAAAAATAGTAAATGAATTTTAAAATTTTGAGAAAAATATATGTTCACTATGGGACTATATTATGCTAAATCTCAGGAAAAAAATATTTTTGGAACTGATTTGGTATTTTTCATGAAAATGGACTAGTTATGAATAAATGAATTAAATATGTTATGTGAAGGAAGAAAATTGGAAAATAGGATTTTATGGCTTGATAATCCTATATGAGGTATATACAGATTTTTGATGAGGATTTTGGTTATTGGTGATGAAAACTTATGAGTTTGGCATTTTAGGATGATTAAATGCATTATTTAGTAAAGTGTAAACAATTAAAATAAATTGTTTATAAGTTTAAGAAATGTTATTCTTTCAATATCATTATACCGAAATATTGGTATGGATTTTATTGTGGAATTTCTACCTTTTTAAGTCAGGGTTACTATTCATGAGTTACTATTCATGAGTTACTATTCACGGTTACTATTCATGACAAAGTTGGTTTCTTTTTCTGACCAAATTATCGTTGATTTATGAATATTGCTCTTGAGATTAAGTGCAGTTGTTGATCATATTATTTTTATTATCATATATAACATTTTTATAACCCTGATGTTGAAATTCTCTTTCACTTGAGTATAAAGATGGGTAAATTATTGGTATTATCATGACTACGGTTCTCTTTGGCCAGTGGTGAAAAGTTGAATTGTGACTGGTATGATCACGACCATGAATTTATAATTGAATATCTTTTAGCTTAAAGCAAAGGTGAAATAATCAAAATGGTTATAATTATTGTTTATATAAATTTTGAAATGATTATATATTTCTTTGAGATATTAATATATTTGGCTCGTAATGCAAATATGAATCTGTTGATGAATATATTTGGCTTCGTAATGCAAATACGAATCTGTTGAGGAAATATCTTTGGCCCGTAGTGCAAAAGATGGTTTGTTGATGAACATCTTTGGCCCGTAGTCTAAAAAATGACATGTTGTTGAATATCTTTCGTAGTAGTGCAAAGATGGTGCGCTGACGAATATTTTTGGCCCGTAGTAAAGATGAATTTATCGATATGATTATGAACAGGAAATATGATTTGGTATAACCACGATCTTTGATATTTCAGGTGAAGATAGGTTATGAAAATTATCTTCGTCCTGGATGAGAAGAGGAATTTAGAACCACAATTATGATTATGAGTTATTCATATGATTGTGGAAAGGAACTGTTGAGTGATATTACAGGGATAAAACATTGTTGGTGGATTTTTAACATGGAGAAGATAATAGACTTTATGGTCTATTTGACTCTTCTAATGGATTGCTTTCGTTCACCGCAACTATAGTTGAAAATTTTTATCATCTACCATATGTTCTAAATCTCGATTTATTACTTGATGAAGGCTATTGATAATTTAATTATCTTTAGTCACGATATTCTTTATCGAAATTTAGTTGCTTTCACCCTTTTGCTTCACAATTCATTTCAGGTAATAAAAGTGTAGCTGGGTCGAGTGGAGGATAACAGGGGAATAGAACGGTGGTCTATAGCTGTTGAGGGTGAAGCGAACCCAGCGTTGGAAGGGTGTTTTGTCACTATCATACAAGATGTCTAATGACATACAACCTTGTATCATCATAAGACAAGGATATGCTCATCCACTTATTGAGTATATATACGAGCACTACCTATATAATCTTGGTGTTTGTTTGAAGTATAATTCTCAATTAGAGACAGTGGAGATAATGATATGTCAAGAGAAGACTTACCATTGGGAAGAATGTGATAGTAATCTTCTTATTTTTCTTTGGGGTCTATTGGATCAACCAAGAATAATTTCATGGCCATATATGATATCTATCATAACCTGACGCATTTGGCCTCCCACGTATACGAAGGTTTCCTCGAGCACTTCCCAAAGATTTTAATTTCTAAAAAGCAGCTTTTTTACTATACCTTTATGTAAGTGTCATTTGTGAGAGTCTTGTCATCGGTTGGGACATGTGTCACATTTGGTATATATTTATATCCAAACTCACAGCATATATGTTGTTGTATTTTGTACGACAATTGTTGTAATAAAGTTGTAGTTGTTTTCTGTACCATGTATTTGACGACTCAGAATAGGTTGGATGGTATGGACCTATTTTAGGGTTGTCACAATAAGGATCTGGAATCGAACCCACAACCCGTTATACAAAATATGCAACCCAACAATTATTATATAACTAAATTTATTATTTAAGAAACAAAAATCACACCTTTTTGCTATCAAGTAAAGAGAGAAGAAGAAATAAATTTTGTTTTTGTGGGTATGACAGAAAATTAAGATTTTTGATTAAAAGAGTAGTACCAGAGAGGAGCAGCAGCAAAAGGTTTTTATTTATAAAAATATTAAATTTTAATTTAAATATAAATTTATTTATTTATTTTTGCAAAATCAACAATAAAATTAAAGAAAACTTCCAAATTTTCTATAAAAAAAATTTATCTTGCTTTAAATTTTTTATTATTTTCTTTTTTGTCCAAAATTCTGAAACATGGTGGGGGATGAGTATGTTACAGCACTTTACTGGAAGAGAAATACTAGTACTCAGTTTGATCCTATTTAAACCCATTTATGTCTGAACGGTGGCAATTTAAAATTTTACAAACATGGTTTATTAGTTTACCAAAACACTATGAACCAAATTTTAATTAATTTAACCATCTAACCCTTAATAAGCTTGACTTTTAATTGGGAAAATATGCTATATGTATTTGTGTTCACCAGAGCTGAGTCCCTTAGGTGGATTTCTACTAGAATAATTTAACAATCACGGTGCCTCAAAGTGGCAATGGCATGGTGATATTGTAAAACTAATTTCCTTACCTTAGTTGCTAAGAATTCGAGCAACTCCAGCAGCACAATCCTAGACTATATTTAGTTTAGGATTTATCTTCCAGCTCCAGCAGATAAACTAAATATAGTCTGTGACTATATTTGAAGCACCAACAAGACTAAATATAGGAACATGATAGTCCATGGACTATAATTTTAATTATATTTAAATGAGAGAGTGGAAGGAGATTGGAGCTTTTTTGAATTCATAGATTATTTTAATCTTTTTATATTATAGTCCACGGATAGTCCATCTCCTGAAATAATGAAAGACTAAAGAACATTTACTGATGTCATATGGACTAAATATAGTCCATCAGATAATCTAGTTGCTAGAGATGCTCATCCTGCTGCTGGCCTGCTGCAGCTAGCTACAGAAAGAAATCGAACACGGTTACACAAACAATTCTTAATCTAGATCCACAGCCGGAGTTTAATATATTACTGGATATCCTTTCACTGGTGTTTTTCCACAAGAACCATATGATCACATTAACAGATATCCCAACTCAGAACTGAAATGTAGCTGATAAAACTCCAAAATTTTGAATTTACATTGAGGCTCAAAAGCCCAGTTCATCTGCAATTGACCAAAACAATTTGCCTTTTACTCTTCTGAAAATTTAGCAGCCAAACTTTATTTTTTTTCTTCATCAACACAACTGTTACGATGGTTAAACTATCAATTGGAATAACAAATCACTTCTGTAACCATGCTATAATGCTTTGCTTATTATTTGTTAAGCACATGGAACTTGTATAACCCAAGATTTTCAACATGCAATTTCATGTCAATACAAAATTCATACTAAGGATCAATTACAGATAAAACTTAGCAAGCTACTACTATGTCTACAAACACATGGTTCCTACTTCCTAGCAAGGTAAACCTAAGTTCATGTTACACAATCACTGTAATATCCATAACCAGTAGAGCCATACACGCCCCGCTCTGCAGATATGTATCCAAGCGTTCAGGCCAGCATCAATGTCAGAATCTTCTAGCAATCAAACCAGTCAAGAATAAAGATATCCAGTAGAATAAACCAATCTTTCTTGCTTCCAAGCTTTATCTACAAGGCATTTCTTTGATTTGAAAGATCATATCCTAGATAACTACTCTAACTGTCATTCTTTAACATCATCAAAGAAGGAAATGGGGATCTCTGGAGGAGAAGATAATGTTGACACACATTTGAACTGTTCCAAACAAGTCACATAATTTGAATTAGATAATTATATTCATTTTTTACTATTTCAGAAAAACTCATCAAATTGTGGTATACCATTTATATAGATGTATACCTTATGCTGCTTGTATTTATCTCTCACTGCCATTAATGAGCCTCCTCTTCTACTCAATTGCATATCGTGTATGATAACAACACATTCTTTCAAATCTGCTGATTTATAACCAGAGTATTGTTGCAAGGCAGAACTCTGCAAGGCATGTAGAACTTATTTAGTTTGCTTAACATATGAAGATGGGAACTTTATGAAAGTGCTCTTGATACACAAAGATTGTAACTTTCTAGGAGTATTTAGGTCCTTACCCAAGGATGCACATTCGGTCTTATGGTGAATCTTGAAAGAAATGTTACAGATGCAGCTACCAGAGAAGGTAAGAACTTGATGCATCCATAGTCTAACAAACTTAGTTCTGCTAGATAATAACCCAAGAATTCCAACTTCAAATTGGGAGTCTGTAGAAAGCACAATGCAAAAATAAGTAACCAGAATGAACACATCATATTCAACACACACATAGGCAAATAGGAGAGAGAGGCTCACGTTGTGATTTTCTTGAGAAACTCTGTTAAAGCTTCTGTAATCCAAAACACAAAACAATAACAAAATTTAGCCAAATAAAGAACATTTGGAAAAGCATTAATAGACCAATGACAAATAGTGGAAAACTGGGGATAATATGATAAAAGTGTACTCACCTGAGAAAAGTTTTAATTGTCGGATTCCCCATTTCAAACTTTAAAGATTTGAGTACATCAGCCTCCATTTTCATCACCTCTTCTTTTGAGTACGTATTGTCAGTGATATAACAAAATTCATGAACATGTGGGGCAGTGATTTCTTCATATTTTCTGTTCATAAATCACAAAATTAAAGATTTATCAATGAGCAAAGAGCAGACTAACGTTGCCAAACAATTAGACTAAAAACTAGGCATTAGATGCTTACGAGGCAATGAGCATTGAAGAGACACCAAGAAGCTGAAGCTTTTGCCTATTAAGAGCATTCATTGATAAGTATCTATCAATGTAAGAAACAGTTAGATACAGAGTGTCTGAAAGAAGCTTGTATTCCACTGAAACCTCAACCAACCAATCCACCAAAATAGATCTCATGTTAACAGTCACATCCTTCTGGACCTTCTCAATATAATCTGGCAATGGTCTTCTTTTTGTCTCCATCTGAATACAACACTCAAATTAATTTAAATTCAAGATCTTGGTAGTAATATATATGTCCAAACTAATAAGTCCTAACAGTCAAAATGGTTAATGTTTTTAGCATCATTAGCAACCCATTTCTTGGAAACAAATTCAATTGCAGCAAACCCCAACATTTATTAAAATACAAAACTCTAATTACACATCTCTGGAAATTGAATTCGCTAAACCACTTAAAAAATTGAACAAGCAATGTATATGACTTAATCTTTGTGAAAATAACCCCTTTCTTAGTTTTAAAAATCAAACAAATCCTTATTAACTAGAACCCAAAACCCTAGAAACAAGTCTCAAAATTAGCCCCATTACCCTCTAAATTCATACAAATTGACCCATCATAGGAAAAGAACAAATCTTTCAAATTAAACCAAACCCATTTTTTACTTTTCCAAACTAAATCAACCCATTTGCAATTAACCCAAACAAATAACAAAAAACATCAATCTCACTCACCTCCATGTTACGAAGATACTCATATATATCAGAAGCATAACCAGTACACATTTGGGGATCATCTGATCTCGCATCAACATCAATACCCTCGTTATTATCTACCGCCGAAGTCTTCGTCACGTCTTTTCTGGCTCTCTTCTTCGGCCTACATTTGGGCTTTTCCGGCTCGAAATCGAAAACCTGACTCGCCAAGTTCGAAATCTCACCCAACACCACCCTCTTCTTGGTGGCTGAATGCTTCTCTTGAGACTCCGGTGCGCCCATTGCCACCACGGCCCTCTTCAACGCCAAGCGCGTTACGCGTACGCAGTTCTCCTGGTTCGCCATTGATAAACTTTTTTCACTCCCCCTCTTGAATATAGGAACTAAGGTTTACAGTTATATATAGAGAGAGAGTGATTGAGAGAGAGGGGAATGAGAAGCTGGGCTTTGAGCTGATTTAATAAAAGAGACGGATGCCGCCATTTCTAATGTTTTCAAAAATTACAGTTTTCCGCTCAAAACACTGTTTTTGGGGTTTGGGGTTTGTTTAAAGTTTTTGAGTTTTGAGTTCGAAAGGTTAATGGGGGGTTTTGGTTTGTGTTTGGGCGAGCGTGTTTTCTAAATATTTGAAAATTCAGAGCTCGGCGCAAGTTTTCCCACTTCTTCCCCCAAACGAAACTTTTTTAGTTTCGGATTTTTGGAGTGCTGCTAGTATGCTACTTCCACCCTATTTTACTTTGTCCACTCCCTACATCTATCTAATAAATCTAATAAATACAAATGATTTTAAATTTTCCGCTCACTCAATAAATTATCTGGGTCGTTCAAAATTTAAAATAAATCCTAATGTCCATACAGTGCCAAAGGCATGTGACCCAGCTAGTAATACTATATTATCAAATTACAAAATTATCCCATGAAATTTTCCCTACGTCAAAATAAAATAAAATTTGATTACCAGAGTTTAGAACCGACATCAATTTCACACTAATTTTCTTCTCATTTTATTTGAAGTTACATTTCCAACTTTAATCCATCAATAATAATAGAAAATTTCAATAATATATACTAATTTTTATGGTAGGCAAATCATCATTAATATAATAATAATATTAAAATGATATTCACTTCTTAATCCTTTGATGATGAAAGCGTATTATATCTTTTCAAAAACTTCAATAATATTTTGATGATAGAACATTGAATAAAAAAAAAAATACATCAAATATGATAGTAATTTGATATAACTATTGAACTTATTCATGTATGATGGAAGACTAATTCGTTATAATTTAACACATTATTTTGTAGGCCTGACAACGTGAAAGATTTGGTTTGAGGAACCGTTTCCCATACTCACACTCACATCCACATCCACTGCCAATGTATCGTTCCCCTCAAACCTGACCCGCCCCTTAAAAGATATCTCATACTTGTCTTGTCCCGTCCAGCCCACTTCTCCTAAATTCTCCCTTTTTTAAAATTAAATTTTTATATATTACTTGTATGTGCAAGAGATAATCAAAAGCAAAGTAGATGAAATCTATTCCTCTTTTTCTCCACACTTTCAACCTTAATGCTATTAGGATTATTAGACTTTCCAACGATTATTAGAATTTTTAATGGAACACTTAAATGTGTACATAATTATATATAAGACTAATCTTGATAAAATTATATATATAATCGGCTCGCGAGGGGTTGAGAGAGAGTATATTTCATACCCGACCTTAACCTTACAAGGTATAAAAAATGGGATTCTATTAAGATTGGTATCGGGCCTATGACATTTTGTATCCATTTTTTTGTAGCCATCTTTTATCACCATAAAATCATTACTCAAAAAACTTTCACCTTTTCTAGCTCATCTCCAATGTCCATCGGCTAATCTTGTAGATTTGCTCTCCTCTCCACTCATGAGGCTAAAATCCTAAAGAATAAGCTTACCTCATCCGCTATTTCATACGACAACTTGTACAAGTTTTGCTTAGATCACAATTTCAAGTTTTTTAGATATTTGCAAATCAATTTAGTTAGAGATAGAAAAATTTCACCGTTGTAACTTATTAATCAATTGTATGCTTCATTTGCTTGAGTTTTCAGAGAATCTAAATATGTGCTTCGATAGTGATATGGGTAAAAATAATTCACCGCGTTGTCACATGTTATTTCTAAATCTCTATTAATAATGAGTAATATAATAATTTTGCTCGCGGAGTATTGGGGGACTCAGGGAAAACTCTCCGATACTTGAGTTAGAATGTATATATGAGGATAGAAAATTATTATGGGAGTAAAAGTTATGTACCTTGAATGTTTTGGAACATCCCTTATTTATAACATGAGAGTTCTCTCATTCAAGAGTTGTGAATTAGAATCCTACATAATTTTAGAGACCTTCCCCGTTGTCAATTCTTAGTTGGTTAAACTTTATGAAAATTCTATCATTTATTGGATTTAATATGTTTCTAGAATACGTAGTGAGTGGAATTATTTTATTACCCTTCATTAATAGGGTTTTAGAAATAACATGTGACACCTTATGATACAATCCTAACCAGACTTGCATCACGCATTAATAACTTGATTCAAGTTCTTATTGGTCCAGTTACGGGGACAAGAGCTAAACGATTCAAGGAGGGTACTTAATGGACTAATTCGATCAAGAAGTTTGGGTTGAAACAAACATGTTTGTGTGAGACCCCAGATTTTATCAATAAAGATTTAAATTTTGTCGAAATAATTTTTAATATTATGGTGTGAATTTGAGATAAATATTATAGTTGTGGGTAGTATTTATAAATTTTGCAAAGTATGCAAGTGGTTATATTATATTCGATTGGTGGGGGGAATATTAGGTTTAGCGGGGAATATTCGTATAATGACGCTAAATCATCGTTGGTGGACCCTACAATGTAATTATTGTCGGATTGAGAAAGCGACAAAAATATTTTATTGAAATAACGGCGGAAGTTTTCACCGTAGTTCTTGTTGAACTACTCGGTAGTAAAAGTGCGATGTCACGTGTGGTTGCATAAGTAGACACGGTATTGATTATCGATCTTTATGTGAGAAGTCACTCGGTTTGATTCCATTATCACGATTAATAATATGAATTATTATAGCGATAATGACGTTTTGTTTTATTCAGTATTATTAACGTAATAAAATGAAACATCTTTTATATAAAATAGAATACTTTATTAAAGTTATTCTATAAATAGAATATATTATATTTTATTATACGTAGTATTTGCGTAGTGTTTTTGATAGTGTTTTTGCGTAGTATTGCATAGTGTTGCAGATAGTAAAATGTTTTTATATAAATAGAATATATTATATTTTATTTAAAAGATTTTTCTTTAAATATGGATAAACCGTCGATTAAAGTAAATCAATACAGACCGTTCATGGATTAATTCTTATGCATTCCATTTTCCTATAAATAGAAGCTCATTCCTTCATTATTTTCTTATTTAATTCATTGAAACTCTAGAGAGAGAAATTATAGAAAGAAGCTATAGAGAAAATTATAGAAAGAAGAAGAGTATTCTCGCCTTCACTACTTCTATATTAGGTTCTTATACGGTGAAGGGTGTTATTCTTTCTTCTTGAAGAGAACTTACATTATTCCATTCATTATTATTACATTGGAATAACTTTTGTAAAAGTGGCATACCCTATACATAACCTCAGATACGCTGTGACATACCCTATACTTGGTGAAATCCTTATGTTATTCCATTGCTTATTATTCATTGGAATAACTTGTATACGCTGATTTACCCTATACTTGGTGACATTCTTCTATTATTACATTGGAACATCACATGCATGTGTTTTACAGGACTGGTTCCGCTTTTTTATTATTCTGTTGGAACATCACATCGTGTGTTTTACACGGACTGGTTAAAATCTTTATCATTACATTGGAATATCCTATGTCATGTTTTACACCGGATCCGGTTCCATCTTTATTATTCTGTTGGAACATCGCTTGATTGTGAATTTCACCGACTGGTTAGATTATTATTATTCTGCTTGGAATAACTTTGTCATCGCGAAATACCGCATGCATGGTGATTTCTTTTGTTATTCCATTCTTTATTATACCCAGTTGGTTAAAACTTTGACTTTATACTCCATGAAATTAGTAGAATATCCTCGATATTTGCGTTTCATCCAAAGATATCTTTTCATGGAAATATTCTTACGATCATTCTTGAATTTTACTCACTGAAACGAAGATCATGTTGACAATTTGGACGTTAATAATTCATGGATTAAATAATTCTTGAACTTGTTTTATTGAATTATTATGTCATTGTCATCATCCTCATGTTATATTATGTTATCTTTAGCTTACGTGCATAGATGAACTTAGTATGATTATGACCGAGGATCATTCGGTATAATCATGACTTGATATAAATGATGTGACTAAAGTCCTCGGTGGCACGTAATGCATGATTGATGGATAGTTTTGGTATGATTATGACCGGGGTGATTCGGTATAGTCGTGACCATTGATAATTTGATGAGAATCCTTGATAGTAGATGCGGGGATGATTAGATGTGGTGGTTTATTTATTAAATTTGAGTCTCGGTGATAAAAATTGATGAAAACTTTTTAAAACCTAAAAGATAGTAGACTTTATTCTCTACTTGATTTTTTAATGGATTGCGATATTCTGCTGCAGATTAAAGCTGGTTATCTATTGTATTTTATCGGTTTAACATTGTTGAAGGCTAATGATAATTTATTCGCATTATCTTAGTCATAATATTTCTTCTTGGGCTAGTTGAGCTCACCCTTTCTTTCACCGTTCTCTTCTTGAAATGAGAACATAGCCGGGACGAAGTCGGGGGAGCGGAGTAATGGTCGAGAGGATAGCATTAGTAGTCCTCACTATTACGTGAAATAGTGTGATAATAGTTGTAATGAGGACTCCTTTTGAGTTTGTATAATATCTAGTAGATAATATTTGTATTCAAACTCACGGTTTATGTCGTATTGTATACCTACGTTATATTAGTAAGTTGTATTTGAATTTATGTACCATGTAAGTGGCGACCCAAGATGGGTGGCGTATACCTAATTTTGGGGGCGTCACGGTTGGTATATCGAGCCTAGGATATGATCCCTGGCTAAGAGGTGAGAATAGTACTAGGAGGGGAGAGGCGAGAATACCTTCGCTAGAATGACCTACTTAAGTTTATGTGCTATTTTATTGGTCGGTCGAGAATATAGGGATAATTTGTTACATGTCAATTAACCCTTGTTTTGTGTGATGTTTGAGAATGGCATCTGAAAATCTTTGAGATAAGCAATGAAGCACATGAGAGTGTTGATTCAAATTTCAAACAAAAGGTAACGACGACCAACAACACGATAATAATCATCTTTGGTGGTATTTATCGAACAATGATAACCATCGTGGGGAAATTATCATGTTAAGAATGGTAACCATTTCGGTGGTAATCATGGCCAAGATAATAAGAATGGACATTTCAAGAAGAGAGGGTTCAACAACGACGTGAAGACGTCGGCATCAAAGACCGTTTCAAAGGAAGAAACGACCACCGGTCAGTATGTTTCAAATGCGGACGGGAGGGACACATCCGTCTAAAGCGTGACGTGACAATCCAAAGCGTGTTTTAATTGCGGAAGAGAAGGTCACTTAGCTCGATTTTGTCGTATGGTGAAGTCAAGTCCAGTTGAGATAGTGATGCCAAAGGATGTCCTAGACAAGCCAAAGCCGGTAGTTTAAGAGAGAGCGTTTTTTTTCTCGTGACGAGGAACCTGAATAAAATTATCACGGGTAAGTTAATCATAAGCTCTTGCGAAGTCTATACCGTGTTAGATACCGGTTCTACCCACTCTTTTATTTCACCTAGTTGCGTTCAACGTTTAAATTTAACTCAGAAGAAGTTAAACTTTGACTTATTGGTTGAAACTTCGTTTAGTAGGAGCCTTCGTTCATCGCTACTATTTTTAAATCTTGTTTAATTCAAATAAACACTTTCACGATCTTATCTCTTTGAAAATACTTGCCTTTGAGGTAATTTTTGAAAGCGATTGATTAACTACTCATTATTCTTTTTGTAAGGTTGTTAGCTTTCATATTCTAACCAACTTTGTTATCTGAATTCAAAGTAACCAAATCCTAAAGTTAATCTTTGTTATATCAAGCCATAAGTAAAGAGCCCCGATCCTTTCGTTGTTGACTTCCTTGTGTGGAATGCAATCGAATCCGGACTTTCTTTAGGCGACGTCGTGATGAAGATGGCAAGTTGATAGGTATCATTGTGAGGTCTTATCGGAGTTAAGGGATAGAAGTCGCGATTGGTATTAATGTGACGTCTATCCAAGTCTTGGACGAGAGAATATGATTTTGAATGATATTTCTATCATTAATAAATTTCTTGGCGTATTCTTGAAGACTTCCTAGCCTACCTAGGCGTGAAATCGAATTTTGTATTGACCCGAAGATAAAAACCCATTTCTTAAACCCTCAAATATTTCTTCAACTAAAATGAACAGTTTACGTGGTTTATGATGAAAGTCATAATAAAAGCATTGGACTAATGAAAATCATGGGTATATGAAGTATTAGTAAGTTTTATGATGAGTTATGTTGGTTAGTATGTGAAAACATGAAAGTTTCTTAGAAATCACAAAGAGTTGAAAATCAGATTTTGGTGAAAAACGTAACATGAAATTCAATTGACCATATCTCCTATTATATTTTGAATTTTTGAGTGTGGTCAAGTCCTAGAGTTAGATCTATGAGTTACCTAACTAACCCAAGTGGAATTACTGGAAAAGGTGTTGTAGATTTTTGTGTGGACTGATTTTAGCAAAGGAGACCAAAGCTGTAAATTTCGAAAATGCTACTGCCCAGAAACTTTAAGGGGCTGTTTCGGCCACTTAAATTATGAGAAAAATTCTGGCCTTTTGGGACATGAAAGTATATGGTATAAAGTACCTCCTGTCCAAAAATGAGCTCATTCTGACTTAAAATGAGCAAGTTATGACTATTTCAATATTTAGGTTTTTAAATTGAAAAACGCTATAAGCTGAGTTCTATAACTCCGATGACCGTGAAATTTAAACTAGAAGCTCATGTTAACATGTGTAAGATCCTGCCAAGATTTGGGAATTTTGGAGTTAAACTTGAGGTAGCTAATTTCTTAAGGAATTAATTAGAAATTGATTTTTGAAAAATAGTAAATGAATTTTAAAATTTCGAGAAAAATATATTTTCATTATGGGACTATATTATGCTAAATCCCAGAAAAGAAATATTTTTGGGACTGATGTGGTATTTTTCATGAAAATAGTTTAAGTTACTGAACATATGAGTTAAATATGTTATGTGAAGTAACAAAGTTGAAAATAGGATATTATGGCTAGAGAATCCTATATAGAGTATATGCATATTTTTGAGAGATTTGATAATTGGTGATGATATCTTATGAGTATGGCATTTTTGAATGATTAAATGCATTATATGGTAAAAGCGTAAACAATTAAGAAAAATTGTTTATAAATTTAAGAAATGATTAAAATATTGTTATAATATTAATGATATTAGATTATGAGATTATTAAGTGATTGATAACATGGGGATATTCTTGAATCTGGATAAATTATATTATAAATGTTTAATATTTATCCTTTATCTCATTTGATTGATTCTTTATATCATTATCATCATGCTTATATTATATTCAAAGTCAAATACGTAATTGGGAAAGTGCATAGATGGACTTGGTATGATTATGATGAGGATTGTTGGTATAATCATAATCAGTAATTGAAAACACAATTATCTTTGGTAGTAGTGCTTGGATAATTTGTGGTCGTGATATCTTAATGAATACACAATTATCTTTTGCTAGTAGTGCATGGATAATTTGTGGTCGTGATACTTAATGAATACACAATTATCTTTGGTAGTAGTGCATGGATAATTTGTGGTCGTGATACTTAATGAATACACGATTATCTTTGGTAGTAGTGCATGGATAATTCGTGGTCGTGATCTTAATGAATACACAATTATCTTTGGTAGTAGTGCATGGATAATTGTGGTCGCGATACTTAATGAATACACGATTATCTTTGGTAGTAGTGCATGGATAATTTGTGGTCGTGATACTAATGAATACACAATTATCTTTGGGTAGTAGTGCATGGATAATTTGTGGTCGTGATCTTAATGAATACACAATTATCTTTGGTAGTAGTGCATGGATAATTTGTGGTCGTGATACTAATGAATACATAATTATCTTTGGTAGTAGTGCATGGATAATTGTGGTCGTGATACTAATGAATACACAATTATCTTTTGGTAGTAGTGCATGGATAATTCGTGGTCGTGATACTTAATGAATATCCTTGGCACGTAGTGCGGGGATGATTCGATGATATGGATTAATTATTGAAATTTGAGTCTCAATGAATGAAATATTAATTCATGGATGTGGGTAAAAGTCATCTTTGGCCGTAGTGCATTGATAGACTTGGTATGATTATGACCACGGATTATTCGGTATAATCATGACTGTAATTAAAAACACGAATATCCTTGGCCAGTAGTGCATGGATAATTCGTGGTCGTGATACTATTAAGCTAAGTCTCAATATTATTGGTTTTTCTACGTTATATATCTTTGGCACCAGAAAGTAAAAAGATGAATTGTTAATGAATATCTTTGGCCGGATTGCAAAAATGAATTTAATGTTTTCAACGATAAAGGTATTCAAGGTATCCTCACCTCTTTATCATACCAGGTACGTACCCTAATTTCGAGGGCGAAATTCCATAAGGAGGGGAGATTGTGAGACCCCAGATTTTATCAATAAAGATTTAAATTTTGTTGAAATAATTTTTAATATTATGGTGTGAATTTGAGATAAATATTATAGTTGTGGGTAGTATTTATAAATTTTGCAAAGTATGCAAGTGGTTATATTATATTCGATTGGTCGGGGAATATTCGGTTTAGCAGGGAATATTCGTATAACGGCTCAATCATTGGTGGACCCCATAATGTAATTATTATCGGTCGGATTAAGAAAGCGACAAAAATATTTTATTGAAATAACGGCGGAAGTTTTACAAGTAGTTCTTGTTGAACTACTCGGTAGTAAAAATGCGATGTCGTGTGGTTGCATAAGTAGTAGCTTTGCGGTATTGATTATTGATTACTTATGTGAGAAGTCACCTCGGTTTGTTTCCATTATTGTCGATTAATAATATGAATTATTATAGCGATAATGACGTTTTGTTTTATTCGTATTATTAACGTAATAAAAGCGAAACATCTTTTATATAAAATAGAATACTTTATTAAAGTTATTCTATAAATAGAATATATTATATTTTATTATGCATAGTGTTGCATAGTGTTTTGCATAGTGTTTTGCATAGTATTGCATAGTGTTTGCATAGTAAAATATTTTTATATAAATAGAATATATATATATTTTATTTAAAAGATTTTTCTTTAAATATGGACCGTCAGATTAAAGTAAATCAATGCGGACCGTTTCATGGATTAATTCTTATGCATTCCATTTTCCTATAAATAGAAGCTCATTCCTTCATTATTTTCTTACGAATTCATTGAAACTAGAGAGAGAAATTATAGAAAAGAAGCTATAGAGAAAATTATAGAAAGAAGAAGAGTATTCTCGCTACTTCACTACTTCTATATTCAGGTTCTTATACGGTATAAGGGTGTTATTCTTTCTTCTTGAAGAGAACTTACATTATTCCATTCATTATTATTACATTGGAATAACTTTGTAAAAGTGGCATACCCTATACATAACTTTTGTATCTGTGGATACCCTATACTTGGTGAAATCCTTATGTTATTCCATTGCTTATTATTACATTGGAATAACTTTTGTATGCTGATTTACCTATACTTGGTGACATTCTTCTATTATTCATTTGGAACATCCATGCATGTGTTTTACCGGACACAGTTCCGCTTTTTATTATTACATTGGAACATCACATGCATGTGTTTTACAGGACTGGTTTAAAATCTTTATCATTCTGTTGGAATATCCTGTCGTGTGTTTTACAGGATCTGGTTCCATCTTTATTATTCTGTTGGAACATCCCGTCGGTGTGAAATTTCACCGACTGGTTCCGTTATTATTATTACATTGGAATAACTTCCATACATCGAAATACCGCATGCATGGTGATTTCTTTTGTTATTCCATTCTTTATTATACCCAAGTTGGTTAAAACTTTGACTTCTATACTCCATGAAATTAGTAGAATATCCTTGATATTTGCGTTTCATCCGAAGATCTTTTCATGGAAATATTCTTACGATCATTCTTGAATTTTACTCTCTGAAATGAGATCGTGTTGACAATTTGGGACGTTAATAATTCATGGATTAAATAATTCTTGAACTTGTTTTATTGAATTATTATGTCATCATCATCATCCTCATGTTATATTATGTTATCTTTAGCTTACGTGCATAGATGAACTTAGTATGATTATGACGAGGATCATTCGGTATAATCGTGACTTGATATAAATGATGTGACTAAAGTCCTCAAATTGGTTCTGTAAATGCATGATGGATAGTTTTTGGTATGATTATGACCGGGGTGATTCGGTATAGTCGTGACCATTGATAATTTGATGAGAATCCTTGGCCAAGTAGATACGAGGGATGATTAGATGTGGTGGTTTATTTATTAATTTGAGTCTCGTGATAAAATTGATGAAAACCTTTTAAAACCTAAAAGATAGTAGACTTTATTCTCTACTTGATTTTTTTAATGGATTGCGATATTCTATGATTAAGCTGATTTATACATTGTATTTTATCGGTTTAACATTGTTGAAGGCTAATGATAATTTATTACGCATTATCTTAGCCATAATATTTTTCTTCTTGGGCTAGTTGAGCTCACCCTTTCTTTCATTGTTTCTCTCGTGAAATGAGAACATATTTGGGACGCAGTCGGGGAGCGGAGTAATGGTCGGAGGATAACATTAGTAGTCCTCACTATTACGTGAAATAGTGTGATAATAGTTGTAATGAGGACTCCTTTTGAGTTTGTATAATATCTAGTAGATAATATTTGTATTCAAACTCACGGTTTATATCGTATTATATACCTACAGTTATATTAGTAAGTTGTATTTGAATTTATGTACCATGTAAGTGGCGACCCAAGATGGGTGACGTATACCTAATTTTGGGGGCGTCACAGTTTGGCTATTATTATATTAGTCCCTTACTTATCTCCTAACTTTTGCTTTGCAACAAACATGTTTGGCTATGAGGATTCATTAAAACGGGAACCAAAAGTTCGTATGGATTCTTTCGAGGATGAATGGAAGAGAACATGAGAGAAAGATTATGAGAGGTGTCGTAATTATGCAACTTCAAAAAGTGTAAAACAACTTTCAAGGTGATCAATTTAGGATGGTGAAAAGACGATTCATACACACGAAAAGTCGCATTGGAGACAGCCACACGAAACTCCTAAGGTGCATAGAGAAAAAGTAATTTTCAATGGGGTAAAGAAGGACCTCAAGGATTCAATTTGTAAGATGACGGATGTGTTTCATGAGGGGTTAGAAGATTGTTGGATGCAGATTCAAAATGTTCCTACGGCACATGATATTCAAGATCAGTCGAAGGAGGTAAAAGTCGAAAAATAATATGCATTTCAAGGAGAATTGTTAGATTTCAGTGTTCATGATGAAGTCCATAAAGATTTAATATTTGTACAAAAAGATTGTGATCAAAAGCAAGAAAGAGAACAACAAAAAGAAAACGTGCAAAAGAATGAGGATGAAAATAAAAGATAGAATGAAAAGAGTGAATTTGAAAAAAAATAGAGAGATTGAGAAAAATGAGAAAGAAATAGTTGAAAGAGAAATTGAAAGAAAAGAAGAGAGAAAGATGAGTGACCATGAAAAACAGAGTGAGTTGGAAAGTGAATTGTATTTTAAACAACCGATGACTGTACATTCGTACATAAAGGCGCTTTTGAATATTAACCAGGTTAACTCTGTTTTGTCTAGTTCTAATATTTTGTCTCTTATACAGATGAAGGATTATATACCCGATACTATCATTCCGTACCAATCAACCTACAACATTCCCGATGAAACGAAAGAGTCTCAAAGACGGGTTGGAAAGTTAAGGGAGCCTTTCTTCAACAAAGCAGGTATCGTGGGAGAGAGCATGAGTTTGTGTGTCGTTCATAAAATCATATTACCTAAGAATGAAAGGATGTCGAGCTTTTGCGTTGATTTTTAGTTGGTAAACAAGTATTGCTATTTTCTTTGCTTAGATAATATGTTTGATAAATTGCATAATACTTGTGTTTTATCTAAACTTGATGATGACCATGTGATAACAATGCCTAATCAAATTAGCATGGGAGAATGTGATGGATGAAAAGTTGTGTTACTGTGTGAATTGTATATGTGGATAGTTATTTCAGTTAGATTAACTAATGCATCTAGTATTTTTATAAGTTTATTAAAACATGTTTTGCATGCTTCCATTGATAAATTTGTTTTTAGCTATTTTGATGGTAGAATCATCTTTTTCATAAACTATATAGGATATTTGATTTTTGTTGAGTTAGTTTATGATCAGAGGCGAAACTAGGGGCTGGGGGATTTGACCCTGGTACGCTGTCGGCATACCAGTGTCGGAGTGAGAAATTGGATGTGGTTGTATAGAAAAAAAACCCTTAAAAATAAAGGGATGTGTAAATCAGGTAGAAGAATTTTGGAGATATGAAGGAGATAATGGAAAAGTTGATAGAGAACTCAGAGAAATGAGAGAGAGAATCGATCGCATGAAAGAGAGTCGAGCGAGTGTGTGATTTTTGTGGTGCTTAATGTGTGTGCGGCCGATGGTAAATCGATTATGAAAATTCAAATGGAATTGATTTTTAAAATTTCAGTCATGGTAATTATTTTAGTAAATTTATATTTTTACAAGTAAATTTAATAATTTCACAAGTTCCTTCTTATATGAATAGTAAGTTGGGAGAGAGCTTGTGAAAGTATCATATTTATTTGCGGAAAAACAAATTCTCTTATTTTATAATATTGGAAATTTGGGATGTTTGGTGTTGAAATTTAATATTAATTATATTTGTTGGTCTCTTACTTAAAAATTAATTTTGATGATAACAAATAAGTCATTGAGAAAAGAAAAATAGAAAATTTTAATATCCTCTCTATAGGATTATTTTAAATAAAAATTTTAAATTATTGAAGCAGTGCCCCTCCATTTAAGTATTCACTATCGCGAGTGACTAGCGACAAACGTATGTGTTATTTAGATGAGATGATTTGTAACTTAGTTTAAGTATCTAACGAGTAATGACGTTGTATTTGCTTAAGTGCAACTGCAATGTGTTCTTTTATGAAGTTGGCAAATAAAATTTATTTTTAAAAAAATTATATTATTTGATTAATTGAATAGTAGAATTTTCTTATCCAAAACCGAATTTGAATTCGAAAATCGAATAAAATTCGGTTATAACCGAAATTGTCTGAATAATTGAAATATTTTGGTTTAAAATTTCGGATCAATTCGATTATGTTGGGTTATTCGGTTTTACCTTCTTTTTTTTGCCGAGTCCTAAGTAACTCATAACTATTCTCCTATTTTGGAAGTGTCTTCTAAAAAATCTACTAGTAATTTTTTCTTCTTTTAAAGACGATCACCTCCCATCAATTCAGCGATTTTTTTTTCTATTGTCCAATATACTTGATTCACTCTCAAACATTATATTAAAGGAGTTATTTGTCCAACAAATATTTGGCCTGAAATAAGATAAAGTATTTTTTTTTGAATTTATATATACTTATTTAACCTTGTTTGAAATTTATTATGTGTATTGGGTTAAAAAAATCAACAATAAAAAAAATATTTTGGTATATTATAAATCTATAAAATATCTTTTAATGTTGTTTGGTAAATTGTGCATTAATCAAATTAAGTATATTACATAAGTTAACAAATTAAATAAGATAAACAAGTTTATATGTATACTCTTTAAAAAAGCTTAATCATCTTATTTAATAAGAAGACAATGAATAATTGAAGTGAGAAAATTACTTATTTGGTTTGTTAAATGAAGTTTGGTCTTGAAGTGAGAGATTATTTATTGGGTTTGGGTTTGTTTAGTAAAATAGTTGTTTAAGTCACTTAATTAGTTATGTTTAACTTTTAATTTAGTTTGTTAATTATTTATTTTGTTTTGTTAATTAATTTATTATGTAATTATTTATTTATTAATTAATATTTTTTACTAGTTTGGCATATACAATTATTTGGCGTGTATACATGGATGATTAAAGATTTTTTATTTATATTTTTGTTGTTAAAAGTCAATTAATTTGGATGGAATTTTGTGACGGTTTGTTATAGTTATAGTTATATTGCTAATATGCTTTAAATATAATCCTTAATTAGTTTTCATTTTTCGGTCTACTTAGATTGGGTTGCAGACATGTTGGATATTTAGAACTGTCGTACAGAGGATGATGTACACTTCTCAGATTAAAAGTCAAAGATTGCAAATATAATTTTTTCTTATATTATTATTGGTAGAAATAATTTTTAAATATACTATTTTTATAATAATATATATTATGAATTGAAATATTTTTTTAAAAATATTAATTTTTACATAATCATAGTTAAATAATTGATATATACATTAGTTTACTAGAAATATTTTTTAAATAGCAAAGATATATAATTTTTTTATAAAATAATATATTGTATGCTATAATAAATTCTATAAGTATATGTATGTGTTATACTAATTAAATATTGTAGCACAAAGACAATATTTGGTAAAATAATTAATTATATAAATAAACAAAATTAGTTTTAAAATATTGTCTAAACTAAAACGTGTTTAAAATTAGTTTTAAATATTGATTAGGTGTTTAAACTAAAACGTGTTTAATTCTCTATTACAATACTAAAACAGACAGTTGGAATTAGTGATTTATAGTGTCTGCTTTAGAATAAATTTTACTTTTCTTATAATGCAAACAAAATAAAGTAATGAGTGTCTAGATTATACCAAAATATATTTTATTTACAATGCAGACAGATGAAACGTGTGTGAGATAGTGTCTGGATTAGTACACTTTGTTCTATCAAGAGATTACTTTTACGTGAATGTGTTTAGATGTAAAGTGAGACTCAAACGATCAAACCACAAGAAACAACAAACCACAAACACAAAGATATTTACGTGGTTCAACCCATATCCTCTAGTCTAGTAGCCTAATACACATCTAATATCAATCGGTATTGGAGACTCTTTTTATTAATTTTAAAACTCAATTAAATACAATAAAAAGAACTCTTTGTTCAAATAAAGTTTTCCACTGTAATGGATACCTCTGCCCCCTTTTGCACCTCTGCAACCTTGCACTTCTGCAACCTTGAAATCTCTTTTTGAACAAAACCTATCCACTACTGGATCGATCAAGTCACATTACGCTTGGACTCAGAACTTATTACAGATACTTTGGATTACAATGAATTCTTGTTTTCCAGCTAAAAAAGAATTTACAATTGAATAGGACTTGCTGGAAACAGACTTTTAATAACTCTCTATGAAGATATCAAACTTGATATTAGCTTAGGACTTTCTAAACTAATGATAACTTCAAGTACCTGTTTTAGCCTAAAAGGATAATATATACTTCCTCCGTCTCAGGATAAAAGTCCTTATTACTATTTTGGGTTGTCCCATGTTAAATGTTCACTTTCTTTTAATAACCAAACTTTTACATATTTTTTCTTATTATGCCCGTAACATTAAATATCTCATACTTTTCTTATTCTAATTCTCTCTCTATATTTAATGACATTATTATGGAGAATTTTGTCATTTTATTTCTCTTCTTAATATGCGTGAAAAATCCATCGAGATTTTTATCTGGGACGGAGGGAGTATAATGCAGGACCTAACGGCTATAAATATTTTGTTAGCATAAACATCTCAATCAATGTTGGAAAGAGTTGTGATTAATATTAGCAATTTAGACCAACATATATAATAAGAGTTGTTAGCATAAAAGATTAGTCCAGTTGGAACATCTTATAATTCTAGCAGATTGTTTTAGCCAACTGAAATAATAAATTCAATACAGATGGTATATCACATGACTTTAGCAACTTGCAACTTGTTTAAGTCTAACGAATATCAGCTACCAAGATATAATTACCAAGTTAAACTAAAATAGCTAAAAGAAAGGAAATAATTAGGAGTCCAACAGATTTGCTTAGCAAATATAGTTTCATTTAAAAAGACTCCTAATGAATAACATATCTAATCAGGATATATTTAAGGAAGTTCTTAGTGATAATTTAATACCTTGCAATCCAATATATTTCTGGATGAATTACATATTATATTATATTTTTAAAAATAATTGCACTCATAAAATATTTTCACAACTAATATACTTCCATATTTATTTACAATAGTAGTTGAATTAGGATTTCTTAATTTAGACTTCTTTTATCTCTCCTCATCCATAACAACAGTTAGTCATCACCCTTCTTCTTCATTCAATCGTATTCTTTCTATATATATATTTTCTATATATATATATATATATATATATCGAAGAGATATTGAAGAAAGTGGCGATGGGTGGGATGGAAACGATGATTGCGCCGACAGAGATGGTAAGAAGCAATTGGATGGCTATGATTGAGTATATCTTACGAATGAAAGACCACCGGAGGTCCGGCGACTCCAACATCATAGGGTAAAGTGGCCGAGTACTTCTCGATTCCACGTCATTTTTACCGAATTGGTGTTGCCACATCTCATTCTTCGACTGAAATTAACTGATTAGATGACTTGGAATCACCCAAATTGAGTTGAAGATTTGGCCATTGATTATTGAATCTATTGATAAGTCAACCGGTTTATTTTATTAGTATTATTAATGCAATAAAATAAAATCGACAAAACATAAGCTGTGAGTTTGAATACAAATATTGTCTATACTAGAGATTATACAAACTCAAAAGGAGTCCTCATTACAATTATTATCACCTTTATTTCACGAGAATAGTGAGGGACTACTAATGCACCATCTAGGACCATCACTCTGTTCCCAAACTAGTCAACTACGTTCTCATTTCACGAAGAAAACGGTGAAAGAAAGGGTGAGCTCAACTAGCCCGATAAGAAATATTATGACTAAGATAATGCGAGAATAATTTATCGTTAGTTAGCAATGATGTTAAGCGATAAAATATAATAAATATCAAGTTTAAGCTGCGGTGGAACAAGCGATCCATTAAAAAAGTGAGTAGAGAATAAAATCTACTATCTTTTATGATTTAAAAGGTTTTCATCACTTTTATCGTTGGGACTCGACAATAAATAATCCACATCATCGAATCATCCCCACACTCTGGCCGAGGATATTCTTTAGTATCGCGACCACAATTATCCATGCACTTTACGGGCAAGAATATTTGTGTATTCATTAATGGTCGTGATCATGCCAAAATTTGTCCATCGATGCACTACGGCCGATGAGGACTTTTATCACATCATTTGTAACATTACGGTCATGATTACAAGAATAATCACTGAGTCGTAATCATACCAAGTCATCATACATGCACTCTGGCCACGGATGACTTTCAACAAAATATAAACATGAGGGATGATGATGATGATATAAGAATTGATAAAACAAGTTCAAGAATTAATTTATCTAGGAGGCCGATAACGTCCAAATTTATCGACATGATCTTTGCTTTGTAGAGTAAAATTCAAGAATGCTCGGAAGAAGAATATTTCCATGAAAAGATCTTTGGATGAAGCGCAAATATCGAAGATATTCCACTAATTTCATGGGTATAGAAGTCAAAGTTTTAACATTTGAGTATAATAAAGAATGGAATAACAAAAAAGAAATCACCGTGCATGCGATAGAGGCATGCGCAGGCGAGTTATTCAGAGAATAATAAATAACGGAACCGGCGTAAAGCAGGAAACAAAAATAGAACCGGAGGATATTCAACGAGAATAAAAAAGGATGAAGGTCCAAAAAAGCCAGCGACGGAATAGGATATTAATGCGAGAATAATAAAGGATGGAACCGGTTAAAGCGTAAAGCGCTTGCATGACGAGGATATTCAAACGAAGAATAATAAATAATGGAACGGAGTTAAAGCGTAAGCCTTGCATGACGACGGATATATTAAACGAGAATAATAAAAAGCGGAATATTAGAAGAATGTCACCATGTATAGGGTAGCAGCGTATCTGAGTTATTCAACAGAATAATAAATAATGGAATAACATAAGTTCTCTTCATTAAATAAAGAAGAAAAATAACACCCTTCTAAAGTAAAAAAGCGAATATAAGAGTAGGAAGTAGAGAATACTTTTCTATAGGTTCTCTTATAATTCTCTCTCTAGAGTTTGGTGAATTCGTAAGAAATAATGAAGGAATGAGCTTATTTATAGGAAAATGGAATGAATAGTAACTAATTCATGAGCGGTCAGATTGATTTACTATTAAGCGGACGATCCAGATTGGTTTCTTATTAAAACTTAAAACAACGATCCATCTTGATTTACTATTAAAACTTTAAACGGTGATCCATATTGATTTACTATTATAACTTACGGTGGTCCATATTGACTTCTTATTATATCTTCAATGATTACGAAAAATTAGCACATCTCCTCATGGAATAATATTACCCAAAAATACTGAATGCTGAATACTAGAGTGAATAGTAACAGGTGAATAGGGTGAATAGTAACTTCGTGAATAGTAACTCATGAATAGTAACTCATGAATAGTAACTAATGAATAGTAACTCGTGAATAGTAACTCATGAATAGTACTCGTGAATACTCGTGAAAACTCGTGAATAGTGTCGAACCACGAAAAGTGTCCGAATACCAATTGAACAATATATCCTCGGACATCAATTATACTAACACAAATAAGTAAAACCTGAATGGAACTATAAAATTCATCTTTAATCAACACGAACTTATTCATCATTAATATTATAATTCACAATATTTAACAACAGGTCGTTCCCGGAAAGGGGCTTTTCGATAAAGATTTCTCCTTATTGGCGTATGATTAGGTGACGAACCTCTCCTTGTGAGAACTTACAGACATTGTCGATATTGCGAATAATAATATGAATAACTTTGTCGTCTCGATTATTGATTTAATAATATATCATATAATGCGGATGATCTTTGTAACAATAATTGAATCGATAATGAGAGATATATGATGCGACAATTCTTGTAGCAATAATTGAGTATAATTTGAGTGACTTCTCACGTAAGCATCGATAATCAATCTGAGTGTCTTCTTTGTGCTGACTCTGGCGTATTCTTGTACTTTTACTCTAGGGTAGTTCAGCGGTTTTAACGGTAACACTTTGTCGTTATTTTCATAAAGTATATTTTTGTCGTTTTCTCGATCGACAATAATTCCGTTGTGGGGTCCACTGATGATTGTCTTTAGTTATACGAATATTCCTGTTAAAGCGAATATTCCCAGAGCCGATCGAATATTATATAACAACTTGCGTACTTTGCAAAATTTATAAATATTACCCACAACTATAACATTATATCAAATCAATACCATAATATTCAAAAATATAATTTAGAAAATTATTCTTTATTCATAAAAGTTGGGGTCTTACTGACCTCCCTTCTTATGAAATTTCATCCTCGAAATTAGGGTACATATACGGTATGTCGAAGAGATGAGGATACCTTGACTTCATCTGATTCTAACTCCCAAGTCATTTCCTCCACATCGTGGTTTCTCCACAAAACTTTGACTTGAGGTATAACCTTGGGCGTAGAACATGATCCTTCTTATCAAGATTTTAACGGGTAACTCTTCATACGTTAAATCTTCCTCTATCTAAATCGGTTCTAACTTCGATAATGTGGTTCGGGTCTTTCACGTATTTCGTAACATAGATATGTGAAAAACATTATGAACACGAAGACATACTTGGCGGTAAAAGCGAGTCATAGGCCACAGTTCCCACTCGCTCGAGAATTAAAAATGGGCGATGAATCGAGGATTGAGCTTTCCTCTCTTTCCAAATCTTGTAACTCCTTTCCATGGAGCAACACGTAACAACACATGATCTCGATATCGAATTCTACGTCCTTTCGATGAAGATCGGCATAACTCTTTTGTCGATCTTGTGAAGTTTTTTATCGTTGTCGGATCGTTTGAATCTTTTTTACGTAGTCATACGTACCAACTCGGTCCCAACAACGTTGCTTCACCCACCTCATCCCGACATCTTTGAGAAGCGACACTTTCTTCCATCTGGCGCCTTGAATGGAGCCGTGCGATACTTGCTTGATAAGCTTGTTGTTGTAGGAAAACTCCACCGATGGTAAAAACTTGTCCCAACTTCCTTGAAATCAAGGACACGAGTCTTAATAGATCTTTAAGAGTTTGAATAGTCCTCTCCATTGTCCATCAAATGCGAGGATGATATCTTGAAAACTAAATCGTAAATTCGTGCCCATAGCTTTTTGCAAACTAACCCAAAATCGTGAAGTGAATCTTGGGTCTCGATCGAAACTATGGATCTTGGCATACCATGCGATCTTACAATCTCGTTTATATACATCTGAGCGAAAGGCGTTCAAGTGTATAAGTTTCTCGTATAGGTAAGAAGTGAAGCGGACTTGGTCGATCTATCAACAATGACCCAAATTGCATCTATGCCTTGAGAAACCTTGGGAAGACCGATGCTTGAAATCCATGGTAATGTGCTCCCACTTCCATTACGGAATTTCAAGTGGTTCTGATGGACCTTTTGGTACTTGATGCTCGCCTTGACTCGTTGACAAGTTAAACACCTTGAGATAAACTCCGCTATCTCTCTCTTCGTATTGCTCCACCAAAATGTATGTCGAAGATCATGATACATTTTGGTACTCCCGAGATGGATTGCAAGCGGTGTGTTGTGTGTCTCCATCATGATTTTATACTTTAAATCGGGGGTCGTTAGGAACACAAAGTGCAGAGTTATTTCGAAGTATTCCTTCTTCATCGATTCTTGCTTGGTATAGCACCTTCTTGCACTTTCTTCCTCATCGCGCATCGGCTTTCAGAGTGCGTAGCTTGGCGACTTTAACTTTATCAATTAAAAGTCGGTTCTACTCGTATATTTGCCATCATCACATGGGTCCACAGAGGTTTTAACTCTATCTCCATCCTTTGCAAGTCACACAAAATGGGCCTTTGCGTTGACAATATCGCACTTTCGTACTTGCATATGATCTTACTACTCGATCGTCGGCTACCACGTTCGCTTTTCGGGATGGTATTGGATGGTATGATCATAATCTTTCAATGATTCAACCCAGCGTCGTTATCGCGTGTTGAGTTCCTTTTGAGTGAAGAAATATTTGAGGCTTTTATGATCAAGTAAAGATCTCACTTTCTCCCCATACAAGTAATGCCTCCAAATTTTAAGTGCGAAGACAACATGTTCTTAACTCTAGATCATGAGTAGGATAATTCCTCTCATATTCTTTGAGTTGTCTTGAGGCATAGGCTATGACTTTCCCATGTTGCATGAGAACACATCCCAACCCTTTGCAGAAGCATCTTTGTAGATGACAAATCCCTCAAGGCGGATGGTATTGTCGAGCAGTCTTTGAAATGAGTCTCCTCTTGAGTTCTTGAAAACTCTTCTCACATTCTTTGCTCCATAGAACTTTGTATCTTTTAAAGTCAATTTGAGTTAATGGAGTAGCGATTCGAGAAAATCCTTCCACGAATCTCAGATAATAACCGACTAAGCTAAGCAGAAAAGCTCGTTACTTGATCTTGATTTAGGTTGCTCGACTTTGAATAGCTTGATCTTTTTTGGGTCAGCGGATATTCCATGACTTGATACTACGTGCCCGAGGAATGCTACTTCCCTCAAGCGAACTCGCATTTCTTGACTTGGCATAAAGCTTGTATTCACGAAGCTTTTGGAGTGTCGACCTCAAGTGTTGCTCATGATCTTCACGGCTTTTGGAATAAATAAGGATGTCATCGATAAAGGCGACCACAAAGTGATCCAAATATTCCTTGAATACTCGGTTCATCATATCCATGAAAGCGGCGGGGCATTAGTCGATCGAAGGACATGACTAGGAATTCATAATGCCGTCTGTCAGGAGTTACGGCCGTCTTTGGAATGTCATCGGTTCTAATCTTCAATTGGTGATATCGGAGCGAAGATCGATCTTTGAAAAGAATTTGGCTCCTTCTGTTGGTCAAACAGGTCATCAATACGTGGCAATGGGTACCTATTTTGATGGTGACATGATTGACTCCAGATAATCAATCAAAGTCGCATACTCCCATCTTTCTTCTTCACGAATAGAGCAGGAGCACCCCGAGGAGGCGTCTTGGGGCCGAATGAAACCGATGTCTAACAATTCCTGTGATTGGGTCTTTAACTCACGAAGTTGATAGGAGCCATTCGATATGGGGCTTTGGAAATGGGTTTTGTATGCAGGGTTGAGGTCGATACAAAATTTAATTTCACTTTCTACGGGGTAGGCGGGGAAGTTCTTCGGGGAATCGTCGGAAATTTATTAACAATAGAAATATCGTTCAAAAGCGGCGTATTTTGTTTAAATCGTGACATGAGCTAAGAAAGCTTGACATCCATTTTTCAATAAGCGAATAGCTTTATGGCTTGAAATGAGTAGTGATTGATTTTAATGGTTTGGTGCTTGAATTAGCATAATAGGTTGATTAGGAATATGAAAACTAATGACACTACGAAAATAATCAATTTTTGCATGATGAGTAGTTAACGATCAATCCCTAGAATTACGTCAATCAGCATAAGTATTTTTAAAGAAATAAGATTGACGGGTAATGTGCGGTTATCGATTTGAACCAAACAAGACTTATAATAGTGGATGTAATGAAGGTTTCTCCCAGCGGAGTTTCCACGAGATAAGTCGAAAGTCTAATTCTCTCGAGTCAAATTTAATCGTTGGCGTAAGTAGGAGAAATAAAAGAATGGGTAGCCGGCGGTATCAAATAAAGTATAGACTTCGCTAGAGTTTATGATAAGCTTACCGTGATGACCTCATTCGGGTTCCTTGCTTTACGGGAGGTCACGACAAGCGCTTTCTCCCTTGCACTTCTGGCTTTGACTTTTACGGGGCGACCTTTGGTGCCTCCATCTAGCTGAACTTGTCTTGGTGAATGACAAAATCGGGCTAAGTGACCTTCTCTTCCACAATTATAACATGCTTTGGGATGGCATCGCGCGGTTTGGGTGATGTGTCCTCCCTCGCATTTGAAGCATATGATAGGTGGTCGTTCTCCTTCCTTAACAAGCGGGTCTTTGGTCTTTGGCGTCCTTCCATCATTGTTGAATCTCCTCTTCTTGAAATGTCCATTCTTATTGGTTTGGCCTTGATTACCACCAGAAGTGGTAACCATTTACGGCTTTATTGATTCCCTCCACGCTTGTTGTCACCACTTGCCGATGCTTTTTCTCTTTGGTTGCTTTCTTGGTTGCGTTGACTCGTTATCGCGCTCCGATAATGAGCCCTATTTATAACATCGAATACAAACAAAGTTTATGAGAAATAAGATGTTGGCGTATCTCGGGTTTCAAACCTCTTAAAAACATTCGCGTCATTCTCTCCTCATTATCCACCAAATGGGATCATGGCCGGGACAACTCTGCAAAATTTGGCTTCATCTTTGCGACACGGTCGTATTATTTTGCTCGATTTGATGAATTCTACCTCTTTTATATGATGAATACTTTTGGGAAAGTACTTGTCGTTGAATAGTTCTTGGAACTTTTCCCAAGACATCTTGATGTCGGCGGAGTTGAGTCGCTTTCTCGATTCCCACCGATGTCTGCCTCTCCTCGCAACAAAAAGGTGGAAAAGGAACCTTTTGCTCCTCGGAACATCCCAAGACATCAAATATCTTGGTGATCGCTTTATCCATGCTTCCGCCTTTAGTGGTTTTGGCTCTCAATAAACTCGGTGGTCCCGGCTCCTTGAATTGTTTAGCGGTGGCCGTCAGAGAGTTTCGGTATTTCCACCTACATTTTGGGCGAGGGCCGCTCTGCTTTCTTTGTTGCATGAATTGCATAAAGCCTCTGAACACTCCATCATTCATCATTTGGTCGGTGTTGTTGTTTGCATGAGGATTGTCGCCTTCGATGCACATTATCCGATTATTGATATGTGGTGAGTCGGCGGTCTCTGTGCTCCATTGCTATTCTCAACATTTACGGGATGTCATTTTTGAATCTTGCCACAAAACAAAAGGTTAATTGACATATAACATATTATCCCTATATTACGTGAGCCAATTAAATACCAAAAAAAAAACTTAGGTAGAGGTCATACTAGCGAAAGAATTCTCAAAATCTCTCCCCTCTAGTTCTATTCTCACATCTTAGCGGGGATCGTATCCTAAGCTTTGATACCAATTTGTGGCGCCCCCAAAATTAGGTATACATCACCCATCTTGAGTCATGGATACATGGTATGAATTCAAATACAACTTAATAATACTTATATGGGTATACAATCGACAAAACATAAAGCTGTGAGTTTGAATACAAATATTGTCTATTAGAGATTATACAAACTTAAAAGGAGTCCTCATTACAATTATTATCACACTATTTCACGAGAATAGTGAGGGACTACTAATGCACCATCTAGGACCATCACTCTCTGTTTCCTGAGCTAGTCCCAGCTACGTTCTCATTTCACGAAGAGAAAACAGTGAAAGAAAGGTGAGCTCAACTAGCCCGAGTAAGAAATATTATGACTAAGATAATGCGAGAATAATTTATCGTTAGCCTTGACAATGTTAAGCGATAAAATATAATAAATATCAAGTTTAAGCTGCGGTGGAACAAGCAATCCATTAAAAGAGTCAAGTAGAGAATGAAATCTACTATCTTTTATGATTTAAAGGTTTTCATCACTTTTATCATTTGGGACTCGACAATAAATAATCCACATCATCGAATCACCCACTGCACTCTGACCCGAGGATATTCTTTAGTATCACGACCACAATTATCCATGCACTACGGGGGCGAGAATATTTGTGTATTCATTAATGGTCATGATCATGCCAACAATTTGTCCATCGATAATGCACGGGCCAATGAGGACTTTTATCACATCATTTGTAACATTACGGTCATGATTATACGAATAATCCACGAGTCGTAATCATATAAAGTCCATCATGCACTACATGCCACAGATGACTTTCAACAAAATATAAACATGAGGATGATGACAATGATATAAGAATTGATAAAACAAGTTCAAGAATTAATTTATCTAGGGCGATAACGTCAAATTGTCGACATGATCTTGCTTTGTAGAGTAAAATTCAAGAATGCTCGGAAGAATATTTCCATGAAAAGATCTTTGGATGAAGCGAAAATATCAAAGATATTCCACTAATTTCATGGGTATAGAAGTCAAAGTTTTAACCAATTGAGTATAATAAAGAATGGAATAACAAAAGAAATCACCATGCATGCGATAGGCGCTTGCAGAGCGAGGTTATTCAACAGAATAATAAATAACGGAACCGGTCAAAGTAAGTAAAAGCGCCTGAGCGAGGATATTCAGCAGAATAATAATAAAGGATGGAACCGGTCCGTAAGGCGCAGAAATGCAGCCTGAGAGGATATTTCGACAGAATAATAAATAATGGAACCGGTCGGCGTAAGCGCGCTGAACAGGATATTCAGCGAGAATAATAAAGGATGGAACCGGTTTAAGGCGTAAATGCTTGAAGAGAGGATATTAAGCGAAGAATAATAAAAGCGGAATATTAGAAGAATGTCACCATGTATAGGGTAGCAGCGTATCTGAGTTATTCAACGAGAATAATAAATAATGGAATAACATAAGTTCTCTTCATTAAAAGGCGAAAGAAAGAAATAACACCCCTTAAGTAAAAAAGCTGAATATAAGAGTAGGAAGTAGCGAGAATACTTTTCTATAGGTTCTCTTATAATTCTCTCTCTAGAGTTTTAGTGAATTCGTAAGAAATAATGAAGGAATGAGCTTATTTATAGGAAAATGGAATGAATAGTAACTAATTCATGAGCGGTCGAGATTGATTTACTATTAAGCAGACGATCCATATTGGTTTACTATTAAAACTTAAAACAACGATCCATCTTGATTTACTATTAAAACTTTAAACCCGGTGATCCATATTGATTTACTATTATAACTCCACCGGTGGTCCATATTGACTTACTATTATATCTTGACCAATGATGCGAAAAATTAGCATATCTCCTCATGGAATAATATTGTACCCAAATAAAGAATACTTTGCAATACTAGAGTGAATAGTGAGGGTGAATAGTAACTTCGTGAATAGTAACTCATGAATAGTAACTTCATGAATAGTAACTTCGTGAATAGTAACTTCGTGAATAGTAACTTCGTGAATAGTAACTCCGAAACGAAAAAGTGAATATGATTGAACAATATATCCTCGGACATCAATTATACTAACACAAATAAGTCGACCTGATGGAACTATAAAATTCATCTTTAATCAACACGAACTTATTCATCATTAATATTATAATTCACAATATTTAACAACGGTCGTTCCCGGGAAAGGGGCTTTCAGATAAGGATTTTCTCCTTATTGGTAGCCTTGATTAGGTGACAAACCTCTCCTTGAGAACTTACAGACATTGTCGATATTGCAAATAATAATATGAATAACTTTGCCATCTCAATTATTGATTTAATAATATATCATATAATGCGGATGATAATGTAACAATAATTGAATCAATAATATGAGAAATATGATGCGGCAATTCTTATAGCAATAATTGAGTATAAGCTGAGGTGACTTCTCGCGTAAGCATCGATAATCAATCAATGGTGTCTTCTCTTTGCAACTACTGGCGTATTCTTGTACTTTTACTAGGGTAGTTCAACGGTTTTAACGGTAACACCTCCGTAGTTATTTTCATAAAAGTATTTTTGTCATTTTTTCTCGATCAAACAATAATTCCGTTTGTGGGGTCCACCAATGATGATTGTGCGAATATTTTAAAACGAATATTTATGACCGAATATTCAACTGTTACTTTGCAAAGCGAATATTCCCACAACTATAACATTATATCAAATCAATACCATTATATTCGAATATTATATAACAACTTGCGTAAAATCTATTGCAAAATTTATAAATATTACCCACAACTATAACATTATATCAAAATCTTTTATAAATATTCATTTTATATTAAATAAAAAATAAAATAATCAAAGAAAATTATTCTTTTATTCATTCAAAAGTTGGGGTCTTAGAGAGAATATCTCGCTTGGTAGTAATTTACGCCTTCTTTGGTTCCGTTATTATTATTACATTGAATAACTTTTGTCTATCACAATACCGCATGCTGGTGATTTCTTTTGTTATTCCATTCTTTATTATACTCAGTTGGTTAAAGTTTTGACTTCTATACTCCATGAAATTAGTGGAATATCCTTGATATTTGCGCTTCATCCAGTATCTTTTCATGCAAATATTCTTCTGAGCATTCTTAAATTTTACTCTACAAAGAAGTATCATGTTGACAATTTGGACGTTATTAGTTCCTGAATAAATTAATTCTTGAACTTGTTTTATTGAATTCTTATATCATTGTCATCATCCTCATGTTTATATTATGTTGAAACTCATATGTGACCTGTAGTGCATAGATGGACTTAGTATGATTATGATCAGGGATTATTCGGTATAATCATGACTGTAATGTTACAAATGATGTGGAAAAAGTCCTCGTTGGCCCGTAGTGCATTGATGGGACGCTTTTGGTATGATTATGGCTATGGATTCTCTTGACCAAAGGTGCAAAGATGAATTATTTTATAGCATGATCGGGACCCGATTGATGAAAACATGATTATCTTTGGCGCGTGGTGCATGGATAATTCGTGGTCGCGTGATACTAAAGAATATCCTTGGCACGTAGTGCGGGGATGATTTGATGATGTTGATTATTTATTAAGTGAGTCTCAAATGATAAAAGTGATGAAAAACCTTTTAAATCATAGAAGATAGTAGATTTTATTCTCTACTTGACTCTTCTAATGGATTGCTTGTTCATATGATTAAACTTGATGTTTGTTATATTGTATCAGTTTAACACTGTTGAAGGCTAACGATAATTTATTCTGCATTATCTTAGTAATAATATTTCTTACTGAGCTAGTTGAGCTCACCCTTTCTTTCACTATTCTCTTCAGGAAATGAGAACGTAGCAGGGACTAGTCAGGGAACGGAGTGACGGTCCAGAGGATAGCATTAGTAGTCCTCACTATTCTGTAAAATATTGTGTTAATAAATGTATTGAGGGCTTATTTTGAGTTTTAATGTTGTCTAGAAGACAATGTTTGTATTAAAACTCACAGCTCATGTTGTATATTTAAGTTTGTATTTGAATTATGTACCATGTATTTGGCGACTCAAGATGGGTGATGTATACCTATTTTAGGAGCGTCACACTGTATATCTCCAGTAGCTTCTCAAAATGAAGGGTCAAAATGGAGGTGGGTATGAAGATTCAGGCGGTGGTGGCGGCGGATATGAATACTGGATGATGGTAACCAAACCTTTATACCAAGGTAATCAAACTGTCATATCAAAGTAACCAATCAACCTCCACACTTTAAATTTTTTTCTTTGTACAGTTGGTTACCAAATATTCTGATCAAGGTAAGCAAACCTTCGCACCAAGGTAACAAAACCTCCATACCAAAGTAACTAATTCACATCTACACCTGTAGTTTTTTCATAGTGCAGTTGGTAGCCAAACCTTCAGACCAAGGTAACCAATTCAATTTTATTAAGTTACCAATTTCTTTTAAATGTGATGCAGTTGGTAGCCAACCATTCATACAAAGGAAACCATTTTATTATTTATGAGTAACAAAATAGTTATAAAAAAATTTAAGAATATTAAAAGTTACATCTATTTATTTTTAAATTTTTTGTAAGGCGAATCTTCTTCTTATTCTCATTGGCGTTTTGGATAACGGAGATTCGTGGTGGTGTAGCGGCGGAGTATGTGAGGTGTAGCGGCGGACTATTATTTCAAAGTGTATGTGAGGGAGATGAAGATTTGAATTTGAATTATTATTTTGAATTTGAATTTGTTTTTGTTGTTAGATCCAAATATTTGAATTTGAATTATTAATTATGGCAGTTATTTGTCCTTGATTTTAGGTTTCCTTATTAATGTGAATTGTACTATTTTTTGTAATATGAGTCCTAATTACACTTTTTTTGTAATTATTTGGTTGATGCACTTTTCTTGTAATTACTTTCTATTTGTTGTATACTTATGTTAAGAACCCTATATTTCTCGAGTCGTCTAGTATGTATGAATCTAATGACCTATTTAACAAACTTGGGCCAAATAAGAATTTACTTTATAATATATATAAATTAGCCCAAGAAAATAAACAAGATCCCATTAAGCTGCTACACAAAATCAAATTAACAATTTAAACAGCCCAAACAATTAAAATAAAATCCATTATTAAATACAAAATCAATAATATTGTCATCATTAAAAGCACAAAAGATTATAAACCAACATTCTTCCCCTTTTTGATGATAACAATACAAAATGTCATTTAATTAATGTGCTCCCCCTAACTCTATATGTAAGACCCCAACTTATTATTAATGAAATTTAATTTTCTCTATTTATTATTTTGAAATAGTAAGGGTTGATTTGATTAATGTGGATAGTTAAGGGTAAAATACATGAAATACTTCAAAATAAGTAAGTGGTTATAAAATATTCATTGTTGTGGGGAATATTCGTTTGGTCGTGGAATATTCAGATCGCTTTGGGAATATTACGATGCGGCTTGCCATGACCATGTGTGGGCCCCATAACGAAAAGCGATTGGATGAAGAAAACGACAAATATAAGTTGTTTAAAAATAATGAAACAGTAGTTGTTACCATTAATCTTGTTAAAATACCCCGGTGGTTAAAACACAAGTTATACACCGGTATTGCACCAATTATTGATTCTACGTACGAAGAAGGCACTACTCAATAATGGTTACGATAATTCATTATTCGATATTTTATTGAGTTAATAATTGCTGCGTTGATATTTTATATCATTGTTTGAATAATTGTCATTCACACAGTATTTTTCATTATCGAAGCAATAATTCATATTATCTGAATAATATTATTAGATAACATTATTGGCAATGTCTAGAAAGTTACATCTAAGGAGAGGTTTGGTCACCTAATTGCGCTTACAAGAAGAAGAAATTCTTATTGGAAAGCCCCATCTTCCAGGAGGCGCACGGTTATCGATATTGTGATTACGTAATATTATTTGTGAATAATTAATTATTGATTCATATGATGAGGAAAATATTAATTTTATGTGGATATAGATGGAGAAAAATTTTAATGTGACAATTGTTGAAAATTGAAATTTTATCTTTTTCGATTAAATAAATCATTTAAATATATTATTATATTTTAATAATATAATAATGGTGATATTTTACAACGAATGTGGGATATATGAGTATCTGAGGAGGAAGAGTATTTTTGTTGCAATAAATGTTTAAAATATGTTAAACATGTTGGTGGACCCCATTTATTGACTGAAATTTGATTATAGCTTGTAAAATCGCCCGTTTGTGGATTTCGGTCAATTTCTATTTGGAATTTGGAAAAACTTTCTTCTGCAAAGTTGTAGAGAATTGAATTTCCTATAAAAACTCGCGAGATTCGAATTTTCGGATGAAAGGGCTATTTATTATGAATTATTGAAGTTCCAAAGTTCCGAAATAATTAATTTTTGGGAGTTTTAGTTAATTATTTTGAGAAAAACGTTTTTTGCAACTAAGTTGGCCTCACATGTGATTCAAATGGGCTGAGATCAGTTGTCTAAGGTGGGCTAAAGAAAATGTGAAAATATATTATTCAATTTTTCGCTTTGGTGTTCTAAGCATTTTTCTATAAATAGGGTGCTTGGGTTAGAATTGAAAACACACCGTAAACCGAAGTTTCTCTCTATTTTCTCTTGATATATTGAGCGTATTCTTGTGAGTATAATTTGAGTATTGTTAGGCGGTGTAAGTTCCTTCAAAGACTATATATAGTATTCCAACTAAATATTAATGTAAGACCAAAATTTTTAAATAAAAGGAATTTCCTTTATTTATTATTTTGAAATAGTAAGGGTTGATTTGATTAATGTGGATAGTTAAGGGTTAAATACGCATAAATATTTCAAAATAAGCAAGTGGTTATAAAATATTCATTATCGTTAGGGAATATTCGTTTGGTCGTGGAATATTAAATCATGTCGGGGAATATTAAATGCAACGGTAGTGACCATGTGTGGGAGCCCCATAACGGAAAGTGATTGGATGAAGAAAAGCGACAAATATAAGTTGTTTTTAAATACTTGGCGTAGTTATTACAGATTATCTTTGTTGGAATACCCGGTGGTTAAAACACACTAATGTCGCGTTGTTGAGCGAGTAGAAGATGCGGTATTGCACCAATTATTGATTCTTACGTAAGAAGGCACTACTCAATAATGGTTACGATAATTCTTGTTCGATATTTTATTGAGTTAATAATTCTTTGCGTTGATATTTTATATTCTTTGTTGTTTTGATAATTGTCATTACTACGGTATTTTTCATTATCGAAGCAATAATTCATATTATCTGAATAATATTATTAGATAACATTGTTGGCAATGTCTAGAAAGTTACATCTAAGGAGAGGTTTGGTCACTTTAATTGCGGCGGATGAGAAGAAGAAATTCTTATTGGAAAGCCCCCTCTTTCAGGAGGCGCACGGTTGTCAATATTGTGATTACGTAATATTATTTGTGAATAATTAATTATTGATTTATATGATGAGGAAAATTTTGATTTTATGTGGATATAGATGGAAAAATTTTAAAATGACAATTGTTGAAAATTAATATTTTATCTTTTTACGATAAAATAATTCATTTAAATATATTATTTTAATAATATATTAACGGTGATATTTTTTACAACGAATGTGGGATATATGAGTATACGAGGAGGAAGAGTATTTTTGTTGCAATAAATGTTTAAAACATGTTAAACATGTCGGTGGACCCCATTTATTGGTCGAAATTTGATTATAGCTTTGTAAAATCGCTTGGTTTGTGGATTTGGTCAATTTCTATTTGGAATTTGGAAAACTTTTTTCTGCAAAGTTGTAGAGAATTGAAATTCCTATACAAACTCGCGAGATTCGAATTTTTCGATGAAAGGGCTATTTATTATGAATTATTAAAGTTCAAGCTCAAAATAATTGATTTTTGGAAGTTTTAATTGTTTTATTTAAGAAAAACGTTTTTGCAATCCCACATGTGATATAAATGTGCTGAATTCAGTTGGTCTAAGGTGGGCTTGAATTTGTTTAGTTATATTATTATTTTATTAAATTTTCGCTTTGGTGTTAAGATTTTCCTATAAATAGGGTCTTGGGTTAGAATTGAAAATCACACTTAAATGAAGTTTTCTCTCTCTATATTATCGAGCGTATTCTTGTGAGTATTTTGAGTATACTTTGAGTATTGCTAGGCGGTGCAAGTTCCTTCAAAGACTATACCATTATTCTATTAGAAATCTTGATCTTTCGAGGTAAGGGATATTATTTTTTTTTCGTAATGATATTATTTCTTCAATATCATTATCTTTGAAATATTGATCTGAAGTTTTTATCAAATTTGGAACTTTTTTCATATCGGGTTACTATTCATGGGTTACTATTCATGAGAGTTACTTATTCACGAGTTCTTATTCATGAGTTCTTATTCACGAGTTCTTATTCACGAGTACTATTCATAAAGCGTGAAGATGTTTTTGTGGAATTTCTATCTTTTGGTGTCGGAGTTACTTATTCATTCACGTATCGGCACTATTCACGATATCTGATGATTATTCATAGAAAAATAAAATTTCTTCTTTTCGTCAAAACATCTATTACGGATACTAACTCGATTGTATCCATATTTTGATCATTCTTGAATTTTACACCACTATGATTGTTTTTGAGGTATTTTTGGGCGTGGATAAAACCAAGTACGAATCCTTAATCCTTAATCCTTGTCATTTTGTTTCTTTGGATTCGTTTCTTTAAAAAAAATATTTTCATCATCCTCGGTCTTAAATGATGATATTATTGAATATCTTTGGCACTGTAGTGCAAAGATGAATGATTTCTTAAGAATATCTTTGGCACAGTAGCAAAAGATGAATGATTTCTGAAGAATATCTTTGGCTAAAGTAGTGCAAAGATGAGCAGTGTTTAAATGAACATGAATTGGGTGATGAATATCTTTGGCTGTAGTGCAAAGATGAATATTTGATTCGGATGTATATTGATTGATGTTACGGGGATAAAAGATGAGCGATGAACTTTTTAAATTCATACATAGAAGATAGTAGTTTGCATTCTCTACTTAACTCTTCTAATGAATTATTATTTCATGCGAATGTTGATTTAAAATTTGTTGTCTATTGTATTCTATTATATTTTTCCTGTTGAAGACTAACGATAATTTGTTGTATATTATCTTAGTCATAATATTCTTTCTTGAGCTAGTTGAGCTCACCCTTTTCCTTTTTGTTCCATTTTTTTCTCGTGGAGGCGAGAATATAGCGATGCAAGTGGGGTATGGAATGAAGGTTTTAGAAAGGATTGTTTAGTAGTCCTCACCATTTTTGTAAAATAATGTATCAATAAATGTGATGAGGATTTATTTGTGTATAGATATTGTCAGAAGATAATATTTGTATTCAAACTCACAGCTTTTCTTGTTGTAATAATAAAGTTGTAGTTGTTTACATACCATGTATTGACAACTCGGAATAGGTGATGTATACCTATTTTGGGGGCGCCATTGATTGGTATCGAGCTTAGGGATATGATCTCTGGCGGAGATCGGGGAATAGAACTAGGAGGGAGAGGCGAGTAAATCCTTCGCTAGTGTGTCCTACCTAAGCTTATTTGTTAGTTGGTCGATATATAGGGATATTATGTGATATATTGATTTCCTTAATTAACCCCTTGTTTTATGGCGATATTTGAGAATGTCGATTGAGAATATTAACAATGGAAATGAGACCAGTGAGAGATGCTGTACTTACCAACGAGGAGAGCGCGTGCAGCAGTGGCAATGTTCCTCCTGTGAACAACACCATTGAGCGAGATGATGAGCGAGGGATGTTTAGAAGTTTTTTGCAGTTCATGCAAAAATCGACGGGAAACTCGTGTTCAAAATCTGAGGAGGAAATGATAGCAATTCACGGTTGTCACAAACCAAGCGATTCAAAGAGTTGGGACCACGAATTTAAGGGAAAGCGAGATCCGATCATGGCGGAAACATGGGTCAAACAAATTACCAAGATATTCGATGTCTTGGGATGCACGGAGGACAGAAGGTTCCATTCGCCACCTTTATGTTAAAGTGGCGAGGCGACTCTTGGTGGGATCGTAATGCAAGCGTACCATCCGGCGGTACTTTTCGGCATGTCTTGGGGAGACATTTCAGAATTATTTAATGACAAATACTTTCACGAAAGTGTGTCTATATGAAGGAAGTAGAGTTCATCGATTAGAGCAAAACAACATGGCGGTGTCTCGATGCGAGGCAAAGTTTGCGAGTTATCGAGGTTTGCACCTCATTTGTTGGAGAATGAGGAAGCGTATGACGCGGATGTTTCTTAGAGGTTTGAAACCAAAGATACGTCAATATCTCATTTCTCATAAATTTTCTCTTTATTGAGATGTTGTAATGAGGGCTCAATTATTAGAAGCGAGATAACTTGATGCAGTCGGCGAGGACCACAAACGAGGATCGTGCTCGAGAGATAGCGATCAGCAGAATAATGATAACTGCGGAGAAAAAAGCGAAGACGGACAGAAATGGTAACCACTCGGTGGTAATCATGGCCATGAAAATAGAAAAGCGAGTCGAGAGGAGATTTTAAAAGAGGAGATTTAACAACGACTATGTGAAGATGAAGTCTTGGCGTGAAAGAATCGGTTCTAGGGAGGAGAACGACCACCCATTATATGCTACAAATGCGGAAAAGAGGGACATATAAGTCCAAGCGCCCTAGCAGTTCAAGGTATGCTATAATTGTGGAAAGGAAGGACATATCGCTCGAGATTAGACGAGAGCGAAACCTAGTTTGTGAGACGGTGACTCAAAAGACTATCCCGAGAAAAGTCAAAGTCAACGATTCCGGAAGAAGCGTTTGTTGTGGATTTGGTCATAATGCGAGGAACCCAAACGAGGTGATCACGGGTAAGCTATTTATAAATTCTTGCGAAGTTTATACCTTACTTGATCGGTGCTACCCATTCATTTATCTCTCTTGCATGTGCTCAACGTTTAAACTTGACTCAGGAGAAATTAGACTTTGACCTATCTGTGGAAACTCCGTTAGGAGAAACTTTCATCACATCCCTTTGTTTATAAATCTTGTTTGATTCAAGTTGGCACCATTACCTTACTGTTGACCTTATCTCTTTAAAGATACTTGCTTTTGATGTGATTTTAGGGATTGATTGGTTAACTACTCATCATGCCAAAATTGATTGTTTTCGTAAGGTTGTTAGTTTTCATATTCCTAACCAACCTGTTGTATTATGCAATTCAAGCAACTAAACCATTAAAATCGATCATTGTCATATCTAATCATAAAGCTATTCGTTTATTAAAAAGCGGATGTCAAGCTTTTTTAGCCCATGTTATGGATTTGAATAAAGACACGTCAAATTTGAATAATATTCTGTTGTTATTGACTTTCCGACGTATTTCAGAAGAACTTCCGGTCTACCCCGAGCGTGAAGTTGAATTCTTTATTGATCTTGAACACGGCACAAAGCCCATTTCTAAAACCCCATATCGAATGGCTCTATTGAACTTGGGGAGTTAAAGGTCCAACTACAGGAATTGTTGGACATCGGTTTCATTCGTCCTAGTACATCTCCTTGGGGTGCTCCTATTTTATTTGTAAAGAAGAAAGACGGGAGTATGCGACTTTGTATTGACTATCGGGAATTGAACCATGTCACCATCAAGAATAGGTATCCTCTACCTCGTATTGATGACTTGTTTGACCGATTGCAAGGGCACAATTCTTTTCAAAAATCGATCTTCGTTACGGATATCATCATTTGAAGATTAGAAGCGAGGATATTCAAAGGCGCCTTCAGAACTCGGTATGGGCATTATGAATTCTTAGTCATGTCTTTCGGACTAACTAATGCTCCTGCGGCTTTCATGGATATGATGAACCGAGTATTCAAGGAATATTTGGATCAATTCGTTGTTGTCTTTATTGATGACATCCTCATATATTCCAAAAGCCGAAGAAGATCATGAGCACCATTTGAATTTGGTACTCCAAAGGCTTCGTGAAAACCAACTATATGCCAAATTGAAGAAATGCGAGTTCGGCGAGGAAGTAGCATTCCTTGGGCACGTGGTGTCGAAACATGGAGTATCTGTTGATCCGTGAAGATTGAAGCAATACAAAGTGGGAGCAACCAGAAGTCGGTGATCAAGTCACGTAGCTTTTTGGGCTTATTTGGTTATTATCGGAGATTCGTGGAAAGGTTTTCTCGAATCGCTACTCCATTAACTCATTAACTCGGAAGGATACAAAATTCGCTTTGGGAGCGAAGAATGCGAGAAAAGTTTCCAAGAGCTTAAGAGGAGACTTATTTTAAGACTGTTCTAACAATACCATCTGGTTCGGATGGATTTGTTATCTCTGATGCTGCTTGCAGCAAGGGTTAGGATGTGTTCTCATGCAACGCGTGGGAAAGTCATAGCCTATGCCTCATGACAACTTAAAGAGTATGAGAGGAATTATCCTACTCATGATCTAGAGTTAGCGTGATCGTTTTTCGCTTAAAAATATGGAGGCACTATCTATATGGGAGAAAGTGGAGATATATTCGGACCATAAAAGTCTTAAATATTTCTTCACTCAAAAAGAACTCAACATGCTGGCAATGACGTTGGCTCGAGCTATTGAAAGACTACGACCACACTATTCAATACCATCACGGTAAAAGCGAGCGTGGTAGGTGACGCATTGAGTAGAAGATCATATGCGAGAACGAAAGTGCGATGATGTCAAGTATACGATAGAGCCAACTTTAATAGAAAAAGTTAAGGTTGCTCAAGCCCAGGCAGGAGGCGATCGCGTATGAAGAAGAAAGTACAAGAAGGAGCTATTAGGGCGAGAATTGATGAAGAAGGAATACTTGAGTCCACTCTAGACTTTGTGTTCCTAACGACTACGATTTGAAGTACAAGATTATGATGGAGGCACACAATACGCCATTTGCAATCCATCTGGAAGTACTAAAATGTATCGTGATCTTGACATACATTTTGGTGGAACAATATGAAGAGAGAGATTGCAAAGTTTATCTCGATGTGTTTAACTTGCTAACGTGTAAAGGCGGAGCATCTTGTACCTAAGGGTCCGTTGCAACCACTTGAGATTCCGGAATGGAAGTGGGAACACATTACTATGGATTTCGTTACGGGTCTTCCTACGGTTTCCCAAGGCATCAATGCTATTTGGGTTATTGTTGATAGATTAACCAAGTCCGCTCATTTCTTGCCGACACGGAGACTTATTCCTTGAACGTCTTGCTAGTATGCGTGAATGAGATTGTGAGGTTGCATGGCATGCCTGTATCCATAGTTTGGGATCGTGACCCAAGATTCACTTCAAGATTTTGGGTTAGCTTGCAAAAAGCTATGGGCGCAGTTTGCGATTTAGTTGGCATACCATCCCCAAACAGACGGACAATCGAGAGGACTATTCAAACTCTTGAAGATCTATTAAGACTCTGTGTCCTAGACTTCAAGGGTAGTTGGGATAAGTATTTACCATTGGTGGAATTCTCTACAACAACGATTATCGATTATCAAGCAAGTATAGGTGTGGCTCCATTTGAAGCATTATATGGGACGAAAATGTCGTTCTCCAATATGTTGGGATGAGGTGGGTGAAGCAACATTGTTGGGACCCGAGTTAATCACGTATGACTCCGAAAAGATCCAAATGATTCGACAAACGTATACAAAGCGGCACAAGATCGACAAAAGAGTTATGCGGATCTTCATCGAAAGGACGTGGAATTTAATGTGGGGATCATGTATTGTTGCGAGTTGCTCCATGGAAGGGAGTTACAAGATTTGGGAAGAGAGGAAAGCTCAATCCACGATTTATTGGTCCATTTCAAATTCTTGACCGAGTAGGAAATGTAGCCTATAGAATTGCGTTACCTCCGAGTATGTCTCAGATTCATAATGTGTTTCACATATCGTACTTCAGTAAATATGTGAAAGACCCGAACCATGTTATTGAGTTAGAAACCGGACGAGATAGTAGAGACTTAACGTATGAGGAGGTACTGTCAAGATCTTGGATAGGAAGGAGCATGTCCTACGCAGCAAAAGGTCATACCACAAGTTAAAGTTTTGTGGAGGAATCATGCTATAGAGGAAATGACACAGGAATTGGAAAGCGGAAATGAAAGCTAGGTATCCTCACCTTTTCAAAACACAGTACGTCACGTCAATTTCGAGGACGAAATTTCATAAGGAGGGAGGTTGTAAGACCGAAATTTTTAAATAAAAAAGGAATTTCCTTTATTTATTATTTTGAAATAGTAAGGGTTGATTTGATTAATGTGGATAGTTAAGGGTTAAATACGCAAATATTTCAAAAAAGCAAGTGGTTATAAAATATATTCATTATCGCTCGGGAATATTCGTTTGGTCGTGGAATATCGATCTTTGTGGGAATATTACGACGACGACAGTATGACCATGTGTGGGCCCCATAACGGAAAGCGATTGGATGAAGAAAGCGACAAATATAAGTTGTTTTTAAATATGGCGTAGTTATTACAAGAATTATCTTGTTGGAATACCCGGTGGTTAAAACACACTAATACTGGCGTTAACAAGAGTAGCACAGTATTGCACCAATTATTGATTCTTACGTAAGAAGGCACTACTCAATAATGGTTACGATAATTATTATTCGGTATTTTATTGAGTTAATAATTGTTGCATTGATATTTTATATTCTTTGTTGTTTGATAATTGTCATTACGTATTTTCATTATCGAAGCAATAATTCATATTATCGAATAATATTATTAGATAACATTGTTGGCAATGTCTAGAAAGTTACATCTAAGGAGAGGTTTGGTCACCTAATTAATTGCGCCAAGAAGAAGAAATTCTTATTGGAAAGCCCCTCTTTCTGAACCGCTTTGGTTGTCAATATTGTGATTTCGTAATATTATTTGTGAATAATTAATTATTGATTTATATGATGAGGAAAATTTTGATTTTATGTGGATATAGATGGAGAAAATTTTAAAATGACAATTGTTGAAAATTAATATTTTATCTTTTACGATAAAATAATTCATTTAAATATATTATTTTAATAATATATTAACTATGGTGATATTTTTTACAACGAATGTGGGATATATGAGTATCTGAGGAGGAAGAGTATTTTTGTTGCAATAAATGTTTAAAACATGTTAAACATATCGGTGGACCCCATTTATTGGTGAAATTTGATTATAAACTGTAAAATCGCTTGTTTGTGGATTTGGTCAATTTCTATTTGGAATTTGGAAAACTTTCTTCTCGCAAAGTTGTAGAGAATTGAAATTCCTATAAAAACACGCGAGATTCGAATTTTCTGATGAAAGGGCTATTTATTATGAATTATTAAAGTTCCGAAGCTCCGAAATAATTGATTTTTGGAAGTTTTAATTGTTTTATTTAAGAAAAACGTTTTTGCAATCCCACATGTGATATAAATGTGTTTGAATTCAGTTGGTCTAAGGTGGGCTTGAATTTGTTTAGTTATATTATTATTTTATTAAATTTTTCGCTTTGGTGTTTCTAGCGATTTTCCTATAAATAGGGTGCTTGGGTTAGAATTGAAAATCACACCGAAGCTCAAGTTTTTCTCTCTCTATATTATCGGCGTATTCTTGTGAGTATTTTGAGTATACTTTGAGTATTGCTAGGCGGTGCAAGTTCCTTCAAAGACTATACCCGGTATTCTAGCTGAAGTATTGATATTTCGAGGTAAGGGATATTTTTTTTTCGTAATGATATTATTTCTTCAATATCATTATCTTTGAAAATGTTGATCTGAAGTTTTTATCAAATTTGGAACTTTTTCATGTCGGGGTTACTATTCATGGGTTACTATTCATGAGTTACTATTCACGAGTTCTTATTCAAATGAGTTATTATTCACGAGTTACTATTCATTTAGTACTATTCATGAAGCGTGAAGATATTTTTGTGGAATTTCTATCTTTTGGTGTCGGAGTTACTATTCACGATACTAAGCACTATTCACTTATACTCATTACTATTCAAGAAAAATAAAATTTCTTCTTTTCGTTCAAAACATCTATTACGGATATTAACTCGATTGTATCCATGTTTTGATCATTCTTGAATTTTACACCACTATGATTGTTTTGAGGTATTTTTGGACGTGGATAAAACCAAGTACGAATCCTTAATCCTTAATCCTTGTCATTTTGTTTCACTTGATTCGTTTCTTTAAAAAAATATTTTTCATCATCCTCAGTCTTAAATGATGATATTATGGAATATCTTTGGCACAGTAGTGCAAAAGATGAATGATTTCTTAAGAATATCTTTGGCACAGTAGTGCAAAGATGAATGATTTCGAAGAATATCTTTGGCCCGTAGTGCAAAGATGAAGCAGTGTTTAAATGAACATGACCGGTGATGAATATCTTTGGCACCAGTAGTGCAAAGATGAATATTTGATTCAGATGTATATTGATTGATGTTCTGGGGATAAAAGATAGAGCGATGAACTTTTAAATTCATACATAGAAGATAGTAGTTTGCATTCTCTACTTAACTCTTCTAATGAATTATTATTTCATTGCGAATGTTGATTTAAAATTTGTTGTCTATTGTATTCTATTATATTTTTCCTGTTGAAGACTAACGATAATTTGTTGTATATTATCTTAGTCATAATATTCTTTCTTGAGCTAGTTGAGCTCACCCTTTTCTTTTTGTTCCATTTTTCTCGGGAGGCGAGAATATAGCGAGTACTAGTGGGGTATGGAATGAAGGTTTTAGAAAGGATTGTTTAGTAGTCCTCACTATTTTTGTAAAATAATGTATCAATAAATGTGATGAGGATTTATTTGAGTATAGATATTATCAGAAGATAATATTTGTATTCAAACTCACAGCTTTCTTGTTGTAATAATAAAGTTGTAGTTGTTTCTGTACCATGTATTGACAACTCAGAATAGGTGATGTATACCTATTTTGGGGGCGTCACAACTAATCTTTCGAGGTCAGGGATGTTATTTTCTTCTCAAATGATATTATTTCTTCAATATCATTATCTTTGAAAATATTGGTTGGAACTTTTTATCAAATTTGGAACTTTTTCACGTCGGGGTTACTATTCATGAAGTTACTTATTCACGAAGTTACTATTCACGAGTTACTATTCATTTAGTACTATTCATGAAGCGTGAAGATGTTTTTTGGGAAATTTCTATCTTTTGGTGTCTGAGTTCTTATTCACGATATCGACATTATTCACGATACTATAATTATTCACCGAAAAATAAAATTTCTTCTTTTGTCCAAAATATCTATTCCGGATACTAGCTTTGATTGTATCCATGTTTTGATCATTCTTGAATTTTACACCACTATGATTATTTTTGAGGTATTTTTGAACATGGATAAAACAAAGTACTAATCCGTAATCCTTAATCCTTGTCATTTTGTTTCCTTTGGATTCGTTTCTTTAAAAATATTTTCATCATCCTCGGTCTTAAATGATGATATTATTGAATATCTTTGGCTTTGTAGTGCAAAGATGAATGATTTCGAAGAATATCTTTGGTAGTAGTGCAAAGATGAGCAGTGTTTAGATGAACATGACTAATGATGAATATCTTTGGCCCGTAGTAAAAAGATGAATATTTGATTTCGGATGTATATTGATTGATGTTACAGGATAAAAGATAGAGCGATGAACTTTTAAATTCATACATAGAAGATAGTAGTTTACATTCTCTACTTAACTCTTCTAATGAATTATTATTTCCAATGCATGAATATTGATTTAAAATTTGTTGTCTATTGTATTCTATTAGATTTTTCCTGTTGAAGACTAACGATAATTTGTTGTATATTATCTTAGTCATAATATTCTTTCTTGGGCTAGTTGAGCTCACCCTTTTCTTTTTGTTCCATTTTTCTCGGAGGCGAGAATATAGCGAGACTTAGCCTGGGTATGGAATGAAGGTTCTAGAGAGAGTTGTTTAGTAGTCCTCACCATTTTTATAAAATAATGTATCAATAAATGTGATGAGGATTTATTTGAGTATAGATATTGCCAGAAGATAATATTTGTATTCAAACTCACAGCTTTTCTCATTGTAATAATAAAGTTGTAGTTGTTTCTGTACCATGTATTGACAACTCAGAATAGGTGATGTATACCTATTTTGGGGGCGTCACACTATAACTCCTTCTAAATTTATGTCTATAAAGAAAATCATTTAAACTGTTATGAAAGATAATAATATGAAAATTGATAAGCCACAACAGTTATAACAAGATAATGAAAATATACAATCATTGTCATCAATATGATATCCAATAATCAATATCAAATAACCAATATAACAATAGATATCATAACCATTAAATCATCCCAATATAATAACCAAATTAAATCCCAAAATATCTTTCCCCCTTTGTCATTATCTAAAAGAATAAAAAGTGATAAATCATTAAACATAATCATTATTACCCATATATCTCTCCCCCTTTGATATATCAATTTAGTTATTTAGTTATCTTTCCCAATTGAAGAACTACGCACAAGGGCAAGCTGATAACAATAACACATATAACAGGTAAACAAAATTATCATATCTTTGTGATTTGTGACCTATATATCAACATTTTGTTACCAGTAATAAACTTGATAGATGTTCTCCTTAGTGTAGCAAACAAATTTCTTCAAAACCTCTTTTTGTGGACATCCTAATGTTGAGATTTTTGATGATCAGACTTGGAGGATGATTTTCCATAGTTCTAGAAGATTTAGGAAGCCTGGCCGTAGTCATTTGCTCTTCAGATTCATCCTCTGGAATATCAATTTCTGCATTCGAATGTTCATCTGTTTTGTTTTCTAAAGCAAACGGTTCAAACTCTCTGAATTTAGGTGTCTGCATGTCTGAGTTTTCTTTTAAAACAGATGGATGAAGTTGTCTGATTTCATTTGTCTGTTTACCTGATTCACCTGATTTTTCTTCTGATGCAGATGGCTTAGACTGTCTGGATTAAGCTATTTGAGATCCATTATTCAGATTATTTTTTTCATGCAAAAACCTCATCCTTTTTTTTTGACAGATCAGATCAGGGTTAAGTTCATCAAAAATAATATTCATCAACTCCTCATCAAGATTGTCATTTGTATTAAATATGGAGCATTTAGCACAATAAAAGCTATAGAACAAACAATATTATTAACCCTTGTGTTACAAAATCTATATATCTAATTAAAACATTATTTTAAAAAAAATGAGATACTTATAGATTCTGCCAAATAATTTATAGGTAGTTTACTCTCTCAAAGTACAGTACTCTCCGTTTCCTTTTTGATCTTGAGACATCTACAAAAACAAATAAATAGTCTCTACCTTTTTGGTACAAAAACAATTTTAAATTTTAGAATTTAACAAATTGATTCTAAAAATTCAAAATATATTTCTAATTTTAGAACAAACAGAGTATTTTCTAAAAAAAATGTTGATATTACTTTATTTTGTGCATACTTTCATTTTGAGATGCACACATAAAATAAAATGAATCTCTTTCGCGGACAGAGGGAGTATTATCTATGTAGGTGTAAATTAGTGCCAGAATTTTGTAGCCCATCAGAAGCAGGGAGCAGCTACTACAAAAAAGCAAACTTGACTAGCTTCCAAAACAGACAAACACAATTCACAAAAGGATAAAGCAGAACATCCAAGATTTTCATCCATACTACCCTAACTTGGCCATGGTGTGATCTTATTTTAGGGACTAAAAGCAGTACATATTCAAGAAGAAAAAAAAAGTTCTCGTGAAGCATACAAAAATCCCCATAAAGTAAAAAATAATATTATTATCACATAAAAAAGATCACGTAATACTCGCATATATACACATACATATTGCAAGCCTCACATGTCAGGCGTGCTGCATTATGTGACTTTTTTTCATGTGATATGAATATTGTTGTAAAGTAAACCCAAAAAGAGTCCCCCTCGTAAAAAGTGTCCCATATTTGCAGGATATATGTGCTCAATCACATTTCCCAGCCTTTTTAATTTCCCATTTCCCCCCTTTTCCTTCCCTTTTCTCTCTTCTTCTCCACTCTGTTCTGTTTTCTCTCCAAACATGCAAGTGGGGTTGGTGCAGAAGCTAATGTTCTTGGTTTTTCTCTCCTTGCTGGTTTCTGCAGAGGACACAAAGCAGCTGCCTTTGTTCCAAAATAAGAGTTCCATTTCTCTCATTGGCATGAACAAGAAGAAGGGAGTATCAGAAATGAAACCGCAGGAACTAGAGCAGCAGCAAAGGGTAGCACATTTTTTGGATGAGTTTTTCACAAGCAAAAGAAGGGTGCCAAATGCCTCAGATCCTCTTCACAACCGTTAATTTAAGATATATATATATATATATATATATATATATATATATATATTTGTTGGAGTTCTTTCAATTAATTGATTTTTTGTTGAAGAAGGCAGGGGAGGAGAGAGAAATTTGAAAAATGAAGAACAGAGTTGCTGCTATTTGGTTCCTCTGTCGTGCATTTTGACAATGATGGGTGAAAGTGGTGAGATATCCTCGAGAATTGCACCCTTTGTCTAATCTCAACTTTTTTATGTATTTCTTTATGATTTTGTAATTTAAATAGGAAAGTGTTTAGTATGAAGTTTTTTTTTGAATAAATTGGTGATTAATTAATAAGTCTTGATGAGGCGAGTAGCCTCTATACACATGTAATTGTATCTATTAACCAATTGACCAACTTATCAAAAAATAAACTTCATACTAACTGTATCCTTTAAATAGAGTGAGAGACTTTATAGCGAATATATATATATATATATATATATATATATATATATATATATATATATATATATATATATATATCGAATACTAGTAGTACTAGCTCGCACTTTTGGAAATCTTGGCTTCTTTTTCCACAATATTACTTTTGTTTGGTCTTTAATGTCCCCGATTTCAGGTTAGTTCAATGGAAAACTGTTACTCCATTTGGCCATCTTATGTTGAGAAATGTGGAGTGGGTTTTACTGCTCTACTTATTTAGACTATGATTTATTTGTAATTGTTATTAGGAAATGATTTGTGTCTCAAATCCGTCCAAACCAAGTGGATTGCCACTAGACACATGTTATTTACTCCTTAATCTTATTTAAATTTAGAAAATTTAATTGTAACTAAAATGTTTTAATGAATATTATATTACCAACTTGGTCCATTTGAAGATCAATTTAATAGTTACAACACATGTTGGAAATTTGAATAAGAATGATTCAAGATTTTCGAAGTAGTGAAAATCAACTATAAAAGGAGAGAACAAATTGTATTAGGTAAAGATTTATATCGATCTAAAATAAGTGTATTAGATAAATTTCCACATGGAAACTCTTTTGAATTTTATTTAATATATAAAGACAGACGAGACCCTATGATTTGAAATATTTTTGGTTTCTTAAAATGCCCTTCAACTTTATAAATTTTCTATTTCATCGTTATAACTCTTAACTTTATTTATTTTATTACTTAACTTCCAAATTTAGTATTTTACTATTTAAATTACACACTTGTGTCCTGGAGTAATGGGTAATTGGTTATATTGACATTCCATTGGTCCATTAGCTACTGATTGTAGGAATTAGCAATCAGCTGTCATTTCTTAAATCTAGGAGATTAGTAATGATTGGATTCGATTAACATGAAATTAACTTTATGGTAATTTAGTCAATTAACTAATACAGTGCTGACACGCAGAGAGATTATCTCACAGCTTGCGTTTCGATACTGTATTAACCAATTAACTAATATTAACTTCATGCTAACTACTCCCATCGACTCAACAACTACTGTATATATTTATTTCTTGGAAGCAATGGAAAGAGTCAGTGCACTAATAATATTCTTCATATATTTTACTATTATTTTAGCCTTGTTTGTGTCTTTGGGTGTACACTATATACGCTTAGTTTTATATGTATGTTCAGTTGCCTACGTAATATACAAAGGTGAGTGATCTTTTAGTAGTATGAATGTATATGATAGCAAGTCAGAGAATGTTGAATCTGTAGCTTCCAAGTCATTAGCCTCGAAGGGGGTTTTTTGGTCCCCTTCGGGCCCTTCCTAGCACTGGCCTGTAATCCGTTTGAGTAGGTCATCTTCCATACGAGTGTGGTAATGCTGCAATTAGCCTGTTACATGACCTGGTAAAAGAATCTACATTATGGTAGTGCCATAACAGCTATAATGTGTGGATGAAGTAACAAAAGATTTAAAATTTCCAATGTGCTTACTCTTGAGGTGCCGCATTTGCTTTGTTAATCTGAAAGTTGTATTTGCTTATGGTGGTTGCCAGTAGATTGCCGATTGACTGTTTGTTGATATTCCTGAGCGGGACTTCTTTGAAGCCTCATTTATGCCCCCTTTGACTGTAAGTTGTACTGACTTACGTTGATACAGTTTTTTTGGGGAATCCTTTACTAGTGGAAAAAATGTAAATTGGTTTGTTCTTGTGCCAAGACTCTAAAGCATACTATCATCCCAAAACATCTCCTGATTATCTTATTTATTCATCAAGTGCGTTACTCAACGTTGGTCTGATGGTGATGTTTTAATTTTTGAATTTAGATTATTTATAAATAACTGTACGAGTTTAGAACGTGTCCTTAGAATATGATTAATCGTAACTTAAAAAGCTTGTTTTAGCTAGTATTAATACAGATGACTTCCATAATCTTCAGCTTTGATGTTTGTTTTCTTTTCAAGGGTATATTCAAAATCATTTGATTCTGATTTTTTTTGGCTTGAAATATTCATAAAAGTGCATTCAGACCCTTTTGAGTTTTGGCAGCGCAGACAAGAGTATGCTATTCGTGCATTGGATCACATAATTTCTGTTCCCACTCTTCATTCTTTCCAAGACATATTTGCCTTCTCATGTTACTGTTCCTAGCTTTCGCAAACAATTAACTTCCTTCTCAACAATTTGGACTCCATGTGCTGTTGATTGGCAGTGTGCTCTGTGCACCCCTCCCCCTATATCATTTTACACCTTGGTTAAACAATTAATCCTGAAGTTGCTCCAAACAGCCTGAGTTTTATCATTAGTCTGAGGAACAAAAACCCAGAAGTCTGATCAGTTAAATATGTACAAGTCACTGTTATCAGAGTTGTGGATTTAGGACAACTCAAGGTGAGATAAGATACGTGAAGCTTCGTCAGATATGGTTTAAAGTCATTGTCTTAATGCAAAGAAATACACTCGTATATTGGAATAAGGCTATTGTATTACCTCACATCGACTTGTAGCAGGAAAGAAGTGAGCTGGTCTTTGGTTTTAAACTTTTAATATTATTGAACTCCTAGAGGTGCAAAAACCCATTGCCTGCCTACTGAAGACAGCAATCAACTCTTCCTGATTTAGTGAAGTATACATCTTTCTCTCTCACACACACAGTCACGTACAAAACACACTCTTTACTATTAGCTTTTGCTTCACTATGGAAAACCCAGAGTTCTATGTTGCTCTCTTACTGTCTGTTCTCCTAATATTGAAATATTTCTTTCACAATAACCCCAGATCACCACCTACTCCTTTCTCTATTCCTATAATTGGTCATCTTCACCTGATCAAGAGTTCGCTTCACTGAGCACTCAGTGGCGGAACCAGAACGTGTTTGTAGGGGGGTTAATACCACAACTTGCTTCGGAACTTGGTAATCAACAATTCTTTGTCGCTTAATCAAGTATTTATCCATAATCTAGTATAAATAAAAACATCAATTGCTAATCAATAATTTCATCAATTTAAACAATTAAAGATTGGTTGTGTTTGAACCAAAAATGGATCTATGTTTTCTTCTGTTATTCATCAATAGTTAGTTGGGTGTAAATGTAATATTTCTCATTGACAGTAAAATACTCTCTTCACAACATCTACCAAACCATTATTTGGTAATGTGTTATCTAGAGTTATTGTGAACACTTTCTTCTCAATCCCCCACTCACCTAACAAACCAATTACCTTCTCTACTAATTAAAGTCCATTATATACAGGGGCCATGAACCTTAAATTTAATACTGGATACTTTAATACTCGAGTATCCAATTCTCGTTCAAATAAAAGACAAATATCCATCCAAAGTAATGTAAGATCACAAGTCAGAAATCAAACATATTCTACCAGGCATAGTTAAGTATTACATATATCCTTGTTTCTTTCTAATTTGGGCCACCGGTTATTATATCCTCATACCTGTGCTTATAGTTGATCAACTCCAAACCCGGAGTAAAGGCGGCCCAAATCTATTGGGTTGAATGTCCTACCCCAGTTGTCTTGAAAGCTAAAACCTTCAAAATGCAATACGGCGTCAGCGCGAATCTCAAATGTGCTCTGCGGCGAAGAAGAGACCGAAGAAGAAGACCGGAGGTCTGGAGCGGCGCTGCGGCGGAGCAGACTGCAGAAGCTCTGTGGCTGGCGCCTGGTTGGCTGCCCCCCAACCCCAACCCCAACCCCACCCCCACCCCTAGTTCCGCCTGAACCGCCGATCTACCGGGGTCAGATGCCCCTCCCGCCCCCCTAGTTCCGCCTCTGCGAGCTCTGTCTGCTCTATCATCCCAATATGGTCCAATTTTATTTCTGAAGTTCGGGTTCCCCGGCCTCCTGTTGTTGTTGTTGTTGTTGTTGTTGTTGTTGTTGTTGTTGTTGTTGTGTCTTCTCCATCTGCTGTTGAAGAATGCTTCACCAAGAATGACATAGTTCTTGCAAACCGCCTTAAGTTCATGGCTGCGGATCGGCTTACCTATAATTACACTGCCTCCCATATGGCCATATATGGCGGAACCTCCGTTGCCTGACAGTTGTCGAACTCTTCTCTTCAAACAGCCTCCAAAAGTCTTTCATCATCCGTGAAGAAGAAACTAGGTCCCTTCTTCGCCAACTATTCAGACTCTCGAATAATGGAGGCCTAAAGGTAAACATGAATTTTTGGTTTTCAGTAATGACATTCAATATCATACTGAGTTTGGCAACTGGAAAGGAGTTGGATTAACGAGGAGACTGCACTCACGGAAGAGTAGGAAAGCAACAGCTTAAAGAACTGAAGGGGATATTTTTTTCACAAATACTTGGATCAAAAACTCGATTATACTATCCAAATATACTTTGCATAAAAATAATTAAGCTTATGTATTTGAGTCTACCTAAAGTTTCTTAATGACATCTTATTTTCAACTCTGGGGGCTTGCTGAATAGGTTCTTGTTGTTTAGCTCAATCCTGTACTAAAGTCTCGTGGACCCAAAAATTGGACCTTTTCCCATTTCTTGAACCAATAAGGTAGCTTGTCTAAAGGTGTTCACTAACTAGACACTGAAGTTTACCAAATTATATCCTTAATATCATTTTTTTTAATAGCATATGACTAGTACTTTTTCTTGTACTCACTTTCACTCCCAGAAATGACTGACCACTACAAAGAAGAAAACCGAACACCCAAAGCCGAATCAGACCTCCAAACCCCACCAATGGCCGAAACTGAAGAAAAGCTTCAAGAACCCCAAAAGCCCGACAAACCGAACGTTTCTTTCAGCATTTGGCCGCCCACTGAACGCGCTCGTGACGCCGTCGTCAAACGCCTGATCGAGACTCTCTCCACCCCTTCCGTCCTCTCCAAGCGCTACGGCACGATTGCCAAAGCTGAGGCCATTGTCACCGCCCGTCGCATCGAGGAGGAGGCCTTCTCCTCTGCATCCGCTTCCGCCTCGACCGATGACGACGGGATCGAAATCCTTCAGGGCTACTCTAAGGAGATCAGCAAGCGAATGCTCGAGACCGTCAAGTCCAGATCAGGCTCCGCCTCGGAACCGGCGGCTGAGGGACCTGCTGTTTCTACTACGACCAGCGAGGAAATCCCATCCGTTGAGAGTGAAGCTAATTAGCTTTTGCTTAATTAGGGTTTCAGTTTCATGAGGTACTTTGTTTGCTATTTCTGTTTTTGCTAGTTGTGATTCTCGAATGCACTATACGTTATCAACATTAATATATATATATATATATATATATATATATATATATATATATATATATATATAGAGTTATTAGGCAAATTATCAGTCTTTAATTATTTGTAGGATATTTGGTCAAACTATTTTTACTATGTGTGGTTTAGCATCTATGGATTTTTCTATAATTTGCTGCTGGGGCGGTTTCATGCTTCAGTGAAATGGCATTGTAGTGTCAACTGTAGTTGTCTTTGCTGATAATAGTTCCTCTTTGGAATGTTCTAAATTATTCTAGCAGGTTTTCTTTAATTTTGCAGTTTAAATTTCAAATGATGGATGATATGAGTAGCATTAAGTTGAAGATCTGATTCTATTCAACGCTCAGAATTATGGTTTGATGTTGGTTGCGACTTGAGATGCATCATATTATTTAGTTTATGAGTTTTCTATTCAAAATGTTTGTTTATGCCGAGTATTGATGGACCTGGATATAATTATTTGCTTTGACATTTGACTATTTGAGATATGGTGGCTGAATGGCTGATTGAAGTGTTGGGGAAATGGGGTGTATAAGGAGACGATGTCAAGGATAAAGTCTGCTGTTAGTTACAAGAATTAGTCTTCAATGGGGAATTTATGATAGTTGACTTGTAAGTTTGTGGCGTTGTGTTATTTAACTTGTTTGAATCTCGAGGATAAGATGTTATTGCCACTAACATCAAAACATTAGTTAGTGTCTTAATTTTGTTTCTCTTCAGTTAATGGTCTTGAGTAGAATTACTATGTTGGAGTAATGATGTGTAAGGCGAAGAGTTTAATAAATACTATGTAAACTTAATTTATTTGCTTTGAAGTAATTGTAGGAACTGGAAGATTACATAATAAATAAGAATTAGGAAAGAATGATAGTGATGCTCACATCTCGAATTTGTAAGTGTAGGTCCAGGACATGAGTCACATTGATTGATTAAATTATAAGCATAGTTGTTACGGTGTCACCTAGGCGTCCAACATAGTTGTTAAAGGTGTCTAGGCGGTGCGTTGAAGGCAAGGCGGAAGGTCGACTTGGTGGAGGCTTGCAAGTCGGGTGCCTAGGAAAACAAGTCGTCGCCATGGACGCCTTGATAACGACTTAGACGAGATGAGTGAGCGAGCAACTTGCTTTGTTGTGGGTATGGACTAGCTCGAAGGTCAACTGGATTAAAAAAAAAACCAAAACGACGTCGTTCGAGATTGCAGCTGGCCCTAATAGGCGTCCAGGCAATGGAGAATTGACACAACTTAGGTGCAGCAGCATCATCTCTCTTCAAAAGCTGGAAATGACAATTTCAAATGTCTAAAGTCAGGATCCTTTTCCTCATGCCTCCTCTTAGGTTCATATCTCCTCCTTAGGTTGGTCCTAGTGTCTGCAGTATCATAATCACCATCACTATTATTATCCTCTTCTTCTTGTGCTCTCCTCATGTGATAGGGATCTCTATAGATACCTTTTCTCTCTTTGTGAGCTCTTCTAGGCCCATCCATGTCTCCGAAGGGATTAGAGAAGTCATTCCCATCATTGGAACCCTTAGACTGAAGCATCTTTGCAATTCTATCCATTAAGGAATCCATTTTAACATCAATGTTCTGCAGTTTCTCATGAGTGTACTCTCTCAAACTTAGAAAGTCTTGTTGCAGCATTTGGTTGGAATTTGAATGTGAAGGTCCAGCCATGTTGGTGAATTGTTTAGAGAAAATAGCATTTGGTTGGAATTTGAATGTGAAGGTCCAGCCATGTTGGTGAATTGTTTAGAGAAAATAAATTAAAACTCAGGATTATTAAGTTTCAGAGTTTTAATGTTACTACTCATGAAAAGATTACATTACAAGTATTGAAATAAGTAGGAACACAAATGTAATCATTTTAAACAGTTAACAAATAGTAACCAAAAATCAGTAAACAACATAAATACTCATGAAATATATACATAAAAATATCAATAATATTATAGATCTGACAAAATTTTGCAATACGAGAACTCGAATTACATGTCAATAGTAATTAATCATCTCGCATTCAAGTCTGAACAGAAATACCATCACTGTTAAAGCATAATAATAATAATAATAATAATAATAATAATAGATCTTCATTAAAGTTAATCCCACATATCGGAGACTAATTAAGGTTTTTTGGTAAGTGAGAAAGAAGAGAGAAGTCATTGATATCCCTTGCATTAATATTTAATTAGCAGTAATAAAGGCTAAAGGGGTTTGTTCAATAATAATCTAGATTTTTTGCATGTTACAACTACGTACATTAGGCTTATGGACAGTAACATGCTAAACATCTTTTAATAGTTGAGCAATTTTAACTATGGCTTAAGAATACTCGCCAATGAGACTAACTTTTGATTACAGCTAAGCTAGGTGATTTTATATATCATTATTTAATTTCATAAAATAGATTAGGTAGTCTTATTCAATATTAATAATTAATGATATTTATTGGGCAGTTATACAAGCTAACAATTTAATACTAATAAATATGTACTATTGCTTATCATATTAATTATAATTATAATTATAATTATAATTGTAATTGTAATTGTAATTGTATACCTAAAGCATCACCTGCCCGGCTGCTCTGTCAGTAATCACAACTTGGCTTAACAAATTAATTAAAGTTTCACTTTTGCATGCCTTTCCAACTTTATTTTGTTTATTATAGTTTGGCTGATTAAAAATAGGGACGTCCCATAAGACTTTTTGTTGTTGGTATGTTCGTAAGGGGAGTGGTTAGCATGAAGTTAATTAAAACTCAGGATTATTAAGTTTCAGAGCTTTTAATGTTAGTCCATAGTGTTATGTTTTGGATTTTAATGTATATGAAATTTTGTTGTCAATATACTTGTTAAGTAAAATAAATAATACTCCCTCCGTCCCATAGTTATAGGCTGATTTCTTTTGGCACATAGTTTAAGAAAATCAGTTTAAGTGACAATTTTTAACATAAATTTTTCACATATACCCCTTAATATGGAATTAATGAATATGTTAATTACTTCTTACTTATCACATTAGAACTCTCAACTTCATTGATTGACGTGTACTGACCATTAAAGTCCATAACCATAGAACTTTAATAAAAGAGAATACAACAACATTAAATGTGGTGATAAAAATAATGACATTGAATGTTGTTTCTTCAAAAAAAGAGTAATGATTGAATATTTATTATAAGGGCATAAAAGTAAAACAATGAACTAATTAAATTTTATAAATAGTAAGTAGTTTATATATTGGGACATCTCAAAATGGAAAATCAGCCTATAACTATGGGACGGAGGGAGTATATAAATTGCACATTGTAAATAACTCGTCGCCATACGGACGTCATGGCAGTCGCTTTGTCGTCTAGACATCCTGATAGTCGGCTACCGCCATGACTCGCCGTGGCGCCGTGACAACTATGATTATAAGATATAGAGGCATCAAACATATATGTATGGCAATTAAGTAGGGTCGTGGGATCAGTCATAATCTAATTTTCTTCTTCATTAAATTATTTTGTAGTTATCTCCTTTATATTCTTCCCTTTATCATGTATGAATAACATTTACTCATTTTGATTTTTGTGTGTAACATTTGCTAATTTTGATTTTCTGGACAAAGGTTCTATAATCTTTAAACCTGCATCATGGATTTTTCTGAATGCATTTCGCATTTCTCATGATTGCACTAGGCAAAGTCATATTTTTCTATCTGAGGGCCTTTTGTTGGAAGTGTCAGGTGAGGAGCTAGCTGCATGACTTTTTTAGTTTTGAGGTAAGTGACTTGAACTACATACTTATCTATTAGTAGACATATATAGCAACGGTAGTACTTGTTTTAGAATTAATGTTGTGTGTAATTTATGTGATCCACGGCGTTGTAGAGTCATTGGGTCAGATTTCTTTTTTGGTGTTTTGGTTGTTCAGAAACAAAGTCCTCAATGAGGAGGTTTTTTCTAGTTTGGTTGTAGGAATAACAAGCAGGTGAATGATGAACTCCGTCTTCTTGAACTGTGTTCCCTTTCTTGACATTAGTTTATTGAGGTGAAGTATGATCCATTTAAAGTTTGGGATCAGTTCTTGATCCCTGTTTTTCTCTTCGAGAATGTAGGTATTGCTTGGGAAATTATTATCTACTTTTTACAAGCTTGAACTAGGAAGGCTTGAATAAGTTCAAGTGAACCGCTTCAAAATTAACATCATTCTTTGCTTTTTAAGGAGAAGAAAGGGAGAATTTGGTGGATTTGTTGGTCATCAAACTAAACATGTCTATGATTATACTAATATTTAGGTCTGGTAAAACTGTCCATATTCTCTCGTTAGATTACATTACAGGGTTTGTGTAACTCGACTCGGTTCTTATATGTAACTCGACTCGGTCCTTAAAAATTACTTCCTCCGTCCCAGGATAAAAGTCATTATTACTATTTTGGGTTGTCTTATGTTAAATGTCCTCTTTTTTTTTAATAACCAAATTTTTACATATTTTTTCCTATTATGCCCGTAACATTAAATATCTCATACTTTTTTTATTCGAATTCTCTCTCCATATTTAATAACATTATTATGGATAATTTTGTTATTTTATTCCTCTTTTTAATATGCGTATTTATCCTGGGACGGAGGGAGAATAATACAAGTTAGATTACCCAGGATCCACTTTCTTTGCCCTTTTGATATGCTGTTTATTCTTGGGTGTCCACAACCTTGCCAGCTTTTTGTGGATCCTACTTTATTTAAGGGGGGTGTTTGATAAAAATTGAATGAATCTAAATGAAAAAAACTGTTTGATAATTGACATGTTTGAAACATCTAAATAACAGATTTTTATTATTTTACCCCTCTGAAAAATTCATAATTGTTGTAAATTTATTTAATATTACTTAATATAATAGTTAATATTGTAAAAAAAAAATTTCATTCTACCGTCATTCAGTCCATTCATCCAAAAAAATGGGATTTGGATTTCAGCCCAAATCGTTTGAATGGTTGACCGATTCAGTCATTCGTATGATTTTTTTTCCGAAACAAACGCACTGAATGGCTGAATCGGTCAGTCATTCAGTGCTAATCAAACAGTCCCTAAGATGGATAACATAACATACTTAATTGATTTTATTCTTTAGGAGATTTAAGTTTATCTTTTTGTTTGAGTTCCCCCCTGCCCTGTAAGTTAATTATCTATTCCCAATCACTGAAACTCTCTTTGGAAGTTTCTATCATTCACTGTGATATGCTACATATTTAGTAGGTAGGGGGCAGTAAAACTTTAGAATAAGTCTGGGCAGACCGGTGAACTCGACAAGAAAATGGGACATTTTAAAATTTTTTTTTTTGATCGACTCCCAAAAAATGTATAGTATTTATTCTAACAAGAATTTTTATAAAATATTATATTTTAGGTGTAATTTGAATACATATATAAAAATAGGGTTGTACCGTGTTTTGAAAACCAGTTGCACAAGTCTATTCTAAGTTTGGTAAAACCTTGTACCATATTTTTGAACACCGGACTGGCTCTTTGTAATTTGATTCAATTATCAATGAGTTCCTGTTGTTATCAATGATATGCGATATGATGTGCAAGTATTTGGGCTCAACACAATAACCAACTCTCCTTGTAAATGAGTCTTATCAAAAACATGATATGTCATGTCATTTTGTAAATAATTTTTTGTACCATGGCTGATGTGTTTTGGTATACTTAAAAGTTGTACATATAAACATATATAATTGTTCTATTTCAAAACATATAGTTACAGCTAAGATAACATTTATATTTATAACTAAATTATTTACTTTATCAAAGCAAGCTAGTTATCTTCATTCAATCTCTCCTCCACATACATACACAAGAGAGTCATCTGCTCTTTGAGCTTTTGATTTTGCTCCACGTCTTCAGATTCACACAACACCAAGAAAACAACAATCAATCACTAAGCCATTTGGATTCTCTTTTCTTCTTTCAAAGCCGCTCGCTCTCTATCCCCCAACAATAACAAACTAATCTTCACAGACTTGAGATGGGAATTTTTTGTGTGTGCCTCTGTTTTTGTTTTAACTATTTTAGCAGTTAAAATCCTTCCAATAATTTACTTTTCTTTTTTTTGTTTTTTCTTTTATAAATTGAGTTCTGGATTTTGAACTTTTATCAGATTTTTTTTTAAAAACTTGAATTCAATTCGTATTTTTCCTTTGATTTTGTGACCACCATCTCAAACCCTTTAAATCCCCTATTTGTAGAACCCCAGAGAGCGGGCGGCGAGCTTTTCTGACTTTTTGGTTGTTAATTTTCTTGGTTAAATCAAAGAACGCCGTGGATGAATCTCAGAAGATGGCCGATATGGCAATGAGAAAGACTTTGATTACGCATGCTTGGAGAGGCGACAATGGAAGACAATTCTGAAAGCAGTATCAGAAAAATTGGAGAAGAAAGAAAGATTGGTAATTTAGGGGTTTTTTCCCTTTTTGACAGATAGGAAGGTTTTTTAACAGGAGGGATCTAGTTGAACAACGTTAGTGACATCTAGAAAGTCAAAAAAATTCCAAAACTAAATGGGCAATTATGCACATTTGCCCAAAGATTAAGCACATATAAACATTTGTCAACTAATAGTAACACAAAAATAAAAATAATAATAACAGAAGTTCTCTTCATGAACACAAAAGAAATAATACCCCTTACGTGTACAACAAATAATATCCCTTACGAGTACAACAAATAATATCCCCTACGAGTACAACAAATAATATTCTCTACGAGTACAACAAATAATATTCTCTACCTTAAAAAGAAAAGTATTCAGACTGGTAGGGCGGGAATATATACTTGAAGAAAACTTGCACTACGCTTAAAACTTTCTTAAACTCTAAAGAAATACGCTCAAGATTATAGAAGAAGAACTCTCTCTATAGTTTCTCTCTCTAAAGTTTCAGTGAATTCGTAAGAAATAATGAAGGAATGAGCTTCTATTTATAGAAGAATGGACTGTATAGTAACTAATTCATGAATTGTCCAACTTAATTTACTTTTAATCGGACGGTCCATATTTAAAGAAAAATATTTTAAATAATATATAATATATTCTATTTATAATCTAATAAAAAGAATAACTTTATAAAAGTATTTTGTTTTATATATAAAAGATTTTACTATACAAAAACACTATGCATTAGCACTATGCAACACTATGCATAATAAAATATAATATATTCTATTTATAGAATAACTTTATAAAAGTATTCTATTTTATATAAAAAGATTTTACTATGCATAATAGAATAGAATATATTCTATTTATAGAATAATTTTATAAAAATATTCTGTTTTATATAAAAAGCTTTTACTATTAAAACTTTAAACCAATGATCCATATTGATTTAATATTATAATTTCAATTAACGGTCTGAAAAATTAGCACATCTCCTCATGGAATAATATTGTACCAAAAAATAATTTGGACCGACGGGTGAATAGTACCCCGTGAATAGTAACTCGTAAATAGTAACTCGTGAATAATAACTCCTGAATAGTAACTCATGAATAGTAACTCATGAATAGTAACTCGTGAATAGTAACTCATGATTAGTAACTCGTGAATAGTAATTCATGAATAGTAACTCGTGAATAGTAATTCATGAATAGTAACTCGTGAATAATAACACATGAATAATAACTCGTGAATAGTGCTCCGACATAAAAAGTGCCCCAAATACTCGAGTGAACAATACTAGAGTGAATAGTAACCGGGTATTTTATGACAACTTGTCTACTTTGAAAATTTTTCACATATCACCCTTAACTTTAAACTTTTATCAATTTAACTATTTACCAAAATAGAAAAATTGAATACTTTTATTTCATAAAATTCGGGGTCTCACACAAACTATCTTTGATTGTATCCATAGTCAGCGTACCATTGGGAGCGGAGTTACTCAGTGATACAACCATCATCTCCCAACTATCAAGCAAAGAGCTCAACAACAACAAAGCCTGCATCTCATCGTCAATGACCATCTTCATCGTACTCAACTGATTTATCAAACTCTGAAAATCACTCAAGTGTTCTGCAATGGAGTTTCCATCCTTAAATTTAGAATTCATAAGCTTCCTAATCAAAAAAGCTTTATTTTGCGCCGTCTTCCTTCCATACATAGACTCCAATTTCTGTCAGAGATCAAAAGTTTTAGTTTCCGTGGCAACATGATGAAACATACTTTGATCAATCCACGATCTGATCAGACCAATAGTCTTCATGTTCATCTTGTTCCACTGCGCGTCACACTTGTTTGTGGGCTTAACTCCATCGTTCTCAAGTGGCTCGTACAAATCCTTGCAGTAAAGCAAATACTCCATTCTTGACTTCCAAATTGTATAATTTGTAGCCTTGAGACTAATCATGCAACCTGATGTCCAATCCTCCATTTAATTCGCACAAGAAAACCACAAAAATAACCAAGCTCTGATACCACTGTTGGGAAAAGTATGCCAAAAATAATCTCTATCTCAAGAATTACTTTTCCATCTTTGTAAAATTAAATATGAAATCAACAAAATCTGTGACGCGCCCAAAATAGGTCCATTCCATCCAACCCATTATAAGTCACCAAATACATGGTACAAAAATAAATACAACTTCAGTAATACAATTGTCGTGCAAAATACGATATTAACACATATCTTGTGAGTTTGAATCAACTATTATCTAATAGGCGGATAAAAAACTCAAAAGGGGTCCTCATTACAATTATTGATACGCTATTTCACAGAATAGTGAGGACTACTAATGCAACCATCTGGACCGTCAATCCATTCCTCGACTAGTCCCAGCTATATTCTCATTTTCTGAAAAGAATAGTGAAAGAAAGGGTGAGCTCAACTAGCCCAGTAAGAAAATATTATGACTAAGATAATAAACAACAAATTATCATTAGTCGTCAACATGGAAAAATCTGATAAAATATAATAGACAACAAGTTTTATATCAACAACTGCAGCAGAATAAGCAATCCATTAGAAGAGTCAAGTAGAGAAAGAATTCTACTATCTTCTAAGATTTAAAAGTTTATCATCAATATTTTATCCCTGTAACAACAATCAATATACATCTTTAATCAAATATTCATCTTTGCACTACAGGCCAAAGATATTTATTTGTATCACCAGTTGGTCATGTTCATCTCAACACCTGTTCATCTTTGAACTACGGGCCAAAGATATTCATTAGGTAATCATTCTTCTTTGCATTACAGGCCAAAGATATTCATCGATTAACCATTCATCTTTACTTCTGGGGCAAAGATATTCATCGATTAATCATTCATCTTTGCATTCTGAGCCAAAGATATTCATCGATTAATCATTCATCTTTGCACTATAGGCAAAGATATTGATAATATCATCATTTAGGGTGAGGATGATGAAAAATATCTTAAAGAAAAGCGAATCCGGTGAGATAAAAGATCAAATAGTAAGGATTAGTATAACGGTTTTTATCTAAGATCAATAATAACCAATTTTGAAGCAGAATTCAAAATAAAGATCAAAACATGGATCTGATCAAAGATAGTAACCATAATAGACACCTTGGATAAAAAAAAGAAAATTTATTTTTTTTGGTGAGTAAGTAGGTCGATATCGTGAATAATAACTTTTCGACACCAAAAGATAGAAATTCCACAAGAAAAATCATCAATGCTTCGTGAATAGTAACTCGTGAATAGTAACTCATGAATAAGTAACTCTCCGACATGAAAAGTTCTAAATTTGATAAAAAGTTCCAACTGATATTTAAATGAATGATATTGAAGAAATAATATCACTTACGAAGAAAATAACATCCCTTACCTCAAAAAAGATAATACTTACATTTGGAATCTTTGGATATAGTCTTTGAAGGAACTTGCACCGAGATATAGCAACACTCAAAGTATCAAAATACTCACAAGAATAAACGCTCGATAATATAGAGAGAAAGAGAGAAAACTTATGAATTACGGTGTGATTTTCAATTCTAACTAAGCACCTATTTATAGGAAAATGCTTAGAAACGCCATAGAAGACTAACTCACAATTACGATGGCTTCACATTCTTATTGCCACCCACCACATTTGAAATTCAATTGAGCACATTTCTCATCAATCAATTCTAGAATTTTCCAAAATATTTTATCATTTAAACAATAATCGAAGCTTTAATAATTCATAGAAAATAGTCCATTTATCAAAAAAAATACGAATTTTATGTCCATTCCATTTAAATCGAATTCTCCACAACTTTTGTAGCTTTGAGTTTTTCCAAATTCCAAATGGAAAAATACGAAATCCACAAAACGGATGATTTTAAATACTTCAATCCGGACAAAATCTTGATAAAACATCTCAAAGTATTAATTCCTTCATTAATAACCACATAAATAAATCCATCATTTATATCCACATAAAATAAATATTTACTTATCATATGAATCGATAATTAATTATTCACAAATAATATTACAGAATCACATTTATGACAACGAAAGTCGTTCCTCGGAAAGAGGGGCTTTCCGATAAGGATTTCGCCTTCTTGGCGGCGTTGATTAGGTGTCCAAACCTCTCCTCGATGTGAACTTTCTAGATATTACCAATAATCTTTATCTAATAATATTATTCAAATAATATGAATTATTGATCGATAATGGAAAATAATGTGTAGTGACAATTATTAAAACAACAATAATATAAATTATCAACGCAACAATTATTGAATCAATAAAATAAAATATTGAGCGGTAATTCTCGTAACAATTATTGAGTAGTGCCTTCTTACGTAAGGATCGATAATTCAACAACATCTTGCAATAAACCGGTAGTGTCTTCTTGTGCAACCCGCGTATTCATCGTATTTTAACCACCGGATATTCCAACAGTCTTAACGGTAACAATTACGCCGTTATTTATAAAAACTCAATTTTTGTCGTTATCTTCATCCAACAGTTATTCGTTATGGGTCCCACAAATGGTTGCACCGCCGTACGAATATTCCCCGACAAAAAGAATATTCCACGACCAAACGAATATTCCCCGACACAATAAATATTTTATTACCATTTGCTTATTTTGCAAAATTTGCACATTTCATGCATAACCAAAGTATTATATCAAATTAATACCTTATTATTCACAATAATAAATAGAGGAAATTCAATTTTATTCATTAAAAAGTTGGGGTCTTATAACCTCCCCTCCTTATGAAATTTCGTCCTTGAAATTGACGTACGTACCTGGTGTATCGAAAAGGTGAGGATACCTCGCTTTTATTTTTGATTCCAACTCCCAGGTCATTTCTTCAATAGCATGGTTTCTCCACAAAACCTTAACTTGTGGTATAACCTTCGTGCATAGGACATGTTCTTTCCTATCCAAGATCTTAACAAGTACCTCCTCGTACGTTAAATCTTCGGCTATCTCGTCTGGTTCTAACGCAATAATGTGGTTTGGGTCGTCCACATATTTACGTAACATCGATACGTGAAAAACGTTATGAACACGCGGCATACTTAGCGTTAAGTCGAGTCTATAGGACACAGTTCCTACTTGATCGAGGATTTCAAATAAATCGAAGGCTTGAGCTTTCTTCTCCTCATCGACTCTTACTTCTAGAATAACACATTCTTGCGCCTTTTTCTTTATATTCATCAGCTCCAGTGTGTAGCTTGAGCTATTTTAACTTTATCGATTAAAGTCGATTCTACTCATATATTCGTTATCTTCACGTGGGTCCCTAGAGTCTTTAACTCTATCTTCATCATTTGTAAGTCATATAAAATAGATTTTTGTGTTAACAACATCGCACTTGTAAACACATACAATCTTCTACTCAACGCGTCAGCTACCACTTTCGTTTTTCCCACGATGGTATTGAATGGTACAATCGTAATCTTCAACAGCTCAAGCCAACGTCTTTGGCGCATTATACTTTCGTTTTGGTTGAAGAAATATTTAAGGGTTTTAGAAATGGGTTTTGTACTGGGGTCAATACAAAATTCGATTTCATACTCTAGGGGTAGGCTAAGAAGTCCTTCGAGAATACATCGGAGATTTATTAACAATAAAATATCATTTAAAAGCGTGACTCTCATCCAAGACTTGGATAAGACATGAAATGAAGGTTTCTACTAACGAAGTTTCAATCGATAAGTCAAAGTTTAACTTCTGCAGAGTTAAATTTAAACATTGAGTGCAAACAAGAGAGATAAAATAATGGGTAGAGCAGGTATCTAATAAGGTATAGACTTCACAAGAATTTATAATTAACTAACCGTGCTTTAACCGTTCGGATTACTCGCTCTTTGAGAAGTCACGAAAAACGCTCTTCCTGAAACCACCAAACTTTGTTTTGTCCAGTATCCACCTTTGGTGCCACCGTCCCAACTGGACTTGATTTATTCTGTGACAAAAAATTGAGCTATGTAATCGTCTTTTCCACAACTAAAACATATATTTGAAAGTTGTGAATAGTTTGGACTTATATGTCCTCTCTCGCATTTGTAGCATCTAACGGCGGTCGCTTTTCCTCCCTAGAATTTGTTCTTTGGTGTTGGTCTTTATTTTTAAACGCGTCTTCCCGTCATCGTTAAATCTTTTCTTCTTGAAATTTCCACTTGAATAATTCCTTCTATTATCTTGGCCATGATTACCACCGAAGTGTTTACCATTTATGGCATGATAACTTCTTCCACGATGGTTATCATTGTTCCGATGATTGTTGTCACCGGTACGATTATTATCGTGTTGTTGCTCGTTATCCTTCGGTTGGGTTAGCTCATTATCGCGCTCCACTAACTGAGCCCTATTCACAACATCTGAATATAAACAAAGTTTGTGAGAAATGAGGTATTGACGTATTTCGGGTTTCAAACCTCGTAGAAACATTCGTGTCATTCGTTCCTCATTATCAACCAAATGGGATGCAAATCGAGATAACTCTGCAAACTTAGCTTCATATTGCGACACGTTCATATTGTTTTGCTCCAGCTTGATGAACTCAACCTCCTTCATGTGAAGAATACTTTCGGGAAAGTACTTGTCGTTGAACAATTCTTGGAACTTATCCCAAGACATCTTCAGTGCGGCATGTTGAGTACGTTTTACCGATTCCCACCAGTAATCTGCCTCTCCTCGCAACATAAAAGTGGCAAAGGGAACCTTTTGCTCCTCGGAACATCCCAAGACATCAAATATCTTGGTGATACGCTTTATCCACGTCTCTGTAAGTAAGTAGTTCGGCTATCCCAAAATTTCGGTGGTCCCAACCCTTGAAGCGCTTAGCGGTGACTAAACCGCGCGTTGCGTGCTATCACTTCCACCGTATTTTGTACACGAGTCTCCTAAATGCGATTTTGCATGAACTGCAAAAAGCTCCTAATCATTCCATCATTCATTGTTTGCTTGGTAGTGTTGTTTACAGGAGGAATATTGTCTTCCTGTTGCACGTTCCCCTGGGTGGTGATTAAAAATGTCTCCACTGTCTCATTCACTCCATCGTTAATATTTCCCGCTGTCATTCTTAAATACTGCCATGAAACAAGGGTTAATTAAACAAATTAACATATTATCCCTAAAATCTGACCAACCAATTAAATACCAAATAAACTTAGGTAGGTCATACTAGCGAAAGAATTCCCTGTCTCTCCCTTCCTAGTTCTTGTCTCACACCTCGGCTGAGGATCATATCCTAAGCTCGATATGTTGTGACGCCCCAAAATAGGTCCATTCCATCCAACCCATTATGAGTCGCCAAATACATGGTACAAAAATAAATACAACTTGATGAATACAATTGTCGTGCAAAATACGACAACACATATATCTTGTGAGTTTGAATACAACTATTATGCAATAGGCGATATATAAAAACTCAAAAGGGTCCTCATTACAATTATTGATACATTTATTTCACAGAATAGTGAGGACTACTAATGCAACCATCGGACCGTCGATCCATTCCCCGACTAGTCCCAAACTATATTCTCATTTCAAGAGAACAGTGAAAGAAAGGGTGAGCTCAACTAGCCCAGTAAGAAAATATTATGACTAAGATAATATACAACAAATTATCATTAGTCTTCTACATGGAAAATCTGATAAAATATAATAGACAACAAGTTTTAGATCAACAACTGCAGCGGAATAAACAATTCATTAGAAGAGTTAAGTAGAGAAAAAAATTCTACTATCTTCTAAGATTTAAAATTTCATCATCAATATTTTATCCCTGTAACAACAATCAATATACATCTTTAATCAAATATTCATCTTTGCACTACAGGCCAAAGATATTCATTTGTATCACCAGTTGGTCATGTTCATCTCAACACCTGTTCATCTTTGAACTACGGGCCAAAGATATTCATTAGGTAATCATTCTTCTTTGCATTACAGGCCAAAGATATTCATCAGTTAACCATTCATCTTTGCACTACAGGCCAAAGATATTCATCAGTTAATCATTCATCTTTGCATTACAGGCCAAAGATATTCATCAGTTAATCATTCATCTTTGCACTACAGGCCAAAGATATTCAGTAATATCATCATTTAGGACTGAGGATGATGAAAAATATCTTAAAGAAAACGAATCCAGTGAGATAAAAGATCAAATAGTAAGGATTCGTATAACAGTTTATCCAAGATCAATAATACTCCATAATAACCAATTTTGAAGCAGAATTCAAAATAAAGATCAAAACATGGATACAATCAAAGATAGTAACCATAATAGACACCTTGGATAAAAAGAAGAAAATTTCATTTTTTCGTGAATAGTGCCGTATTCGTGAATAGTGTCGTATACGTGAATAGTGTCGTATATGTGAATAGTAACTCTGACACCAAAAGATAGAAATTCCACAAGAAAAATCATCATGCTTCTTGACTAGTAACTCATGAATAGTAACCCCGACATGAAAAGTTCCAAATTTGATAAAAAGTTTCAACTAATATTTCGGCATAATGATATTGAAGAAATAATATCACTTACGAAGAAAATAACATCCCTTACCTCAAAAGATAATAATTAAATTTGGAATCTTTGGATATAGTGTTGAAGGAACTTGCACCGTATAGTATAGTAACACTCAAAGTATCAAAATACTCACAAGAATACGCTCGATAATATAGAGAGAAAGAGAGAAAATTTATGAATTACGGTGTGATTTTCAATTCTAACTAAGCACCTATTTATAGGAAAATGCTTAGAAACGCCATGAAGACTAACTCTTTACACGATGGCTTTACTCATTCTTATTGCCACCCACCACATTTGAAATTCAATTGAGCACATTTCTCACCAACCAATTCTAGAATTTTCCAAAATATTTTATCATTTAAACAATAATCAGAAGCTTTAATAATTCATAGAAAATAGTCAATTTATCAAAAAAATACGAATTTTATGTCCATTCCACACGAAATCGAATTCTCTACAACTTTGTAGCTTTGAGTTTTTCCAAATTCCAAACAGAAAAATACCTGAAATCCACAAACGGATGATTTTAAATACTTCCAATCCAAACAAAATCTCGATAAAACATCTCAGCATTAATTCCTTCATTAATAACCACATAAATAAATCCATCATTTATATCCACATAAAATAAATATTTACTTATCATATTAATCAATAATTAATTATTCACAAATAATATTATGTAATCACATTTATGACAACCAAATTTGTTCCCGGGAAGAGGGCTTTCCGATAAGGATTTCTCCTTCTTGGGCGGCCTTGCAATTAGGTGACCAAATCTCTCCTTAATGTAACTTTCTAGACATTGCGATAATGTTATCTAATAATATTATTCAAATAATATGAATTATTGATTTGATAATGGAAAATCTTTGTAAATGACAATTATTGAAACAACAATAATATAAATTATCAACGCAGTAATTATTGAATCAATAAAATAAAATATTGAGCGAAGAATTCTCGTAACAATTATTGAGTAGTGCCTTCTTACGTAAGGATCGATAATTCAACAATCTTTATGCAATACAGGTGTCTTCTCTTGTGCAACCACGCCAGACATCTTGTATTTTAACCACAAGGTATTCCAATAGTCTTTACTTGGTAACAATTACGCAAGTTATTTATAAAAGTCAATTTTGTTATGTTATCTTCATCAAGCGAGTTATCCAGTTATGGGGCCCACAAATGGTTTGCGCGTCGATAAATACGAATATTCCAAAGCGTAAAAAGAATATTCTACGACTAAACGAATATTCTCCGACACAATAAATATTTTATCACCACTTGCTTATTTTGCAAAATTTGCACATTTCACCCATAACCAAAGTATTATATCAAATTAATACCTTATTATTCACAATAATAAATAGAGGAAATTCAATTTTATTCATGAAAAAGTTGGGGTCTTACAAATTCTATTATGAGAACAAAAATAATAAATAACCATCCACAAGCAAGAGACCAAATTTACGTGAAAAATCCTCTAAAACTAAGAGGTAAAAACCACGGGTCAAACTCCGAATCTCCACTATATCACTAATAATGGGCTTATAATAATCCTCTCAAGTTTTATGCCTTAAAACTTGATGTTACACAATAAATTGAGATAATACAAATTTACCTTTAATTAGGTTGAGAAACCTAATTAACTTCACCACCCACGAACAACAAACTGTAATTCTCTCAATTTATTCTTTTGGTATCTTCTTGCTACCAAGTTTCTCTCATATATCAAATAAGACTCCCTTTTATTTATATTACTCTTCCTAATCCATTCCTATTATGGATTAGAAACAATTTATTCTCCTAATAATCAAATTAGGGATCACATCTCCTTGTCTTGGTCACCAACCAAACTAACAAGTAAATACTTTTTCAACTTGAATTTCTTTCATGGAATCTCCAATTCGAATATTGCTTTCATTAACCTAATTTCTAATTGAATTAATATCAAGTAAACTCACTTACTTACTCACAAAAAAAATCAATTCTTTTTTTTATCTTGGATTTTATCTCATGGGTGAGGACCACACCTGTTGGGCCATAATCCTTTTCCTTATTGGGCCAGACTTAATGGGCTCCTCCCTTGGATTATATTACTCTTGTTCCGATTGGTTAGAATGATTTGGGCCTGATTACTTGATTATTTTGTTGGGTCCTTTCGGTTGGATCCGATTCGTTTGGGTCATTTAGTTATTTGGGCTTAGTCGTTAATTGACCCATTATACAAAGTGCAATTTATTGACTTTGGCCGGTAATCATTTTGCCGAATAATAGTTGACTCTTATATACGCCACCTTCTGCATGGCATTAATGAGGATGGGACTCGGATGATGTGCGGTGGTAAAAAGAGTGGTAGCGGTGAGGAAGTAGGCTACATACTTTAATTTGAAATGCAAGGAGTGGGAAAAAGGTGTCGGGGAGGTGATGGGTGGTACAGATGCAAGGGATTAGATGCGTATGGGGCTAGGATCACCAAGGAGGTAAGTAAGAAAATATTACACACACAATCATATTCTTGCTCTCTCTCAGACATTAGATATTATTTTCCCTCCATTGTTAACCTTGTGATCGCCGATACTGACTCTCACGCCGGAGCTATCCCCCGACGGTCAAGCCGTCAAGCTTTTGGTGTTGACTTGTTGAACTGTGCAGGATATCGGACGCGTCTTGGTGATTGGGACGTGGGGAAAGATCTTGGCGTTAACATTGGCGCTAGAAGGACGGGTGAGTTCTAGTGTCCTGAGTATTTTTTAATCACAAATTGTAGCTGCTCTACGTCGGAATCCATGGTGAAGAAGAGTAAAACAGTTACTTTTAAAGGATAGCTGATGGCTATGACTTCGTCTACACAATGAGTATATGTCAAGGATTGATTAGATCCTTTAAAGAGTGCTCATGCTGGTATTGCTTACAAGCAGGTTTCTGAGGGTTCTCATTCGAGAACCCAAGGTGATGCTAGAAGAAGATTGATTTTTGCTGCCGAGAGAAGACTTGACCATGGTCGGAAAAGGGTAGAAGGCATACTGCTTAGAATCCTATACCGAAGTGGTCAGATTGACAGACCGATCAAGTTAGAAAGAAGTCTACACTTTAAAGACATGTCTCGTGGTCGTCCTCAGGATCGAAGCAGACCCAACAGCCATTTTCCTGATTGGCCGAAGAAGGGTATTCCGCCCTATTGGTCTTTGGGATTATGGTCGAAGCAGAGTAGATGAAGACCTAACAGCCATTTTCATGATTGGCCGAAGAAGAGTATTCCGCCCTATTGGTTTTCGGGATTATGGTCTCAGCAGAGTAGATGAAGACCCAATAGCCATTTTCCTGATTGGCCGAAGAAGGGTATTCCGCCCTATTGGTCTTCGGGATTATGGTCGAAGTAGAGTAGATGACGACCTAACAGCCATTTTCCTGATTGGCCGAAGAAGGGTATTCCACCCTATTGGTCTTCGGGATTATAGTCGAAGCAGAGTAGATGAAGACCCAACAGCCATTTTCCTGATTGACTGAAGAAGGGTACTCCGCCCTATTGGTCTTCGGGATTATTGTCGAAGCAAACCCAGAAGCCACACTCCTGAGAATCCACCGAGGGCACACCGCCATGTGGATACTCGTCTTCGGAGATGCCCATCTAAAGCTGCAGGTTCGAATAGAAAAGACAAGACTACTCGGAAGAGACTTTGAGAAGGTTTCTGTCCAAATCGGCAGAAAGATGTTTGCCAATCTTTGGTACGTGGAAAGGGCCGAAGAATGCTAAGATGTTCCAGTGGACTTCGGGCTATGAAGACGCCTTCCAGGGAATAAACGACCTATCTTTATTCGGTGCTTTTGTTGGTGAAGCCCGCTCCTGCTGAGCTATATTATTTTATATATGGCGACTAGTTCGTTGGCGATGGGAAGCGATTTTGGTGCGAGAAGTTGAAAGTAGCGACTTTTGGTTTTTTATGTAAGCCCGTGTCTTAGGGATGAAGAAATAAGATGGCGATAGTTATGGAGAATCTGAAGAGTCAAACAAAACCGTTGCGATGCTTGGCGAGAATCGAATTGTGGGCGTTATTTGCGAGACGGTATTCTACTTTGGACCCATCTCCCACTATTGAGGAATTTTGGGTGCCGCCCGAAGCTGCAGATGTTATTCGGAGGGTTCATGTGGATATTTGTGTCAGCTAAATGGTTCGATCCCACATTAGCCACCAAAAGGCTATATTCGATATTATCTCATATACCTCTTGCTGTCTGGGGGGTAGTTGTACTGGGTTCATTGCCTAGGGATTAGGTTAACAGACGCCAGCTCATGGGGTCGAAGTTTAAAACATTCATGAGGGACTTCGGTAGCTCATCCATAGTCTGACAGGCACAACAAATGCCACCTCGGTGTTAGGAGGTTCGGGAGGACTCGCTGACCATTCGATGGTAACCTTTTCGGCAGGTGGTCCTTTAGACTTTGTCAGTCCCCTTCGTGGTAGGCAAGTGTCATCCTTAAGACGTTGTCAGGCCCTGCATGGTAGGAAATTGTCGACACTTAGACCTTGTCAGGCCCCTTCGTGGTAGGCAAGTGTCATCCTTAAGACGTTGTCGGGAGCCTGCGTGGTAGGCAATTGTCGACACTCGGACCTTGTCGAGCCCGCCGTGGTAGGTAAGTGTCATCCTTAAGACGTTGTCGGGGCCCTGCGTGGTAGGCAATTGTCGACACTTAGACCTTGTCGAGCCCCGCCGTGGTAAGCAAGTGTCATCCTTAAGACGTTATCGAAGGCCTGCGTGGTAGGCAATTGTCGACACTCGGACCTTGTCGAGCCCTTCGTGGTGGTAAGCAGCGTTGTCCTTGAGACCTTGTCGGGCCCCGTGGTGGTAAGGCAAGCATTGTTCTTTAGACTTTGTCGGGCCTTTCGTGGTAGGCAAATTTCATCTCTTGGTTTTGTTAGGCCTTTCGGGGTAAACAAATTCTAATGAAGTGAGATCATCTCACACTTGGTAACTAATAAGTATCCCTTTACTTTATTACCTAAATTTTTCTAAGTGTTGTGTTGAATGCCTCATTCTTTAACTTCACCTTATACATTATATAGCATGCTTAGTTGTTAATTAATGATTCGAGTTGAGTCCATGAAAGAATTTGTGCATTTTTCGAGTTGAGTTAATATTGAAATATTGGCGAGAAAGTAAATGCAAAGTCATAAGGAATGAAACCACATTTCATTAATATTTAATCGATTACAAAATCGGGAACTTTTACACAAGTCCTATAAATTAAAGAAAGTAAAATTATCTTGAGACAATGACTTCATCTCGAGAGTCTAGAGGCCGGATCGGTTAGGCGCCACTAGCTTTTCCTTGCCCCGACTTCAACAATCTTCGTACCCTTCATAATATACTTTCAGAATTTCTGCGCTAAGCTCGTCAGATGTACGATAATCCACTTGTATCTGCTTAACCAATTCTTCGGTCAGGGGAGGGTCCCGTTCTTGAAGTACCTTTATCTTGCCACGAAGCTTACGACGCTTGGCCTTATGGACTTTCCTATCAGACCGAGCCTTCGTCTGAACTTCGCTGAGTTGTGTTGATAAGTTTTGATTGGCTACTGCAAGCCCCTCTTTGGTAGTCTTCAAAGCTTCGGTCTCTGCAACAAAACGGACATTCATGGTAGCTAATTTTTGTTCGCTGGCTTTTGTCGTCTTCAGTTCTTCTCTGACTGAGTTCTTCTCGTCATAAGTTTCCTTCATATCCTCCTTGGTTTGGGCTAATTCCTTCTGAAGACTTTCATTGGCATGGAGAACAGATTCACGTTCCTCTCTCTCTCTCGCCAATGTAGCCTTTAGAATGTTGTTCTCCCTCCTCAGAGTCTCCTCATCGGACTCGAAATTTATATGCCTGGGACGTAAGCGCCCGAAGACTGCGTTTGCCTGCACATATTTGACAATATCTGGTCAATTTCAAATATTTAGGCAAGTAAAGAAACGTTTAACTGATAAAACCCTCACTTACCTTTACCAGATAACTCATGCCTTCATCAAGAAAATTCCCGTTCGTATGATTATCAAATCGGTGATCATCATTTTCCCGAACGAAGGCATCAAAGAGCTAGAAGGGAAAGTTAACATTGTACCGAATCCACAAAGTCGGCGCCCCAGTTGCCTCATCATGGAATTTCTGTGATGAAGGCCTTGGGGGGGAAGGTATCGATTGGTCATGAATGGGAGAGGGATCCATATAGATATTTTTGGGGTAAGAAGATTGAGCTGGAGTAGGATCTCGAACCTGGTAGAAATTACTGAGCGTTGAAGCTGGGGTGGTGGCTGTCGGATGGTTGTTTTCTCTTTCGAGAGATGGTGCTGCGGCGGAGTTCGATTCTTTCTTCTTCATTTCTGATTAAAATCTCCACGAGGGTTTGTTGGAGGATGAGCAGTTGAAGAAGTTACTCTAAGCTCATCGGGAGTTAAAGGGAATGACTTTGGTTCTCAACTTTTGATTGAAGAAGTCGCCTACGATCATTTTCGGTAGATCTAATAAACTTGTTCGAACTAATCTTTGGATTGGCATCTGGTGGTGTTGGATCGGCGGTTGGTGGTATTAGGTCGTGGTGGTTGGTGGTGTTGGATCGATAGTTGGGGTATCGGATCAGCAGTTGGTTCGGATTCGAGAAGAGCTTGAGTCGGCGGGATGAAAATTAGTCGAGGCCTTGGATGGCTCTTTTCTTTCGTCGAAGTTGGAGGACTCTTTTCTGAGAGAAGGGTTCGTCATCTATGGGTGCATGGGTTGGAGGTTCATCAATTTGGTGCTTGATGGGTGGGTTGAATTTGGAGGAGGCTTAGGTTGTGAAGGTTCGACATCGACATCTGCAGATTTTTAATTGCATTGTCTTGGATGGGACTTCATGTTGTGAAGAATCGGCGGTGGCTTCTACCGGTTTTCGGTACTAACAAATCCTCTAAGTCTTTCATCTCCAAGGCGATGGTTTGATCGAGTTACTACAGAAGATTAACAGTTCTACATCAGAATCCATATCACAAAATTTTCAAATATTCATAAAATGAATTTGTACTTACGTTTGTGGTCGTACAACCACGCTTGATTGGAAAGAAGTCTATAGTTCCATTCCTCCCTCGGGAAATTGTCCAAAAGCTCTATCATCTCGGCCTCACGTTCTTCAGAGGCGTCTCCCGAAGTCCGTAGAAATCTTCTCATCAGTGGCCCAGTCCGGTAAAGAGATGATTTCGGGTCCTTTGACGAAAAACCATCTTTCATGCCATCCTTTGTTGCTTGAAGGAGTACTCACTAACGAGCGTCTCTCGAACCTCTCTCCTGGTTTTGAAGAATGCTTGCTTATAGTCTTAAATCCTTTCTCTCTGGACTGGACGACCTTGTATCTGATGAAAGAAGAAGTCGGCCTTGAGTTCGCACCAAGTTTATGGCATAATGCTATGAATGCTAAAATATGAATATAAGAGTTCGGCATTAATTGGGCGAACCCAACACCTAGGAACCCTAATAAAGTTACTACGAAAGCGTGAAGGGGGAATCGGATCCCTTTCTCCAGGATGGTCGTCGTAACAGCCATCCATCCTTGGTATTTGGTACGTAGATCTCCGGACACTGGAGCTCTCACCAAATGGGTATTCGGAATGTGGCAACGATTTCGAAGCCTCTCAAAGTCAACCTCTGTAACTTTCGAGGGAGTGTTGGCATGGAGATCTTTATTCTTTATTCTGTAGAATGCGGAAGAATGGGAGAAGATTTCATTATTGGTTTCTTCTTAGTAGTCATAGTGATGCGATCGAACTTGAAGCATTTTGGTAGAGTTTGGGCTTGGAAGAAGCGGAGCAAATTGGTGTCACTAGCGAGGGGACGACCTTGCTCGAGAATCTTTAGAAGCCATTGTTAACGATTTGCGAGAGAATCAAAGAGGTTCGAGAGATGAAAGAAAGTTTAAAAGTCCGAAATTTAAATCGGGTAAAAGCAAAAATTGGTAAAGTTTACCTTTTATATTGATGGTGGTTACACGTAATCGGTGACATGATTAATTCACGGCAATGATGGTGAATTGGAAGAGGTGTCGTCCAGGTTTTGGGTCTAAATATCTTAACAGGAGTGGATTTATGTCTATTGGGCCTCCCATTTACATTTACGGTATCAATTTGGACCGATTTTGTTGGGCTTTGGTGAGTTTCACTTTGGACCTCTTGTGACTTATCATAATTCGTTATATCATGGGCTATCTTTGTTTATAGTCTTTCATTAAACACCTTGTTTAATAAAAGACTAGAAGCAAATATTCAGCCATAATCCTTTTCCTTATTGGGCCGGACTTAATGGGCTCCTCCTTGGATTATATTACTCTTGTCTGATTGGTCCGAATGATTTAGGCCCGATTACTTGATTATTTCTTTGGGTCCTTTCGGTTGGATCCGATCGTTTGGGTCATTTTAGTTATTTGGGCTTAGTCGTTGAATTGGCCCATTATACAAATTGCCATTTAACTTGACTTTGGCCGGTAATCATTATGCCGAATAATAGTTGACTACTATATCATCACCTTCGCATGGCATTAATGAGGATGGGACTCGGATGATGGCGTGGTGGTAAAGAGTGGTAGCAGGTGAGGAAGTAGGCTACATACTTTTGGCTGAAATTACCGGGAGTGGGAAAAAGGTCGGGAGGTGATGGGTGGTACGCAGAACCGGATTGGAGATGCGTATGGGGCTAGGATCACAAAGGAGGTAAGTAATAAAATATTACACACACAATCATATTCTTGCTCTCTCTCAGACATTAGATATTATTTTCCCTCCATTGTTAACCTTGTGATCGTCGATACTGACTCTCACGTCGGAGCTATCCCCCGACGGTCAAGCCGTCAAGCTTTTGGTGTTGACTTGTTGAACTATGCAGGATATCGGACGCGTCTTGGTGATTAGGACGTGGGGAAAGATCTTGGCGTTAACAACACCCAACAGAGGTAGCTTTTTGAGTTCTTATTATTTTCATTTAAAGATTAGGTAAATTAGGTGTCAACTGAACCATATCCGTATCTCACAATTATTTGATGAATTAGCCCCCTATCAATTCCACCACATCTGGAGGTTGATCGCAAAATTATGAGAATCACAAGAATGAAGATTCTATAGCTGCATACATATTGGACAAGATAGAAACGTGTGCTCAGGGTTAATGCTTGTGGTTATTGATTACACAATTTATTTGTCGAATATGGGCAAAACGGAAATAAAAAATAGATAATTAATATCAACATGGCAATAAAGATTAAGTAAAATCACCGAATGTTATTTATAAAAATAAGGATAGAGAAGGGATGATATTTGCTTCTCCTCCTTACGGAGAGTAGATTCTCTGTCCCCAATTCTTCTGTCCTTCCACTTATATTTTGACACATGTCCTTTTATTTAATTTTAAAGTTAATTGGTGTTAAGTAAGAGATTATGTGTCAAAATATAAGTGGAGGGACATAAGGAGACAGAAAAATTAAGAACAGAGGATCTGTTCTTGAAGGGGATGTGTAGCCTCAGCCCCAGCCCCATCCCTAATAAAGATAAGCAGATGACAATTTATATTACTTTGACAATTTTATTCTTATAAGTTAGAGTAAAATACAGTGACACCCCCTCTAGATAGTCATAATAACACTCACCTCCCCTCTAATTTTTTAAATAACAGTTAGTACCCCTGCAAGTTTTTAGGGTTGACTAAATAGATAAAGTTACATATTTACCCTTGTATTTTATCAAATTTTAATTACTAAATAATATATATACATATATGTGTTTAATAGATCTTTTTTTTAATCAATACATTTTAATTATAGTTTTATTTGTAATTAAAACTATCTCATTTAAATTGTTGGTAACTTATAAAAACTAATTTAGTTTAATTAACACATATTTTGGATAAGTGATACAAATATTAAAAAATTTAAATTAAATTATTAATGAAGCTATTCTAATTAGAGTGATTGAATATATTGATAGTTTAATTTTTGGTGCTTAACAACAAAAAAAATATTATTTGAATTTTTAGTTTCATATTATAATTTATATATGTTAACTTTTATTGAGTATATATAAAAAATTGGGATGTTTATGATTTTGATTACATTTTTTAATATATGATTGGCGTTGTTTTTATGCAATGTTAAATAAAAAAATATAATTATATTTATTACTACCTCTATCTTGTAAAAAAAAATTCTTTTAATATTTTTTTTCTTTTTTTTTGAATAACAACATTTGTCATTTTTACTGTAAATAATTATGTTTAAGTGTGACTTATGTTTAGTTTAATATATGAGAAAAATAATTAATATAATTTTTAATACTTTTTTATAGGGTTAAGTTCAGATGACCACCTGGGGTTTAAGCGGTTTCCCACTTAATCACCTGTAGTCAGTAAAGCTACATTTAAACTCCCAACCTTTTGAGTTAAAGTGAAAACGTCACTTTTTCCATCCAATTTAACCGTGCGTGTATGCCAGACGCCAAAAATGGGTGAGAAGTGATGTAACATGCAAAAAAAGACTGGTTAATGTCTGAAATAACCCTTCTTCTTCCTTTGACTTTTAAAAGACATTCTCTCTCCTCAAAGCTCTCAATCGATCTAACGAGCCGAGTTCCTTCCCCATTCGAATCTTCACAAAACTTCTCCAAATCTGAAGAGCAACGAAGTTGAAACAGAAATCAAAGTCGAAATCAGAAGAACATCGAAGCCCACTATATTTCTTCAGATTTGGAGATTCCTCAGTTTTTAACTCTTGATCCCCTAAGTTGGATGGCCTTAGTTCGTGACCCTTGAAAATCAGTAAGGGCTTGAATGCTATTCGGTAAGGCCTTAGTTCGTGACCCTTTTGTAATTTGGTATTTTTGCGATTTGGTAATTTTGAATGCTATTCAGTAAGGGCTTGACCTCGGCTGATTTCTAGGTTTTTGCGATTTGGTATTTTTGAATGTTATTCGGTAAGTGTGGCTTCTGCAGGAGGAGGCCTCTGGTTTTGAAAATTTTATGCATATTGTGATAACTTGAGCCTAGCTGAAATATATAATTCTCATATTGAGTAAATCAGCTAAAGTAGTTGTATTAATGATACAAATTAAAGAAGAAGATATGACATTTATCAGAAAATTCTGTTGTTCAGGCATATTACTTGCATTTTACTTATCAAAAAATATAACTTGTACTTTATTTGCAATGTACATAAGGTTTATATAATTTTAAGCTTAGTAAGATTTCACATTACACTTTGGTACTGTGAACAACCATGAAGATTGTCTTGTTGCTACTGCAAGTTCTTTTGTTGATATTATTTTTCATTGACAAGGGAGCTCATCTAAGCATGATTCCAACCATGAACTGAATGGTGCTTTGAATATGAAAGTTGGCTGTATTTAATTTTTTATTTTGATTGCTATACAAGGAAATAATCTTGGAATGTACTTGTGAATTATGGTTAATATCGGGTATATAAATAAGCACTGATATCTGTTGGTGAGTCCATGGCATAACAAGTAGCAATGGCAATGATTTTTATGGTAGAACATGGGATAAGCTGCAACATCTTTCACTCTGGATATCTGTTGGTGAGCTTTTGGCTCCATTGGTAACAGTAGGTCTTGAAAATTGTCTATGTGAACTCGATTACTAGTCACCACAGGACAGGTATGTTAACCAAAGGAGTCTCTCCCTGCCAGCAGCGTGGTCGGTCCTGGGGTTCTACCCAGCAATTTGCAGCAAGGAAGTTTCACATGCAACATATTGTTTCCAGCTTGTTCTATACCACTCATAAATCTCTATAGAGTATTCCTGAAAGAAGTCCAAAATTATATTGCTTATAGGGATAATTGACATGTAATTTGGAGTTTCATTTGTTCAACTTGTTCTCCAGAGATGGAGAGTTGTGACATAAGAAAATGCTAAAAGTAAAAGTGAGAAATTCCCACCTCCCCACGAGGATGCAGCAGTGGGATTTCCTCTTGATACATCACATAATGGCCCAGTCTAATTTGGCGCTTCTGATTTTTCATTTTCCTGCACTAATTCGTTTGTTTAAAGTGGACGCTTCGAAGAGCCAAAGAAAGGTTTGATCAACGAAGACCAAGGTCTCATAAAAGGCAGAATAGATGATCAATGGGTTCTTATCTAATCTTTCTTCTGTTTTATTGTTTGGTTGCATTTGTTCCTGAAGATTTTTTTTTTTCTTCTAATTTTGAAGACCCATTTGGGAGAATGTTGATGAAATTGTGACATTATTGAAACCCAGAATTTCGTTGTTCAAATTCAGTTGTTATTTTCGTTTTTTGATTGGTAATTTGGTATACCCATGTTCTTTTTTATTTTGTTTTAGTTTGAAGAGTTCTTGAATTTCGTTGTTCAAATTCAGTTTTTTTTTATTTTGATGTGAATTCGAGGGCAATTAAGTCTTTATCCAACTTAAGTAACAGAGTTATGACAGAAAACAGTTTTTCACTTCAACTCAAAAGGTCGGGAGTTTAAATGTAGCTTTACTGACTACAGGTGGTTAAGTGGGAAACTGCTTAAACCCCAAGTGGTCATTTGAACTTAACCCCTTTTTTATATGAGTAATAAGATTCGTTTAAATTGTAATAATAAGTTTGTTTTACGTAAATTTTAATATTTAAAAAAAATTATTATTATTTTATTGAGTTAATTTATAATTTTTATGGGTATTAACATTATACTTTTTAATTACAAAAAATATATTTGAATATATATCACGTAAATTTTAATATTTGAGAAATTTAATTAGTAAAAATTGTATAACTTTATTTTCCTGATAAAATGAATATTTATTATTTTTGATTTTTATGTTATTTATTGCACAATTTCATAATTTAATTAATTAGATCAAGTAAAGTAAAAATTATGATATACAAATTTATATTTAGTGGAGAAATTAAACATTATAACTTGAAGGTGTATTAGACATTATATTAAAATATTTTTAAATATTAGTTGGTCCAACCACACTGTATGGGGGGTAGTGAATATTACATATTGTAGCCCTAGGCGCAGTCTTGACGATTCTTGAAAAAACTAGAAGGATGGTGAGTGTTATTATGATTATCTACAGAGGATGACAGTATATTTTACTCTATAAGTTATTATAGAGGGCTTCCTCTCTCCCTCTCCCTCTCCCTCTCCCTCTCCCCGTCCCCGTCCCCGTCCCCGTCCCCGTCCCCCTCCCTCCCCCTCTCTCTCTCTCTCATACACACATCTTGATTAATACAGAATACCTCTGTGCTGGTAGCAAGACACCTGGATTTGGGACAATTTTTCAGTAATTTATTAGGAAGGATAAAGATAGATAATTTATTAGGAAGGATAAAATATTCATAAAGAAATAATTCGTCACATTGTCATGCCAATATTAATCCCCCTAAAAATATTGGTAAATTATACTCCAACATGTTGATTCCATTACTCGCAACTAACACCTTCAATATTCTTAATACCTTTTTTTTGTTTCAAATTATAAAATTATTATAGACGGTTAAAAGTCAATTTGAGATAATTTTAAATTTAAATAATTTATTAAAAAAAAAATTCTTTGCACGTGTTTATTTTCAGATTAATTTTTTCTTAAAAAGGAAAAAAAATTCTTGGCTTATTCCACCGTAGTCAATATATATATGTAGTATGATAATAATAGGAAATACAAAAGAAATGGATAATATGCCGAAAATAAAAGGAAGAGTAATGGACATTATGGTGGTGGAGATAATAATATGGCAAAGGTGTCATCTTCATAAGGGATTCTGAAAATATTGTTTGGAATCTTTCGAACAAAACAACATCACCATTCGAGATAGAAGTAAAGAAAAAGAACGTGGATTTGTCCTCTCCACTTAAAATGCTTTCATCACTCTTTCTAATTTTTCCTTAATTTGCCCTTGACTTATGGATTATATTCAAACTAATCCTTTTAAATCTATTTATTAATTCCATTTGCTTCTTCAAATTTTAGTTCGATTAAAATTAAGAAGGGACCGCATGAAACTGCGCTCCAATTGAATCCTTTCTGAGATTTTATAATTATCTCGTCTGATATGCATGCATGACTGCTATTGGTATCTAAAAAGAGTACTTCTAGGGGGATCGGGCTTTTTCGTAGTGATCGGTCGGAATTTTTTTTTTTTTTTTTTTTGACTATAAAATAATTAATGTGATTTATTGAAACTGAAATTTTTATAAAATACAGTGATTTAGGTGTCATTTGAATACACGTAAAAAATAGGATTGTACAGACTGTATAACCTTGTTTGTTGTGTGTATCCAAAAGACACCTAAATCACTGCATTTTATAAAAAATTTAATTCCAATAAAGCACATTAATTATTTTGTAGTCAAAAACAAAAAAATAAAAAAAAATAAATTCTGACCGATCACTACTCCGGTAAGAAAATCCTGATCCCCCTAGACTTTCTGATCCAAAAATGGTCACCCACGAGGGCCAATAAAAAAATAACAACTCATAAAAGTTAAATGTTTAATTGCCTATATGCTAGTGAAAACTTAGAATATTTGACTGCCTACATGACAATACAACCTTTGAAAAATTGACTCTCTACATGACAATGAAACTTTAAATATTTGATTAGGTAACTTTGGATATTTGACTGCCTAAATGTAATATTAACCTATGTGACATTAAGAGAAATTAGAATAAAATAGAACAATAAGAAAATAGCTAAGAATTGGGACATTTCCCAAGGATAGAATTGAGATAATAAACCTCGTCTGCCAGGACTAATTAAGATATAGCCCTAGGGACCGACACGTACCCTTAATAAAAGAAACACTGTATGCCTAAAGCTGAGATGATGCCTTGAGGATATTGACCTTAATGAAACCTATAAAGGAACTTTATATATCCAAGGTTAAGTCGTTGCCATATGAAAACCTACATTGATGAAATATATCTTAATTGAACCTTAATGCAAAATCTCCAAAGGGAGAAGGATATACGAACCTATAATGTATCTTGGGGCTTGCCCTAAGAATCTACGGAAAGGGACAATGTCCCTGTGAAACCTATCATGACACTGTCCAAGTTGGATACCAAGTTAAAAAAAAGAAGGAAATCTAAATTTAAGTAGGGTTGATATTGTTTTGAGTGTAACTTTTATTTTGTTTGGAGTTACGGAACTTATAATATATCAAAACGAAGCTAGCGACGGGCTCTACAAAACTCATCGCCTTTGGCCATAATTTATGTCGTTTGAAGCCCAAAAGGGGCTTGGAAAAGGTCGATTTGGGCTTCCAAAGTTTTTCCCAATTTTATGTTTAGTTGGATATTTTCGTAATTTCATTAGTCCTTTCATAATTAGGTTTTTCAGTATATAGTTTAATATTTATATGGTTTTTTAAGATGTATTAAGACAACTCTCATTATTATTATTCTGGTTTATGAAATACTTGGTTATTTAGTCAATTTATCCCACTTTGTGAATTTCTGTGATTACAAAGTTCATAAATTCAATTCATGTGATTATTTCTATTCTCTCTACCGTCTTCCGTTGTGTCATATCATTCCTAAAGGAAGGGGAAATGTGGACACTTGATAACCTTTTAAACCTATATTGATAATTTTATATACGTACTAATCATTCATGGACTGATCACCTATGAATGTTAAGGTGAGGTTGGAACTCCATTCCCAAGACACGGGCTTATGAGACACACTACAAAAATAAGGGTCACTGGCGACGGGCACACTGCCGACGACACAAGATTCGTCGCGAATAACGTCAATGTCAACGGTCCAGCTGTCGCCTATGCCTGCCATCGAGAATGATCCTTTTTTTGGTGCCAGATGTTCCCGGTGGAGGGAAAATATCATTGGCAACGACAATGATTTTAGCATCGTCGGCATTGCTATCGGGAGTGACTCAATAACGACGGTATCTGTATCGACGGGGTATGCCGTCGGGAATGCTAATTAAAACCTCTTCCCACGACGGCAACGACAATTTTTATAAAAAAAAATTCCTCTCTAAATTTCTTTCCCTCTCAAATTCATCCATTTTCACTCCTTAATTTCTCCACTGAATCTCAAATTCGGTGTATTCATTCTCTAAAGTTCACCCATTTCGGTTTATTGCTTCCCATTTCGCCCATTTCTCTCATCCCTGTTGAAACCCCTCCCCTTATCCATTTTGCCGCTACAATCGAGGCCTCCGACTGGACCTCCGACTGTACCTCCGGCCAGTTCATCGCTGCAACTTCAGACTTGTACAAGGACTGGGCTGGTTTGTATTGGTAGGCTCATAAACATGTAAGATTTCGAGTTACTATTATTTTTTGAATACGAAGAAGAGTGATTTAAAAGAGTAGGTTTGTATATGGTGTTTGGAAGAAGTTGTAATTTCTTTGTTTTTTCTTCAGCGTAAACTCCACTGTGCATATGTAATCATCAGATACTTGGACACAAATTAGTATTGACTTGTAGAAATAAAATAATCATCAGTATTGACTTGCATATATAAATAAAATTTGTAGAAATTGATTTGTATTTGACAAATAATCCAAGTGAGACTTTTAAAAGTAGTACTAGTATTGTATTTGTTGAAGAAATTATGATAAGGAGAGACAAATGGTGTGAGATTATATTACATTTGTATGATAATTTGTGATATCTTTAATTAGAAAGTAAGTGTGCTATAATTGGGGCTATGATATTTATTCAATTTTTGGAAACTAATTTTCATATCTCCTCTTTAATTTATTTATGTTCAAGTTGGTTATTTAATATGAAACTATATAATCATTCAAGGTTGAACTTTTGTTGAACTGTATTTGCTTTAATATGATATTTGTATGTGTACGTTTTCAGCCCCATATATACTTGGGGAAACATCTGTTATGTTTAATATTATGCAATTTATGTAATAATTTCTTCATGGATTATATTCATCATGTTACATGTTTGGTTTCTTGAGCTAGATATAAATGAAGTAAACATCTGTTATGTTTGGTTCGTTTATTGGGTTATTGAAGATTGCTCAACTTGGTGAATACAATGATTATAATCTCATCTGAGAGTCTAAGAAAGTGATCTTCTTTGTGTTTCTTTGATTTTTTCTTCACCCTTGAAAAAATCTGTCTTTTTTTTCTTCAGTAATCACTATGATCAAATGCATGTATTCCATGTGACTTGACATGTGCATATTTTTATATAGTTTAGGTAGCTTAGAAACCCGTTTGAGATTCACTTAGTAGGATTGAATCTTAAATAGTCCCCATTTTGGGACTGTTCATGTATGTTTTGATCTCACTTAGGTCGGTGTTAACGACTTGAGCACGTCTTTATATTCTTTGAATTTTCGGTCAGTAAATATCTCTTGATGTTCTTCGGGTGCATATTTAGACTACGATGTGTTAGTCTATTTCGCGTACTTAAAGACCATGGGGAGGTCTTTGCCTTAGAAATTTAAAAAAAAAATTTAAAGATGTGTTCAAGTTGTTGGCATCAGTGAGGTGACACATCCAGGAATGGGATAGTAGCCTAACCCGTTAGAGTGGGAGATGAAGTTAGGAAACTCATAAGCTTGCATATACATTAACTTGGAGACTTGATTATGTTTGTCTAACTTTCCATATATATAGCAGACAGTTGTCTGAGATGTCTGTTGATCGAAGTTGGTAGGAACATATGGTAGCCACTGATAAGAGTGAGCTTAGCTCTGAGTATCGTAGTGGGGTTGAACAGTTTCTCAACTTCGCGTTTGAGCAAGTTAGTGGCGATGAGATCAGATGTCCTTGTAAGAGGTGTGTGAATGAAGTGTGGAAGGAAAGGAGTGATGTCATGTGCGACTTAATTTCATATGTGTTCAAGCAGGGTTATAGGACATGGATCTATCATGGGAAAACCTAGTTGGATGAACATGAATCAGAACCGGAATCCAGAGGTGACGAAACCTTTGGTTGTATTTAACATGATAATGCTGGCTTTGGTTCATACTTCCGATTGGAATACTGTACGAGAGATGGCGATGGCGTCGAGCAAGAGTCGAATGATGGGGCTAAGGGTTTCTATGAGTTATTGCATGAAGCAGCGACGCCACTGTATGACGGGCATAAAAAGCACACCGTCTTATCTGTCGTGACTAAGTTTTTACACTTCAAGAACGAGCATGGCTGTAGCGAGAGAGGTTTTAATGAATCATTAAACATTGTGAAGGAGTCTTTACTGCAGCAATAAGTTCTTAGGAGTCATACTATGATGTGAAGAAAATGGTCAAAAGGCTCTATCTAGGGTGTGAGAAGATTGATGCTTGTGAGAATGATTGTATGTTGTATTACGGTGATGTCGATAAAGATAAGAGGTCATATGATATTTGTGGTACAAGTAGATACCGTGAATAACGAAGAAAAAGGGAAAAGACGCGTAGAGAAAGATCTTACATTACTTTCCCATTGCCCCTTTAGAGTCTTGTTGGTTGTTCATGTCAACACATACCGCCGAGGATACGAGGTGGCACTCTACATTGGATATATTCAAAGGTCGTTGGCCTTTTTGGCATGGATGGGCTTGAGTGGAAAAATTTTGATAATAAGCACCCTCGTTTTTGAAGAGGTTCATGATGTTAGGCTTGGACTTGCTACGGATGGGTTTAATCCGTTTAACAGGCCTTACACAAAGCCCTACTCAACTTGGCCGTTGATTATTGTGGTGTATAACCTTTCACCTTCGATGTGCATGAAAGATCCCTACATGTTCATGCCTTTACTGATTCCGAGTGATAAGAGTCTGAGTAAAGACATTAATGTATACCTCAGGCCGTTAGTTGATGAGTTAAAGATGTTATGGGAAAAAGGGGTTCAAACTTATGATGCAACCATAGTACAATGATAGCATAGCATATGATGTATAAAGTGTTGTTACTGGTAGCGGGACTCGATTTCGATATACGGAGCCCAACTTTGAGTCTCGTACGCCTAACTTGAGAAAACATAAAAATAGTTTAAAAAGAGACAAAAAACAGCACCGGTCGTCCGAATGCCACGCAACTATAGGCAATAGCACCGCATAGGAAATATACACACGTTACAACTAACGGGACTCGATTTCGATATACGGAGCCTGAGTTTGAGTCCCGTATGCCTAACTTGAGAAAACTTAGCAAAATAGTCAAAAAAGAGACCAAAAATCGCACCAGTCGTCTGAATGCCACGCAACCACAGGCAATAGCACCGCATAGGTAATAGACACGCGTTACAACTGACGATATTTGATTTCGATATACGGAACCCGAGTTCAAGTCCCGTACGCCTAACTTTTGAAAACTTAGCAAAATCAGTGTTTTAAAAGTCGGCGACTAGGTCGGGGTCGGAGGCTCGCCGAGTCAACCAGGCCCTAGTCAGTTGATTTAGTCACTGGCCGACTTAGTCGACCTCAAGTCAGCGACTAGTCGGAAAAGTCGGGGCAAATTGGAACAAGTCGGCTACTGCTTCTCCTTCCTTCGAGCCTCGACTCCTTCTCACCTGACCGACGATGACGCTTCGACCGACTCCGACTCCGACTTCAAGGCCTGAAGTTCAAGGATTTGACCGACGACGACGCCGACTCCTTCTATTTCTTCTCGGCGACGACGCTATTGTTTCTTCTCACCGAAGACTACGCTCTATCATGCGATTCTTTGCTCGCCGCCGACTACATCTGCATCGCCGCCGCCTAGCCGAATCTTCTTTGCTTCGACTCGACTACGACTACCTTCGTCATTGACTCATTGTTCTTCTTGCTTCGCCTCGACTTCTTCTGATATAAGAATGGCCTCGGTTTGGAACCGCAACACCATATCCAGCACCGGATTCACCACCCGATGAGGGTGGCACCATCGATAATTAGGGGAGTTTTCATACCCTTTACCTTCATTCAATTGGGGCATTGAATATTTTAAGTTTGGGGGTATTGGGTAGTAGTATTTTTAGTTTGCATATAGTTTTGCATGATTAGTTAATTTTTATAGTTGTTGCATGTGTAGATTACATTTTAGCATATAGTTGCATGTTATAGTCAGATACCTCACAGCTTCTACTCAGTATAGAAATTTTTGTCTACAGCGAGGATGATAGTGAAGTTTTTAAATGATTTACGAATATTTTGGATAACATGAAATTTGAGATATAACGTTTTATACAATGAAATTCATAATGCTGTTTAACTGCTTTCAATTTGCACAAATGTGTTCACAAGCACTTGTAGGTATAAGAAGTACGTTTTGCATTGCTCGTTAGAAAAATGTAGTGTTAAAATGAGAAATATATGAAAAGTGATTTTTAGACTATATAAAACATTGATTTTTAAACGTTAGGAAAACATGGGTATTTGTGTATAAAAAAAAGAAGTAGAAATAACATGGCTAGTATTATTTCGGGGACCTGACTACTTGAGTAAGTACGCCCGAGGGGATTGTCTCTACACCTAGCGCCCTAAGGTCTTTCATGGTTTGTGAGTCGTTGGTCGAAAGCTCGCTAAGGGGTAAAAGTGTGCCTAATGGAGTAAGATATTGCACAGTCATGTGAAAAAAAAAGAAGACAAAAAAATGGCAATAAACACCGTGGAAAAGTGTGAAAGTCGCCCTCGTGGGTAGAAATAAAGCAGTTAAGCCTATTGTTGAACCTTAGTCTATTTTAAGATATTGGAATAGTCTTGGTTGCATATATATACATAAGTCTTGATTTAAGCTATAATTTTCTGTTGTGAGCAATATAGCATGAGTATTCTGTACCTAAATCAAGTGTTGGGCGAACACAACACACACACATACAACATCTCTACAGCATTTTTGAATTATCTAAGTGTATGACATTATGCCTGCTTTGCATCTGTATTCTTGATTCTAGAAAAAAATTCGCTGAGGCAAATTGGACTGAATTTCTATGATAGTTGAGACAATGTGAGATTAGTTGCATCATAATGTAGTTGCATAGTAATATAGCCGCATTTTCATTTTTCAAGAGTTTGCATTGCTTGAGGCAAGCAACGGTTCAAGTTGGGGGTATTTGATAAGTGGGTTTTACACCTACTTATGGGGTACCAATTCATGCGTAACTATGCCCATCTCAAGTACATTTTAGTCTTTTTTAATTTGCATTTCATGTTAATTTGCATTTCGCATGCTTAAAACTCCTTTTGGTGAATAAGTGCAGGAATTGGCCTAATTTGGTGGTGATATCGGGCACAAGGCTAATGGATGCGTGAGGCGAGGCAAAAGATAGGATGTGTATGACGTAGGATTGAGTGGAACATGGATGGGAAAACATGGATAGACATAGGACATTTCAGTAGCAACAGCAACATTGCAGAACCAAGCCAAGGAGCAGAATCAGAAGACATCAACTACAGTCACTTGGCAGAAGTGCTTGGATCTTGTGGCCATGAAAGTACCAACTAGACCTTGGAACCTAATGCAATTTCTTGTGATGCGTGTGAGAGAAGGAACGCGCTATGAGAGACAGAAATTTGAACATAAGAACCTATCGCAAGTCTCTCATACCATGAGCATAATAAGCGGGAGGAGGCCTTGCGCATAGACGCGAGGCTTGAAGTTGCTGACTTGTTTTATTTTATTTCCAATTTTTAAGGGTTTTAATTGATTTAAAACGATTCCTGACTGGTGTCAGGAGTATCACTTGACATTTTTATTCAACTTTAGTTATATTCTTTACGTCGTAATTAGGGTTTATTCTCTAGGAGAGATTCCAACGTAGAAGGAGGCCACAACTTTACTTTTCTACTCCTCCTTGGGATTTTCTACCAGAGTGGATTATTATTATTATTATTTTGCTAGAATCTTATGAGGATTTGAATATTGATTTATATTCAGCAATTGGGTTTGATTGTTTCTACCTTTCATCTTTCAATTGCTTGTTTATTAGTCATGTTTAGATTTGATCCCATAATGGCTTTTGGTTCAGTCATGAACTAAACTCCATTATGGGATTCTAACGGATTTTAATATGTAGTTTGATTGCATGCTTAAATGTTGGATTGTTTTGCATATCATATGGGATGTCTATCATCATGATTGTTTTGCATGTATGAATGCTTCGATCACCATTCGCTTCAAAGATTTGTATGGAATTAACAATGAACATGAAAATATGGATCAGTAATCATGATAGTATACGTATATAGGGTCGTGTTATATGGCTTATGTATTTCGTGAACGGATAGACATATATACTTTGTTTCACCGTATAAGTTAGAATAAGGGCTTGAACTTAAAATCAATATAGTTGCAATTTCACATAGACATATAGTGATTTTGGTTATATTGATGATTACATAGAGTCTATCATCTGTGGATGATGTGTAAGTAGGTCGTAGTGCATTGAAAAATGGTTAATACTCTTTTAGTGCTCTTGGCTACTTTTCTGTGATATATGAACGAGTCATGCATGATAGTGGTGATTGAATGAAGTATTAAATGAAGTTAAGATCCCATTAGTTCCAATATCATTTATTCCATCGTTATTATTGTTTTAGTTGTTATTTGCAATTCGAGAACAAACCAAGTTTAATCATTAGTTTGAGCATATAAATATAGTGATTCAATTAATGAATAGTAATCTTAGTTAAACAAATTTCTCTGTGGGATCGATACTTTACTTGCTCTGTATTACTTGTTGACGCATGTATGATTGCATGAGTTAGAGCTCTTTTGTTAAGAGTAAAAAAGAGGCAACAAGTTTTTGGCGCCGTTGCCGGGGAAAGGCGTTTAATTTAGTATTATTATCATTAGTTTAAGCTATATTGTATGACTTAGACAGTTCTAGTATTATCTAATTTCAGTTTTTGTTTTTGTTTCAGGAACTTGGATAAATTTTTATGTGCACGTGGTCAACCAACCCCGATTTAACACCTGTTCAGGATAACATAAACGGGAGAGGTTGGAAAAGCGGTGTTAGTAGAAATTTACAAGCACAGATTGGAAAATACGATATACTAACATGGCGGCAAATGAGGCACCTGAGAAGAAAGCAAAGAGAGGAGCATAGGGCTCGAAGGAGTATTCCATGCCCAATATTAATGGACTATGATCCCAAAGATAGTCGCACCAGCCGATAGCGGCCCAATACATTCGAGATAAAAACTGGCACTATTCAAATGGTGCAGAATACAGTTCAGTTTGGGGGTGCTGCTACAGATGATCCGAATGAACACCTGTTAAGTTTCATCAAAATTTGTGATACATTCAGATACAACGGTGTGACGGAAGATGCTATTAGACTAAGGTTGTTTCTATTCTCATTGAGGGATAAAGCGAAAAGTTGGCTTCATTCTTTACCAGCAGGATCTATAACTACATGGGAGGACTTAGCACAAAAGTTCTTAGCTAAGTTTTTCCCAATGGCTAAGTCTGCAAAGATGAGGATAGCTATCTCTCAGTTTGAACAACAACAAGGCGAGTCCTTGTATGAAGCATGGGAGAGATACAAGGAAATGCTGAGGAAGTGTCCACATCACAGTATGCCAGATTGGATGATAATCAACACGTTTTATAATGGATTGGGATGGCAGTCGAGACCGATTGTAGATGCAGCAGCAGGAGGGGCATTATGGGCAAAGAACTATGAGGAAGCCTATGACCTTATCGAGACAATGGCATCGAATGATTTTCAGAATCCTACATCTCGAATGCCACAAACCAAAGTTGCAGGTGTGTTGGAGGTTGATGCTATTACTCAGTTATCAGCACAGATGGCAGCCATGGCAAAAAAGATAGATACTTTGGCGGAAGGAAAAGTAAAGACGGTTGCATTCGTATGTGAGATTTTTGCGGGGTCACACTCAACGGATCAATGTGCTATCATCTCAGAATCAGTGCATTATGTGAGCAACTATAGAAAAGACCAAGGTCAATTTCAGAACACATACCACCCCAACAACAGAAATCATCCAAACTTTAGTTGGTCGAATAATCAAAGGAATCAGCAGAATCAGTTTCAACCAAATAATTAATTTCAGGCACAACTAGCGCAGCCGCAGTTCAATCCTAGACCACCTTTTCCGCCGGGATTTTCTCAACAACAGCAGCAACATCACACTCCAGCTGCACCTCAGCAAGAAAAAAAATCAAAAGTGGAGGAGATGATGATGAAATACATGGCAAACACAGAAGTTATGATCAAGAGCCAAGCAGTGGCTATAAAGAATCTGGAAACTCAAATGGGGAAGATGGCGAATATGCTTACTAACAGACCCCAGGGTTCATTGCCAAGTAATATGGAGACAAATCCAAGAAGAGAAGGGAAGGAGCAATGTCAGCGATCACATTGAGATCCGGGAAAGATTTGTCGATTCATCGCAAAGCGCGTGTCTGCCATGCGAGAATGCATCGAGGAGGGCGCTGCTACAAGGCGAGACAGAGGAATCGCCATCTGAAAAAAGAAAATTTAGAAATCGAGGGTCGCAGGAAGAGAGAAAGACAGAGCAGGCCCAGAGGAGACGTTTAAGAGTTCAGTACCACCAATTCACATTCAAGTTCCGAATCCGCAGAGATTAAATAAAAAAAGAAGATAAACAGTTCAAAAAATTCTTGGAGGTATTCATAAAGCTGCAGATCAACATACCGTTTGCCGAGGCATTGGAACAAATGCCCAGCTACGCCAAGTTTATGAAAGGTATACAGTCAAGGAAGAGGAGACTAGATGAGTTTGAAATGGTAGCCTCTCGACGGAGGAATGCAAAGGCGAAGGCTTCAGGAGAAATTACCTCCAAAGTCAAGGATCCGGCAAATTTTCACAATTCCATGCACCATTGGAAAGATGAACTTCAGTAAGTGTTTATGTGATCTTGGGGCAAGCATAAATTTGATGCCCTTGTCAGTATTTAACCAGTTGGGATTGCCGGATCCAAAACTGACAAACATATCATTACAGCTAGCTGATAGATCGATCACGTATCCACGAGGAATTGTTGAAGTTACGTTGGTTAAGGTAGATAAATTTATTTTTATGGCTGACTTCATTATCCTAGACTACGAGGAAGACAAAAATATACCAATCATATTGGGAAGACCATTCTTACCCACAGGAAAGACTCTAATAGATGTGCAAAAGGGGGAACTCACTATGTGTGTTCATGATCAAGAGGTCACCTTTAATGTCTTCAAAGCTATGAAGTTTCCAGCAGATGAAGAGGAATGTTTCTTGGTTAATTTGGTGGATCAGGTCATAAATAATGAAGTACAAAGTCGGGTGGATGACAAACCTTTGAGGAGTGTAATTGCTGAAAATTCAGATTTGGAGGACGAAGAACTTGACGAACTTGTGCAATATCTGGATACCACTCCACAAGTCAGGAAATTCAGGATACCTGTTGAGTCGTTGACAAAAGCAGGAGAAACCTCCGTAAAATTAAAGCCATCTCTGAAGACACCTCCAGAACTTAAATTAAAACCACTTCAAGATCATCTCAGGTACGCATTTTTAAATAAAGATTCGAAGCTACCTGTGATTATTTCTTCTGCATTAACATCCTTTCGGGAAGAAAAAGTGCTATGAGTGCTTCGAGAGTTCAAATCGTGATTGGTCGGACCATAGCGGATATCAAAGGATCGACCCTTCATTTTGTATGCATAAAATCCCGATGGAAGATGAAAGTAAACCATCGGTTGAGCATCAAAGGAGACTTAATCCGATAATAAAAGAAGTGGTTAAGAAAGAGGTGCTAAAATGGTTGGATGCGGGTATAATCTATCCAATCTCAGATAGCTCATGGGTGAGCCCAGTGCAGTGTGTACCGAAAAAGGGTGGCATGACAGTAGTGACTAATGAGAACAACGAGTTGATTCCAACACGAACAATGACAGGGTGGAGAGTATGCATGGACTACCGCAGGCTCAATAAAGCTACAAGGAAAGATCATTTTCCACTACCATTCATTGATCAGATGTTGGATAGATTAGCAGGTCATGAGTACTATTGCCTACTGTACGGATTTTTGGGCTATAATCAAATAATGATAGCTCTAGAAGATCAAGAAAAGACAACTTTCACATGTCCACATGGCACATTTGCCTTCAGAAGGATGTCTTTTGGGTTGTGCAACGCTCCAGCCACTTTTCAGAGATGCATGATGGCTATATTTTCAGATATGGTAGAGAAGAATGTGGAAGTATTTATGGATGACTTCTCAGTTTTTGGGGACTCGTTTGATCTATGCCTCGAGAATTTGGTGATGGTTTAGAAGCGATGTGTTGAAATAAATCTAGTACTGAACTGGGAAAAATGCCATTTTATGGTACAGGAAAGAATCATACTTGGACACAAAGTATCAAAGAAGGGACTCGAGGTAGATAGGGCAAAGTTGGAAACTATAGAGAAATTGCCACCACCTACTTCGGTAAAAGGTGTTCGTAGCTTTCTGGGCCATGCAGGTTTCTACCGCAGATTTATCAAAGACTTCTCCAAGATAACTAAACCACTATGCAGTTTATTGGAGAAGGATGCGCATTTTTTCTTTGATGAGGTTTGCGTGTCGGCATTTGAGCATCTGAAAGGGAAATTAACATCAGCACCAATTATTACTCGCACTGCATTGGGAATTGCCATTTGAGTGATGTGTGATGCCAAATGATTACGCTCGTAGGGGTCGCTTTGGGACAGAGGAAAGAGAAGATGTTTCATGTTATTTACTATGCCAGCAAGACCCTTACAGACACACAGTTGAACTACACCACCACGGAGAAAGAGTTATTAGCAGTGGTGTACGCCCTTGATAAATTTCGAGCATATTTGATCGGCACAAAGGTGATAGTGTATACGGATCATGCTGCTATTCGACATTTAGTGGCGAAAAAGGATGCAAAGCCTCGGTTGATCAGATGGATTTTATTACTGCAGGAATTTGATTTGGAAATCAAGGACAGGAAGGGCACTGAAAACCAAGTGGCGGACCACTTATCTCAACTTGAGAATCCGGAAAGGAGATAGATGACAAGGTTTTAATCAATGAATCTTTTCCAGATGAACAGTTGTTTGTGGTGAAAGGGGAAGTGCCATGGTTTGCAGATTATGCAAACTATTTGGTAAGTAAGATGCTACCTTCCGATTTGGTGGGTTATAAAAAAAATTGAAAATCCGACTAGATGATTAATCCCCCCGATTAATCCCCTATTAATCTCCTAGTCGCTAGTCGGTAGCCAACCGACATGGGACCGACTAGCGACTTTTAGAACACTGAGCAAAATAGTCAAAAAAGAGACTATAAGCCGCACCGGTCGTCCAAACGGCACGCAACCATAGGCAATAGCACCACATAGGCAATAGACACGCGTTACAACTGACGGGACTCGATTCCAATATACGGAGCTCGAGTTCGAGTCTCGTACGCCTAACTAGAGAAAACTTAGCAAAATAGTCGAAAAAGAGACCAAAAATCGCACTGGTCGTCCGAACGCCACGCAACCACAAGCAATAGCACCACATAGGCAATAGACACGCGTTACAATTGACGGGACTTGATTCCGATATACGGAGCCCGAGTTCGAGTCCCGTACGCCTAACTTGAGAACACACAAACTAAAATAATGTAAATATGTTTTCATTTTGACTTTGTTATCAATATTTTAATTTTGTAGGGTCTTGTTGACGAGACTCGTGGAGATGGAGGTATACGCCTTAGTGATGACCGCCGAACTGATGACGAGCAGCCTCCTCCAGTATATGGCGATGATCGTCGAGTTGATGACGAGCAGTCTCCTCCAGTACAGGGTGATGACAATCGAGTAGATGACGAGGAGACAGGCGACGGGTTGTAGTTAGTTTATGTTATATTCTGAGTTTCATGTATACTTGTACAATTTTTGAGTTGTACCGACGACCATTATATTTTTGATTTATATATTTGATTTGGATTACTATTTGAATGGTGAATTGTAAGATATTTGCTTGTTATTTGATGGTTATTAGTTTATAATAGGTGTATGTTTATATTTGTAAATGAACAGGGAAATTTTGAAATTATAAAAAAAAAAATTCAAAAACTATACAGTCATTGCCGACGGGGATAATGTCGACGGCCATTGTCGTCGCCAATGACATATAGCGACAGTCATCTTTAAAAGTCATTGTCGACGGCTATAAGGTCATGGTCGACGGACTCGATGTCGGTAATGAGTCTTCCCCTAAAAAAAGGCATGGTGTCTTTCTTGAGCGGTCTCATTCGTCAGCCAGTAGCCCTCAGATTCGACCGTCGTGTCGTCGCTTGATGGGTCCATCGCCTTAATGATACCGACGCAGCGACGAATTTGGCGAATGGAAGCCGGGGCGACGACCTTTGAGGCGACGGTTGTACCGACGGCAGACGCCGTCGCCAATGATCTCAATGCCGACGGTAAGATAGTCATTGGCGACGGCAGTGACCGTCGACAATGACTGTTTTTTTGTAATGACACTCCCCTGTAAGTGATGGAATATCTAGGGTAACGTCGTAAGACATTGGCTTATTGGGAAAACCTCCGATGATTGATAAATGACTGGATATGAATCAAAGACACGGGCTTGTAGGACAATCCTCTACAAGTGATGGAATGGCTGCACATGATGTAACGCCCCCAAAATAGGTTTAATCCACACAACCTATTTTGAGTCGCCACAAAATACACTCAATGCACTACTAGAAAATCGACCTATAGCGACGGTCGCCGACCGTCACTATAGACATAAAGATCGTCGCTATAGGCTTTAGCGATGGTCGCCGACCGTCGCCATAGAAGCCGTCAGTAAAATCTATAGCGACGGTCTTTAGGCCTATAGCAACGGTCGGCGACCGTCGCTATAGACGTTTTAGATTTCAAAAAAAATAATTAATAATGCACATTTATTCAACAAACATAAGTACAATATAAAATAAAACATAAAAATTTTATATATATCATTTAAAATCATTCACATTACAACATTACCATATAATAGTTGGAATATATGAGAAACTCCCTCCATCTAAAGACTTGGTCTAGAATATATGAAAAAGTAATAATACTGCCCTTGGTATATCTGATGTTTCATACATCTTAGTTTTATGTGCATATGTATATTTTGACATCTAATAGCACTGACATTCTTTCCATGTTCGGCCTCTAGCGTGGTATTTAAGTCATAGTCGATAGATTCGCTACCTTTGGAATTACATCAGTTTTCTTGAATTGCCAATTCTCCATAATAACTTGGAAGAGATTCACGAATGTTGTTAGACACAGCCCTTCAACCAGCCCTGCAAGATAATGCAGGCTTAGGCACAGCCCTGCAACCAGCCAAATCAGTTGACTTTGGAACTTGAGTTCATTTTCCTCCAACTGCCACAACATTCAGTTCAAATTAACAACATTTAAGATCAAGGCAGAAAAAACTTGCACCAAATAAATCAAATCTAAATAAAGATGTGTATTACTAGCCAATGTACCTTTTGCATTATCATTTTCAGTTTTGTCACAGTTGACACCCAAGGAAGCCGCCCTTTTTGTAAACAACAAATAGTCTAAAAACCAAACAGTTTTCAGAGTTATTCCTATGGCATCAAGATAAATACTCAAATTGATTTATATGACAACAATCCTTAAAACCATAATGCAACCACTTTTTCTAATTTAAATAAGCAGCTTCTCTCTTTTTAAGGATTACAAGCATGCTACTACATTTTTTACACCAAGTAACCTTAATAGAAGGCAAGCAACATCCAAATATGAAGATTGGTGCATGTTTCATACGATAATGTTATAAATATATATGCATGCACTATCACCTGTTTGTTTTTCTGTGTCAATCCTAGAAGGAAATATTACAATTTCAGACTTTCAAAGTAAGTATATCATGTATATTACTGTTCACAAAAATGGTGCCCCCAGTGCAATTTAAATTATTTGGAGCAAATATACGCAATAGAGATCAAAGACAATTATTTCCAGCAGCATAAGATTCTAACAGCTGGAAGTTCAAGTAGTCCAACACTCCCACTCATAATGAGGGGAATAACTATAATTGTAATTTTAGAATATTTTTAATGAAGGCAAAAGGATTGAAGAAAAATGACAAGAGCACTATAACCAGAAGTGAAGAACTCACATGAATTCGAATTACGTCCTCTCTCTTCCGTCCAAGAGAATTATAGACAACAATAATCTACAGAGCAAAATACATTATTAATCTTAGATGATAAGTTGAAATTTAAAAAAGAGTAGTGCAAAGTTACTTTCTGAATGAACAGAAAATCTTACCAAGTTCTTCCCATGGGCAAGATTAATTTCTGATGGAGGACAATAGCTTATATTAAGTAGTGGACACTGCAAAGAAAGAAAATAGGGGGTATCACACCAAATTTTTGATGCCGTAAAGAAACATAACTTTTTCAAAAATATTGAAAGTATTCAATTAATAACATTTATGTGCTAAATAAGACAATTATTGGTAAAGTTTTTGGTTGCCCCCTGCCTAATCACAAATTCTGAAAGAGTGAACTATCCATAGGGAAATACTTACTGTGTTGACATAGTGAATCAACTTGTCCATCTGCCTGAACCATGTGTGTGCATATTGGTACTTGAAATCTATTCCCATGGTCCACATTACATGATTTGTTCGAGTTATGTTAGCCTACAAAAGGATGATGTAAAGTTTCAACTGCTAAAGACCTTTCTAAATGAAATATTAAACTAGTGGCACTGTTCTGTGTTATGTTAGCTTTGGTATGTTGTTGTAAAAATATTCTCTCTCTTATTCGGGGGTTGATGGGGTAAGACATACTCATTGGGGAAAAGATGCATCAAATTATGGATGGATTCCCATTGTCCTTTACCTGAGATACAACCGCATCAACAAAGTCATAAACTCGTTCTTGAACATTGTAGTCATATAAAGAGATATCATCCTTCATTTAAAAGATGACATAAAAAATAAATACACATTGAACTAGATAATCAATTATTAACAGTGATTAAGAACTTTTATATGGATTTACTTGAACAATTGGTGAATCATCATTAAGTTCGAAGTAGAAACCAGAAGGAGGTTCATAGTTCTCTGGGAAAGCACCCACAAAAATCTAAAAAAGATCAGATAAAAATACAAATTGAAAGAAAGAATTTCTTGCAGTAGAAGTGATTGGAGGACAAAGAAATAACCCAAAATCATAAACAACTGTTCGGAAAATACAATTATATTGAAACCAGCTAATGTAATCAATTCAACCTAAATATTAAGTCAAATCCAACCTAAATATTTGAGGAAAACTTCGTTAAAAGTATTTTCTAGACATATAGCTTTTAATCTATGTGTCTAACATTATTAGTCTTTCCAATGAATAGAATTTTACACTGATTATCTGAAAATGGAAGTAAATCACAAACAAACAGAATCAATATTAATTTCAAATTTGTTTTTACATAAAAGAACCACTACAAGAAAAAGCTTTATCAATGATCAGATATCGATCAAGAGATAACCATCAATGATCGTGATGCGGATTATTTGAAAAGCGTCAGACAAAATCTGGTCACTAAGATGCACATCAGCGACCACTATTAGCGACCGATATATCTGCGACCGCTATGAGCGACCGGAATGACAAATCCGGTCGCTAAGTCGAAATCAAGATGGTCCGAGCCAAAGTCGACGTGTTCCAATGGGCGGCCGAAATTATCAATGACCGACGGATCACGATTATTGTTAACTCACAAATAGTTATCCGTCGCTATTACCTATCAGCGACCGCATACGGTCGCTTATATGGAAAAATAAAAAAACAGAATCTTGCTGTTTTGCAGAAATCCCAAAAACCTGTACCTGTTTTGTACCAACACACATACCCAACAACAACATACACAACAATATAAACATCCATCGTCCACCAACACATACACCAAACTAGTATATAAACCATTCAAAACCAATATGATTTTGAATAAATATAATAACATTTCAAAACTTGTTTAAGTAACATACAAACATCCTAAGAATGAATATACAAGTACAAACTTATACTATAACTATAAAACTAATCTAAAGCAGGTACGTCAAGCATCACCGCCTCCTTGATCACCCTGTAATTAACAAAATAATAAAACAAGTTACAAATATATACTAATTATGTTAATATTGGTATATTACGACAATATACAACAAATTAATTTTATACCTCGTCGCCATCCCCAGTATTTGTGATCTGCTGCTGCCATCGCTTGCTCATTTAACTCCTCAAAGACTTCAGAGCCCCGGATGTCCGCCAAAGATCTTTGAAGATCCCGATCTTGACATATAGCTCTCACACAACGGTAGGAGTATAAGCAATTTGGATGGCTCGATGACCGTGGTAGATTTGGGTAGAAGCGACTGAGCCATCTGCAGGATGGGCGTCGTCGTTGTCCTCGACCTTTAATGTAGTTCTTCTTCACAAGACGCCTCTCCCACAACTCTTGATCGATGAGCCGGACGTGGAGTGCCTTCAGGATAGCGCTTCATTCAATAAACGCTTATAAGTGTCCCGTCATCATGTTAACAATTAAATAGTTAAAATAAATTAATTACGTAAGCATTAATTAAAGATCAAGTTGTTAAAATTTATTACCGCTTATCCGGATAGCCTCAAGCGGAACCATCGCGGTGGCTACGCATACATCCAAACCAATGGATAGGTGACCTTGAGATAGAGACTCCTATACAAAAATAACACAATATTACTAAGTAAAATGGGATATATTTTCTACAATTCATGATTGAAAACATATTAAAACTTGTAAATACGTACCTAGCAAAGGTTGATATCTACTTATGAACTGTGAAATATCGCCGCCACTTGTATGTTCCTTTAGCCTTTTTGCCATCGGATACACCCGAGGCTCTCATTGGTGGTGGCGGTCTTTTCGCTTTTTACCAAATTTCTCGGCTCTCTATTTGGCACACATCTCAGCCCATATGGACTGAGTGCACCACCAGGGGCTATGCTCGTGCATATAATCCTCTCCCTGACCTGAATGGTCGATCTCGGCATTGTGAATGGCTTTTTGTCGTTCTTTATTCAAGTTGTCCTTGGTGCGGACCGCGCACTTCTGCCAAAATAATGTCTGAATCACCGAAACATGCGCGTCCTCCCATCTATACCTTTTCTGCAAATAAAACAACAATAATAACATTACTAAATAATTATCCTTTGAATATTATATTAATATTATATTGATATTATCTGTCATAATTAGAAAAACATATACGAAATTACGCCTAAACAAAGATCCTCAGGGCGATAGGTGTCTTTCGCCCCACGTAATCACGGTTTAGAGGCCAATTCTCACTACAAGAAAAAGGTCTATCAACGACCAACCAGATCGTCACGATCGCACCATCGGTCGCCGATATTAGTCACAACGACCAGTCATTATCTCGCGATCAAACGTAATCTAGTCATTAATGTTTTTAATAAATGACCGCACGCGTCACGATCAATCGCTAATATAAATTTGCCACCAAAATTTTGGTACGGAAATGTTGGTGCCAATTTTTTGTGCGACCATTTGAAATCGTGACCGCACGCGATCGCCGATAAGTCCATGTCATTAAAAATCACGGCCGACGCGACGACGGTCGCCGATAATGATCACGATCAAACTAAATGTTATCAAGATTCAAAGATTCGCTCGACTACGAACACGAGAGAAAAGGAGAAAAGGAGAAGAGGGAGAAAAGGGGGAGAAGAGAAGAAGGAGAAGAAAGAAATGTGCTTGATGCATGGCCATGCCGCCGCCTCCTACCACCTGCCACCGCCTCTACAAAGGTAACCCACTTAAAATCTACTAGAAACTTTGTTAATTTGTTAATTGAATGTGGTTTAGACAAACCCTAAATCAAAAATGAATATGCCTTAATTAAGATTAAAAAGGCAACTAATGACAATGAACTAATTAAAGTTTATTTTAAAATTTATAAAATAAACTGTTATTATGAAACATAGCCTAATTTTTTTTTTCATTTTTGTTATTATTGGTGCTTGAGCTTTTGGTTTGTTTTACTTAGATATGAATTGGGGTTGCTCTAATTAATCAGTTGGAAATTGAATAGGATGTTATGGAATTGGTTATGTTGATTGTGTTATTTGTTCCTATATATAGAAATTAGTTTATTGGTAATGTTTTGATTGATATGTATGCTAGATTGGAATAGTTTGATTTCAGGGTATTGTTCAAATAGATATTGGAAGGAAGCATTGGGAATATTTTAGCGATTAGGAATCTTAGGGTATTGTTCAATGAAACTTTTCAATTGTTATCATTTCTGATATTATCATTATATGTTCATTCATGATTTAGTTGAGTCAACTGCATTATAACGTCAATCGATTTATGTGATGTAATTTGCGAGTATAAAGAGGTTCTAGGAAGGGGCTTTCAAAAAGTGTATCCTCAACACAACGGTTTATCACCGAGACTCTACGTCCAAGATAAGTTTGTTTTCTATTTCTTCTTTTATTTTCAATCAATTTGTATAGCCATCATATTATAGGTATTTATATTTATAACAATTATTTGATGTAATAATATTTATAATGGAAGGCTTGGGAATTTAGTTAGTATAATTTAGTACTTAATCATGCCTAAAGTACCTTTTATTATCATAATTTTAAAGTTGTTTGAATGCCTAAAGGTTTCTTTTGCCTACATGTGGACTGTTTATGAAATTATAGTCAAATATATGCCTATATGAGAACTATACTTATTCAAGATCGTCTATGGGTAATAGTTAGGCTTTTCTTCACATTACTTATACTTATGCAAGATCGTCTATGTGGACTCTTGGTTTGTGTCTTGGGTGCCTAGAAATGATCGTATATACATAAACGCATGCGTGTGGCTAGTCCATATTATAGGGGAGACTCAAGCGAAATTTTTTTATTGGTCGGGTAGTTGCGAACATTTATACTATTAACGAGCCTATTGGTGATCCACTAGAGCCTATTAAGGGATGTTAGAGTCGATGAAATTTGGGCTTGGGGTCATGAGGCCACACGAGGTTACGCCAAGCTTAGCCAAGCCTCACAGGGCCAAGCCAAGCTTGGTTGTTAGCATGCTAAGCTATTAGGGGGCTTTACCAAGAGCAGATGCTTCATAGTTAGACTATAATAAATGTGGAGGACGACAATGAAGTAATCCAGTTAGGCGGTGGAGATGAACCACATGAATTAGATCCTCGAGTCAATACTTGTGTCGATGACACATTAATCGAGGAGAAGAGTTATTGACCGAATCGACATACGTAATCAAGCGGATGATGGTTATGAATCGCAACACGTATACAAGATGATTCAGAATCGGACATATCGACACTTGAACTCATGAAATGTATGTTTAGCAATACATATTTTTTATATCATTGTCATGTTTATGTCTTAAACTATTTAAATGCAACTTTTGTTTATTGTCATTTTATATTCATATATATACATGTTTATATCACTGTCATGTTTATTGTCATATATACATATAATCAAATATGACTCCTAATAACATCTTGAAATTTGTAATATACAGATGGCTTCAAGCGGTATGAGAAAAAGCGGCTTGGGTGGGGGGCCTAATAATGTGCCCAAGGCCCCTACTAATCCCGATGATCGGATTCTTTTTCAGATTCGCCCTCCTCCGAATAGCACGTACGTCCCGCATATATCATTTATATAAAAGCATTTAAGATTCCATTTATTGTATATTGGTAATGTTTTGATTGATATTATATTGGTAATATTTTGTTTTGGTCTTATTGTATTGAAAATTTGTATATTTCTCTTGGTTTGTGTCTTGGGTGCCTAGAAATGTCCATATATGCATCCCGTCGTGCATGTGGCTAGTCTATATTATAGGGGAGACTATGGCAAAAAAATTTTTAAGTATTATAAGTATAAGTTTAAAAAATGTTCACAAATATTATAACTTAGATGTAAATTGCTTTAATATATGCTAATTGATGTTGTATATTATAGTGATTTTTCAGATAATAAGATCGTCAAGTGCATATCACAGCTGTGTTTACAGAATTGGCCTACACCTGTGATTACGTGGGCGAGCACACCTATCGCCCACAAGGATGCTGTTTGGGCAGAATTTCAAGTATGTTTTTTTTAATTATGACAAATAATATTAATATAATATTCAAAGGATAATTATTTAGTAATGTTATTATTGTTTTTTTATTTGCAGAAACGGTATAGATGGGAGGACGCGCAGGCTTCAGTGATTCAGACATTATTCGCAAAAGTCATGCTACCGCACTAAGGACAACTTGAATAAAGAATGACAAAAGCCATTCACAATGCCGAGATCGACCATCCAGTGCTGTGGAGAGGATTATATGCACGAGCATAGCCCCCGGTGGTGCACCCAAATCCATATAAATTTGAGATGTGTGCCCAATGGAGAGCTGAGAGCTAGGTGAAAAGACGAAAGACTGCCGCCACCAACAGAGCCTCGGGTGTATCCGATGGCGAAAAGGCTAAAGGAACATACAAGGGCGGCGGATATTTCACGATTCTAAAGATATCAACGCCGAATGCGCACGATTTACAAGTTTTAATATGTTTACAATCATGAATTGTAGAAAATATCCCATTTTTACTTAGTAATATTGTGCTGTTTTTGTATAGGAGTCTCTGTCTCAAGGTCACCCTATCCATTCATTCGGATGTATACGTGCCACCCGTGATGGTCCACTCGAGGCTATCCAGATAAGCGGTAATAAGTTTTAACAACCCGATCTTGTTTATTAATACTTACAAAATATTATTTTTAACTATTTAAGTGTTAACATGATGATGGGATACTTATAAACGTTTATTGAATGAGCGCTTATCCCGAAGGCACTCCACATCCGCCTATTGATCAAGAGTTGTGGGAGAGGCGTCATTGTGAAGAAGAACTACATTAAAGGTCAAGGACAATGACGACGCCCATCCTTGAGTTGGCTCAGTGACTCTGCTACCCAGTCTTCTTACGGTCATCGAGTCATCCGGTTGTAAATACTCCGGCCGACCGCGAGAGAGCTATATATGTCAAGATCGAAATCTTCAAGATATTAGGCAAGGCACCGGGGCTCTTGATCTTGAGGAGTTAGTGAAGTAGTAAGCGCAAGCAAGCAGCAGAGATGACATGGGGATGGCGACGAGGTATAAAATCAATTTGTTGTATGTATTGTCGTAATATATACCAAAGATCAACATATTTATTATATTTGCAACTTGTTTTATTATTTTGTTAATTACTGGGGTGATCAAGGAGGGATGACGCTTGACATAACCTTGTACTTGTATATTCATTATTTGGATGTTTGTATATATGTTACTTAAACAAGTTTTGAAATGTTATTATATTTATTCAAATCATATTGGTTTTAAAGGTTTATATACTAGTTTGGTGTATGTGTTGGTGGACGATGGATGTTTATATTGTTTTGTATGTTGTTTATCTTGGTGTTATGTGTGTTGGGATAAAGGTGAAAGCAGTGCAGTTTTTGGGAATTTCGCAAAACAAAAAAAATGGGTCAGTAATTTTTTCACATCAATGACCGCATGCGGTCATTTGAAAGTTATTATGACGAGCATCTTATCGCCGATCGCGATGCGGTCGCCGATAATGGTCACGACGTCGGACCACGTCGACTTTGGCCTGGACCATGTCGATTTCAATTTTCAATGACCGATTTGTCATTTTGATTCGCCATAGCGGTCATGAGATATGTCGCCGATTGTCATAATAGTGGTCATTGATGTGCATCCCAATGACCCGATTTTATACGACGACTATCGTAACCACTTTTCGACTGGTCATAGATAGCTATCTCTGCTGCGAAAAGTCTGATCATTGATTAAGACCCAACTTTTATAAATAAAGATGAATTTTTCTATAAATATTATTTTGAATATTATGGAATAAATTTGATATAATGTTATAGTTGTAGGTAATATTTATAAATTTTGCAAAGTATGCAAGTTGTTATAAAATATTCGTTTGGTCTGGGAATATTCTTTTGTTAGGGAATATTCGTATAACTACTCAATCATTGGTGGACCCCCTACAATGTAAATTATTGTCGGATTGAGAAAACGACAAAAATATTTTATAAAAATAAGCGGCATGAGGTGTTACCGTTAAAACCGTTGAACTACCCGGTGGTAAAAGTATAGTAATACGCGTGGTTGCATAGTAGACACACAGTATTGATGATTGATGCTTACGTGAGAAGTCACTTTCACCTATGCTCAATTATTACTAAAGAATTGTCGTGATCATATCTCTTATATTATTGATTCAATTATTGTCACAAAGATCATCTCGTATAATATGTTATAGTATTAAATCAATAATTGAGACGACAAGTTATAAATGATTAATAATTGTTGAAAGATTAAATATGTGTTGATTAAAAATAAAATGATTTGTGGTAATATTTATTCAATCCTTAATATATATAAAGAGCATCATTATGAGACGTTTGTGGTAAGTTTGATTATTTTATGGGGGCCCATATGTCATCATCTAAGAGTCTTTTTCATTAATAGTAATTACCTTTGTGAATAGTAATTACCTTTGTCAATAGTATTTACCTTCGTCAATAGTAATTACCTTCGTCAATAGTAATTACCCTTGTGAATAGTAATTACCTTCGTCAATAGTAATTACCTTTACCAGACGTCGAACCACTTGTCATTTCACATTACAGGCGTCGAACCACTTGTCGTTTCACATTACAGGCGTCGAACCACTTGTCTTTTCACATCATCAGTCGTCAAGCCACTTGCCTTTTTTCTGGCTAAGGTGCTAAGCTAGAAATCTTCTATAAATAGAGGCCTAGTGCTTCATTATTTTTCACTAATTCATTCAAGCTATAGAGAGAGAAAGTATAGAGAGAATAAGAGAGAAAGAAGAAGAGTATTTTGTTACTACATCTTTGTAGTATTCAATCTCCTACCAAAAGTAAAAGGTGTTATTCTTTCTTATTCATGAAGAAGCATTGTTATTCCATTGCTTATTATTCTGCATTGGAATAACTTTGATATCTGCGGTTTACCCTATACTTGGTGACATTCTTCTATTATTCATTTGGAACATCCCGTGCATGTTTTACTTTGGACTGGTTTGGTCTTTATTATTCATTGGAACATCACATGCGTGTGTTTTACAACGGACTGGTTAAAATCTTTATTATTCTCATTGGAACATCCATGCTCGTGTGTTTTACCGGACTGGTTCCGTCTTTATCATTCTGTTGGAATATCCTATCGTGTGTTTTACACCGGATCCGGTTCCATCTTTATTATTCTGTTGGAACATCCCGCCGATTGTGAATTTCACGACTGGTTCCGTTATTTATTATTCATTGGAATAACACATGCATGCGATCTATCGCATGCATGGTGATTTCTTTTGTTATTCCATTCTTTATTATACCCGGTTGGTTAAAACTTTGACTTCTATACTCCATGAAATTAGTGGAATATCCTTGATATTTGCGTTTCATCCAAAGATCTTTTCATGAAAATATTCTTCCGATCATTCTTGAATTTTACTCTACAAAACAAGATCATATTGATAATTTGGACATTAATAATTCTGGATAAAATAATTCTTGAACTTGTTTTATTGAATTCTTATATCATTGTCATCATCCTCATGTTTATATTATGTTGAAAGACATATGTGGCTGTAGTGCATAGATGGACTTGGTATGATTATGACCGGAGACTATTCAGTGTAATCATTTAACCGTAATGTTACAAATGATGTGATAAAAATCCTCAAATTGGTAGTAGTGCATTGATGGACGATTGTTGGCATGATTATGACCATTAATGAATACACAAATATTCTTGGCCCGTAGTGCATGAATAATTGTGGTCGTGATACTAAAGAATATCCTTGGTAGTAGTGCGGGGGTGATTCGATGATGTGGAATATTTATTAAAGTTTGAGTCTCAAATACAAATGATGATGAAAAACCTTTTAAAACCTAAAAGATAGTAGACTTTATTTTCTACTTGACTCTTTTAATGGATTGCAGATATTCACCGCAGATTAAACCGGGTTGTCTATTGTATTTTATCGGTTTAACATTGTTGAAGACTATTGATAATTTATTTCGCATTATCTTAGTCATAATATTTCTTCTTGGGCTAGTTGAGCTCACCCTTTCCTTCACCGTTCTCTTCAGAAATGAGAATATATTTGGGGACGAGTCTGGGGAAGCAGTGATAGTCACGAAGATAGCATTAGTAGTCCTCACTATTACGTGAAATAGTGTGATAATAATTGTAATGAGGACTTTTTTGAGTTTGTATAATATCTAGTAGACGATATTTGTATTTAAACTCACATTTATGTATTAAGTTGTATTTAAATTACGTACTATGTAAGTGGCGACCCAAGATGGGTGATGTATACCTAATTTTGGGGGGCGTCACGGTTGATATCGAGCTTAGGGATATGATCCTGGCTAAGATGTGAGAATAGTACTAGGAGGGAGAGCGGGAATACCTTCATTAGTATGACCTACCTAAGTTTATGTGCTTTATTTTATTGGTTGGTCGGAAGATAGGGATAATTTGTTACATGTCAATTAACCTTTTGTTTTGTGGCGATGTCTGAAAATGACATCCGAGAATGTTGAGAATAAGAATGGAGCGCTTGAGCGATCGTTGATTCACCACATATCAATAATCGAGGATAATGTGCATCGGGAAGGCGACAATCCTCATCTAAACAACAACACCTTGACCAAATGATGAATGATCAAATGTTCGGAGGCTTTATGCAATTTATGCTGCAAAGCGAGAGCGACTCATCCAAAACGTAGGTGGAAATACGGAAAACTCTCGGCGGTCCGCTAAACAATTCAAGGAATTTGGGACCACCGGAGTTTAAGGGAGAGCCAAAACCACTTACGGCGGAAGCATGGATAAAAAGATTACCAAGATATTTGATGTCTTGGGATGCTCCGAGAGCAAAAGGTTCCTTTTCCGCCTTTATGTTGTTGCGGAGGCGGATTACTAGTGGGAATCGGTGAAGCGTACTCAACTTCTTTGTCTTGAAGATATCTTGGGAGAAGTTCCAGGGAGGCATTCAACGACAAATAATTTCTGAAAAGTATTCGCCACATGAAGGAGGTGGAGTTTATCAAGTTGGAACAAAACAATATGACCGTGTCGCAATACGAGGCAAAATTTGCTAAGTTATCACGGTTTGCGTCCCACTTGGTGGATAATGAAGAGAGAATGGCGCGAATGTTTTTAAGAGGTTTGAAGCCGGAGATACGTCAACATCTTATTTCTCATAAACTGTGTTTGTATTCAGATGTTGTAAATAGGGCTCAGTTAGTGGAACGCGATAATGAGTCAACATAACTAAAAAGAGAGCCGTGCAAAAATTATAATACCAAATGAGAGTAGTCATCGAAGCGGTGACAACAAGCGTGGAGGAATCAGCGAGGCAGATATGGTAACCACTTCGGTGGTAATCAGGCCAAAATAATAAGAATGGACATTTCAAGAAAGCGGAGATTCAACAATGATGGAAAGACGTCAAAGACCAAAGACACCCATTGTTAAGGAAGGAGAAAGACCACTATCATATGCTTCAAATGCGGAGGAGAGGGACACATCGATCAAAGCTGCGTCATGTCAGTCAAAGCATGTTATAATTGTGAAGAGAAGGTCACTTAGCTCGATTTTGACATTCACAGAAGACAAATTCAGACTAGGATGGAGGCATCAAAGGCCATCCGGAAAATTCAAAACCCAGTAGTGCAAGGAGGCGTTTGTTGTGACCTCCCAAAGAGCAAGGAATCCAAATGAGGTCATCACGGGTAAGCTTATCATAAACTCTAATGAAGTCTATACTTTATTTGATACCGGTTCTACCCATTCTTTATTTCTCCTACTTGCGCTCATCGATTAAATTTGACTCAGGAGAAATTAGACTTTGACTTGTCTGTGGAAACTCCGTTGGGAGAAACCTTCATTACATTCACTTTGTTTATAAGTCTTGTTTGGTTCAAATCGGTGCCCTCACATTACCTGTCGATCTTATTTCATTAAAAATACTTGCATTTGACTTGATTCTAGGATTGATTGGTTAACTACTTATCATGCAAAATTGATTATTTTCGTAAGGTTGTTAGCTTTCATATTCCTAATCAACCTATTATGCGAATTCAAACGACCAAACCATTAAAATCAATCACGGTCATCTCAAGCCATAAAGCTATTCGTTTATTGAAAAACGGATGTCAAGCTTTCTTAGCTCATGTCACTGATTTAAACAAAAATACGTCAGTTTTGAACGATATTTCTATTGTTAATAAATTTCCTGACGTATTCCCCGAAGAACTTCCTGGCCTACCCCCAGAGCGTGAAATTGAATTTTGTATCGACCTTGAACCCAGTACAAAACCTATTTCCAAAGCCCCATATCGAATGGCTCCTATTGAACTTCAGGAGTTAAAGACCCAACTGCAGGAATTGTTAGACATTGGCTTTATTCGTCCTAGTACTTCTCCTTGGGGTGCTCCTGTTCTATTCGTGAAGAAGAAAGATGGGAGTATGCGACTTTGTTTTGATTATCGGGAATTGAATCATGTCACCATCAAAAATAGGTATCCATTGCCGCGTATGATGATGACTGTTTGACCAATTGCAAGGAGCCAAATTCTTTTCAAAGATAGATCTTCGTTCGGATATCACCAATTGAAGATTAGAACCCCCTGACATTCCAAAGACGGCTTTCAGAACTCGGTACGGGCATTATGATATCCTAGTCATGTCCTTTGGATTGACTAATGCTCCTGCTGCCTTCATGGATATGATGAACCGAGTATTCAAGGAATATTTAGATCACTTTGTGGTCGTCTTTATTGATGACATCCTTATTTATTCCAAAAGCCGTGAAGATCATGAGCAACACTTGAGGTGACACTCCAAAAACTTCGTGAATATAAGCTTTATGCAAGTTGAAGAAATGTGAGTTACGGCGAAGAAGTAGCATTCCTTGGGCACGTGGTATCAAGTCATGGAATATCCATTGACCCAAAGAAAGATTGAAGCTATTCAAAGTTGGGAACAACCTAAATCGATGGATCGGCACGTAGCTTTCTCGGTTTATTTGGTTATTATCGGAGATTCGTGGAAGGATTTTCTCGAATCGCTACTCCATTGACTTCAAATTGACTCGGAAAGATACAAAGTTCAGTTGGAGCGAAGAATGCGAGAAAAGTTTTCAAGAACTCAAGAGGAGACTTATTTCAAGACTGTTCGACAATACCATCCGCTCGGAGGATTTGTCATCTCTGGTGATGCTTCGCAAAAGGGTTGGGATGTGTTCTCATGCAACATGGAAAAGTTATAGCCTATTCCTCGCGACAACTTAAAGAATATGAGAGGAATTATCCTACTCATGATCTAGAGTTGGCATTGTTGTCTTTGACTTAAAATTTGGAGGCATTACTTGTATGGGGAGAAAGTGGAGATCTTTACGGATCATAAAAGCCTCAAATATTTCTTCACTCAAAAGGAACTCAACATGCGACAACGACGTTGGCTTGAAATCATTGAAAGATTATGATCATACCATCAATACCATCACGGAAGCGAGTTTAACGTGGTAGGCGACGCATTGAGTAGGATATCATATATGCAATCACGAGTGCGATATTGTCGTAAAAGGCCCATTTTGTGTGACTTGCAAAGGATGGAGATAGAGTTAAAAGACTCGAGACGCGTGTGATGATAAGCGAGTATACTGAGTAGAACCGACTTTAATCGATAAAGTTAAAGGCGCTTTCAAGCTACGGACACGGAGGCGATGCGTATGAGGAAGAAAGTGCAAGAAGGTGCTATCTTAGGAAGCAAGAATCGATGAAGAAGGAATACTTGAGTCAACTCCGGACTTTGTGTTCCTAACGACCACGATTTAAAGTATAATATCATGATGGAGGCGCCTAACACACCATTTGCAATCCATCTCGGGAGTACCAAAATGTATCATGATATTCGTCATACATTTTGGTGGAGCAATATGATAAGAGAGAGAGAGATATTTGTTTATCTCAAGGTGTCTAACTTGTCAACGAGTTAAAGCGGAGCATCAAGTACCAACAGGTCCATTGCAACCACTTGAAATTCCGGAATGGAAGTGGGAGCACATTACCATGGATTTCAATTCTACGGTCTTCCTAAGGTTTCTCAAGGCATTGATGCAATTTGGGTCATTGTTGATAGATTGACCAAGTCCGCTCATTTCTTACCAATACGAGAAACTTATACACTTGAACGTCTTGCTCAGTATGTATATAAAGCGAGATTGTAAGGCGCATGGTATCTTGCCAGTATCCATAGTTTTCGATCGAGACCCAAGATTCACCTCACGATTTTGGGTTAGTTTGCAAAAAGCTATGGGCACAGACTTTACGATTTAGCTCTCGGCATATCATCCTCGACAGACGGACGATCGGAGAGGACTATTCAAACTCTTGAAGATCTATTAAGACTCTGTGTCCTTGATTTCAAGGAAGTTGGGACAAGTTCTTACCATTGGTGGAGTTTTCCCTACAACAACAGTTATCAAGCAAGTATTGGCATGGCTCCATTCAAGCGTTGTATGGAAGAAAGTGTCGTTTCTTCAAGATATCTTTGGGATGAGGTAGGTGAAGCAACGTTGTTGGGAATAGGAGTTGGTACGTATGACTACGGAAAAGATTCAAACGATCCGACAACGTATAAAAACCTCACAAAATCGACAAAAGAGTTATGCTGATCTTCATCGAAAGGACGTGGAATTCGATATAGGAGATCATGTGTTGTTAAGAGTTGCTCCATGGAAAGGAGTTACAAGATTTGGAAAAGAGAGAAAACTTAATCCTCGATTCATCGGTCCATTTTAATCCTCGATCGAGTAGGGGCGTGGCCTATAGACTCGCTTTCTACCGCCAAATATGTCTCGTGTTCATAACGTTTTCACATATCCATGTTACGTAAATATGTGAAAAGACCGAACCATATTATTGAGTTAGAATCGGACGAAATAGCGGAAGATTTGACGTATGAAGAGGTTCTGTTCAAATTTTGGATAAGAATGAACATATTCTACGCCAAGGTTATACCTCAAGTCAAAGTTTTGTGGAGGAACCACGATGTTGAGGAAATGACTTGGGAGTTAGAATCTGAAATGAAATCAAGGTATCCTTACCTCTTCGACATACCAGTCGTACCCTAATTTCGAGGCGAGAAATTTCATAAGAAGGGAGGTTGTAAGACCCGACTTTTATAAATAAAGATGAATTTTCTATAAATATTATTTTTGAATATTATGGAATAAATTTGATATAATGTTATAGTTGTGGGTAATATTTATAAATTTTGCAAAGTATGCAAGTTGTTATAAAATATTCATTTGGTCTGGGAATATTCTTTTTGTTAGGGAATATTTAAATGATAACGGCTCAATCATTGGTGGACCCCATTAATGTAATTATTATCGGATTGATTCGTAAAACGACAAAAATATTTTATAAAAATAACGGCGGAGGTGTTACCGTTAAAAGCGTTGAACTACCCGGTGGTAAAAATGCGATGTCTGGCGTGGTTGCATAGTAGTAGCACGGTAATGATGATTGATGCTTACGTGAGAAGTCATCACCTATGCTCGATTATTGCTACAATAATTCTCACGATCATATCTCTTATATTATTGATTCAATTATTGTCACGATTATCATCGTATAATATGTTATAGTATTAAATCAATAATTGAGGCGACAAGTTATAAATGATTAATAATTGTTGAAAGATTAAATATGTGTTGATTAAAATAAAATGATTTGTGGTAATATTTATTCAATCCTTAATGTATATAAAAGTACATTATGAGACGTTTGTGGTAAGTTTGATTATTTTATGGGGGGCCCATATGTCATCATCTAAGAGTCTTTTAAATCGATAGTAATTACCTTTGTGAATAGTAATTACCTTTGTCGATAGTATTTACCTTCATCGATAGTAATTACCTTTCGTCGATAGTAATTACCCTTGTGAATAGTAATTACCTTCGTCGATAGTAATTACCTTTACAGACGTCGAACCACTTGTCGTTTCACATTACAAAGCGCCGAACCACTTGTCGTTTCACATTACTGAAGCGCCGAACCACTTGTCTTTTCACATCATCGATTCGTCGAGCCACTTGCCTTTTCACACGGCGGTCTTAAGCTAGAAATCTTCTATAAATAGAGGCCTAGTGCTTCATTATTTTCACGAATTCATTCAAGCTATAGAGAGAGAAAGTATAGAGAGAATAAGAGAAAGAAGAAGAGTATTTTGTTCTTACACTCTCTGCGAGTATTCAATCTCCTACCTAAAAAGTAAGGGGTGTTATTCTTTCTTATTCATGAAGAGAAGCTGTTGTTATTCCATTGCTTATTATTACATTGGAATAACTTTGTATCTGTGGTTTACCTATACTTGGTGACATTCTTCTATTATTACGTTGGAACATCACATGCATGTGTTTTTTACAGGACTGGTTCGATCTTTATTATTACATTGGAACATCACATGCATGTGTTTTACAGGACTGACCGGGTTAAAATCTTTTATTATTCTGTTGGAACATCACATGTCGTGTGTTTTTAGGACTGGTTAAAATCTTTATCATTACATTGGAATATCCTATCATGTGTTTTACATCGGATCCAGTTCCATCTTTATTATTCTTTGGAACATCACATGCGGTGTGAATTTCACGACACGGTTCCGTTATTTATTATTCATTGGAATAACTTTGGTACATGCTGATCTATCGCATGCATGGTGATTTCTTTTGTTATTCCATTCTTTATTATACCCGGTTGGTTAAAACTTTGACTTCTATACTCCATGAAATTAGTGGAATATCCTTGATATTTTGCGTTTCATCCGATATCTTTTCATGAAAATATTCTTACGATCATTCTTGAATTTTACTCTACAAAAGCAATTATCATGTTGATAATTTGGACATTAATAATTCCGGATAAAATAATTCTTGAACTTGTTTTATTGAATTCTTATATCATTGTCATCATCCTCATGTTTATATTATGTTGAAAGACATACGTGGCACGTAGTGCATAGATGGACTTGGTATGATTATGACGAGAGACTATTCGGTGTAATCATGGTAGTAATGTTACAAATGATGTGATAAAAATCCTCGATTGGTAGTAGTGCATTGATGGATGATTGTTGGCATGATCATGACCATTAATGAATACACAAATATTCTTGGCCCGTAGTGCATGAATAATTGTGGTCGTGATACTTAAAGAATATCATTGGTAGTAATACGGGGTGATTCGATGATGTGGAATATTTATTAAAATTTGAGTCTCGCCTATATGATGATGAAAACCTTTTAAAACCTAAAAGATAGTAGACTTTATTTTCTACTTGACTCTTTTAATGGATTGCATATTATTCTACCGATTAAACTGGTTGTCTATTGTATTTTATCGGTTTAACATTGTTGAAGACTATTGATAATTTATTCTCGCATTATCTTAGTCATAATATTTCTTCTTGGGCTAGTTGAGCTCACCCTTTCTTTCCTTTGTTCTCTTGAAATGAGAATATATTTGGGACGAGTCGGGGAAGCAGTGATGGTCTGAAGATAGCATTAGTAGTCCTCACTATTACGTGAAATAGTGTGATAATAATTGTAATGAGGACTCCTTTTTGAGTTTGTATAATATCTAGTAGACGATATTTGTATTTAAACTCACAGTTTATGTATTAAGTTGTATTTAAATTCTGTACCATGTAAGTGGCGACCCAAGATGGGTGATGTATACCTAATTTTGGGGGCGTCACACTGATAGTCGGTCGCTGATAAGCCTTTTTGTTGTAGTGTCTGTAAACACAGCTGTGATATGCACTTGACGATTTTATTATCTGAAAAATCACTATAATATACAACATCAATTAGCATATATTAAAGCAATTTACATCTAAGTTAGAACACTTATGAACATTTTTCAAACTTATACTTATATAATACTTTAAAAAAAATCGCCAGAGTCTCCCCTACAATATGAACTAGCCACATGCACGACGGCATGTATATATGGACATTTCTAGGCATCCAAGACACAAACCAATATAATATCAATCAAAACATTACTAATATACAATAAATGGAATCTTAAATGCTTATATAAAATTGATATATCCGGGACGTACGTGCTATTCGGAGGAGGGCGAATCTGAATAAGAATCCGATCATCCGGATTAGTAGGGGCCTTGGGCACATGATTACTACTGCCCGAATTGTGTACTTGTGTGATGCCACCATCTCTTCTCTGCCCATGTGCCCACCAGCATTCTTCGTAATTTCTCATGAACCCAGAAACAAGTAAATGATAGTTTACCATATCTCTGTCCATATAATTTAGACATCGTATCTACGACTTACCATTCATACATTCTGGGTGACTAAACGCATACTCCAAAAATACTTGGCAACCAACTCTAAAATTCACCATCAGCACTATATCCGGGCACTTGACTTTTCGTCGTGCCATCCAACTCTGATGCGAATAGAGGTCCATGATTCCACGGTACCTACTACAGACAACATTATAAATGTTAATTAACATATGACTTGAGCATACTTGTAACCATATGACTTGAGCATACTTGTAAGCATGCATATGATTAACATTTCAGCATACTTGTAAGCATATGACTTGAGAGCATACTTGTAATCATATGACTTGAGAGCATACTTATGATCATATGACTTGAGACTTGTAACCATATGATTAATATTTAAGCATACTTGATGTTAACGAATGAATGCAAATTAAAGCAGTATGAGAAACTTTAAATGTTATAAAACTTTTGAGTATCTTGGAGATTCATTCATATCAACTAGTGTGTTAAGGCGCCTAACATGTTTTAAGATTATGCCCGTCACGGCCCCTTTCTATAATTTTCTATGTTTTGGGATGGTCACAACTTGGTTGAGCAATTTATAGCTTCTATAACATTTTGACCATGTGTGTCTAGTTACCTTATCTGTTGCACTAACAGTTCCCTAACACTGCCTATTTTGGTTTAACAGCCCCCCAATAGCTTACCATGCTAACAACCAAGCTTAGCTTGGCCCCGTGAGGCTTGGCTAAGCTTGGCGTGGCCTCGTGTGGTCTCAATCCCAGCCCATCAACTCCAATAGCCCCTTAATAGGCTCTAGTGGATCAACAATAGGCTCGTTAATAGTATAAATGTTCGCAACTACCCGACCAATAAAAAAATTCGCCAGAGTCTCCCCTATAATATGGACTAGCCACATGCACGACAGCATGTATATAAAGTCATTTCTAGGCACCCAAGACACAAACCAAGAGAAATATACAAATTCCCAATATAATAAGACCAAAACAATACTGATAAATCAGTATCAAGACTAGATAAACCAAATTATAGCTCTAGAAATCACACTAATAAACCAAATTACAGCTCTAGATCCAATCTAGGTTTGTGTCTATCAATGGGTAAAACAGTATCAAGACTAGATAAACCAAAGCAGTCTACGGGGTTTTAGGAATGGAATTTATAGGAAGATTAATGGGAACCATGAGAATTAGTAAATCTGAAATAAAATAAAAAAATAATCCTACAAAATTTTCTATTGCAAAACAGAATAGGGAAACTAAAAGTTTAGGGATATACGTGTCAGGGCATAAAACTTAATTTCTACAAAATAGTCGTCAGAGATAAATGTTACTATTTCGTATATATATCAAATATACACACTATACCTAAACATGCATAAACAAACCAAAAATTGATACATTCTTTTCTGTTTATACATTACATATCAAACTCAAATTTATACAAATTAAAACTTAATTGTAGAATATGTATTTGAACAAATCAAACACTAATTGCAGTATACAATACAGTAAATATCAAATCCAAATTTCCAACATATCAAACCCAAGTTGAATTCAGCCTCGATTAATATATAACAAATTAAACCCTAGATTAAATTTCAAAACTCAAATTGAACACTAATTTATTCGAGGATTCATCATTTTTATAACAAAATATATTAAAACCCTAAATTAAACACAAATTCTAGCATATTAAACAAACAAATTAAACCCAAAATTAGTTTACCGGTGTGGTGAAGTGGTGGTGCGGCGGTGGTGAAGCGGGTAGTGCAGCGGTGGTGCGGCATTGCAGGTCCTCTCTTTCCCCTACTCCCTCTTCTCCCTCGTGTATCTCCCTCTCTTTTTTTCTTCTACTGATATCACGAACCTGAGTCTGAATAAGTTTTAGTTGATCGTGAATCGCTTTGCGGTCTCGATCTTTATACGATGGCCCTTTTTAATGATCGCAATGCGGTCGCTGATATATATTGGTCGCAACAAATAAACGCGCCACCTTTTCGCACCAATTTTTGGGAGGTAAACTAATGTCAACGACCGCATGTGGTCGCTGATAGTAAATAGCGACCAGATTCAATTACGGTCGCTGGTGTTGGTCGCTATAAGTATTATCTGCGATCAGATATGTGGTCGCTGATATCCTTGGTCGCTGATAGGCCTTTTTCTTGTAGTGAACAGAAGTAAAAGGCTTGGAGATTTGCCCAATTACGATGAATACAATTGCGACTACAATCACATTTATTATAGAAATTTCCAACAAATAAGAGGTGGGTATTCAATCAATAATCATGAACAAATAAAGGGAAAGCAAGCGGGGAAAAAACCTTATCATGGGGCGATTTAAATGATTGCATCGATTCCAACTCTAAAGAAGACAAACAAATGTATAGAGAAATGAAGAATGATGAAGCGGGGGAACATTAGCGGCGGATCGAGGACGAAAAGAAGAAAATAACTCAAGAGAAGAAGAGAATAGTTGTTAGAGATGAGGAGAGGACTTGAGAGGAGGAGATGATTTGGGGGGAAAACCGAAATGATTTGGGGGAAATGGGAGGTTTTTCTTAAAAAAACATCTATCCGATTTTGACGAGACGATGACCGTCGCTATATATACCCTATAGCGAGGGTTCTGTGCTGACCATCGCTATAGCTCGTCGCTATATGTCGAATTTCTAGTAGTGATGCAATTTCTAAATACAAACTTCATTATTACAATTGTCGTGCAAAATACGACAACACGTATGTTGTGAGTTTTAATATAAATAGATACCAACTGTGACTCTCATCCCTTTACCTGGATAACACATCACTTTGATACCTTACAATGGTACCTTAAATAAAGGTACAGTCAATAATTGTTTTAGAAATTAAAATCTTTGGAAAATGCTCAAGGAATTCTTCGTACATGAGAGGCCATGCATCTAAGTTATAATGGATATCATATGACTCGAGAATTATCCTTGGTTGACCCAAAATACCTCAAAGAAAAATGAGAAGATTACTATCATGTTCTTTCCAATGGTGAGTCTTCTCTTGACATATAATTATCTCCATTGTCTCCAATTGAAAATTATATTTTAACCAAACTCCAAGATTATATAGGTAGTGCTCGTAGATATAATCAGCAAGTGGGTGTGCACAACCCTGTCTTATGATAACACGAAGTCGTATGTCATTAGACATCTTGTATGATAGTGGCAAAACACCCTTCTAAAGTTGGGTTCACCTCACCCTATTCAGTTCACCAAAATCAACGGTTAAATGACGTATAAATTACGAAACACTTATCAAAAATTCTCAATAAAATTAGTTTCATACTATTTTAGGGCAATCCTCAACAGCTATAGACAACCGTCCTATTCCCTTGTTACCCCCGCTCGACCCAGCTACACTCTTATTACCTGAAAGGAATTGTGAAGCAAAAGGGTGAGCACAAATAGCCCAGTAAAAAATATCATAACTAAAGATAATTAAATTATCAATAGCCTTTGTCAATAATAAATCAGAGATTTAGAACATATGGTAGATGATAAAAATTTTCAACCATAGTTGCAGCGGAACAAGCAATCCATTAGAAGAGTCAAATAGACCATAAAGTCTATTATCTTCTCCATGTTAAAAGTCCACCAACAATGTTTTAACCCTGTAACATCAATCGATAGTTCCTGTCCACAATCATGTGAATAAATCATAATCATAATTGAGGTTCTAAATTCCTCTTCACATCCACGACGAAGATAATTTTTATCACCTGAAACATCAAAGATTATGGTTATACCAAATCACAGTTCATGTTCATAATCATACTAATAAATTCATCTTTGCACTACGGGCCAAAGATATTCATCAACAGTTCATCTTTGCACTACAAGTCAAAGATATTCAACAACATGTCATCTTTGCACTACGGGGCAAAAATATTCAACAACATGTCATCTTTGCACTACAGGCCAAAGATATTAATATCCCAAAGAAATATATAATCATTTCAGAATTTATATAAACAATAATTATAACCATGTTGATCAATTCACCTTTGCACTTAAGCTAAAAATATTCAATTATAAATTCAATGGTCATGATCATACCAGTCAACAATTCAACCTTGCACTACTGGCCAAAGAGAACACATATTCACGATCATACCAATAATCTACCCACCTTTACACTCAAGTGAAAAAGAAATTTCATCACCGGGATTATAAAAATGTTATATATGATAATAAAAACAATATGATCAAAACATGGATTTATTTCTATGACATCAATCAATATACATCTTGAATCAAATATTCATCTTTGTACTACGAGCCAAAGATATTCATTTGTATCATCAGTTGGTCATGTTCATCTCAACATTTGTCCATCTTTGCATTACAGACCAAAGACATTCATCAGGCACTCATTCATCTTTGCACTACAGGCCAAAGATACTCAATTATATCACCCTTTAAGACTGAGGATGATGAAAAATATTTTAAAGAAAACGAATCCAGTGAGATAAAAGGACAAAGATTAGGGATTCGCACTTTAGATAATCCAAGTTCAAAAATACTCCGTAATAAATCATAGTGGAGTAAAATTCAAGAATGAAGATCAAAACATGGATACAATCAAAGATAGTAACCATAATAGACATCTTGGAAAAAGAAGAGAAAATTTCATTTTTCTTTGAATAGTGTCGTATACGTGAATAGTAACCCCGACACGAAAAGGTAGAAATTTCACAAGAAAAATCACACTTCGTGAATAGTACTGTATTCGTGAATAGTGACGTATACGTGAATAGTAACCTCGACATGAAAAGGTAGAAACTTCACAATAAAATTCATACCAATATTTTGGCATAATGATATTGAAAAAAAAATATCATTTACGAAGAAAATAACATCCCTTACCATCCCTTACCTCAAAAGAATAGTACTTCTTACTGAATATCGGATATAACGTTGAAGGAAGCTTGCACTGAATAGCAACACTCAAGACATCTAAATACTCACAAAAATCCGCTCGATATTATAGAGAGAAAACTTCAGTTTCTGGTATAATTTTCAATTCTAACTAAGCACCCTATTTATAGGAAAATGTTATAACGTCAAAGCAGACTAACCTGCTACCTGATGGCTTTACCTGCTACTATTCACGTCCATCACTTTTGAAATAAAATTTTAGCATATTTCTCACCAAACAAAAGTGGGGCCCACCCATTCTAGAAAATTTCCAAAATGTTTTAAATTTAAACAATAATCAGCAACTTCAATTATTCATAATAAATAGCCCTTTTTATCAGAAAAATATGAATTTTATGTCCATTCCATATGAAATTTAATTCTTTACAACTTGTAGAAGAAAGTTTTTCTAAATTTCAAACAAAAAATGCCTGAAATCCACATATGGATAATTTTTAATACCCCCATTCCGATAAAATACTGATAAAACACCCCAGCATTAATTCTTTTATTTATATCCACATAAAAAATAAATATTTCCTTATCATATAAATTAATAATTAATTATTCACAAATAATATTATAGAATCACAATTATGACAACCGAAGTCAGCTCAGGGAAGAGGGTCTTTCAGATAAGGATTTCTCCTTCTTGGTAGCATGATTAGGTGACCAAACCCTTTCTTAGATGAACTTCCTTAGACATTGCCAATAACGCTATCTAATAATATTATTCAAATAATATGAATTATTGATCCGATAATGAAAAATCTTTGGCGATGTGATTATTGGATCAACAATAATATAAAATATTAACGTAGCAATTATTGAATCAATAAAATAAAATATTGAGCGAAGAATTTCGTGTAATAATTATTGAGTAGGCCTTCTTATGTAAGAATCAATAATTCAAAAAATTGTGCAATCTGCAAGTATCTTCTTCGTGCTGACAGCGTATTACTTATATTTTAACCAATGGGATATTCTAACGATTGTTAGCAGAATAACTACGCTGTAGTTATTTTTAGAAAACTCATTCTTGTCGTTTTCTTATCCGACGGTTATTCTGTTATGGGGACCATAAAGGCTGCGTCGTCGTTAGAATATTCCACGACCAAACAAATATTCCCCGACAACAATGAATATTTTATAACCATTTGCTTATTTTGCAAAATTTACACATATCACCCTTAACTTTAAACTTTAATCAATTTAACTATTTACTAAATAAAAAAATTGAATATTTTTATTTCATAAAATTCGGGGTCTTACACATGAACCAAAGACACGGGCTTATGGGAGAATCCCCATAAGTGATGGAGCACAGGGTGAGAGCAAGCCCAAAAGTATACTAAACCCGGGCAATGTTTCTTGGCAAAGAACATAAGGGCCCATCTGTGAGTGTCATTAGACATAACCCCGCCCTAGAGTAAGGATACTAATATAAAGGGATTAGTAAATGAACTCTAAATGGTGAGGCTGGGTCCCCCGCTCACAGAGGTGTCACTAGTCTTAAAGTGATACTGAGGATGTGGGGGCTGCCATCATGGGTACGCCTGACCATGACCCGGAAGGTAAATCACTAAACTAGTTTTAACTAAGGTGATGTAATGGGCTGGATTGGTGGACGTGGAAAGGGATTACTTTGGACCTCGGGCATGTTGGGGGAAGAATAGGCCGAATAGAGAGGGCAAACAAGGCTCTTACTCTATGGTAAGTGTGTCGGGTCAATCTCTTCCATGGGGTGAATGGAGGGAAAGCTCTCTCAATATGAGGTAGCTAGGGAAACAGAGGGACATAGTGGCATTGTTGAGTAGGATAAATAACCCATGAAATATCATTAACCCCTTAATAATCATATTTTAATAATTTTAAATTATTTTATTCTCCCAAATGATCAATATGTTCCTCCAGCTCCATCTTGAAATAAATAAACGCAAAAATAAATAAAAAGATACTAAAAATACTTAGAAATACACAATAATTAATTTTAATAATACCGAATTCGTAGGTATAAAACTCGCTCATTAATTCTATTAACCAACCCTTCTTATACATAATCATTCATTGTGAACATAACTTCTTATGGACATATATACTCTCATTCATCAACTTCTATACATGCAGAACCTTGCCTTAGGGAATCCTGATCTTGAACCTCCACCTAGAAATATACTTATAAAATTCGGAACTAGAAATCTCATTGGAAAATTTTAACCTTAATCCAACAACTCTTTTATCCGCCTAACAATAATTTATAAACATTCTTATATATAAACCTATTCATATGTCCTTAGTCAACAACTGCCGAGCATGTGCCCTATGTTATTGTCCTTTATTTCCAGGGCAATGATGAGTTACTGCTGTAATATCCTAGAATTTCTAAATTTTTTAATAAAGGCAAGAAATGGAAGTCAAAACTTAAATTTGAGTTTGGATGGAATTTTGAGACGCGGACTTCATCGTTGAATCCAGAACGTTGAATTTAGTATGAAAAAATTGTAAACACCATATAATATTAATGTTAACTTTTTTGTCAAAGATAACAGTTGACTTTTTTGGAGAAAAGTAAAAATTTGAGTTTGAAGAGAATTTGAGAAAACGAACAACACCATAAAGATCAGGAAGTCGACTTTAGTAGGAATTAACTGTAAACATGAAAAGTTAATTTTTTGGGCAAAAACTTAAATAGTCAAAGAAGAGGAAAAAAAGGGAAAAAAGGTTGACATTTGAAGAATTCTAGAGCAGCTCACAACTGGGCATGATAAGGATGCATGGGTCAAGACTTAACAAAGAAGGTTTGAAAATTTGACCAAGATATTTTAAATAAAGTTTATCCAATTAGGCATTATAAAAAAGAAACAAAAATTAAAGTAAACAAAGTCATCACACCCTTACACGGCTCGGAGAGAAAGAGGGCAGATGGCTAGAGATACAGTAGAGAAGATGAGAAAGAGAGGAAGAGCAGAGAAGTCATGCTAGGAGGAAGAAGAAAAAGAAATCATGAAGGTATACATCTAAAACCCTAAGTTAAATCCTTTGATATTTATGTTTGGGTGTAAATTTTTATGGATTTTATAAAAGGAGATCATATTTAAGATTGTTAGTGATGGTTTAATTTTGTGGTAACAAGAATCACTACAAGAAAATGGTCTATCAATGATCAGCGTGTCGTGATCGTAGTTGGTCGCATGAGATAGCTATTAGCGATCGAGTCGATCGTCACGATAGTCGTCGCGATAAAATCGGTGTTGGGATGCATATCGACCACTATTATATGACGATATATTCTGCTGATCGCGAATAGTGACCGAATTTGTTCATATGCCGCTAAACCGAAGTCAAGATGTCTTAGAGCCAAAAAGGTCGACGTGGTCCGAAAATCACACCGCTAGTAGAGACCGAAGGCGATCGTTAATACCCTCAAATGCTAGCAGTCGCTAATAGATATCAGCGACCGCATACGGTCGCTGATTCAAAAAAAACTGAAAAATAGCTTTTTGTTGTTTTGCATAATTCCCAAAAAACTGCTATATCCCAACACACATACACAACAATATAAACAATGTGCACAACAATATAAATATCCATCGTCCACCAAACTAGCTAGTATATAAACCTTTAAAAACCGCTATGAATTGAATAAATAACCACAAATCTAATGTTTAAGTAACATACAGACATCCAAAGAAGAATATACAAGTACAAGCTTATACTATAACTAGAAAACTGATCTAAAGCATGTACGTCAAGCATCATCGCCTCCTTGATCACCCTGTAATTAACCAAATAATAAAACAAGTTACAAATATAGTAACTATGTTGATACTGATATATATTACGACAATATATACAACAAATTAATTTTATAACTCGTCGCCATCCACATGTCATCCTCTCTGCTCGTTGTCGTCAGAATCGCTTCAAATTAACTCCTCGGGATCAAGAGCCCCAGGATGCCCGCCGGTATCTTCAAAAGATTTCGATCTCGACATATAGCTCTCACATAGTCGGTAGGAGTATGAGAAATTTGGATGACTCGATGATTCATGAAGACTAGGTAGCGAGAGTTGCTCGAGCCCATGAAGGATGGGCGTCGTCGTTGTCCTTGACCTTTAATGTAGTTCTTCTTCACAATAGAGGCGCCTCCCTCTCCCACTCTTGATCGATAGTCGGGACGTGGAGTGCCTTGAGGATAGTATTTCATTCAATAAACGCTTATAAGTATCCTGTCATCATGTTAACAATTAAATAGTTAAAATAAATTATGTAAGCATTGATAAACAAGATCAAGTTGTTAAAATTTATTACCGCTTATCTGGATAGCATCAGGCGGAACCATCACGGGTGGTACGCATACATCCAAACCAATGGATAGGTGTACCTTGAGACTGAGACTCCTATACAAAAAATAACACAATATTACTAAGTAAAAATGTGATATATTTTCTAGAATTCATGATTGTAAACATATTAAAACTTGTAAATACGCACCACAGCAAAGGATATGATATCTTTGAATTGTGAAATATTCACGCACTTGTATGTCCTTTTTAGCCTTTTTCATTATCGAATTTGCACACCCGAGGATCTATTGTTGGAGGCGTCTTTTCGTCTTTTTCACCTTGACTCTCATTTCTCCATTGGGCACACATCTCAAACCCGTATGAATTTGGATGCACCACCAGGGGCTATGCTCGTGCATATAATCCTCTCCCTGGCTTGGATGGTCGATATCGGCATATAATCCTCCAATCTATACCATTTCTGCAAATAAAACAACAATAATAACATTACTAAACAATTATCCTTTGAATATTATATTATCTGTCATAATTAAAAAAAACATACACGAAATTCATTTAAACAAAGACATCCTTGTGGGCGATAGGTGTGCTCGCCCACGTAATCACAGGTGTAGGCCAATTCTATAAACACAGCTGTGATATGCACTTGATGGTCTTATTATCTGAAAAAATCACTATAATATACAACAATTTACATCAGCGATAAGTAGATATATTAAAGCAATTTACATCTAAGTTATAATTTACATCAACGATAAGTAGATATATTAAAGCAATTTACATCTAAGTTCTATATATCTTGTATAAATGGAATCTTAAATGCTTATATATAAATGATATATGTGGGACGTACGTGCTATTCGGATTATGGCGAATCTGAATAAGAATCCGATCATCCGGATTAGTATGGGCCTTGGGCACATGATTAGGCCCCCTACCCATGCCGCATTTTTTCTGCACTGCTTCAGAAGCCATCTGTATATTACAAATTTCAAGATGTTATTATGAGTCATATTTGATTACATGTATATATGACAATAAACATGATAGTGATATAAACATGTATATATATTAATATAAAATGACAATAAATAAAAGTTGCCTTTAAATAGTTTAGTACATAAACATGACAATGATATAAAAAACATGTAATGCTAAACATACATTTTATTTGTTCAAGTGTCAATGTCTGATTCAGAATCATCTTGTATACGTGTTGCAGATTCATAACCATCATCTGCTTCAGATTCAGTGTCAGATTCAGTCAATAACTCTTCCTCCTCAGTTTCAATATCATCTGACACAAGTATTGACTCAGGATCTAATTCATGTGGTTCATCTCCACCATCTAACTGGATTACTTCATTGTCGTCCTCCACATTTATTATAGTTTGACTATAAAGCATCTGCTCTTGGTAAATCTCCCCATCAACTACTTCTACACGACTACGCGCGGGAGTATGAATTACAACTTACCAATCTGTAGGCGGTCTATCCCTTTTCCTAACAGGACTAGGAGTGTAGTATACTTGTATTGTTTGAGTTGGTAAAATAAACGGTTCGTTGGAGTACACAGACCTATGGAGGTCATTATCAATGATTCCATGTCTATCAACACGTATCCCTTTTTCTGAATCAAACCAACGGCACATGTATGCCGGGATGCTTCACTTTTAACTCGTCATCATACAATCTATACCATGTTATAAACATTAACATATTGGAATAAATTTTCAACTTAAAAGATATATCTTCAAGTTTACATGTGTACCTCACAAATTCGTCAATCTCCTCGCAATTGAGAAGAATGTAAATATGTGCAGCATGTAATTCTTGCTCAGAGAGGAATATACGCTTCCCTTTTCCATAAGCGCGGCCCAATAGACCAAATACAGAGAGCCGACCATTTAGTTCAACATTTCCCCCATCATCATGTCTCAATACTCGATTGGCATTTGTCAAGACTTCGTCCGGAAAATAGTATGAGACAAACGTAGATATCTCATCGAAACTGTATGCCTCACATATCGACCCCTCGACATAAGCTCTATTCTTCACCTTCCTCTTAAGGTTTCCCATCACCCTCTCGAAAGGGTACATCCATCTATATTGAACTGGACCCCCAACACGAGCTTCATAGGGAAGATGGATTTGCAAATGCTCCATGGAGTCAAAAAAACCAGGTGGGATTATTTTTTCTAGTTTACACGTGATCTCTATGATGTTCTTCTCAAGTACAGACATGTCCTTCTCATTTAATGATTTTGAACATAAGTCTTTGAAGAAACGACTAAGATCCGTCAAAGCATCCCATATTGGTTTATCAAGAAGATCCCAAAATGCTATAGGCATGAGTCTCTCCATGAACACATGACAGTCATGACTCTTCATCCCTTGCAATTTCCCACTCGTAACACACCTTGCAATGTTTGACGCATATCCATATGGTAGTTTCAGAGACTTAACCCATGTGCACACATCTTCAACTTGCTTTTTGGATAATGTGTACCTTGCATGCGGTTGACAATCTTACCATTAGGAGATTCATAAAGTTCTAATCCAGGACGCTTATAAATATCTTTCATGTCCAAACGTGTCTTATCGTTATCTTTTGTCTTCCACGTAACATTCATCACAGTGTTGAACACATTGTCAAACACATTCTTCTCAATATACATCACATCTAGATTATGACGAATCAAATTTATAGACCAATAAGGCAGTTCCCAAAAGATGCTTCTCCGAACCCAGTTATGAAATTCGCCAAACCCATTGATTATGTTTGTGGCATCAATCTTACCAAATGGGATAACCAGCAATCTCATTACACGATCTCAAGATCTCCGCTTCCAAACAATCGCGATGCGGGCATATCATTGTCTACTTTCCCTTTCCTAAAGTGTTCTCTATTTCTTGAAACGGGTGATCTCTTGGTAAAGCAAGCGATGTGATCAAACCAACCAACAAGGCTTTCAAACTTTTGATAGATTAAACGACTTTGTATGCTCCATACAATATGCACAAGCCAACTTCCCGTGTGTACTCCATCCACTAACATACCATAAGCTTGGAAGTCACTTATAGTCCACATAATCACGCCTTCTAAGGTTGAAATTTGTTTTCGTTGCAACATCCCAAGTCTCAGTACTCCATCCTCCCACAATACCTTCAACTCAAATATATAAGAGGTCTCAAGTAAACATCTAAGTTCTTTCCGGGACTCTTAGGACCGGGAACCACAGTGAAAGAAATAAGTATGGTCGTTTATACACATCCGAGGAGGCAAGTTATGCGGAGTAACAATCACAAAGCCAACATGAGTACGGAGAAATTTGAGTGGCCAAACAGTTGAAACCATCGGTGGGCAATCAAAGCCTCATATTTCTAGGTTCCAATGTAAACCCAGGATGTGCTAAGTTGAAATCTTTCCAAGCCCCCCATCTCGGGATGATTTAGTTCTCCATCTTTAGTTGGAGATTTCGCGATGCCAACTCATATGTTCGGTTGTTCTTGACGACATGTACAATCTTTTAGCCGATGTGTTATTGGAAAATACCTTAGAATCTTAAAGCGGTATACTTGATTTTTTTGTAGTCACACCTCTTTATTAGGCCTAAACCGATCATGACTGCAAAACGTGCACCTTGTCATCTGTTCATTTTCCTTATAAAATAACATGCAATCGTTGGGACATGCATCGATCTTTTGGTATCCAAGACCTAACTTCTTCACCATTTTCTTACAAAAGTAATAGTTACCAGGCAATTTCTCACCGACAGGCAACATACTCTTAATGGCCTTCAAGAGCGACTCAAAACACTCATGGCTCATGTTGTGATCAGCCTTGATGTTAAGTAATGTCGCCACTGCAGACAATGTAGTGTGTTTGGTGCAACCATGCCACAATGGCTCGCTACCCTCGTCTAACAACTTAAAGAAGTCTTTGGCATTAGAATTCATAGGTTGCTCTCTGCCTTGTTCCCAATCAAAATATGGCCCTGCAATATCATGAACCATTTCATTCATACGATGAGTACTACTCGCCGAATCGGTGTGTACTTACGTGATGCCACCACTTCTTCTCCGCCCATGTGCCCACCAAAGATTCTTCGTAATTTTCATGAACCCGAAACAAGTAAATAATAGTTTACCATGTCTCATGCCCATATAATTTACATTCTTACACTTCAAACATGGACATCGATTCTGCGATTTACCATTCATACATTAAGGGTGACTATACGATAATCCAAAAAACACTTGGCAACCAAACTTTAAATTCACCAGAAGACTTTTATCCGGGCACTTGACTTTCGTCGTGCCATCCAACTACGGTCTGAATAGAGTTCCATGATTCCACGGTATACCTACTACAGACAACATAAGCTTATTAATGTATATCACGATTGTAAGCATATGACTTGAGCATACTTGTAACCATATGACTTGAGCATACTTATAAGCATATGATTAACATTTAAGCATACTTGTAAGCATATGACTTGAGCATATATACTTGTAACCATATGACTTGAACATACTTGTAAGCATATGACTTGAGCATACTTGTAAGCATATGATTAACATTTAAGTCATACTTATAAGCATATGACTTAAGATACTACTAGCTAGTAAGCATATGACTTGAGCTCATTAATATTATAAATGTTCGCAACTACTTGAACCAACAAAAAAATTTCGCCAGAGTCTCCCTATAATATGGACTAGCCACATGCACACGACGACATGTATATATGGTCATTTCTAGGCACCTAAGACACAAACCAAGAGAAATATACAAATTCCCAATACAATAAGACCAAAACAATAACAATTGAAAACTAAGTAACCATGCCGACAGCCAAGCTTGGCTTGGCCCCGTGAGGCTTGGCTAAGCTTGGAGTCGCCTAGTGTGGCCTCGCGGCCCCAAGCCCAGCCCATCAGCTCCAACAATCCCTTAATAGGCACTAGTAATTTATGCTATACATTTGATCTTTCTGGCCCTCCCATGTTTTGCACGATGGGTCACCTCCTACATATAGCTAACTTTTTACTAAAAATACTTGAACTTTCTCACTAACAACAAAAAATCAAAATTATAGTCAATAATGGTAGTGATCCCAACTTTGGAACTCCTAAAATCTCAATCCATAATTAAGATAAATGTCAAAATAAGTTAGTAGTTCCCATATTTATTTTAAACATAAACTTCATTATGGTATTTTTTTTATTTTTTAATCCAACACTATTATATATTGAAAAACTGCATCATGTTGTAAAAGATAAAAATAGATTACCATATAAATAATTTCATAATAGATAATCAAGAAGATATATAGCAAATCCTAACACAACTAGTGAACACTGTATCATATATACTCTTAAAAATAATAATATTCTAAAATTACAGTAGAATATACAATTTGCAAGTAAAATGATTTTTTTTTTAATTTGAGTTCTATATTCTAAACTTATCAGTAAAAAGAAAGAAAAAAAAAAAAAAGAAAAACTCTTGCACCTTTTTTTTTCTTTCCCGATTTTGATGGAAATTATAGTCAAATTAAAAAAACACGAAAATCAAAATGCAAGCTTGAAATTAAAAACCCTACCTAATTCTCGATCGAGTTCTGTTTCGGTGAGAAGTCACGTGTGTGGCGGTGGCGGCGACGGACGACCTCCTTCTTCTCTACTTCTCTTCTCCCCTCTTTCTCCCTCTTCTCTCTATTTCGACCCGGTGGTGGCGGCATAGGTGGAGGTGGGGAGGAGGAGGATTCTCTTCTCTTCTTCTCTTCTTCTCCCTTTCTCCCTCTTCTCTCGAGCTCCCTCCTCGTTTTTCTCGCCTCACGTGGTCGTCGCTTAATGGTAAGCTCGCTAACATTAAGTTTGATCAACGACGCCATCGCCGATCGTGACGCGGTCGTTGATTTTTAATGACATGGACTTATCAGCGACCGCATGCAGTCGTTGTCATTAATTGGTCGCAACAAACCTTGGCACCAACATTTCGTGCCAATTTTACGAGGCAAATTTCTTATCGACGACCACTCAAATGACCATGAATCGGTCATTGCTATTAAATAGCGACTAGATTAAATGACGATCGCCACTATTGGTCGCTATTACTCTTATCAGCGACTGCATATCCGGTATCTGATAGTATTGGTCGCTGATAGGCATTTTTCTTGTGGTGAATCAAACAAAAGAAATCAAGAAAGTAAGTAAGTAGAAAGAAAATTGAAATCTGAAAATTCAAAAAAGTTAGCAGGCTGCCCTATTTTTTGTAAAAATTATAACTCTTGATATATAATGAGTTAGGAGGATCTTTATCTCTAATGAAAGCTATGGAAGTTAGCTAAACACAGAAATAAGAGTCACTTAAAAAGTCCTTATAGATTGTTCGGGGTGAATGTTTGAAGCAGACTAGTCAGAGTTGAAAAATCATTCTGCTGTAACTGAAAAACAGATTATGTTCAGGTTGTTGTAAAAATTATACAAGCTTGTGTGTTCGAAATTTGAGCATGGCATAAAAAATAAAATTTATAGGTATGGAAGTTACATATTCATAACAAAAAGAATGAAATTAAAATTCATTGTAGATTATGTTATATGAATTATTTAGTAAGGCTAGTAAGAATTTGTAATTTTCTGACCTAGTTTTTAAATATTGAATTCTGGAATGTTTGACGAAGAAGCAGTGATCTTTGGGCCTATATGGTATGAAAATTGATTGTATAAGGTTTAATTTGGCTCAAGAATGAACGTAAATGGACGTATAACGAAGGAGTTACAATTAAAATAAAATCAGGGTTTGGTTAAAGTGAAAATTAGTTATAGTTTGAATTTTATAATTAATTATGTTAAGATGAAATTTTGAGTAATAGTATTGTGTGACAAATAATATTGTATTTTGACATAATGAGGATGTTGTCCAAGAATTTAGAAGGACTTATTTCTAAATTATGGATATTATTAAGAAAAATTCACAAGAATATTAGGAAACGATACAAAAAGAGTTATGAATATTAGCTTTTAAAAGCATTCACAAGAATATTAGCTTTAAGTGTATGAATGATATTATGTAAAAAAATTCCGTAAAATTTGATGTAACGATTTAAAAGAAAATCAAGAAAGCCAAAACGTTGAGGATGATGAGCACTCTGTGTCTCGAGATTTAGCAGAATTTACACCCGAAGAAGTAGGAAAGCTGGAGAAAGAGTTAACAAAATTGTTATCACGAAAATCAGCACCATCCAAAGTTGAAGGTGAAATCGCTAAAATAATTGTTCAATTCAATCATTGTATGAGTAATTTCTTGTAGATCCAGACACTCCCTTATGCAATGAAGTCACATTCAAGGACCGCAGATTTTTTAGCCTTTGAATAGTTTGGCACAAGTTTGGCCCATCATATCTTCTTAGATCAATAATGCCAAGCTTTCTCAGTTGGGTCAAATTTTCCAGTGCCTGTATTAATTAATGACCGCGATGTCTCTTTGCTTTGAGAAATGATAGCTTCGCAAGTTCGTTAACGTCCCAATCATGGCGCTGATGTCTCTCGTTCTTCTCTCTCCGCATACGAAAAATAATTTTGGAAGATGAAGAGAAAAAAAAACGATGATGTATTGAGGAGTATGGAGCATTTCAGAGTTTTTATGAAAAGAAATTTAGGAAGACGAAGAGTGCGTGGGATTTTTGCAGAAAACAAAAAAGTCTGTACATAAGGGTATTTTAATATTTTTATCACACATATTAATATCTGTGTGGAACTCTAAAACAACAGATAATTTAAAACGGAAGAAGTATCATATATTTTATGCTTGCTCATATATATATACTTTTGTTATTAATCATTTGTTCTAGAAATGTGCAGTGAACCTCAATGAAATACCCCATCATCTTGATGAGATGGAGATCAAAGTCAACCTTACACTTACGGAAGATCTGATCATTCACCCTATAGAGTGGTTAGCGTGAAATTTATTTTTGAATAAATTAGTTAATTTGGTCAATAGAGTGCTAATACGCATGTGAAATTTTATGTGTGTCAATATTTTATTAATCAATTGACCAACTTATCAAAAAATAAACTTCATGCTAACCGAATCCTTCATCACGATTCATGCAATTTCTAGTTTTAATTTATAATTTTTTGATGAGTAAATTTTTTTTTGGAGCCTCATTTTTTTAGAAATACAATATAATTTATAATCAAATATATTATTATCATCATCATCATCCTCACATAAATTTATATAAAAAGAAATAAATTTTAATTTAAATCATTAATATAAGATCTCAATAAAAGAAATTAAAATGTGGTCGACGTAACTCCAAATTAAAATGTGGAATACCTTTTGGGTCGGGGGTAACTCCAATCAATAAATCATTGTATATATGTTTGACCAAATTAACAAAAATAAAAGTATAAGGACGGATAAAATTACAAAATTAACAACTCTTGATGATAAAATCAATACATATTTAATTCAGTTTGTCTTGCATGGTGTACTTGTAAATGAAATCCGAGGAAACCAGGCCTTTGTCCAACGCAATTTAAAAGTAAAATTTGATTATTGTTTGCTGGGGATAGGGATTGATTTTTATTTTGGTTATTAAATTTTTTTATTATAGATATATTATTATAGTTAAAAGGACTCACATGACAGCTATATTAAATACCTCATATGAGAGCTGTTAAACGTTAATCTATTTAATATTTTCGTCAATTTTTTGAACAAAATATTAAATAATGTCTAATTTATAAAATAAATTTAGGATAATAATATCTTTATAAAAATAAAAATTCATAATCAAAATAAAAATTGACCTTTAGTACATCAACTAAAACGGTAAACAAACAAACAAGACAAAATACCGATACGGTAGAGTAGGAGTAAAATAAAATCAAAAGGGTAAAATCGTCAATTCAAAAGTGTATTCATTTCTCAAACTTGTCCGCATCGAAAACGATCAACAGCATGTGGATACCCATAACCTCCTAACACCCTCGTTAATGTCCTCTCCCCAATCCAAAAATGGAGAGAGAAACTCAATTCTTCAGATTTGTTATAGTTTTCTCTCTATTTTCGATTAAGCGATGAAGCGGCCAATTGTCTCCGGTGATGATCTAGCCACCGGCGAGGACAAAAAGATGAAGAAGGTTAAGACCGATGAAGAAGAAGTTCTGGTTGCAGAAAGAACGGAATCGGTGTTATTAGACGAGAACCTGCTGTACGAAGTGCTGAAACACGTGGACGCGCCCACGTTAGGCTCGGCGGCGTGCGTTAGCAAGCAGTGGCACAAAACGGCGCAGGATGAGCGCCTGTGGGAGCTGATTTGCACCAAACAGTGGGCCAACATCGGCTGCGGCAAACAACAGCTCCGCTCCGTCGTCCTGGCCCTCGGCGGATTCCGCCGACTCCACGCCCTCTACCTCTGGCCTCTCGCCAAGCCTTCTTCCTCGACGTCATCGTCCACTCCGTCGACTTCGGCCTGGCCCTGTCTCCCTCCGCCGCCTCTTCCGGCTGTTCCGACGAGGTCTGGCGCCGCAGCCAGGACTCGTTGGGGAAAGGACGAGGTTCATCTCTCGCTGTCTCTCCTCTCCATTCGGTACTACGAGAAGATGAATTTCAATAATCGAGGCAAATGAAATGAATTCACTCATAAATCATCAATTTTGATTTGTTTGTACTTGTATTTCATTGCATCTTTCAAATTTTCGTGTATTAATATTAACTTATATATATATATATAAAACTATGAGTTTGTACAAGTCGATCTATCTATAGTTCTGTTTAGCAAACATGACGAATTTAGCTTAATTAATTATTATAAAAGTGTTTAGCAAACAAACAAACATTTTTCTTATGAAGATGGTAAAAAATCTGTTAAATATATATTTATATAGATAATATTATTTTTTTTATTTGACAATATCAATAACTAAAATTAATTATTATTACCATCTTCATAAGAAAAATGTTTGTTTGTTTGTTGTGAAAATGATTTCATTATTCAAGGAGTATTTTTTATGCGTTTATGGAGGGAGTGAATACAAAAGGATGGAGACGGAGACGAAGTTTTTGGTGCCCACGCTTTCCTGGCATTTACATTGGCTTTATTGGGTGAAGAGATGGGAGAGAGAGAGAGAGAGAGAGAGAGAGAGAAATGATTTTGTTAGATTAGGTTTTGTTTTTTTTTTTTGCAGAGAGAGATGATGAGTAGTTTTGTCGATTAGTAGTATGTTACATTCACTCTCATTGTTTACTCTTATTGTACGGATACATGATTTTGATACATTTGGTTGGAGATTGGTTAACGTTAAATTAATTTTGATGAATTAATTAATACAGTATCGACATATAAATTGGAAAGTGATATTTCTGCGTATTAGTACTGTATTGATCAATTAATTAACTTATCATAAAATTAATTCCATATTAACCGAATCTATTAAGTTGATCCATTTAGTTGATGTATCTATCCGTCGAGCATTGTTGGAGAAGAGTTAGCTAGTTGGGAATAACTTATCCTATTCTTCTATTTATAACTTTACATGTTTTTTTATAATAAGTAACTAATTTATGTAATTATGTAAATAAGCACATTTAGAGTTCTATTTATAACTTTACTTGTTTTTTATAATAACTAACTAATTTATGTAATTCTGTAAATTATAAGCACACTTAGAAGGGGTGAATATGTGTAACTACTAAAATCTGATTTACAATGGTCAATTTTCAAATATCCCCAGCTACAACTTATAATCGGACAGGTTAACTCTATATGTTTTAGTATATGTTTTTCGTCTGTTATAATCGGACAACTAATCCATGTCTGTTTTAGTATATGTTCTTCGTCTGTTATAATCGGACAACTAATTAATCCCTGTTTATTTTATTATATCTTCAAGCACGAACTAAAACTAAATATGCAGAATACTAAAGCAGATAGATAAATCACGCCAAGATTTTTACATGGTTCAACCCCTATCCTCAAATCTAGTGGCCTAATCCACGTCCAATACCAAATGATATTGGAGACTCGCTTTATTAACTTAATATTCAAAAGATTACATAAAAAAAATCCATGTACAACGAAGATCGATTTTGACTTGGACACCTCTGCCCCCTTACACCTCTGTAACTCCTCTCACCTTTGAGACCTTGAACCTTTTGTTCTACTTGTACTTGGTTACAAAGGATGTGATATGAAAATTACGACGACTTTCCAGTTAACAAGAATTTAAAAGGTTACAAACAGAATTGAAATTAGACTCGAAGAAAGTTTTTTCAGAATGTATTCAGTAGTGAGTTTTTAGCTTCCAGTGTCGTGTCTTTGCTTTTGCCGTGCAGACTGCGTGTATATATATAATAGACAAGCAACGACTATGTAAGACTCCAACTTTTTTATGAATAAAAATTTAATTTCTCTAATTATTATTTAGAATAATAAGGTGTTGATATGATATAATACTTTAGTTATAGGTGAAATGTGAAAATTTTATTGGTGGACCCCACAATGTAAGTATTGCTCGGAGATAGAAAATGATGTAAATATCTTTTTATAAAATAAAAGGCGAAAAGTTTTACCGTTAACCTGTTGAAATACCGATGGTAAAAGAACGATGAATGGCTGTGGTTGCGATAAAGATATCTGGTATTGATTATTGATGCTTACGTGAGAAGTCATTCAGCTTATACTCAATTATTATTACGAAGAATCACGTGATAATATCTCTCATATTATTGATTCAATTATTGTCACACAGATTATCATCGCATAATATTTTATATTATTAAATCAATAATTGAGACGACAAAGTTATTCATATTATTATTTGCAATATTAACGATGTCTGTAAAGTTACATCGAGGAAAGGGGTTTGATCACCTAATCAAGTGCAATAGGGAGAAATCTTTATCGAAAAGCTCCCTCTTTCCTGGCATTTATATTGGCTTTATTGGGTAAAGAGATGGGAGAGAGAGAGAGAGAGAGAGAAATGATTTTGTTAGGTTAGGTTTTGTTTGTTTTTTTTTTGCAAAGAGAGAGAGAGAGAGATGAGTAGTTTTGTCGATTAGTAGTATGTTACATTCACTGTCTCATTGTTTACTCTTATTGTACGGATACATGATTTTGATACATTTGGTTGGAGATTGGTTAACGTTAAATTATTTTAGATGAATTAATTAATACAGTATCGACATATAAATCGGAAAGTGATATTTCTGCGTGTTAGTACTGTATTGATCAATTAATTAAATTATCATAAAATTAACTTCATATTAATCGAATCCATTAAGTTGATCCATTTAGTTGATGTATCTATCCATCGAGCATTGTTGGAAAAGAGTTAGCTAGTTGGGAATAACTTATCCTATTCTTCTATTTATAACTTTACATGTTTTTTTATAATAAGTAACTAATTTATGTAATTATGTAAATAAGCACATTTAGAGTTCTATTTATAACTTTACTTGTTTTTTATAATAACTAACTAATTTATGTAATTCTGTAAATTATAAGCACACTTAGAAGGGGTGAATATGTGTAACTACTAAAATCTGATTTACAATGGTCAATTTTCAAATATCCCCAGCTACAACTTATAATCGGACAGGTTAACTCTGTATGTTTTAGTATATATTTTTCGTCTGTTATAATCGGACAACTAATCCATGTCTATTTTAGTATATGTTCTTCTTCTGTTCTAATCGAACAACTAATTAATCCCTGTTTGTTTTATTATTTTTCTTGACACGAACTAAAACCGAATATCACACGAATACTAAAGCGATAGATAAATCACGCCAAGATTTTTACATGGTTCAACCCCTATCCTCTAATCTAGTGGCTTAATCCACATCCAATACCAAATGATATTGGAGACTCGCTTTATTAACTTAATATTCAAAAGATTACATAAAAAAACACCATATACAACGAAGATCGATTTTGACTTGGATACCTATGCCCCTCGCAGCACCTCTGCTAACTCCTCTCACCTTTAAGACCTTGAACCTTTTGTTACTACTTGTACTTGGTTACAAAGGATGTGATATGAAAATTACGACGACTTTCCAGTTAACAAGAATTTAAAAGGTTACAAACAGAACTGAAATTAGACTCGAAGAAAGTTTTTTCAGAATGTATTCAGCAGTGAGTTTTTAGCTTCCAAAGGTCGTGTTTTTTGCTTTTTTGCAAGCATCTAGCGTGTATATATATAATAGACAAGCAACGACTATGTAAGACTCCAACTTTTTTATGAATAAAAATTTAATTTCTCTAATTATTATTTAGAATAATAAGGTGTTGATTTGATATAATACTTTAGTTATAGGTGAAATGTGAAAATTTTATTGGTGGACCCCACAACGGAAGTATTGTCGGAGATAGAAAATGACAGAAATATCTTTTTATAAAATAACGGCGAAAGTTTTACCGTTAAACTGTTGAAATACCCGGTGGTAAAAGAACAGTAATACGCGTGGTTGCATAAGAAGATACCAGATTGATTATCGATGCTTACGTGATAAGTCACTCATTATACACAATTATTGCTACAAGAATAATCGTGATAATATCTCTCATATTATTGATTCAATTATTGTCACAAAGATCATCTCGTGCATAATATTTTATATTATTAAATCAATAATTGAGACGACAAAGTTATTCATATTATTATTTGCAATATTAACGATGTCTAGAAAGTTCTATCGAGGAAAGGGGTTTGATCACCTAATTGCGTGCCAATAGAGAGAAATCCTTATCGAAAAGCTCCCTCTTTCCTGGCATTTACATTGGCTTTATTGGGTGAAGAGATGGGAGAGAGAGAGAGAGAGAGAGAAATGATTTTGTTAGGTTAGGTTTTGTTTTTTTTTGCAGAAAGAGAGAGAGAGATGATGAGTAGTTTTGTCGATTAGTAGTATGTTACATTCACTGTCTCATTGTTTACTCTTATTGTACGGATACATGATTTTGATACATTTGGTTGGAGATTGGTTAACGTTAAATTAATTTTGATGAATTAATTAATACAGTATCGACTTATAAATCGGAAAGTGATATTTCTGCGTGTTAGTAATGTATTGATCAATTAATTAAATTATCATAAAATTAACTTCATATTAACCGAATCCATTAAGTTGATCCATTTAGTTGATGTATCTATCCGTCGAGCATTGTTGGAGAAGAGTTAGCTAGTTGGGAATAACTTATCCTATTCTTCTATTTATAACTTTACATGTTTTTTTATAATAAGTAACTAATTTATGTAATTATGTAAATAAGCACATTTAGAGTTCTATTTATAACTTTACATGTTTTTTATAATAACTAACTAATTTATGTAATTCTGTAAATTATAAGCACACTTAGAAGGGGTGAATATGTGTAACTACTAAAATCTGATTTACAATGGTCAATTTTCAAATATCCCCAGCTACAACTTATAATTGGACAGGTTATGTAAGACCCCGAAATTTTTAAATAAAAAGGAATTTCCTTTATTTTGAAATAGTAAGGGTTGATTTGATTAATGTGGATAGTTAAGGGTTAATTACGCAAATATTTCAAAATAAGCAAGTGGTTATAAAATATTCATTGTCATTTGGGAATATTCGTTTGGTCGTGGAATATTCGCATCTTTGCTTGGGAATATTCGTATGCGACACAGCAGACCATGTGTGGGCCCCATATGTGAAAGCGATTGGATGAAGAAAACGATAAATATAAGTTGTTTTTAAATAACTGGCGTAGTTATTCAGAATATTGTTGGAATACCCGTGGTTAAAAAACACTAATACGCGTTGTTGTCGAAAGAAGAAGACACGGTATTGCACCAATTATTGATTCTTACGTAAGAAGGCACTACTCAATAATGGTTTACAATAATTATCGCTCAAGATTTTATTGAGTTAATAATTGTGCGCGTTGATATTTTATATTGTTGTTGTTTCAATAATTGTCATTACACAAAGATCTTTCATTATCGAAGCAATAATTCATATTATCCTAATAATATTATTAGATAACATTATTGGCAATGTCTAGAAAGTTACATCAAGGAGAGGTTTGGTCATCTAATTGCTACCAAGAAGAAGAAATTTTATCGAAAGCCCTCTTTCCTGAACCGCCGGTTGTCAATATTGTGATTCTCGTAATATTATTTGTGAATAATTAATTATTGATTTATATGATGAGGAAAATATTGATTTTATGTGGATATAGATGGAGAAAATTTTAAAATGACAATTGTTGAAAATTAATATTTTATCTTTTTCTGATAAAATAATTCATTTAAATATATTATTTTAATAATATATTAACGGTGATATTTTTACAATGAATGTGGGATATATGAGTATATGAGGAGGAAGAGTATTTTTGTGGCATTAAATGTTTAACACATGTTTTGTGTGTTGGTGGACACAATTATTGACCGAAATTTGATTATAATTTGTAAAATCGCCTGTTTGTGGATTTCGGTCAATTTCTATTTGGAATTTGGAAAAACTTTCTTCTGTAAAGTTGTAGAGAATTGAATTTCCTATAAAAACTCGCGAGATTCGAATTTTCTGATGAAAGGGCTATTTATTATGAATTATTGAAGTTCCGAAGCTCCGAAATAATTGATTTTTGGGAGTTTAAATTATTTTTGTTAAGAAAAACGTTTTTTGTATTTTTTTGGACATCATTAACATGTGTGGCTGGTGTTTTGACCAAAAGGTGGGCTAAGGAAAATTTGTATAATTATATTAATATTATATTAAATTTTCTGCTTTGGTGTTCTAAGATTTTCTTATAAATAGGGTGCTTGGGTTAGAATTGAAAATCACAATTTAAACTCAAGTTTTCTCTATTTCTCTCGATATTTTGAGCGTATTCTTGTGAGTATTTTGAGTATACTTTGAGTATTGCTAGACGCAGTGCAAGTTCCCTCCTTCAAAGACTATAACCTTAGATTCTAGCTGAAAGATCGATCTTTCGAGGTAAAGGATATTATTTTTTTTGTAATGATATTATTTCTTCAATATCATTATCTTCGAAATGTTGATCTGAAGTTTTATCAAATTTAGAACTTTTTCATGCGGGGTTACTATTCACGAAGTTACTATTCACGAAGTTACTATTCATGAAGTTATTATTCACGAGTTCTTATTCATGAAGTTACTATTCACGAAGTTACTATTCTAAAGCGTGAAGATGTTTTTGTGGAATTTCTATCTTTTGGTGTCTGAGTTATTATTCACGATATACTAAGACTATTCACGATACCTGACTATTCACGATATCAGATTATTCAATTAGAAAAATAAAATTTCTTCTTTTCGTTCAAAACATCTATTCGGATACTAACTCGATCAGATCCATGTTTTGATCATTCTTGAATTTTACACCACTATGATTATTTTTGAGGTATTTTTGGGCGTGGATAAAACCAAGTATGAATCCTTAATCCTTAATCCTTGTCATTTTGTTTTCATCGAATTCGCTTTCTTTAAAAATATTTTTCATCATCCTCGCCTTAAATGATGATATTATTGAATATCTTTGGCCAGTAGGCAAAAGATGAATGATTTCAAGAATATCTTTGGCCTCAGAGTGCAAAGATGAGAACAGTGTTGAGATGAACATGACCGATTGATTAATATCTTTGGCCAGAGAGTAAAGATGAGCAGTGTTTAAATGAATACGAATTAATCGATGAATATCTTTCGCCTATAGTGCAAAGATGAATATTTGATTCCGGATGTATATTGATTGATGTTACTGGTGGATAAAATATTGATGATGGATCTGTTAAATTCATAGATTATAGTAGATTTCATTCTCACGTAACTCTTCTATGAATAATTATTATTTCAGCCGCGAATATTGATCGAAACTTGTTGTCTATTGTATTCTATCGATTTTTCCTCGTTGAAGACTAACGATAATTTGTTGTATATTATCTTAGTCATAATATTCTTTATCGGGCTAGTTGAGCTCACCCTTTTCCTTGTTGTTCCATTTTTCTTCTCGGGAGGCGAGAATGTAGCGAAGTACTAGTCGGGGGTATGGAATGAAGATTCTAGAGAGAGTTGTTTAGTAGTCCTCACCATTTTGTAAAATAATGAATCAATAATGTGATGAGGATTTATTTGAGTATAGATATTATCTGTAAGATAATATTTGTATTCAAACTCACGCTTTTTATTGTTGTAATAATAAAGTTGTAGTTGTTTCGTACTCATGTATTTTGCGACTCGAGAATGGGTGTTGTGTACCTATTTTGGGGCCACAGCAGTTGGTATCGAGCTTAGGGATATGATCTCTGGCGGAGATCGGGAATAAAACTAGGAGGGAGAGACGAGTAAATCCTTCGCTAGTGTGTCCTACCTAAGCTTATTTGTTAGTTGGTCAAGATATAGGGATATTATGTGATATATTGATTTCCTTAATTAACCCTTATTTTATGACAAGATTTGAGAATGTCGATCGAGAATATTAACAATGTGGAGTAAATGAGACCGTGGAGATGCCTGTACTCACCAACGAGGAGAACGTAACAGTCGGGCAATGTTCCTCCCGTGAACAACACCACCGAAAGCGAGATGATGAACGAGGGGATGTTTAGAAGCTTTTTGCAGCTTCATGCAAAATCGACGAGGAGACTCGTGTTCAAAATACAGGAGGAAATGATAGCAATTCACGGGTGGTCACAAAACCAAGCAGCTTCAAAGAGTTGGGACCACCGAATTCTGGGAAAGCCGGATCCGATTAAAGGCGAGACGTGGGTCAAACAAATTACCAAGATATTCGATGTCTTGGGATGCACGGAGAACAGAAAGTTCCATTCGCCACCTTTATGTTCCGTGGCGAGGCAGACATCGGTGGAATCGTGAAGCGTACTCCATCCATTTGATGACTCAAAGATGTCATGGGAGACGTTTTGAAACAGTTCAATGACAAGTACTTCCCGAAAGTATTCGGCTATATGAAGGAAGTGGAGTTTATTAGACTAGAGAGAATAATAATGACGGTGTCCCAAAGACGAGGCGAAGTTCATGAGTTATCCGTGTTTGTACCTCATTTGGTGGAGAATGAGGAACGATGACGCTGGATGTTTCGAGAGGTTTGAAACCCGACATACGCCAAGATCTCATTTCTCATAAATTTTCTCTATTCAGATGTTGTCAATGTGGCTCATTGTTAGAGCGAGATAACGAAAGTACGCTCAACCGAGGGACCATAACCGTGGATCATACTCAAGATAGAAGCCATCGTAATAACGATAACCCGGCGGAGAAAGAAGAATACAGAAAAGCAGAACCACTCCGGTGGTAATCGTGGGCCATGAAAATAGAAGAAGCGAGCCGGAGGAGAGATTTTAAAAGAGGAGATTCAACAACGACCATGTGAAGACGTCGCCGCTTATATAGAACTAGTTTTAGTGGAGGAGAACGACCACCGGTCAGATGTTACAAATGCGGAAAGAGGGACATATCACCCAAACCGCCCACAACAGTTTAAGGTATGCTATAGTTGTGGAAAGGAAGGACATATCGCCGAGATCAGACAAGAGCGAAACCTAGTTCAATGGGGATCAGAACTCAAAAGACCGTCCCGTAAAAGTCAAAGTCAACGATTCCGGAAGAGCGTTTGTCGTGAATTTCATTAAAATGCAAGGAACCCGAACGGTTAGCACGGGTTAGTCAATTATAAATTCTTGCGTAAGTATATACCTTACTAGATATCGGTTCTACCCATTCTTTTATCTCTCTTACTTACTCAACGCTTAAACTTGACTCAGGAGAAATTAGACTTTGACCTATCTCGTGGAAACTCCGTTAGAGAAACTTTCATCACATCCACTGTTTATAAATCTTGCTTGATTCAGTCAGCACTATCACATTACCGTTAACCTTATTTCTATAGAGATATTTGTTTTGATGTGATTTTAAGGTTAACTACTCATCATGATTTAAATTGATTATTTTCGTAAGGTTGTTAGTTTTCATATTCCTAAGCTAAACTCGTTATTCAATTCAAGCAATCAAACCATTGTAGTCAAACATTTTCATATCAAGCCATGAAGTCATTCGCTTATTACGGATGTCAAATTTTCTTAGTCCATGTTATGGATTTGAATAAAGACACGCCGATTTGAATAATATTCCTGTTGTTATTGATTTTTCCCGACGTATTTTTCAAGAATTTTCGCTTACTCCCAAAGCCTCGATATTAAATTTTGTATCGACTTTGAACCCAGACAAAACTCATTTCTAAAATCTCATATCGAATGGCTCCTATTGAACTTCGTGGAGTTAAAATTCAACTATAGAATTTGGTACCGAGCCTTTATCTTGTGACTTCCTTTGTGGAATTCACCCAAGCGAACTCTCCGTAGGGACGCCATATTCGATGCGATAGTAAATCGATAGGTGTCATTGTGACGTTTCTATCCAAGATTGGGATATGAGTCACGCTTGAGAGCAACCTAAGTCGCTTATCTAAATATTTAGCTTTCTAGGCTTAGTTGGTTATTATCTGAGATTCGTTGAAGGATATTCTCGAATCGCTATTCCGTTAACTTAGTCGACTTTAAAAGATACAAAATTCTTATGGAGCGAGGAATGCGAGAAGATTTTCCAAGAACTCAAGAGGAGACTCATTTCAAAGACATATTCTAACCATACCATCTTGGAAAAGTTTAACGTGGTAGCCGACGCGTTGAGTAGAAGATCATACGCGGAACGAAAAGCGATGATGTCAAGTATACGATGATAGAGCCAACTTTAATAGAAAAGTTAAGGTTGCTCAAGACACCGACCCGGAGCTGATGCAGAAGAAAGTACAAGAAGGAACTATTCCGGAAGCAAGAATTGATGAAGAAGGAATACTTCGAGTCAACTCAAGACTTTGCATTCCTAATGATTTTGATTTAAAGCATAGAATCATGATGGAGGCACACAACACATTGTTTTCAATCCATCCAGGGAGTAACAAAATGTATTATGATCTTCAACATACATTTTGGTGGAGCAATATGAAGAGAGAGATTGCAAAGTTTATCTCGATGTGTTTAACTTGCTAACGTAAAGGCGGAGCATCTTGTACCTAAGGGTCCGTTGCAACCACTTGAGATTCCTGAATGGAAGTGGGAACACATTACTATGGATTTCAATACTGGGTCTTCCCACGGTTTTCAAGGCATCAATGTTATTTGGGTTATTGTTGATAGATTAACCAAGTCTCGCTTATTTTTATCGATACGAGAGACTTATTCCCTGAACGCCTTTCTCGTATGTACGTAAATGAGATTGTGAGATTGCATGGCATGCCAAGATCCATAGTTTTGGGTTAGTTTGTAGAAAGCTATGGGCACGAATTTATTTATTCTGGCAGCATACCATCCTCAAACGGATGGGCAATCGTAAAGGACTACTCAAACTCTTGAAGATATATTAAAACTCGTGTCCTAGATTTCAAAGGAAGTTGGGATAAGTACTTTCCATTGGTGGAATTCTCATACAACAATAGTTATTAAACAAATATAGGCATGGTTCCATTCAAGCATTATATGGACAAAATGTCGTTCTCCAATATGTTGGGATGAGGTGGGTGAAGCAACATTGTTGGGACCCGAAGTTAGTACGTATGACTAATGATTCGACAACGTATACAAACCAAGCACAAGATCGACAAAAGAGTTATGCGAATCTTCATCGAAAGGACGTGGAATTTAGTGTGGGGATCATGTATTGTCATGAGTTGCTCCATGGAAGGGAGTTACAAGATTTGGGAAGAGAGGAAAGCTCAATCCACGATTTATCTGGTCCATTTCAAATTCTTAACCGAGTAGGAAATGTAGCCTATAGACTCATAAGTTACCTCGAGTATGTCTCTCGTGTTCATAATGTGTTTCACATATCCGCATTTCAGTAAATATGTGAAAGACCCAACCACGTTATTGAAAGTTAGAATCGGACGAGATACCAAGACTTAACGATGAGGAGGTACCTATCAAGATTTTGGATAGGAAGGAGCATGTCCCACGCCAAGAAAGGTTATACCACAAGTTAAAGTTTTGTGGAGGAATCACGCTATAGAGGAAATGACCGAATTGGAAACGAAAATGAAAGCGAGGTATCCTCACCTTTTCAAAACACCAGGTACGTACGTCAATTTCGAGGACGAAATTTCATAAGGAGGGGAGGTTGTAAGACCCCGAAATTTTTAAATAAAAAGGAATTTCCTTTATTTTGAAATAGTAAGGGTTGATTTGATTAATGTGGATAGTTAAGGGTTAATTACGCAAATATTTCAAAATAAGCAAGTGGTTATAAAATATTCATTGTTGTTGGGAATATTCGTTTGGTCGTGGAATATTCAGATCGTTTGGGGGAATATTCGACGACGACGCACATGATGCGTAATGTGGGCCGCATAACTGGAAAAGCGATTGGATGAAGAAAAACGATAAATATAAGTTGTTTTTAAATAACTACAGGCGTAGTTGTTACAGTGAATATCGTTGAATACCGGTGGTTAAAAAAACACTAATACGCGTTGTTGAACAAAGAAGATACCAGATTGCACCAATTATTGATTCTTACGTAGAAGGCACTACTCAATAATGGTTATGAGAATTATCGCTCAAAGATTTTATCGAGTTAATAATTGCTGCGTTGATATTTTATATTGTTGTTGTTTCAATAATTGTCATTACACAAGATCTTTCATTATCGAAGCAATAATTCATATTATCCGAATAATATTATTAGATAACATTATTGGCAATGTCTAGAAAGTTCGCCTAAGGAGAGGTTTGGTCATCTAAATTAAGGCCTAGAAGAAGAAATTCTTATCGAAAGCCCCTCTTTCCTGAACCGCCTCGTTGTCAATATTGTGATTCTCGTAATATTATTTGTGAATAATTAATTATTGATTTATATGATGAGGAAAATATTGATTTTATGTGGATATAGATGGAGAAAAATTTTAAATGACAATTGTTGAAAATTAATATTTTATCTTTTTCTGATAAAATAATTCATTTAAATATATTATTTTAATAATATATTAACGATGATATTTTTACAATGAATGTGGGATATATGAGTATATGAGGAGGAAGAGTATTTTTGTGGCATTAAATATTTAACACATGTTTTGTGTGTTGGTGGACACAATTATTGACCGAAATTTGATTATAGCCTGTAAAATCGCCCGTTTGTGGATTTCGGTCAATTTCTATTTGGAATTTGGAAAAACTTTCTTCTGCAAAGTTGTAGAGAATTGAATTTCCTATAAAAACTCGCGAGATTCGAATTTTCTGATGAAAGGGCTATTTATTATGAATTATTGAAGTTCCGAAGCTCCGAAATAATTGATTTTTGGGAGTTTAAATTATTTTTGTTAAGAAAAACGTTTTTTGTATTTTTTTGGACATCATTAACATGTGTGGCTGGTGTTTTGACCAAAAGGTGGGCTAAGGAAAATTTGTATAATTATATTAATATTATATTAAATTTTTTCGCTTTGGTGTTCTAAGCATTTTCCTATAAATAGGGTGCTTAGGTTAGAATTAAAATCACACCGTAAACTCAAGTTTTCTCTCTATTTCTCTCGATATTTTGAGCGTATTCTTGTGAGTATTTTGAGTATACTTTGAGTATTGCTAGACTATTGCAAGTTCCTTCAAAGACTATAACCTAGATTCTAGCTAAGATCGATCTTCGAGGTAAGTGGATATTATTTTTTTTGTAATGATATTATTTCTTCAATATCATTATGTTGAAATGTTGATCTGAAGTTTTTATCAAATTTAGAACTTTTTAATGTCGGGGTTACTTATTCACGAGTTACTATTCACGAGTTACTATTCATGAGTTACTATTCACGAAGTTACTTATTCACGAAGTTACTATTCACGAGTTACTACTCACGTCAGTACTATTCATGAAGCGTGAAGATGTTTTTGTGGAATTTCTATCTTTTGGTGTCTGAGTTATTATTCACGATATATCAAGACTATTCACGATATACTAAGACTATTCACGATACCATGATTATTCATAGAAAAATAAAATTTCTTCTTTTCGTCTAAAACATCTATTCGGATACTAACTCGATCAGATCCATGTTTTGATCATTCTTGAATTTTACACCACTATGATTATTTTGAGGTATTTTGGGCGTGGATAAAACCAAGTACTAATCCTTAATCCTTAATCCTTGTCATTTTGTTTCTTTGGATTCGTTTCTTTAAAAATATTTTTCATCATCCTCTCGGCCTTAAATGATGATATTATTGAATATCTTTGGCCCGTAAAGGCAAAGATGAATGATTTCTAAGAAGAATATCTTTGGCCTCAGAGTAAAGATGAGCAGTGTTGAGATTAATACATGACCGATTGATTAATATCTTTGGCCCAGAGTGTAAAGATGAACAGTGTTTAAATGAATACGATTAATCGATGAATATCTTCGGCCCGTAGCAAAAAAGATGAATATTTGATTCAGATGTATATTGATTGATGTTACAGGATAAAATATTGATGATGGTCGTTAAATTCATAGATTATAGTAGATTTCATTCTCTACGTAACTCTTCTATGAATTATTATTTCACTGCGAATATTGATTTGAAACTTATTTCTTTATTGTATTCTATCGATTTTTTTCCTCGTTGAAGACTAACGATAATTTGTTGTATATTATCTTAGTCATAATATTCTTTATCGGGCTAGTTGAGCTCACCCTTTTCCTTGTTGTTCCATTTTTCTTCTCGTGAGGCGAGAATGTAAATAGTACTACTGGGGGTATGGAATGAAGATTCTAGAGAGAGTTGTTTAGTAGTCCTCACCATTTTTGTAAAATAATGAATCAATAATGTGATGAGGATTTATTTGAGTATAGATATTATCTAGAAGATAATATTTGTATTCAAACTCACAGTTTTACTGTTGTAATAATAAAGTTGTAGTTGTTTCTGTACCATGTATTTGGCGACTCAGAATGGGTGTTGTGTATACCTATTTTGGGGGCGTCACAGGTTAACTCTGTATGTTTTAGTATATATTTTTCGTCTGTTATAATCGGACAACTAATCCATGTCTATTTTAGTATATGTTCTTCTTCTGTTCTAATCGAACAACTAATTAATCCCTGTTTGTTTTATTATTTCTTCAAGCACGAACTAAAACTGAATATGCAGAATACTAAAGCAGATAGATAAATCACGCCAAGATTTTTACATGGTTCAACCTCTATCCTCTAATCTAGTGGCTTAATCCACATCCAATACCAAATGATATTGGAGACTCGCTTTATTAACTTAATATTCAAAAGATTACATAAAAAAACACCATATACAATGAAGATCGATTTTGACTTGGATACCTATGCCCCCTTGCACCTCTGCAACTCCTCTCACCTTTGAGACCTTGAACCTTTTGTTCTACTTGTACTTGGTTACAAAGGATGTGATATGAAAATTACGACGACTTTCCAGTTAACAAGAATTTAAAAGGTTACAAACAGAACTGAAATTAGACTCGAAGAAAGTTTTTTCGTAATATATATTATTGATGAGTTTTAGCTTCCAAAGGTCGTATTTTTGCTTTGCTTTGTAAGTGCATTGCGTGTATATATATAATAGACAAAGCAACGACTACTATGTAAGACTCCAACTTTTTATGAATAAAATTTAATTTCTCTAATTATTATTTAGAATAATAAGGTGTTGATTTGATATAATACTTTAGTTATAGGTGAAATGTGAAAATTTTATTGGTGGACCCCACAACGGAAGTATTGTCGGAGATAGAAAATGACAGAAATATCTTTTTATAAAATAACGGCGAAAGTTTTACCGTTAAACTGTTGAAATACCCGGTGGTAAAAGAACAAAGAATATATGTGGTTCAGATAAGTAAGATACAGTATTGATTATTGATGCTTACGTGATAAGTCACCGATTATCACAATTATTACTTCTGAAGAATTCACGATAATATCTCTCATATTATTGATTCAATTATTGTCACAGTATCATCTGCATAATATTTTATATTATTAAATCAATAATTGAGACGACAAAGTTATTCATATTATTATTTGCATTATTAACGATGTCTAGAAAGTTCTATCGAGAAAAGGGGTTTGATCACCTAATTGCGTGCCAATAGAGAGAAATCCTTATCGAAAAGCTCCCTCTTTCCTGGCATTTACATTGGCTTTATTGGGTGAAGAGATGGGAGAGAGAGAGAGAGAAATGACTTTGTTAGGTTAGGTTTTGTTTTTTTTTTTTTGCAGAGAGAGAGAGAGATGATGAGTAGTTTTATCGATTAGTAGTATGTTACATTCACTGTCTCATTGTTTACTCTTATTGTACGGATACATGATTTTGATACATTTGGTTGGAGATTGGTTAACGTTAAATTATTTTAGATGAATTAATTAATACAGTATCGACATATAAATCAGAAAGTGATATTTCTGCGTGTTAGTACTGTATTGATCAATTAATTAAATTATCATAAAATTAACTTCATATTAACCGAATCCATTAAGTTGATCCATTTAGTTGATGTATCTATCCGTCGAGCATTGTTGGAAAAGAGTTAGCTAGTTGGGAATAACTTATCCTATTCTTCTATTTATAACTTTACATGTTTTTTTATAATAAGTAACTAATTTATGTAATTATGTAAATAAGCACATTTAGAGTTCTATTTATAACTTTACATGCTTTTTATAATAACAAACTAATTTATGTAATTCTGTAAATTATAAGCACACTTAGAAGGGGTGAATATGTGTAACTTCTAAAATCTGATTTACAATGGTCAATTTTCAAATATCCCCAGCTACAACTTATAATCGGACAGGTTAACTCTGTATGTTTTAGTATATATTTTTCGTCTGTTATAATCGGACAACCAATCCATGTCTATTTTAGTATATGTTCTTCGTCTGTTATAATCGGACAACTAATTAGTCCTTGTTTGTTTTATTATTTCTTCAAGCACGAACTAAAACTGAATATGCAGAATACTAAAGCAGATAGATAAATCACGCCAAGATTTTTACATGGTTCAACCCCTATCCTCTAATCTAGTGGCCTAATCCACGTGCAATACCAAATGATATTGGACTCTCGCTTTATTAACTTAATATTCAAAAGATTACATAAAAAAACACCATATACAACGAAGATCGATTTTGACTTGGACACCTCTGCCCCCTTGCACCTCTGCAACTCCTCTCACCTTTGAGACCTTGAACCTTTTGTTCTACTTGTACTTGGTTACAAAGGATGTGATATGAAAATTACAACGACTTTCCAGTTAACAAGAATTTAAAAGGTTACAAACAGAACTGAAATTAGACTCGAAGAAAGTTTTTGCAGAATGTATTCAGCAGTGAGTTTTTAGCTTCCAGTGTCGTGTCTTTGCTTTTGCCTTGCAGACTGCGTGTATATATATAATAGACAAGCAACGATTGTAAAACCCCAACTTTTTGAATAAAGATAAATTTTCTATAAATATTATTTTTGAATATTATGGAGTGAAATTGATATAATAGTTGTGGGTAATATTTATAAATTTTGCAAAGTACGCAAGTTGTTATATAATATTCGATTGGTCAGGGAATATTCGTTTTAACAGGGAATATTAGTACAACGACACAATCAATGGTGGACCCCATAACGGAATTATTATTCGGATTGAGAAAAACGAAAAAATATTTTTATGAAAATAACGGTAAAGTTTTACCGTTAATCTGTTGAAAACACCGGTGTTAAAGAAAAGAATACGCTGGCGTGGTTGCATAGTAGTAACACCAGTATTAATTATTGATGCTTAAGTGATAAGTCACTCTCGGTTTTGTTGGTATTATTAATGTAATAATATGTAAAATCTTTTTTATATAAAATGTAATACTTTTATAAAGTTATTCTATAAATAGTAATATATTATATTCTATTATGCATAGTGTTGCATAGTTATTCGTATAGTGTTTTGCATAGTAAAAATTTTTTATATAAAATGTAATACTTTTATAAAGTTATCTATTTTATTAGACAATAATTAGAATATATTATATTTTATTATGCATAGTGTTTATAAAGATTCTCTGATAAGTGTTTATATAGTAAAATCTTTTATAAAGTTATTCGTTTTATTAGATTATAAATAGAATATATTATATTTTATTTTAAAGATTTTTCTTTAAATATGGACCGTCGATTAAAGTAAATCAATCTCGACCACTCATTGAGTTAGTTACTATGCATTCCATTTTTCTATAAATAGAAGCTCATTCATTCATTATTTTTTACTTAATTCACCGAAACTCTAGAGATAAACTATAGAGAGAAAGAAGAAAGTATTCTCGCTACTTCACTACTCATATATCCATTACTCTTTCTTCTTAAGGTAGGGAATATTATTTGTTTGTACTCGTAAGGGGTGTTATTCTTTCTTATTCATGAAGAGAACTGTTGTTATTCCATTTCTTATTATTCGTTGGAATAACTCGTATACGCATGATCACCCTATACTTGGTGACATTCTTCTATTATTCTCATTGGAATATCTTTATCGTGTGTTTTACAGGACTGGTTAAAATCTTTATTATTATTCCGTTTGGAACATCCTCGTCTCTGTGTTTTTACGACGGACCGGGTTAAAATCTTATTATTATTCTCGTTGGAACATCCACATGTGTTTTACAATTTAGGACCTAGTTAAAATCTTTATTATTTTGTTGGAACATCCCGTCTTTGCAAATTTTGCCCGACTCGGTTCCGTTATTATTATTACGTTGAATAACTTTATCATCGCGAAGTACCGCGTGCATGGTGATTTCTTTTGTTATTCCATTCTTTATTATACTCAGTTGGTTAAAGTTTTGACTTCTATACTTCATGAAATTAGTAGAATATCCTTGATATTTGTGCTTCATCCAAAGATCTTTTCATGGAAATATTCTTCCGATCATTCTTGAATTTTACTCTACAAAAAACAAAGATCATGTTGACAATTTGGACGTTAATAATTCCTGGATAAAATAATTCTTGCAACTTGTTTTATTGAATTCTTATATCATTGTCATCATCCTCATGTTTATATTTTGTTGAAAGTCATTTGTGGCCTGTAGTGCATAGATGGACTTGGTATGATTATGACCAGGGATTATTCGGTCCAATCATTACCGTAATGTTACAAATGATGTGGTAAAAGTTCTCATTGGCCCGTAGTGCATTGAGGGACAGTTGTTGGCATGATCATGACCATTAATGAATACACAAATATTCTTGGCCCGTAGTGCATAGATAATTGTGGTCGTGATACTAAAGAATATCCTTGGCCGTAGTGCAGGGGTGATTCGATGATGTGGAATATTTATTAAGCTGAGTCTCAGCGATAAAAGTGAAGAAAAATCTTTTTAATCATAAAAGATAGTAGATTTTATTTTCTACTTGACTCTTTTAATGGATTGCTTGTTCCGCTACAGTTAAACTTGATGTCTATTATATTTTATCAGTTTAACATTGTTGGAGACTAATGATAATTTATTCTGCATTATCTTAGTCATAATATTTCTTACTGGGCTAGTTGAGCTCACCCTTTCTTTCACTGTTCTCTTCAAGAAATGAGAATATAGCTGGGACGAGTCGGGAAACGGAGTGGTGGTCCAGAGGATAGCATTAGTAGTCCTCACTATTCTGTGAAATAGTGTAATAATAATTGTAATGAGGACTCCTTTTGAGTTTGTATAATCTCTAGTAGATAATATTTGTATTCAAATTCACAGTTTATGTTTTGTCGTATTGCATACACGGCAGTTGTATTAGTAAGTTGTATTTGAATTACATACGTATATCTGGTGACCCAAGAGTCATTCAACGACAAATACTTTCCGAAAGTATTCGGCAATACATGAAGGAGGTGGAGTTTATCAAATTGGAGCAAAACAATACGACCGTGTTGCAATATGAGGCAAAATTTATGAGTTATCCCGGTTTATTCCACACTGGTGGATAATGAAGAGAGAATGGCGCTAATGTTTTTAAGAGGTTTCGTTCGGGAGATACGTCAACATCTTATTTCTCATAAACTATGTTTGTATCTGAGATGTTGTAAATAGGGCTCATTGGTGGAGTAGCGATAACGAGTCAACGCAACTAAAAGAAAGCAAAGGAAAAATGATAATACCGGTGGAGAGCAATCATCAAGCGGTGACAACAAGCGTGGAGGAATCAACAGGCGAAATGGTAACCACTTCGGTGGTAATTAGGGCCAAAAAATAAGAATGGACATTTCAAGAATAGGAGATTCAACAATGATGGAAAGACGCCAAGACCAAAGACCGTTGTTAAGGAAGGAGAAAGACCACCTATCATATGCTTCAAATGCGGAGGGAGGGACACATCAGTCCAAATCATGCGCGATGTCAGTCCAAAGCATGTTATAATTGTGGAAGAGAAGGTCACTTAGCCCGATTTTGTCGTCCATCAAGACAAATTCAACTAGGATGGAGGCACCAAAGGTCGTCCCCAGAAAAGTCAAAGCCAGAAGTACAAGGAGAGTGTTTGTTGTGACCTCCTGAGAAGAAAGGAACCCGAATGAGGTCATCACGGTAAGCTTATCATAAACTCTAAATAAGTCTACACTTTATTTGATACTGGGTTCTACCCATTCTTTTATTTCTCCTACTTGCGCTCAACGATTAAATTTGACTCCGGAGAAATTAGACTTTGACTTATCTGTGGAAACTCCGTTGGGAGAAGCCTTCATTACATCCACAGTTTATAAGTCTTGTTTGGTTCAAGTTGGTACCCACACATTACCTGTCGATCTTATTGCATTAAAAATACTTGCATTTGATGTAATTCTAGGGATTGATTGGTTAACTACTCATCCTGCAAAAATTGATTGTTTTCGTAAGGTTGTTAGCTTTCATATTCCTAATCGATCAATTATGCGAATTCAAGCAACCAAACAATTAAAATCAATCACTGTCATCTCAAGCCATAAAGCTATTCGTTTATTAAAAAACGGATGTCAAGCTTTCTTAGCTCATGTCATGATCTAAACAAAATACGCCGCTTTTGAATAATATTTCTATTGTTAATGAATTTCCTGACGTATTCCCTGAAGAACTTCCTTTCCTACCCCCAGAGCGTGAAATTGAATTTTGTATCGACCTTGAACCCGGTACAAAACCCATTTCTAAATCCCCATATCGAATGGCTCCTATTGAACTTCAGGAGTTAAAAACTCAACTGTAGGAATTGTTAGACATTGGCTTTATTCATCCTAGTACTTCTCCTTGGGGTGCTCCTGTTCTATTTGTGAAGAAGAAAGATGGGAGTATGCGACTTTGTATTAATTATCGGGAGTTGAATCATGTCACCATCAAAAATAGGTACCCATTGCCATGTATTGATGACCTGTTTGACCAGTTGCAAGGAGCCAAATTATTTTCAAAGATTGATCTTCGTTCCGGATATCACCAATTAAAGATTAAAACCGATGACATTCCAAAGACGGCTTTCGTAACCCCAGACGGCATTATGAATTCCTAGTCATGTCCTTTGGATTGACTAATGCTCCTGCTGCCGTCATGGATATGATGAACCGAGTATTCAAGGAATATTTGGATCACTTTGTGGTCATCTTTATTGATGACATCCTCATATATTCCAAAACCCATGAAGATCATGAGCAACACTTGAGGCTGATACTCCAAAAGCTTCGTGAATATAAGCTTTATGCCAAGTTGAAGAAATACGAAGTTCGCTTCGAGGAAGTAGCATTCCTTGGGCACGTGGTATCAAGTCATGGAATATCTGTTGACCCAAAGAAAGATTGAAGCTAATCAAAGCCGGGAGCAACCTAAATCGATGACCGAAAGCACGTAGCTTTTCGGCTTTATTTGGTTATTATCGAAGATTCGTAGAAGGTTTTTCGAATTGCTACTCCACTAACTCAAATTTGACTCGGAAAGATACAAAGTTCGGTTGGAGCGAGGAATGTGAGAAGAGTTTTCAAGAACTCAAGAGGAGACTCATTTCAAAGACTGCTTCGACAATACCATCTGGTTCGGAGGGATTTGTCATCTAGAGTGATGCTTCGGGCAAAGGGTTAGGATGTGTTCTCATGCAACATGGGAAAGTCATAGCTATGCCTCACGACAACTCAAAGAATATGAGAGGAATTATCCTACTCATGATCTATAGTTGGCAGCTGTTGTCTTCGCGCTAAAGATTTGGAGGCATTACTTGTATGGGGAGAAAGTGGAGATCTTTACGGATCATAAAAACCTCAAATATTTCTTCACTCAAAAGGAACTCAACATGCGACAATTCTGTTGGCTTGAACTGTTGAAAGATTATGATCATATTATCCAATATCATCCTGCAAAAGCGAACGTGGTAGTTGACGCATTGAGTAGAAGATCATATGCGGGTACGAGTGCAATATTGTCAACGCAAAGGCCTATTTTGTATGACTTGCAAAGGATGGAGATAGAGATAAAGACAAATTAAAGCCCACGTGATGATGGCAAATATACGAGTAGAACCGACTTTAATTGATAAAATTAAAGTCGCTTTCAAATTACTGAGATCCGGAGTCGACGCGCGATGAGGAAGAAAGTGCAAGAAGGTGCGGCGCCAAGCAAGAATCGATGAAGAAGGAATACTTGAAGTCAACTCCAGACTTTGTGTTCCTAACGACCCGATTTAAAGTATAAAATCATGATGAAGGCGCATAACACACCGCTTTGTAATCCATCTCAGGAGTACCAAAATGTATCATGATCTTCGACATACATTTTGGTGGGGCAATATGAAGAGAGAGATAGTCTTTGTTTATCTCAAGGTGTCTAACATGTCAACGAGTCAAGGCGAGCATCAAGTACCAAAAGGTCCATCAGAACCACTTGAAATTCCAGAATGGAAGTGGGAGCACATTACCATGGATTTCGTTCATCGGTCTTCCCAAAGTTTCTCAAGGCATAGATGCGATTTGGGTCATTGTTGATAGATTGACCAAGTCCGCTCATTTCTTACCGATTTGAGAAACTTATACACTTGAACGTCTTGCTCGTAGATGTACATATAAACGAGGTTGTAAGATTGCATGGTATGCCAAGATCCATAGTTTTCGATCGAGACCCAAGATTCACTTTGCGATTTTAGGTTAGTTTGCAAAAAGCTATGGGCACAGATTTACGATTTAGCTTCTAAGATATCATCCTCGACGGACGGGGACGATCGGAGAGGACTATTCAAACTCTTGAAGATCTATTAAGACTCTATGTCCTTGATTTCAAGGGAAGTTGGGACAAGTTCTTACCATGGTGGAGTTTTCCTACAACAACAGCTTATCAAGCAAGTATTGGCATGGCTCCATTCAAGCGTTGTATGGAAGAAAGTGTCGTTTCCAAGTATGTTGGGATGAGGTGGGTGAAGCAACGTTGTTGGGACCAGAGTTGGTACGTATGACTCACCGAAAAGATTCAAACGATCCGCAACGATAAAAACCTCACAAGATCGATAAAAGAGTTATCGCCGATCTTCATCGAAAGGACGTGGAATTCGATATAGGAGATCATGTGTTGTTACGTGTTGCTCAATGGAAAGGAGTTACGAGATTTTGAAAGAGAGGAAAGCTCAATCCTCGATTCATCGGCCCATTTTTAATCCTTGATCGAGTAGGAACTGTGGCCTATAGACTCGCTTTACCGCCAAGTATGTCTCGTGTTCATAATATTTTTCACATATCCATATTACATAAATATGTGGAATACCCAAACCACATTATTGAGTTGGAACCGGACGAAATAGCGGAAGATTTGACGTATGAAGAGGTTCCTGTTCAAATCTTGGATAAGAAGGAACATATTCTACGCACCAAGGTTATACCTCAAGTTAAAGTTTTGTGGAGAAACCATGATGTTGAGGAAATGACTTGGGAGTTAGAATCTGAAATAAAATCAAGGTATCATTACCTCTTCGACATACCAGGTACGTACCCTAATTTCGAGGGTGAAATTTCATAAGAAGGAGAGATTGTAAAACCCCAACTTTTTGAATAAAGATGAATTTTCTATAAATATTATTTTTGAATATTATGGAGTGAAATTTATATAATAGTTGTGGGTAATATTTATAAATTTTGCAAAAGCACGCAAGTTGTTATATAATATTCAATTGGGTCGGGGAATATTCGCTTTTAACAGGAATATTAGTATAACGACACAATCATTGGTGGACCCTAATGACGTAATTATTGTAGGATCGAGAAAACGACAAAAATACTTTATGAAAATAATTACGAAAGTTTTACTGTTAACTTTTGAAACACCCTTAAGTTAAAAGAAATAAAGAATACGCTGTGGTTCGCATAAGAGTACACCAGATTAATTATTGATGCTTAAGTGATAAGTCACTCAGCTTTTGTTGGTATTATTAATGTAATAATACGTAAAATCTTTTTATATAAAATGTAATACTTTTATAAAATTATTCTATAAATAGAATATATTATATTCTATTACGACATAGTGTTGCATAAAGTGTGCGTATAGTGTTTTATATAGTAAAATCTTTTATATAAAAATGTAATACTTTTATAAAGTTATCCATTTTTATTAGACAATAATTAGAATATATTATATTTTATTACGCATAGTGTTTGCAAATAGGTTCTGCAGATAGTGTTTATATAGTAAAATCTTTTATAAAGTTATTCGTTTTATTAGATTATAAATAGAATATATTATATTTTATTTAAAAGATTTTTCTTTAAATATGGACCGTCGATTAAAGTAAATCAATCTCGACCACTCATGAGTTAGTTACTATGCATTCCATTTTTTCTATAAATAAGCTCATTCATTCATTATTTTTCTTACCAATTCACCTAAAACTCTAGAGAGATAAACTATAGAGAAAGAAGAAAGTATTCTCGCTACTTCACTACTCATATATCCAAAGACTCTTCTCCTTAAGGTAGGGAATATTATTTGTTGTACTCGTAAGGGGTGTTATTCTTTCTTATTCATGAAGAGAATCGTTGTTATTCCATTTCTTATTATTCTCATTGGAATAACTTCGTATACGCTATTTCTACCCTATACTTGGTGACATTCTTCTATTATTCTCGTTGGAACATCCTATCTCGTGTGTTTTACATCGGACCTAGTTACATCTTTATTATTATTTCGATGGAACATCACATCAGGTGTGTTTTACAAGGACCGGTTAAAAATTCGTCTTTATTATTATTCGTTGGAACATCCTGCTGCATGTGTTTTACACTGCACTGGTTCCGTCTTATTATTATTCTCGTTGGAACATCTTGTTCATGTATTTTACACGGACCGGTTCCGTTTTTTTTATTATTCTGTTGGAACATCCTGCGCTTGCAAAATTTTACCCGACCGGTTCTCGTTATTATTATTCTCGTTGAATAACTTGTCTATGCCAAGCACCGCATGCATGGTGATTTCTTTTGTTATTCCATTCTTTATTATACTCGGTTGGTTAAAGTTTTGACTTCTATACTCCATGAAATTAGTAGAATATCCTCGATATTCAAGCGCTTCATTCAAGAATTTTCATGAAAATATTCTTCCGATCATTCTTGAATTTTACTCTACAAAACAAAGATCATGTTGACAATTTGGATGTTAATAATTCTGGATAAAATAATTCTTGAACTTGTTTTATTGAATTCTTATATCATTGTCATCATCCTCATGTTTATATTTTTGTTGAAAGTCATATGTATTCAGAAGTAGCATAGATGGACTTGGTATGATTATGACCAAGGATTATTCTTGTAATCATTACCGTAATGTTACAAATGATGTGGTAAAAGTTCTCATTGGTCTGTAGTGCATTGAGGGACAGATTGTTGGCATGATCATGACCATTAATGAATACACAAATATTCTCGCCCAGTAGGTATAGATAATTGTGGTCGTGATACTAAAGAATATCCTTGGCCAGTAGTGCGAGGGGTGATTCGATGATGTGAAATATTTATTGTCGAGTCTCAATGATAAAAAGTGAAGAAAATCTTTTAATCATAAAAGATAGTAGATTTTATTTTCTACTTGACTCTTTTAATGGATTGCTTGTTCCACTACAGTTAAACTTGATGTCTATTATATTTTATCAGTTTAACATTGTTGGAGACTAATGATAATTTATTCTGCATTATCTTAATCAAAATATTTCTTACTGGGCTAGTTGAGCTCACCCTTTCTTTCACTGTTCTCTTCAAGAAATGAGAATATAACTGGGACGAGTCGGGAAACGGAGTGGTGGTCCAGAGGATAGCATTAGTAGTCCTCACTATTCTGTGAAATAGTGTAATAATAATTGTAATGAGGACTCCTTTTGAGTTTGTATAATCTCTAGTAGATAATATTTGTATTCAAACTCACAGTTTATGTTTTGTCGTATTGTACACGACAGTTGTATTAGTAAGTTGTATTTGAATTCTGTACCATGTATCTGGCGACCTAATTTTGGGGGCGTCACAACGACTATGTAAGACTCCAACTTTTTTATGAATAAAAATTTAATTTCTCTAATTATTATCTAGAATAATAAGGTGTTGATTTGATATAATACTTTAGTTATAGGTGAAATGTGAAAATTTTATGGGTGGACCCCACAATGGAAGTATTATCGGAGTTAGAAAATGACAGAAATATCTTTTTATAAAGTAACGACGAAAGTTTTACCGTTAAACTGTTGAAATACCCGGTGGTAAAAGAACAGTAATACGCGTGGTTGCATAGTAGCATACGGTATTGATTATTGATGCTTACGTGAGAAGTCACTCAGTTATACTCAATTATTGCTATGAAGAATTCACGCATAATATCTCTCATATTATTGATTCAATTATTGTCACAAGATCATCCGCATAATATTTTATATTATTAAATCAATAATTGAGGACGACAAAGTTATTCATATTATTATTTTCAATATTAACGATGTCTAGAAAGTTCTATCGAGGAAAGGGGTTTGATCACCTAATTCATGTACAATAGGAGAAATCCTTATCGAAAAGCTCCCTCTTTCCTGGCATTTACATTGGCTTTATTGAGTGAAGAGATGGGAGAGAGAGAGAGAGAAATGATTTTGTTAGGTTAGGTTTTGTTTTTTTTTTTGTAGAGAGAGAGAGAGAGATGATGAGTAGTTTTGTCGATTAGTAGTATGTTACATTCACTGTCTTATTGTTTACTCTTATTATACGGATACCTGATTTTGATACATTTGGTTGGAGATTGGTTAACGTTAAATTAATTTTGATGAATTAATTAATACAGTATCGACATATAAATCAGAAAGTGATATTTCTGCGTGTTAGTACTGCATTGATCAATTAATTAACTTATCATAAAATTAACTTCATATTAACCGAATCCATTAAGTTGATCCATTTAGTTGATGTATCTATCCGTCGAGCATTGTTGGAAAAGAGTTAGCTAGTTGGGAATAACTTATCCTATTCTTCTATTTATAACTTTACATGTTTTTTTATAATAAGTAACTAATTTATGTAATTATGTAAATAAGCACATTTAGAGTTCTATTTATAACTTTACATGTTTTTTATAATAACTAACTAATTTATGTAATTCTGTAAATTATAAGCACACTTAGAAGGGGTGAATATGTGTAACTACTAAAATCGATTCTGATGGTCAATTTTCAAATATCCCCGCCTACAACTTATAATCTGGACGAGTTAACTCAGTATATGTTTTTAGTATATGTTTTTCGTCTGTTATAATCGGACAACTAATCCATGTCTGTTTTAGTATATGTTCTTCGTCTGTTATAATCGGACAACTAATTAATCCCTGTTTGTTTTATTATATCTTCAAGCACGAACTAAAACTGAATATGCAGAATACTAAAGCAGATAGATAAATCACGCCAAGATTTTTACATGGTTCAACCCCTATCCTCTATTCTAGTGGCCTAATTCACGTCTAATACTAAATGATATTGGAGACTCGCTTTATTAACTAAATATTCAAAAGATTACATAAAAAAACTACATGTACAACGAAGATCGATTTTGACTTGGACGACTCTCTCCCCTTGCACCTCTGCAACTCCTCTCACCTTTGAGACCTTGAACCTTTTGTTTTACTTGTACTTGGTTACAAAGGATGTGATATGAAAATTACGGCGACTTTCCAGTCAACAAGAATTTAAAAGGTTACAAACAGAACTGAAATTAGACTCGAAGAATGTTTTTTCAGAATGTATTCAGCAGTGAGTTTTTAGCTTCCATTGTCGTGTCTTTACTTTTTCCATGCAGACTGGGTGTATATATATATAATAGACAAGCAACGACTATGTAAGACTCCAACTTTTTTATGAATAAAAATTTAATTTCTCTAATTATTATTAAGAATAATAAGGTGTTGATTTGATATAATATTTTAGTTATAGGTGAAATGTTAAAATTTTATTGGTGGACCCCACAACGAAAGTATTGTCGGAGTTAGAAACGACAGAAATATCTTTTAATAAAATAACAGCAAAGTTTTACCGTTAAACTGTTGAAATACCCGATGGTAAAAGAACAGTAATACGCATGGTTGCATAGTAGCATACGGTATTGATTATTGATGCTTACGTGAGAAGTCACTCAGTTATACTCAATTATTGCTACAGTAATTGCTGCATAATATCTCTCATATTATTGATTCAATTATTGTCATAGTATTATCTGCATAATATTTTATATTATTAAATCAATAATTGAGACGACAAAGTTATTCATATTATTATTTGCAATATTAACGATATCTAGAAAGTTCTATCGAGGAAAGGGGTTTGATCACCTAATTGCGTGCCAATAGGGAGAAATCCTTATCAAAAAGCTCCCTCTTTCCTGGCATTTACATTGGCTTTATTGGGTGAAGAGATGGGAAAGAGAGAGAGAAAAAGAGAGAGAAATGATTTTGTTAGGTTAGGTTTTGTTTTTTTTTTTTGCAGAGAGAGAGAGATGATGAGTAGTTTTGTCGATTAGTAGTATGTTACATTCACTGTCTCATTGTTTACTCTTATTGTACGGATACATGATTTTGATACATTTGGTTGGAGATTGGTTAACGTTAAATTAATTTTGATGAATTAATTAATACAGTATCGACATATAAATCGGAAAGTGATATTTCTCATGTGTTAAGATTTGCATTGATCAATTAATTAACTTATCATAAAATTAACTTCATATTAACCGAATCCATTAAGTTGATCCATTTAGTTGATGTATCTATCCAATTCGAGCATTGTTGGAAAAGAGTTAGCTAGTTGGGAATAACTTATCCTATTCTTCTATTTATAACTTTACATGTTTTTTTATAATAAGTAACTAATTTATGTAATTATGTAAATAAGCACATTTAGAGTTCTATTTATAACTTTACATGTTTTTTATAATAACTAACTAATTTATGTAATTCTGTAAATTATAAGCACACTTAGAAGGGGTGAATATGTGTAACTACTAAAATCTGATTTACAATGGTCAATTTTCAAATATCCCCAGCTACAACTTATAATCGGACAGGTTAACTCTGTATGTTTTTTAGTATATGTTTTTAAATTCTGTTATAATCGGACAACTAATCCATGTCTGTTTTAGTATATGTTCTTCGTCTGTTATAATCGGACAACTAATTAATCCCTGTTTATTTTATTATATCTTCAAGACACTAACTAAAAGCGAAATATGCGTAATACTAAAGCAGATAGATAAATCACGCCAAGATTTTTACATGGTTCAACCCCTATCCCATATTCTAGTGGCCTAATTCACGTCTAATACTAAATGATATTGGAGACTCGCTTTATTAACTAAATATTCAAAAGATTACATAAAAAAACTACATATACAACGAAGATCGATTTTGACTTGGACAACTCTCTCCCCTTGCACCTCTGCAACTCCTCTCACCTTTGAGACCTTGAACCTTTTGTTTTACTTGTACTTGGTTACAAAGGATGTGATATGAAAATTACGACGACTTTCCAGTTAACAAGAATTTAAAAGGTTACAAACGGAACTGAAATTAGACTCGAAGAAAGTTTTTTCAGAATGTATTCAGCAGTGAGTTTTTAGCTTCCAGTGTCGTGTCTTTGCTTTTGCCGTGTAGACTACGTGTATATATATAATAGACAAGCAACGACTATGTAAGACTCCAACTTTTTTATGAATAAAAATTTAATTTCTCTAATTATTATTTAGAATAATAAGGTGTTGATTTGATATAATACTTTAGTTATAGGTGAAATGTGAAAATTTTATTGGTGGACCCTACAACGGAAGTATTATCGGAGTTAGAAAATGACAGAAATATCTTTTTTATAAAATAACAGCGAAAGTTTTACCGTTAAACTGTTGAAATACCCAGTGGTAAAAGAACAGTAATACGCATGGTTGCATAGTAGCATACGGTATTGATTATTGATGCTTACGTGAGAAGTCACTCAATTATACTCAATTATTGCTCTGAAGAATTCACGATAATATCTCTCATATTATTGATTCAATTATTGTCACAGTATCATCTGCATAATATTTTATATTATTAAATCAATAATTGAGACGACAAAGTTATTCATATTATTATTTGCAATATTAACGATGTCTAGAAATTTCTATCGAGGAAAGGGGGTTGATCACCTAATTACGTGCCAATAAGGAGAAATCCTTATCGGAAAGCTCCCTCTTTCCTGGGAATGATCCGGTTGTTAAATATTGTGAGTTATAATATTAATGATGAATAAGTTCGTGTTGATTAAAGATGAAATTGATATTTTCATTGTGTTGAGATTATTAGTGTTAGTAAAAATCGACATTTATTTTGATAATAATTAATTTCTGGAGGTTATATTGACCAATCGGATAAATAAGCAAATAATTGCTATTAATTCACATGCATATAACTATTTTTTCACATGAATGGAACTATTAATTCACATGCATGTACTATTAGTGGAGGTGGTGCAAGTTTGATAATACTTGTAAGACTAAATTAAAAATAGAGGAAAAGATGAAGGTAATATACTGTAATAATTCGAGCCCCAAAACGTGCAATTATCGAAACTATGTTTTCCTATAAATAGAAGTTCATTCTTCTTTTATTCTCACCAATTCACTAAGACTCACAAGAGCAAATATAAAGAGAGAAGCTATAGAAAAAAAAAGCTATAGAGAGAAGGAAGAAGAGTATTCTGCTACTTCACTATTCTAGTATCCAGTCTTCTTCTAAGGTAAGTGTAAGACCCCAACTTTTATGAATAAAGAATAATTTTCTCAAAATATATTTTTGAATATTATGGTGTGGATTTGATATAATGTTATAGTTGTGGGTAATATTTACAAATTTTGCAAAGTAAGCAAGTGGTTATATAATATTCGATTGGTCAGGGAATATTCATTTTAACAGGGAATATTTGTACGACGGCACAATCATTGGTGGACCCCACAACTAAAGTATTGTCGAATTGAGAAAATGACAAAAATATTTTTATAAAAATAACGGTGAAAGTGTTACCGTTAAAACTGTTGAACTACTCGGTAGTAAAAAATAAGATGAATGCTGCGGTCGCATAAGTAGTAGACACCGGTATTGATTATTGATGTTTACGTGAGAAGTCACCGCTTATACTCAATTATTACTACAAAGAATTCTTTGATCATATCTCTCATATTATTAATTCAATTATTGTTACAAAGATCATCTCATAATATGTTATATTATTAAATCAATATTTGAGATGGCAAAGTTATTCATATTATTATTTGCAATATCGACAATGTCTGAAGTTCATCAAGGAGAGGTTTGGTCACCTAATAATTGCTGGCGCCAATAAGGAGAAATCCTTATCGGAAAGCCCCTCTTTCCGGGAACGACACCGTTGTTAAATATTGTGAATTATAATATTAATGATGAATAAGTTCGTCTTGATTAAAGATGAATTTTATAGTTCCATTGTGTTGGAATTATTTGTGTTAGTGGAAATCGACATTTGTTTCGATAATAATTGATGTCTGGAGGTTATATTGTTCAATCGGGTATTCGGGGCACTTTTCGTGTCAGAGTACTATTCACGAGTTACTATTCACGAGTTATAATTCATAAGTTACTGTTCACAAGTTACTATTAATGAGTTACTATTCACAGGGTACTATTCACCCGTAAGATATATTTTTTTTCGGTCCAAATTATTTTTGGGTACAATATTATTCCATGAGGAGATGTGCAAATTTTTCAGACCGTTGGTTGAAGTTATAATAGTGAATCAATATGGATCGCTGGTTTAAAGTTTTAATAGTAAATCAGTATGGACCGTTGCTTTAAATTTTAATAGTAAACCAATATGGACCGTCCGTTTAAAAGTAAATCAACTGGACTGTTCATGAATTAGTTATTATTATCCACCCATTCTCCTATAAATAGAAGCTCATTCCTTCATTATTTCTTACGAATTCACTGAAACTCTAGAGAGAGAAACTATAGAGATAAAGAAGAAAAGTATTCTGCTACTTCAGTACTCTAGTATTCAATTTTTCTAAGGTAGGGGATATTATTTGTTGTACTCGTAAGGGGTATTCTTTCTTTCTTATTCATGAAGAGAACTTCTGTTATTCCATTCTTTATTATTCATTGGAATAACTTCGTGTCATGTGGGATACCCTATACTTGGTGAAATTCTTCGTTATTCCATTCTTTATTATTATGTTGAATAACCGTCTATGCAAATAATCGCATACATGGTGAAATTCTTCTCGTTATTCCATTTTATTATTACGTTGAATAACCTATTTATGCAAGCAACGCGCATACATGGTGAAATTCTTCTAATATTCCGTTATGTATTATTCATTGGAATATCCGTACGTGCATTTACTGTGGGACTGGTTCCATTATTTATTATTCTATCTAATATCACGTCTCGTGTGTTTACGCTGCACTGGTTTCATTATTTATTATTTTGTTGGGAATAAACTCGTTCGTATGTAATCTATCGCACGCACGGTGAATCCTACGTTATTCCATTCTTTATTATTCGCTGAATAACTCATCATGTGGATTACCACATGCATGGTGAATGATCCTTCATATTCATTCCTTATTAAATTGTGGAAATGATCCGTCTACGTGGATTACCGCATGGCGGCGAAAATCCATTTCATAGCTTCATATATTCTATTATACTCGGTTGGTTAAAGCTTTGGCTTCTATACTCCATGAAATTAGTGGAATATCCTTGATATTTTGCGCTTCATCCAAAGATCTTTTCATGGAAATATTCTTCCGAGTGTTCTTGAATTTTACTCTACAAAGCAAAGATCATGTCGATAATTTGGACGTTATTGGTTCCTGGATAAATTAATTTATAAATCTTTAAAATTTATTCTTGAACTTGTTTTATTGAATTATTATGTCATTGTCATCATCCTCATGCTTATATTGTGATAAAAGTCATCTTTGGCTTACGCATAGATGGACTTGGTATGATTATGACCGAGGATTATTCGGTATAATCATGGACCGTAATGTGACGAATGATGTGGTAAAAGTCCTCATTGATTGTAGTTCAATGGTGGTGACAGTTGTTGGTATGATTATGACCGTGGATTATTAGATATATAGTCATGACCATTGATGATTACATGAATATCCTTGGCCATAGATGCAGTAGATGATTCAATTTTATTTATTGTCGATCCAAATGATAAAGTTGATGAAAACTTTTAAATCATGTAAGATAGTAGATTTTATACTTTACTTGACTCTTCTAATGGATTGCTTATTCCGCTACAGTTTTTGATCTAAAATTTGTTGTCTATTATATTCTATCAGTTGTTATACTATTGAAGGCTAAAGATAATTTATTCTGCATTATCTTAGTTATAATATTTTTCATCGGGCTAGTTGAGCTCACCCTTTTCTTTCACCGTTCTCTCTGTGAAATGAGAACGTTTCTGGGACTAGTTGGGGAACAGAGTGATGGTCCTAGATGGTGCATTAGTAGTCCTCACTATTCTGTGAAATAGTGTGATAATAAATGTAATGAGGACTCCATTGAGTGTGGATATTGTCAAGATGACAATATTTGTATTAAAACTCACAGCCTATGTTTTGTCTTATTTTACACGATTGTTGTATAATTAAGTTGTAATTGTATTCAATACCTTGTATCTGGCGACCCAAGATGGGTGATGTATACCTGTTTTGGGGGCGTCACAGTTGGTATCAAAGCTTAGGGATATGATCATTGGCTGAGATGTGAGACAAGAACTAGGAAGGGAGAGATGGGGAATTCCTTCGCTAGTGTGACCTACCTAAGTTTATTTGGTATTTAACTGGTCGGTCAGAGTATAGGGATAATATGTGATATATTAATTAACCCTTATTTTGTGGCAGTTTAGGAAAATGGCATCCGAAAATGTTGAGATAAGCAATGAAGCACATGAGATTGTGGAGTCACCACAGATTAATACCCAGGATAATGTGCAACAGGAAGACAATAATCCTCAGGTGAACAACAACACCGACCAAATGGCGAACGACGGAATGTTTAGGAGCTTTCTGCAATTCGTACAACGTCAGGCAAGAGAAACTCCTGTCCAAAATATAGGTGGAAACACTGGAAACTCTTGGACAATCACCGCTAAACAGTTCAAGGAGCTGGGACCACCGGAGTTTATTGGAGAGCCAAAACCACTTAAGGCGGATGCATGGATAAAGCAGATCACCAAGATATTTGATGTCTTGGGATGCTCCGAGGAGAAAAAGGTTCCTTTTGCCACCTTTATGTTGCGAGGAGAGGCAGATTACTGGTGAGAATCAATAAAGCGTACTCAACCTGCCGCACTGAAGATGTCTTGGGAGAAGTTCCAAGAACTGTTCAACGACAAGTACTTTCTCGAAAGTATTCGTCACATTAAAGAGGTAGAGTTCATCAAGTTGGAGCAGAACAATATGACCGTGGCGCAGTACGAAGTTAAGTTTGCCGAGTTGTCCCGGTTTGCGTCCCACTTGGTTGATAATGAGGAGAGAATGACGCGGATGTTTTTAAGAGGTTTGAAACCAAAGATACGTCAATATCTTATTTCTCATAAACTGTGTTTGTATTCAGATGTTGTAAATAGGGCTCAGTTATTGGAGCGCGATAACGGGTCAACGCAACCAAGAGAAAGCAGCCGGCAGAATGAAAATACCAGTGGTAACAGTCATCGAAGCGGTGACAACAAACGTGGAGGGAATCAACATGCCAGAAATGGTAACCACTTCGGTGGTAATCATGGCCAAGACAATAAAAGTGGGAGTTTCAAGAAGAGGAGATTTAATAATGATGGAAGGACGTCAAAGACCAAAGACTGTTGTTGTTAAGGAAGGAGAACGATCGCTTTATCAGATATTACAAAATGCGAGGGGAGGGACACATCACCCAAACTCAGACGCAGCAGCAATTCAAAGCATGTTACAATTGTGGAAGAGAAGGTCACCTAGCCCAATTTTGTGCGGCATCAAGTCAAGTCCAATTTGGGATGGAGGCATCAAAGTCCGTCCCTGCATAAGACAAAACCGTAGTTCAAGGGAGAGCGTTTGTTGTAACCTCCCGTAAAGCAAGGAACCCGAACGAGGTCATCACGGGTAAGCTTATCATAAACTCTAGTGAAGTATATACCTTATTTGATCTGGCTCTACCCATTCTTTTATTTCTCCTACTTGCGCTCAACGTTTAAATTTGACTCCGGAGAAATTGGACTTTGACTTATCGGTTGAAACTCCGTTGGGAGAAACCTTCATTACATCCACGGTTTATAAGTCTTGTTTGATTCAAATCAGTAACCGCACATTATCTGTCGATCTTATTTCTTTAAAAATACTTGCGTTTGATGTAATTCTGGGGATTGATTGGTTAACTACTCATCATGCAAAAATTGATTATTTTCGTAAGGTTGTTAGTTTTCATATTCCTAATCAACCTATTATGCGAATTCAAGCGACCAAACCATTAAAATCAATCACGGTCATTTCAAGCCATTAAATTTATTCGTTTATTGAAAAACGGATGTCAAGCTTTCTTAGCTCATGTCACGATTTAAACAAAATACGCGTGATTTTGAATGATATTTCTATTGTTAATAAATTTCCTGACGTATTCCCTGAAGAACTTCCAGGCCTACCCCAGAGCGTGAAATTGAATTTTGTATCGACCTTGAACCTGGTACAAAACCCATTTCCAAAGGCCCATATCGAATGGCTCCTATTGAACTTCAGGAGTTAAAGACCCAATTACAATAATTATTAGACATTGGTTTCATTCGTCCTAGTACGTCTCCTTGGGGTGCTCCTGTTTTATTCGTGAAGAAGAAAGATGGGAGTATGCGATTTTGTATTGACTACCGAGAATTAAACCATGTCACCATCAAGAATAGGTATCCGTTACCTCGCATTGATGACCTGTTTGACCAGTTGCAAGGAGCACAATTCTTTTCAAAGTTCGATCTTCGTTCTGAATATCATCAGCTGAAGGTTAAAACTGAGGATATTCCGAAGACTGCCTTAAGAACTCGGTACGGGCATTATGAATTCTTGGTCATGTCTTTTGGATTTACTAATGCTCCTGCTGCCATCATGGATATGATGAACCGAGTATTCAAGGATATTTGGATCACTTTGTGGTTGTCTTTATTGACGACATTCTCATATATTCCAAAAGCCGTGAAGATCATGAGCAACACTTGAGGCTGATACTCCAAAAGCTTTGTGAAAACAAGCTTTATGCCAAGTTGAAGAAATGTGAGTTTTGGCTTGAGGATGTTGCATTCCTTGGGCATGTGATATCAAATCATGGAATATCTGTTGACCCAGTGAAAATTGAAGCAATTCAAAAGTCGAGCAACTAAAGTCGATGGATCAAGACGTAGCTTTTCGGCTTAAATTGGTTATTATCGGAGATTCGTGGAAGGATTTTCTCGAATCTCTACTCCATTAACTCGGTGACTTGAAAAGATACAAAGTTCTATTGAGCGAGGAATGTGAGAAGAGTTTTCAAGAACTCAAGGAAGACTCATTTCAAGACTGCTCGACAATACCATCTGACTCAGAGGGATTTGTCATCTACAGTGATGCTTCGGGCAAAGGGTTAGGATGTGTTCTCATGCAACATGGGAAAGTTATAGTATATGCCTCTCGGCAACTCAAAGAATATGAGAGAAATTATCCTACTCATGATCTAGAGTTGGCAGCTGTTGTCTTCGCACTCAAGATTTGGAGGCATTACCTATATGGAGAGATGCTGGAGATTTATACGGATCATAAAAGCCTCAAATATTTCTTCACCCAAAAGTAAGTCAACATGCGGCAACGACGTTGGCTTGAACTGTTGAAAGATTATGATCATACCATTCAATACCATCCTGGTAAAGCAAACGTAGTAGCTGACGCATTGAGTAGAAGATCATATGCAGGTACGAGTGTAATATTGTCAACACAAAGGCCCATTTTGTATGACTTACAAAGGATGGAGATAGAGTTAAATACTCCAGGGACCCATGTGATGATGGCGAATATACGAGTAGAACCGACTTTAATCAATAAAGTTAAAGTCGCTTCAAGCTATGCACGGAGCCGATACGTATGAGGAAGAAAGTACAAGAAGGTGCTATTCCTAAGTAAGAATCGATGAAGAAGGAATACTTTGAGTCAACTCCAGACTTTGTGTTCCTAACTACCCTGATTTAAAGTATAAAATCATGATGGAGGCGCACAACACACCGTTTGCAATCCATCTTAGGAGTACCAAAATGTATCATGATCTTTGACATACATTTTGGTGGAGCAATATGAAGAGAGAGATAGCGGAGTTTATCTCAAGGTGTTTAACTTGTCAACGAGTCAAGGAGAAGCATCAAGTACCAAAAGGTCCATTGCAACCACTTAAAATTCCAGAATGGAAATGGGAGCACATTACCATGGATTTCGTTACTGGTCTTCCCAAGGTTTCTCAAGGCATAGATGCAATTTGGGTCATTGTTGATAGATTGACCAAGTCTGCTCACTTCTTACCGATACGAGAAACTTATACACTTGAACGTCTTGCTCGTATGTATATAAATGAGATTGTAACACTGCATGTTATGCCAGTATCCATAGTTTCTGATCGGGACCCAAGATTCACTTCACGATTTTGGGTTAGTTTACAGAAAGCTATGGGTACGAATTTACGATTTAGCTCGGCATATCATCCTCAGACGGACGGGCAGTCGGAGAGGACTATTCAAACTCTTGAAGATCTATTAAAACTCTGTGTCCTTGACTTCTAAGGAAGTTGGGACAAGTTCTTACCATTGGTGGAGTTTTCCTACAACAACAGCTTATCGCAAGTATCGACATGGCTCCATTTGAAGCGTCAGATGGGAGAAAGTGTCGTTCTCCAGATCCGGGATGAGGTGGGTGAAGCAACATTGTTGGGAACAGAGTTGGTACGTATGACTACAAAAAAGATTCAAACGATCCGACAACGTATAAAAACTTCACAAGATCGACAAAAGAGTTATGCTGATCTTCATCGAAAGGACGTAGAATTCGATATAGGAGATTATGTGTTGTTACGTGTTGCTCCATGGAAAGGAGTTACGAGATTTAGAAAGAGAGGAAATCTCAATCCTCGATTCATTGGCCCATTTTTAATTCTCGAGCGAGTAGGAACTGTGGCTTATAGACTCGCCTTACCGCCAAGTATATCTCGTGTTCATAACGTTTTTCACATATCTACGTTACGTAAATATGTGAAAGGCCCGAACCACATTATTGAGTTAGAACCAAACGAGATAGAGGAAGATTTAACGTATGAAGAGTTGCCTGTTAAAATCTTGGATAAGAAGGATCATGTTCTACTCTCCAAGATTATACCTCAAGTCAAAGTTTTGTGGAGAAACCACGATGTGGAGGAAATGACTTGGGAGTTAGAATTTGAGATGAAGTCAAGGTATCCTCATCTCTTCGACATATCAGGTATGTACCCTAATTTCGAGGACAAAATTTCATAAGAAGGGGAGGTTGTAAGACCCCAACTTTTATGAATAAAGAATAATTTTCTCGAAATATATTTTTGAATATTATGGTGTGGATTTGATATAATATTATAGTTGTGGGTAATATTTACAAATTTTGCAAAGTAAGCAAATGGTTATATAATATTCGATTGGTCGGGGAATATTCGTTTTAACAGAGAATATTAACGAATATTCGTACGATGGCACAATCATTGGTGGACACCACAACGAAAGTATTGTCGGATTGAGAAAATGACAAAAATATTTTTATAAAAATAACGGCAAAAGTGTTACTGTTAAAACTGTTGAACTACTCGGTAGTAAAAGTACAGTAATACGCGTGGTTGCATAGTAGCACACGGTATTTATTATTGATGCTTACGTGAGAAGTCACTCAGTTATACTCAATTATTGCTGCATTAATTATTGCATCATATCTCTCATATTATTGATTCAATTATTGTTACAATATCATCTGCATAATATGTTATATTATTAAATCAATAATTGAGACTGCAAAGTTATTCATATTATTATTTGCAATATTGACAATGTCTAGAAGTTCTGTCAAGGAGAGGTTTGGTCACCTAATTGCGCGCCAATAAGGAGAAATCCTTATCGGAAAGCCCCCTCTTTCCTGGGAATGACCTGGTTGTTAAATATTGTGAAGCCCCCAAAATAGGTATACATCACCCATCTTGAGTCGCCAAATACATGGTACAAAATTCAAATACAATCTTAAATATATAACATGAGCTGTGAGTTTTAATACAAACATTGTCTTCTAGACAGCATTAAAACTCAAAATAAGTCCTCAATACATTTATTAACACACTATTTCACAAAATAGTGAGGACTACTAATGCTATCCTCTGGACCGTCACTCCGTTCCCTGACTAGTCCCTGCTACGTTCTCATTTCCTAAAGAGAACAGTGAAAGAAAAGGGTGAGCTCAACTAGCCCAGTAAAAAATATTATGACTAAGATAAAGTAGAATAAATTATCCTTAGTCTTCAATAGTGTTAAACTGATACAATATAACAAACATCAAGTTTAACTATAGCAGAACAAGCAATCCATTAAAAGAGTCATGTAGAAAATAAAATCTACTATCTTTTATGATTTAAAAGGTTTTTCATCACTTTTATCGCTGAGACTCTGCTTAATAAATAATCCACATCATTGAATCACCCCTGCACTACGGCCAAGGATATTCTTTAGTATCACGACCACAAATTATCCATGCACTACGGGCCAAGGATATTCATGTATTCACTAATGGTCATGATCATGCCAACACTGTCTGTCAATGCACTACGGGCCAATGAGGACTTTTTCCACATCATTTGTAACATTACGGTCATGATTACACCGAATAATCCCTGGTCATAATCATACCAAGTCCATCTATGCACTACAGGCCACAGATGACTTTCAACATAATATAAACATGAGGATGATGACAATGATATAAGAATTCAATAAAACAAGTTCAAGAATTAATTTATCCAGGAACCAATAACGTCCAAATTGTCAACATGATACTTCTTTGTGGAGTAAAATTCAAGAATGCTCAGAAGAATATTTTCATGAAAAGATACTGGATGAAGTGCAAATATCAAAGATATTCCACTAATTTCATGGAGTATAGAAGTCAAAACTTTAACCAACTGAGTATAATAAAGAATGGAATAACAAAAGAAATCACCAGGCATGCGATAGACCGCACCGACAAGTTATTCCAATGAATAATGAATAACGGAATCAGTCACGCGTAAACGCATGAGCATGGATGTTCCAACAGAATGATAAATAATGGAACCAGTCATGGGTAAAAGCATGCATACGAGGATGTTCCAAATGTAATAATAAAGAACGTAAAGCAAGTCATGCGTAAAAGCATGCATGTGATGTTCCAATGTAATAATAAAGAACGGAATAATAACAAAAGAATTTCACCAAGTATAGGTAGTAGCAGCGTATCAAAGTTATTCCAACAAAATAATAAAGAATGGAATAATGGACTTTCTCTTCATGAATACGAAAGAAATAATAATTTTATTTAAGTACAACAAATAATATCCCCTACCTTAGAAAGAAGAATCTTTGGATATAGAAGTAGTGAAGTAGCGAGAACACTTTTCTTCTTTCTCTCTATAGTTTCCCTCTCTAGAGTTTCAGTGAATTCGTAAGAAATAATGAAGGAATGAGCTTCTATTTATAGAAGAATGGACTGCATAGTAACTAATTCATGAACGGTCCAGATTGATTTACTTTAAACGAATGGTCCAGATTTAAAAAAAAAATCTTTTAAATAAAATATAATATATTCTATTTATAATCTAATAAAACGAATAACTTTATAAAAGTATTATGTTTTATATAAAAAGATTTTACTATGCAAAAATACTATGCAGTATTTATAACACTATGCATAATAAAATATAATATATTCTAATTATTGTCTAATAAAACAAATAACTTTGTAAAAGTATTACTTTTTTATATAAAAGATTTTACTATGCAAATACTACGCAGATAATTATAAAAAACACTATGCATAATGTAATATCATATATTCTATTTATAGTCTAACAAAACGAATAACTTTATAAAAGTATTCATTTTTATATAAAAAGCTTTTACGTTTTATTACATTAATAATACTAATAAAACAAAACTCATCATCATTATTATTATTCACATTATTAATCGACTGTGTCGTTCCCAAGAAAGGGGCTTTCAATAAGGATTTCTCCCATCGTAGCATGCAATTAGGTGACCAAACCTCTCCTCGATGTAATTTCTAGACATCGTTAATATTACAAATAATAATATTAATAACTTTGTCATCTCAATTATTGATTATAAAATATTGAAAATAATTGATTCAAATAATGTCGCGATACTACGCAATTAATTATCGTGAATAATAATTGAACAAAACCGAGTGACTTCTCACGTAAGCATCAATAATCAATACCGTGTGCTCATCGTGTAACTCACATTAAATTATCGTACTTTTAACAACGGTGTTTCAACAAGATTAATCTGTAAAACTTCCGCCATTATTTTCATAAAGTATTTTTGTCGTTTTTTCAATCCGACAATAATTCCGCTTGGGGTACACCAATGATTGTCTTGGTTGTACGAATATTCCCTGTTCAAATGAATATTCCCCACCAATCGAATATTATATAACAACTGCGTCTTGTGCAAAATTTATAAATATTACCCAAAACTATAACATTTTATCAAATTTACTCCATAATATTCAAAAATGATATTTATAGAAAATTCATCTTTATTTATAAAAGTTGGGGTCTTACAACCTCCCCTTCATATGAAATTTCGCCCTCGAAATTAGGGTACGTACCTGGTATGACGAAGAGGTAAGGATACCTTGATTTCATTTCAGATTCTAACTCCCAGGTCATTTCCTCAACATCGTGGTTTCTCCACAAAACTTTAACTTGAGGTATAACCTTGGAGCGTACAATATGTTCCTTCTTATCCAAGATTTGAACAGGAACCTCTTCATATGTCAAATCTTCCGCTATTTCGTCCGGTTCTAACTCAATAACGTGGTTCGGGTCTTCCACATATTTACGTAACATGAATATGTGAAAAATGTTATGAACACGAGACATACTTGGTGGTAAAGCGAGTCTATAGGCCACAGTTCCTACTCGATCGAGGATTAAAAATGGGCCGATGAATCGAGGATTGAGCTTTCCTCTCTTTCCAAATCACGTAACTCCTTTCCATGGAGAAACATGTAACAACACATGATCTCCTATATTGAATTTCACGTCCTTTCGATGAAGATCAACATAACTCTTTTGTCGATCTTGTGAGGTTTTTATACGTTGTTGGATCGTTTGAATCTTTTCCGTAGTCATACGTACCAACTTCGGTCCCAACAACGTTGCTTCACCCACCTCATCCCAACATACTAGAGAACGACACTTTCTTCCATACAACGCTTCGAATGGAGCCATGCCAATACTTGCTTGATAGCTGTTATTGTAGGAAAACTCAACCAATGGTAAGAACTTGTCCCAACTTCCCTTGAAGTCAAGGACACAGAGTCTTAATAGATCTTCAAGAATTTGAATCGTCCTCTCCAACGCCCGTCCGCCCGAGGATGATATGTCGAAGCTAAATCAGAACTGCGCCCATAGCTTTTTGCAAACTAAACCAAAATCTTGAAGTGAATCTTGGGTCTCGATCAAAAACTATGGATAATGGCATACCATGCAATCTTACAATCTCGTTTATGTACATACACTGAGCAAAGACGTTCAAGTGTATAAGTTTCTCAGATTTCGGTAAGAAATGAGCAGACTTGGTCAATCTATCAACAAACACCCAAATCGCATCTATGCCTTGAGAAACCTTGGGAAGACCAGTAACAAAATCCATGGTAATGTGCTCCCACTTCCATTCTGGAATTTCAAGTGGTTGCAATGGACCTTTTCGTACTTGATGTTCCGCCTTGACTCGTGGACAAGTTAGACATCTTGAGATAAACAGCGCTATCTCTCTCTTCATATTGCTCCACCAAAATGAATGACGAAGATCACGATACATTTTGTTACTCCCAGGATGGATTGCAAACGGTGTGTTATGCGCCTCCATCATGATTTTATACTTTAAATCAGGGTCGTTAGGAACACAAAGTCTGGAGTTGACTCGAAGTATTCCTTCTTCATCAATTCTTGCTTCCGACATAGCACCTTCTTACACTTTCTTCCTCATACGCATCAGTTCCAGGTCTGTAGCTTGAGCAGCTTTAACTTTATCGATTAAAGTCGGTTCTACTTGTATATTCGCCATCATCACATGGGTCCCCAGAGTCTTTAACTCTATCTCCATCCTTTGCAAGTCACACAAAATGGGCCTTTGCATTGACAATATCGCACTCATACCTGCATATGATCTTCTACTCAATGCGTCAGCTACCACGTTCGCTTTTCCAGGATGGTATTGGATGGTATGATCATAATCTTTCAACAGTTCAAGGCAATGTCGTTGTCGCATGTTGAGTTCCTTTTGAGTGAAGAAATATTTGAGGCTTTTATGATCCGTAAAGATATCCACTTTCTCCCCATACAAGTAATGCCTCTAAATTTTAAGTGCGAAGACAACAGTTGCCAACTCTAGATCATGAGTAGGATAATTCCTCTCATATTCTTTGAGTTGTCTTGAGGCATAAGCTATGACTTTCCCATGTTGCATGAGAACACATCCCAACCCTTTTGCTCAAGCATCACTTGTAGATGATAAATCCCCTCCGAGCCGGATGGTATTGTCGTAACAGTCTTTGAAATGAGTCTCCTCTTGAGTTCTTGAAAACTCTTCTTATATTCTTCGCTCCAACCGAACTTTGTATCTTTCCAAGTCAGCTGTGTTAATGGATTAGCAATTCGAGAAAATTCTTCCACGAATCTACGATAATAACCAGCTAAACCGAGAAAGCTACGTACTTCGGTCACTGATTTAGGTTGCTCCCAGCTTTGAATTGCTTCAATTTTTTCCGGGTCAGCAGATATTCCATGACTTGATACTACGTGCCCAAGGAATGCTACTTCCTTAAGCCAGAACTCGCATTTCTTCAACTTGGCATAAAGCTTGTATTCACGAAGCTTTTGAAGTATCAGCCTCAAGTGTTGCTCATGATCTTCACGGCTTTTGGAATAAATAAGGATGTCATTAATAAAGACGACCACTAAGTGATCCAAATATTCCTTGAATACTCGGTTCATCATATCCATGAAGGCAGTAGGAGCATTAGTCAAACCAAAGGACATGACTAGGAATTCATAATGCCCGTACCGAGTTATGAAAGCCGTCTTTGGAATATCCTCAGTTTTAACCTTCAACTGATGATATCCAGAACGAAGATCGATCTTTGAAAAGAATTTGGCTCCTTGCAACTGGTCAAACAGGTCATCAATACGTGGCAATGGGTACCTATTTTTGATGGTGACATGATTCAACTCCCGATAATCAATACAAAGTCGCATACTCCCATCTTTCTTCTTCACAAATAGAACAGGAGCACCCCAAGGAGAAGTACTAGGATGAATAAAGCCAATGTCTAACAATTCCTGTAGTTGGGTCTTTAACTCCTGAAGTTCAATAGGAGCCACTCGATAAGGGAATTTGGAAATGGGTTTTGTACCGGGTTCAAGGTCGATACAAAATTCAATTTCACGCTCTGGGGGTAGGCCAGGAAGTTCTTCAGGGAATACGTCAGGAAATTTATTAACAATAGAAATATTATTCAAAACTGACGTATTTTTGTTTAGATCCGTGACATGAGCTAAGAAAGCTTGACATCCATTTTTTAATAAACGAATAGCTTTATGGCTTGAGAAGACAGTGATTAATTTTAATGATTTGGTTGCTTGAATTCTCATAATAGGTTGGTTAGGAATATGAAAGCTAACAACCTTACGAAAATAATCAAGTTTTGTATGATGAGTAGTTAACCAATCAATCCCTAGAATCACATCAAATGCAAGTATTTTCAAAGAAATAAGATCAACAGGTAACGTGCGGTCGCTGATTTGAACTAAACAAGACTTATAAACAGTGGATGTAATGAAGGTTTCTCCCAATAGAGTTTCCAAAGATAAGTCAAAGTCAAATTTCTCCGGAGTCAAATTTAATCGTTGAGCGCAATTAGGAGAAAAAAAAAAGAATGGGTAGAACCGGTATCAAATAAGGTATAGACTTCGCTAGAGTTTATGATAAGCTTACCCGTGATGACCTCGTTCGGGTTCCTTACTTTCGGGAGGTCACAACAAATTTCTCCTTGAACTCACTGGTTTTGACTTATGCGGGACGGTATTTTGTGTCACCGTTCAAACCTGGACTTGTCTTGGTCTGCACGACAAAATCAAGCTAGGTGACCTCTCTTCCACAATTATAACACGCTTTGGATGGCATCATACGGTTTGGTGATATGTCCCTCCCTCCGCATTTGAAGCATATGATAGGTGGTCGTTCTCCTCCTTAACCACGGGTCGCGTCGACGTCTTTCCATCATTGTTGAATCTCCTCTTCTTGGAATGTCCATTCTTATTGTCTTGACCATGATTACCACCAAGTGGTTACCATTTTCGCATGTTGATTCCTCCACATTTTTGTTGTCACCGCTCCGATGACAATTAATATTTGGTATTTTCATTCTGTAAAATTTGCTTTCTCTTGGTTGCGTTGACTCGTTATAGCGCTCCAATAACTGAGCCCTATTTACAACATCTGAATACAAATATAATTTATGAGAAATAAGATATTGACGTATCTCTGGTTTCAAATCTCTTAAAAACATTCGCGTCATTCTCTCCTCATGAATACGAAAGAAATAATACCCCTTACGAGTACAACAAATAATATCCCCTACCTTAGAAAGAAGAGTACTTTGGATATAGAAGTAGTGAAGTAGCGAGAACACTTTTCTTCTTTCTCTCTATAGTTTCTCTCTAGAGTTTCAATTGAATTCGTAAGAAATAATGAAGGAATGAGCTTCATTTATAGAAGAATGGATCAGATAGTAACTAATTCATGAGCAGTCCAGATTGATTTACTTTAAATGGACGGTCCAGATTTAAAACAAAATCTTTTAAATAAAATATAATATATTCAATTTATAATCTAATAAAATGAATAACTTTATAAAAGTATTCTGTTTTATATAAAAAGATTTTACTATGTAAAACACTATGCAGAACACTATGCAACACTATGCATAATAAAATATAATATATTCTAATTATTGTCTAATAAAACAAATAACTTTATAAAAGTATTATGTTTTATATAAAAATATTTTACTATGCAAACACTATGCAGACACTCTGAACATTATGCATAATAGAATATCATATATTCTATTTATAGTCTAATAAAACGAATAACTTTATAAAAGTATTCATTTTATATAAAAAGTTTATCTATTTTATTACATTAATAATACTAATAAAACAAAACTCATCATCATTAATATTATTCACATTATTAATCGACTGTGTCGTTCCCAAGAAAGAGGAGCTTTCAATAAGGATTTCTCCCATTGGTAGCGTTGATTAGGTGACCAAACCTCTCCTCGATGTAATTTTTAGACATCGTTAATATTGCAAATAATAATATTAATAACTTTGTCATCTCAATTATTGATTATAAAATATTGACAATAATTGAATCAAATAACGTGAGATACTACGCAGAATTATCAGAATAATAATTGAACAAAAGCGAGTGACTTCTCACGTAAGCATCAATAATCAATACCAAAGTGTCTTGCTCTTGTGCAACTACGGCGTATTCTTGTATTTTTAACACCGGGTGTTTCAACAGTTAACAGTAAAACTTCCCGTAGTAATTTTCATAAAGTATTTTTATCGTTTTCTCAATCCGAAATAATAATTACATTGTGGGGTCCACCAATGATTGTCTTGGTTATGCGAATATTCCCTGATTCAAACGAATATTTCGAACCAATCGAATATTATATAACAACTTGCAGTATTTTGCAAAATTTATAAATATTACCCACAACTATAACATTTTATCAAATTTACTCCATAATATTCAAAAATGATATTTATAGAAAATTCATCTTTATTTATAAAAGTTGGGGTCTTACAAATATTGTGAATTATAATATTAATGATGAATAAGTCCGTGTTAATTAAAGATGAATTTTATAGTCCTATTGTGTTGGAATTATTTGTGTTAGTGGAAATCGACATTTATTTCGGTAATAATTGATGTCTGGATGTTATATTGTTCAATTGGGTATTCGGACCACTTTTCGTGTCAGAGTACTTGTGACGCCCCCAAAATAGGTATACAACACCCATTCTGAGTCGTCAAAATACATGGTACAGAAACAACAACTTTATTAATACAACATAAAAACTGTGAGTTTAAATACAAATATTATCATCTAGACAATATCCACACTCAAATAAGTCTTCATTACAATTATTGATACATTATTTTATAAAAATGGTGAGGACTACTAAAAGCGACTTCTAGAACCATCATTCCACACCCAGACTAGTACTCATTTACATTCTCGCCTCCCGAGAAAAAAAAATGGAACAACAAGGAAAAAAGTGAGCTCAACTAGCCCGGTAAAGAATATTATGACTAAGATAATATAAAACAAATTATCGTTAGTCTTCAATGAAAAAAAATCTTATAGAATACAGTGAGACAACAAGTTTTAAATCAATCTTCGCAATGAAATAATAATTCATTAGAAGAGTTAAGTAGAGAATGCAAACTACTATCTTCTATATATGAATTTAAAAGTTCATAATCATCTTTTATCCTGTAACATCAATCAATATATATCGGAATCAAATATTCATCTTTGCACTCTGAGGCCAAAGATATTCATCGATTGGTCATGTTCATCTAAACACTGTTCATCTTTGCACTACTGAGCCAAAGATATTCATCATAAAATCATTCATCTTTGCACTACGGGCCAAAGATATTCGATTATATCATCATTTAGGGTGAGGATGATGAAAATATTTTAAATAAAAGCGAATCTAGTAAAACAAAAGAATAAATATTAAGGATTCGTATTTCAGCTATTCCATGTCCAAAAATACCTCATAAACAATCATAGAGGAGTAAAATTCAAGAATGATCCACTACTAGAAAATCATCAAATTTATAACTTGACGCCGATCGTCGCTATCGATTAAAAAGACCGTCATTTATAGTTTTTTTAGCGACGGTCGCCGACCGTCGCCATAGAACCCGTCGGTAAAATCTATAGCGACGGTTTGTTGGCCTATAGCGACGGTCGCAGACCCTAGCTATAGGTCATGACAAAATCGTGTATTTGCTCTTTACTAACGGTCGCTGAGAGCTATAAAAACGCTCGGTGACCGTCGCTATAGGGATGTGTTTTATAGAACACTATAACCACGGTCGTCGATGACCGTCACTATAGCCTTTTCATATTTTAAAAAAAAATAATTATGTACATTTATCCAACAAATACAAATACAATATAAAATAAAACATAAAAAATTATTGTATACATAATTTAAAATCATTCGCATTACAATTACAATAATTACAATCTTCTTCGAGAAGGCTAACTCATCAGATCAAACATTAAGTTAAAATAACAAATGAGAATGACCAAGATTCTATTATCGCAGAAAGCGCAGACTACGAGATCATATTACTACATATATCATTGACGACGCTTTTGTTTGTGAGATTGTTGGATCCACGATCCTCCAACGCCTTCTTCTCTTTTCTCTTATCTCGCAATAAGGAATTTTGTTTAGTATCATGATTCAAATCATTAAGTATAAGTACTACCATACGAGAAAATATGAAAATCATTAAGTATTAGTACTAGTGGCCTCCGAATTCGACATTGTTAACAATTGAATCATTATGGCGATGGGAAGGATGATCTTATTCTTCCTAGTCCTTTTCCTCCTGCTCCAATACTCCCAACTATACCATCATGCAAGAAAGCATTCATTCAATAATTTTTTCAAGAGGTAAATCAAATATTAGAATTTCAATATTTCACGTACCAGCAAAACCATTGATTAATGCGATTTGTAGTATGAATCATATTTATCCGAGTTGTACTTCACGAAGATAAATAAAATCTTTTATTGCATGGCAATCTCTAGTCTCACTACAATCACGAGGACTAAGTATTTCATTAAGATTCATTCAATCGAGAAAATAATAGAGTTAATAAAGTTTTGAGAATAGCATAAATAAAGCGAGAATGAAAGGCTTACTTTCTTAACGCAAAGATATGCTTGACCTTTTCAAGGGGTACCTAGAGGAATAAAAGGCAATCAAGCAATCACATATAGGCCAGCTGTAAAAATAAAGACAACAACAGAATTTAATCACTATTAGAAACTGAACTGTCCTACATCCTAACAATTTAGGCAAAGTAAAAAAGTAGGAGTGACAATGGTAATTAATAAGATTCAAGATTCCTGTTTTAAATTATTAAATGACTAATAGTATCTCGTCAAAAGATTAAATAATTAGAAATAGCGTTAAATTAAAACAATGTAATTTAATCCCAAGTATATTTTTTATAAACAAACATGGCCTAAAAGTTTCAATTACAAAGTAAAAAAACATTGGTTAATTATATTGTACTATTATTTACGTCAGTACAATCAATTAATTAATGTTTTGTCTAAATTAATATATCGTGGGTGATATATTGAATATCAATCTACTCCAATGGCAATCAGATAGTGATTAATTAATCCCACTATATTGTGGTGTAAATTTAATGTGTATGTGAAGAATGGTAAGGCCAACAGTTCCAGCAATCAAACCCATAAGGTCAAAGCACTGAGATAACATTGTTTCCCTTTTGTATTCATAATTATGATACCCAGATGCATAATTCCTCCCTTGTTCACTTCTGCTGCAACACCTTTCCAGTCTCTCCTTATTTCTCACTTGTTCCATTCTTTGCCTCAGAATTCTCAAACTTGCATCTACCATATTACTTGATCTCCCTGTCCCAAATTAAAACAAAATAAACCCATTAACTTCAATTTAAAACTTAAACCTTAAGCCTGCAAACTATTATTTTTGCTCTGTGAATATATCTTGGCAGTGTTGAATGTATATACCTCTAAAATAATATAAGTTGTTAGTTAGTAGTCAGGTATAATATAAGTTGTTAGTTAGTAGTCAAAGTAAAAAAAAAAGGACTTGTATGTAAAATATATATAGCAAATGAGAGTGTTTGCCTTCATCTCTAAAGCTCTGAGCTCTCACTTGTAAATGTGATGTATGGTAGTTGTGAGAATGAGTTGGTGAAGAGGCCACCATATAACTAATGTTTGTCTGTGGCTCTTCAATGCATGCAGATTGGTTTGACCTCCAAGTAACTTTTTACACACATGCAACTCTTACGCATATGCAACTTTTTACAACTCTACAACCTTTAGAATTTCATTTGAACCGTCTCTATTCACTACTATTGGACGATCAAGTCAAACAAGACTTGAAAATGATTTTAATCTGAAAAAATATAATTACAATATAGTATGATTTTCAAACTAAAGGAGATTAAGAACAAGACTCAAATAGTAGCTAAAATTTTTGTTTGAAAGCTCTTTTATATCGATAGATGTATTGTTGATATCTTTTATCACGAGAAGGAATAATATATTTATAATATTTGAACCAACAACTATATATAAAAGTCATTTTTTAGTAATGCTCGGATCACGGTTGGAATAGAATATATATTTTTAGCGCTTAAATATTATCCAACGGATATGATAAAGATTGTTTTCCAATTGAATATTTATAAATCAATTTGAAAAAGCTTAATTGAAGGAAAGAATATCAACAAACAGATTTGATAAGGAAACATAGTAATGAATAAGCCACACAGATTTTTTCAAAAAAAGTACATAAATCCACAAGAAACAATGGAAATTAATAAGATTCAAGATTTACATCATTGGCCTACTAGATAACTTTTACTGAATAAGAATATGCTCAACACCAAGAATCAAGAAAAAAGGGTGACATGATTTTAATATCAATTTAGGCCACCCGACCAACATTACAAGGAATGGCAAAAAGTAGTCCCTTGGCCCAATTTGCATCTCAATGTACAATACGAGTTGTTTTTGTTAGGATAACTTTTGTATTTATTTTAATTTTGCTGACATGATTTTGTCTCACTCAACATAGTCCTTTCTAATATTTTTTGCATGGTTAACTCTATTAAATTTCTCGAAAACTCATATATGTTGTGTTTCCAAAATTAAAATTAAAAAAGAGAAGTTTGAACACATAATATACATACAACCAATTCTAAAACAGTACCCAACACCAAAGAAGCTGACTCTTACGGTCATTCGCCGATCAACCCTTTTGACAGTCGCTTCTCGGCGATCATGGCGATGTAACTGAGTGGTATTGGTGTCGAGGTAATGTAAGAGCAAAACCATAGCCACCGAGGTAGTAGAAAACATAGGAATTGGACCAAAAACCATAACAACAAACTAAGTTCAAAATAAAGTGCGTTAAGCCCAAATGACGAAAAAAAATCACCGCCTTTATAATGCCTACCTCAACATTTTGGCGGGAATGTTGCTATCAGTGTGCTTATTAGATAGGTAGCATGGATAAAACTCCTTGAGGATTGAATGAAGCATGAAAATGCCAAAAGGAAACACATTAGGAGACTCGTGTACTTTATACACGTGGTCTTATAAAGTCTTCTTCGCTAAATGTCAAGAAAAAAGCAGATCTTAATGTAAAGAATTCTCTAATATGATGGCTAAAATGAAAAAGATGCTCAAGCCATAAAATCTAAACAGATACCCAAAGGAGATAAAATTGTCCCACCAACATAATGAGCATCTAGAATCTAGGCAAAAGTAGAGAAGAATTTGGAACATCAATCTTTGGGTGTTCAAAATCAAGACAATCATAAAGAAGAATAAAAATTAGAAAGTACAACTAAATGTTCAATTCAATCTAACCGAAAAAATTGCAACATAGACAAGTGTTCTTTCCATACAACCAACTTGTTCACAAATTTTCTTCAACTCAAAACAATTAATACTCCTAGAACCATGTACGAACCTCACCATCACCAAATTGGGGGTTTTCCCTTTTATCATAACCAAGAGAGAAATTGGGGTTCTTGTTTTCGGTTGTATAATAAAAATTAAAACACAAACAAGTATATTACGATCAATAATACGTAAATTATTACATGTTTATTCAATCAATTACGATAGTAAAATTTTCAACGGAAATAAATTGAAAACACAGCGATTTCGCAATCGATACCTTCTTTGGATTCGGTGATGATGCAAGTGATATCGTTGAGAGGAGGAAGAGGTAAAGGATTCGCAAATGGGTGGCCTCTATTCTCCGAAAGAGCACTTCTTCACAAAGATCAAACCTCTCTCCTTCTACCGATTTCTATCTTTAACAAATCTATTCTCGCAAATGGTTTGATTTATCGCACAAAAATTGAAATAATTAAAAAAAAAAACAAACCCTAAATTTTGCTCTAACAGATCGATTAGATCGACTTGTGCTTCCGGCCTTACTATCGAGCGACTTGTGCTCTAAGATCTTCATCTTTGTTTTTGTGAGCTTTTCTTTCTCTTCTCTTTGCTCAATCGTTCTTTGGCCATTTTAGGGGTTGGGTAAAATGATTTTGTCTTGACATTTACGGTTGGGTATGAGAGATTTAGGGATGGCTGAGATTTAGAGACTTGAGAGGGATCGAGATTTAGTTTACTGATATCTTTTTTATGTCTATGGCGTTGGTCAAACGGCGACCTCTGTTTTCTCTCTATACCGACGATCAGTCCTTGACCGTTTCTATAGACACCCTATACCCACGGTTCCGTCCCGACCGTCGCTATAGCTCGTCGCTATAAGTTAAATTTCTAGTAGTGATCAAAACATGGATACAATCAAAGCTAGTATCCAGAATAAATATTTTGGACAAAAAGAAGAAAATTTCATTTTTCGGTGAATAGTGTCGTATACGTGAATAGTGTCGTATATGTGAATAGTAACTCCGACACTAAAGATAGAAATTTCACAAAAAAGATCATCATGCTTCGTAAATAGTACTCATGAATAGTAACTCGTGAATAGTAACTCATGAATAGTAACTCATGAATAGTAACCCCGACATGAAAAAAGTTCCAAATTTGATAAAAATTTCCAACCAATATTTCGAGATAATGATATTGAAGAAATAATATCATTTTCGAATAAAATAACATCCCTTACCTCGGAAAAGAATAGTACTTCTGATGGAATACCTGAATATAGTGGTGAAGGAACTTGCACCGTATAACAACACACAAAGTATCAAAATACTCACAAGAATACGCTCAATATATCGAGAGAGAGAGAGAGAAGATTTCAGTTTCTGGTGTGATTTTCAATTCTAATCTAAGCACCCTATTTAAAGGAAAATGCTTAGAACACCAAAGCAGAAAATTTAATATAATATTAATAAATTATAAAAATTTTCCTACGCCCACTAAGACTCCTGAATTCAGCATGTTTACAACACATGGGGGGCCAACCAAAATAAAAACGTTTTTCTTAATAAAAATAATTAAAACTTCCAAAAATCAATTATTTCGGAACTTCAATAATTCATAATAAATAGCCCTTTTATCAGAAAATTTGAATCTCTCAACTTCCCATAGGAAATTCAATTCTCTACAACTTTACAGAAGAAAGTTTTTTCAAATTCCAAACAGAAAGTGACCGAAATTCATAAAGCAAGCGATTTTCTGGTATAATCAAATTTCGGTCAAAAATGGGGTCCACAGACACACACAAAACATGTGTTAATCATTTAATGCAACAAAAATACTCTTCCTCCTCATATACTCATATATCCCACATTCATTGTAAAACTATCACCATTATTATATTATTAAAATATAATAATAAATTATTTTATCGTAAAAGATAAAATATCATTTTTCAACAATTGTCACTTTAAAATTTTCTCCATCTATATCCACATAAAATCAATATTTTTGTCATCATATAAATCAATAATTAATTATTCACAAATAATATTACTGTAATCACGAAGATTGGCAACTAGTAGCTTCACCAGGAAAGAGGGGCATTCAATAAGAATTTCTCTCATCTTGCAAGCATGCAATTAGGTGACCAAACCTCTCCTTAGATGTAACTTTGTAGACATTGCCAATAATGTTTTCTAATAATATTATTCAGATATTATGAATTATTGCTTCGATAATGGAAAATCCAGTAGTGACAATTATCAAACAACAAAGAATATAAAATATCAACGCAACAATTATTGAATCAATAAAATAAAATATTGAACAAGTATTCATCGTAATAATTATTGAGTAGTGCCTTCTTATGTAAGAATCAATAATTGGTGCAATACACAGTGCTATCTTCTTGCAACAACGCCAGACATCGTGTTTTAACCACGGGTATTCCAACAAGATTAATCAGAATAAATCAAGGCCGTTATTTATAAACAACTTATACTTGCTGCGTTTTCTTAATCCAATCGCTTTCGTTATATGGGGCCCATAAAAGACCTGGGCCGTCGCATGCGAATATTTCCCACTGTTGAAGAATATTCCACGACCAAATGAATATTCCCAAACGATAATGAATATTTTATAACCACCGCTTATTTTTAAAATATTCAAGATTTTACCCATAACTAACCACATTAATCAATTCAACCCTTATTATTTCAAAATAATAAATAGAGGAAATTAAATTTCATTTATAATAAGTTGGGGTCTTACAACCTCCCCTCCTTATGAAATTTCGTCCTCAAAATTGACGTACGTACCTGGTGTTTCGAAAAGATGAGGATACCTCGCTTTCATTTCTGTTTTCAACTCCCAGGTCATTTCCTCAATAGCATGGTTCCTCCACAAAACCTTAACTTGTGGTATAACCTTAGTGCGTAGGACATGCTCTTTCCTATCCAAGATCTTGATAGGTACCTCCTCGTACGTTAAATCTTCGGCTATCTCGTCTGGTTCTAACTCAATAACGTGGTTCGGGTCTTTCACATATTTACGAAGCACGGATACGTGAAAAACATTATGAACACGAGACATACTTGGAGGTAACGCGAGTCTATAGGACACATTTCCTACTCGTTCAAGAATCTGAAATGGACCAATAAATCGTGGATTGAGCTTTCCTCTCTTTCCGAATCTTGTAACTCCCTTCCATGGAGCCACACGCAACAATACATGATCCCCAATACTAAATTCCATGTCCTTTCGATGAAGATCCGTATAACTCTTTTGTCGATCCTGTGCCGTTTGTATACGTTGTTGAATCATTTGGATCTTTTCCGTAGTCATACGTACCAACTCGGGTCCCAACAATGTTGCTTCACCCACCTCATCCCAACATATTGGAGAGCGACACTTTCGTCCATACAATTCTTCAAATGGAGCCACACCTATACTTGCCTGATAACTGTTGTTGTAGGAGAATTCCACCAATGGTAGGTACTTATCCCAACTTCCTTTGAAATCTAGGACACAAAGTCTTAATAGATCTTCAAGAGTTTGAATAGTCCTCTCTAATTGCCCGTCCGTTTGAGGATGGTATGCCGAATCGAATCAGAACTGCGCTCCATAGCTTTTTTTGCAAGCTAACCCAAAATCTTAAAGTGAATCTTGGGTCATGATCCAAAACTATGGATACTGGCATGCCATGCAATCTCACAATCTCATCTACGTACATACGAGCAAGACGTTCAAGGGAATAAGTCTCCCATATCGGCAAGAAATGAGCAGACTTGGTTAATCTATCAACAATAACCCAAATAACATTTATGCCTTGAGAACCCGTGGGAAGACCCGTAACGAAATCCATGGTAATATGTTCCCACTTCCATTTTGGAATCTCAAGTGGTTGCAATAGACCTTTTGGCACTTGATGCTCCACCTTTACACGTTGACAAGTTAAACACATAGAGATAAACTTTGCAATCTCTCTTTTCATATTGTTCCACCAAAATATATGTCAAAGATCACGATACATTTTGGTACTTCCAGGATGGATAGCAAATGGTGTATTGTGTGCCTCCATCATGATCTTGTACTTCAAATCAGAATCGTTAGGAACACAAAGTTTGGAGTGGACTCGAAGTATTCCTTTTTCATCGATTCTTGCTTCTGGAATAGCACCTTCTTGTACTTTCTTCTTCATACGCATCAGCTCCGGGTCTGTGGCTTGAGCAACTTTAACTTTATCTATTAAAGTTGGTTCTATGCGTATACTTGACATCATCGCACTCATTCCTGCATATGATCTTCTACTCAACGCGTCAGCTACTACGTTTGCTTTTCCAGGATGGTATTGAATAGTATGGTCGTAGTCTTTTAACAACTCGAGCCAACGTCGTTGCCGCATATTGAGTTCTTTTTGAAAGAAATATTTGAGGCTTTTATGGTCTGAATATATCTCTACTTTCTCCCCATATAGATAGTGCCTCCAGATCTTTAGCGTGAAAACGACTGCTGCCAACTCTAGATCATGAGTAGGATAATTCCTCTCATATTCTTTAAGTTGTCGCGAGGCATAGGCTATGACTTTCCCACGTTGCATGAGAACACATCCTAACCCTTTGCTCAAGCATCATCAGAGATAACAAATCCATCCGAACCGGATGGTATTGTCAAAACAAAGCTTAAATGAGTCTCCTCTTGAGATCTTGGAAACTCTTCTCGCATTCCTCGCTCCATACAAAATTTGTATCTTTACGAGTCAGCTGAGTTAATGGAGTAGTGATTCTAGAAAATCTTTCCACAAATCTCCGATAATAACCAGCTAAGCCCAAAAAGCTACGATTTTGATCCACCGTCTTTGGTTGCTCCTAACTTTATATTGCTTCAATCTTCGCTTCAAGTCAACAGACACTCCATGTTTTGACACCATGTGCCCAAGGAATGCTACTTCCTCAAGCTAGAACTCGCATTTCTTCAAATTTTGGCATATAGCTTTGTTATCACGAAGCCTTTGCGATACCAAATTTCAAACGGCGCTCATGATCTTCACGGCTTTTGGAATAGATGAGGATGTCATCAATAAAGACAACAACGAATCGATCTAAATATTCCTTGAATACTCGGTTCATCATATCCATGAAAGCGGCAGGAGCATTAGTCAATCCAAAAGACATGACTAGGAATTCATAATGCCCGCATCGAAGGGTTAAAAGTCTTTTGAATATCCTCATTCTAACCTTCATTGATGATATCCGTAAGCTAAGATCGATCTTTGAAAAGAATTATGCTCCTTGTAATCGGGTCACACAGGTCATCAATACGAGGTAGCGGATACCTATTCTCGATAGTGACATGGTTCAATTCCCGATAGTCAATACAAAGTCGCATACTCCCGCTCTTTCTTCTTTACAAATAAAATAGAGCACCCCAAGGAGATGTACTAGGGCCAGATGAACCGATGTCCAACAACTCCTGTAGTTGGACTTTTAACTCCTGAAGTTCAATAGGAGCCATTCGATATGGGGTTTTAGAAATGGGCTTTGTACCAGGTTCAAGGTCAATAAAGAATTCAATTCACGTTCTGGAGGTAGACCGGGAAGTTCTTCAGGAAATACGTTAGGAAAGTCAATAACAACAGGAATATTATTCAAATCTGACGTGTCTTTATTCAAATCCATAACATGGGCTAAGAAAGCTTGACATCCATTTTTTAATAAACGAATAGCTTTATGACTTGATATGATAGTGACTGATTTTAATGGTTTAGTTGCTTGAATTCGCACAACAGGTTGATTAGGAATATGAAAACTAACAACCTTACGAAAACAATCAATTTTGGCATGATGAGTAGTTAACCAATCAATCCCTAAAATTACATCAAAATCAAGTATCTTTAAAGAGATAAGGTCAACAGGTAATGTGATGGTGCCAACTTGGATCAAACAAGATTTATAAACAGTGGACGTGATGAAAGTTTCTCCTAACGGAGTTTCCACAGATAGGTCAAAGTCTAATTTCTCCGGAGTCAAGTTTAAATGTTGAGCACAAGCAGGAGAGATAAATGAATGGGTAGCACCGGTATCAAGTAATGTATAAACTTTGCATGAATTTATGATTAGCTTACCCGTGATCACCTCGTTTGGGTTCTTCGCATGTTGACCAGTCACAACAAATGCTCTTCCAGGAACCGTTGACTTTGACTTTTCTAGGACAGCCTTTTGAGTCACCATCCCCGCTGGACTTGGTTTCGCTACAGTACAATCTCGAGCGATATGTCCTTCCTTTCCACAATTATAGCATACCTTGAACTGTTGTGGATAGTTCAATGATATGTCCTCTTTTCCACATTTATAAAGATAATGACCGGTGGTCGTTTCTTCCTTAAAACCGATTCTTCTTTGGTGCCGACGCCTTCACAAAGGTCATTGTTGAATCTCCTCTTTTAAAATCTCCCACCGACTCGCTTCTTCTATTTTCACGGGCACGAGTACCACCGAAGTGGTTACCGCTATTCAATGTTTTCCTCCCCCGCCATTTTTTTTTTTGCTCACGATCACGCCACCGATATCAGAAGACCCTCAACTTTTATAAATAAAGATGAATTTTCTATAAATATTATTTTTGAATATTATGGAATAAATTTGAAATAATGTTATAGTTCAGGTAATATTTATAAATTTTGCAAAGTAAGCAAGTTGTTATAAAATATTTATTCAATCCTTGATGTATATAAAGAGTCTCATTATGAGGCGTTTGTGGTAAGTTTGATTATTTTATGGGGGCCCATATGTCATCATCTAAGAGTCTCTTCAATAATAGTAATTACCTTCGTCAATAGTAATTACCTTTGTGAATAGTAATTACCTTCGTCAATAGTAATTACCTTTACCAGACGTCAAACCACTTGGCTGTTTTTATATTACACGCCGAGTCATTGTCTTTTCATATTACAAAGCGCCGAGCCACTTGTCGTTTCACATTCTGAGACGTTGAACCACTTGTCGTTTCACATTATGGGCATCAAACCACTTTTCTTTTCACATCACCACCGCTGGGCCACTTGCTTTTTCACGTGGCAAAAAGGTTAGAAATCTTCTATAAATAGAGGCCTAGTGCTTCATTATTTTTCACTTAATTCATTCAAGCTATAGTAGAGAGAAAGTATAGAGAGAATAAGAGAGAAAGAAGAAGAGTATTTTGTTACTACACTACTGCAAAGATTCAATCTCCTACTAAAAGTAAGGGGTGTTATTCTTTTTATTCATGAAGATAACTGTTGTTATTCCATCGCTTATTATTCATTGGAATAACTCAGTAACGTGGTTTACCCTATACTTGGTGACATTCTTCTATTATTCTATTGGAACATCCCTGTCGTGTGTTTTACGGACCGGTTCCGTCTTTTTATTATTATTCTATTGAACATCCTGTCATCGCATGTGTTTTACACCGGACTTCGGTTCCGCTCTTTATTATTATTCATTTGGAACATCCCGTCTCGTGTGTTTTACGCGGACTGGTTCCATTCTTTATTATTACATTTGAATATCCCGTCAGGCATGCTTTTACGCCTTGGGACTGGGTTCCGTTATTTATTATTCGTTGGAATAACTTGCTCTGCAAGGCCTATCGCATGCATGGTGATTTCTTTTGTTATTCCATTCTTTATTATACCGGTTAGTTAAAACTTTGACTTCTATACTCCATGAAATTAGTGGATTATCCCTCGATATTTCAAGGCTTCATCTAAGATCCTTTCATGGAAATATTCTTCTCAAGATTCTTGAATTTTACTCTATAAAGCAAAGATCATGTCGATTTGGATGTTATTGGTTCCTAGATAAATTAATTCTTGAACTTGTTTTATTGAATTCTTATATCATTGTCATCATCCTCATGTTTATATTATGTTGAAAGTCATCTCATGTCTGTAGTGCATAGATGGACTTGGTATGATTTATGATCGAGAGAGACTATTCGGTGTAATCATGGACCGTAATGTTACAAATGATGTGGTAAAATCCTCAGTGGCCCGTGAAGTGCATTGATGGGATGCTTGTTGGCATGATCATGACTATTAATGAATACACAAATATTCTTGGCCCGTAGAGTGTATGAATAATTGTGGTCGTGATACTAAAGAATACCCTTGGTCAGTAGTGCAGGGTGATTCGATGATGTGGAATATTTATTAAAGTTCGAGTCTCACTATAATGTTGATGAAAAACCTTTAAATCATAAAAGATAGTAGATTTTATTTTCTACTTGACTCTTTTAATGGATTCGTTGGTTCCATTGTAGTTAAACTTGATGTTCATTATATTTTATCGGTTTAACATCACAGAAAGCTAATGATAATTTATTCTCGCATTATCTTAGTCATAATATTTCATCGAGCTAGTTGAGCTCACCCTTTCTTTCACCGTTTCTTCTGTGAAATGAGAATATAAATGGGATTTAGCCTGGGAACGGAGTAATGGTCCAGAGGATAAGATTAGTAGTCCTCACTATTACGTGAAATAGTGTGATAATAATTGTAATGAGGACTCCTTTTGAGTTTGTATGATCTCTAGCAGACAATATTTGTATTCAAACTCACGCTTTATGTCGATTGTATACCTACGCTTATATTAGTAAGTTGTATTTAAATTACGTACCATGTATCCGACTACCCAAGATGGGTGATGTATACCTAATTTAGGGGCGCCATGATATATGACGTCAGTTGCGGTCCCTTGGTTGAACGTACACGCTTATCTCGCATTTCTAATAATTGAGCCCCTGCTGACAACATCCGAATATAAAGCAAATTTATGAGAGATAAGATATCAATCTCTAGTTTTAAACCTCTCGAAACATCCTCGTCATTCGTTCCTCATTCTCTACCAAATGAGGTGCAAACCCGATAACTCGCAAACTTCTCCTCGTGATTGGGACACCGCCATCTTATTTTGTTCTAGTCTAATAAACTCTACCTCCTTCTTATACGGGCGAATACTTTCGGGAAAGTATTTTTCATTGAAAAGTTTTTGAAACGCTTTCCAAGACACGCGGAGTGCATGGCAGCTCAGACGCTTCAATCGACTCCCACCAAAGAATCCGCCTCGCCACGGAACATAAAGGTGGCGAATGGAACCTTCGTTCCTCCGTGCATCCCAAGACATCGAATATCTTGGTAATTTGCTTGACCCATGTTTCGCCATGATCGGATCCGCTTTTCCTTAAATTCAGGGGTCCTAACTCTTTGAACTGCTTGGTCGTGACAAGTCAAAGGCTTTTCTATCATTTCCACCCGTATTTACATACACGAAGTCTCCTTCATTCTGGTTTTGCATGAATCGCAAAATGCTTCTAAACATCCCGCTGCTCATCGCTCGCTAGTGGTGTTGTTTATGGGGAGGAATATTGCCTTCTGTTATACGTTCCTCGAGTGGTGATTAAAGGTGTTTCCACGGTCTCATTAACTCCACCGTTAATATTCTCAGCTGACATTCTTAAATACTACCATAAAACAAGGGTTAATTAAACAATTTAACATATCACATCACATATTAACCATATACTTCAACCGACCAACAATTAAGCTTAGGTATGACACACACTAGCGAAGGATTACTCTGCCTCCCTCCTAGTATTATTCACCGATCTCGCTGGAGACCATATCCCTAAGCTCGATATTAACTGTGGACGCCCCAAAATAGGTATACAACACCCATTCTCGAGTCACAAAATATATGGTATGTAAATAACTACAACTTTATTAATACAACATAAAAACTGTGAGTTTAAATACAAATATTGTCATCTAGACAATATCCACACTCAAATAAGTCCTCATTACAATTATTGATACATTATTTTATAAAAATGGTGAGGACTACTAAAACGACTTCTAGAACCATCATTCCACACCCCGACTAGTACTCGCTACATTCTCGCCTCCTGAGAAGAAAAATGGAACAACAAGGAAAAGGGTGAGCTCAACTAGCCCAGTAAAGAATATTATGACTAAGATAATATAAAACAAATTATCGTTAGTCTTCAACAGGGAAAAATCTAATAGAATACAATAGACAACAAGTTTTAAATCAATCTTCGCAGCAGAAATAATAATTCATTAGAAGAGTTAAGTAGAGAATGCAAACTACTATCTTCTATATATGAATTTAAAAGTTCATCGCTCATCTTTTTACCCTCGTAACATCAATCAATATATATCGGAATCTAATATTCATCTTTGCACCTGAGCCAAAGATATTCATCGATTGGTCATGTTCATCTAAACACTGCTCATCTTTGCACTACAGCCAAAGATATTCATCATAAAATCATTCATCTTTGCACTACGGCCAAAGATATTCAATTATATTATCATTTAGGACCGAGGATGATGAAAAATATTTTAAATAAAACGAATCCAAGAAAACAAAAGAATCACAAGATCTTGCAACCGTGCCGCTCCAAGAAAGAGGGGCTTTCAATAAGAATTTCTCCTTCATCAAGCAATTAGTGATCAAACCTCTCCTGTATGTAACTTTCGAGATATTTCCAATAATGTTTTCTAATAATATTATTCGGGATAATATGAATTATTGCTTCGATAATGGAAAATACTTGTGTAGTGACAATTATTGAAACAACAAAGAATATAAAATATCAACGCAACAATTATTGAATCAATAAAATAAAAATCAATAAAGAATTCATCGTAATAATTATCGAGTAAGGCCTTTCTTACGTAAGAATCAATAATTGGTGCAATACCGTGTGCCATCAGGCAACAACGCCAGACATCGTGTTTTAACCACATGGGTATTCCAACAAGATAATAGCAGAATAATCGCTACCGTTATTTATAAATAAATTATATTTGTCGCTTTCTTCATTCAATCGCTTTCCATTTGTGGGGCCATAAAGATCGCTACTATTGCATTTAATATTCCCGACAAAGAAGAATATTTCACGACCAAATGAATATTTCCCGACAATAATGAATATTTTATAACCACTTGCTTATTTTTAAAATATTCGCGCATTTTACCCATAACTAACCACATTAATCAATTCAACCCTTACTATTTCAAAATAATAAATAGAGAAAATTAAATTTCATTTATAATAAGTTTGGGTATTACAGTACTATTCATGAGTTACTATTCATAACTTACTATTCACGAGTTACTATTCATGAGTTACTACGCACGAGTTACTATTCATGAATTACTATTCATGAGTTACTATTCACGGGGTACTATTCACCCGTAAGATATATTTCTTTTCGGTCCAAATCATTTTTGGGTACAATATTATTCCATGAGGAGATGTGCAAATTTTTCAGACCGTTGGTTGAAGTTATAATAGTGAATCAATATGGATCGCTGATTTAAAGTTTTAATAGTAAATCAGTATGGACCGTTGCTTTAAGTTTTAATAGTAAACCAATATGGACCGTCCGTTTAAAAGTAAATTAACTGGACCGCTCATGAATTAGTTACTTATTCATCCATTCTCCTATAAAATAAGCTCATTCCTTCATTATTTCTTACGAATTCAACCGAAACTACAGAGAGAGAAACTATAGAGAGAAAGAAGAAAAGTATTCTCGCTACTTCACTACTCCAGATTCGGTTTTTTTCTAAGGTAGGGGATATTATTTGTTGTACTCGTAAGGGTATTATTTTCTTTCTTATTCATGAAGAGAACTTATGTTATTCCATTCTTTATTATTCTCATTGGAATAAACTTTTATACGCCGGATACCCTATACTTGGTGAAATTCTTCTATTATTCCATTCTTTATTATTATGTTGGAATAACCTGTCTATGCAAAGTACTGCATACATGGTGAAATTCTTCTGTTATTCCATTCTTATTATTCTGTTGGAATAACCTATTTATGCGAAGTACCGCATACATGGTGAAATTCTTCTAATATTCCGTTCTTTATTATTCTGTCGAAATATCCCATCTGTGCGTTTACGTCGGACCTTGTTCCATTATTTATTATTTTGTCAGAATATCCTGTCTGTGCATTTACGTCAGACCTGGTTCCATTATTTATTATTATGTCGGAATATCCATGCTCAAGGCGTTTACGCCGGACCGGGTTCCATTATTTATTATTCGTTAGAATAACTTTCTGTGGCAATCTATCGCACGCATGGTGAATCCTTCGTTATTCCATTCTTTATTATTATATTGGAATAACTCGCCATGTGGATTACCATACGCATGGTGAATGATCCTTCGTATTCATTCCTTATTAAATTATGGAAATGATTCATGCATTCACGTGGATTATCGCATGGCGCTAAAAATCCATTTGCGATTTTATATATACTATTATACTCTATTGGTTAAAGCTTTGGCTTCTATACTCCATGAAATTAGTGGAATATCCTTGATATTCAAGCGCTTCATCCAAAGATCTTTTCATGGAAATATTTTTCTGAGCATTCTTGAATTTTACTCTACAAAGCAGTATCATGTTGACAATTTGGTCGTTATTGGTTCCTGGATAAATTAATTTATAAATCTTTAAAATTTATCCTTGAACTTGTTTTATTGAATTATTATGTCATTGTCATCATCCTCATGCTTATATTGTGATGAAAGTCATCTTTGGCTTACGTGCATTGATGGACTTGGTATGATTATGACCAGGGATTATTCGGTAAAATCATGACCGTAATGTGACGAATGATGTGGTAAAAGTCCTCATTGGCCTGTAGTTCAGTGGTAGACAGTTGTTGGTATGATTATGACTAGGGATTATTCGATATAGTCATGACCATTGATGATTACATGAATATCCTTGGCCATAGTGCAGGGTTGATTCGATTTTATTTATTAAGTTGAGTCTCAGCGATAAAGTTGATGAAAAACCTTTTAAATCATAGAAGATAGTAGATTTTATACTTTACTTGACTCTTCTAATGGATTATTTATTCATTGCAGCTTTTTGATCTAAAACTTGTTGTCTATTATATTCTATCGGTTGTTATCTTTGTTGAAGGCTAAGGATAATTTATTCGCATTATCTTAATCATAATATTTCATCGGGCTAGTTGAGCTCACCTTTCTTTCACCGTTTCTTCGTGAAAATGAGAACGTAGTTGGGACTAGCTCTGGGAACAAGAGTGATGGTCCTAGATGGTGCATTAGTAGTCCTCACTATTCGTGCGTGAAATAGTGTGATAATAAATGTAATGAGGACTCCATTGAGTGTGGATATTGTCTAGATGACAATATTTGTATTAAAACTCACAGTCTATGTTTTGTCGTATTTTACACGATTGTTGTATAATTAAGTTGTATTTGTATTCAGTACCTTGTATCTGGCGACCCAAGATGGGTGATGTATACCTGTTTTGGGGGCGTCACAGTAAGGGATATTATTTTTGTTCAATATTCGTAAGAAATAATATTTTCTTCCATACTCTGTAGTATGTGAGTAATATTATTTCATTTCGTATTCCTAATTCTACACTCATTCTGTTAAAGTATTGCTTCTATACTCCGTAAAATTAGTAGAATATCCTTGATATTTGTGTTTCATACTGTATCTTTTCATGAAAATATTATTTTGAGCATTTTTGATAATTTTTAATCTTTTCATTTCAAAATACTATTCATAAAGTACTATTCATGGGTACTGTGAGACCCCAGAATTTATGAATAAATATTTAATTTTCTTGAAATATTTTTTTTAATATTATGGTATGGATTTGATATAATGTTATAGTTGTGGGTAATATTTATAAATTTTGCAAAGTAAGCAAGTTGTTATAAAATGTTCGTTTGGTCGTGGAATATTCTTTTTTTTGGAGAATATATTCGCATTTACTACACAATCATTGGTGGACCCCATAATGTAATTATTGGCTTGAGTTAGAAAATGACAAAATTATCTTTTTATAAAAATAACGACGGAAGTTTTACCGTTAACTGTTGAAATATCCGGTAATAAAGGTAAAGTATTACGTGTGGTTGTATAGTAGCACACGGTATTGATTATTGATGCTTACGTGAGAAGTCACTAAGTTATACTCAATTATTGCTACAGTAATTGCTGCATCATATCTCTTATATTATTGATTCAATTATTGTCGCAGTATCATCTGTATAATATGTTATATTATTAAATCAATAATTGAGACGACAAGTTATTATATTAATGATGAATAATTGTTGAAAGATTAAATATGTGTTGATTAAAAATAAAATGATTTGTGATAATATTTATTCAATCCTTGATGTATATAAGAAGTCTATTATGAGACGTTTGTGGTAAGTTTGGTTATTCAATGGGGGCCCATATGTCATCATCTAAGAGTCTCTTTTGCCAATAGTAATTACCTTTACTAGACGTCAAACCACTTGTCGTTTCATATTACAGGTGTCGAACCAATTGTCGTTTCACATCACAGGCGTCGAACCAATTGTTGTTTCACATTACAGGCGTCGAACCAATTTTCGTTTCACATTACAAGCGTCAAACCACTTGTTGTTTCACATTACAGGCGTCAAACCACTTGTTGTTTCACATTACAGGCGTCAACCCACTTCATGTTTCACATTACAGACGTCAAACCACTTTTCTTTTCACATCACCAATCGTCAAACCGCTTGCCTTTTCACATTGCAAGGGCTAAGCTTGAAATCTTCTATAAATAGAGGCCTAGTTCTTCATTATTTTTCACGAATTCATTCAAGCTATAGAGAGAGAAAGTATAGACAAAATAAGAGAGAAAGAAAAAAAGTGTTCTGTTACTACACTACTGCAGTATTCAATCTCCTACTAAAGTAAGGGGTATTATTTCTTTTGTATTCATGAAGAGAACTTCTATTATTCCATTCTTTATCATTCTGTTGGAACATCCTGTCTGTGCCGTACGCATGACCTGGTTCCATTATTTATCATTCTGTTGGAACATCATGTCTGTGCTTTACGCATGACTTGGTTCCATTATTTATTATTCTGTTGGAATATCCTGTCTGTGCGTTTACGCATGACCTGGTTTCATTATTTATTATTCTGTTGGAATAACCTATCTGTGCGGTTTATCGCATGCTTGGTGAATTCTTTTGTTATTCCATTATTTATTATACTCAGTTGGTTCACGTTTTGGCTTTTATACTCCATGAAATTAGTGGAAAATCCTTGATATTTACACTTCATCCAGTATCTTTTCATGGAAATATTTTTCTGAGCATTCTTGAATTTTACTCTACAAAGCAGTATCATGTTGACAATTTGGACGTTATTGGTTCCTGGATAAATTAATTCTTGAACTTGTTTTATTGAATTCCTATATCATTGTCATCATCCTCATGTTTATATTCTTTTGAAAGTCATCTGTGGCCTGTAGTGCATAGGTGGACTTGGTATGATTATGACCAGAGATCATTTAGTATAATCATGACCGTAATGTTACAAATGATGTGGTAAAAGTCCTCATTGGCTCGTAGAGCGTTGATGGACAATTGTTGGCATGATCATGACCATTGATGAAAACACGAATATCCTTGGCCCGTAGTGCATGGATAATTTGTGGTTGTGTTACTAATGAATATCCTTGGCCGTAGTGCATGGATGATGTGGATTATTAATTAAGTTGAGTCTCAGCGATAAAAGTATTGAAAAACCTTTTAAATCATAGAAGATAGTGGATTTTATTCTCTACTTGACTCTTCTAATGGATTGCTTGTTCCGCTGCAGTTAAACTTGATGTTTGTTATATTCAGTATAAGTTTAACATTGTTGAAGGCTAACGATAATTTATTACGCATTATCTTAGTCATAATAATTTTTTCTTTGGGCTAGTTGAGCTCACCCTTTTGCTTTCATTGTTCTCTTCGTGAAATGAGAACGTGGCGAGAACTAATGGGTACGTAGTGCAGTGGCGGTCCGGATGATAACATTAGTAGTCCTCACTATTCTATGAAATAGTGTGATAATAAATGTATTGAGGACTTATTTTGAGTTTGAATCGCCTCAGAAGACAATATTTGTATTAAAATTCACGACTTATGTTGTATATTTAAGATTGTATTTGTATTACATTCCATGTATTTGGCGACTCGAATAGGTGATGTATACCTATTTTGGGGGCGCCACGGTTGGTGTCAAAGCTTAGGGATATGATCCCGCCTCAAGATGTGAGACTAGAACTAGGAGGAGAGACGGGTAATTCCTTCGCTAGTATGACCTACCTAAGCTTATTTGTTATTTAATTGGTCGATCGTAGTATAGGGATAATATGTGGTATGTCAATTAACCCTTGTTTTGCAAAGATTTGAAAATGACATCCGAGAATGTAGAGATAAGCAATGGAGCACATGAGAGACCGTTGAGTCACCAACGATCAATACCCAGGATAATGTGCATCAAGAAGACCATAATCCTCAGATAAACAACAATATCGATCAAATGACGAACGATGGGATGTTCAGAAGCTTAATGAAATTCATGCAACATCAGGTAAGAGAGACTCATGTTCAAAATATAGGTGGAAATAATGGCGACCCACGGTCGGTCATCGCTAAACAGTTCAAGGAGCTGGGACCACCGAAGTTTTTGGGAAAGACAGAACCACTTAAGGCAGAGACGTGGTTAAAGCAGATCACCAAGATATTTGATGTCTTGGGATACTCCGAGGAGCAAAAGGTTCCCTTTGCAACCTTTATGTTGCGTGAAGAGGCATATCACTGGTGGGAATCTATAAAACGTACCCAGCCTGACGCACTCAAGATGTCTTGGGAGAAGTTCCAAGAATTGTTCAACGACAAGTACTTTCCCGAAAGTATTCGTCACATGAAGGAGGTGGAGTTCATCGTCGGAGCAAAACAATACGACCGTGTCGCGAAGTACGAGGCTAAGTTTGCCGAGTTGTCTCGATTTGCATCCCATTTGGTTGATAATGAGGAGCGAATGACGCAAATGTTTCTAAGAGGTTTGAAACCCAAAATACGTCAATACCTCATTTCTCACAAACTTTGTTTATATTCAGATGTTGTGAATAGGGCTCAGTTATTGGAGCGCGATAATGAATCAGCACAACCAAAAGGCAACGACCAACAACACGATAATAATCGTACCGGTGGCAACAATCATCGGAATAATGATAACCATCGTGGGGGAAATTATCATGCCATGAATGGTAACCATTTCGGTGGTAATCATGGCCAAGATAATAGAAGTGGAAATTTCAAGAAGTGAAGGTTCAATAATGATGGAAAGACAGCAACACCAACACCCGTTTCAAAGGAAGAAGAACGACCACCGGTCGTATATTTCAAATGCGGACAGGAGGGACACATCCATCCAAACTGTACGCAGCAATCCAAAGCATGTTTTAATTGCGAAAGAGAAGGTCACCTAGCTCAATTTTGTCGTATGGTGAAGTCAAGTCCAGCTGGGATAGTGATGCCAAAGGATGTCCCAGACAAGCCAAAGCCAGTAGTTTAAGAGAGAGCATTTTTTTACGAGGAACCGAATAAAATTATCACAGGTAAGTTAATCATAAACTCTCACAAGTCTATACCGTGTTAGAGAATCTGGTTCTACTCACTCTTTTATTTCACCTAGTTGTGTTCAATGTTTGAATTTAACTCTGGAGAAGTTAGATTTTGATTTATCTGTTGAAACTCAGTTGGGAGAAACCTTCGTTACATCCACTATTTATAAATCTTGTTTAATTCAAATTGACACTTTCACGTTACCTGTCAATCTTATTTCTTTGAAAATACTTGTCTTTGATGCGATTTTAGGAATCGATTGGTTAACTACTCATCATGCTTTTCGTAAGGTTGTTAGCTTTCATATTCCTAACCAACGTGTTATGCGAATTCAAGCAACCAAACCACTAAAGTCAATCATTGTCATATTTAAGCCATAAGTAAAGAGTCCCGGTCCTTTCGTTGTTGACTTTCTTGTGTGGAATACACCGAAGCCAGACTTTCTGTAGGCGACATCGTGAATGGCGATGGCAAGTTGATAGGTATCAATGTGACGTACTATCCAAGTCTTGGATGAGGGTCACAGTTTTGAATGATATTTCTATTGTTAATAAATTTCCTGACGTATTCTTGAAGACTTCTTAGCCTACCCCTAGAGCGTGAAATCAAATTTTGTATTGACCCCAGTACAAAACCCATTTCTTAAAGCTTCAAATATTTCTTCAACTAAAATGAACATAATATGCGCCAAAGACGTTGACTCGAGCTGTTGAAGATTACGATCGTACCATTCAATACCATCGTAAGAAAAGTGAACATGGTAGCTAACGCATTGAGTAGAAGATCGTATGCGGTTACAAGTGCAAATATACGAACCCACGTGAAGATAATGAATATACGAGTAGAATCGACTTTAATCGATAAAGTTAAAGCCGCTCAAGCTATACACCCGGAGCTGATGAATGTGAAGAAGAAGGTTCAAGATGGCGTTATTCTAGAAACAAGAATCGACGAAGAGAGGAAATCTTAATCCTCGATTCATTAGCCCATTTAAAATCCTTGACCGAGTAGGAACTGTAGCCTATAGACTCGCTTTACCTCCAAGTATGTCTCCTGTTCATAACGTTTTTCACATATCCATGTTACGTAAATATATGGAGGACCCGAACCACATTATTGAGTTAGAACCGGACGAAATAGCGGAAGATTTAACGTATGAAGAGGTTCCTGTTCAAATCTTGGATAAGAAGGAACATATTCTACGCTCCAAGGTTATACCTCAAGTCAAAGTTTTGTGGAGAAACCACGATGTTGAGGAAATGACTTGGGAGTTAGAATCTGAAATGAAATCAAGGTATCCTCACCTCTTCGTCATACCAGGTATATATGTAAATTTCGAGGGCGAAATTTCATAAGGAGGGGAGATTGTGAGACCCCAGATTTTATGAATAAAGATTTAATTTTCTCGAAATATATTTTTTAATATTATGGTGTGGATTTGATATAATGTTATAGTTGTGGGTAATATTTATAAATTTTGCAAAGTAAGCAAGTTGTTATAAAATATTCGTTTGGTCAAGGAATATTCTTTTTGTCGGGGAATATTCGTACGATGACACAATCATTGGTGGACCCTATAATGTAATTATCATTTGAGTTAGAAACGACAAAATTATCTTTTATAAAAATAACGGCGGAAGTTTTACCGTTAATCTGTTGAAATACCCTTGTAATAAAGGTATGATTATTATGTGTGGTTGCATAGTAGTACACACGGTATTGATTATTGATGCTTACGTGAGAAGTCACTCGGTTATACTCAATTATTACTACGATAATTGCACGATTGCATCATATCTCTTATATTATTGATTCAATTATTGTCACAAAGATCATCTATATAATATGTTATATTATTAAATCAATAATTTAGACGACAAGTTATAATATTAATGATGAATAATTGTTGAAAGATTAAATATGTGTTGATTAAAATAAAATGATTTGTGGTAATATTTATTCAATCCTTGATGTATATATAGAAGTCTATTATGAGACGCTTATGGTAAGTTTGGTTATTCAATGGGGGCTATATGTCATCATCTAAGAGTCTTTTCATAATAGTAATTACCTTTACCAGACGTCAAACCACTTGTCGTTTCATATTACAGGCATCGAACCAATTGTCGTTTCACATTACAGGCGTTGAACCAATTGTCGTTTCACATTACAGGCGTCAAACCACTTATTGTTTCACATTACAGGCGTCAAACCACTTGTTGTTTCACATTCTGTGCTTCAACCCACTTGGTGTTTCACATTACTGAGCGCCAAACCACTTTTTTTTCACATCACGATTAAATCAAGCCGCTTGCTTTTTCACATATCAGTAAGGCTAAGCTTGAAATCTTCTATAAATAGAGGCCTAGTTCTTCATTATTTTCACGAATTCATTCAAGCTATAGAGAGAGAAAGTATAGAGAGAATAAGAGAGAAAGAATAAGAGTATTCATTATTACACTCTTTGCGATTATTCAATCTCCTACTAAAGTAAGGGTATTATTTCTTTTATATTCATGAAGAGAACTTCATTATTCCATTCTTTATCATTCTCGTTGGAATATATCTCATGCATGCTGCATTTAAATCATGACTGGTTCCATTATTTATCATTCTGTTGGAACATCATGTATACGTGCTTTACGCATGACTTTGGTTTCATTATTTATTATTACATTGGAATATCTTATTCATGCGTTTACGCATGATTCGGTTCCATTATTTATTATTTCGTTGGAATAACATATTCTGTGTGGTCTATCGCATGCTTGGTGAATTCTTTTGTTATTCCATTCTTTATTATACTCGGTTGGTTAAAGTTTTGGCTTTTATACTCCATGAAATTAGTGGAATATCCTTGATATTTCAAGGCTTCATCCAATATCTTTTCATGGAAATATTCTTCGAGCATTCTTGAATTTTACTCTACAAAGCGATATCATGTTGACAATTTGGGCGTTATTGGTTCTGGATAAATTAATTCTTGAACTTGTTTTATTGAATTCTATATCATTGTCATCATCCTCATGTTTATATTCATTGAAAGTCATTACATGGGTCTGTAGTGCATAGATGGACTTGGTATGATTATGAATCGAGGATCATTCGGTATAATCATGACCGTAATGTTACAAATGATGTGATAAAAGTTCTCATTGGCTCGTAGAGCGTTGATGGACAGTTGTTGGCATGATCATGACCATTGATGAAAACACGAATATCCTTGGCCCATAGTGCATGTATAATTTGTGGTTGTGATACTAATGAATATCCTTGGCCATAGTGCAGGGATGATGTGGATTATTTATTAAGTTGAGTCTCAGTGATAAAAGTATTGAAAAAGCTTTTAAATTATAGAAGATAGTAGATTTTATTCTCTACTTGACTCTTCTAATTGATTGCTTTGTTCACCGCAGATTAAACTTGATGTTTGTTATATCAGTATCGGTTTAACACTTTGTTGAAGGCTAACGATAATTTATTCTCGCATTATCTTAGTCATAATATTTCTTACTGGGCTAGTTGAGCTCACCCTTTTGCTTTCATTATTCTCTTCAGGAAATGAGAACGTAGCAGGAACTAGTCGGGGTACAGAGTTATGGTCCAGATGATACCATTAGTAGTCCTCACTGTTTTATGAAATAGTGTGATAATAAATGTATTGAGGACTTATTTTGAGTTTGAATACTGTCTAGAAGATAATATTTGTATTAAAACTCACAGCTTATGTTGTATATTTAAGATTGTATTTGTATTCTGTTATATGTATTTGGCGACTCAGAATAGGTGATGTATACCTATTTTGGGGGCGTCACAGGTACTATTCACAAAGTACTATTTTCGGGTACTATTCATAAAGTACTATTTGTGGGTACTATTCACGGGATACTATTCACTCAGGTACTATTCACCCGGGGAAATATTCATGATAAAAATTAATTTATTTGTTGTCCAAATTATTTTTGAATTTTACTCCGCAAAGTAGTATCATGTTGACAATTTGGACATTATTGAATTCTGGATAAATTAAATTATAAATCTTTAAAAATTTATCCTCTGTTTTCTTTTAATTGAATTCTTATATCATTGTCATCATCCTCATGCTTATATTGTGATGAAAGTCATCTTTGGCTTACGTGCATAGATGAACTGTTGATTGGTATGATTATGACCAAGAATTATTCGGTATAATCATGACCCGTAATGTTACAAATGATGTGGTAAAAGTCCTCATTGGCCCGTAGTGCATTGATGGACAGTTGTCGGCATGATGATGACCATTGATGATTACACGAATATCCTTGGCCCGTAGTGCATGGATAATTCGTGGACGTGATACTAATGAATATCCTTAGCCGTAGTGCAATGATGATTCGATGATGTGGATTATTTATTAAGCTGAGTCTCAGCGATAAAATTGTGATAACCTTTTTAAATCATAGAAGATAGTAGATATCATGCTCTACTTGACTCTTCTAATGGATTGTTTGTTCCGCTGTAGTTAAACTTAATGTTTATTGTATTTTATCAGTTTAACACCGTTGAAGGCTAACGATAATTTATTCTGCATTATCTTAGTTATAATATTTCTTATTGGGCTAGTTGAGCTCACCCTTTTGCTTTCATTGTTCTCTTTAGGAAATTATGAGAACGTATTCGGGACTAGTCGGAGAACGGAGTGATGGTCCGAGATGGTTGTTTTAGTAGTCCTCACTATTTATTGTGATAATAAATGTAATGAGGATTGAATTTGAGTTTGAATATTGTCTATAAGACAATATTCGTGTAAAAAAACTCTCAGCTCATATTGTATAATTAGGTTTGTATTTGTATTCAGTACCATGTATTTAGCGACCCAAAATGGGTGATGTATACCTATTTTGGGGACGTCACATAAGAAGTTACTCAATAATTGATACAGTAAAAATTGCACAGTCTTTCATATTATTGGTGCAATAATTGCTACAGTGATAATTGAATAGTATTTTACATTATTGATTCAATAATTGTCAGGACACAGTAACTCATATTATTGAAATGATATTATTAGATAGCATTATTGATAATGTCTAGAAAGTTATGTCGATGAAAGGGGTTATGTTATTTAATTGCGCGCCAATAAGAAGAAATTCTTATAGGAAAGCCCCCTCTTTCCTGGGAATGATCTAGTTATCAGTAATGTGAATCTATAATATTAATTGGACATAATTATTGAAGAATTGTAAATAAATGATGAATTTGGTAAGTAATTATTTCTTTAAATTTTGATATAAATAGAGAAATTTTAGAATGAGACATTTGTCGAAAGTTGTTATTTTTTTAAACCATAATTATCTTCTCCGATAATATATTTATATATTATTATAATATTACATTATCATAGTGTAATGTGATAATATAATAGTAATTTAAATGGTAATATTATTATATTTTTGGCATGTGAATTAAATGGAGTGAAGATGATCAAATTGAATTTGAATTAGTTTTCAAATTGGATTTTAATTTTTTTATTTTTAAAAATGTGATTAAAAGAGGAAGTTTCCATTTTAAACTCTTTTTTTCAAAGAGGTGTGCTACATCTTTTTCCAAATTAGTGTGTGTGGGTGTAATTTGGTCAAACCCGGTGAGCTACCACTTTTTTATAAATAGGCTGCTTAGTTAAACAATGAAACTCACACCAGAATCAGAAAATTCTCTCTCTATAATATTGAGCATATTTCTTGTGAGTATAAGATTATTTTGAGTGTTGATAGCAGTGCAAGATTTCCTCAACACAATCTCCGTTATTCCAGTTAGAACTGTTTTCCTACTAAGGTAAAGGATTTTTTTTTTGTAAAGGATGTTATTTTCTTTCAATACTCATAAATGATATTATTTCATTCCATACTCATAAGGGATATCATTTTCTTTTATACTTCATATTACGTAAGCGATATTATTTCATCTCGTATTCCTAAATTTAAACTTACTATGGTAAGTATTACTTCTATAATTCTTGAAATGATTAAATTTTTCTTAAGGATTGCGCTTCATCTAATATCATTTCACTGGAATATTGGTCTGAACTTTCTTATTAAATTTTAAACTTTTCATATCTGGGTACTATTCATGGGCCTTTGTTTCATACGGTCTTATTCACATTTCAGTCTTATCACAATGTAATTTAATTTCTTTTCTTTGTCCATGTTATCTTTTGTGAATCTTATTCTTGAAATTGAATCTATTCTATGATCTCAGTTGATTCATTCTTATTATCATTATCATAATTCTCAGACTTAAATTATGTTGAAAGTTATCTTTGGCCCGTAGTGCAAAGATGAACTGTTGATTGATGAATATCTTTGGCCCGTAGTGCAAAGATAAACCGTTGATTGATATCTTTGGCCCGTAGTGCAAAGATGAACATGTGTTTGGCATAATCATGACCACTGGTGATACAAACGATTATCTTTGGCCCGTAGTGCATAGATAATTCGTTGATTGAAAATAATTATTAATTGATGTTACAGAGATAAAATATTGATGATAAACTTTTAAATTATGAAAGATAGTAGACATCATGCTCTACTTGACTCTTCTAATAGATTGTTATTTCCGCTGCAGTTATTCATCTAAAACTGGTTGTCTATTGTATTCTATCAGATTTTTTTTTGTTGAGGACTAAAGATAATTTGTTCTACATTATCTTAGTCATAATATTCTTTACTGGGCTAGTTGAGTTCACCATTTTCCTTTTTGTTCCATTGTTCTTCTCAGGAGGAGAGAATATAGCTGAGACTAGTTGGGGTGTGAAGTGATTGTTCAAGACGGTTATTATAGCAGTCCTCACTATTTTGTAAAACAGTGTATCAATAATTGTAATGAATACTTTATTTGAGTTTGGATATTGTCTACAAGACAATATTTATATTAAAACTCACAGTATTTGTATTCAATATTTGAGTTTGAAGAATTGTCATCATTAAAATTATAAAATATAAAAATCAACAATTTATATTTTTATGTTTCAAAATTAAAGATACAATTAAATTTTTGATGTCAAACGACAACATATTAAATTTTAAAATTGGTATGATTTATAAAATTTTAAAATCAAATATTAATAGCTTTTATTACATACTATATAATTATAATAATCAGTATCGACTAAAATTAAATAAATTCACATCAATTTAAAATTTAGTATGTCATCGTAGATTTTAAAAGTCAAATTATATCTCTAATTTTAAAATAAAAATAATAATAAACTTGTACTATATTAAATGTTGTTATATCTAAAAATGAACTATAAATATTTCAGATAAACAATCTCTCCTCCGTTCTCAAAAGATGGTCTAAGCTTCAATCATTTTTGTCCTTAAAATGTAGTAATAAGTACGTGAAGTAAAAGGAAAATATATCATTTAATTTAATGGGATTACACTAATATATATTTTAAAAAATAAAAAAAAAACTCAAACTCAGCATTTTATATAATTTTATAAGGCCACTAAAAATAAACTTAAAACTTAATTCTACCCTCTTTTCCGTCTGCCTTACCTAAATTTATATGCAAAATATATTTTAAATCATTTGTAGAACGAAAAGAGTAATAATTTATTATTTAAACCTTAAAATATTTAAAAGGGGAACTATACCTCATTTCAGTGTACACACGGTTAAAAAAAAAAAAAAAAATAATAATAATAATAATAATAATAATAATAAAACTATGTAGTGCATCAGTAGTGTTAGAATGAAAATTCTAGCCATAGAAATATCGGCTCAGACAAATTAAGTTGCTAAAATTTCGTTTCTGACTCCGCCCTACAAGTATTTACATATGCTCAAGAGAATTGTAAGGTAGTGTTTGGTTGTATAATAACTCTATAATACAATACATTATTATTATTATATTGGCTCATTCAAAATGATTCTGAGGAAGAAAAGTACTACTACTATTGTGCATCTTTCTCCTTCTTACAAATTTGTACTAGCTCCTCCACAGCCCTATCAATCTCTTGCTCTCCTATCTCTTTCATTTTCTCACTCAATTCCCTTGCTTTCCTCCTGATAACCTCCCCATTTTTCTCCACCACCACTTTTCTTATTACCTCTGCAATATCTTCTGTTAAAACCGTAGCTTCGTAGAGTTAAAATTATTGTAGAAGACGTGACACGGGTGATAAAGGGTAGAAGGGATTGGGATCGGGATCCAACTCATGTTAAACGTGATTGGAAAATAGGAATTGAGATCCAACTGATATAGAGATGAGTTTACACATCTCTTATTGGTCATTATCACTGAAGAACTATACTGTCAATATATATATATATATATATATATATATATATATATATATACACACGTGTGTGTGTGTTTAATCCACACAATGTATCAATGTCATAGGACTCTGATTTGCATATGTCCGAATGAGATATAGTAGCAACAAAAACATAAATCATTAAATGGTTCAAATTCCTCATGTTAAGTAACCAACTCATCTAAAAGCTTAAGCTGTTAGATGAAGGGTCCAACAATGTATATTGTGCTAACACTTTCCCTCAAATGCAACTTTTGGAGGCCCCAACAATGTATATTGTGCTAACACTCCCCCTCAAATGCAACTTTTTTTATATAGAAGGGAGAAATTAAAGTGCATCTCAGACACTTTAAATTTCTCGATCTACGTATTAAGTAATAAACTAACTCATCTAAAAAACAATTTGTTGTTTGATGGATATACCAACAATGTATATCATGCTAACAGTTTTTGTTCATTCTTTGAAAAATATATATAAAGAATTGTATAAGATGGGCATAATTAAACAAAAAAAATAAAATAATCAAAAGATTATCCTGCGATTTAAATTTTAAAGACTAAAATTTATCATTATTTTTACACAAGTATATATGAGTAAATATATTCTGTGCAAATTTTAATATTCTAAAAATTTACAAAGACAGAATTCTAATGAATAAGAATAAAAGAGAAAGAAAGTTTTTTCTTCGTCAATAAAGCATGAAATAAAAATAGACTAAATATTTTATCTCGCAGCTTGTTTTATCCATGGACGCTGGTCAGTGGGTTGCAAGCACTTTTCCACCACCTCAAAACCATTGAAATATTTTGATATATATTTGACCGTGATGAAATCAGCCATTGCTCAACTTTTAATTTTTATCCGGACGGCTTGACCTATGATTCGATCTACTTGTCAAAATCAAATGGTTGTAAATCGTAAATATATATTTGTATTATTGGTATGTATACTTTCATTATTTATTTATAGTCAAAACTTAAAGGAAATAAAATTTAACGCGCGTCTATTGTCTATCCACCATAACATACTAATATTTTAACAAATAATAAAATTTAACTTTAAAATAATTTTAGCAATATGTTATGATCAAAGGTGATAATTTAGTGATACGATTTTTTATTTTACTGCAAAAAATCATAAATTTGAGCATACCTCCAACAAATTAACATAAATGCTTCATAGCAATATAAAATTTTCTTTGCTACTAATTCCACTCTTAATATATATAGAGTATATGTATACACTGCATTTATGTAGTATCTGATTGTCTTATAATGATTTTTTTTTTGGGTTATGGCGACGGTTGTCATAGCTTAAAAAACATTCATTATGTATTTACTTATATCTTCACAAATTTGAGATATACATTTTTCTATATATATACAAAAGAGTTTCTATATCTTGGATGAATAATTACAATGACGAATAAATCCGTCGCTAAACTCGTCGTAATAGAATTTGAACCGTCGTCATAATCCATAATCGTGGTTATAGCGGATTCAAACCCTCTCTCCATATATAACAATAAGAATCCATAATTTTAGTGCACCTTCATAGTAATTGAGAAATATATGCAGGCGCGACAAAGTTGGTAGTTACAAGCAATAAAGTGTAAAGACAAATTAAAAGGAGGCGAAAATCCATAGTATGTCTACTTCTGTAGTATTAATTACTACCTCTGTCCCATAATAAATATTTTTTTAGTTTAAAACATACATATCAATCTGTGAGTTAAAACGAAAAATATCTTAATATATTTTTTTTTAAAGTTGAAGAGTTAATGAGTGTCATTTAATTGTAGTGATAGTAAGATCTGATAAATATCATTGAACGCGTAAGAGGCATATATGAGAAAATATTACAAAAATTATATTGGAGTTCTAACACATCACTTATTTTGAGAAAAAATATTAAGCCTAAAAAAATACTTATTGTGGGACGGAGGTACTATTAAACGCGGCAGACTGAAAAGAAAAAAGAAAGGATATGAAAAAAAAAATTAGAACGCCAGAAAAGCTATTTGACCCCGTGTTTGAATAGGGGACTTGCCACCTTTCTTGGTCAAATAAGCCTTACGTCGTCTCTTACCTATCAACCCTCCCTTACGCCTTATTGCATGCATGCAGTACAACTATAAATATGTAGTTCCCTTGTATCATCTCAATATTGCACAACACAAAATCTTATCTCAACCTAATAACTTCATCATCACCAACTTAAAGCCCTTGCTGCATTATATACTTGGTTATTATATATATATATATAACCAATGGCCCAAAATCTTAATAGATTTACTCTTTACGTTGTTCTTATTCTTTTTTCCTCTGTATTTTTCAATGCTGAAGCTCGTCCTCTCAATGATGCCAAGTCTAAGAGTTATATGGGACAAGTACTTGAGAATATAATTGATGATATTTATATAGGTGCCATTAAAAGTACTGGAGGTCCAAGCCCCGGAGGAAAGGGACATGATTTTCCGAGTTCTAAAACTTTAGGGGAGATCAAGAACTCTGGTCCATCTCCAAGAGAAAGAATTCTGTATTTTTCAATGCTGAATTCTGGACATGACTATACCAATGCTGAAAATCTTGGGGATAGAAAGAATTCTGGACCAGCTCCCGGGGGAAAAGGACATGGGTTCAAGAATTCTGAAACTCTTGGGGATATAAAGAATTCTGGGCCAGCTCCAGGGGGAAAAGGACATGGGTTGGAGAATTCTGAAACTCTTGGGGATATAAAGAACTCTGGACCAGCTGCTGGAGGAAAAGGACATGGGTTCAAAAATGCTGATATATTAGGCGAAATCAAAAACTGATCTGGACCGGCTCCTGGAGGAAAAGGGCACTAGAATTATTTGGATTGTCCACTGGCAAATGTCGTCCAATTCGTGATTCGTTATTTTTTTTCATTTCTTAATAAGTTTTGGTATCATTGTTATAGGCTAGGGTACATAGAACTGAATTATTTTTTTTGTTCTTAGTATACTCAGTTGTTGGGGAATATGTATAATTTGAGAGCTCATGTATAATTCATTGTTTGGTTTAAATTTTATTTGTCATGTAAAAAGGCTTGGCTTTTAATTTTTGCTATGCGGTTGATCTGATATATCTGCTAAGTTCTTCTTCTACATCTAAGATCATCCATTCAAGCTAATTAAATAAATACTCCCTCCATCTTTACAGAACACCTCGAAAAAAATTTAAAGAGTGTAGATGTGTTATTAAGTAAAGTGTAACATAGAAGTGACAAATTAATGGGTTAATTATATTGGTAATGAATAAAATTTAATGAATAATAGATTATTAATGGTTTGGGTCACTAATAAATAATTTTAGATGAACTATAAATGAGTAAATTTTAAATGAACCATAAATGAGTAAATTTTATTACAGATATTTCAGTAAAATGAGAGAAATTTATAACTTTTCAAGTTATTTTTAATATAGGCTAAAAATGTAGTAGTCATAATACTTAATTTAATATATATATATATATATATATATATATATATATATATGTGTGTGTGTGTGTGTGTGTGTGTGTGTGTGTGTGTGTGAGAGTAAGGAATACTCCGGAAGCACAAAAAGGGATTGGATGAGAGAAGGAGAAGCGAAAAGTTTTTCTGTTCTCATCCAATTATAATAGCTTTTAGAGAAGTAATATCAAAGGTCTTAGCTTGAAGAAAAGGCAAAGGAAAAAATAATAGCTTTAAGAGATGGAGATTCGTGAATGAAGTTGAAGATGTTGTAGGGAGCTCAAGCACGATTAATAACAAATTAAAGAAATATTAAAGAAAAACAATTATAAGAGAAAAGAAAAAAAAAAGGGAAAATAGCAAATGATTCACTTTCTGAGGGTGATATTAAGGGAGGGAATAAGTTGTTGATGCAAACTTTAGCATTCGGAAGAGAATTGGGACTGGTTAAGGAAAACACAGAGGAGGATAGGGCTGCTGCAAGAAAAATAGAGCAGATTTTAAGAGAGAATGGAATCTAAGTGCATTAACTGGGGTGCTGAATATGGATTTATCAGTTATGTGCCTTTCTATTTTGCTGGAGCTTGCTGAAATGTTGCAGCGTCTAGTGGTTAAGGACAGTATGCAAGGGTAAGTGTTATTGTTGTTCAAAGTTGGAGGATTTTTTAAGATGGAAACATTGAGAATTTTATGGCAAGTTACATCTTTGCTATTTGTGGAGTGTTATAGCTAGATTATGGACTTGTGTGATTGTGTGTAAGGAGTTTGCTGGAGCTTGCTGAAATGTTGCAGCGTCTAGTGGTTAAGGACAGTATGCAAGGGTAAGTGTTATTGTTGTTCAAAGTTAAGAGGATTTTTTAAGATGGAAACATTGAGAATTTTATGGCACGTTACATCTTTGCCATTATGGACTTGTGTGATTGTGTGTAAGGAGTTTGCTGGTTTGCATTTTTGTTTTTATTTACTACAACTCATCTTGTTTTTGAGAGTTGGTGTGAATTCTTGGATGAGAAAATGGAGGACTTTTATCATGACGTGATCAAGCCTTATGACGCAGTGGAAAAATCATATTCGAGATGAAGGTATCTGAATACGAGTCATAATACTGAATATGAATCATAATACTTGTTATGACAAATTATGTCAAATACAATAAATCAACACAAAAAATTAAAGACAATTACATAAGGTTTTACGTAAAAATTCAAATCGAAAAAAAATCACGAAAAAGACAAAAAAAGTCCACTAAATAAATATTAGAAGAATCAATTCTTATATATAAAAGCACGACATCACTATTTTCAATTAATTGAAAAACTCGTTGAGTCAATTAATTAAAAGTTAACTCGATCAATTGAAAAAATCACGCAAGTTTAAAATCGAGTTCATCCTTCAATCGACAAAACCGTCGTATTTTCAGATGTGCCTAATTCTTCCTCTTCCTCTTCCTCTTCCTCTTCCTCAAGTCACTGTGTTTCTTCACACGGAATTCAATCGCATTTTCTTATTCATCTTCCATGTTCCATTTTGAGAAAATCTAAAGTGAAGAAGCAAAGGTACTAACACAATAAATCAGATTCTTAGAGACTTCTCTCTCTCAACCGTTTTCGATTTCTCTATCTTTTTCGGCATCTGACCACGGTAGTGGCAGCGTCGGGTGCCCCAGTACCGAATTTCACTACTTCTAGAGGGAAGTTGATAATGGCTTTGCTTCCACGCAACTTGAAGGCGGCTTTGTCATAAGCCTTAGCAGCTTCAATTGAAGTGTCAAAAGTTTCCAATCAAATGATTTTCAGCGACTACATATGCCTCGAGGGTATTAGCGACTGACGCGGTTGCTATTGGTGGTTGCTGACACGTGGACCATGTCACCTCTGACACCTGATTTACAGTGACTCAACTGAACGACGAAATCGGTCGCTATTTGACGGTCGTTGATACTGCAATCGCTAATTAATGATGGTCGTTAATGTCCACACAACACCAGATTATATGCTACTTATATTAGCGACCGCGTGTGGTCGCTGATGTCCATTGGCGATCGAAGGCGGTCGCTGATATTAGCGACGGCGTGTGTTTTTCTGACAGAAATCACAACATGTTTTTACGTGTTATCTATTTACTGTTTTGTAGTAGTGATCAAAGCTCAGCTTGAGAAAGAATTGGAGCTTGGGGCAGTGGTGGTGGTAGTAATAATTATGGTGGAGTCGGTGGTAATGACAGTGTCGGTGGATGAAAGTAGCCATAGAGATGTTGGTGGTGTTTTCAGTAGTGGTGATTGGGACATTAAAACTTGGAATGTTTAGGGCAGCTATGAGAGAATCAGTGGTAATTTTACCGGATGTAAGGATTTGCAGAGAGACGAAAAAGATTGCAGAGGGTTCTTAGTTACTTTTTAAAAATAAGATCCGAAAAGTGGCTGTTGTTTTAGGACAAAAAGGTTTTTGAAATAACTGACTTTTCAACTTCTCTCGGTTACATAAATACGGGGCATTAATTTGGTTGAAATATTGATGGTAAACCTGAGGGTAATGTGGGGGCCAGCAATGAGCGATGCGGATGTTACCAAGACATTTGATTTTAGGTTTGTTGCATTTCTATTAATTTATTATGTAATTATTGGGCTTTAAGGAATTCTTTTATTAGGGTAATGATCCACTTGGAGGAAGTCTCCATATGTAGAAACCTGTTTTGGTAGTTAGAGAACTTTAAGGAATATAATTCAAGATTTCTATCTATATTTGATTTCTGACTCCTAAGAAAAGTGTCATGATAAAATTTGATTTTTTTTTAAAGAGATTCAGTTTGATCACATTAAGGAATCTGACCTAATGAGGAACAAGATTATATTTTGGTTCTCAGATACACACAATTTATTATTCCTTTCCAGCACTAAATACCTCAATTGTTAAAATTTGTTCAGCCTATATTTATTTTCACACCGTTTCTGTGCAGAATTAGACGCGCTTTTTATGATTGAGGTGCATGGAAGAATGTTAAAATTAACACCAAGAAAATCCTTTTTTTTTCAAATTCGTATAAGAAGGTAATAATAATACAATTAAAAAGATTAATTATCTCTCTACTTCAGTTCAGAAAACGAGGGTCAAAATTAACAAAACAAAAGGAAAACAAAGTAAATGTATAAAAATAATAAATATATCTCAATGAACATAAATCTAATCAGCATCTAGTAAAATCTTATATAGAGAATGATGCGATAATCTAGTCTAGTATAAAAATGCTCCATTAAAATTAACAAATTCTCTTAACAAATAAAAATGTTATTATTTTACCATATTTTAAAGTTTAGTCCATATTTTAAGAAAATATTTCAAAATTTTAAGAAAAGAAAATTTTAAAAATTTTCTTTTCTTTTCTTTTCCTTCCTTTCTTGATTTTTTTCAAGTTTCAAACAGAGCCTATAAAAAAAATAATATTTTCTCAAATAGAAATGATGTTTAATTGCAGCAGCACCTTTCTTTGTTAATATCATTTGTAACTTTTACGTTAGAGATACGCTTAGACATGACCAACGATTACTCAAAGAAGATGAGTTTATTAATATTATTTGAAGTAGAACTCCTTTGATTAAATTAAGCATGTCTTAAGCAAAATTTATATTCAAATAGAAAGTAAACCCACAAATATTAGGTGTCTCTTTTTGAGACAATATAAATTATTATTTCATTTTATTTTTGTTACAAAGAAAGGGATTATTATGTGCTTTTTTAATTATGACCAAATCAACTAAGCGTTTTAGTCAAATCCCCTTTTATTATATGTAGTATCGGGAAAAAAGATAGGAAACAGGAAGCAACCAACCTATGGGATTGTAAGGAAGAATAATCTCAATTTCTGTCTTCATAATCTCGCAAACACATACACACACGTATAAACAGAAGAACTGTACTACACATACCTGATTTGGAGAGAAGGGACAAGAGAAAAGTTAGGGATTAAAATTCGCGATTCAAATTTGGAAAGAAGAGCTCGACTAGGGCTTATTATTTGGAGAGAGGAGAGAAGCGCGATTCAAATTTGTGTTTTTTAAAAAAGACGCGGAAGGAAGGCTGAGTTTTGGCTTTTAAATAATTATGTTACTTAAAGAATTATGCTATTTAAAATATATGCTTTTGAATTTCGATATATATATATATATATATATATATATATATATATATATATCTGATCAAGATCCTATCAGTCTCCTGTACAAATGTTAAAATCGAACTTCACATTTATGCTGTGGTAGGATTATATCAGACGGTTGGGAAAGGAAATGGTTGGAAAAAAAACGCGGACCTCCATTTCAAACGGGTTACGGGTTATTCAGATCTGGGCTCCATCTCCATTTCACAAATCGCGTCTCTCTTTCTCTCACAAAGCTCTAGCCGTTGTTGAATCGCGTCTCTCTCTCTCTCACAAAGCTCCGGACGAAATTGAATCGCACAACTCAATCCCTCACTTCGATTTTTCTGGTTCCACATCTCAATTCGGTAAGGGCTTCGATTTGGATGACTTCTTTTCCTTTTCCGATTTGAAAATTATATATTTCATCTTTGTTTGGAGTTGGAAAAGGGGTTTTGTTACATTTCTGCTTCTAAACTTCTAAAAGGGTTGGTTTCTTATTTTTTTGTTCTTTTTTGTTTTTGTTTTTCTCTTCTCTCTGAAAAAATTGTCTGTGAGACTGAGGTGTTAATCAATTTTTTGCTAAGCTAGTATTTTCCTGTGATTGATGATGAGTGGAAATTGGTAAGTATGATGCCTTGGGGAATTGCACGTTATAATCTGAGAAATGCTCCCTTGGTGGATTCCAATTTTTTTTAATACTTTTTTTTCAGGGTGTGTAGTTCATTAATTAAAATAAAGATCATTTATGGATTGATTGTGATATTGTCATAGCACTTCAAAAAAGAACATGTACATGCACAATTATATAATATGTGATTATACATGCACAATTATCTGGTGGATTGATTGTGATATAATGTGATCATGCACTATATTATTTATGGATTGATTGTGACTACTAAACACCAAATATGATAGAGCTTCACATTTTCCATTAACTCTTCAAAATATGATAATCCCAAACTAATTTTCCATTAACTCTTCAAAACAAATTTATATATCGGAGTTGAGGAAACTCAAAATCCGGTTGGCTTGAACATGTGATCATGCACTATATAATTGTTTTTATGCTAATTATAATTCAAGAAATAACATATAAATCTGAAAAACCACATAAAACGAATACTTACTAATTACAAACATAAACTTTATGTCCATTATGCACAAATGCTCCAAGTTCTATGCAGTTGGTTGGAAATGTTGTAGGTACTTGTTTTCAGCTCTCTGTCTCTGTTGTATGAATTTTGTATAATTTCGTGCAATTATGTTAATTGAGGTGTTTTACATTTACTAGCTGGTATTAATGTTTATCTGTTTGATTTTTTGAACCTTGAACTAATTGGGAAAAACCATAATTTGGTGTCTGCAGAGTAGTAATGTTTATAATTATGATGAGAAAGTGATGGATGGATTCTAAGATATTTTTGGAATTGCTTCAAATTCAGTCACACAAGTGAAAATGCCATTATTGGTGGATCTAGAAACATTATCTGTTTGTTTTATGCAAGGAATGTCAACATGGTTTTTGCCCCAAATGTGTAACAAGCAATACGAGGCATCAGCATTCATGATTAATTGTTGACACATAAGTCTTCTTTGAAAACACTTACTTTCTAGATTACCTCTGAGATTATGGTATACAAGTCTCATGAATATTTTTTTGCTTATTATGTTTGTTTCTTGATAGTTGTTAGTTAACTGGTCTATCTTGGAATTTTGCTTATGATTCATTTTGATGTATATTTCAAGTGTATATTCTTTTGTTTGTTCATTTGATTCATTTGTTCCGAGTTAAAATTCTTTTTTGACAGCCTCATGATTGCGGGTATTTCATGTGGTACGATCCTCCGATGCAGCCGAGAGCCATTCAAGTAATTTTGCTACTTTGGAACCATCTCTATGCAAGAAGATGCTTAAATAGGAAAAATTTGTAATTAGAATTTGGGAGATGGAACAGTTAGGCTATGTGAAGTCCTTATTTTAAATGTAATGAATTGATTGTAATGAAGCAAAGATATTGCACTCTGTAAACTCTGTTTAGTGTTATGGGAAATGTAATGTAAACTCTGTTTATATTGCACTCTGTAAACTCTGTAAAATCTTGTGTCACTAACTATTATTGTTATTTTAATTCACGCAAAGATGAGTATTTTGGATTGTCCAAAAATCCCAACAGAACATGAAATAACGATCGATAATTCAAAAATCAAAACTACATTTTCAAATGATCATAGCAAGAATATATAATTTTGTCGTGCCTCAACCATAGTTAAATATTGGCCACCACAGATTCTGGCTAGATTAGTATAAATAAGTCCCTGGCACATTTGCCTAACTGAGCTGCTAGTCAGTTTTGATACAAATACACTTGACAGTTGAACTAGTTGAAAGCCAAGAAAGTGAAGACACACTGCTAATATAAAGGCTTGCATATTTTTGCCGAACACTTTGTGTGCCCTGTTGTCATCACATCCTCCAACTTCTTTTTCAACAAAAATTTTGATTGTTTCATAGAATACCTGAAAATAGATAATAAGAATCATTACAACAACGAAAATACAAACTAGAATAAGAAGCAATACAAACACAAAATATGTTGCCAGATCAAACATAGTGAAGTTACCAAGTTTCTTTGCGAAGCTAGCTATCATCATACATAGTAGAGATGATTTCAAGTAATCATGACCATTTATCTCATTAACACAAAAAATTCTTCTGTTCAATGAACATTGGCAAAATAATATAACAAACTGAAATTTAATATGAAATATGACAACACAATCATATTCCCAACTCCAACTAAAACTTAAAAGTATCTATATCTATAGTCATTAAAGTTGGAAAAGGAAAAGGGGGTTGGGGTTGGGGATTAATCTTTTAATGATACAATCCTGGTAACGATACTTATAACTAGTGCAAAATAGAACCATAAAGGAGTAAATAGCACTAATCTAGAATATTGCAGCTAATGGGAACTAGGAAGTATTGAAAGACCATCATACTAAGTAAATACAAAGTAAACACATTGCAGCTAGTGCTATATAGAATTCTACAACAAACATAGAGTCTAGACAACTGAGTACAACATTTATTTGTTAGTAATGATTATTGTTAGGAAAGTTTTTTCATTCTCAACTTAACAAAATAAAAATCACTCACAGCCACACAAAAAATAAAAAATATAAATAACCTAAGCAAATTCACAATTAAAGGCTGTGGCGAAAAGTTATATGAAAAATTATAGTAAAATTCAAACTTTTCCAAATTGGAGTAGAATTGACCGGAGCCTGATTAGAAGCTAACTAAGATCAGAGTATTTATATATATATATGTGGATTTCTCAGATTATAACGTGCAATTACTCAAGGCATTCATCTAAATTCTCAAGTAATAACTAATACCAAATACTCCTTTCAATAATAGCAACTAAACAGATGAAAAACATGCTTTCCCAATATCCTACCATCGAAAGTGTTGTCCTGCTAAAGATAATATAAAAGAATTGGTTTAGCATCATACTTACCAATTTCCACTCATCATCAATCACAGGAAAATACTAGCTTAGCAAAAAATTGATTAACACCTCAGTCTCACAAACTATTTTTTCAGAGAGAAGAGAAAAACAGAAACAAAAAAGAATAAAAAAAATAAGAAACCAACCCTTTTAGAAGTTTAGAAGCAGAGATGTAACAAAACCCTTTTTCCAACTCCAAACAAAGATGAAATATATAATTTTCAAATCGAAAAAGGAAAAGAAGTCATCAAGAATCAAGCCCTTATCGAATCGAGATGTGGAACCAAAGCCAAAATCGAAGTGAGGATTGAGTTGGGCAATTCAATTTCGTCCAGAAGCTTTGTGTGTGTGAGAGAGAGAGACGCGATTCAACAAAGGAGCTTTGTGAGAGAGAGAGAGAGACACGGTTTATGAAATGGAGATGAAGCCCAGATCTGAATAACCCGTAACCCGTTTGAAATGGAGGTCCGTGTTTTTTTCCCAACCATTTCCTTTTCCAACCGTCTGATATAATCCCACGGCTCATAACAGAAGTTCGGATTTTAACATTTGTACGGGAGACCTGATAGGATCTTGATTGTATATATATATATATATATATATATATATATATATATATATATATATATATAGAGAGAGAGAAGTCGAAGATCAGTCAGTCTCCGGATATTTGTTAAAATCCGAACTTCTATGTGAGCCATGGGATCAATCAACAGTTAGGAAAGAAAATTGGTGGGGAAAAAATCATGGAGCTCAGATGATGCTTAACAGGTGGTGAGTTATTCAGATCTGGACTCCATTTCTAATTTTGATGAAGCGTCGCTCTCTCTCTCTCAAAGCTTCAGACGAAATCGAACAAAGACTCGACCTAAAGCTTCCGGCGAAATCGATACAACAACTCTAGAAATTTTTTGTAACAATTGGTCTTCACATAAGCTTTGATCATCACGCGTTGTAGATGAACAAAGATCGGGGTATCGATGATGTAATCAAAGATTTTCAGGCGTAATTTCCTTGACATGGGTGCGTAAATACGACCATGAGCTTTTTGAAAACGTCGTCTTTTTGGTGAATCTGATTACGAAAAGTTGAGTTTGGATTTGTTTCATTCTATCATGGATTTGCGGTTCTTGAAAGAGTTGAATACACGTTTTGGAGGTGAGTTTTGCGAAGCGAGGAGGCGATTGAGAAGTGATGAAGTGATTCTTGTAGGAAATGGTGGGAAGAAGCTGGAATATTTGTTGATGATGAGGAATATAAGTTTTAGTTGATTGTTCATCCGATCATTGCTAAACAAAATCATCAGCAATGGCGTCCTCAAATCCTAAAACCTAATATTTTCTTTAATATAAGTTGTTTTTGAGAATTGTTTTTTGTCCCTTATATAAGTGGTTTGAGAACTAATTAAATATTTTTTAATATTTTCTCAAGTATTAAATATAATTTTGGTTTTTTTACTATTTTTTGTCCAATAAATATTATTTTTTTTTCAATACAAAAATAATATAGACAATTAATATTATATTAAATATTATAAGATCATTTCTTAAACTCAATCCCTAGAAGTCGAGTCCTTGATTCTAACATGTTAATACTAGGCGAAACTTGTCTCCTTTAGTAACACGTGTTAAGGGACACCTATGTATGTTTGTTATTGGTGTTTTTAACAGTTTGTTTATAGATATTAACATTACATTTCAAATGTTGGGACACTTTGTTAGTTATGTTTAGAATAAAATGCTTTTAGACCGACAAAAATTTCAAATTTATTTGACTTGGGCACCAATCTCCTCTTGATAAGCTAGCTAATGAAGTAAATCAAACCACTTGTTCCCTATTGTAGAAAAGGAGAAAGGTTGAACTCCCACTCAAAAGTAGAAAAAAGATTACTCATATTGCAAGATACATACATCTTCATTTTCTATTTTAGAGCACTAGATACTGGTAATCTCATCAGATCATAAAATAAGGACCTAAAAAAGGTCAGTTCTTAGCAATCAAGTAAATATTTCAAAATTTAATCCTTTTCATGCCCCTGGCGGGCCCATTACTCGAAGCGTGATCTAGATCAAACAATCAAGTCATTCACATCCTCGATTCCAAAAGATACAAACAAGATCCTCGGTTAGACCTCTAGCCTCTCGTATTGTAACTGGTATTGATGCGTGGGACATAAAGCAGGGCATGCTTATGACCGACTTCACACTCCCTGTAAATTAAAGACGATCAAATTATCCAATGAACATTCAAAATTAAGGAGATGAAATTGTATGCTTTTATGGTGAACATATGCACTCGAATATGAAGAATACCAAAACTGACGGTTATGCTGAAATACTTGGTGGTCTCAGTTATGTGCTTAGAGAGTGCCAATGATCCTGTAAGGAAGCCCGAGACACGGATCCACCTTTGGTTACTGTAAGAAGCATATAAATACTGATAAAGAAGAGGAAGTGGGTGAACAATGGTGATGTGAATAAATTTCGGTTGGTATTAAATAATATGATCCGAAAGTTGTACACGAGAATAGTGTAAAAAAGCGCCCGGGATGGTTAGGAAGGTCTGCATAATCAACCTTCGTCACACAGGGATGGGAAGAGATAAACTCTGCGATCTTTTGTGCATTCTTACGCTTAAAATATGCCACGGCATTCATTCCGATATGTTGAACATTACTGAGGAAGCACATTCAAGTAGACCTTCAAACAACAATCCCTATAACATAAGCGACATTATAATTAAATCGTAAAACATCAATAAGCATTGACTGTTGGAAAAGACGCGACATAGATAAACAAACATATACTCCATCCATCCCAAATTGTGAGTCCAACTTTCCTTTTCTAAAACCCACAAAATGAGAGTTCGCATTCAAATTATGTACAGAATCTCATAACATTGAGCAAGTTCGAATCTCATAACATTGTTTACTAACCTGAATTACTACCATAGTGCCCACAGCAGTTGCTACATGAGCTGCCCTTGGTGTTGGTGGTTCCCCAATAACGTCTTTCACATAGTCTTTTGGGTTAGTCCTTCCAATTTCTCTAACGAGAGAGGTGGCCAGACTTCCATCAGCATACTTCTTTTCAGCCCCAACAATTGCATCAGCCAAGTAAAAAACAACAAAATCATATTTGTGAATTAAGTGAATGATTGAAGCACACGATTGTGGTGTGTAGTGGTATTTGGTGGCGCAAGTGCCAATTATACGGCATAAAACATCTTTTGTGTCGGAATCCTTTAACATTGTTGCATTCTCAAACATAGAGAATGAACTTTTACAATAACCAAAATTACAAATAATAAGATAGCATTATGTAAACACAAACATTTTTCACTAATAAGGTAAGATTTCATCCAACTTACTTCACGATGAATGATAAATAATTTTCATCAGGATTTGATGATCCAAAGAGTAAGGAAAGGTTGATCTCCAGAGAATTAGCGACCAAATTTAATATCCGACCCCTCTGGGGATCCTCATAAATATAGCCAAGGCAATATCAATAACCTACTCAAGTAGTCAACATTGATTTATATGTACATATATACAAAATTGTGGACCGTAAATACTTTCACTAATTGTGGACCAAAAATTGCAGTTTATGGACCAAAAATTGCAATTTCAGTGACTCTAGTCCATATTCCAGTTCATGGAATTTACACAATGGTCATCAGTTTATGGTTAGAGATTCAGATAAATTGGATTGTCAAGTTCATTATTCTATTTTTATAGAAAAAGAACAGAACACACAGTATTTAAGAAAATGGAGACAAGAAGTTCACCCACTGAACAAATGGAAAACAAGACAAAAAACACTTAAAAGAACAGCCTTCAATTACTGCACCAGCCAGATGTTCCACAAAAGGCTCCAATAGCAGAAAAGCCCAAAGGTTATTTGCAATTTGAAATTGAAATTGTTACTGCAGATTATTTGCTTCGGATTTCAGTTTATTCTTCTATCAGATAATTAGACAATACCTTGGGAGATAGAGAGACAGCGAGACAAAGTTTTCAGGCCGGAAGCTTTAGGCCAGAGTTGTTGTATCTGATTTCGTCCGGAGCTTTGAGAGAGAGAGAGAGAGAGAGAGGCAATTTGTGAAATGAGTGAGAGAGAGACGCGGTTACCGAAAATTGGAAATGGAGTCCAGATCTGAATAACTCGTGACCCGTTCGCATCTGGAGCTCCGCGTTTTTTTTCTTCCACCAATTCTCTTTCCCAACCGTTGGATTCCATCCTATGGCTCACAATAGAAGTTCGGATTTTAACAAATATCCGGGAGACCTGACCAGATCTTGACTCATATATATATATATATATATATATATAAAGAAGACTTTACATATACATATGCTAAAAATATTATAGTGTTTGCATGCGTAATTGTATTCAATTACATCAACTGTAGGAACAAATGGTGGACACTATAAATATTTAAAATATAGTCAATATTTTTTAAAAAAAATATGCATTCAAAAAAAATTAACATAAGCAACAGAATAATAAGCCATTATGGTACTCCACGTCCAAATCTAAAAATATACATCAATTCCACTACTCCCTAAATCCTATAAAAGATGTCTTAAATATATTTTTCACATAATTTAAGAAAATAAAATTAAATGATAGAGACTAAATAAGTTTCCCTTATATATATTCACAGTAGACTCTACACAGTATACTAAAGATTTCTCTTACATTTTAACAAAAAAAAAACAAAAAGTAGTATAACCTACTTAATGACTTTTGAGAGTAAAATACATCTTTTCCGTGAAGCAGCCAACATGAAACACACATGTTTTATACAATATTTTTCATTTAAATTATGTATTAATATTCTTCAATCATCTTTTATGCGATGAAAGAGTACAAAAAATGATGGCGATGAGAGTGTATTCTTCTATATATATTTGTCTAATTAATTAAGTCGTGAAAAAACTAATATTTTTAAGGTATATATAGGATGCACTCAGTGATTACTCATTGTACATATATTGGGATGGATTACTTTAGTGTTTAATATTCTAGAATATTATCTATATAAACTTTTAAATTTTAAAATTTATATATTCATAACAAAACAATTATCTTTAAGAAAATATTATAATGCTAATACCTAATTAAACAAAAATAACATGAGAATATTAAATTAAAAGTGGCAGCCCCTCACGGGCAATTTGACCCACCCATGAGAGTTTTGACTGGTCCTCTTGTCTCTTGGTCAAATATGGCAAACGTCATTCCTCTTGCATGCATGCACTATAAATACATTACGTAGCGCCGATCCTCCATTGCATCATAACAAATAAGCTTTCAATTCCTCCAAATTATCTTCATTACCATCTTCTTCAAGCCTTTAATTAATCACCTGCATTCCAAATTCCAAATTTCAAATTAATTAATGGCCCCAAATCTAAATCATCTCATCACGGTCTTTGCTCTTCTTCTTATATTCACCACAGTATGTTTCAATACTGAAGCTCGTCCTCTCAATGGTATGAATCCTGAGAGTCATGTGAGCAAAGCAATTGATCAGAATATCTTTAATGATTTTTATATCGCAGGTATTAAAAATTCCGGTAGTCCTAGCCCCGGAGGAAAAGGACATAATGTTCCTAATGCTGAAAATGTTCTAGGGGATATCAAGAATTCTGGACCAGCTCCTGGAGGAGAGGGGCATGAGTTTGTGAATGTAGAAGTTCTTGGAGAGAGAGAAAATTCGGGACCAGCTCCAGGAGGGGAAGGACATAATTCTGGACCAGCTGGTCCAGCTCCCGGAGGGGAGGGACATGGCCTCAAGGATGCTGAAATTCTCGGGGAGAAGAAGAACAACTCCGGACCGTCTACGGGAGGAAAAGGACACTAATATCATTTTGATTATCACGTCACGGACATATTTTCTTGAAATTTTTATTTATTTATTTATTTTTAATCTTTTAACAAATTCATTATATAACTAGCTATTCTTTTTATTCATTGGGCTATCCATACTATTTGAGGTATTCTTTTGATTACACCCAAAACTCAAGTAATCAGTTACATTGCTGTAAAATTCATAATACATACTGCATGCAACACTATTTGTACTTTTTGGTCAATCTTTATTTATCATGTAACAAAGCTTTAATTGGTTCCTTACGACAATTATGTTCAGAAAAATAACACTACTTTTGTTGTGATGCTGTCTTCTAAGTTATTGCTTCAAATCACAATGTATCAATATGCTGACTATATACATGAATATTGTAACAATGGGACCCACCCATCGGCTTAATTCATAGACCGACTAATTAAAAGTTCATAACTTGTTACTACTTGTTAGTTCCCTTGGTAACAAAGTTAATTAAGTCTTACCCAACCCATGATCTGGGTTACATATTCTGGGTCCATGTGCAAAATTAGGGTTCACATGATCTAATTAAATTAAATGCATAATTAGGGTTCTATGACCTTATTAAATGTGCAATTTAGAGTTCGCATAACCTAATGGAATGAAAATGGAAAAGTCATAAATAAATGTGCCAGACCGGGAGAAGCCTCCACGTGTCCCGAGACGGAAGATTCGTGGAGGCGGCTCATTTTGGAAATTGATTGAGGGATTGGATTGGTGGCTAAAAGGACAAGGTAATATGGGCATTACTTTAATGACTGAAGGGTATTTCTGGAATTTCATTGAGAACATGTGCCTAACATGTGATAACTTAAGTCCAGGGAACTCTATAAATACCCCTTCCATTCTAGGAAGGAGGGGGACTCTTTTGGTAGCTTAAGGCTTGGAGATTCCACCTAAAAGCACTAACAAGATTCAAACACTCTCTCAACTCGAAGAACTGAAGAAGGCTCTTGGAATCCCAATAACCCTAACACGGTTTCCGAATTCTAGGGTTACGTTCGCCATTGCGTCGTTAGATAATCGCCCAATGTCGTTCTCCCCTCTACAATCAATCAATCAATTCCGTATTCTTCGTGGATTTCTCTCCTCCTCAGCCAACACGAAACCCTAACCCTAGCAAGGCGCGATTTCCTTGCCCACACATATATACATACAAGCTAGAGAGTAAAAACATTATATTACGATCTGGTGCATTGTTTAATACTAACAAGATAAAATTAATTGTAATTGTTTTTTTCAAAACAATCCAACCCAAGCTAGGGTGAACCTAATTAAAGAGAGAAAATAAAGACTTCATGGACTGGTTGGAAGAGCATATACATGCATATTGGTTTGAAGGAAAAAAAGGAACTATCCCCACAAGAGAGAGGCAATATATGGATCAAAAAGACATGAACTTATTATATATCTTATGCTTGCATTAGGATCAAGTTAACATTATAATTTATTAGGAGTTTGCACTTGGACAATTAATTATACTTTTCAATACTATAAATTTGAACTCTAAACTTTTATGAGAAAAAAATATTTAAAAAATAATGTCCGAATGTGTCCAATGAACAAAAAGTTAGTACTCTTATTGTCTGTAATTAATCCAACAGTTTATTCAGCATCATGGCAATTGCAGTATTTATGATGAGAATGAATAATGCATACATGATCATTCATCATTTTTAGTTTCTTGAATCAACTCATGATACAAGGAATATGCTAAAGTTTTAGCAATTAATTGAACCCCTTGGAATATTCAAACCAATGATACTTATGCATGACTGTTTTGTAGGATCCTGAGCATATATGGTGATCGATGAATATAACTGTATAAATTATAATTCTCAATTCCACAAAAGAAGCTTCATTTAAGACTATAAAAAGTGTAACAACTCCGGTCAAATCAAATCATAGTATGCCAATTAAGATTCAATGAGTTTTCTCAATAATATCTTCTCATAAGTCATCTAAGCTCAAACTCACTTAAAAGGTCATGTCTGAATTAATTAAGGCATTAAAAAGAAAAGCTCGAGCCCTTTTATACACGTATCAAACTATCTCACATGTTACAATATGTAGCTGGGGTATTCTAAAAAAATCTATTTGTGAAATCTTAAAATTTAAAATTAATGCATTTATGTTAATTCTGAAAATAACAAATTTTTTTGATTAAAATTTCTAAATTTTAATATATTTCACAATTTTATCGATTAAAATCAAATAAATTCAATTTTTTAAAATTTCAGGAATTGAGTTTAGAAAGCGAAATTGAAATTCTCTTTGTGAAAAGTGAGGTATATATATGTACAGTTAACTATTTATGTGCTTAAGAAGAATCGGACAAAACTTTGTATAGCTAGTTAAATCAACGATCGAGACAGTTAACTGTAGCAATAAGATTCTATTTAACTTTAAGTTGAATACCTTTTCTTTTCAGCAAGAAGATTTGAATGCAATGTATATAGCATAGTATATATGGAACAAAAAAGGAATCATCATACTATATACTCCACTATTTATTGACTTGAAGAGGAATTAACAAAAGATGCCACTGAATTCCATCACATTCGATAAAAATAAATAAATAAATAAATAAAAATTCCTTCACATGTTAAAAAAGGAAAAAGTAAGCGCACTGATATGCATGCAGTATATATTATTTGGGCTAGGACTCTCTTTATTTTAAATAAACGGAGATTGATCCAGATTTAAAATGTGTTAAAATGTGATATTATATTGATAAGAGAAAGATAATTTTAAACATGAGCCATAAAATAGACAGTCTTCATTTATTTTAAATAGAGAGGATCCTAATCCCGTTCTGCTTCTCGAAATACCGAAATATTGTGTTAAACCAAAGCAGATTACACAAAAAGGAGGCAATTTTTTTTTTTCTTTTTTTAATGGTAAAAAGGAAGATGACTTTGCTAATGAGGCCAAATTCTCACTCCTATGAATTTTATTAATTAAATTCTATATTTTAGTTTTATTAGAGGTTACTGATTATGGTTAATTTCTTTATTATTTAAACAATTGCAATTCTTTGAGCACGACAGTTTTTATCATCAGTTATTCTAAATCTTCATAAAAAACTATTCAGTTCTTCTTGGAACTCTCATAAATTTGAGGTTTATATATTTCTTCCTCACCTAACACTATATAAAGGCCTATAACGGATTTTCCATCCAACGTCAATTTACTTAATTGTATAGATCAGGATTAATATCATTGAACTAATTGTGATCAAATAATATATAATGCATGTATATACCACATTGTATTCACTTGCAGCAATAAGTAGTCTTGGCTGGCTTTATGATATACTAAAAAATTATGGCCGGGGAAGGTAAAAATTTCTAATCTCGACCATCTTTGAGTTACACTTTTTGAAGAAACCCTAGGAATCCAAAGTACGTACTGTTTGAATGATACTACGGCTAGTACTGAATATATATGGTGATGGAATACAGTAGTTAATTTAGTTTAACTATTTAATTTGAAATTAATATTATTTAAATTTGCTTAAGACCAAATGAGACTAAACCTTTGAAGGTTTGAATTAATACCCTTGGGAGCCAGCTGAAGCAGCAAAGAAGACTCTAATATTTGACTTCAACTTGAATACTTTATATGTAGTATTTGGAAGAAGATTTGAATGAATATATGAATTAATTCATTGTATGTAGATTGTAGCATGCATGCATATTAATTGTTGAAAAGAATCTTTGAATGAAATGAAGTACGTGATGAATCCCTTGGTATGGAAAAGGAAGCATCATATGCATGGACCGGAGCGAGCATAGATGGAGACACTCGTAAAGATAAATAAACAATGTTTCGTATGGTTGCACTGGTGATCTTTGAATCATACACTATGCTGTTAGCTTCTGGAATTAATATAACACCCTCAGTACCCTTATCAAATTATAGGTATATATATATATATATATATATATATATATATATTGAATTTTAATTTAATTAATGAAATATTATTCTTAAATTTCAAGATCTATAGTACTTCTTACACAAACTAGTAGCATAAAAGTACTACTCCCTCCGTCCCTATTTAAATGACGTTTTAGAATTTTTTATTTGTCCCTAATTAATTGACGTTTATTCAAATTAAGGAGATTAATGATAATTTTTTCAAAATTACCCCTCATTACTCTACCTATTTTTTTTGTAGTTTAAACTTTTGTGCTATGATAAATTAATAATTGAAGGGTATTATAGACAATTGAGTACTATATTTAATGTTTTCTAATCATTATCTTAATTTTTGTGTCCATCTCTAAAACGTCATTTAAATATGGGAGTACTAATTAATGATCACATTTATTGCTTTCAATATTTAAAATAAATTCATAATATAAAGTTTGATCAGTTTAATTAAGATTTCGCATATTAAACGTACGAAATAGTCAAAATTAGAGATTAAAAAGGAGGAGGTAATAACTCTACTTTATTTATTGCCTATACATATAACAATAGTAGTAAAAAATAAAGGAGGGTATACTACGGACCCAGTGTTTGAATTTGGGACTTCCCAATCCTCTTTAATTTCCTCAAATTAAACCTAACTCATTTATATTACCTTCAGCCCTTAAAACTTTATTATCAATTTATCACAACTTGGAGCCTATAAATTTGTTCCCTAGCCTGATCTCCAAGACACAACACAATTGCTTAATTTTCTCGCAAACCAATTTCATTATCAGACACTCAAACCTAATTTCCCAAATTTATTTTACAATTCCAACTAATTAATGGCCCGAAATCTTAACCTTGCCACCATTTTCCTTCTACTTCTTTCCACCTCTGTATGTTTCATTACCGAAGCTGGTCCTCTAAATGATCATGTAAAGCCTGATGAGAACTATATGAGCAAAGTGACTGAAAATTTGTACAATGGCTTTTATATCGACGCTATTAAAAGCGCAGGAGGTGGTGCATTCATCCATGGAGGAAAAGGGCTCTATAATATTCCCAATTCAAAACTCTAGGGGAGATCAAGGACTCTGGACAAGCTCCGGGAGGGAAGGGACATGAATTTGTGAATGCTGAAACTCTTGGGGAGAGGAAAGACTCTGGACCAGCTCCCGGAGGGAAAGGACACTAGCTAGCTCTAGCTAGTGCTCTACTATTATTTTATTTTATTAATTGAATGCATGCATGTCATTCAACTTTGATTCTTTAGCGAATTCGTTATCTTTTTCATTCCCCACTCACACACACACAAAAATAAAAAAAAAGTAGTCAGTTTCTAGGCAATATATAACTATATTTTGCCTGCAGAATAGTAATCTTACCATGTAATTTTCCTTGACGCTAGTGTTATCAAGTTGGCTTCCTGCTAAATAATTCTGCTTTAACTTAACAATGGTGATGCATGGCAATGGAATATGTACTCTCGCCATCTTAAAGCTGGTACTGTCTTTTAATTTTTTGGGAGGTCCCAAAGCAACAACCAATTTATAGCAAGAAGTAGTTCAATAACCAAGTATGAGCATATCTTCCATTCTTTTGCAGATTCATTTATCAAGTAAGATTGAGTTCTAGACATCTTCCAAATGCAATTGCATGAACAACGTGCATGTCACTCTTGATTATTGGTATGCTATTGGGTTGTGTTTAGTTATTTATTTAAATTAATTTCTTATATTTATGAAAACCCTAAAATTAATAGATGCAAAGGGGTGGTGATGTTTTTAGTACCAGGACATATATATTAATCATGGTAATAAATTTATTCAGTATTAAACTTAATTTTCGCTTTAAAGTTTGAGTGAAACCACTTAATGTACTTAATTAGGGTTCAATGGGTAGTAAAAAACTTCCACGGGTTTTAAAGCAGATTAATTATTTAAAAAAAAAAAAAATTGGTTATAAATTTCCGTGTCTTAGTAGACTACAGAGAAATTAAACTAGGGGGTGTTTCTTCGTTTATGATCTCGGTTATAAAGCAATTTTAATATATCTCCAGTATTTCAGAACATGGTGGAACTCACTGGAGACTTGTAACTGTTTCATATATAGTAAAGGTTTTAATGACTTAGGCTGCAGGTGGAGCCATGTTCTACCAGGTTAATATTCTTTAGCCTGCAAGGATTTTGAACAAGCTTAAATTCTATTTTTTATTTCAAATTCGAAAATATTTTTTCAAAGTCAATAATGTTCGGAACGGAGGGAATGCTGTATTTGACAATATAGTCTCTAACCTATATCTTTTGGATTATGGATTAATTTTTTCTCAATCGGAAGTGAAAATTTGATCAATTGTTGGAAATATATATATATATATATATATATATATCTTTGTAAATAATTTAGAATTTACTCTATACGTACATGAAAAGAAATAAAGAGGAGCCATACCATTATATTTTACTAAAACATCTAATAAAGTACAACTACAAACAAAACAGGAAAAAAAAGATGGGAAACCATGTATGTATGTATATAAACTTCATTAAGTAGATCGGAAACAATTAAAAGGCAATTAAATTAGAGTCTAATTAACTCGGTCGATGCAGCGCAGGTGTCTCAAAACACAGCTATATATATCCTGTACGGTCAATTTCAGGACTGATGACCTAGCTGTTACAATTAACCAAATTGAGCTAGCTAGCTAGCTAATGACCAAAATAAACTTGGTTATCAAGCTTCATCATTGGAGAAGTCAACACGCTTATATATAATTAGGATCCGGTTATTATGAAGTTAATTTCATAATAAGTTGATAAATTGATCAATACGGTGTTGACACACAAAGAGATATCACCTCTCACCTACGTATCGACACTAAAATAATCAATTAATCAAAATTAATTTTATATTAATCAGTCCCGTATAATTGAGTTAAATAAGCTGGAACTGGTCAATCAGCTATAACAATCCAACTTGTACTATTCCAAGTACGGGCTATTAACTACAAAAAATATCCATAGCGCTAGTTAGGTAGCTAGCTATAACATTTCATAAATAAATAATGGTGCGCGTGCGGCGAAACAAGTGTAACGCTAGTGCTTCCATGTGTCAATGCACTACTAAAACATCAATAATATATCTGTTCAGCAGAATATTCTGGACATACTCCCCGGCCTCTACACATTATTCTTTTGACCATATGATCAAGAATTTATATATATATATATATATATATATATATATATATATATAAAAACTTGTTTTTAGGTATACATATACATATATACATATTATGATCGAGTTGGTATAATATATAGTTTGTATACAAGGAAGGAAGACCAGATCAACAAGCTAGGGATAGATGGACAAGTGAAAAGGTTACGATGATTGAGATGTAAATTATGAAGCGATTTGTTGTTCAAACACATTTAACGACATAAATATTATATTAAGTGACAAAAAAAATTCGTCACGAATAATTAACGACACAATAATTTTTGTTGCAAGTAATTGTGTCGTTAGATGTGTTTTGAAGAAAATTAAAAGATATGTGTAATGGAGGGGATCCTAATCCATGTTTCTTAATACAATTAATTATGAAAATGGTAAACCATGCATCTAAAAATACTATGTTATTGGTTATAAAATACTACTATGTTATTGGTTATACAATTAATTATGAAAATGATCACGTACGGTCAAGCCCTTTCATGTTTTAATACTTAAATAGGGACACTTCCCTCCATTTTCCAGTCAAATTTAGCCTCACACCATTGCCTTCAGATTCCATACATGCACTATATATACATATAGTCTATAAACATATAGAAACATCATCAAGTTAATTGATTGTCTCCATTTCACACAAACTATTTTCCTTTTTTTAATTTCCATTTTTGGGAATTATCTCAGATCAAGTCTCAACCATCACTATAAATACAGGAAAATTTATCCGGGAACTATATATATATATATATATATAATGGCCACAAGTCTCAAGCCTCTTATACTATTACTTGTTCTTCTCATTTCATTTTCTTTATTGTTGGCGGCCAAATCTCGTCCTCTTAATGGTGCTAATGATTCTTTTAGCACCACGGGCGAAGAAAGTCAGAAAAACTCGGATGGTTTGCATGTGGCTGCAATCGAAACTGGAGGGCCAAGCGAAGGGGGTAAGGGACACAAGTTGATGGCTACTTCATCAGCAGTCGATCAATCTGGTCCCAGCCCCGGTGAGGGGCATTAGCTAGTTTATTCACCAATTCTTACCATCATTTTTGATTCCTTAATTAATTTCATTTGATTTTTTTAATAGATCATTCATATTCTTTGATTCTTTTAAACAAATATATATATATATATATATATATATATATATATATATATTGGAGTAGTTATATACAGATGTACGTACGTAGTTATTGTTCAAATCATATACACCAATGCTTCCCTTTTCCTTTTCGATGTCATGGGCTTGAATTCTTATCTATTTCGTATGTTTGGTAGGGTGTTGTTTGCATCTTTTATTGTGAGAAGAACAGGGAGTATAGTCTCTTGTTTTGCTGGGTTTAGCACTCTGGTTTAGGAGAGTGAATATTGTAAGGGGCCGGTGGGATGGGGTGTGGAGTCGGTGTTTTTGACATTAATTATCATGTTACTTTCTTTTAATAATATAAAAAATGCCCATAATATATATATATATATATATATACACACACCAATGCGGAAATAAAATCCAACAAACCAAACAAGCATTCAGAAAACAAACTTTTCATAATGAAAAAAAAAAAATTCAACTTAAATGTCACAATATTTCAGTCTTAACCATTAGGCTAAGACCACATCGACATTACTAAGTTGTTTAATGCTCAGCTTAAAGATCAAAAAATGCTCTAATTAACTTCTTCATGTTTAATATATAGTAACAAATGTTTTTATTGAAAAACCGCTTAAAGCTAAGAAGAATTAATTAATAAAAGAATCCAAACAAGCTGATACAATTGATAGAGACTCTTTCAAGGAGAGAAAAGATGCCACATGCCAGTTAACTTTGCTTCTGTCCTGCTGTTTGTTCTTTATATAGTTCACGTCAACTGTTTTAAGGTTTATAAATAAACTGTCAACTGTCGTATAAGTACGTATACAAATACAAAGTCGGATAGCCAACATGCATGCAAACGGTCCATTTTCATGTCTTTATAATTAATTAGTAATACTTTATAATTAATTATTTTGAATAATTATAGTTTTTCATATTAAAACTAAAACATTTCGCATAAATTTAAAAAATTTAAGATTTCATCAACTAACTTTTAATAGAGTGAGTGATTGTTTCATGTTTTGATTCTTGACCTTTATCTTATTTTAAACTTTACATATATTATTTATCTGTTTTATAATTAAAAATATATTTTAATTAGTTAATTCTCCAATTACTTGTAAGTTCAAAATAAATACAGATTTATTTGAGTTTATTAAAGTATAATTATTATAAACTAACAATAAAAACTACTAATTACCATGTTATTTTTAAAACTTAAATTTCATAAATTAACTTAAAAGACTAATTAAAATGAATATCTAGTTTTTTGTACAGTTTTTTGAGTCTAGCTCAAAGACTTGCCTGAATTTTTTTATTTTATTTCTGAGTCTCTCATAAATAAATAAATAAATAACTTTTACTATTATATACATATATAGTGAGATTGTTGAGCTCTCACGGTCATATGGCTTTTTATCATCCATTATTCTGCAAATTCATTGAATTAGTTTGGTTTTTGTTGATGTTATTAATTTATTATGTGTTAATTGTCATGGTATCTTAACATATATCAACTTGATTTCGACCCAATTTCATTCAAATGAGATCAACAACAGAAATAAGGAACTAATTGTTACGCTTTAAATTTTATTATTCGACAATTGTTTCATGTTTATCCGATGACACGTGGTCAACCGCGACAGTACTTTATAACGGGACGGAAGAGTCAGAATCCCGCTATAAAATGCCCCCATTCTGTTTCTCAGGCATCCACCAGACAGAGAAGTGTAAAGAACAACGAGAAATCAACCGATTACAGGTATCATATTGCACGATAATCGATAACATTTATACATACATAAAAGTATATATACAATTCCTAAATTGTATTTGTGCCCTGCAATAGAAACCCCTTTGATCCTGCAAGTTGAACTATCGAAATGGGACGCTCAAACACCAGAGTCTCCGGCGATTCCACCACCTTCTCCGACGGCGGTTATACCGCCGCTGACACAGACGTCGACACCGACGCCGGGAGCAAAGACGCCGCCGTTGACTTGCTGCCGCCTCCCTCCGATTCCAGCCCCTTTCATGAAGGAGAGAAAGTCCTTGCTTTTCATGACCATCGCCAAATAGCCAAGGTATAATTTATACTCCCTCTTTCTCTCTCTTTTCGAATGGAATGGAGAAAGAATTCAATTACTTTGGTTTGCTGATGCTATTTAATATTTGTCAATGGGGTAAAAGAGATGATTCCTTCAAATAGAAGATTTATTTTTTAGGCATTATTTTTATATGTTCTATTTTGAAGGTATTTAATTGTTACTGAGTCTAAGTTTTGTACTTTTAGTGAAATGTTTTTTATTTGGTTCTAACTTCCAATCATTACTATGATATTACAGTTGAATGTGATGCACTATATAATTCTGTGTTTTTAATAACAGTGAAAATTAAGTCTTACTTTGTTAATGCTTACTTTTTACACAAGGAACACTAAATATAACTACTATATTTTTCAGTATTATTCTTTAAACTAAAAATTTTTATTGTAAAACGTTATGTTGAAGTGTGTCTAGTGCAAGCATAATATTTTGAAAAAAGTCAACAAAAGAAGTAGGATAATTTTTTAATGATCAAAAATAATATTTGAAAAAAAAAAATCAAAGGAAGGAGTAGGACATTTTCTTTTCAAAATGGAGTATTCCAATTGATGGAACCACATCATGGAATGTGCTCCATCTTTTGGGAAATGAGAAATGAGAGATCTCTATGACTTGTTGAGGTTTTCTTATGAATATTAAAGTTTTTCTAGAAATATTTGGACTGATTTTTTCCCATGATCTTTGAACATTAAATTTTAGAACAAAAAATTCTAGACAAGTTTTGCATAAAATAAAGTCTTCTTTCATTTCCAAACAAAGGGTGTATATCAAAACATTGGGGAATAAGGCCTATCCAAATTCAGTTCCTATTCTCTTACATGATTATAGGATTTCAACAACTAAGTTTGCTACTGCAGTGTTCATGCCCCTTACTGGTGGATATTTCTCAAAAACTTTTATTGTTAGTCAGAACTCCAATGTCGAAATGCCATTCCACCTCTTATCTTGCTTTCTTAGTTTAATGATCTTTCCTTGTCAGTTTTCACTACCCAAGTGTTAATATGCTGCTTGCTTTTCTTTGCTAGGTGCAAAGAGTTGAATGCCGGATGAACAAATGGACATATCACGTTCATCATATTGTAAGTATAATTTTCCAATTTATACCGCTTCTGTAGGTCGATTCTTTTTTTTTTTTGTGTGTGTGTCTTTGTGTCTGGATGAGTTAGGTTTGTTCCTTGTGCCAATAAAAAGTTTATTGAAAATGGATAACTATTAGCTAATACTTTAGTGACTTTTAATCTCTTTATATTTGCAGGGATGGAAGAAAAAGTGAGTACATATATTCTTTTAGAGTTACTAAATATGAGGAGCGAAGTTATGGTTAGACTCAAAAGTTTATTTTGTTATTTATTTTTAGATATTCTGGACATTCATCCATTTTAACTTTTGATGCTTTTTGGGAAATCTTATAAATTATTTTATCAGAAAAAGATAAAATTTTAATTTTCAACAATTGTCACATTAAAAATTTTCTCCATCTATATCCACATAAAATCAATATTTTCCTCATCATATGAATCTATAATTAATTATTCACAAATAATATTACAGAATCACAATATTGACAACCAGGGCGGTTTAAAGGAAAGAGGGCTTTCCAATAAGAATTTCTCCTTACTTGCGCCATGCAATTAGGTGACCAAACCTCTCCTGAAGACGTAACTTTCTAGACATTCGCTAATAATGTTATCTAATAATATTATTCAGATAATATGAATTATTGCTTCGATAATGAAAAATCTTATGTAATGACAATTATTGAAACAACAATGAATATAAAATATCAATATGCGCAATTATTAAATCAATAAAATCTTGAGCAGTAATTCATCGTAACCATTATTGAGTAGTGCCTTCTTACGTAAGAATCAATAATTGGTGCAATCTGGTGTCTTCTTGTGTTTTAACCAATAGCGAGTATTTTAACAAGTAATCTGAGAATAACTACTACTGTTATTTTTAAACAACTTATATTTGTCGTTTTCTTCATCCAATCGCTTTTTAGTTATGGGCATTTACGTGGGCTGTGCCGCATACGAATATTCCCAAACGATCACGAATATTCCACGACCAAACGAATATTCCTCGACAACAATGAATATTTTATAACCACTTGCTTATTTTGAAGTATTTGCGTATTTTACCCTTAACTATCCACATTAATCAAATCAACCCTTACTATTTCAAAATAATAAATAGAGAAAATTAAATTTCATTAATAATAAGTTGGGGTCTTACATGGTAGGTCTAGCATCTTTGCCTCCCTCTGCGTATTTTATGAGAGTGGTTAGTATAAAGTTAATTTTGGTCAATTGACCAATACAGTGTCGACCAAACAGGTCGGGAGATGATTTCTCTAGCTGCATTTTTAAGCTCTCTGCATAGCTGAATCTCTTGAAACCAGTTGCAACCTGATGGTAATTTTTAGATGAAGCACAAGATCTCAAGTCCCCCAAATGCACATGTGAACCAGAAAATGTCGTCATACATATTCGATATATTGAACTATGAGGGATAAGATCAATGTTACTAGAAAATGTCGTTGAACCATAAAATTTCTAAATTTACTCTCCTGATTTTCCATCTATTCAATCAATAAAACTGAACAAGTTTTAAAGTTAAATACACAACAACAAATGGACATAAAGTAATACTAGTAAATTCATATTTTTGTTCACAAAACCATAAATAAACTATCTATATAGAGAGAATCTAATAGTAATAAATTAGTCTGAAACATGGTCTAATAGGCATAACAATTATAACTACAATAAAATGCCCTATTTTAAATATGTACATCGTAAATCATTTAAATAACATATTTGTAAAAAGCATTCAAGTCATTGATAATTGCAATCAACTATTTAAGATTCAAGAAAAGGGGAATCATTACACCAATCATAACTTATACTCCATATGAAGTCTTCATAAGAAAATTGCAACAAAAAGTCGATATTCAAGAGAAGGTAAAGCAAATAAGCAAAGACATGTACTTGAATCATTTGCGGCAGTCTGAGAACTCGTTTGCGACAACAAATAAGTCGTTCGCGCCAAGAACTCTCTTTCTCTTTATCAGCTTAACTTTAATAGATAAAAACAAATTGGGAACATGGGTTGTCATAGTTCTTGATTGAATTTTTTATAATTAATGTTAATCTCCTAGTGAAATATTTTTTTAAAAAAATCCTACTTGGCGACTGATGTCAAGTGTCAACACAACTGATGGGAGGAAGAGAGAAGCATGATGCATCTAAGACAGTATTTTACATTAATTCATTCATCTTGTCAAGTCAGGAGATGAATGTTAACTTGGATTACTCTTGGTCTACTATTGTTGGTCAAGTTTCGGGAGGCAAGTTCATAAACTTATTTTGGAAGGGGCCATAATTTTAAACATAGTGCTTCATGCTCCCTTTTCTATGGTCCATTTAAGACCAAAACAACCATAGTTTATTGATCAAAAATTGTGCTCCCTTTTCTATGGTCCATTTAAGACCAAAACAACCATAATTTATTCTCTCTCTTTTTCGGTTCATGCTCCCCTTTTTCTCACTGATCACGATGCTTCGTCTCTAATTCACACTTTTTGTATACACTACTTAACAAATAAGTAGATAAGCACCAAAAAACAAATAAAAAATAGTAATAAAAAAAATACTTCTAACGTCAACCTAAATAAAATCTAAACAGTTTCTAACTGTTTTAAGTTACACCACAAGGTCCATCAAATTCTAAAATAATCACACCACTAGTCAGGTAAGTGTAAGAAAGGTAGAAGTCTTTCCGTAAATACGGTGACTAATTGAATAACCACACGTTCTTTAGGCGTTTAACTTTTGAACAACTGCCTAGACACCAGTAGTTTGATTAATTTAAAATTCAGCCTACTATTGGAGTTTTTTGTTCTAATTGAGCTCGAGAGTCCTAGGGGCCAACGTCTACTTGATTTTATTTGGTCAAGGTTATGCAAAATGTAAGTTGGGTTGTTTATAGGCCAAGGAAGGGGTGATAAAATTCACATCTTATCTTGTTATAGGTTTTTACAATTAACGTTAGATTAAAGATAAAAATGCACAAATAAAAAAATTATAAATAAATAAAGTGTCCTAAAACTATGTGAATTACGAAAGAAAGAAAAATTTTGACGTACCTCAATCATCCAACAATCACCACAATTTATATTTGACAAAAAAATACAAAATAAAAACTTAAACATGATGTGCTCTACGTGAGTGAATGCATGAATGTGACAACTAGAAAAAAACAAATAAAAAAACTAAACTACTATTTGTGTTTTTTAATAAAATAATAAATTAAAAAAAATATGGAGATACGGATTACCAAAGAAAGCGCAGCAACAAAATCTTTATCTTTTCACTCCTTCGATCCACTTTAATAATCCTAAAAAATAAAATAAATATTAGATTTAAAAACTAATTTGAATAAATAAAAAGTAAAGAATAAAAAAAAAATTCAAGTCCCCGAAAACAGCGCCAAAAACTTGATATGATAAAATTATGTACTGCAAGTGCACAACGTCTATTCTTTAATATATCCTTAATTAATATATTAGGCAAATTAGAAACCAAAATGGTGGAGAAGATTTATTACCTAAATTATGCAAACTATTAATTAATAACGGAAACTATTAATGAGAAAAGATACCTAAGAATCAGAGTCCACCAAATATTAACATAATAAATAATTTTGAATTTCATAAATTAATTTCAAAATTATTTTCCTTTTCCTTTAAAAATAATGATTCATATAATTAATATGGGCAAACATAATTTATGAAAAATTCATAGATTAACTATAACTTATGTAAGACCCCAACTTTTATGAATAAAGATTAATTTTTCTCTAAATGTTATTTTGAATAATAAGTTGTGGATTTGATATAATGTTATAGTTGTTGGTAATATTTACAAATTTTGCAAAGTAAGCAAGTTGTCATAAAATATTCGTTTGGTCGTGGAATATTCGTTTTATCAGGGAATATTTGTACGACGGCAAAATCATTGGTGGACCCCATAACGAAATTACTATCGGAGTTAGAAAACGACAGAAATAACTTTTTATAAAAATAACGGCAAAAGTTTTACCGTTAAGCGTTGAAATACCCTTGATAAAAAATGCGATAATATGCGTGGTTGCATAGTAGCACACGATATTGTACAATATCTTTGATTGATGCTTACGTGAGAAGTCACTCAGTTTTATTTAATTATTGCCACAGTAATTGATGCATAATATCTCACATTATTGATTTAATTATTGTCACAGTATCATCTACACATTATTTTATATTATTAAATCAATAATTGAGACGAAAAAGTCACTCATATTATATTACATTATTGATAATGTCTAGAAAGTTCTGTTGAGAAAAGGGGTTTGGTCACTTAATTACGCGCCAATAAGGAGAAGCCTTTTCTTTTCGGGGAATGATCTAGTTGTTAATATTGTGAGTTATAATATTAATGATAAAAAAAGTGTTATTAAAAATGTGTTTAGTGAAACCAAGTGAATTGAGATAAATAGAGGGGTTTTTTATGAAGTATTTGTTGTAAATTTTGCTTATTATTTGGACCCCCACTTCCCAATTTTTCAAATTCGTTAGTAGAATGTTACCTCAATTTTGTTTTATTACTTATATATATATATATATATATATATATATATATATATATATATGTGTGTGTGTGTGTGTGTGTGTGTGTGTGTGTGTGTGTGTGGGTGTGGGTGTGGGTGTGTGTGGGTGTGTGTGGGTATATATATATATATATATATATATTAAGTTTTGTTTTTTATATAAAATAGAATATATTATATTTTATTATGCATAGTACTGCATAATGTTTGTATAGTGCTGCACAGTAAAATCAAAATTTTTAAACGAATTCGCTTGTGAATTATTTACTGTGCAGTCCGTGATTTTTCTTTTTAAATAGTACAATGTCATTCTCCTATAAATAGAATGCTTAGTTTAGAATTAAAAATCACACCAGAATCAGATAATTCTTCTTCTATAATATTGAGTATATTTTTTAGATTTTAAGGAAGCTTTGAGTGTAGAAAATAGTGTAAATTTTCTTCAAAAATATCCCCACCATACCAGTCAGAAATACTCTCCTTTTAAGGTAACGGATATTATTTTTGTTCAATATTCGTAAGAAATAATATTTTCTTCCATACTCTGTAGTATTTAAGTAATATTATTTCGTTTCAGATTCCGAATTCTACACTCGTTTTGTTAAGTATTGCTTCTATACTCATTGAAATTAGTAGAATATCCTTGAAATTTGCGTTTCATCTAGTATCGTTTCACAAGATTATTTTTCTGAACATTCTTGTTAAAATTTAATTTTTTTTCATGCAGGGGTACTATTCACGAAGTACTATTCACTAGGATACTATTCACGACAAAAATTGATTTCTTTTCTGTCCAAATTATTTTTGATACATGAATATTATTCTTGAATTTTACTCCACAAAGTTGTTATCATGTTGACAATTTGGACGTTTTTTTAAACTCTAAATAAATTAAAAATCTTTAATATTTATCCTTAATTTCGTTTGATTGATGCTTATATCATTATCATCATCCTCATGCTTATATTGTGATGAAAGTCATCTTTGGCCCGTAGTGCATAGATAGACTGTTGAATTGGTATGATTATGAGCAGAAATTATGTATCGGTATAATCATGACCTGTGTCAGGAATAAACATGTTAATGATATTCCTATTTATACATGATTTGATTATGATATATATGAATGAATATGCAAGTATGCTTGCATTAAGAAAAGCTATAAAGTCCTTTGATAGATTACAGAAACATATGTACAAGGACTTAGAATGAATTGATCAAGTATGTTAGGTTGATCCTATATAAGCAAAATAGCTTTGTAAAGTTCTTAAAAAGAAATGATGTACAAGGACTATAAATGTAGAAAGATCAAGCATGTTAGGTTGATCTTATGATGTAATAGATAGGCTTGTCTGATCGTCGAACACTGCACCAAAAATTGTAGTCTGCCAGGAGAGTCAAGGAAAACTCGAGAGCTATCGAGGCAGAATCGTAGTCTACAAGATAGTAGATCTCGGAGTTCATAGATTGCCAGGAGAGACGAGGAAGGATCGTAGTGTGTCTAGTAGAATTTCCTCGGTGCCGTAGACTGCTGAGGAAGTCATATTCAGAATCGTAGAGGCAGCCTGCCTACGAGCCGATCGAGCATCTGTCAAAGCCAAGTCAAGAATCGTAGACTACACTAAGAGTCGTAAAGTCTACTGATCATATCAGAGGCAGAGATCGTAGTCGAGCAAGATCAGATGAAGACAACGAGCACAAAGTCAAAAATCATAGAGTGTCAAGATTTGATCTTGGAGTCGTAGTGTATACACAGCCGAAGCTGAATCGTAGAGTATAGAACTAAGACTTCAACAGATGTGCTCATAATGCCAAAGCAGAATCGTAAAGCAAATACGATTCTTAACAAATGAGCACTCCCAAAATATCCAAAGGAACGAAGCCTCTGGTTAGTACTGCAAAGATATATCCCACCTGAAGGAAACCAGAGAGCACTCAACGAATGGCATGCAAGCTAATAGAAGATCTAAGCATCAACCCAATCTGCATCTAGATTGAGTTGTGAAGCCAATCGAGATGAAGTCTTCCACAAGTGAATCATAAAAAGATTTCAGTAACTAACTAAGGAAAGTCAGCAGGTCCAGTAGCTGTCAAGTGGTAAGATGAAAATGATCTTGGAAGTAACCAGGATCGTAGTGTTTGCCAAATAAAGAAAGAACTGATGGAGTGCACAATGATGAGATCTTTGGTCGACCAAGAACAAGGCTAAAGTGATTAAGCATTGGGCCAGTCCATTGATGATAAGTGAACGGGAGATCACAAGGAGAAAGCGAGCTGGACACGCCACAAATTTGAAGTGTCTTACTATTCAGAAGGGGCTAGAGCAAGGAGTTAAACCATCAGTATCTGAGAGCAGTCGAAGTAAACAGAAGTGTTGAAGCACTACACAATAGAAGGAAGAGGTGTTCTACACTGAAGATCAAATAAACACTCTTCAAAGATCGTAGTGTTGTCTCTACATGTCAAATGAACAACAATCAACAAGACACTACGATCAGGTCCAAGAAAGCATGCGTCAGAATCATAGAGCTCGGTCATCCAAAGATTGAAGCATTGGCAACGATTCAATCTGAAGGTTGTTATTCGGACAAGAGCTTATTGAGAGCATCGATGCAAAAGGACAACCTCTGATCAAGAAATCAAAAGGAGGAAATAAAGTCGTCGACCTGCCCGAGACATCAAAGTAATATCTCTGACGGGGTAGGTGAAACAGTAGACTGCAGTGTCAGAAAGTCAGAAAAGGAGATGTCATGTCAGATCTGCAGTCTACATCAAATAACTCTAGATCTGCAAAGCAAATCAAAAAGCTTTCAACGGCTACTTTCCAACGAGAAGATTGGGAAGAAGTATAAATCAATAGGGCTTCAAAGATCAAGAGTTGCTGATGATTTCTATGTTGCAGAATCGTTGAGTTGGTAGAATGCTAACGTTAACTCTACGAGTTCCACCAGAGCTTAACAGAACAAGTCTCAGTGACAGTGAGACTACGAAGGTGGAAGTGAAGCAGCTTTGAAGAAGGACCTGAACAGACCTAAGCTTCACTCAACAAAGATGAGAATGCTACTTGTGTTGGCATCTAAGCTGAGAGCCGAGAAGGACAAGAAGATAGCATTCAGAAGAGTGGCAAAGCACAAGGCAGATCCTGAGAGCCACTCTACGATTCACCATGAACCTAAAGCTGAACCAGAAAAAGTGCAGAACCATGTCTACCAACATGTTAAGAAGGGTTCAGGAAATGGTGATGGTGCACGTGTAAGATCCCCAACGTTTATGAATAAAGAATAATTTTCTCGAAATATATTTTTGAATATTATGGTGTGGATTTGATATAATGTTATAGTTGTGGGTAATATTTACAAATTTTGCAAAGTAAGCAAGTGGTTATATAATATTCGATTAGTCGGGGAATATTCATTTTAACAGGGAATATTCGTACGATGACACAATCATTGGTGGACCCCACAACGGAAGTATTGTCGTAATTAGAAAATGACATAATTATCTTTTTATAAAAATAATGACAAAAGTGTTACCCTTAAAAACATTGAACTACCCATTAGTAAAAAGTGCGATGTCTGGCGTGGTTGCGATAAGTAGCGCGGTATTGATTATTGATGCTTACGTGAGAAGTCACTTAGTTATACTCAATTATTGCTTTCTGAAGAATTGCGATCTTATCTCTTATATTATTGATTCAATTATTGTCACATTATCATCTGCATAATATTTATTATTGTTAAATCAATAATTGAGGCGACAAAATTATTCATAATATTATTTGTAATATTGATGATGTCTAAGTTACATCGAGGAGAGGTTTGGTCACCTAATCACAAGGTATTTAGTAAGTAGAAATCCTTATCTGAAAGCCCCTCTTTCACGGGAGCGATTCTGGTTGTTAAATATTGTGAGTTATAATATTAATAATGAATAAGTTCATGTTGATTAAAGATGAATTTGATAGTTCCGTTGTGTTGGAATTATTAGTGTTAGTGGAAATTGACATATATTCCGATGATAATTGATGTCTGGGGGTTATATTGATAAATCGGGTAATTTATCGGATAAATGAGCAATTAATTTCTATTAATTCACATGCTTATATAACTATTTATTCATATGTGTGTACTATTGAATCACATTCTTGTACTATTATGGGAGTTGGTGCAAGATTGACAATACTTGCATGACTAAGTTAAAAATAGAGGTATAGATGGAGGTACTATACTGTAATTCATATTTTCACATGATTATAACTATTGGTTCACATGATTGAACTATTGATTCACATTATTTACTATTAGGGGGGGTGGTGCAAGTTTGATAATACTTGCATGACTAAATTAAAATGGAAAGAAAAGTTAGAGGTATTATACTGTAATATTTTGAGTCCCAAAATGTGCAATTATCAAAACTATATTTTTTTATAAATAGAAGCTCATTCTTCCCTCATTTCTCACCAATTCACAAAAGCTTTAGAGCAATTATTATAGAGAGAAATTATAGAGAGAAAGAAGAAGAGAAGTCTGCTACCTCACTATTCCAGTATCCAGTTTTTCTAAGGTAAGGGGTATTATTTCTTTCTTTCGTCTTCATGAATAGAACTTCTGTTATTCCATTCTTTATTATTATGTTAGAATAACCTCTCTATGCGAAGTACCACATACATGGTGAAATTCTTTTGTTATTCCATTCTTTATTTTTAAGTTGGAATAACTTTCGTATATCTAATACCGCATACGTGGTGAAATTCTTACGTTATTCCATTCTTTATTATTCTGTTGGAACATCCTCACATGCATGCGTACGCATGACTTTGGTTTCGTTATTTATTATTACATTAGAACATCTTGTCAATGCGTTTAAGCATGACTTTGTTTAGATTGTTTATTATTCATTGGAATATCACATGCGTAATGCGTTCACATGACCTGGTTCCATTATGTATTATTCTGTTGGAATAACCTGTTTGTGCGGTCTATCAAATGCCTGGTGATTTCTTTTATTATTCCATTCTTTATTATACTCAGTTGGTTAACGTTTTAGTGGAATATCCTTGATATTTGTGCTTCATCCAGTATCTTTTCATGGAAATATTCTTCTGAGCATTCTTGAATTTTACTCCATAAAGAAGTATCATGTTGACAATTTGGACGTTATTGGTTTCTGGATAAATTAATTCTTGAACTTGTTTTATTGAATTCTTATATCATTGTCATCATCTTCATGTTTATATTATGTTGAAAGTCATCTGTGGCTTGTAGTGCATTGATGGACTTGGTATGATTATGACCAGGGATTGTTCGGTATAATCATGACCGTAATGTTATAAATGATGTGGTAAAAGTCCTCATTGGCCATAGTACATTGATGGATAGTTGTTGGCATGATCATGACCATTGATGAATACACGAATATCCTTGGCCCGTAGTGCATGGATGATTTGTGGTCGTGATACTAATGAATATCCTTGGCCGTGGTGTAGGGATGATGTTGATTATTTATTAAGCTGAGTCTCAGCGATAAAAGTGATGCAAAACCTTTTAAATCATAAAAGATAGTAGAGTTTATTCTCTACTTGACTCTTTTAATGGATTACTTGTTCCGCTGCAGTTAAACTTGATGGTTGTTATATTGTATCAGTTTAACACTGTTAAAGGCTAATGATAAGTTATTCTGCATTATCTTAGTCATAATATTTCTTACTGGGCTAGTTGAGCTCACCCTTTTGCTTTCATTGTTCTCTTCAGGAAATGAGAACGTAGCAAGGACTAATCGGGGAATGGAGTGACGGTCCAGAGGATAGCATTAGTAGTTCTCACTATTCTATGAAATAGTGTGTTAATAAATGTATTGAGGACTTATTTTGAGTTTGAATACTGTCTAGAAGACAATTATTGTAATAAAACTCACAGCTCATGTTGTATATTTAAGATTGTATTTGTATTCTGTACCATGTATTTGGCGACTCAGAATAGGTGATGTATACCTGTTTTGGGGGCGTCACAACTATCATCACCTGTCTTCACCTAAACCACCAAATATTATAGTTAAATCTACAATTCATATTTATAATCATGTAAATCAACAGTTTCTCCTTGCCACAAAGTCTTAATAGAACGTTTACTCAATATCCTTACCCTAAAGGCTAAAGATATTCAAATGTAATAACAATGATCATACCAATCAGTTGTCTACCTTTGCACTACGGGCCAAAGATATTCAACTATAAAACCAATGGTCATGATCATACCAATCAATTATCTGTCAGTGCACTACGGCTAAAGACATTCAACTGTTAATTAATGGTCATGATTCTGCCAATCACATCATCGAATTATCCATGCATTATGGGCCAAGGATATTCGTTATTATCACCAGTGGTTATGATCATGTCATACACATGTCCATCTTTGCAAGTAAGCCAAAGATATACAACTATAAAACCAATAATCAACAGTCCATCTTTGCACGTAAGCCAAAAATATACAACTGTAAAACCAATAATCAATAGTCTATCTATGCACATAAGCCAATGATGACTTTCATCACAATATAAGTATGAGGATGATGACAATGATATAAACATTAATCAAACGAAATCAAAGATAAATATTAAAGACTTTAAATTTATCCAAAGTTTAAAAATATCCAAATTGTCAACATGATATTGCTTTGTGGAGTAAAATTGAAGAATAATATTCATGTACCAAAAATAATTTGGATAGAAAAGAAATATATTTTTTGGGTGAATAGTACCTCGTGAATAGTACCATGTGAATAGTACTTCGGGAATAGTACCCCAGCATGAAAAGTGTCCCAAATACCCGAGTGAATAATACTAGAGTGAATAGTAACCAGGTAAATAGTAACCCATGAATAGTAACTCGTGAATAGTACTTCGGTACGAAAAGTTTCCCGAATACCCGAGTGAATAATACTAGAGTAAATAGTAACTGGGTGAATAGTAACCCATGAATAGTAACTCGTGAATAGTACTCTGACACAAAAAAGTGCCCCGAATACCCGAGTGAATAATACTAGAGTGAATAATAACCTCGACACAAAAAGGTAGAAATTCCACAATAAAATTTGTACCAATATTCCGGCATAATGATATTGAAAGAAATAATATCATTTACGAAGAAATAATAACCCTTACGACTGTTGAACGAAAATAATATTCCTACGAAAATTGAACGAAGATGATATTCCTTAAGAATATTGAACGAAAATAATATTCATACGAATACGAAAAATAATATCTCTTCAGAATATGAAATAAATAATACCCCTTACGACTGTTGAACGAAAATAATATTCCTACGAATATTGAACGAAGATGATATTCCTTACGAATATTGAACGAAAATAATATTCATACGAATACAAAAAATAATATCTCTTCAGAATATGAAATAAATAATACCCCGTACCTCAAAAGAAGACTAAATACTGGAATAGTAAAGTAGCAAACTTCTCTTCTTCTTTCTCTCTATAACTTCTCTCTCTATAATTGCTCATGTGAGACTTAGTGAATTGGTGAGAATGAAAGAAGAATGAGCTTCTATTTATAGGAAAATATAATTTCGATAATTGCACGTTTTGGGGCTCGAAATATTACAGTATAATACCTTCCTCTTTTTCTTCATTTTTAATTTAGTCCTGCAAGTATTATAAAACTTGCACCACCTCCCCTAATAGTAAATCATGTGAATTAATAGTTCATTCATGTGACTCAGTAGTATAGTCATGTGAAAAAACTAATTATAGTATAGTACCTTCATCTATACCTCCATTTTTAATTTATTCATGCAAGTATTATCAATCTTGCACCAACTCCCCTAATAGTAAATCATGTGAATCAATAGTACACACATGTGAACACATAGTTATACGAATGTGAATTAATAGCAATTAATTGCTCATTTATCTGATTAATTACCTGATTGGTCAATATAACTTTCAGACATCAATTATTATCGAAATAAATGTCGATTTCCAATAACACTAATAATTCCCATACAATGGAACTATTAATTTCATCTTTAATCAACAAGAACTTATTCATCATTAATATTATAACTCACAATATTTAACAACCAGATCATTCCTAGGAAAGAGGGGGCTTTCCGATAAGGATTTTTCCTTATTGGCGCGCAATTAGGTGACCAAATCTCTCATTGACAGAACTTTTAGACATTGTCAATATTGCAAATAATAATATGAATAACTTTTTCTTCTCAATTATTGATTTAATAATATAAAATATTATGCAGATGATACTGTGTCAATAATTGAATCAATAATCTGAGAGATATGATGCAGTAATTACTGTAGCAATAATTAAGTATAACTGAGTGACTTCTCACATAAGAATCAATAATCAATACCGTGTGCTACTATGCAACCACGCGTATTACTGTACTTTTATCATCAATTATTTTATGATAACTTACTTACTTTGAAATTTTTTCAAATATCACCCTTAACTTTAACCTTTTATCAATTTAACCATTTACTAAATAGAATAATTATAAGAAAATTGAATACTTTCATTTCATAAAATTCAGGGTCTCACAATCTCCTCTCCTTATGAAATTTTGCCCTCGAAATTTACGTACCTGGTAGTTAGAAGAGATTAGAATACCTTACTTTCTTTTCGGATTGTACCTTCCCGATTATTTCCTCTCTATCACGATTTTCCCATTTCTCATTTCCTGTATTTAAGATATCGTTCTAGAATATATTTTCAAAATAAGGGTTAATTGACATGCCACATATTATCCCTATACTCTGACCGACCAATTAAATACCAAATAACTTAGGTAGGTCATACTAGCGAAGGAATTACCCGTCTCTCCCCTCCTAGTTCTAGTCTTACATCTCAGCCAGGGATCATATCCCTAAGCTCTGATACCAATTGTGACACCCCCAAAATAGGTATACATCACCCATCTTGAGTCGCCAGATACATGGTACAGAAATCAACTACAAACTTAATTATACAACTGTCGTGCAATAGCTGAGTTTTTACATGAATATTATCTCATAGACAGTATACAAACTCAAATTCAATCCTCATAACACTTATTATCACACTAAGTAGTGAGGACTGCTAAAACAACCATCTCGGACTGTCACTCCATTCCCTAACTAGTCCCAGCTATATTCTCATTTCCTGAAGAGTAAAAGAAAGCAAAAGGGTGAGCTCAACTAGCCCGATAAGAAATATTATGACTAAGATAATGCACAATAAATTATCCTTAGACTTTAACAGTGTTAAACTGATAAAATACAATTAACATCAAGTTTAACTGCAGCGGAATAAACAATCCATTAGAAGAGTCAAGTAGAACATAATGTTTACTATCTCTTCTAGATTAAAAGTCCATCGTTAATATTTCATTCCAGTAATACTCAACAACAGTTCTTTGTTATACCCAAGACAAAAAGAACTATCATCACCTATCTTCACCTAAACCACCAAAGATTATAGTTAAATCGACAATTCATATTTATAATCATGTAAATCAACAGTTTCTCCTTGCCACAAAGGCTTAATAGATTGTTTACACAATATCCTTACCCCAAAGGCTAAAGATATTCAAATGTAATAACAATGATCATACCAATCAGTTGTCTACCTTTGCACTACAGGCCAAAGATATTCAACTATAAAACCAATGGTCATGATCATACCAATCAATTGTCTGTCAGTGCACTACGGCTAAAGACATTCCACTGTTAACTAATGATCATGATCCTGCCAATCACATCATCGAATTATCCATGCACTACGGGCCAAGGATATTCGTTATTATCACCAGTGGTTATGATCATGTTATACACATGTCCATCTTTGCACGTAAGCCAAAGATATACAACTATAAAACCAATAATCAACAATCCATCTTTGCACGTAAGCCAAAAATATACAACTGTAAAATCAATAATCAACAGTCCATCTATACACGTAAGCTAAAGATGACTTTCATCACAATATAAGCATGAGGATGATGACAATGATATAAACATTAATCAAACGAAATCAAAGATAAATATTAAAGACTTTAAATTTATCCAGAGTTTAAAAATATCCAAATTGTCAACATGATACTGCTTTGTGAATTAAAATCCAAGAATAATATTCATGTACTAAAAATAATTTGGATAGAAAAGAAATATATTTTTCGGGTGAATAATATCTCGTGAATAGTACCCTGTGCATAGTACTTCGGGAATATTACCTCGTGAATAGTACCCCGGCATGAAAAGTGTCCTAAATACCCGAGTGAATAATACTAGAGTAAATAATAATCAGGTGAATAGTAACCCGTAAATAGTAACTCGTAAATAGTACTCCGGCACGAAAAGTGCCCCGAATACCCGAGTGAATAATACTAGAGTGAATAGTAACCGAGTGAATAATACTAGAGTGAATAGTATTATAAAACTTGCACCACCTCCCCTAATAGTAAATCATATGAATTAATAGTTCATTCATGTGACTCAATAGTATAATCATGTGAAAAAACTAATTATAGTATAGTACCTTCATCTATACCTCCATTTTTAATTTAGTCATGCAAGTATTATCAATCATGCACCAACTTTCCTAATAGTAAATCATGTGAATCAATAGTACACACATGTGAACACATAGTTATAAGAATGTGAATTAATAGCAATTAATTGCTCATTTATCTGATTGGTCAATATAACTTCCAGACATCAATTATTATCGAAATAAATATCGATTTTCACTAACACTAATAATTCCCACACAATGGAACTATTAATTTCATCTTTAATCAACAAGAACTTATTCATCATCAATATTATAACTCACAATATTTAACAACCAGATCATTCCCAGGAAAGAGGGGGTTTTTCGATAAGGATTTCTCCTTATTGGCGCGCAATTAGGTGACCAAACCTCTCCTTGATAGAACTTCTAGACATTGTCAATATTGCAAATAATAATATGAATAACTTTTTCGTCTCAATTATTGATTTAATAATATAAAATATTATGCAGATGATACTGTAACAATAATTGAATCAATAATCTGAGAGATATGATGCAACAATTACTGTAGCAATAATTGAGTATAACTGAGTGACTTCTCACATAAGAATTAATAATCAATACCGTGTGCTACTATGCAACCACGCGTATTACTGTACCTTTATCATCGATTATTTTATGATAACTTGCTTACTTTGAAATTTTTTTAAATATCACCCTTAACTTTAACCTTTTTTTAATTTAACCATTTACTAAATAGAATAATTATAAAAAAATTAAATACTTTCATTTCATAAAATTCGGGGTCTCACATTTACTATTAGGGGAATTGGTGTAAGATTGATAATACTTGCATGACTAAATTAAAAATGGAGGTGTAGATGAAGGTACTATACTATAATTAGTTTTTTTTACATGATTATAATAATAAGTCACATGAATGAACTATTAATTCACATTATTTACTATTAGGGGAGGTGGTGCAAGTTTGATAATACTTGCAGGACTAAATTAAAAATGAATAAAAAGAGGAAGGTATTATACTGTAATATTTTGAGCCCCAAAACGTGCAATTAACGAAACTATATTTTCCTATAAATAGAAGCTTATTCTTCTTTCATTCTCACCAATTCCCTAAGTCTCACAAGAGCAATTATTATAGAGAGAAATTATAGAGAAAGAAGAAGAGAAGTACGCTACACCTCACTATTCCAAATATCCGGTTTCTTACAGGTAAGGTGTATTATTTCTTTAGTATTCATGAAGAGAGTTATTTTCTTTCAATACTCGTAAGGGTTATTATTCCATTCTTTATTATTTTGTTGGAATAACTTTCATGCATGCGGTCTATCGCATGCCTGGTGAATTCTTACGTTATTCTATTCTTTATTATTCATTGGAATAACTTTTTGCATGCATGTGATCTATCGCATATGCGGTGAATTCTTTTGTTGTTCCATTCTTTATTATTCATTGGAATAACTTTTACTCACGCCGACTCTGCATGCATAGTGAATTCTTTCATTACTCCATTCTTTATTATTGGTTGGAATAACTCTTTATGTGGATTACCGCATGCATGGTGAATGATCCTTCGTATTCATTCCTTATTAAATTGTGGAAATGATCTGTCTACGTGGATTACCGCATGGCGGACAAAAATCCATTTGTAGTTTCATATATTCTATTATACTCAGTTGGTTAAAGTTTTAACTTCTATACTCCATGAAATTAATAGAATATCCTAGATATTTGCGCTCCATCCAGTATCTTTTCATGGAAATATTCTTCTGAGCATTCTTGAATTTTACTCCACAAAGCAGTATCATGTTGACAATTTGGATGTTATTGATTTCTGGATAAATTAAATTATAAATCTTTAAAATTTATCTTGAACTTGTTTTATTGAATTATTATGTCATTGTCATCATCCTTATGCTTATATTGTGATGAAAGTCATCTTTGGCTTACGTGCATAGATGAACTTGGTATGATTATGACCAGGGATTATTCGGTATAATCATGACCGTAATGTGATGAATGATGTGGTGAATGTAAGACCCCAACTTATTATAGATGAAATTGAATTTCTCTATTTATTATTTTGAAATAGTAAGGGTTGAATTGATTAATGTGGTTAGTTATGGGTAAAATGCGCAAATATTTTAAATAAGCAAGTGTTTATAAAATATTCATTGTTGTCGGGGAATATTCGTTTGGTCGTGGAATATTCTTACTGTCGGGGAATATTCGTACGACGGCGCAGCCTTGTGTGGGCCCCATAACGAAAATCGATTGGATGAAGAAAATGACAAGTATAAGTTGTTTATAAATAACGGTGTAGTTATTCTGAATTAATATTGTTGGAATATCAAATTGGTTAAAACACAAGTAAAACACTTTGTTAAGACGAAGAACGGTATTGCACCAATTATTAATTCTTACGTAAGAAGGCACTACTCAATAATTGTTACAGTAATTACTATTCAATATTTTATTTTATTGATTCAATAATTGCTACGTTGATATTTTATATTATTGTTGTTTCAATAATTGTCACTACACAGTATTTTTCATTATCAAATCAATAATTCATATTATTTGAATAATTTTATTAGATAGCATTATTGGCAATGTCTAGAAAGTTCTGTCTAAGGAGAGGTTTGGTCACCTAATTGCGCCCCAGTAAGGAGAAATCCTTATTAGAAAACTCCCTCTTTCAAGAAGCGCTTTGGTTATCGAGATTGTGATTACGTAATATTATTTACGAATAATTAATTATTGATTTATATGATAAGGAAAATATTCATTTTATGTGGATATAGATGGAGAAAATTTTTAATGTGACAATTGTTGAAAATTGATATTTTATCTTTTCTGATAAAATAATTCAATTAAATATATTATTATATTAAAATAATATAATAATGGTGATATTTTTATAATGAATGTGGGATATATGAGTAAATGATGAGGAAGAGTATTTTTGTTACTAAAAATATTTAAAACATATTTTTCATGTTTGTGGACCCCATTTCTTGACTGAAATTTGATTATAGCCTGTAAAATCGTCCGTATATGAATTTCGGTCAATTTCTGTTTGGAATTTGGAAAAACTTTCTTCTACAAAGTTGTAGAGAATTAAATTTCCTGTGGAAAGATATAAGATTCAAATTTTTCTGATAAAAGGGTTATTTATTATGAATTATTGAAGTTCCGGAATAATTAATTTTTGAAGTTTTAATTATTTTTTTTAAGAAAAACATTTTTTTTTATTTTGGTGAGGGGGGCCCACTTGTGTGGCTGATGTTTTGGATCAAAAGAAGTGCATAGGAATTTATAAAAAAATATTAATATTTTATTAAATTTTATGCTTTGGTGTTCTAAGTATTTTTCTATAAATAGGGTGCTTATGTTAGAATTGAAAATCACACCAGAAACTAAAGTTTTCTCTCTCTATAATATCGAGCGTATTTTTATGAGTATTTTGGTACTTTGAGTGTTGCTATACGGTGCAAGTTCCTTCAAAGACTATATATCCAAATATTCAAATGTAATCTTTGCCTTTTTGGAGGTAAGGGATGTTATTTTTTTTAAATGAAATTATTTCTTTCAATATCATTATACCGGAATATTGGTAAGATTTTTCTTGTAAAATTCTTAGCTTTTAGTGTTGGGGTTACTATTCACATATACGACACTATTCACAGAAAAATTAAATTTTTGTTTTTGTCCAAGATATCTATTATGGATACTAGCTTTGATTGTATCCATGTTTTGATCTTCATTCTTGAATTTTACACCACTATGGTTATTTATGAAGTATGTTTGAACTTGGATTGTTTAAAGTACGAATCCTTAATATTTGTTCTTTTTTTTCACTGGATTCATTTTCTTTAAAATATTTTTCATCATCCTCAGTCCTAAATGATAATATAACTGAATATCTTTGGCATGTAGTGCAAATATGAATGAATTTTTGATGAATATCTTTGGTCGTAGTGCAAAGATGAATAGGTGTTTAGATGAACATGACCAACTGATGAATATCTTTGGTCTGTAGTGCAAAGATGAATATTTAATTCTAGATATATATTGATTGATGTTACAGGGATAAAATATTGTCGATGAACTTTTAAATTCATATATAAAAGATAGTAGATTTCATTCTCTACTTAACTCTTCTAATGAATTATTATTTCCGCTGCGAATATTGATTTAAAACTTGTTGTCTATTGTATTCTATTAGATTTTTTCCCTGTTGAGGACTAACGATAATCTGTTCTATATTATCTTAGTCATAATATTCTTTATTGGGCTAGTTGAGCTCACCCTTTTCCTTTTTGTTCCATTTTTCTTCTCAGGAGGCGAGAATGTAACGAGTACTAGTCGGAGTGTGGAATGATGGTTCTAGAAGTTATTTTAGTAGTCTTCACTATTTTGTAAAATAGTGTATCAATAATTGTAATGAGGACTTATTTGAGTGTGGATATTGTCTAGATGACAATATTTGTATTTAAACTCACAGTTTAAGTGTTGTCGTATTTTGCACGACAATTATATTAATAAAGTTATAGTTGTTTCTGTACCATGTATTTTGCGACTTAGAATGGGTGTTGTATACCTATTTTGGGGCTGTCACAGTGAAAGTCCTCATTGGCCTGTAGTTCATTGATGGACAATTGTTAGTATGATTATGACCAAGGATTATTCGGTATAATCATGACCGTTGATGATTACATGAATATCCTTAGTCGTGATGCAGAGATGATTCGATTTTATTTATTAAGCTGAGTCTCAGCGATAAAGTTGATGAAAAAGTTTTTAAATCATAGAAGATAGTAGATTTTATGCTCTACTTGACTCTTCTAATGGATTGCTTATTCCGCAGTAGTTGTTGATCTAAAACTTGTTGTCTATTATATTCTATCAGTTGTTATACTATTGAAAGTTAAGGATAATTTATTCTGCATTATCTTAGTCATAATATTTCTTACTGGGCTAGTTGAGCTCACCCTTTCTTTCATTGTTCTCTTCAGGAAATGAGAATATAGTTGGGGACGAAGTCTGGAGGAGCAATTGACGGTCCGGATGGTTGTTTTAGTAGTCCTCACTATTCTATAAAATAGTGTGACAATAAATGTAATGAGGACTTCCTTTGAGTGTGAATCTTTGTCAGATGACAACATTCTTATTAAAAACTCTTAGATTATGTTTTGTCATATTTTACACGACTGTTGTATAATTAAGTTGTATTTGAATTTTGTACCATGTATTTGGCGACTCAAGATGGGTGATGTATACCTATTTTGGGGGCGTCACAGCACAACTGACACTACATGAAGATGAGCAGAACCGAAGAAGATCAGCTGCACCAAAGAAGATGTGGTTCAGACTCGAAGCAGAATCCAAAGAGGACCACACCAAGCTGCTAAGTACAAAAGATGATCAAGCTTAAAGACATCTTAGCAGCTCAGAACCAACAATAACAACAACAAGAAGAAGCCAAGGCCCGAGGGGTCCTTGTTCGGAGGGACTAAATGAAGTTCCAAGCCTGCTGGGCTTAAAGAGTTCCTAGGGAACTAGAGAAGTTCCAAGGCTGCTAGTGTGACGCCCCCAAAATAGGTATACATCACCCATTCTGAGTCACCAAATACATGGTACAGAAACAAATACAACTTCAATAATACAATTATCGTGCAAAATACGACAACACATATACTGTGAGTTTGAATACAAATATTGTCTAATCGACAATATACAAACTCAAAAGGAGTCCTCATTATAATTATTGATACACTATTTTACAAAATAGTGAGGACTACTAAAACAACTATCCTGAACCATCACTCCAAACCCCGGCTAGTTCCTGCTATGTTCTCACCTCCTAAGAAGAAAAAATGGAACAAAAAGGAAAAGGGTGAGCTCAACTAGCCCAGTAAAGAATATTATGACTAAGATAATATACAACAATTTATCATTAGTCTTCAACAGGGAAAAATCTGATAAAATATAATAGATAACAATTTTTAGATCAACAACTGTAGCGGAAACAACAATCCATTAGAAGAGTCAAGTAGAGAAAGAATTCTACTATCTTCTAAGCTTTAAAAGTCCATCATCAATATTTTATCCCTGTAACATCAATCAATATACATCTTGAATCAAATATTCATCTTTGCACTACAGGCCAAAGATATTCATTTGTATCACCAGTTGGTCATGTTCATCTCAACACATGTTCATCTTTGCACTATGGACCAAAGATATTCATCAGTTAATCATTCACTACAGGCCAAAGATATTCAGTATTATCATCATTTAGGACTGAGGATGATGAAAAATATCTTAAAGAAAACAAATCCAGTGAGATAAAAGATCAAAGACTTGGGATTCGTACTTTAGTTTATCCAAGTTCAAAAATACCTAATAATCAATTTAGGAGCAAAATTCAAGAATAAAGATCAAAACATGGATACAATCAAAGATAGTAACCATAATAGACAACTTGGACAAAGAAAAGAAAATTTCATTTTTTCTGTGAATAGTGTCGTATTCGTGAATAGTGTCGTATACGTGAATAGTTCCAGATATCGTGAATAGTAACCCGAGACACAAAAGGTAGAAATTCTACAATAAAATCCATACCAATATTTCGGTATAATGATATTGAAAGAATAACATCATTATGAAGAAAATAACATCCCTTACCTCAAAAAGAACGATACTTTAGGCTAAAATATCGTATAAAAGGTGAAGGAAACTTGCAATCGATGAATATAGCAACTCACAAAGTATCCGAATACTCACATAAATACGCCGATAATATAGAGAGAGAAAGAGAGAAAACTTGTTTCTGGTGTGATTTTCAATTCTAACTAAGCACCCTATTTATAGGAAAATGCTTAGAACGCCATAGCAGACTAACCTGCTACCAAATGGCTTTACCTGCTACAATTCAAGCCCACCACTTTTGAAAATAAATTTCAGCATATTTCATTTCTCACCAACCAAAAGTGGGGCCCACCATATTTTTAATAAAAATATTTATTTCTGAAACTTCAATAATTCATAATAAATAGCCCTTTTATCTAGAAAAAAATACGAAATTTATGTCCATTCTATAGAAAATTAAATTATCTACAACTTTATAGAAGAAAGTTTTTCCAAATTCAAATCAGAAAATATCCGAAATCCACATACGAACGATTTTTAATACATCCATTCCGACAAAATACTGATAAAATACATCATTAATAATTCCTTCATTTATAACCACAATAAATATATCCGTCATTTATAACCACAATAAATATATCCATCATTTATATCCACATAAAATAAATATTTCCTTATCATATAAATTAATAATTAATTATTCACAAATAATATTACAGAATCACAATTATGACAACCAGGTCATTCCCAGGAAAGAGGGGGCTTTCCAATAAGGATTTCTCTTTATTGGCGCGTAATTAGGTGACCAAACCCCTTTCCTAGATAGAACATCCTTAGACATTGCCAATAATGCTATCTAACAATATTATTCAAATAATATGAATTATTGATCTGATAATGGAGATACTGTGCAATGACAATTATTGAAACAATAATAATATAAAATATCAACGCAGCAATTATTGAATCAATAAAATAAAATATTGAACAGTAATCACTATAACAATTATTGAGTAGTGCCTTCTTACGTAAGAATCAATAATTCAAAAATACTGTGCAACCACGCGTATTACTATATTTTAACCACCAGATATTCCAACAGTGTTAACGGTAACCATTATGCCGTTATTTATAAAAACTCAAACTTGTCATTTTCTTCATCCGACCATTTTCAGTTATGGGGCCCACAAAAGGCTGCGCCGTGTACAAATATTCCCCGACAACAAGAATATTCCACGACCAAACGAATATTCCCCGACAAAAATGAATATTTTATAACCACTTGCTTATTTTGCAAAATTTTCACATTTCACCCATAACCAAAACATTATATCAAATTAACACCTTATTATTCACAATAATAATTAGAGGAAATTTGATTTTATTTATAATAAGTTGGGATCTTACAACCTCCCCTCCTTATGAAATTTCGTCCTCGAAATTGACATACGTACCTGGTATTTTGAAAAGGTGAGGGTACCTCGCTTTCATTTTCGATTTTAACTCCCAGGTCATTTCTTCAATAGCATGGTTTCTCCACAAAACCTTAACTTGTGGTATAACCTTGGTATTTAGGACATGCTCTTTCCTATCTAAGATCTTAACATGTACCTCCTCGTACGTTAAATCTTTGGCTGTCTCGTCTGGTTCTAACTCAATAATGTGGTTCGGGTCTTTCACGTATTTACGAAGCATAGATATATGAAAAATATTATGAACACGAGACATGCTTGAAGGTAATGCGAGTCTATAGGCCACATTTCCTATTTGGTCAAGAATTTTAAATGGACCAACAAATCATGGATTGAGCTTTCCTCTCTTCCCAAATCTTGTAACTCCATTCCATGGAGCAATATGTAAAAATACATGATCCCCAATAATAAATTCCATGTCCTTTCGATGAAGATCCGCATAACTCTTTTGTCGATATTGTGCCGTTTGTATACGTTGTCGAATCATTTGGATATTTTCTGTAGTTATGCGTACCAATTCAGATCCTAACAATGTTGCTTCACCCACCTCATCCCAGCATACTGGAGAGAGACACTTTCGTCCATACAATGCTTCAAATGGAGCCACACCTATACTTGACTGAAAACTGTTGTTGTAGGAGAATTTCACCAATGGTAGCTACTTATCCCAACTTCCTTTGAAATCTACGACACAGAGTCTTAATAGATCTTCAAGAGTTTAAATAGTCCTCTGTGATTGTTCGTACGTTTGAGGATGATATGCCGAACTGAATCGTAAATCCGTGCCCATAGCTTTCTGCAAGCTAACCCAAAATCGGGAAGTGAATCTTGGATCACGATCCGAAACTATGGATAATGGCATGCCATGCAATCTCACAATCTCATTCACGTACATACTAGCAAGACGTTCAAGGGAATAAGTCTCCCGTTATTTATAAAAACTTAAACTTGTCATTTTCTTCATCCAACCGTTGTCTGTTATGGGGCCCATAAATGGCTGCGCCATCGTACGAATATTCCCCGACAACAAGAATATTCCACGACCAAACGAATAATCCCCAACAAAAATGAATATTTTATAACCACTTACTTATTTTGTAAAATTTTCACATTTCACCCACAACCAAAGCATTCTATCAAATTAACACCTTATTATTCACAATAATTAGAGAAAATTTGATTTTATTTATAATAAGTTGGGGTCTTACAATGTATGTATTTGATTTATATTCGAGTTTTGTGTTATTGGTGGTAAGAAACTGTAAAGGAGATGTAAGACCCCAACTTTTATGAATATAGAATAATTTTATCGAAATATATTTTTTGAATACTATGGTGTGGATTTGATATAATGTTATAGTTGTGGGTAATATTTTCAAATTTTGCAAAGTAAGCAAGTGGTTATAGAATACTAGATTGGTCGGGGAATATTCATTTTAACAGGAAATATTCGTACGACGGCACAATCATTGGTGGACCCACAACAGAAGTATTGTCGTACTTAGAAAATTACAGAATTATCTTTTTATAAAAATAACGACGAAAGTTTTACCATTAAATTGTTGAACTACCCGGTGGTAAAAGTACATTAATACGCGTGGTTGCATAGTAGCACACGGTATTGGTTATTGATGCTTACGTGAGAAGTCACTCAGTTATACTCAATTATTACTACAGTAATTGCTGCACCATATCTCTCATATTATTGATTCAATTATTGTCAGATTATCATACGCATAATATGATATATTATTAAATTAATAATTGAGACGACAAAGTTATTCATATTATTATTTACAATAATGACAATGTCTAGAAGTTCTGTCACTGAGAGGTTTGGTCACTTAATTGAGCGCCAATAAGGAGAAATTCTTATCGGAAAGCCCCCTCTTTCCTGGGAACGACCTGGTTGTTAAATATTATGAGATATAATATTAATGATGAATAGGTTCGTGTTGATTAAAAATGAAATTGATAGTTCCATTATGTTGGAATTATTAGTGTTAGTGGAAATCGACATTTATTTCGATATTAATTGATGTCTGGAAGTTATACTGATCAATCGGGTAATTAATCGGATAAATGAGCAATTAATTGCTATTAATTCACATGATTATAACCATGTGTTCACATGTGTGCACTATTGATTCACATGATTTACTATTAGGGGAGTTGGTGCAAGATTGATAATACTTGCATGACTAAATTAAAAATAGAGGTATAGATGAATGTACTATACTGTAATTAGTTTTTTCACATGATTATACTATTAAGTCACATGAATGAACTATTAATTCACATTATTTACTATTAGGGGAGGTGGTGTAAGTTTGATAATACTTACAGGACTAAATTAAAATGAAAAAAAGAGGAAGGTATTATACTGTAATATTTCGAGCCCCAAAACGTGCAATTATCGAAACTATATTTTCCTATAAATAGAAGCTCGTTCTTCCTTTATTTCTCACCAATTCACAAAAGCGAGGAATCCGAACGAGGAATCTTAAACTCTAGCGAAGTTTATACTTTATTTGATACCGGTTCTACCCATTCTTTTATTTCTCCTACTTGCGCCTAACGTTTAAATTTAACTCTGGAGAAATTAGACTTTGATTTATCTGTTGAAACTACGTTAGGGGAAACCTTCATCACATCCAATGTTTATAAGTCTTGTTTGATTCAAATCGGTAACCGCACGTTACTTGTATTTGACGTGATTCTAGGGATTGATTGGTTAACTACTCATTATGCTAAAATGAATTGTTTTCGTAAGGTTGTTACTTTTCATATTTCTAATCAACCTATTATGCGAATTCAAGTGACCAAACTATTAAAATCAATCACGGTCATCTCAAGCCATAAATCTATTTGTTTATTGAAAAACGGATGTCAAGCTTTCTTAGCTCATGTCACAGATTTAAATAAAAATACTTCAGATTTGAATGATATTTCTATTGTTAATAGATTTCCTGACGTATTCCCCGAAGAACTTCCTGGCCTACCCCCGGATCGTGAAATCGAGTTTGGTATCGACCTTGAACCCGGTACAAAACCCATTTCCAAAGCCCGATATCGAATGGCTCCTATTGAAATTCAGGAGTTGAAAACCCAACTGTAGGAATTGTTAGACAGTTTCATTCGTCCTAGTACGTCTCCTTGGGGTGCTCCAATTTTATTCGTGAAGAAGAAAGATGGAAGTATGCGACTTTATATTGATTATCGGGTGTTGAATCATGTCACCATCAAAAATAGGTACCTGTTACCTCGTATTGATGATTTATTTGACCAGTTGCAAGGCGCCAAATTCTTTTCAAAGATCGATCTTCGTTTTGGATATCATCAGTTGAAGATTAAAACTGATGACATTCCAAAGACTGCTTTCAGAACTCGGTACGGGCATTATGAATTCTTAGTTATGTCTTTTGGATTGACTAATGCTCCTGCTGCCTTCATGGATATGATGAACCGAGTATTCAACGAATATTTGGATCACTTTGTGGTCATCTTTATTGATGACATCCTCATATACTCCAAAACCCGTGAAGACCATGAGCAACACTTGAGGCTGATACCCCAAAAGCTTCATGAAAACAAGCTATATGCCAAGTTGAAGAAATGTGAGTTCTGGCTTGAGGAAGTTGTATTCCTTGGGCACGTGATATCAAATCATGGAATATCTGTTGACCCGACAAGGATTGAAGCAATTCAAAGCTGGGAGCAACCTAAGTTAGTGACCGAAGTACGTAGCTTTCTCGGGTTAGCTGGTTATTATTGGAGATTCGTAGAAAGGTTTTCATGAATCGCTACTCTATTAACTCAGCTGACTCAAAAAGATACAAAATTCGATCGGACCGAGGAATGTGAAAAGAGTTTTAAAGAACTCAAGAGAAGACTCATTTCAGCACCTGTTCTAACAATACCATCTGGCTCGGAGGGATTTGTCATCTACAGTGATGCTTCAGGCAAAGGGTTAGGATGTGTTCTCATGTAACATGGGAAAGTCATATCCTATGTCTCACGATAACTCAAAGAATATGAGAGGAATTATCTTACTCATGATCTAGAGTTGGCAGCAGTCTTTTTTGCGCTTAAGTTTTGGAGGCATTACCTGTACGGAGAGAAGGTGGAGATATATATGGATCATAAAAGCCTCAAATATTTCTTCACTCAAAAGAAACTCAATATGCGGCAACGACGATGGCTTGAGCTATTGAAAGATTATGATCATACCATTCAATACCATCTTGGAAAAGCGAATGTAGTAGCTGATGCATTGAGTAGAAGATCATATGCGAGTACGAGTGCATTATTGTCAATGCAAAGGCCCATTTAATATGACTTACAAAGGATGGAGATAGAGTTAAAGACTCCAGGGACCCATGTGATGATGGAAAATATACGATTAGAACCGACTTTAATCGATAAAGTTAAAGCTGTTCAAGCTACAGACCTGGAGCTGATGCGTATGAGGAAGAAAGTGCAAGAAGGTGATATTTCGGAAGCAAGAATCGATGAAGAAGGAATACTTCGAGTCAACTCTAGACTTTGTGTTCCTAACGATTCTGACTTGAAGTATAAAATCACGATGGAGGCGCACAACACACCGTTTGTAATCCATCTTGGGAGTACCAAATGTATCGTGATCTTCAACATACATTTTGGTGGAGCAATATGAAGAGAGAGATAGTGGGGTTTATCTCAAGGTGTCTAACTTGTCAACGAGTCAAGGCGGAGCATCAAGTGCCAAAAGGTCCATTGCAACCACTTGAAATTCTAGAATAGAAGTGGGAGCGCATTAACATGGATTTTGTTACTGGTTTTCCCAAGGTTTCTCAAGGCATAGATTCGATTTGGGTCATTGTTGATAGATTGACCAAGTCTGCTCATTTCTTATCGATACGAGAAACTTATACACCTGAACGTCTTGCTCGTATGTACATAAACGAGATTGTAAGATTGCATGGTATGCCAGTATCCATAGTTTTTGATCGAGACCCAAGATTCACCTCACGATTTTGGGTTAGTTTGCAAAAAGCTATGGGCACAGATTTACAATTTAGTTCGGCATATCATCCTTAAACGGACGGGCAGTCGAAAAGCTCAATCCTCGATTCATTGGCCCATTTTTAATCCTCGATCGTGTAGGAACTGTGGCCTATATACTCACCTTACCGCCAAGTATGTCTCGTGTTTATAACATTTTCCACATATCTATGTTACGTAAATATGTGAAAGACCTGAACCACATTATTGAAATAGAACCGGAAGAGATAGCGAAATATTTAACGTATGAAGAGTTACCTATTAAAATTTTAGATAAGAAGGATCATATTCTACGCTCTAAAGTTATACCTCAAGTCAAAGTTTTGTGGAGAAACCACGATGTTGAGAAAATGACCTGGGGGTTAGAATCTGAAATGAAATCAAGATATCCTCACCTCTTCGACATATCAGGTACGCACCCTAATTTCGAGGACGAAATTTCATAAGAAGGGGAGGTTGTAAGACCCCAACTTTTATGAATAAAGAATAATTTTCTCGAAATATACTCTTTGAATATTATGGTGTGGATTTGATATAATGTTATAGTTGTGGGTAATATTTTCAAATTTTGCAAAGTAATCAAGTGGTTATATAATATTCGATTGGTCGGGGAATATTTGTTTTAACAGGGAATATTCGTACGACGTCACAATCATTGGTGGACTCCACAACGGAAGTATTGTCGTAGTTAGAAAACGACACAATTATCATTTTATAAAAATATCGGCGAAAGTACAGTAATACGTGCGGTTGCATAGTAGCACACGATATTTGTTATTGATGCTTACGTGAGAAGTCACTCAGTTATACTCAATTATTGCTACAGTAATTGCTGCATCATATCTCTCATATTATTGATTCAATTATTGTCACAGTATCATCTGCATAATATGATATATTATTAAATCAATAATTTAGACGACAAAGTTATTCATATTATTATTTACAATATTGACAATGTCTAGAAGTTCTGTCAAAGAGAGGTTTGGTCACCTAATTGCGCGCCAATAAGGAGAAATCCTTATCGGGAAGCCCCCTCTTTCTTGGGAACGACCTGGTTGTTAAATATTGTGAGTTATAATATTAATGATGAATAAGTTCGTGTTGATTAAAGATGAAATTGATATTTTTATTGTGTTGGAATTATTAGTGTTAGTGGAAATCGACATTTATTTCGATATTAATTGATGTCTGGAAGTTATACTGACCAATCGGGTAATTAATCGGATAAATGAGCAATTAATTGCTATTAATTCACATGATCATAACCATGTGTTCACATGTGTGCACTATTGATTCACATGATTTACTATTAGGGGAGTTGGTGCAAGATTGATAATACTTGCATGACTAAATTAAAAATGGAGGTATAGATGAATGTACTATACTATAATTAGTTTTTTCACATGATTATACTATTAAGTCACATGAATGAACTATTAATTCACATTATTTACTATTAGGGGAGGTGGTGCAAGTTTGATAATACTTGCAGGACTAAATTAAAAATGAAGAAAAAGAGAAATGTATTATACTATAATATTTCGAGCCCCAAAACGTGCAATTATCGAAACTATATTTTCCTATAAATAGAAGCTGATTCTTCTTTCATTCTCACCAATTCACTAAGCCTCACAAGAGCAATTATTATAGAGAAAAATTATAGAGAGAAAGAAGAAGAGAAGTCTGCCACCTCACTATTCCAATATGCAGTTTTTTCTAAAGTAAGGTGTATTATTCCTTCGTATTCATGAAGAAAGTTATTTTCTTTCAATACTCGTAAGGGTTGTTATTCCATTCTTTATTATTATGTTGGAATAACCTGTCTATATGAAGTACCACATACATGGTAAAATTCTTCTGTTATTCCATTCTTTATTATTCTGTTGGAATAACCTGTATGTGCGGTCTATCGCATGCCTGGTGAATTCTGTTGTTATTCCATTCTTTATTATTCGGTTGGAATATCCTATCTGTGCGGATTACTCATGACCTGGTTCCGTTCTTTATTATTCTGTTGGAATATCCTGTCTGTGCGGATTACGCATGACCTGATTTCATTCTTTATTATTCTGTTGGAATAACTCGTCTCATGTATGCGATCTATCGCATGCTCGGTGAATTCTTTTGTTATTCCATTCTTTATTATTCTATTGGAATAACACATGCGTGTGGACTCATCAGATGCATGGTGAATGATCCTTCGTATTCATTCCTTATTAAATTATAAAAATGATCTGTCTACGTGGATTACCGCATGGCGGGCGAAAATCCATTTACAGTTTCATATATTTTATTATACTTAGTTGGTTAAAGTTTTGGCTTCTATATTCCATGAAATTAGTGTAATATCCTTGATATTTGCGCTTCATCCAGTATCTTTTCATGGAAATATTCTTCTGAGCATACTTGAATTTTACCCCACAAAGCAGTATCATGTTGACAATTTGGACGTTATTGGTTCCTGGATAAATTAATTTATAAATCTTTAAAATTTATTCTTGAACTTGTTTTATTGAATTATTATGTCATTGTCATCATCCTCATGCTTATATTGTGATAAAAGTCATCTTTGGCTTATGTGCATAGATGGACTTGGTATGATTATGACCAGGGATTATTCAGTATAATCATGACCGTAATGTGACGAATGATGCGGTGAAAGTCCTCATTGGCCTGTAGTTTATTGATGGACAGTTATTGGTATGATTATGTCCAAGAATTATTCGGTATAATCATGACCATTGTTGATTACATGAATATCCTTGGCCGTGGTGCAGGGATGATTTGATTTTATTTATTATTGTGAGTCTCAAATGATAAAGTTGATGAAAAACTTTTTAAATCATAGAAGATAGTAGATTTTATACTCTTCTTGACTCTTCTAATGGATTGCTTATTCCGCTGCAGTTAAACTTGTTGTCTATTATATTCTATCAGTTTAACATTATTGAGGGCTAATGATAATTTATTCTACATTATCTTTGTAAGACCCCAACTTATTATAAATAAAATTTAATTTTCTCTATTTATTATTTTGAAATAGTAAGGGTTGATTTGATTAATGTGGTTAGTTATGGGTAAAATGCTTAAATATTTTAAATAAACAAGTGGTTATAAAATATTCATTTTTTTATCGGAGAATATTCGTTTTTCGTCGTGGAATATTCTTACCGTCGGGAAATATTAAATGCATTTACTATTTGCCTTGACCTTGTGTGGCCCCCCATAACGGAAAGCGATTGGATGAAGAAAACGACAAGTATAAGTTGTTTATAAATAACGGCGTAGTTATTGCAGATTATCTTGTTGGAATACCCGGTGGTTAAAACACAAGATGTCTGGCGTTGTTGCCTGATGAAGACACGCAGTATTGCACCAATTATTAATTCTTACGTAAGAAGGCACTACTCAATAATTATTACAGTAATTATTGTTCAATATTTTATTTTATTGATTCAATAATTGTTGCGTTGATATTTTATATTACTATTGTTTCAATAATTGTCACTACACAGTATTTTCCATTATCGAAGTAATAATTCATATTATCTGAATAATATTATTAGATACATTATTGTCAATGTCTAGAAAGTTCTGTCTAAGGAGAGGTTTGGTCACCTAATTGCGCGCCAGTAAGGAAAAATCCTTATTAGAAAGCCCCTCTTTCCAGGAGGCGAACCGTTTGTCGATGATTGTGATTCTGTAATATTATTTGTGAATAATTAATTATTAATTTATATAATGAGGAAAATATTCATTTTATGTGGATATAGATGGAGAAAATTTTTAAAGTGACAATTGTTGAAAATCGATATTTTATCTTTTCTGATAAAATAATATTTTATTATATTATTATAATATAATAATGATGATATTTTTACAATGAATGTGGGATATATGAGTATATAAGGAGGAAGAGTATTTTTGTTGCATTAAATGATTAACACATGTTTTGTGTGTCGGTGGACCCCATTTCTTGACTGAAATTTGATTATAGCCTATAAAATCGTCTGTATGTGGATTTCGGTCAATTTTTGTTTCGAATTTGGAAAATTTTCTTCTACAAAGTTGTAGAGAATGAAATTTCTTATGGAAAGGACACAAGGTTTGAATTTTTCTGATAAAAGGGCTATTTATTATGAATTATTGAAGTTCCGTAGTTCCGAAATAATTAATTTTTGGAAGTTTTAATTATTTTTATTAATAAAAATGTTTTTTACATTTTGTGGGCATCATTAACATGTGCTAGGGGCTGAATTCAGTTGGCAAAAGTGTGCGTATGAATTTGGTTAATAAATATTATTAATTTATTAAATTTTCTGCTTTGGTGTTCTAAGCAATTTCCTATAAATAGGGTGCTTAGGTTAGAATTGAAAATCACACCAGAAACTAAAATTTTCTCTCTCTTTCTCTCTCGATATACTGAGCGTATTCTTGTGAGTATTTTCATACTTTGAGTGTTGTTATACGGTGTAAGTTCCTTCAAAGACTATATTGAGATTCCAAATGGAAATCTTATTCTTTCGAGGTAAGGGATGTTATTTTCTTCATAAATGATATTATTTCTTTCAATATCATTATGCCGAAATATTGGTTTGAACTTTTTATCAAATTTGGAACTTTTTGTGTCGGAGTTACTATTCACGTATACGACACTATTCACGAAAACGGCACTATTAAAAGAAAAATTAAATTTTTGTTTTTCGTCCAAAATATCTATTATGGATACTAGCTTTGATTGTATCCATGTTTTGATCATTCTTGAATTTTACTCCACTATGAGTATTTATGAGGTATTTTTGGACATGGAATAGCTGAAATACAAATCCTTAATATTTATTCTTTTGTTTCACTGGGTTCGTTTTCTTTAAAATATTTTTCATCATCCTCAGTCCTAAATGATGATATTACTGAATATCTTTGGCCTGTAGTGCAAAGATAAATGATTTCTGATGAATATCTTTGGCCCATAGTGCAAAGATGAACAAGTGTTAAGATGAACATGACCAACTGATGAATATCTTTGGTCTGTAGTGCAAAGATGAATAGTGTTGTTCATTTGGCCTCTTAATATTCCATCGTTCATCATTTGGTCAGTGTTGTTGTTTGCATGAGGATTGTCGCCTTCCTGATGCACATTATTCTAATTGTTGATCTGTGGAGACTCAACGGTCTCTTGTGCCCCATTGCTATTCTCAATATTATCGGATGCCATTTTCAAATACTGCCACAAAACAAAGGTTAATTGACATGCAACATATTATCTCTAAACTCTGACCAACCAATTAAATACCAAAAAATTGAGGTAGGTCATACTAGTGAAGGAATTTTCCGTCTCTCCCCTCCTAGTTCTAATCTCACATCCTAGCCAGGGATCATATCCCTAAGCTTTGATACCAACTGTGACGCCCCCAAAACAGGTATACATCACCTATTCTTGAGTCGCCAGATACATGGTACATAATTCAAATACAACTTAATAATACAACTGTCGTGTACAATATGACAAAACATAAACTGTGAGTTTGAATACAAATATTGTCTACTAGAGAGTATACAAACTTAAAAAGAGTCCTCATTACAATTATTATCACACTATCACACTATTACAATTAGTCCTGCAAGTATTATCAAACTTGCACCACCTCCCCTAATAGTAAATAATGTGAATCAATAGTTTAATCATGTGAATAAATAGTATAATCATGTGAAAAATATGAATTACAGTATAGTACCTCCATCTATACCTCTATTTTTAACTTAGTCATGCAAGTATTATCAATCTTGCACCAACTCCCCTAATAGTAAATAATGTGATTCAATAGTACACACATGTGAACAAATAGTTATATAAGTATGTGAATTAGTAGCAATTAATTGCTCATTTATCCGATAAATTATCCGATTTATCAATATAACCCCTAGACATCAATTATCATCGGAATAGATGTCGATTTCCACTAACACTAATAATCCCAACACAATGGAACTATCAAAATTCATTTTTAATCAACACAACTCATTCATCATTAATATTATAACTCACAATATTTAACAACCAGGTCGTTCCCAGGAAAGAGGGGGCTTTCCGATAAGGATTTCTCCTTATTGGCGCGCAATTAGGTGACCAAACCTCTCCTTGACAGAACTTCTAGACATTGTCAATATTGCAAATAATAATATGAATAACTTTGTCGTCTCAATTATTGATTTAATAATATAAAATATTATGCAAATGATATCTTTGTGACAATAATTGAATCAATAATATGAGAGATATGATGCAAAGAAATATCTGTAGTAATAATTGAGTATAACCGAGTGACTTCTCACGTAAGCATCAATAATAAATACCGTGTGCTACTATGCAACCACGCCAGACATCGCATTTTTTAACAACCGAAAGTGTTTCAACAATTAACGGTAAAACTTCCGCCGTTATTTTCATAAAGTATTTTTGTCGTTTTCTCAATCCGACAATAATTCCATTGTGGGGGTCCACCAATGATTGTGCTGTTGTACGAATATTCCCTGTTAAAACGAATATTCCCCGACCAATCGAATATTATATAACAACTTGTGTACTTTGCAAAATTTGTAAATATTACCCACAACTATAACATTATATAAAATCCACACCATAATATTCAAAAATATATTTCGAGAAAATTTAATCTTTATTCAAAAAGTTGGGGTCTTACAACCTCCCTTCTTATGAAATTTCGTCCCTCGAAATTGGGTGTAAATCCCCGGTATGTCGAAGAGGTAAGGATATCTTGATTTCATCTCGATTCTAACTCCTGTGTCATTTCTTCCACATCGTGGTTTCTCCACAAAACTTCGACTTGAGGTATAACGTTGGAGCGTAGAATATGATCCTTTTATCCAAGATTTTAACAGTAACTCTTCATACGTTAAATCTTCTCCTCTCTCTCCGGGTTCTAATTCAATAATGTGGTTCGGGTCTTTCACATATTTACGAAACATAGATATGTGAAAACGTAATGAACACGAGACATATACGAAGCAGAAAAGCGAGTCTATACGCTACGAGTTCCTACTCGATCGAGGATTAAAATGGGCCAATGAATCGAGGGTTGAGCTTTCCTCTCTTTCCAAATCTCGTAACTCCCTTCCATGGAGCAACATGTACTAACACATGATCTCCAATATCAATTCCACGCCCTTTCGATGAAGATCAAAGATAACTCTTTTTTGTCGATCTTGTGAGGTTTTTATACGTTGTCGGATCGTTTGAATCTTTTCTCTAGTCATACGTACCAACTCCGGTCCCAACAACGTTGCTTCACCCACCTCATCCCAGCATACTAGAGAACGACACTTTCTTCCATACAACGCCTCAAATGGAGCCATGCCAATACTTGCTTGATAACTGTTGTTGTAGGAAAACTCCACCAATGGTAGGAACTTATCCCAACTTCCCTTGAATTCAAGGACACAGAGTCTTAATAGATCTTCAAGAGTTTGAATGGTCTCTCTCATTTCGTCCGTCCGTCTGGGAGGATGATATGCCGAGCTAAATCAGAAACCGTGCTTCATAGCTTTTTTGCAAACTAACCCAAAATCTTGAAGTGAATATTGGGTCTCGATCGGAAACTATGGATATCGGCATACCATGCAGTCTTACAATCTCGTTTATGTACATACGAGCAAGACGTTCAAGTGTATAAGTTTCTCGTATAGGTAGGAAATGAGCAGACTTGGTCAATCTATCAACAATGACCCAAATTGCATGTATGCCTTGAGAAACCTTGGGAAGACCAGTAACGAAATCCATGGTAATGTGTTCCCACTTCCATTCTTGAATTTCAAGTGGTTGCAATGGACCTTTTGGTACTTGATGCTCCGCCTTGACTCGTTGACAAGTTAAACACCTTGAGATAAATTCTGCTATCTCTCTCTTCATATTGCTCCACCAAAATGTATGTCGAAGATCACGATACATTTTGGTACTCCCAGGATGGATTGCAAATGGTGTGTGTGTTGTGCGCTCCATCATGATTTTATACTTTAAATCGTGGTTGTTAGGAACAAAAGTCCGGAGTTGACTCAAGTATTCCTTCTTCATCGATTCTTGCTTCCTAAGATATAGCACCTTCTTGTACTTTCTTCCTCATACGCATCGCCTCCAGTCTCAGTAGCTTGAGCAAAACTTTAACTTTATCGATTAAAGTCGATTTCTACTCAGATATTCGCCATCATCACATGGGTCCCTGGAGTCTTTATCTCTAACTCCATCCTTTGTAAGTCATACAAAATGGGCCTTTGCGTTGACAATATTACACTCGTACCCGCATATGATCTTCTACTCAGCGCATCAACTACTATGTTCGCTTTTCCAGGTTGCTATTGAATAGTATGATCATAATCTTTCAATAGTTCGAGCCATTGTCGTTGCCGCATGTTGAGTTTCTTTTGAGTGAAGAAATTTTTGAGGCATTTAAGATCCGTATAGATCTCCACTTTCTCCACATACAGGTAATGCCTCCAAATTTTAAGCGCAAAAATGACAGCTGCCAACTCTAGATCATGAGTAGGATAATTTCTCTCATATTCTTTGAGTTTCCGTGAGGCATAGGCTATGACTTTCCCATGTTGCATGAGAACACATCCTAACCCTTTGCCCGAAGCATCACTGTAGATGATAAATCCCTCCGAGCCAGATGGTATTGTCAGAACAGGTGCTGAAATGAGTCTCCTCTTGAGTTCTTGAAAACTCTTCTCACATTCCACACTCCAACCAAATTTTGTATCTTTTCGAGTCAGCTAAGTTAATGAAGTAGCGATTCGAGAAAACCCTTCTACGAATCTCCGATAATAACCAGCTAAGCCGAGAATGCTACGTACTTCGGTCACTGCTTTAGGTTGCTCCTAGCTTTGAATTGCTTCAATCTTTGCCGGGTCAACAGATATCCCATGATTTGATATCACGTGCCCAATGAATGCAACTTCCTCAAGCCAGAACTCGCATTTCTTCAACTTGGCATATAGCTTGTTTTCACGAAGCTTTTGGAGTATCAGCCTCAAGTGTTGCTCATGATCTTCACGAATTTTGTAATATATGAGGATGCCATCAATAAAGACGACCACAAAATGATCCAAATATTCCTTGAATACTCGGTTCATCATATCCATGAAGGCAGCAGGAGCATTAGTCAATCCAAAGGACATGACTAGGAATTCATAATGCCCGTACCGAGTTCTGAAAGTCGTCTTTGGAATGTCATCGGTTCTAATCTTCAATTGATGATATCCTGAACGAAGATATATCTTTGAAAAGAATTTGGCGCCTTGCAACTGGTCAAACAGGTCATCAATACGTGGCAATGGGTACCTATTTTTGATGGTCACATGATTAAACTCCTGATAATCAATACAAAGTCGCATACTCCCATCTTTATTCTTCACGAATAGAACAGGAGCACCCAAAGGAGACGTACAAGGACGAATGAAATCAATGTCTAACAATTCTCGTGACTGGATCTTTAACTCTTGAAGTTCAATAGAGCCATTCGATATGGGGCTTTGGAATGGGTTTTTGTGGGGTTCAAGGTCGATACAAAATTCAATTTCACGCCTGGGGTAGACCAGAAGTTCTTCGGGAATACGTCAGAAATTTATTAACAATGTAAATATCATTCAAAAATCGACGTATTTTTGTTTAAATCCGTGACATGAGCTAAGAAAGCTTGACATCCGTTTTTCAATAAACGAATAGCTTTATGGCTTGAAATGACATTGATTGATTTTAATGGTTTAGTTGTTTGAATTCGCATAATAGGTTGGTTAGGAATATGAAAACTAACAACCTTACAAAAACAATCAATTTTTGCATGACGAGTAGTTAACCAATCAATCCCTAGAATCACGTCAAATGCAAGTATTTTCAATGAAATAAGATCGACAGGTAATGTGAGGGCACCAATTTGAACCAAACAAGACTTATAAACAGTGGATGTAATGAAGGTTTCTCCCAATGGAGTTTCAACAGATAAGACAAAGTATAATTTCTCCAGAGTACAAATTTAATCCTTGAGCGCAAGTAAGAGAAATAAAAGAATGGGTAGAACCAGTATCAAATAAGGTATAGACTTCGCTAGAATTTATGATAAGCTTACCCGTGATGACCTCGTTCGGGTTCCTTGCTTTTTGGGAGGTCACAACAAATGCTCTCCCTTGCACCACCGACTTTGACTTTTCTGGGACAGCCTTTGGTGTCTCCATCCTAGCTGAACTTATCTTCGGTGAACGATAAAATCGGGCTTGGTGACCTTCTCTTCCATAATTATAACACGCTTTGGATGGCATCGCGCAGTTTGGACTGATATGTCCCTCCCCTCCGCATTTGAAGCATATGATAGGTGGTCGTTCTCCTTCCTTAACCACGGTTGCTGGTGCTGACGTCTTTCCATCATTGTTGAATCTCCTTTTCTTGAAATATCCATTTTTACTGTCTTGGCCATGATTACCACCGAAGTGGTTACCATTTCTGGCATATTGATTCCCTCCACGTTTGTTGTCACCGCTTCGATGATCGATACCACCGGTATTTTCATGTCGCCGATCGCTTTCTTGGTTGCGTTGACTTGTTATCGCGCTCCAATAATCGAGCCCTATTTACAACATCCGATTACAAACACGGTTTATGAGAAATAAGATATCGACGTATCTCCGGTTTCAAACCTCTTAAAACATTCGTGTCATTCGCTCCTCATTATCGACCAAATGGGATGCAAATCGGGATAACTCGCAAATTTAGCCTCGATTGCAACACGGCCATATTGTTTTGCTCCAACTTGATAAACTCCACCTCTTTCATGTGACGAATACTTTCGGGAAAGTACTTGTCGTTGAATAGCTCTTGGAACTTCTCCCAAGACATCTTGAAGTCGCCAGTCGGGTACGCTTTTACTGATTCCCACCAAGAATCGCCTCTTCACGTAACATAAAGGTGGCGAAGGGAACCTTTTTTTCTCCTGAGCATCCCAAGACAACAAATATCTTGGTGATCTGCTTTATCCACGCTTCCGCCTTAAGTGGTTTTGGCTCTCCAATAAACTCGGGTGGTCCCAGCTCCTTGAACTATTTAGCGGTGACCGTTCGAGAGTTTCCAGTGTTTCCACCTCCATTTTGAACAAGAGCCGCTCTCGCCTGATGTTGCATGAATTGCATAAAGCCTCTGAACATTCCATCGTTCATCATTTGGTCAGTGTTGTTATTTGCATGAGGATTGTCGCCTTCCTGATGCACATTATTCTGATTGTTGATCTGTGGAGACTCAACGGTCTCTTGTGCCCCATTGCTATTCTCAATATTCTCGGATGCCATTTTCAAATACTGCCACAAAACAAGGGTTAATTGACATGCAACATATTATCTCTATACTCTAACCAACCAATTAAATACCAAAAAATTTAGGTAGGTCATACTACTGAAGGAATTCCCCGTCTCTCCTCTCCTAGTTCTAGTCTCACATCTTAGCCAGGGATCATATCCCTAAGCTTTGATACCAACTGTGACGCCCCCAAAATAGGTATACATCACCTATTCTTGAGTCGCTAGATACATGGTACAGAATTCAAATACAACTTAATAATACAACTGTCGTGTACAATATGACAAAACATAAACTGTGAGTTTGAATACAAATATTGTCTACTAGAGAGTAAACAAACTCAAAAAGAGTCCTCATTACAATTATTATAACACTATTTCACAGAATAGTGAGGACTACTAATGCACCATCTAGGACTATCACTCCATTCTCCGACTCGTCCCAGCTATATTCTCATTTCTTGAAGAGAACAGTGAAAAAAAAGGTGAGCTCAACTAGCCCAGTAAGAAATATTATGACTAAGATAATGCAGAATAAATTATCATTAGCCTTAAACAGTGTTAAACTGATACAATATAACAAACATAAAGTTTAATCAGCAAGTGAACAAGCAATCCATTAAAAGAGTCAAGTAGAGAATAAAATCTACTATCTTTTATGATTTAAAAGGTTTTTCATCACTTTTATCATTGGGACTCAAATTTTAATAAATAATCCACATCATCGAATCACCCCCGCACTACTGACCAAGGATATTCTTTAGTATCACGACCACAATTATCCATGTCTTTAGGGGCCAAGAATATTTGTGTATTCATTAATGGTTATGATCATGCCAACAACTGTCCATCAATGCACTACGGGCCAATGAGGACTTTTACTACATCATTTGTAACATTACGGTCATGATTACACCGAATAATCCCTGGTCATAATCATACCAAGTCCATCTATGCACTACAGGCCACAGATGACTTTCAAAAAAAATATAAACATGAGGATGATGACAATGATAAAAGAATTCAATAAAACAAGTTCAAGAATTAATTTATACAGGAACTAATAATGTCAAAATTGTCAACATGATACTGCTTTGTAGAGTAAAATTCAAGAATGTTCAGAAGAATATTTTCATGAAAAGATACTGGATGAAGCGCAAATATCAAGGATATTCCACTTATTTCATGGAGTATAGAAGTCAAAACTATAACCAACTGAGTATAACAAGGAATGGAATAACAAAAGAAATCACCTGTGCATGCGATAGATAGATCGCATGTGCAAAGTTATTCCAATGTAATAATAAATAACGGAATCAGTCCCGGCAGTAAAATGCATGCAGCACGTGATATTCCAATGTAATAATAAAAGACGGAATCAGTCCCACAGAAAACGCATGCATGAGGATATTCCAATGTAATAATAAAGACGGAATCAGTCCCGCAGAGAACGCACAAACAGGATGTTCCAATGTAATGATAAATAATGGACTGTGTCCCGCGTAAACGCGCACGCGAGATAGGATGTTCCAATGTAATGATAAAGAATGGAATAATGTAAGAATTTCACTAAGTATAGGGTAGCTTGGCGTATCAAAAGTTATTCCAATAGAATAATTAAGAATGGAATAATGTAAGTCTCTTTATGGATAAGAAAGAAATAACTACTCTACCTTAGAAAAACCTGGATCTTTGGAATAGTGAGGTAGTAGATTTCTTCTTCTTTCTCTATAATTTTCTCTATAATAATCGCTCTAAAGCTTTTGTGAATTGGTGAGAAATGAAGGAAGAATGAGCTTCTATTTATAGGAAAATATAGTTTCAATAATTGCACATTTTGGGGCTCGAAAAATTACAGTACAATACCTCCAACTTTTCTTTCATTTTTAATTTAGTCCTGCAAGTATTATCAAACTTGCACCACCTCCCCTAACAGTAAATAATGTGAATCAGTAGTTCAATCATGTGAATCAATAGTATAATCATGTGAAAAATACGAATTACAGTATAGTACCTCCATCTATACCTCCAGTTTTAACTTAGTCATGCAAGTATTATCAATCTTGCACTAACTCCCCTAATAGTAAATAATGTGATTCAATAGTACACACATGTGAATAAATAGTTATATAAGTATGTGAATTAGTAGCAATTAATTGCTCATTTATCCAATAAATTACCCGATTTATCAATATAACCCCTAGACATCAATTATCATCGGAATAGATGTCAATTTTCACTAACACTAATAATCCCAACACAATGGAACTATCAAAATTTATTTTTAATCAACACAACTTATTCATCATTAATATTATAACTCACAATATTTAACAACCGTGTCGCTCCTGTGAAAAAGAGGGCTTTCCGATAAGGATTTCTCCTTATTGGCGTGCAATTAGGTGACCAAACCTCTCCTCGATGTAACTTCTAGACATCATCAATATTGCAAATAATAATATGAATAACTTTGTCGTCTCAATTATTGATTTAATAATATAAAATATTATGCAAATGATATCGTGACAATAATTGAATCAATAATATGAGAGATATGATCTTTTGCAATTATCAGAAAGCAATAATTGAGTATAACCGAGTAACTTCTCACGTAAACATCAATAATTAATACCGTAGTGTGTGCTACTACGCAACCACGCCAGACATTCTTTATTTTAACACCGGTGTTTCAACAGTTAACGGTAAAACTTCCGCCGTTATTTTCATAAAAGTATTTTTGTCGTTTTCTCAATCCGACAATAATTCCGTTGTGGGGGTCCACCAATGATTGTGCTGTTGTACGAATATTCTTTGTTAAAACGAATATTCCCCGAACAATCGAATATTAAATAACAACTTGCGTACTTTGCAAAATTTGTAAATATTACCCACAACTATAACATTATATCAAATCCACACCATAATATTCAAAAATATATTTCGAGAAAATTTAATCTTTATTCAAAAAGTTGGGGTCTTACATGTTGTCTATTGTATTTTATCAAATTTTTCCTTGTTGAAGACTAACGATAATTTGTCCTATATTATCTTAGTCATAATATTCTTTACTGGGCTAGTTGAGCTCACCCTTTTCCTTTTTGTTCCATTTTTCTTTTCAGGAGACGAGAATGTAGTGAGTACTAGTCGGGGTATGGAATGAAGGTTCTAGAAAGTCGTTTTAGTAGTCCTCACCATTTTTGTAAAATAATGTATCAATAATTGTAATAAGGACTTATTTGGGTATGAATATTGTCTAGATGGCAATATTTTTATTTAAACTCACAGTTTTTATGTTGTATCAATAAAGTTATAGTTGTTTCTGTATCATGTATTTTGACGACTCAGAATGGGTGTTGTATACCTATTTTGGGGGTGTCACAATCTTAGTCATAATATTTCTTACTAGGCTAGTTGAGCTCACCCTTTTGCTTTCATTTTTTTATTTAGGAAATGAGAATGTAGCCGGAACTAGTCGGGGAATGGAGTGATGGTCCGAGATGGTGTCATAGTAGTCTTCACTGTTCTATAAAATAGTATGATAATAAATGTAATGAGGACTCGATTGAGTGTGGATATTGTTTAGATGACAATATTTGTATTAAAACTCATAGCATATGTTTTGTCGTATTTTATACGACAGTTGTATAATTAAGTTTTTATTTGTATTTTATACCATGTATTTGGTGACTTAAGATGGGTGATGTATACCTATTTTGGAGGCATCACAGGAGATGTTATAGTTGGTAGAGATTTAAAACTCAAAGTGTGATCCTTAAGGAAAATAGTAACCGATGATGTGGAATCAAAGAGGGCATTGATGTCAGATAAGTTAACACTTAAGGAGGATATGTAAAGTATTTAGAAACGTAGGTTTTAGTTACTGGCGATGTAGAAGCGGTGCGCCATCGATTTTTTGGTATGGCGGCAATTGCGCCATTTTCAAGTTCTGTGACAAATAAGCAATTGCTACCCGATCTGTAGAAAATCCTTAGTCAGTTTATGAAATGTGATTTGCAAGCCATGCATACTAATAACTTTTATAAGGTCATGAATGGTGACTAAGTGTTCATGAAGAAATTTAGTTAGCAAAACAGGACTTGAATAAAGGCTTAATTAATTAACCCGGATTAAATATGGTTAATTAAGTGGTATTATAGAATCTTATATTCTATTAGAAGAATGCATAATAATTATATATTTCTAATAAAGGATATTAAAATAATTTCTAATATTGAGTTATTTTAATAAAAGGAGGAAATATTATTTTGAATAATAATATTACCTATATATATTTTGTATAGGTATGATTAATAATGTAGTAAATGTATTAAAAGCGTATTTTTTATATGTAAATAAATTGATGGAAACAATTTATTATAATAGAAAATAAACTTATTATCTATTTTCTATATATAATATATGTACATGTGTAAATATATATAGTTAATTGATATTATATTGAAAGAATAATAAGTGTGGAGAATGAGAGAAGCTTAAGATTGAGCTTGTAAAATATGTCTTGTGTGGCATAGTGATGTGATATATTGTCTTATAATATTAATTATTATTATGGACAATATTCTAATATCTTGTAATTATTTGATGGTATATTGAATTATTATTATTAGTGATAGATATGATAATAAGTATATTGGTTATAAATATTATAAGATTTATATTTATTGTGATAATTAACCATATAAACGCTTAATCAATTGTTATAGAGATTAATAATTGATTTACGAGGAATAGATTAATTAATTCTATTAATTAATTGATAAGATAAGTAATTTATTAATTTCCATGTGCATGTATGCGATATTAAAAGTATATACGTATGATAGGTAACTATATATTATACGAAGTGTAAAAGTGTGGTGTGACTATATTATATAGAAACCATATATTAAGATTTATTGAAACTATATGATATGAATACATCATGAAATGTGTATATGACAATGTATGTGGGCATATATTAAAATAATATACCATGAACATATTGAAAACTATTATTTTAATAAAATATATCGGTGTTATAAAATGTACATGGATTATATGTATGTTACATTTCCATATCACATCTACTACCTTAAAATATTAATTATGAAAATCATATTGTGACATTATGTTATAACCCATGTATGGATGTTATGTGTATACAATATAACCTAAAAATGGGGTTGTGTATATGTGTATAACCTATGTTTTATAAGATTGCTGAGATTTTCCTCTCTTGTCCCAAATTAAGTGTCACAAAGGACATGGATAGTGACTTAGAAGCTAAGTTACGTATTTTTCCAAAAAGGCTATTGAATAGGTGATTATTTGCTAAGAAGAGGGTTGGTAAGGGTGGTTGATCAACTCTTGATTAACCAATGTGTCCCTCCATTACACCATGAATCAAACCTTAGTGTAATGCCAATGTCTAGTCCATGCTCTTTCTATAAATACAAGCTTGATTTCAGTTTTTGTTTTGCTTGAAGCTTGTCTGGTAATTCTAAGTGTAGAGTATAAGTTGCTGAGCTACTTTAGAAGCATACACAGAGTGTAGGAAGTTCAATTCAAGTTCAAGAAGGTATAAATTCTAATTATGTTCTTGAGATTGGTATTGTTTGATTCTTGAATTCATTTGTTAATTGATATGAATAATCATGTTATAAGGTGTTTAGGAAGTTTACTAACACGTATAAACACTTTAGTAAAGGTTTGAAGCATGCTTGAATCAATGGAAACAAAGTTAGAATTTTATTTGCAAAAAGCGAGCATGCATCACGCTTCTAAACTCGACACAAGCGTAGTGGCTAGCATACAGTTATCTTTGAGGTCTTGACAATTGCTGTATACCTCGAGAATCGAGTTGTTGGTTTTTTGTTTACTGTTTGTGTGTGTGTTGTGGAAGTGGTGTTATGACCTAAATATATATCTAAAAAGGGGAATAACATGATATACAAAGATTTCTTGTGTAGTATGAAGTGATCAACAAGATTTAGTAAGAGATTTGTAATGAAAACTTAAAGCTTTGAAAACAAACTTTGAGGTAATGCATGTTCTACGAATTCTGAACTTAGTAGTCCACATACATGATTGATTTCAAATGTAAATGAGCATGATATTATGTTTATGGTGTCCATATACATGAATAAACTTGTTAAGTCTTGTGTTAGAGAAATTTTCAAGTATAATAAGTGTGACGCCCCCAAAATAGGTATACATCACCCATTCTGAGTCGCCAAATACATGGTATAAAATTCAAATCTGACTTAATTATACATATAACCGTGTAAAATATGACAAAACATAAAAAGTGAGAGTTTTAATCTGAATATTATCTTCTAGCAAGATTCAAACTCAAATGGAGTCCTCATTACATTTATTATCACACTATTTCACTGAATAGTGAGGACTACTAATGCAAACATCTGGACCGTCACTCCGTCCCCCGACTAGTCCTAGCTATATTCTCATTTCCTGAAGAGAACAATGAAAACAAAGGGTGAGCTTAACTAGCCCAGTAAGAAATATTATGACTAAGATAATGCAGAATAAATTATCATTAGCCTTCAATAGTGTTAAACTGATAAAATACAATAAACATCAAGTTTTACAGCAGTGGAACAAGCAATCCATTAGAAGAGTCATATAGCATGATATCTATTATCTTTTATGATTTAAAAAGGTTTTTCATCAACTTTATCGATGCGACTCAGCTTAATAAATAAACCACATCATCGAATCATCCCTGCACCACGGCCAAGGATATTCATGTAATCATCAATGGTCATGATCATACCAACAACTGTCCATCAATGCACTACAGGCCAATGAGGACTTTTACCACATCATTTGTAACATTACGGGTCATGATTATACCGAATGATCCGTGGTTATAATCATACCAATCAACAATTCATCTATGCACGTAAGCCAAAGATGACTTTCATCACAATATAAGCATGAGGATGATGACAATTATATAAGAATTCAATTAAATGAAATCAAAGGATAAATTTTAAAGTATTATAATTTAATTTATCCAGAATTCAATAATGTTCAAATTGCCAACATGATACTGCTTTGTGGAGTAAAATTCAAGAATGATACTATATCAAAAATAATTTGAACCGAAAAGAAATCAATTTTTGTTATGAATAGTACTCCGGGTGAATAGTACTCTATGAATAGTACTTTGTGAATAGTACTCGTGAATAGTACTTTGTGAATAGTACCCGTGAATAGTACTTTTGTGAATAGTAATGTATAAATGAATAGTACTCATGGATAGTACTCCAGCATGAAAAACTTAAAATTTAATAAGAATGTGCAAAAAAAATCCTTGTGAAACGATACTAGATGAAGCGCAAATTTCAAGGATATTCTACTAATTTCACGGAGTATAGAAGCAATACCTTAATAGAATGATGGTATAATCAAGAATACGAGACGAAAAAATATTACTCACATACTACAGAGTATGGAAGAAAATATTATTTCTTATGAATACTGAACAAAAATAATATCCTTTACCTCAGAAGAAGAATGGATACTGGAATAGTGAAATAACATACTTCTCTTCTTCTTTCTCTCTATAACTTCTCTCTCTATAATTTCTCTTGTGAGTCTTAGTGAATTGGTGAGAATGAAAGAAGAATGAGCTTCTATTTATAAGAAAATATAGTTTCGATAATTGCACGTTTTAGGGCTCGAAATATTACTGTAAGACCCCAACTGTTATGAATAAAGAATAATTTTCTCGAAATATATTTTTGAATATTATGGTGTGAATTTGATATAATGTTATAGTTGTAGGTAATATTTGCAAATTTTGCAAAGTAAGCAAGTGGTTATATAATATTCGATTGGTAGGGGAATATTCGTTTTAACATGGAATATTCGTACGACGACACAATCATTGGTCGACCCCACAAACAGAAGTATTGTCGTAGTTAGAAAACTACAGAATTATCTTCTTATAAAAATAACGGCGAAAGTGTTACCGTTAAAACTGTTGAACTACCTGGTAGTAAAAGTACAGTAATACGTGTGGTTGCATAGTAACACACAATATTGATTATTGATGCTTACGTGAGAAGTCACTCAATTATACTCAATTATTGCTACAGTAATTGTTGCATCATATCTCTCATATTATTGATTCAATTATTGTCACAGTATCATCTGCATAATATTTATTATTATTAAATCAATAATTGAGACGACAAAGTTATTCATATTATTATTTGCAATATTGACAATGTCTAGAAGTTCTATCAAGGAGAGGTTTGGTCACCTAATTGTGCGCCAATAAGGAGAAATCCTTATCGGAATGCCCCCTCTTTCCTGGGAACGACCTGGTTGTTATATATTGTGAGTTATAATATTAATGATGAATAAGTTGTGTTGATTAAAGATGAAATTGATAGTTCCATTGTGTTGGAATTATTAGTGTTAATGGAAATCGACATTTATTTCGATAATTATTGATGTCTGTAGGTTATATTGACCAATCAGGTAATTAATCGGATAAATGAGCAATTAATTACTATTATTTCACATGCTTATAACTATTTATTCATTTGTGTGTACTATTGATTCACATTCATGTACTATTAGGGGAGGTGGTGCAAGATTGATAATACTCGCATGACTAAATTAAAAATAAAGGTATAGTTGAAGGTACTATACTGTAATTAGTTTTTTCACGTGATTATACTATTGGGTCACATGAATGAACTATTAATTCACATTATTTACTATTAGGGGAGGTGGTGCAAGTTTGATAATACTTGCAGGACTAAATTAAAAATGAAGAAAAAGAGGAAGGTATTATACTGTAATATTTCGTGCCCCAAAATGTACAATTATCGAAACTATATTTTTTTATAAATAAAAGCTCATTCTTCCTTCATTTCTCACCAATTCACAAAAGCTTTAGAGCATTTATTATAGAGAGAAATTATAGAGAGAAAGAAGAAGAGAAGTCGGTTACCTCACTATTCCAGTATCCAGTTTTTCTAAGGTAAGGGGTATTATTCTTTCGTATTCATGAAGAGAGTTATTTTCTTTCAATATTCATAAGGGTTGTTTTTCCATTCTTTATTATTCTGTTGGAATAACCTATCTGTGCGATCTATCGCATGCCTGGTGAATTATGTTGTTATTCCATTCTTTATTATTCTGTTGGAACATCACATGCATGCGGATTACGCGCGTGACTGGTTCCATTCTTTATTATTCATTGGAACATCATGCATGCGGATTACGCATAACCTTGTTCCATTCTTTATTATTCTGTTAGAACATTACGCATACATGCGAATTACGCATGACACTGGTTCCATTCTTTATTATTACGTTGGAATAACTTTTATGCATGTGCGGATTACGCATCTTTGGTGAATTCTTACATTATTCCATTCTTTATTATTCTGTTGGAATAATCTGCCAACGTGGATTACCGTATGGCGACAAAAATCCATTTGCGGTTTCATATATTCTATTATACTCAGCTAATTAAAGTTTTGGCTTCTATACTTCTGAACATTCTTGAATTTTACTCCACAAAGCAGTATCATATTGACAATTTGGACGTTATTGATTTCTGGATAAATTAAATTATAAATCTTTACAAATTTATCCTTGAACTTGTTTTATTGAATTCTTATATCATTGTTATCATCCTCATGTTTATAATATGTTGAAAGTCATCTGTGGCCTGTAGTGCATAGATGGACTTGGTATGATTATGACCAGGGATTATTCGATATAATCATGACCGTAATGTTACAAATGATGTGATAAAAGTTCTCATTGGCCGTAGTGCATTGATGGACAGTTGTTGGCATGATCATGACCATTGATAAATACACGAATATCCTTGGCCCATAGTTCATGGATGGACAGTTGTTGGCATGATCATGACCATTGATAAATACACGAATATCCTTGGTCCAGAGGATAACACGAATAGGTGACGGTCCAGATGATAGCATTAGTAGTCCTTACTATTCTGTTAAATAGTGTGACAATAAATTTAATGAGCAATTCATTGAGTGTGGATATTGTCTAGATGACAATATTCTTATTAAAACTCTTAGATTATGTTTTATCGTATTTTACACGACTGTTGTATAATTAACTTGTATTTGAATTTTATACCATGTATTTGGCGACTCAAGATGGGTGATGTATACCTATTTTGGGGGCGTCACAATTACAATATAATACCTTCATCTTTTCCTTCATTTTTAATTTAGTCCTGCAAGTATTATAAAACTTGCACCACCTCCCCTAATAGTACATCTTGTGAATCAATAGTACAATCATGTGAAAAAACAAATTATAGTATAGTACATTCATCTATACCTCCATTTTTAATTTAGTTGTAAGACCCCGAATTTTACAAAATGAAAGTATTCAATTTTTATAATTATTATTCTATTTAGTAAATGGTTAAATTGATAAAAGGTTAAAGTTAAGGGTGATATGTGAAATTTTTTCAGAGTAAGCAAGTTGTCATAAAATACCCGGTGGTAAAAGTTCAGTAATACGCGTGGTTGCATAGTAGCACGCTGTATTGATTATTGATGCTTACGTGTGAAGCCACTCAGTTATACTCAATTATTGCTACAGTAATTGTTGCATCATATCTTTCATATTATTGATTCAATTATTGTCACAGTATCATCTGCATAATATGATATATTATTAAATCAATAATTGTGACGACAAAGTTATTCAAATTATTATTTGTACTATTGACAATGTCTAGAAGTTCTGTCAATGAAAGGTTAGATAATCTAATTAAGGCTACCGATAGGAGAAATCCTTACCAGAAAGCCCCCTCTTTCCTGGGAACGACCTGGTTGTTAAATATTGTAAGTTATAATATTAATGATGAATAAGTTCGTGTTGATTAAAAATGAAATTGATAGTTCCATTGTGTTGGGATTATTAGTGTTAGTGGAAATCGCCATTTATTTCGATAATAATTGATGTTTGGAAGTTATATTGACCAATCGGGTAATTAATCGGATAAATAAGCAATTAATTGCTATTAATTCACATGCTTATAACTATGTGTCCACATGTGTGTACTATTGATTCACATGATTTACTATTAGGGGAGTTGGTGCAAGATTGATAATACTTGCATGACTAAATTAAAAATGGAGGTATAGATGAAGGTACTATACTATAATTAATTTTTTCACATGTTTAGAACTATTGAGTCATATGATTTACTATTGATTCACATGATTTACTATTAGGGGAGGTGGTTCAAGTTTGATAATACTTGCAGGACTAAATTAAAAATGAAAAAAAGAGGAAGGTATTATACTGTAATATTTCGAGCTCCAAAACGTACAATTATCGAAACTATATTTTTTTATAAATAGAAGTTCATTCTTCCCTCATTCTCACCAATTCACTAAATCTCACAAAAGCAATTATAGAGATAGAAGCTATAGAGAGAAAGAAGAAGCAAAGTCTGCTACTTCACTACTCCAGTATCCAGTCTTCTTCTGAGGTAAGGGGTATTCTTTATTTCATATTCTGAAGAGATATTATTTTTCGTATTCGTGTGAATATTGTTTCGTTCAATATTCATAAAGGATATTATCTTCGTTCAATATTCGTAGGAATATTATCTTCGTTAAATATTCGTTGGAATATTATTTCTGTTCAAGGGATGTTATTTTTGTTTAATATTCGCTTGAAATAATATTTTCTTCCATACTCTGTAGTATGTAAGTAATATTATTTCGTTTCAGATTTTAAATTTTATACTCATTTTGTTGAAGTTTTGGCTTCCATAGGCCATGAAATTAGTAGAATTTTCTTGATATTTGCGATTTATTCAGTAATTTTTATAGAAATATTATTCTGAGCTTTGTTGATAATTATTAATCTTTTCATGACGGAATACTATTCATGAGTTACTATTCACCCGGTTACTATTCACTCAAATATTATTCACTTTCGGGTATTCGGGGCACTTTTCATGCTTAGGAGTACTATTCACTAAGTTCTTATTCACCCAATTACTATTCACTCGAATATTATTCACTCGAATTATTTGGGATACTTTTCATGTCGAGTACTATTCACGAGTCTTATTCCCAAAGTACTATTCACATTATACTATTCACGGGGTACTATTTACCCAAAAAATACATTTCTTTTCTGTTCAAATTATTTTTGGTACATGAATATTATTCTTAAATTTTACTCCACAAATCAGTATCATGTTGACAATTTGAACGTTATTGAATTCTGGATAAATTAAATTATAAATCTTTAAAATTTATCCTTGAACTTGTTTTGTTGAATTATTATGTCATTGTCATCATCCTCATGCTTCTATTATGATGAAAGTCATCTTTGGCTTACGTGCGTAGATGGACTTGGTATGATTATGACCGGGGATTATTCGATATATAATCATGGTAGTAATGTAACGAATGATGTGGTAAAAGTCCTCATTGGTATGTAGTTCATTGATGGACGGTTGTTGGTATGATTATGACCGAGGATTATTCGGTATAATCATGACTATTGATGATTACACGAATATCCTTGGCCGTAGTGCGAGGATGATTCGATTTTATTTATTAAGTCGAGTCTCAATGATAAAGTTGATGAAAATTTTTAAATCATAGAAGATAGTAGATTTTATGATCTACTTGACTCTTCTAATGGATTGCTTATTCCGCTGCAGTTGTTGATCTAAAACTTGATGTCTATTGTATTCTATCAGTTGTTATACTGTTGAAGGCTAAGGATAATTTATTCTGCATTATCTTAGTCATAATATTTATTACTAGGCTAGTTGAGCTCACCCTTTTCTTTCACTGTTCTCTTCAGGAAATGAGAATATAGCTGGGACTGGTCGGAGAATGGAGTGATGGTCCAGGATAAGTGGCTTTAGTAGTCCTCACTATTCTGTGGAATAGTGTGACAATAAATGTAATCAGAACTCCATTGAGTGTGGATATTGTCTAGATGACAATATTCTTGTTAAAACTCTTAGATTATATTTTATCGTATTTTACACGACTGTTGTATAATTAAGTTGTATTTGAATTTTGTACCATGTATTTGGTGACCCAAGATGGGTGATGTATACCTGTTTTGGGGGCGTCACATTAGTCATGCAAGTATTATCAATCTTGCACCACCTCCCCTAATAGTACATGCATGTGAATCAATAGTACACACATGTGAACAAATAATTATAAGCATGTGAATTAATAACAATTAATTGCTCATTTATCCGATTAAGTACCCGATTGGTCAATAAAATCTCTAGACATCCATTATTATCGAAATAGATGTCGATTTCTACTAACACCAATAATCTCAACATAATAGAAATATCAATTTCATCTTTAATCAACACGAACTTATTCATAATTAATATTATAACTCACAATATTTAACAACCAGATCATTCCCAGGAAAGAGGGGGCTTTTCGATAAGGATTTCTTCCTATTGGCGCGCAATTAGGTGACCAAACCTCTCCTTGACAGAACTTCCTAGATATTGTCAATATTGCAAATAATAATATGAATAACTTTGTCGCCTCAATTATTGATTTAATAATATAAAATATTATGCAGATGATACTGTGATAATAATTGAATCAATAATATGAAAGATATTATGCAGCAATTACTGTAGCAATAATTTAGCATAACTGAGTGACTTCTCACATAAGCATCAATAATTAATACTGTGTGCTACTATGCAATCACGCGTATTACTGTACGTTTACCTCCGGGTAGTTCAACAGTTTAACGGTAAAACTTTCGCCGTTATTTTTATAAAAAGATAATTCTGTCGTTTTCTAACTACGACAATACTTTCGTTGTGAGCTCCACCAATGATTGTGTCGTCGTACCAATATTCCCTGTTAAAACAAATATTCCCCGACCAGTCGAATATTATATAACCACTTGCTTACTTTGCAAAATTTGTAAATATTACTCACAACTATAACATTATATCAAATCCACACCATAATATTCAAAAATATATTTCGAGAAAAAAAATTAATCTTTATTCTTAAAAGTTGGGGTCTTACAACCTCCCCTTCTTATGAAATTTCGTCCTCGAAATTAGGGTGCGTACCTGGTATGTCAAAGAGGTGAGGATACCTTGACTTCATTTCAGATTCTAACTCCCAGGTCATTTCCTCAACATCGTGGTTTCTCCATAAAACTATGACTTGAGGTATAACCTTGGAGCGTAGAATATGATCCTTTTTATCCAAATTTTAACAGGTACATCTTCATACGTGAAATCTTCCGCTATCTCATCCGGTTCTAATTCAATAATGTGGTTCGGGTATTTCACATATTTACATAACATAGATATGTGAAAAACGTTATGAACACGAGACATACTTGGCGGTAAGGCGAGTCTATAGGCCACAGTTCCTACTCGATCAAGGATTAAAAATGGGCCAATGAATCGAGGATTGAGCTTTCCTCTCTTTCCAAATCTCGTAACTCTTTTCCATAGAGCAACACGTAACAACACATGATCTCCAATATTGAATTCCACGTCCTTTCGATGAAGATCCGCATAACTCTTTTGTCAATCTTGTGGGGTTTTTATACGTTGTCGGATCGTTTGAATCTTTTTCATAGTCATGCGTACCAACTCCGGTCCCAACAACGTTGCTTCACCCACCTCATCCTAGCATACTGGAGAACAACACTTTCTTCCATACAACGCCTCAAATGGAGCCATGCCAATACTTGCTTGATAACTTTTGTTGTAGGAAAAATCCACCAATGGTAAGAACTTGTCCCAACTTCCTTTGAAGTCAAGGACACAGCGTCTTAATAAATCTTCAAGAGTTTGAATAGTCCTCTCCGACTGCCCATCCGTTTGAGGATGATATGCCGAACTAAATCGTAAATCTGTGCCCATAGCTTTTTGCAAACTAACCCAAAATCGTGAAGTGAATCTTGGGTCTCGATCAGAAACTATGGATATTGGCATACCATGCAATCTTACAATATCATTTATGTACATACGAGCAAGACGTTCAAGTGTATAAGTTTCTCGTATCGGTAAAAAATGAGCAGACTTGGTCAATCTATCAACAATGACCCAAAACGCATTTATACCTTGAGAAACCTTGGGAAGACCGATGCTTGAAATCCATGGTAATGTGCTCCCACTTCCATTCGGAATTTCAAGTGGTTGCAATGGACCTTTGGCACTTGATGCTCCGCGCGACTTCGTTGACAAGTTAGACACCTTGAGATAAACCCCGCTATCTCTCTCTTCATATTGCTCCACCAAAATGTATGTCGAAGATCACGATACATTTTGGTACTCGCAGGATGGATTATAAACGGTGTGTTGTGCGCCTCCATCATGATTTTATACTTCAAGTCAGAATCATTAGGAACAAAAAGTCTGGAGTTGACTCGAAGTATTCGTTCTTCATCGATTTTTCCTTCCGGAATATCACCTTCTTGTACTTTCTTCCTCATACGCATCAGCTCCAGGTTTGTAGCTTGAGCAACTTTAACTTTATCTATTAAAGTCGGTTCTACTCATATATTCTCCATCATCACATGGGTCCCTGGAGTCTTTAACTCTATCTTTATCCTTTGTAAGTCATACAAAATGGGCCTTTGTGTTGACAATATCGCACTCGTACCCACATATGATCTTCTACTCAATGCATCAGCTACTACGTTCGCTTTTCCAGAATGGTATTGAATGGTATGATCTTAATCTTTCAATAGCTCAAGCCATCGTTGTTGCCGCATGTTGAGTTCTTTTTGAGTGAAGAAATATTTGAGGCTTTTACGATCCGTATAGATCTCCACCTTCTCTTTATACAGGTAATGCCTCTAAATCTTAAGCGTAAAAACGACAGCTGCCAACTCTAGATCATGAGTAGGATAATTCCTCTCATATTCTTTGAGTTGTCGTGAGGCATAGGCTATTACTTTCCCATGTCGCATGAGAACACACCCTAAACCTTTGTATAAAACATCGCTGTATATGACAAATCCCTCTGAACCAACTGGTATTGTCAAAACAGGTGCTAAAATGAGCCTCCTCTTGAGTTTTTGAAAATTCTTCTCACATTCCTCGCTCCAACCGAATTTTGTATCTTTTTGAGTCAACTGAGTTAATGGAGTAGCAATTCGATAAAATCCTTCCACGAACCTCCGATAATAACCAGCTAAGCCAAGAATGCTACGTACTTCGGTCACTGACTTAGGTTGCTCACAGCATTGAATTGCTTCAATCTTTGTCGGGTCAACAGATATTCCGTGATTTTATATTACGTGCCCAAGGAATGCAACTTCCTCAAGCCAGAACTCACATTTCTTCAACTTGGCATATAACTTGATTTGTTTTTCAAGTTTTGGAGTATCTAATGTTGATCGATTGATAAAGATAATGGACGCCTCATGTGTTGTCATGATGATCTTCTACAAGGATCTTCACGTTTTTGGAGTAAATGAGGATGTCATCAATAAAGATGACCACAAAGTGATCCAAATATTCCTTGAATACTCGGTTCATCATATCCATGAAGGCATCGGGGGCATTAGTCAATCAAAAGACATGACTAGGAATTTGTAATGCCGATGCATGAGAGTTTTTAAAAGGTCTTTTGGAATGTCATCGGTTTTACTTTTCAACTGATGATATCGCAATTAAAGATCGATCTTGAAAAGAATTTGGCGCCTTACGCTAAATCGGTGACTAGATCTTCAAGGCTTTTGGAATATATGGATGTCATCAATATTTTCCAAATATGGTGATATGATTCATCACTCCATGGAGGCAGGCAGGAGATAATCATCCAAAAGTCGACTACTTCCTTTTTGAAGGTAGTCTTTAGAATATCCTCGGTTTTAACCTTCGGTGATGATATCCAAAACGAAGATCGATCTTTGAAAAGAATTTGGCGCCTTTGCAACTAGTCAAATAGGTCAATAATAGTGGCGATGGGTCTATTTTTGATGGTGAATGATTTAACTCCCGATAATCAATTGGGTTTCTTCTTCACGTGAAGTTCGAATAAAGAGCCATTCGATATAGGAGCCATTTTGGAAATGGGTTATCTTGGGTTCAAGGTCGATACCAAAATTCAATTTCACACTCTGGGTAGGCGAGAATTTTCTTGAGGAATACGTCGGGAAATTTATTAACAATAGAAATATCATTTCAAAACCCGATGATTATTTTTATTTTTAGATCCGTGACATGAGCTAAGAAAGCTTTACATCCGTTTTTAATAAGCGAATAGCTTTATGGCTTGAGATGATGTTGATTGATTTTAATGGTTTGGTTGCTTGAATTTGCATAATAGGTTGGTTAGGAATATGAAAGCTAACAACCTTACGAAAACAATCAATTTTTTGTATGATGAGTAGTTAAACAATCAATCCCTAATCACATCAAATGCAAGTATTTTAATGAAATAAGATCGGTAATGTGTGGATCTTGATTTGAACCAAATAAAGACTTATAAATAGTGGATGGATAATGAAGGTTTCCAATGGAGTTTCCATGATAAGTCAAAGTCTAATTTCTCCGAGTCAAATTTAATCGAACTGAGACGCAATGGAGCCTGAGAAGAGAAACAAGTAGGAGAAATAAAAGAATGGGTAGAACCGGTATCAAATAAGGTATTGACTTCGCTAGAGTTTATGATAAGTGTCGACGTCGGGATTTTTAATTGTCCCTTTCCGTTACTTGTTCTTTGGTGTTCTCATTTTAGGTGAGATTTGTTTGAAAATACAAGTGAAAAAGGTCTGACATGTATAATGTCGACGATGGACTGTTAAGAGTCGTCAGTTGGTTTTTTAAATGGGTGTACCAACACAACCGAGAAAAGGTTTGCACATTGACCCAGTGATGTGACACTTCTAAATGGGTCGGTGAAACCAAGATTCATTAGTGTCTGGGGACTTGGTTATGCGGAGGGAAGGTGTTAGGCACCCCTCGACATCCGTGTTACCACAGTGACCGCCACTTTTCAAGAAACTGTTATCTAAATGTGTGTGTATGGGTCAATGTGCTGTTATTTAGAAGTAGTGCGAGGTCTCATTCGCACCTATATACACAGGGTTTGAATTTATGTAAAAATTCAGTTTTAAGCAAGATATGGCAGTGATGTTTTACAAAAGAGGTTTTTCAAACCCTGATGCTCAATAGTAATTGAGGCCTTTTACACTCCCATTTTATTAAGTGTTCGGCTTGATTGATTTTATTTAACAGATGCGAGGTATCCGTACGAAAATAATGTACAAAATAATGCCGACTTCCTCGTGGGTATGGAAACCATCCGAGAAAATTCAGACACCGCAAAATAATTTATAAGCTGCTTACAGCTAAAAATGTCCATCACGGGAACTGAATCTAGATCCAATAGGCTGATTGTGTGATCACATGATTCCTAAGCGCACAAGATACTGCAATTTGTATGAATGCAGTAAGCAGATATATATTTATATAAAAGCTGTAAATATATATATATACAAACATGATCACCAACCACGAAGCACCTCCATTGGGGATCAGAAATGTAAATAAAGCTGTAAAAGCTATCAACCGACACGGAGGAAACTCTAGGCATGACAAAACATAAATAAAGCTGTAAATACGGTCAACTGCCATGAAGGGAACTCCAAGCAGGACAAAATGTAAATAAAGCTGTACAAAGCGATCAACTGCCATGAAGTAGACTCCAGGCAGGACGAAACGTAAATAAAGTTGTTAAAGCGATCAACCACCACGAAGAAAACTCCAGGTGGGATGAAATATACATATATATATATATATAAAAGCGATAAATGCACCAGATATAAAATCCAGGCTCATCGAACAGAGTTCGACAACAGTTCATATATATAAGTATATATATATATATATATATATATATATATATATATATATATATATATATATATATAAGCGAGTAAGCATAGGATATAAAATCTAGGCTCATCAAACGAGTTCGACAACAGTTCATATATATATAAGTATATATATATATAAGCAAGTAAACGCTCCGGATGTAAAATCCATGCTCATCGAACAAAGTCAGAACACACAGTTAATATATATAAATATATATATATATATATATATATATATATATATATATATATATATATATATTAAAAGCGATAAGCGCTCGGGCATCAAGTCTCAGGCTCATCGAACAAAGTACGCACACACAGTTTATATATATATATATAAGCAAATAAGCGCTTAGAAATCAATTCTAGGCTCAATCGAGGCATAACTCAATAATGTTAGTCCATATAAATATATATATATATATATATATATATATATATATATATATATATATGAGAAAGGATCAAGAGTAGAATTCTTAAATAGTAAAATGCCTTAAATAATAGAATTTTATCAAAGCAGCGTAGTTTTGATAAGACGCGATGGCATTTTTGTAAATCTCATGATGGCATGGTATTTATTAAAATACCATCAGCGTCTTATCAAAACTACGTCGTTTTGATAAAATTCTATTATTTAAGAGAGTTCTACTACTTAAGAGGTCTACTCTTGATCCTGTCTGTATATATATATATAAACTTAAATAAAACCACGGACTGAAGTTTGGGCAAACACACGCAACACGACTCTCAACGTGAAGAAGGGTGTGTGCAAAGATGAAGAGAAAGACTCTAAGGTGTGTGAGAAGCCTTACAGTTGACTGCCAAAGAAGAGTTCTATATCTTTAAAATGGGTAAACACTGGCTTTTGTAGGTACAAAAGTAGCTATATATGAGCTCACAGGTGTTTAAAATGAGAAAGTACACTGTATGGGGTGAGTGTAGAGCAAATTGGGCAGGGCTTCCTCGCCGTTTTCTCTTACAAAATGGGCAGCCCAAGCCCTCTATTTATAGATGAAGTAGCCGCAGGTGTACCTGCGGCTGAGCCGCAGGTGTACCAGAGGTAACCTAGGTGGGCCCAAATTTTTTGGGTTGGGTCATCTCGTAGTACGTGCACTCGGGCACTGTAATATCCACTTGGACTTTCAGAAGTGCAATCCGGGCATTCGTTTGAGGTATACATGACCTATTTCGGATCGCCGTTGTCGAGAGTTGTATGATGGCATGGGATTAGAGTTTGTACGAAGTCATTGAAGATGGGACGGTGCCCTCCGGTCTTCAAGCTTCAACTTTCATCCGTTACCCTGCACAATAGTCACTCGGGATTGGTTAGTCTTGTGGGACATCGTTGTATAGAGATGTTGAGACGACGTGGCATGGCATCGTGTTGGCTAGATAACGATGTTGCGCCTCACCGATGTTATCGTTGGATTGGGCTGATAAAGCAGACGTTGCTCAGGCTTCGCTGAGATTGGACTGCTGCAATTGTTGAAGGTCCTCATTGTCATCTTTGAGGTGTGTCTGTCTTCCCGGTGTTATCGCTGGGTTGGTAAAGAGCATCTCGTTGTGAGTGTCAAGATTGAAGCTAGTCGCATTTGAAACAAGCATTTCCGAGGTTATCGCCAAAACTGCATTCCTTGGGATTATCACCAAGGTTGGTGGCTATTCCCATGGTTGGGACTGAGACTGGATACCTCGGGGTTATCTCCGAGATTAATCGGTCTTCTCCGGTGTGTGTTCCTGCACGCCTCGGGGTTATCTCCGAGGTTGGAATTGTTACTCCCAGTGTGTGTTCCGGGTTTGATGCTGAACTTCCGGTAGTATCCGGTATGGATATGGATTGTCTTTCACGTTTCCCTCTTAAAAGACGAATCTATCCTTCTGCAATGTTAGTGACAGTAGTACAAAAAATTTTGAGTGTCTACAGATGCCCCTCTTTATCATACTCACGCATGGCGATGCATGGGTAGGATAAAGAATCCTACACACTTGAAACTCAACAAGACAAATATGGTACTGTATGTAGCAACATGATGCAAATGTATGATGCATGTGTACAGGGTTGTAGCCCAACATGCTGGGAATGATTGCTGGCTCCCTGTTGCTTCAACTGTGGATTGGCAATGCTAACCAGATTTTGTGTGTAATGCAAATCTGTTAGGATGTTAATGTTGGAGTTATCACCAAATTCCTGTGTTCTTTGATAATGACTTTATCCTGAAGATGTGCCTCTTATGTGTAAGAGATCTGTGGGGATAAAGCTTGATCTGTTTTAGGATGTGTATAACATATTCCATCATCTATCCTCTTTGATAATGTTGACCTCTCCTGGTTAGTATCGCCAGAATATGTCACGATTCTGTTGGATTTACTGCTAACAGCAAATGCTGTCAAGAATGTCTGACCTTCGTTGACGTGTACTTCATCGACATGTGAATCAACGGCTGAAAAATCCTGTGGGATATACTGTCAAGGTTGCTTGACCTTCGCTGACGTGTGAATCAACGGCTGAGACTTTGTGAGTAGATTGTCAAGGTTGCTTGACCTTCGCTGATGTGTGAATCAATGGAACATTGCGTTGTGACCCCCGCCGGGGATCTGCTGGGGAATATGAGTGATCGAGTATGAAATCCTCGAATAGCTCTAGAGCTCTGATAGGTTTAATCGCTATCAGCTGAGATAACATCAAGGCTGCTTGACCTTCGTTGATATGTGTGTCAATGACTTGAATTCGCGTTGTGATCCCCTGCCGGGGCTTCATGTTGTAACCATCGCTGATGGGTGTAGAAGCGGCTGGTCATCGGATGGTTTCCGATGCTCTGTTGGGTTTGCTTCCAACGGTTATCATGATATCAACGCTGCTTGACCTTCACTGATTTGTGTGTCAACGGATGAGCATGCATTGTAACCCCCGCCGGGGACTCACGTTGTAACCCCCGTCAGGGATCTACGTTGTAACCCTCGTCGGGGATCACGTTGATCTTTTAGGGTGATGACCCAGAGTTGGCGGCATCAGACCTGTACAAGGTATTGCCGGATGTGATTTGTAACAAATGAGATCATTGGCAGGGTATACCTCATGTTCAGTTGACTACCAATGGGCGATGTACAGACTCAAAGTTTCATCTGAGAAGATCAGGATTGTATGCTATTTTGCTCAATCGCGTGGCATTTTTATTCCCGATTTGACCTTTCTAGTCCACAAGAACTCCTTTGTAACTCGAATTGGACCGAGCCAGAGGGGTGGAGCCCACATAGGGGTGCCGTAGGTGTTTGCCTTTGTGTTGGCAGTTTTGGGCCTATGAAAGGCTCCCATGCTTACGTCCTGTGAGTGCGTTAGGTTTTGATACCTATCCACGAGGACGACGATGGAATCATTCTATATTGGCGGAAGTCCCTGTAGCGGAGGGTTTCACTCAGTACCGCTTGCAGCTGGAGTTGTTGATAGCTTAGATTATCACATGGATTCCCTATTCTGGGGAACATTTGGCCATCAATTTTGAGGATGAATACCCGACTGGAGTCGAGTACGTGATTTCCACCAGGAGATTTCCTCTCTTCTCAGATGGAGGCTGGGAGCTCTATTTAGGAGAGCATGCTATTAGGAGCACCATAGGGGAGATTCGTATGCCGATCTTGCCTCCTGCCAGGCGTCATTGTCGTGTATCACAGTCATCCGTCACGGATATCCCATTGTTGGGGGTTGACAGTTTTGCATTATCAGAGGGTCCATTTACTCAGGAGACGTTTCAGCGTTAGTGGTTCCCTCGTACTATTGGAGCCCAGTCCCGCGCCACACAATTTATGGGGGATATGGTTCCAGGATCCGTAATGATGACGGATTGGATAGCTTGTGTCAGAGATCCGACTCATATTACACAGATTGATAGTTTGACCTGGCAGTTGGACCAGGTACATATATTTATCCGACATTTGGGCAGAGATCCGGCAGAGGCGGCTTCATTTGATCCTTCCAGCTCAGGCGCTGGCCCCTCAGATGACCCATTCGGTTTTGCCGGCGCAGATTCTCCTCTTTATAGGCCTGACATCCCTATTGATAGAGATCCGGTGACTCAGGAGGAGTTACATCAGGTGGGCAGGAATGATGATGTTGACATCGACACCATTGTCTTCTTCTGATGTGTATTCTCGTTATATCTTTTGATAGGCCTCTGTTAGATATTGGGTGGTTGTGCCCCATTCTCGTTATATCTTTTGATAGGCCTCTGTTAGTAATAGGGCATTTGTGCCCCATTTCCCTGTATTTGTAGCTGTACAGAGATGATGTATTAGATGATGATATACTTAGGAATGTATGCATAGTTTTTCCATTCCCTATATCATATTGCCATCTATTATCTTCTATGCATGCATCATGTTATGCATATATATGTATGTCCAGAGATATTCAGCATTGACCCCTGGATGGTCTTATGACACGGCCCGCGCAGATGTATTCTTCGACAGTTAGTCGTATAGATCATTCCCCACCGTCATTGGTGGCATTGGGTATGCGATCGTGGTACGATAGTATGTTACCACCAGACAGGGTGATTGTAGATCATTCTTTGCAAAGATACCATGACCTTATTGATGTTTGATTTCGCTTGAGGTTTGTGGGACCGGGATGCTAGTGCATTGGAGTGCAGGATGGCGTGTCTTTCGATTTGAACCCATGAGTTGACTCTACTACCCGGAGGGTATACGACGATCGACGATCGCCGCCATTAAGACGGACCTTGTGTGCACATGGCTTTGGGAGACATGAGTAGACGGTTTATGACTCTCACTAGATTGCGGCAAAGAGTAGTGCAGGATGAGCTGACATCTGGCCACGTGATATCCCAGCGTTTTCTGTATAACAGATTTAGCTCGGAGGATAGCTATTCACGACATTCCGGGGATTTCACCACGCCAGAGGACCATTGGCGTGTGGCGGGGTTGATGTATCGATCTTATGGATCTTTGTCAGTATGTTTATATGCCACACGATGCGTGGATGAGATGAACATAGGTGTCATCATGGCCGTGAGAGCTCTCAGGGAGGGTCGCACCATTCTACCTATGATTGTAGCGAGAGACCACGGAATTTGAGATCTTCTTCTTGCACATCTCATGGGGAGTGTTCACGGGTAGTTCGGTCATGTTGTACGTGTGGTTTATGTCACACTTGAAACGAATTGGTACCTTTAGGCGGCATGGATATTGTTTCACCCATGATATGGCCATGTCATACTCCTTTCAGCCATCGGAGTGTATAGGTGCTCTGTCTTGGTCCACATTTTTGGCAGACATCAGAGATTCATTCAGTATATTGCCGTGTTCGGGGCTTAGCTCACCATACAGCTTCATTACTCATGCTCCGGGCATGGACTACCTCCCTTTAGCTGGTTTGAGGGGCGTGACTACTTACCACCCACTGGCCGTGATGTCACAGGTTGACCAATTCCAGGATTTTCATCCTTTCGAGGTGGCGATAGGTCAGCGTTCAGCTTATCAATATCTCTCAGTAGAGGACCCATCCTGTGTGTATGCTTGTTGGGATCAGCGTGAGATAGCTGCTTTTTCTATGAGCCATCCGGGTTGTTCTGCAGAGTATTCTGCATGGATGGAGACAGAGATTTTATCGGCTACAGTAGTGTCTACAGTACTGGATAGTGATTCAGACAATGTAGAGCCCGTGGAGGACATCGATTCCTACATCAAGGACGAGCCCGCTGCTGGGTTGCCAACATTTCCTCTGGATTCTCCAGCGAAGATTAATCTTGTTGTGATTCAAAGACTCAAAGACAATACTTTAAGTAGAGTCTTCATCTGATGACCTTTGAGAGAGATCAGGCTCGATCTATGATGTTGACTGCTCTTGATGGGAGAGACGCAGACTCTACTAGAGAGACAAGGCATTAGCTTCTCGAGAGATCTGTTGTTGTTGAGCGGGATGAGGCTAGATCACCCGAGACGTAGTGATAATGGGCGGGACGATTGCCATATATCTGCGCCGGGATGTAGCCGTCACGAGATAATCTCGCAGATGACGTCCCTTAACGGGCTGGCATGATTGCGAGAGATGAGCGCATATATTGATGATCATATTGTCACCATGCAGATGGCGCATGATTTGTTGGGTCGTGTGGATATTCACAAAGACAGAGACCACGACTTCACCTCCATCTTCTGAGAGGGACGCCATGTTGGGCTTGTTAGCTCGCATATATCCTGACTTGTAGATGAGCTTGTATTTTTTTGCACAGACTAGCTTAGCCATTTTGTCATGTACAGTTTACATTGTATATATCAAACAACATTATATATATGACAAGGAAATATATTTTTGGATCATTTCCCTTTTAGATATGCTTTGCTACTTACTTGATATTTTGCCTACTGCTTAAGGGCTTATGATCTTGATGTATTCTGAATTCCTCCTGGGTGGATGGACATTGAGTTGTCGCTGGATAGTTCAAAATGGATCATCGATCTGTGTGTATCCCTACCATCTTTGGTGTCTTAGGACTGGTTTCTGTATGGAAATGTGGAGAGGAGTGTGGCTTTCCTCTCTGAGATTGACCACACCACAGATGGTCGCCAGTACTTCTTTTTAGGAGAAGCCTAGTTAATTCCACCTCTTATGGATTGGTGTTGCTCTTCAAGGTATGACCGCAGCTTAGATGGTCGCCGAATCTCTTATTTAGGAGGAGTTCAGGTAATTCCATCCCTTTGGTCTGAAGCCGAATGAAATGTAGTGGATTGAAAGATGATCCCAGTACCAATTGACAATGGTTTGTGTTTTGGTAGGGGGTGAAACCGAATAATGAATGGCTGCCTACGTACTCCTATTGAAGAGGAGATTAGGTCTGCGTAGTTTGAACCTGGTGTAAGAGGTTCAATGTTGTATATGGCAGAAATGGTGTAGGAATGTTTTTGGTTGTTTTTGTTTTTTTTTTGTAAGGGTAGAAATGTTTTTGTTGTTTTTGTTATATTGCGACCGGGCCATATGAAATGGTTGCCTACGTACTCCTATTGAGGAGGAGATCAGGTCGACATAGTTCGCCCCTCAGGGCGAGATGAAAAAGCGTGATCCCATGTGCAGGTTAGAGTGCGGGGAGGAGAAAGTTTTAATCCTAGGTTGAGGATAAACTGCAGGTACGAGAAGTTTGATCCCAGGTATGGGTAGCCAAACTGCAAACGCAAGAGGTTTAATCCATGGTGGGATGACCTAAGACGTAAGAACGCAAAGGATAGCCAGGCTGCTGGCTTGAAGAGTATGTTTCCTTGAGGGGCAAAGTGTAGAAAAGTTGTATGTAGTAAAGGGTTAAAGAACCGGAATGACTGGTGATCTGATGGTCCAACACCAGGGTTTTTGCTTGATGGCAACTTCAGACATAGTACCATTTTATGGCGTCCGAGTTGATAGGTTGTGGAAATTCATCGCCGTCCATTTCTTGCAATCTGAGAGCGCCTCCTGTCAATATTTCCTTGACAACAAACGGGCCTTCCCAGTTAGGAGCAAATTTTCCCTTAGATTGATCTTGGTTGTCAAGGATCTTCTTCAAAACCAAGTCATGTTGTTTAAACTGTCGTAGCCGGACTTCAAAACCAAGTCATGTTGATATAACTGACCATGGAAGATAGCCGCGATTCGCCCTTCGTCTATTAGAGACAATTGGTGATACCTGTCTTGTACCCATTGGTCTTCATGTAGCTGAGCGTCTATTAACACTCGGAGGGATTCCATTTCAACTTCTATGGGGAGTACTGCTTCTATCCCATAGGTTAATGCGTAGGGGGTTGCCCCAGTGTAAGTGCGCATTGAGGTTACAGAGGCTAACAGAGTCGGAGGCGATAGGTCGTGCCAATCTTTGTGGTTGGCGGACATCTTTGCATAATCTTCTTAATATTTTTGTTAGCCACTTCAATGGCACCATTCATCTTCTTGGATGATAGATGTGAGTTAAGATGTTTGATGTGGAATTTCTTTCGCATAATTCCTCCATCATTTTGTTGTTGAGGTTCTTAGCATTGTCTGACACAATCACCTTTGGTTGTCCATATCGACAAATGACATTGTTTCTGATGAAAGCAATGATGACTTCTTTAGTAACCCTGGGGAAGGAGGCTACTTCTACGCACTTGGTAATGTAGTCGATCATGGTGAAGATAAATCAATGACCATTATTGGCTTTAGGCTCAATGGGCCCGATAATGTCCATTCCCCACATTGAGAAGGGCCAAGGTGAACTCATATTATGGAGTTCCCGTAGAGGGGCGTGTATAGCATTCCCATGAATCTGGCACTGATAGCATCTCTTGACGTGGTCATTACAATCATCTTTGAGAGATAGCCAATAATGTCATGTCCTGAGGATTTTCTTGACATGGAGGGGGCCACTCATGTGGGGGCCACAGACTCCGCCATGGATTTCATCCATAAGCCTTTGGGCTTGATCTTTGTCTAAACATCGGAGGAGACCTAGTCCTGCATCTCTTTTGTAGAGTGCATTTCCACTCAGATAGAATTTCATAGCAAGTCGATGGATCCGCCTCTTCTCAGTCGGGCTCGCCTCAGCGGGTGTAGATCCATCTTGGAGATATTGCTTGATATGCTGATACCAAGGATGTTGGATGGGAGGTAGCTCATCCGATACTTCTCCAACGTAATTCCCATAGGCTGGGGCCTTGTGCAGGGAAATTGTGATGCTTGGCAAATGTTCCTTATCTGATATGCGAATCAAGGAGGCCAAAGTAGCTAATGCGTCCGCAAAGTCATTCCTATTACAAGGAATGTGTAGAAAGGAGATTTCTTTGAACTCCAAAGCCATCTTCAAAACCTGCCGATGGTAGGGCAGCAAATGTAGTTCCTTGGTTTGATAGATTCCGGTGGAGCATCCCAAGACATCAAATATCTTTGTGATCTGTTTTATCTACGCTTCCGCCTTAAGTGGTTTTGGCTCTCCAATAAACTCGGGTGGTCCCAGCTCCTTAAACTGTTTAGCGGTGACCATTCGAGAGTTTTCAGTGTTTCCACCTGCATTTTGAACAGGAGTCGCTCTCGCCTGATGTTATATGAATTGCATAAAGCCTCTGAACATTCCATCGTTCATTATTTGGTCGGTGTTGTTGTTTGCATGAAGATTATCGCCTTCCTGATGCACATTATTCTGATTGTTGATCTGTGGAGACTCAACGGTCTCTTGTGCCCCATTGCCATTCTCAATATTCTTGGATGTCATTTTCAAATACTGCCACAAAATAAGGGTTAATTAACATTCAACATTTATCTCTATACTCTGACCAACCAATTAAATACCAAAAAAATTAGGTAGGTCATACTAGCGAATGAATTCCCCGTCTCTCCCCTCCTAGTTCTAGTCTCACATCTTAGCCAGGGATCATATCCCTAAGCTTTGATACCAACTATGACGCCCCCAAAATAGGTATACATCACCTATTCTGAGTCGCCAAATACATGGTACAGAATACAAATACAACTTAATTATACAACTGTCGTGCAAAGTACGACAAAACATAAGCTATGAGTTTTAATACAAATATTGTCGTCAAGACAATATACAAACTCAAATTCAATATTATTACATATATTTTCCCACTATTTCATGGAATACTGAGGACTACTAATGCTATCATCTGGTCCGTCACTCCGTTCCTCAACTAGTCCCTGCTACGTTCTCATTTCCTGAAGAGAACAATGAAAGTAAAAGGATGAGCTCAACTAGCCAAGTAGGAAATATTATGACTAAGATAATGCAGAATATATTATCGTTAGCCTTCAACGGTGTTGAAGCGATATAATATAACAACCATCAAGTTTAAGCTGCGGTGAACAAGCAATCCATTAAAAGAGTCAGTAGAGATTAAAATCTACTATCTTTTATGATTTAAAGGTTTTTCATCACTTTTATCATTTGGGACTCGATTTTAATAAATAATCCACATCATCGAATTACCCACGCACTACTGCCGAGGATATTCTTTAGTATCACGACCACAATTATCCATGCACTACGGGCCAAGAATATTTGTGTATTCATTAATGGTCATGATCATGCCAACAAGCGTCCATCAATGCACTACGGGCCAATGAGGACTTTTACCACATCATTTGTAACATTACTACCATGATTACAACGAATAATCACGATCATAATCATACCAAGTCCATCTATGCACTCACTGCCACGAGATGACTTTCAAAAAAAATATAAACATGAGGATGATGACAATGATATAAGAATTCAATAAAATAAGTTCAAGAATTAATTTATACTGAGGAACTAATAATGTCCAAATTGTCAACATGATCTTTGCTTTGTAGAGTAAAATTCAAGAATGCTCGGAAGAATATTTCTATGAAAAAATACTGGATGAATCGCAAATATCACGGATATTCCACTAATTTCATGGAGTATAGAAGTCAAAACTTTAACCAACTGAGTATAACAAGGAATGGAATAACAAAAAAATCACCAGGTCCGACGTAAAATGCACAGACGGGATATTCAATAAAATAATAAAGGCGGAATCGAATTAAACAGAAACGCATGATGCACGAGGATATTCCACGAGAATAATAAAGAGCGGAACCGGTCCCGGTATAGAATGCATGCATGGATGTTCCAACAGAATGATAAATAATGGAACCGTGTCCCGGCGTAGCGCTTACGATGACGAGGATGTTCCAGCAGAATGATAAAGAATGGAATAATGGAAGAATTTCACCAAGTATAGGGTAGAAGCGTGATCTGAGTTATTCAATAGAATAATAAAGAATGGAATAACAGAAGTTCTCTTCATGGATATGAAAGAAATAATATTCCCTACCTTGAAAAAAATGGATACTGGAATAGTGAGGTAGCAGACTTCTCTTCTTCTTTCTCTATATAATTTCTCTCTATAATAATCGCTATAAAGCTTTTGTGAATTGGTGAGAAATGAAGGAAGAATGAGCTTCTATTTATAGAAAAATATAGTTTCGATAATTGCACGTTTTGGGACTCGAAAAATTACAGTACAATAACTCCAACTTTTCTTTCATTTTTAATTTAGTCCTGCAAGTATTATCAAACTTTCATCACCTCCCCTAATAGTAAATAATGTGAATCAATAGTTTAATCATGTGAATCAATAGTATAATCATGTGAAAAATACGAATTACAGTATAGTACCTCCATCTATACCTCCATTTTTAACTTAGTCATGCAAGTATTATCAATCTTGCACCAACTCCCCTAATAGTAAATAATGTGATTCAATAGTACACACATGTGAACAAATAGTTATATAAGTATGTGAATTAGTAGCAAATAATTGCTCATTTATCTGATAAATTACCCGATTTATCAATATAACCCCTAGACATCAATTATCATCGGAATAGATGTCGATTTCCACTAACACTAATAATCCCAACACAATGGAACTATCAAATTCATCTTTAATCAACACGAACTTATTCATCATTAATATTATAACTCACAATATTTAACAAACAATGTCGTTCCTGTGAAAGAGGGGCATTAGATAAGGATTTCTCCTTATTAGCGCGCAATTAGATGACCAAACCTCTCCTTGACAGAACTTCTAGACATTGTCAATATTACAAATAATAATATGAATAACTTTGTCGTCTCAATTATTGATTTAATAATATAATATATTATGAAAATGATACTGTGACAATAATTGAATCAATAATATAGAGAGATATGATGCGGCAATTATTGTAGCAATAATTGAGTATAACCGAGTGACTTCTCACGTAAGCATCAATAATCAATACTGAGTGTACTTACTATGCCAGACAGCGTATTCTTGTACTTTTAACACCTGGGTGTTTCAATGATTAACGATAAAACTTCCGTAGTTATTTTCATCAAGTATTGTTGTCGTTTTCTCTGTCAAATGATAACAATAATTCCGTTGTGGGTCCGCCAATGATTGTCTTGCATTGCACGAATATTCCTGTTAAAAGCGAATATTCCCCGACCCATCGAATATTATATAGCGACTTCCGTACTTTGCAAAATTTGTAAATATTACCCACAACTATAACATTATATAAAATCTACACCATAATATTCAAAAATATATTTCGAGAAAATTTAATCTTTATTCAAAAAGTTGGGGTCTTACAACCTCCCCTTCTTATGAAATTTCGTCCTCGAAATTAGGGTGCGTACCTGGTATGTCGAAGAGGTAAGGATATCTGTATTTTATCTCAGATTCTAACTCCCAGGTCATTTCTTCCACATCGTGGTTTCCCCACAAAACTTTGACTTGAGGTATAACCTTGGAGCGTAGAATATGATCCTTTTTATCCAAGATTTTAACAGGCAACTCTTCATACGTAAAATCTTCCTCTATCTCGTCTGGTTCTAATTCAATAATGTGGTCCGGGTCTTTCATATATTTACGTAACATAGATATATGAAAAACGTTATGAACAAGAGACATACATGGCGGTAAAGTGAGTCTATACGCCACAGTTCCTACCCGATCGAGGATTAAAAATGGGCCAATGACTCGAGGGTTGAGCTTTCCTCTCTTTCCAAATCTCGTAACTCCCTTCAATGGAGCAACACGTAATAACACATGATCTCCAATATCGAATTCCATGTCCTTTCGATGAAGATCAAAGACAACTCTTTTTATCGATCTTGTGAGGTTTTTTATCGTTGTCGGATCGTTAGAATCTTTTATGTAGTCGCGCACGTACCAACTTCGGTCCCAACAACATTGTTTTCACCCACCTCATCCCAAAGATCTTTGGAGAACGACACTTTCTTCCATACAACGCCTCAAATGGAGTCATGCCAATACTTGCTTGATAACTGTTGTTGTAGGAAAACTCCACCAATGGTAGGAACTTATCCCAACTTCCCTTGAAGTCAAGGACATAGAGTCTTAATAGATCTTCAAGAGTTTGAATGGTCCTCTCCGATTGTCCTTCCATCTGTCTGAGGATGATATGCTGAGCTAAATCGTAAATCCATGCCCATAGCTTTTTGCAAACTAACCCAAAATCTTGAAGTGAATCTTAGGTCTCGATCAGAAACTATGGATACTGGTATACCATGCAGTCTTACAATCTCGTTTATGTACATAAGAGCAAGACGTTCAAGTGTATAAGTTTCTCGTAAAGGTAGGAAATGAGCAGACTTGGTCAATCTATCAACAATGACCCAAATTGCATCTATGCCTTGAGAAACCTTGGGAAGTCCAGTAACGAAATCCATGGTAATGTGTTCCCACTTCCATTCTGGAATTTTAAGTGTTTGCAATGGACCTTTTGGTACTTGATGCTCCGCCTTGACTCGTTGACAAGTTAAACACCTTGAGATAAATTCTACTATCTCTCTCTTCATATTGCTCCACCAAAATGTATGTCGAAGATCACGATACATTTTGGTACTCCCAAGATGGATTGCAAACGGTGTGTTGTGCGCCTCCATCATAATTTTATACTTTCAATCAGGGTTGTTAGGAACACAAAGTCTGGATTTGACTCGAAGTATTCCTTCTTCATCGATTCTTGCTTCCGGTATAGCACCTTCTTGTACTTTCTTCCTCATACGCATCACTCCGTATGCGTAGCTTGAAAGCGACTTTAACTTTATCGATTAAAGTCGGTTCTACTCGTATATTCGCCATCATCACATGGGTCCCTGGAGTCTTTATCTCTAATTCCATCCTTTGTAAGTCATACAAAATGGGCCTTTGCGTTGACAATATTACACTCGTACCCGCATATGATCTTCTACTTAGTGCATCAGCTACTACGTTAGCTTTTCCAGGATGGTATTGAATAGTATGATCATAATATTTCAACAGTTCGAGCCAACGTCGTTGCCGCATGTTGAGTTCCTTTTGAGTGAAGAAATATTTGAGGCTGTTATGATCCGTATAGATCTCCACTTTCTCTCCATACAGGTAATGCCTCCAAATTTTAAGCGCAAAAACGACAGCTACCATCTCTAGATCTTGAGTAGGATAATTCCTCTCATATTCTTTGAGTTGCCTTGAGGCATAGGCTATGACTTTCCCATGTTGCATGAGAACACATCCTAACCCTTTGCCCGAAGCATCACTGTAGATGACAAATCCCTCTGAGCCAGATGGTATTGTCGAGCAGATCTTGAAATGAGTCTCCTCTTGAGTTCTTGAAAACTCTTCTCACATTCCACGCTCCAACCGAATTTTATATCTTTTCGAGTCAGCTGAGTTAATGGAGTAGCGATTCGAGAAAACCTTCTACTGAATCTCCGATAATAACCGCTTTAAAGAAAGCTACGTCATTTCGGTCCACCGATTTAGGTTGCTCCCTGCTTTGAATTGCTTTAATTTTTGTCGGGTCAACAGATATCCCATGATTTGATATCACGTGCCCAAGGAATGCAACTTCCTCAAGCTAGAACTCGCATTTCTTTAACTTGGCATATAGCTTGTTTTCAAGAAATTTTTGGAGTATCAGCCTCAAGTGTTGCTCATGATCTTCACGGCTTTTGGAATATATAAGGATGTCATCAATAAAGACGACCACAAAATGATCCAAATATTCCTTGAATACTCGTTTCATTATATCCATGAAGGCAGTAAGAGCATTAGTCAATCCAAAGGACATGACTAGGAATTCATAATGCCCGTACCGAGTTCTGAAAGCCGTCTTTGGAATGTCATCGGTTCTAATCTTCAATTGATGATATCCTGAACGAAGATCAATCTTTGAAAAGAATTTGACACCTTGCAACTGGTCAAACAGGTCATCAATACGTGGCAATGGGTACCTATTTTTGATGGTGACATGATTCAACTCCCGATAATCAATACAAAGTCGCATACTCCCATCTTTCTTCTTCATGATTAGAACAGGAGCACCCCAAGGAGATGTACTAAGACGAATGAAACCAATGTCTAACAATTCCTGCAACTGGGTCTTTAATTCCTGAAGTTCAATAGGAGCCATTTGATATGGGGCTTTGGAAATGGGTTTTGTACCGGGTTCAAGGTCGATACAAAATTCAATTTCACGCTCTGGGGGTAGGCCAGGAAGTTCTTCGAGGAATACGTCAAGAAATTTATTAATAACAGAAATATCATTCAGAACTGACGTATTTTTGTTTAGATCCGTGACATGAGCTAAGAAAGCTTGACATCCGTTTTTCAATAAACGAATAACTTTATGGCTTGAAATGACATTGATTGATTTTAATGGTTTAGTTATTTGAATTCGCATAATAGGTTGGTTAGGAATATGAAAACTAACAACCTTACGAAAATAATTAATTTTTGCATGATGAGTAGTTAACCAATCAATCCCTAGAATCACGTCAAATGCAAGTATTTTCAATGAAATAAGATCGACAGGTAATGTGAGGGTACCAATTTGAACCAAACATGACTTATAAACAGTGGATGTAATGAAGGTTTCTCCCAACGGAGTTTCAACAGATAAGTCAAAGTCTAATTTCTCCGGAGTCAAATTTAATCGTTGAGCGCAAGTAGGAGAAATAAAAGAATGGATAGAACCGGTATCAAATAAGGTATAGAGTTCGCTAGAGTTTATGATAAGCTTACTCATGATGACCTCGTTCGGGTTCCTTGCTTTCTGGGAGGTCACAACAAATGCTCACCCTTGCACCACCGACTTTGAATTTTTTGGGACGGCCTTTGGCGCCTCCATCCTAGCTGAACTTGTCTTCGGTGAAGGACAAAATCGGGTTAGGTGACCTTCTCTTCCACAATTATAACATGCTTTAGATGGCATCGCGCAGTTTGGACCTCCGCATTTGAAGCATATGATAGGTGGTCGTTCTCCTTCCTTAACCATGGTTGATGGTGCTGACGTCTTTCCATCATTGTTGAATCTCCTTTTCTTAAAATATCCATTTTTACTATCTTGGCCATGATTACCACCGAAGTGGTTACCATTTCTGGCATGTTGATTCCCTCCACGTTTGTTGTCTCCGCTTCGATGACTAATACCACTGTTATTTTCATGCTGCCGGTTGCTTTCTCTTGGTTACGTTGACTCGTTACCGCGCTCCAATAACTGAGCCCTATTAACAACATCTGAGTACAAACACAGTTTATGAGAAATAAGATATTGACGTATCCCCGGTTTCAAACCTCTTAAAAACATTAGTGTCATTCGCTCCTCATTATCGACCAAATGGGATGCAAACCGGGATAACTCTATAAATTTAGCCTCGTATTGCAACACGATTATATTGTTTTGCTCCAACTTGATAAACTCCACATCTTTCATGTGATGAATACTTTCGAGAAAGTACTTGTCGTTGAATAGCTCTTGGAACTTCTTCCAAGACGTCTTGAGTGCGTCAGGCTGGGTACGTTTTATATATTCCCACCAGTAATCTGCCTCCTCACGCAACATGAAGGTGGCGAAGGGAATCTTTTGCTCCTCGGAGCATCCCAAGACATCAAATATCTTGGTCATATGCTTTATCCACGCTTCCGCCTTAAGTGGTTTTGGCTCTCCAATAAACTCGGGTGGTCCCAGCTCCTTGAACTGTTTAGCGGTGATCGTTCGAGAGTTTCTAGTGTTTCCACCTGCATTTTGAATAGGAGCCGCTCTCGCCTGATGTTGTATGAATTGCATAAAGCCTCTGAATATTCCATCGTTCATCATTTGGTCAGTGTTGTTGTTTGCATGAGGATTGTCGCCTTCCTAATGCACATTATTCTGATTGTTGATCTGTGGAGACTCAACGGTCTCTTGTGCCCCATTGCTATTCTCAATATTCTCGGATGCCATTTTCAAATACTGCCACAAAACAAAGGTTAATTGACATGCAACATTTATCTCTATACTCTGACCAACCAATTAAATACCAAAAAAATTAGGTAGGTCATACCAGCGAATGAATTCCCCGTCTCTCCCCTCCTAGTTCTAGTCTCACATCTTAGCCAGGGATCATATCCCTAAGCTTTGATACCAACTATGACGCCCCCAAAATAGGTATACATCACCTATTCTGAGTCGCCAAATACATGGTACAGAATACAAATACAACTTAATTATACGACTATCGTGCAAAGTACGACAAAACATAAGCTGTGAGTTTTAATATAAATATTGTCGTCTAGACAATATACAAACTCAAATTCAATATTATTACATTTATTTTCCCACTATTTCACGGACTAGTGAGGACTACTAATGCTATCATCCGTCCGTCACTCCGTTTCCCCGACTAGTCCTCGCTACATTCTCATTTCTCAAGAGAACAATGAAAGTAAAAGGGTGAGCTCAACTAGCCCGAAGAGGAAATATTATAACTAAGATAATGCGAATATATTATCGTTAGCCTTCAATGATGTTAAAGCGATATAATATAACAACCATCAAGTTTAAGCTCATGCGGAATAAGCAATCCATTAAAAGAGTCAAGTAGAGAATAAAATCTACTATCTTTTATGATTTAAAAGGATTTTCATCACTTTTATCATTTGGGACTCGACTTAATAAATAATCCACATCATCGAATCACCTCTACTGCAGACTGCCGAGGATATTCTTTAGTATCATGACCACAATTATCCATGCACTCACGGGCCAAGAATATTTGTGTATTCTTTAATGGTCATGATCATGCCAACAATCGTCCATCAATGCACTATGGGCCAATGTGGACTTTTACCACATCATTTGTAACATTACGGTCATGATTACAAGAATAATCCTCGGTCATAATCATACCAAGTCCATCTATGCACTACTGAAGCCTGAGATGACTTTCAAAAAAATATAAATATGAGGATGATGACAATGATATAAGAATTCAATAAAACAAGTTCAAGAATTAATTTATACAGGAACTAATAATGTCCAAATTGTCAACATGATACTGCTTTGTAGAGTAAAATTTAAGAATGCTTAGAAGAATATTTCCATGAAAAGATACTGGATGAAGGGCAAATATCACGGATATTCCACTAATTTCATGGAGTATAGAAGTCAAAACTTTAACTAACTGAGTATAACAAGGAATGGAATAATAAAAGAAATCACCGGGCATGCGATATGTAATTTGCAGGTGAGTTATTTCAACGAGAATAATAAATAACGGAATCGAGTCCGGTAGAAAAGCGCATGCAGACGGGATATTCCAATGAGAATAATAAAGGCGGAATCGAGTCCGAGGCGTAAAAGCGTCTGAGACGGGATATTCCAACGAGAATAATAAAGAGCGGGAACCGGTCCGACGTAGAAACGCATGAGCATGGATGTTCCAGCGAGAATGATAAATAAAAGAACCAGTCCAAGTCGTAAATGAATGCATGACAAGATGTTCCAACAGAATGATAAAGAATGGAATAACAGAAGAATTTCACCAAGTATAGGGTAGCCCGCGTATACAGGTTATTCTAATAGAATAATAAAGAATGGAATAATAGAAGTTCTCTTCATGGTTAAGAAAGAAATAATACTCCCTACCTTGGAAAAACTGGATACTAGAATAGTGAGGTAGCAGACTTCTCTTCTTCTTTCTCTCTATAATTTCTCTCTATAATAATCGCTCTAAAGCTTTTGTGAATTGGTGAGAAATGAAGGAAGAATGAGCTTCTATTTATAGGAAAATATTGTTTCGATAATTGCACGTTTTGGGGCTCGAAAAATTACAGTAATTGCCTCCAACTTTTCTTTCATTTTTAATTTAGTCTTGCAAATATTATCAAACTTGCACCACCTCCCCTAATAGTAAATAATGTGGATCAATAGTTTAATCATGTGAATCAATAATAAAATCATGTGAAAAATACGAATTACAGTATAGTACCTCCATCTATACCTCTATTTTTAACGTAGTCATGCAAGTATTATCAATCTTGCACCAACTCCCCTAATAGTAAATAATGTGATTCAGTAGTACACACATGTGAACAAATAGTTATATAAACATGTGAATTAGTAGCAATTAATTGCTCATTTATCTGATAAATTACCCGATTTATCAATATAACCCCTAGACATCAATTATCATCGGAATAGATGTCGATTTCCACTAACACTAATAATCCCAACACAATGGAACTATCAAAATTCATTTTTAATCAACACAACTTATTCATCATTAATATTATAACTCATAATATTTAACAACTGTGTCGCTCGAGGAAAGAGGGGGCTTTCCGATAAGGATTTCTCCTTATTGGCGCGCAATTAGGTGACCAAACCTCTCCTTGACAGATCTTCTAGACATTGTCAATATTTCAAATAATAATATGAATAACTTTATCATCTCAATTATTGATTTAATAATATAATATATTTTGCAAATGATACTGTGACAATAATTGAATCAATAATATGAGAGATATGATACAGCAATTACTGTAGCAATAATTGAGTATAATTGAGTGACTTCTCATGTAAGCATCAATAATCAATATCGTGTGCTACTATGCAACCACGCGTATTCTTGTACTTTTTAACACCGGGTGTTCAACAGAGTTAACAGTAAAACTTCCGCCGTTATTTTTATAAAGTATTTTTATCGTTTTCTCAATCCGACAATAATTTCGTTGTGGGGGTCCACCAATGATTGTGTCGTTGTACAAATATTCCCTATTAAAACGAATATTCCGTGACCAATCGAATATTATATAACAACTTGCGTACTTTGCAAAATTTGTAAATAATACCCACAACTATAACATTATATCATATCCACACCATAATATTCAAAAATATATTTCGAGAGAATTTAATCTTTATTCATAAAAGTTGGGGTCTTACAACCTCCCCTTCTTATGAAATTTCATCCTCGAAATTAGGGTACATACCTGGTATATCGAAGAGATAAGGATATCTTGACTTCATCTCAAATTCTAACTCCCAAGTCATTTCTTCCACATCGTGGTTTCTCCACAAAACTTTGACTTGAGGTATAACCTTGGAGCGTATAATATGATCCTTCTTATCCAAGATTTTATCAGGTAACTCTTCATACGTTAAATCTTACTCTATCTCGTCCGATTCTAATTCAATAATGTGGTTCGGGTCTTTCACATATTTACATAACATAGATATGTGAAAAACGTTATGAACACGAGACATACTTGGCGGTAAGGCGAGTCTATAGGCCACGGTTCCTACTCGATCGAGGATTAAAAATGGGCCAATGAATCGAGGGTTGAGCTTTCCTCTCTTTCCAAATCTCGTAACTCCCTTCCATGGAGCAACACATAACAACACATGATCTCCAATATCGAATTCCACGTCCTTTCGATTAAGATCAACATAACTCTTTTGTCGATCTTGTGAGGTTTTTATACATTGTCGGATCATTTGAATCGTTTCCATAGTCATACGTACCAACTCCGGTCCAAACAACGTTGCTTCACCCACCTCATCCCAGCATACTGGAGAACGACACTTTTTTCCATACAACGCCTTAAATGGAGCCATGCCAATACTTGTTTGATAACTGTTATTGTAGGAAAACTCCACCAATGGTAAAAACTTGTCCCAACTTCCCTTGAAGTCAAGGACACAGAGTCTTAATAAATCTTCAAGAATTTGAATAGTCCTTTTCGACTGCCCGTCCGTTTGAGGATGATATGCTGAGCTAAATCGTAAATCTGTGCCCATAGCTTTTTACAAACTAACCCAAAATCGTGAAGTGAATCTTGGATCTCGATCAGAAACTATGGATGCTGGCATACCATGCAATCTTACAATCTCGTTTATGTACATACGAGCAAGACGTTCAAGTGTATAAGTTTCTCGTATAGGTAAGAAATGAGCAGACTTGGTCAATCTATCAACAATGACCCAAATCACATCTATGCCTTGAGAAACTTTGGGAAGACCAGTAACAAAGTCCATGGTAATGTGCTCCCACTTCCATTCTGGAATTTCAAGTTGTTGCAATAGACCTTTTGGCACTTGATGCTCCGCCTTGACTCGTTGACAAGTTAGACAACTTGAGATAAACTCTACGATCTATCTCTTCATATTGCTCCACCAAAATGTATGTCGAAGATCACAATACATTTTGGTACTCCCAAGATGGATTACAAATGGTGTGTTGTGCGCTTTCATCATGATTTTATACTTTAAATCAGGGTTGTTAGGAACACAAAGTCTGGAGTTAACTCGAAGTATTCCTTCTTCATCGATTCTTGCATCTGAAATAGCACCTTCTTGCAATTTCTTCCTCATATGCATCAGCTCCAGGTCTGTAGCTTGAGCAGCTTTAACTTTATTGATTAAAGTCGGTTCTACTCGTATATTCTCCATTATCACATGGGTCCCTGGAGTCTTTAACTCTATCTCCATCCTTTGTAAGTCATATAAAACTGGCCTTTGTGTTGACAATAATGCACTCGTACCCGCATATGATCTTCTACTCAATGCATCAGCTACTATGTTCGCTTTTCTAGGATGGTATTGAATGGTATGATCGTAATCTTTCAACAACTCAAGCCATCGTCGTTGCCGCATGTTGAGTTCCTTTTGGGTGAAGAAATATTTGAGGCTTTTATGATCTATACAGATCTCCACCTTCTCTCCATACAGGTAATGCCTCCAAATCTTAAGTGCAAAAACGACTGCTGCCAACTCTAGATCATGGGTATGATAATTCCTCTCATATTCTTTGAGTTGTCGTGAGACATACGCTATGACTTTCCCATGTTGCATGAGAACACATCCTAACCCTTTGCCTGAAGCATCACTATAGATGACAAATCCCTCCGAGCCAGATGGCATTGTCAGAACAGGTGCTGAAATGAGTCTTCTCAAAAGTTCTTGAAAACTCTTCTCACATTCCTCACTCCAACCAAACTTTGTATCTTTTTGAGTCAGTTGAGTTAATGGAGTAGCGATTTGAGAAAACCCTTCTACGAATCTTCGATAATAACTAGCTAAGCCGAGAAAGCTATGTACTTCGGTCACTGACTTAGGTTGCTCCCAGCTTTGAATTGCTTTAATCTTTTCTGGGTCAACAAATATTCCATGATTTGATATTACGTGCCCAAGGAATGCAACTTTCTCAATCCAGAACTCGCATTTCTTCAACTTAGCATATAGCTTGTTTTCACAAAGCTTTTGGAGTATCAGCCTCAAGTGTTGCTCATGGTCTTCACAGGTTTTGGAGTATATGAGGATGTCATCAATAAAGACGACCACAAAGTGATCCAAATATTCCTTGAATACTCGGTTTTTCATAACCATGAAGGCAGCAGGAGCATTAGTCAATCCAAAAGACATGACTAGGAATTCATAATGCCTGTACCGAGTTCTGAAAGCAGTCTATGGAATGTCATCAGTTTTAATCTTCAACTGATGATATCCGGAACGAAGATCAATCTTTGAAAAGAATTTAGCGCCTTGCAACTGATCAAATAGGTCATCAATGCGAGGCAACGGGTACCTATTTTTTATGGTGACATGATTCAACTCCCGATAATCAATACAAAGTCGCATACTTCCATCTTTCTTCTTCACGAATAGAACAGGAGCACCCCAAGGAGACGTACTAGGTCGAATGAAACCGATGTCTAACAATTCTTGCAGTTGGGTTTTTAATTCCTGAAGTTCAATAGGAGCCATTCGATATAGCGCTTTGGAAATGGGTTTTATACCGGGTTCAAGATCGATACCAAACTCGATTTCACGCTCCGGGGGTAGGCCATGAAATTTTTCGGGGAATACGTCAGGAAATTTATTAACAATAGAAATATCATTCAAATCTGACGTATTTTTGTTTAAATCTGTGACATGAGCTAAGAAAGCTTGACATCCATTTTTTAATAAACGAATAGCTTTATGGCTTGAAATGACCATGATTGATTTTAATGGTTTGGTCGCTTGAATTCGTATAGTAGGTTGATTAGTAAAATGAAAGCTAACAACCTTACAAAAACAATCAATTTTAGCATGATGAGTCAAAGTAGGAGAAATAAAAGAATGGGTAGAAACGGTATCAAATAAGGTAAAGGCTTCGCTAGAGTTTATGATAAGCTTACTCGTGATGACCTCGTTCGGGTTCCTTGCTTTCTGGGAGGTCACAACAAACGCTCTCCATTGAACTACCAACTTTGACTTTTCTGGGACGGCCTTTGGTGCCTCCATCCCAGCTGGACTTGTCTTCGGTGCATGACAAAATCAGGCTAGGTGTCCTTCTCTTCCACAATTATAACACGCTTTGGACTGCATCGTGCAGTTTGGACTGATGTGTCCCTCCCCTCCGCATTTGAAGCATATGATAGGTGGTCGTTCTCCTTCCTTAACAACGGGTGTTGGTGCTGACGTCTTTCCATCATTGTTGAATCTCCTCTTCTTGAAATGTCCATTCTTATTGTCTTAGCCGTGATTACTACCGAAGTGGTTACCATTTCTGGCATGTTGATTCCCTCCACGTTTGTTGTCACCGCTTCGATGACTACTACCACTGGTATTATCATTTTGCCGGCTGTTTTCTCTTGGTTGCATTGACTCGTTATCGCGCTCCAATAACTGAGCCCTATTTATAACATCTGAATACAAACACAGTTTATGAGAAATTAGATATTGACGTATCTCAAGTTTCAAACCTCGTAGAAACATCCGCGTCATTTTCTCCTCATTGTCAACCAAGTGAGACGTAAATCAGGACAACTCGACAAACCTAGCTTCGTACTGCGACACGGTCATATTGTTCTGCTCCAACTTGATGAACTCTACCTCTTTTATGTGACGAATACTTTCGGGAAAGTACTTGTCGTTGAATAGTTCTTGGAATTTCTCCCAAGACATCTTCAGTGCGGTAAGTTGAGTACGCTTTACCGATTCCCACCAGTAATCTGCCTCTCCTCGTAATATAAAGGTGGCAAAGGGAACCTTTTGCTCCTCGGAGCATCCTAAGACATCAAATATCTTGGTGATCTGTTTTATCCACGCTTCCGCCTTAAGTGGTTTTGGCTCTCCAATAAACTCCGGTGGTCCCAGCTCCTTGAACTATTTAGCGGTGACCGTCTGAGAGTTTCCAGTGTTTCCACCTACATTTTGGACAACAGCCGCTCTCGCCTGATGTTGCATGAATTTCATAAAGCCTCTGAACATTCCATCGTTCATCATTTGGTCAGTGTTGTTATTTGCATTAGGATTGTCGCTTCCTGATGCACATTATCCTGATAATTGATCTGTGGAGACTCAACGGTCTCCTGTGCTCCATTGCTATTCTCAACATTCTCGGATGTCATTTTCAGATACTGCCACAAAACAAGGGTTAATTGACATGCAACATATTATCCTTAAAATCTGACCGACCAATTAAATACCAAATAAACTTAGGTAGGTCATACTAGCGAAGGAATTCCCCGTCTCTCCCCTTATAGTTCTAGTCTCACATCTTAGCCAGGGATCATATCCCTAAGCTTTGATACCAACTGTGACGCCCCCAAAATAGATATACATCACCCATCTTGAGTCTTCAAATACATGGTATAAAATTCAAATACAACTTAATAATACAACTGTCGTGTAAAATACGACAAAATATAAGCTATGAGTTTTAATACAAATATTATCATCTAGATAATATCCACACTCAATGGAGTCCTCATTATATTTAATATCACACTATTTCATAGAATAGTGAGGACTACTAATGCTATCATCCGGATCGTCCACTGTTCCCGACTAGTCCCACCACGTTCTCATTTCACGAAGAGAACAATGAAAGCAAAAGGTGAGCTCAACTAGCCCAAAGAAGAAATATTATGACTAAGATAATCTGTAATAAATTATCATTAGCCTTCAAACGGTGTTAAACCGATAAAATATAATAAACATCAAGTTTAACTGCAGCAGAACAAGCAATCCATTAGAAGAGTCAAGTAGAGAATAAAGTCTACTATCTTCTATGATTTAAAAGGATTTTCATCACTTTTATCGCTGAGACTCAGCTTAATAAATAAACCACATCATCCCTGCACTACGACCAAGGATATTCATTAGTATCACGACCATAAATTTTTCATGCACTACGGGCCAAGGATATCAGTGTATTCATCAACGGTCATGATCATGCCAACAACTGTCCATCAATGCACTACGGCCAAGGAGGACTTTTACCACATCATTTGTAACATTACGGTCATGATTATACCGAATAATTCCTGGTCATAATCATACCAAGTCCATCTATGGACTACAAGTCACAGATGACTTTCAACATATTATAAACATGAGGATGATGACAATGATATAAGAATTCAATAAAACAAGTTCAAGAATTAATTTGTCCAGGAACCAATAACGTTCAAATTGTCAACATGATACTGCTTTGTGGCATAAAACACAAGAATGCTCAGAAGAATATTTCCATGAAAAGATACTGGATGAAGCACAAATATCAAGGATATTCCACTAATTTCATGGTGTATAAAAGCCAAAAAATTTAACCAACTGAGTATAATAAAGAATGGAATAACAAAAGAAATCACCAGGCATGCGATGGATCGCACACACAGGTTATTCCAACAGAATAATAAATAACGGAACCAGGTCATGCGTAAACGCACAGACAGGATATTCCAACAGAATAATAATTATCGGAACCTGGTCATGCGTAAAGCACAAACAAGATGTTCCAACAGAATGATAAATAATGGAACCAGGTCATGCGTAAAGCACAGACAAGATGTTCCAACAGAATGATAAAGAATGGAATAATAGAAGAATTTCACCAAGTATAAGGTAGTCCGCGTATACAGGTTATTCCAACAGAATAATAAAGAATGGAATAACAGAAGTTCTCTTCATGAACACAAAAGAAATAATACCCATTACCGTAGAAAAAAAGTGGAAACTAGAATAGTGAGGTAGCAGACTTCTCTTCTTCTTTCTCTCTATAATAATTGCTCAAAAGCTTTTGTGAATTGGTGAGAAATGAAGGAAGAATGAACTTCTATTTATAGGAAAATATAGTTTCAATTATTGCATGTTTTGGGGCTCGAAATATTACAGTACAATACCTCCAACTTTTCTTTTTTTTTTTAATTTAGTCCTGCAAGTATTATCAAACTTACACCACCTCCCCTAATAGTAAATAATGTGAATCAATAGTTTAATCATGTGAATAAATAGTATAATCATGTGAAAAATATGAATTACAGTATAGTACTTTCATCTATACCTCCATTTTTAACTTAGTCATGCAAGTATTATCAATCTTTCACCAACTCCCCTAATAGTACAAGAATGTGATTCAATTGTACACACATGTGAACAAATAGATATATAAGCATGTGAATTAGTAGGAATTAATTGCTCATTTATCCGATAAATCAAAATAACCCCCAGACATCAATTATCATCGGAATAGATGTCGATTTCCATTAACACTAATAATTCCAACACAATCGAACTATCAAATTCATCTTTAATCAACACGAACTTATTCATCATTAATATTATAACTCACAATATTTAACAATCAGTCGCTCCCCAGAAAGAGGGGCTTTCCGATAAGGATTTCTCCTTATTGGTAGCCGCAATTAGGTGACCAAACCTCTCCTCGATGAACTTCTAGACATTGTAAATATTGCAATTTAATAATATGAATAACTTTGTCGTCTCAATTATTGATTTAATAATATATCATATAATGCGGATGATCTTGTGACAATAATCGAATCAATAATAAGAGAGATATGATGCAAAGAATTCTTGTAGCAATAATTGAGTATAACCGATCGACTTCTCACGTAAGCATCAATAATCAATACTGAGTTTGCTACTTATGCAATGCCGCGTATTCTTTGTACTTTTACTAGGGTACTTTCGTAGTTATTTTTATAAAAGATAATTCATGCTGTTTTCTAACTACGACAATACTTCCGCTAGGGTCCACTAATGATTGTGCCGTCGCATCGAATATTCCCTGTTAAAACGAATATTTTCAGACCAATCGAATATTATATAACCACTTGCTTACTTTGTAAAATTGGTAAATAATACCCACAACTATAACATTATATCATATCCACACCATAATATTCAAAAATATATTTCGAGAGAATTTAATCTTTATTCATAAAAGTTGGGGTCTTCTGTAATTCATCTCTACATCAAAGGTATAATCCTTGTGGAGAGAGAGGCAAATGTCGACAAATACTGTGCACATCTAAATTCAAAGTCACGAAACAAAATATGCTTTCACTTAAGTATATATGAAATGTGTTGATCATACACGGTGTTAGCATATATCGACAAAATAAACCGCTATCATGCATAAAAAAGTAAGCAGTTATTATATCTACAGGCGAAAAGAGTTTACGCCGCTTACCCTATGATGACCAATCTGAGGAATGTTATTCCAATTAAGCAAAGGTAAAGTCAAAAGTGGACCGCATGACGATGAAGGATTGTCATCGTCCTCCAGTATCACGAATGATGGCCATTACATTTGGGAAATCATCGTCTGGGGTGCATCTCCGAATAATGTCAGGCTTGGGAAATAACATAGCCATTACATTGGCTGGCACCTTTACAGGAGGTTGTGCTGACTCAGAGTTTGAAGGCAAAGATAAACGCCGCATGGTTAAAGCTGGAGGAATCTGCTGATGCTTACGAGGATTCCTGTGACTAGAACTGGCAGGATAGCCTAGCCCAGCTATTCCAGAGTGCTTGGTTGATCGAATGGGGTATTTGATACCCTGGCAATCTTTACCCAGCCCTGGTCTCGGTTTATGACAAAATGATATCATTTCTGGAGTAGCCGACATTACCTCGGCAGAAATCTTGGGTTCAGGCAATGACATTCCAATAGCATGGAATTGGGTATTGCTTATTTCCAAGGCATGGAAACTGACCGGTTCAACATCTGCATTGGCATTGATGAATGGCATGTCCCTGTGTTGAGGATACTCTGGTTCAGCATTGACTGTGACCAGGCTATTGTTGATAATGTATTTCAACTATTGGTGAAGAGTGGAGGGACTGCCCCAGCCATATGAATCCATGGTCGTCCCAAGAGCAGGTTGTATCTCAAATCTATCTTGAGCACATAGAAAGATACGCAGAATGTGTGAGGACCAATTTTGATTGACAGCTCAATTACTCTGGCCGAATTTCGTCGGGCTCCATCAAAAGCTTTGATGATAGTATGGCTACTCCAAATTCGGTTGAGATTTATATTCATCTTCACCAAGGTAGCGTATGAACAGATATTTAGAGAGGAACCTCCATCTATCAAGACTCCAGCTAGCATGTATCCAGAGGACAAGACCGCAATGTACAACGACTTGCAATGATCGGTCCCCTCGGGCGGTATGTCATCATCAGTGAAGGATATCACATTGTTGTTGAAAATGTGATCAACCAGATGCAGAAATTTTTCCGTATCAACTGATGTTGGTAGATAGGCTTCTTCTAAAACCTTCAATAAGACCTTCCGGTGATTCTCAGAAGTTAGGACCAAATCCAGAATTGATATTTGTTGTGGAGCTTCTTTTAAGCTTAAAAGCACCGTGGCTCTGTTATGACCCATAGTGCAGAGGAATTTTTTAATCTTCTCCATGGGTATTTTCCCCTTTGATTTGATGATAGACTTTATCACCCGTTGGAGAAGATATGGTGGATTTTCATTCGACACTATAGCAGTTGTATGTGAGGTGGATCCTTCACCTTCTCCATAATTCCACAGAACTTTGCGCAAGCTAACAATAGGATATTGTGCTCTGCACGACAAGTTGATTGGCTCGGGAGCGGCCACTTTCAAAGGATTGTTGCTTCCCTTGAGTTGAATTGTTGGCATTGTGAGTGATTTGTTAACCCCACCAGCTTCAGTGGATATGATTGTTACCACACTCATCCACTTAGTAGGACCTGAATTCTCACTTGCATATAACACAGTATCGTCATCCGCTAGGCGCAGGAAACCACTATCGATTAGATTTTGAATAAGGTGGCGGAGTGCCCATCATTCTTTTGTACTATGATCGCGAGATTGGGAGTGATATTGACATACTCCATCAGAGTTGTACCACCCTGAACGGGGGTTGATTGGAGGTATAAGGGAACTGATCCTTCCTTCATTGATTAACATATGAAGGATTTCCTCTATAGGTTGTCCCAAATAGGTGAATTCCCTTTTGTTGGCAAAATCCCGACGGGCCTTGACATTTGCTCTCCTTATCACTTTGTCTTCCAGCATTTCATTTTCCGAGAGTGATGAGGGAATATTCATGATAAGAGGTAGGAGACTGGCATGCTCCTGGCTAATTAATTGACGTGTAACTTGAGGCTGATAGGTCACCAGTTCCGCCAATTGCTCAATTTGCTTGCATAGAGCTTTCATCTTTCGTTCCATTGCGAACTGGAACTTGGCATAATCCCATCTGTCATCACCGTCTTTGAGGGTCTGGGAGGATTCACCGCTGAAATTAGAACTCTGTCCATTGTTCCAATTGATCATGTTGACCTCTTCTTCTTTGTGTTGAGGAAAAGGGTTGTCTTGAACGTGAGGCTGATCTGGTTTGGTGACCACGATCTCCCCGTTGTCTATCAGGTCCTGGATCTTGTGTTTCAAGGCCCAACAATCCTGAGTATCATGTTCAGGTGCTCCGGCATGATAAGAACATTTTCGAGCAGCATTGAGACCCCGTCCATTAGGGCTGGCTGGAGGAAGAAGATGTGTAATTTTTTCTTACGTGTTGTCGGGAAGAGTGAGAATGTTCTCGAGGGTATCCCCTAAGGTGTAAACACGAGAGGCGTTTGACTTCTCCACCTTTTGGTATTGGAGGGTTCGTAGACTGTGCTTGAAAGGGAGTGTAGTTTCTCCTTTGAATAGGCATGTTTTGATTGCCTTTTTGACCCTGTAGTATCAGAGAAACATCTTCCTCTTTCTTTTTATGAACCCTCCGGGGGTTGTTTCCATAATTTCCGGATTGGATGTGATCAGCAACAGCTTTAAGGGCAGCTAGGTCTTGAATCTTTTCAGACTTCAATTCCATCTCAGCTATTTCCCCATGTTTGACCATTTCAGAAAATGGTTTGCCGATGCCGGCTAAAACTCTCTCATAGAATGGAGCTTCTTGTATGTCTATGAAAGTCATGACCATCTCGATTCTATCATGGAAGGACTAACTTGGGCGACCAAAGCGTCTCCACCTTTGAGCATACTCTCTGAAAGACTCGTTAGACTGTTTCTTGATCTTGGTAATTTGATACCGATCAGGAGCCATCTGAGTTTGAAAGCTGTATTGAGTGAGGAAAGCACGTGCTAGCTCTTCCCAGCTATGGATCTTCGAATTATCTAATCTTGTGTACTATGAACGGGCTTCTCCAGTTAGACTCTTTTGGAATAATTGCATTCTGAGCTTTTCGTCCTCTGCATAAGATCCAAGTTCTCCAATAAACACCTTTAAATGTGTATAAGGATCTCCTAACCCGTCATATTTTTCAAAGTCAGGAGTTTTAAACTTTTCTGGATAATGAACACCAGGGAAAATGCAAATATCAGCATATGAAACACTCCCGTGTGTTCCAATTCCTTTGATAACAGGAAGGGTCTCTTCCATTTGGAGGACTTTCTTTTTGATGTCACCAGTGTCTGGATCTCCAGTGGGATGGGCAGCATCATGAATTTTGTTGGTCGTATCTAACGGTAGTTCAGGTATTGTAATGACCTGGGTTCCCCCTTGTGTGGAGGATTCATCATGTATGGGTATTTTTGGACCCTTGATTAGACTGGTGTAATTCTTTGAGTAGAACAGCCAAATCTGTAATTTGTTTGCTTAATCCGTCGAATTCTTTGCGAGAAACTGGATTAAGTTCAGTCTGGTCGGATGATGACATGATTGACTGTAGGCCTATAGCCTTTTTGGACTTTGACCGGGTAGTAGGTTCGATTGGTTCCCTGCGAAAGACTTGCATAGTTTAGTCTTTAGGGAATGTGTATAATAACATGCTATGTGATGTGTCCATTTTAGGAATTTTATCCTGCAAAACGGATGTCAGCTGTTTATAGCATGTTAATTAAAATATGTATGTGGAGATATATATGGAATGTAATTACAAGTAATTGTGTTTACAAGTAATTTGAAATGAGAGAGCATGAAAAGACTTTCCTCCGTTCTGGGTTTATCAGAAGCTGACCTATCTTAGGTTACTCTCGCGTCTTTTTGGCATGAAGGTTCCCAAATCATCGCAATCAACTTAACGGGAAGTTAATCCAGTCTTTCAACTGGAGCGAATTTGGGTGGTGCCTTTCCTGAGCCTCGGAGAATTAGTCTTCTCACCAGTCCAGTAATCAAACACCGACGGGATAGCCTCCTGGTGGAGGGACCACACAACATACATTCACATACATCGCGTCTCACCGTATGATAATGATGACATGTGTGAAGCACTAATATCACAAGCAGATATGGTGCGACGCACTAATATCACAAGCAATTTATGGTGCGAAGCACTATGTGCTATCAGGAAATGCATTCGTACACATTCATCATCAATGTAAATGCAACATCCGTACACAAGCAGATAACAATTTTGAAAAGATTGTAATAGCGGCTTAAATCCTCTTAGTGGAGTCCTCAGCAGAGTCGCCACCTATCGATGTCGGGATTTTTAATTGTCCCTTTCCGTTACTTGTTCTTTGGTGTTCTCATTTTAGGTGATTTTTGTTTGAAAAAATAAGTGAAAAAGGTCCGATATGTATAATGTCGATGACGGACTGTTAAGAGTCGCCAGTTGGTTTTTTAAATGGTTGTACCAACACAACCGAGAAAAGGTTTGCACATTGACCCAGTGATGTGAAATCGCTAAAGCGAATTCGGTGAAACCGAGATTCATTAGGGTCCGGGAACTTGGTTATGCGGAGGGAAGGTGTTAGGCACCCAGAACATCCGTGTTACTACGGTGACCGCCTCTTTTCAAGAAACTATTATCACGAATGTGTGTGTGTGTGTGGTCAATCTGTTATTATTTGGAAGTAGTCGAGGCCTCATTCGCACCTATATACTGAGGTTTGAATTTATGTAAAAATTCAGGTTTTAAGCAAGATATGGCGATGATGTTTTATAAAAGAGGTTTTCAAACCACGATGCTCAATAGTAATTGAGACATTTTACACTCCCATTTTATTAAGTGTTCGGCTTGTTTGATTTTATTTAACAGATGTGAGGCATCCGTACGAAAATAATGTACAAAATAATGCCAACTTCCTCGTGGGTATGGAAACAATCTGAGGAATTTCAGACACCGCAAAATAATTTACAAGTGCGCCATAGTTGTAAATGTCCATATGAGAACCGAAATCTAGATCCAATAAATTTGAATCTGTGATCACATGATTCCTAGGCGCACAAGATACTACAATTTATATGAAAGCAGTATGCAGGTATATATATAAAAGCTGTAAATATATATATACAGACATGATCACCAACCACGAAGCACCTCTACGGGGGATCAGAAATATAAAATAAAGTTGTAAAGCTATCAACCGCCACTTTGAGTACACTCTAAAGCGGGACAAAAATATAAATAAAGTCATAAATACGATCAAACCGCCACGAAGGGAACTCCAGGCGGGACAAAATGTAAATAAAGCTGTACAAAGCGATCAATTGCCACGAAGTAGACTCCAGGCAGGACGAAACGTAAATAAAGCTGTAAAAGCGATCAACCGCCACGAAGAAAACTCGAGGTGGGACGAAATATATATATATATATATATATATATATATATATATATATATATATAAAAGAGATAAACGCATCGAATGTAAAATCCAGGCTCATCGAACAGAGTTCAACAACAGTTCATATATATAAGTATATATATATATAAGCGAGTAAACGCACCGGATGTAAAATCCAGGCTCATTGAACAGAGTTTGACAACAGTTCATATATATATATATATATATATATATATATATATATATATATATATATAAGCAAGTAAATGCTCCGGATGTAAAATCCAGGCTCATCGAACAAAGTCAGACACACAGTTAATATATATATATATATATATATATATATATATATATATTAAAGAAGTAAATGCTCCAGACTGAAGTCTAGGCTCATCGAACAAAGTTCGACACAGGATCATCGAACAAAGTTCGACACACAGTTCATATATATAAATATATATATATATATATATATATAAGCAAATAAACGCTTCAGACCGAAGTCTAAGCTCAATCGAGGCATAACTCGATAATGTTAGTCCATATATATAAATATATACAAACTGAAATAAAACCACGGACCGAAGTCAGGGCAAACACACGCAACACGACTCTCAACGTGAAGAAGGGTGTGTGCAAAGATGAAGAAAAAGACTCTAAGGTGTGTGAGAAGAATTACAGTTGACTGCCAAAGAAGACTTCTATATCTTTAAAGTGGGTAAGCACTGGCTTTTGTAGGTACAAAAGTAGCTATATATGAGCTCACATGTGTTTAAAATGAAAAAGTACACTGTATGGGGTGAGTGCAGAACAAATTGGGCAGGGCTTCCTCGCCGTTTTTTCTTGCATAATGGGCAGCCCAAGCCCTCTATTTATTGATGAAGTAGCCGTATGTGTACCTGCGGTTGAGCCACAGGTGTACCAGAGGCAACCTGGGTGGGCCCGAGTTTTTTGGGTCTGGTCGTCTCGTAGTAAGTGCACTCGGGCACTGTATTGTCCACTCGGACTTTCAGAAGTGCAATCCGGGTATCCGTTTGAGGTATACAGGACCTATTTCGGACCACCGTTGTCGAGAGTTGTACGATGGCATGGGATTAGAGTTTGTACGAAGTCATTGAAGATGGAACGGTGCCCTCCGGTCTTCAAGCTTCAACTTCCATTCGTTACCCCGCACAATAGTCATTCAGGATTGGTTAGTCTTGTGGGACATCGTTGTGTAGAGATGTTGAGATGACGTGGCGTGGCATCGCGTTGGCTAGATGACGATGTTTCCCCTCACATGTGTTATCCCCAGATTGGGCTGATAAAGCAGAAGTTGCTCAGGCTTTGCTGAGATTGGACTGCTGCAATTGTTGAAGGTCCTCATTGTCATCTTTGAGGTGTGTCTGTCTTCCCGGTGTTATCGTCGGGTTGGTACAAAGCATCTCGTTGTGAGTGTCGAGATTGAAGCTGGTCGCATTTAAAACAAGCATTTTCGGGGTTATCGCCAAAACTGCATTCCTTGGGATTATCACCAAGGTTGGTGGCTATTCTCATGGTTGGGACTGAGACTGGATACCTTGGGGTTATCTCCGAGATTAATCGGTCTTCTCCGGTGTGTGTTCCAGTATTGGATCTGCACGCCTCGGGGTTATCTCCGAAGTTAGAATTGTTACTCCCAGTGTGTGTTCCGGGGTTGATGCTGAACTTCCGGTAGTATCCGGTATGGATATGGATTATCTTTTAGGTTTCCCTCTTAAAAGACGAATCTGTCCTTCTGCAATGTTAGTGACAGTAGTATAGAAAATTTCGAGTGTCTACAATAAGCTTACCCGTGATGACCTCGTTCAGGTTCCTTGCTTTCTAGGAGGTCACAACAAACGCTCTCCCTTGCACTAGCGGCTTTGACTTTTCTAGAACGGCCTTTGGTACCTCCATCCTAGCTAAACTTGTCTTTGGTGAACGACAAAATCGGGCTAGGTGACCTTCTCTTCCACAATTATAACATGCTTTGGACGGCATCGCGCAGTTTCGACTGATGTGTCCCTCCCCTCCGCATTTAAAGCATATGATAGGTGGTCGTTCTCCTTCCTTAACAACGGGTGCTGGTGCTGACCTCTTTCCATCATTGTTGAATCTCCTCTTTTTGAAATGTCCATTATTATTATTTTGGCCCTGATTACCACCAAAGTGGTTACCATTTCTAGCTTGTTGATTCCATCCACGCTTGTTGTCACCGCTTCGATGACTGCTCTTACCGGTATTATCATTTTGTCGGCTACTTTCTCTTGGTTGCGTTGACTCGTTATCGCGCTCCAATAACTGAGCCCTATTTATAACATCTGAATACAAACACAGTTTATGAGAAATTATATATTGACGTATCTCGGGTTTCAAACCTCTCAGAAACATCCACGTCATTCTCTCCTCATTGTCAATCAAGTAAGACGCAAACCGGGACAACTCGGCAAACTTAGCTTCGTACTGCGACACGGTCATATTGTTCTGCTCCAACTTGATGAACTCTACCTCTTTCATGTGACGAATACTTTCGGGAAAGTACTTGTCGTTGAATAGTTCTTGGAACTTCTCCCAAGACATCTTGATGCGGCGGAGTTGAGTACGCTTTCTGATTCCCACCGATGTCGCCTCTCCTCGCAACATAAAGGTGGCAAAGGGAACCTTTTACTCCTCGGAGCATCTCAAGACATCAAATATCTTGGTGATCTACTTTATCCACGTCTCCGCCTGAAGTGGTTTTGGTTCTCCAATAAACTCCGGTGGTCCCAGCTCCTTGAACTGTTTAGCGGTGACCGTCCGAGAGTTGCCAGTGTTTCCACCTGTATTTTGGACAGGAGTCTCTCTTGCCTGATGTTGTACGAATTGCAAAAAGCTCCTAAACATTCCGTCGTTCGTCATTTGGTCGGTGTTGTTGTTCACCTGAGGATTATTGTCTTCCAAATGCACATTATCCAGGGTGTTGATTTGTGGTGACTCAAGGTCTCCTGTGCTCCATTTATATTCTCAATATTCTCGGATGTCATTTTCAGATACTGCCACAAAATAAGGGTTAATTGACATGTAACATATTATCACTATACTTTGACCGACCAATTAAATATCAAATAAACTTAGGTAAGTCATACTAGCAAAGGAATTCCCCGTCTCTCCCCTTCTAGTTCTAGTCTCACATCTTAGCCAGGGATCATATCCCTAAGCTTTGATACCAACTGTGACGCCCCCAAAATAGGTATACATCACCTATTCTGAGTCGCCAAATACATGGTACAGAATACAAATACAATCTTAAATATACAACATGAGCTGTGAGTTTTAATACAAACATTGTCTTCTAGACAGCATTAAAACTCAAAATAAGTCCTCAATACATTTATTAACACACTATTTCATAGAATAGTGAGGACTACTAATGATATCCTCTGGGCCATCACTCCGTTCCCCGACTAGTCCCTGCTACGTTTTCATTTTCTGAAGAGAACAGTGAAAGAAAGGGTGAGCTCAACTAGCCCAGTAAGAAATATTATGACTAAGGTAAAGCATAATAAATTATCAATAGTCTTCAATAGTGTTAAACTGATACAATATAACAAACATCAAGTTTAACTGCAGCGGAACAAGCAATCCCTTAAAAGAGTCAATTAGAAAATAAAATCAACTATCTTTTATGATTTAAAAGGTTTTTCATCACTTTTATTGCTGAGACTCAGCTTAATAAATAATCCACATCATTGAATCACCATTGCACTACGGCCAAGGATATTCTTTAGAATCACGACCACAAATTATCCATGCACTACGGGCCAAGAATATTCGTGTATTCATTAATGGTCATGATCATGTCAACAACTGTCTATCAATGCACTACGGGCCAATAAGGAATTTTTCCACATCATTTGTAATATTATGGTCATGATTACACCGAATAATCCCTGGTCATAATCATACCAAGTCCATCTATGCACTACAAGCCACAGATGACTTTCAACATAATATAAACATGAGGATGATGACAATGATATAAGGATTCAATAAAACAAGTTCAAGAATTAATTTATCCAGGAACCAATAACGTCCAAATTGTTAACATGATACTTCTTTGTGGAGTGAAATTCAAGAATGCTCAAAAGAATATTTCCATGAAAAGATACTGGATGAAGCGCAAATATCAAGGATATTCCACTAATTTCATGGAGTATAGAAGTCAAAACTTTAACCAACTGAGTATAATAAAGAATGGAATAACAAAAGAAATCACCGGACATACGCGATGAATCGCCTTGCGATAAAAGTTATTCAATAGAATAATAGATAACAGAACCAAGTCATGCGTAAACGCACAGACAGAATGTTCCAACAGAATGATAAATAATGGAACCAGGTCATACGTAAAGCACAGACAGGATGTTCCAACAGAATAATAAAGAATGGAACCAGGTCATTCGTAAAGAACAGACAGCGTGTTCCAACGGAATGATAAAGAACGGAATAATAACAGAAATCACCATGCATGCGGTACTTCGCATAGACAGGTTATTCCAACATAATGATAAAGAATGGAATAACAGAATAATTTCACCAAGTATAGGGTAGCCCGCGTATACAGGTTATTCCAACAGAATAATAAAGAATGGAATAACAGAATTTCTCTTCATGAATACGAAAGAAATAATATCCCTTACCTTAGAAAGAAGAGTACTGGATATAGAAGTAGTGAAGTAGCAGAATATTTTTCTTCTTTCTCTCTATAGTTTCTCTATCTAGAGTTTCAGTGAATTCGTAAGAAATAATGAAGGAATGAGCTTCTATTTATAGAAGAATAGACTGCATAGTAACTAATTCATGATGGTCCAGATTGATTTACTTTAAACGGACGGTCCAGATTTAAAACAAAATATAATATAATATATTCTATTTATAATCTAATAAAAGCGAATAACTTTATAAAAGTATTTTGTTTTTATATAAAAAGATTTTACTATCTGAAAACACTATGCGAGTATTTATGCAATACTATGCATAATAAAATATAATATATTCTAATTATTGTCTAATAAAACAAATAACTTTATAAAAGTATTACATTTTTATATAAAAAGATTTTACTATGCAAAACACTATGCATAATAGAATATTATATATTCTATTTATAGTCTAATAAAACGAATAGCTTTATAAAAGTATTATGTTTTATATAAAAGTTTTCTATTTTAGTACATTAATAATACTAATAAAACAAAACTCATCATCATTATTATTATTCACACTATTAATCGACTGTGTCGTTCAGGAAAGAGGGCTTTCAATAAGGATTTCTCCCTATTGGCGCGTAATCAGGTGACCAAACCTCTCCTTGGCAGAACTTATAGATATCGTTAATATTACAAATAATAATATTAATAACTTTGTTATCTCAATTATTGATTTAATAATATATAAAATTATCGACAATAAGCGAATCAAAAGCGGAAGTTACTTCTCACGTAAGCATCGATAATCAATACTGGTAATGCTTCTTATGCAACCACGCCAGCGTATTCAAGATACTTTTAAACAAGGGTGTTTCAACAGTTAACGGTAAAACTTTCCGTAGTTATTTTATAAAGTATTTTTGTTGTTTTCTCAATCAAACAATAATTCCGTTGTGGGGTCCACCAATGATTGTCTTAGTTATACGAATATTTTACGTTAAAAGCGAATATTCCCAGACCAATCGAATATTATATAACAACTTGCATACTTTGCAAAATTTATAAATATTACCCACAACTATAACATTATATCAAATTTACTCTATAATATTCAAAAATGATATTTATAGAAAATTCATCTTTATTAATAAAAGTTGGGGTCTTTAATAAAGCATCTTTAATTAGAAATAAGGCAATGTATCATGCATGTATCCGGCCACAAGGCTATGTGGTTCCCCCTTGTTTCTTCTGTATAGTATTAGTATTAGTATTAGTATTAGTATTAGTATTAGTATTAGTATTTGTATTAGTATTAGTATTAGTATTAGTATTAGTATGTCAAATCAAGACTCCTCCTTGAAAATTTTACTAGTATTCGGAACTATTGGAGTATGTACGTGTCAATCCTAACAATACTTCCTCAATAGGTACTTTAAGTTTGCCATTACAAATGGGGGAAATATATATTTTATGATTTTGGCTTCATTCCAGATTTATATGACTGTGTCTGATTCAGAATCCATGAGTGTTCAGTAAGACATAAAATAGAGTCCTTTCTAACATCCTTATCTCAACAAAGAATTTGTTTAATTTGCTGAATTTGCATTCAATCGTTATTGTTTTGGACTTATTATTTTGGGAATTTGTATATTTCTCTTGGTTTGTGTCTTGGGTGCATAGAAATGACCATATATATATACCGTCGTGCATGTGGCTAGTCCATATTGTAAGAGAGACTCTGGCGAAATTTTTTTGTTTGTCGGGTATAGTTGCGAACATTTATAATATTAACGAGCTCTTTATGTTGTGGGAGATTAACGAGCTCTTTAAAGTACTTGCTACCCAAATTTAGATGTCCTCAATAATTAGTCCCGCGTGTATGCTCAAGTCATATGGTTATAAGTATGCTCTCAAGTATAAGTATAAGTATAAGTATGGTTATAAGTATGGTTATAAGTATGTTAATCATATGCATGCTTACAAGTATGCTCAAGTCATATGTTAACATTTATAATGTTGTCTGTAGTAGGTACCGTGGAATCATGGACCTCTATTAGGGCATAGTAGTTGGATAATGACAAGCGAAATTCGAGTGCCCGGATAGGTCTACAATTTGAATTTAGAAATTTGGTTGCCAAGTATTTTGGAATGCGCATATATAGTAACTTGGAATGTATGAATGGTCGATCATGAATCGATATCCATGTTTGAAGTGTAAGAATGTAAATGGCAAAACTATATTTTTCATCACTATATTTGGCAAGTTTTACTTATTACACCACTGAACTTTTAATTTTTTGTATTACCCCATTAAACTAATTAAAATATTAAAATTGGATTATTCCGTCCAAAATAGTTGACAGACGTTAAAGTGGCGCTGACATGGAGCTGATGTGGCAAAAAAATAAAAAAATTATTTCTTATGTGGCAAAAAAAATCAAAAACAGATTTTTTTAAAAAAATAAACATTTTAAAGTTTTAAAAATAACAAAAACATAATAAAATAAAACAAAAAATAAAAAATAGATTTTCTTAAAAAATAGATTTTTTTATAAAAAACAGATTTTTTCTAAAAAATATAATTCTATAAAAAAATATATATTTTAAAAAAAAAGCAGATTTTTTAAAAATAGAATTCTAAAAAAATATACTTTTTAAAAAAGCAGATTTTTTTAAAAAATAGAATTTTTTTAAAAATAGATAATTTAAAAAATGGAACATTTTAAAAATAGATTTTTCAAAAAGTAAACTTTTTTAAAAAAAATATTTTTTAAAAATAGACTTTTTTAAAAAATGACTTTTTTAAAAAATAGAATTTTTTAAAAAAAATAGAATTTGTAAAAAATGGGACTTTTAAAAAAATAGATTTTTTTAAAATATAATTTTTTTAAAAAAAGACTTTTAAAAAATATAATTTTTTAAAAGCAAATTTTTTAAAAAAATAGAATTTTTTAAAAATAGCATTTTTAAAAAATAGTATTTTTTTAAAATATACTTTTTTGAAAAAAATGACTTTTTTAAAAATTATGTTTTTTTAAAAAAAGCTTTTTTTTAAAAAAGGCGCTTTTTAAAAAATCTACTTTTTGAAAAAAAAGCTGTTTTTTTAAAAGTTCTATTTTTTAAAATTATCTTTTTTAAAATATGTTTTTATTAAAATACTATTTTTTTAAAATCTATTTTATAAAAAAGTATCTATTTTTTAAAAATCTATTTTTTAAAAATTCTTTTTTTAAAAAATCTATTTTCTAAAAAATCTATTTTTTAAAAAACTACATTTTAAAAATTCATTTTTATAGAATTCTATTTTTTAGAAAAAATCTTTTTTTAAAAAAATATTTTTATAAATTCTATTTTTAAAAAAATACATTTTTAAAAATATATATTTTAAAAAAAAATCTTTTTTTTATTTTTGTCGTTTTATTTTATTATGTTTTTGTTATTTTTAAAACTTTAAAATGTTGATTTTTTTTAAAAAAATCTGTTTTTGATTTTTTTTTTGCCACACAAGCAATATTTTTTTATTTTTTGCCACATCAGCCACTTCAAATACCACTTTAACGTCCCATCAACTATTTTGATTTGAATGACCCAATTTAATATTTTAATTAGTTTAAAGGATAATACTGAAAAATTAAAAGTTCGATAGTGTAATAAGTAAAACTTGCCAAGTATAGTGGTGAAAAACATAATTTTGCCTAATGCAAATTATATGGACAGAGACGTGGTAAACTATCATTTACTTGTTTCTGGGTTCATGAAAAATTACGAAGAATGCTGGTGGGCACATGGGCAGAGAAGAGATGGTGGCATCACATAAATACACAATTCGGGTAGTAGTACTCATCGTATGAATGAAATGGTTCATGATATTGCAGGGCCAGATTTTGATTGGGAACAAGGCAGAGAGCAACCTATGAATTCTAATGTCAAAGACTTCTTTAAGTTGTTAAACGAGGGTAGTGAGCCATTGTGGCATGGTTGCACTAAACACACTACATTTCTGCAGTGGCGACATTACTTAACATCAAGGCTGATCACAACATGAGCCATGAGTGTTTTGAGTCGCTCTTAAAGGCCATTAACAGTATGTTGTCTGACGGTGAGAAATTACCTGGTAACTATTACTTTTGTAAGAAAATGGTGAAGAAGTTGGGTCTTGGATTCCAAAAGATTGATGCATGTCCCAATGATTGCATGTTGTTTTATAAGAAAAATGAACAGATGTCAAGGTGCACGTTTTGTAGTCATGATCGATTCAGGCCTAATAAAGAGGGTGTGACTATAAGAAAATCAAGTATACCGTTTAAGATTCTAAGGTATTTTCCAATAACACATTGGCTAAAAAGATTGTACATGTCTTCAAGAACAGCTGAACATATGAGTTGGCATGCGAAATCTCCAGCTAAAGATGGAGAACTAAATCATCCCGCAGATGGGCAAGCTTGGAAAGATTTCAACTTAGAACATCCTGGGTTTGCATTGGAACCTAGAAATGTGAGGTTTGGATTGTCCACCGATGGTTTCAATCTATTTGGCCACTCAGCTGTTCCGTACTCATGTTGGTTGATGCGTGATTGTTACTCGCATCTAACTTGCCTCCTTGGATGTGTATGAAACAGCTATACTTGTTTCTTTCACTCATGGTTCCTCGTCCTAAGAGTCCTGGAAAGAACTTAGATGTTTACTTGAGACCTCTTATAGACGAGTTGAAGGTATTGTGGGAGGATGGAGTACAGACTTGGGATTTTGCAATGAAAACAAATTTCAACCTTAGGGCAGCGGTTATGTGGACTATAAGTGACTTCCCAGCTTATGGTATGTTAGCTGGATGGAATACACACGGGAAGTTGGCTTGTCCGTATTGTATAGAGCATACAAAGTCTTTCAATCTATCAAAAGGTCGAAAGCCTTGCTGGTTGGACTGTCATTGTCGGTTCTTGCGGTAGATCACCCGTTTCGAATAAATAAAGAACACTTCAGGCGTGGGAAAGTAGACAATGATATGCCTGCACTGTGATTTTTGGGAACGGAGATGCGAGATCGTGTGATGAGATTTCTGGTTATCCCATTTGGTAAGATTGATGCCACAAACATAATTAATGGGTTTGGAGAATCTCATAACTGGGTTCGGAGAAGCATCTTTTGGGAATTGCCTTATTGGTCTACAAATTTGATTCATCATAATTTAGATGTGATGCATAATGAGAAGAATGTGTTTGACAATGTGTTTAACACCGTGATGAATGTTACGGGGAAGATAAAAGATAATGATAAGGCACGTTTGGACATGAAAGATATTTGTAAGCGTCCTGGATTAGAACTTTATGAATCTCCTAATGGTAAGATTATCAAACTACATGCAAGGTACACATTGTCCAAAAAACAAGTTGAAGATGTGTGCACATGGGTTAAGTCTCTGAAACTACCAGATGGATATGCGTCAAACATTGAAAGGTGTGTTACGGGTGGGAAATTGAAAGGGATGAAGAGTAATGACTGTCATGTATTCATCGAGAGACTCATGCATATAGCATTTCGGGATCTACTTGATAAACCAATATGGGATGCTTTGACGGATCTTAGTCGTTTCTTCAAAGACTTATGTTCAAAATCATTAAATGAGAAGGACAAGTCTGTACTTGAGAAGAACATCAAAGAGATCACGTGTTAACTGGAAAAAATATTCCCACCTAATTTTTTTGACTCCATTGAGCATTTGCAAATCCATCTTCCCTATGAAGCTCATGTTGGGTGTCCAATTCAATATAGATGGGTGTACCCTTTCGAGAGGGTGATGGGAAACCTTAAGAGGAAGGTGAAGAATAGAGCTTATGTCGAGGGGTCGATATATGAGGCATACAGTTTTGATGAGATATCTACGTCTGTCTCATACTATTTATCGGACGAAGTCTTGACAAAGGCTAATCGAATATCGAGACATGATGATGCGGGAAATGTTGAACTAAATGGTCGGCTCTCTGTATTTGGTCTATCGGGCCGTGCTTATGGAAAAGGGAAGCGCATATTTTCCTCTCTGAGCAAGAATTACATGTAGCACATACTTACATTCTTCTCAATTGCGAGGAGATTGACGAATTTGTGAGGTACACATGTAAACTTGATAATTTATCTTTTAAGTTAAAAATTTATTCCAATATGTTAATGTTTATAACATGGTATAGATTGTATGATGACGTGTTAAAAGTGAAGCATCCCGGCATAACTGATAAAGATATTCAAATCAATCGTGATAAAAAATTTGCACTTTGGCTAAAGGACAAAGTAAGTTCAATTTCTTAAGCACGACATATATATATATATATACTCCATATTAACTATGACTTCATTTAAGAAGATGGAGTTTTTGTAGGCTTTAACTGAGGGATCAACGATTCCGGCTAATGTACAAGTCCTAGCTATGGGACCAGACATGGACCAAGTCAGCTGTAATGGTTACAAAATAAATGGTTGTGAATTTCATACAAAGGCATATAGGCGCGATAAAAGAACAACAAACTCTGGAGTGTGTGTCCAAGGAGATTGTTACAATGAGCTTGGTCGTGCCTTTTATGGGGAGTTGGAGGAAATCGTAGAGTTGTCATACAAGGGCACGTACGGGGGTCATATTAACTTGTTGAAGTGTCGTTGGTTTGATTCAGAAAAAGGGATACGTGTTGACAGACATGGAATCGTCGATATTGACCTCTATAGGTCGGCTTACTCCAATGAACCGTTTGTTTTACTAACTCAAATAGTACAAGTATACTACACTCCTAGTCTGTTAGGAAAAGGGATATCAGCTTCTGATTGGTAAGTTGTAATTCATACTCCCGCAATGATCGTGTAGAAGTAGTTGATAGGAGATTTACCAAGAGCAGATGCTTCATAGTTAAACTATAATAAATGTGGAGAAAGACAATGAAGTAATCCAGTTAGATGGTGGAGATGAGCCATATGAATTAGATCCTGAGTCAATACTTGTATCAGATGACATTTATACTGAGGAGGAAGAGTTATTGGTGAATCGACCTTAATGAATCAAGCGAGATGATGGTTATGAATACGAAATACATTATACAAGATGACTGAATCGACATTAACACTTGAGCAGGATGAAATGTATATTTAGCATTACATGTTTTTTATATCATTATCATGTTTATGTACTTAACTATTTAAATGCAATTTGTGTTTATTATCATTTTATATTCATATATATACATGTTTATATCCTTCATCATGTTTATTGTCATTTTATATATTCATATATACATGTGATCAAATATAACTCATAATAACATCTTGAAATTTGTAATATATCTGACTTGGGTGGGGGCCTAATCATGTGCCCAAGGCCCTACTAATCCGGATGATCGGATTCTTATTTGATTTCGCCTCCTCTTGATAGCACGTCGTCCGCATCATTTATATATAATCATTTTAGATTCTATTTATACAATATATATAGAAGTTACTTATCATTGATGTAAATTGCTTTAATATATCTACTTATCGTTGATGTAAATTGTTGTATATTAGAGTGATTTTTCAGATAATAAGATCGTCAAGTGCATATCACAGCTGTGTTTACAGAATTGGCCTACACCTATGATTACGTGGGCGAGCACACCTATCGCCCACAAGGATGATGTTTGGGCTGAATTTCAGGTATATTCTTTTTAATTATGACGGATAATATAATATTCTAAGGATAACTGTTTAGTAGTGTTATTATTGTTGTTTTATTTGCAACAAAAAGGTATAGATGGGAGGACCTTACGGGCTTGGTGATCTGAGACATTATACAGCGGAAGGCGGCGGTTCGCACCAAAGATAATTTGAATAAAGAATGACAAAAAGCCCTTCACAATGCATCGATCGACCATCCAGGCCTGGGAGAGGATTACATGCACGAGCATAGCCCCTGGTGGTGAACCCAATCCACATGGGCTGAGATGTGTGCCCAATGGAGAGCTGAGAGCTGGGTGAAAAGACGAAAGACTGCCGCCACCAAAAGATCATTGGGTGTACTCGATGGCGAAAAGGCTAAAAGAACAAACAAGGGCGGCAGTATTTCACAATTGCAGCATATCACTGCCAGGGTACGTATTTATAAGTTTTATTATGTTTACAATCATGAATTATAGAAAATATATCACATTTGTACTTGGTAATATTGGATACTTATAAGCGTTTATTGAATGAGCGCTATCCTGAAGGCACTCCACGTCCGCCAATTGATCAAGAGTTGTAGGAGAGGGCGTTTGTTGTGAAGAAGAACTACATTAAAGGTCAAGGACAATGACGACGCCCATCCTTGATGGCTCAATTTGCTCTGCTACCAGTCTTCCACGATCGTCGAGTCATCCAATTTATTCAAACTCCTACCGTTGTGTGAGAGAGCTATATGTCGAGATCGAGATCTTTCCAAGATAATCAAGGCATCCAGGGACTCTGAGTCTTGAGGAGTTAGCTGAAGCAGTAGCGGAAGCAACAGCAGCACAACATGAGGATGGTGACGAGGTAATCAATTTGTTGTATATATTGTCGTAATATATACCAGTATCAAAATAGTTACTATATTTGTAACTTGTTTTATTATTTTGTTAATTACAGGGTGATCAAGGAGGCGATGATGCTTGACGTACCTGCTTTAGTGTTGTTTTGTAGTTATTTGATAAGCTTGTACTTGTATATTCATTCTTTAGATGTCTGTTAACTTAAACATTAGATTTGTGGTTTAAATTATTTAATTCATATTGGTTTTTAAACGTTTATATAGTTTATATACTAGTTTGGTGTATGTGTCGGTGGACGATGGATGTTTATATTGTTGTGCAGATTGTTTATATTGTTGTGTATGTGTGTTGGGATAAAGCAGGTACAAAACAGGTACAGTTTTTCAGGAATTCTGCAAAACAACAAAAAGCTGGATTTCAGTTTTTTAAAATCAGCGACCGCATGCGGTCTCTGATAACTATTAGAGACTACTTACCATTTGAGGGTATCAGCGACCGCATGCAGCCGCTGACACGTGGACCACGTTAGACTTTGGCCCTGAACCATGCTGACTCAGCTTAGCGACCGAATTCGTCATTTCGATCGCTAATATCGGTCACAGATATATCGGTCGCTAATAGTGGTCGTTGATGTCCATCCCAGCGACCAAATTTTATGCGACGACTATCAGTGACCGGAGTCGGTTACTGATAATGATTTGCGACCACATGCGGTCGCTGATAGCCCCTTTTCTTGTAGTGGAGTGATGTCTTGTAATCTGAATTGTGGTATAAAAATATAGGATAAGTGATGTTGTATGAAGTTACAACTAAGTTAGACGTTTATGTGTACGTTTGAACTTACCTATATGAGTTTTAAATGTGTCGAACACTTATTGAGTCAAGTGCATGATAGCTATATATGAATGTTGATGTCAAGTACGAGTGGTTAATTAAGATATACCTATACGTACCTAATTATTCCAAGAATATTATGAAAAAGTGGAATGTAGGTTTTACAAACCTAGTTAGGAAATAATGTAACATTGTTATTACATTGAGAATGCATGAAATATGTTACTGATGGATATGAATCCATGATTATATAACTGTGTAGGAATACACGAAGTGCAGATAAGCGTTAAGCCGTTAAGTCGTAGTTCATAAACTACGAATCAGGCAAGTCTTTCAGTTCCTATTTGATATATGAATTCTATAACTCTCAGAGAGTTATATTATGCTATGATAATGTTGATGTATATATATGAAATGTATATGAGATATATATGAATGTTGAAAGTTGATCTTTGATGATATACTTGTAGAGTAAATCTTGTTGTCTGTTATGTGAGAAGTAACATGCGTAGTAAATGTTAATTTATTATGAATGCATGAACTGAATGTGCTATTATATGTTATGTGCTACATGAAAACTGTTAAAATTACTGGGTTGTCGAGCTCACCCTTGCAAATAACCACTTTTACAGGTTAAGGACACACAGTAAAGGTTATGTACTACTAGATTGATAAGTTCAATCACATCAAAGGAGATTGATTTGTTTAATTAAATATATGTTCTTGAACCATGTTTAGGTTCTAGAAGATATACTTGATAGTAATTACGATGTGTAACACATGTTAGCTTGTAAAGTTGTACTATGTGATATATAGAGAAATTCGAATTGAGATGTAAATATCTATACAGTAATTCGAATAGACTGAATCATAACATAATTTGATTCAAGGATTTGTAATTGATTCAAGATAAGAAATTAATAAAAGAAATATTTTCAAAGGAGTTTGAAAAAGTTTAAATTTTTTCCGCATATTTATATAACATCGAATGTGATGTAATACAGGAATAGTAAATGACCAAGTTGTGAAACTTATAAAAGTTTGGGGACATTACTTAGATCCTGGAAATTGAAAGAATTTATATTCTAAATTGTAATAAGCAAGGTTATATTCATTTAAGTTATGAATAAAAGATATAGTAGTCTGACGATAGTAGTATCGTGGCGGACCGGATCCGAGGTTCGAATGGACCCGGATTTTGGGGCATCACAAATTGGTATCAAAGCTGTAGGTAATAAACTTAGGTAAGTGTACTATAGGCTATAACCTAAGTGTAAGACCCCAACTTTTATGAATAAAGATTAATTTTTTTTCTCGAAATATATTTTTGAATATTATGGTGTTGATTTGATATAATGTTATAGTTGTGGGTATTATTAATAAATTTTGCAAAGTAAGTAAATGGTTATATAATATTCGATTGGTCGGAGAATATTCATTTTAACAGGGAATATTCGTACGACGGCACAATCATTGGTGGACCTCACAACGAAAGTATTGTCGTAGTTAGAAAACGAGAGAATTATCTTTTTATAAAAATAACGGCGAAAGTTTTACCGTTAAACTGTTGAACTACCCAGTTATAAAAATACAGTAATACCGTTAATCTTACATGAGAAGTCACTCAGTTATACTCAATTATTCCTACTGGAATTGCTGCATAATATCTTTCATATTATTGATTCAATTATTGTCAGAGTATCATCTGCATAATATTTTATATTATTAAATCAATAATTGAGACGACAAAGTTATTCATATTATTATTTGCAATATTGACAATGTCTAGAAGTTTTGTCAAGGAGAGGTTTGGTCACCTAATTGCGCGTCAATAAGGAAAAATCCTTATCGAAATACCCCCTCTTTCCTGGGAACGACCTGGTTGTTAAATATTGTGAGACCCTAGATTTTATCAATAAAGATTTAAATTTTGTCGAAATAATTTTTCAATATTATGGTGTGAATTTGAGATAATATTATAGTTGTGGGTAGTATTTATAAATTTTGAAAAGTATGCAAGTGGTTATATTATATTCGATTGGTCGGGGAATATTCGGTTTAGCGAGGAATATTAGTACAATGACTCGATCATTGGTGGACACCACAATGAAATTATTATTTCGGATTGAGAAAATGACAAAAATATTTTATTGAAATAACGGCGGAAGTTTTACCGTTAATCTTGTTGAACTACTTTCGGTAGTAAAAGTACAATGATGTCGTGTGGTTGCATAGTAGCACGCGGTATTGATTATTGATGCTTATGTGAGAAGTCACTCGGTTTGATTCCATTATTGTCGATTAATAATATGAATTATTATAACGATAATGGCGTTTTGTTTTATTCGTATTATTAACGTAATAAAAGCGAAACATCTTTTATATAAAGCGAGAATACTTTATTAAAGTTATTACATAAATAGAATATATTATATTTTATTATGCATAGTGTTGCATAGTGTTTTGCATAGTGTTGCATAGTGTTTGTATAGTAAAATATTTTTATATAAATAGAATATATTATATTTTATTTAAAAGATTTTGCTTTAAATATGAATAGTCAAATTAAAGTAAATCAATACTGGACCGATTCATGGATTAATTACTATGCATTCTATTTTCCTATAAATAGAAGCTCATTCCTTCATTATTTTCTTACGAATTCACTAAAATCTAGAGAGAGAAATTATAGAGAGAAGCTATAGAGAAAATCTATAGAGAGAAAGAAGAAGAGTATTCTAAGTACTTCACTACTTTGATATCCGGTGTCTTTTACGGTGAGGGATATTATTTGTTTGTGCCGTAAGGGGTGTTATTCTTTCTTCTTGAAGAGAACTTACATTATTCCATTCTATATTATTACATTGGAATAACTTTGTAAAAGTGGCATACCTATACATGACTTTTGTATCATGGCGTACCCTATACTTGGTGAAATCCATTACGTTATTCCATTCTTATTTATTACATTGGAATAACTTTGTATCACGGAATCCCCTATACTTGGTGATCTTCTTACATTATTCCATTCTTTATTATTACATTTGGAATATCACATGCGTGTGTTTTTACAGGACTGGTTCCATTGTTTATTATTCCGCATTTATTATTACATTTGGAATATCTGTTTTGTGTGTTTTACAGGACACAGTTCCATTGTTTATTATTGACAGCATTTATTATTACATTTGGATCATCTTGTCGTTGTGAATTTCACGACTGGTTTAGATTATTATTATACATTGGAATAACACATACATCAATCTACCGCATGCGTGGTGATTTCTTTTGTTATTCCATTCTTTATTATACCCGTTAGTTAAAACTTTGACTTCTATACTCCATGAAATTAGTAGAATATCCTTGATATTTGCGTTTCATCCGATATCTTTTCATGGAAATATTCTTACGAGCATTCTTGAATTTTACTCTACAAAAAGAAGTATCATGTTGACAACTTGGGCGTTATTGGTTCTTGGATAAATTAATTCTTGAACTTGTTTTATTGAATTATTATGTCATTGTCATCATCCTCATGTTATATTATGTTGAAAGTTTTCTATGTCTTACGTGCGTAGATGAACTTGGTATGATTATGACCGAGGATCATTCGGTATAATCATGACTTCTTTATAAATGATGTGACAAAAGTCCTCGGTGGCTTTTGTAATGCGTTGATGGATAGTTTTGGTATGATTATGACCGAGGGGTGATTCGGTATAGTCATGACCATTGATAATTTGATAAAAATCCTTGGCCAGTAGTACAAGGATGATTAGATGGTGGTTTATTTATTAAAATTTGAGTCTCGGTGATAAAAAATGATGAAAACCTTTTAAAACCTAAAATATAGTAGACTTTATTTTCTACTTGACTCTTTTAATGGATTGCATATTCATTTGCGCAATTAAACCCGGTTGTCTATTGTATTTTATCGGTTTAACATTGTTGAAGACTATTGATAATTTATTACGCATTATCTTATTCATAATATTTCTTACTAGGCTAGTTGAGCTCACCCTTTCTTTCCTTTGTTCTCTTTGAAATGAGAATATATTTGGGACGAGTCGGGGAAAAGAGTGATGGTTAGAAGATAGCATTAGTAGTCCTCACTATTACATTAAATAGTGTGACAATAAATGTAATGAGGACTCCTTTTGAGTTTGTATAATATCTAGTAGACAATATTTGTATTCAAACTCACGATTTATGTCGTATTGTACCACGACAGTTATGTTAGTAAGTTGTATTTGAATTTATGTACCATGTAAGTGGCGACCCAAGATGGGTGGCGTATACCTAATTTTGAGGCGTCGCGATTCTTTATCGAGCTTAGGGATATGATCCTGGTGAGATGTGAGATAAGAACTAGGAGGGGAGAGGCGGGGAATTCCTTAGCTAGTATGACCTACCTAAATTTATTTGGTATTTAATTGGTCGATCGAGTATAGGGATAATATGTGATATGTTAATTAACCCTTGTTTTGTGGCGGTGTTTGAGAATGGCATCTGAAAATGTTGAGATAAGCAATGAAGCACATGAGAGTGTTGATTGACTCAAACAAAAGGTAACGACCAACAACACGATAATAATAATCATCTTGGTGGCAGCGGCTATCGAATAATGATAACCATCGTGGGGAAATTATCATGCCAAGAATGGTAACCACTTTTGGTGGTAATCATGGCAAAGATAATAGAAGTGAAAATTGCAAGAAGAGAAGGTCATTTAGCCCAATTTTGTTTGTGCACCAAAGTCAAGTCTAATTTGGGGACGGTAGCACCAAAGGTGGATATGGACAAAACAAAGTCGTTGATTTTAGAAAGTGCATTTTCATGACTTCTCAAAAGCGAGTAACCCGAACGAAGTTAGCATGAGTTAGTTAATTATAAATTATGAAGTCTATACCTTATAAGATCTGGGTTCTACCCATTATTTTATCTCTCTGCTTGCTTGCGTTCAAGCGTTTAAATTTGACTCAGGAGAAGTTAGACTTTGACTTATTGGTTGAAACGTTAGTAGGAGCCTTCGTTTCTACGCTACTATTTTTAAATCTTGTTTGATTCAAATAAATACTTTCACGTTACTTGTCGATCTTATCTTTTTGAAAATACTTGCCTTTGATGTAATTTTAGAAATCAATTGGTTAACTACTCATCATGCTTTTCGTAAGGTTGTTAGCTTTTATATTCATAACCAACTTTGTTATACTTAATTCAAAGTAACCAAACCCTAAAGTTAATCCTTTGTTATATCAAGCCATAAGTAAAGAGCCCCGATCCTTTCGTTGTTAACTTCCTTGTGTGGAATACTGCAAGAAGCGGACTTTACGTGGCGACGACGTCGTGATGAAGATGGCAAGTTGATAGAGTATCATTGTGAGGTCTATATCGAGGTTAAGGGATAGAAGTCATGAGTTGGTATTAATGTGACGTCTTATTCAAGTCTTGGACGAGAAGTATGATTTTGAATGATATTTCTATCATTAATAAATTTCTTGCGTATTCTTGAAGATTTCTAGCCTACCCTAGGCGTGAAATCGAATTTTGTATTGACCCCAAAGACAAAAACCCATTTCTTAAACCCTCAAATATTTCTTCAACTAAAAGGATGCATTTACGAGGTTTATGATGAAAGTCATAATAAAAGCATGGGACTAATGAAAATCATGGGTATATGAAGTATTAGTAAGTGTTATGATGAGTTATGTTGGTTATTATGTGAAAACATGAAAGTTTCTTAGAAATCACAAAGAGTTGAAAATCAGATTTTGGTGAAAAACGTAACATGAAATTCAATTGACCATATCTCCTATTATATTTTGAATTTTTGAATGTGGTCAAGTCCTAGAGTTAGATCTATGAGTTATCTAACTAATCCAAGTGGAATTACTGGAAAACGTGTTGTAGATTTTTGTGTGGACTGATTTTAGCAAAGGAGTGCAAAGCTGCAAAAACCGAAAAAGCTGCTGCCATGATTTTAGAGGGGCTGTTTCGGCCACTTAAATTATGAGAAAAATTCTGACCTTTTGGGACGTGAAGGTATATGGTATAAAGTACCTCCTGTCCAAAAATGAGCTCATTCTGACTTAAAATGAGCAAGTTATGACTATTTCAATATTTAGGTTTTTTCAGAAGCGAAAAATGCTATAACCAGGAGTTCTATAACTCCGATGACCATGAAATTTAAAGCTGGAAGCTCACGTTAACATGTGTAAGGTCCTATCAAGATTTGGGAATTTTTGGAGTTAAACTTGAGGTAGCTAATTTCTTAAGGAATTAATTAGAAATTGATTTTGAAAAATAGTAAATGAATTTTAAAAATTCCGAGAAAAATATATTTTCATTATGGGACTATATTATGCTAAATCTCAGAAAAGAAATATTTTTGGGACTAATTTGGTATTTTTCATGAAAATAGTTTAATTCTGAACATATGAGTTAAATATGTTATGTGAAGTAACAAAGTTGAAAATATGATTTTATGGCTAGAGAATCCTATATAGAGTATATTCATATTTTTTTTGATGAGGATTTGATAATTGGTGATGATATCTTATGAGTATGGCATTTTGAATGATTAAATGCATTATATGGTAAAAGCGTAAATAATTGAGATAAATTGTTTATAAATTTAAGAAGTGATTAAAATATTGTTTATAATATTAATGATATTAGATTATTAAGTGATTGATAACATGGGGATATTCTTGAATCTGGATAAATTATATTATAAATGTTTAATATTTATCCTTTATCTCATTTGATTGATTCTTTATATCATTATCCTCATGTTTATGTTATGTTGAAAGTCATACGTGGCTGTAGTGCATAGATGGACTTGGTATGATTATGACTGAGGGGATTATTCGGTAAAATCATAACCAGTAATTGAAAACACGATTATCTTTGTACGTAGTGCATGGATAATTTGTGGTCGTGATACTAATGAATACACGATTATCTTTGGTAGTAGTGCATGGATAATTTGTGGTCGTGATACTAATGAATACACGATTATCTTTGGCCGTAGTGCATGGATAATTTGTGGTCGTGATACTAATGAATACACGATTATCTTTGGCCGTAGTGCATGGATAATTTGTGGTCGTGATACTAATGAATACACGATTATCTTTGGCAGTAGTGCATGGATAATTTGTGGTCGTGATACTAATGAATACACGATTATCTTTGGCCGTAGTGCATGGATAATTTGTGTTCGTGATACTAATGAATACACGATTATCTTTGGCCGTAGTGCATGGATAATTTGTGGTCGTGATCTTAATGAATACGATTATCTTTGGTAGTAGTGCATGGATAATTTGTGGTCGTGATAATCTTAATGAATACACGATTATCTTTGGTAGTAGTGCATGGATAATTTGTGGTCGTGATACTAATGAATACACGATTATCTTTGACCGTAGTGCATGGATAATTTGTGGTCGTGATATCTTAATGAATACACGATTATCTTTGGCGTAGTGCATGGATAATTCGTGGTCGTGATCTTAATGAATATCCTTGGCACGTAGTGCAGGGATGATTCGATGATATGGATTAATTATTGAGCTGAGTCTCAGCAATGAAATATTAATTAATGGATGTGGTAAAAGCCATCTTTGGTCGTAGTGCATTGATAGACTTGGTATGATTATGACCACGGATTATTCGGTATAATCATGATCGTAATTGAAAACACGAATATCCTTGGCCAGTAGTGCATAGATAATTCGTGGTTGTGATACTATTAAGATGCGTCTCAGCATTATTGGTTTCTGATTGTATATCTTTAGCTTTTGTAGTGCAAAGATGAATTGTTAATGAATATCTTTGGCGGATTGCGAAGATGAATTTAATATTTTTAACGATAAAGGTATTCAAGGTATCCTCACCTCTTATCATACAGTGCGTACCCTAATTTCGAGGGCAAAATTCCATAAGGAGGGAGATTGTGAGACCCAGATTTTATCAATAAAGATTTAAATTTTGTCGAAATAATTTTTCAATATTATGGTGTGAATTTGAGATAATATTATAGTTGTGGGTAGTATTTATAAATTTTGCAAAGTATCACAGTGGTTATATTATATTCGATTGGTTAGGGAATATTGGTTTAGCGAGGAATATTCGTACAATGACTCAATCATTGGTGGACCCCACAATAGAATTATTATCGGATTGAGAAAAACGACAAAAATATTTTATTGAAATAACTGGCGGAAGTTTTACGGGTTGATCTTTGTTGAACTACTCGATAGTAAAAGTACAGTAATAAGTGTGGTTGCATAGTAGAACACGGTATTGATTATTGATGCTTATGTGAGAAGTCACCGGTTTGATTCCATTATTGTCGATTAATAATATGAATTATTATAGCGATAATGACGTTTTATTTTATTAGTATTATTAGCGTAATAAAATAGAAACATCTTTTTATATAAAGCGAATACTTTATTAAAGTTATTCTATAAATAGAATATATTATATTTTATTATGCAAAGTGTTTTGCATAGTGTTTTGCATAGTGTTGCATAGTGTTTGCATAGTAAAATGTTTTTATATAAATAGAATATATTATATTTTATTTAAAAGATTTTGCTTTAAATATGGATAGTCAGATTAAAGTAAATCAACTGGATAGTTTCATGGATTAATTACTATGCATTCTATTTTCCTATAAATGAAGCTCATTCCTTCATTATTTTCTTTACGAATTCTTTGAAATTCTAGAGAGAAATTATAGAGAGAAGCTATAGAGAGAAAATCTATAGAGAGAAAGAAGAAGAGTATTCTAGTACTTCACTACTTTGATATCCGGTGTCTTTTACGATGAAGGGATATTATTTGTTGTACCGTAAGGGTGTTATTCTTTCTTCTTGAAGAGAACTTACATTATTCCATTCTATATTATTACATTGGAATAACTTTTGTAAAAGTGGCATACCCTATACATGACTTGTGTCACTGTGGCGTACCCTATACTTGGTGAAATCCATTCTGTTATTCCATTCTTATTTATTACATTGGAATAACTGTATCATGGAATCCCTATACTTGGTGATCTTCTTACATTATTCCATTCTTTATTATTACATTTGGAATATCACATGCGTGTGTTTTACAGGACTGGTTCCATTGTTTATTATTCCGCATTTATTATTACATTTGGAATATCACATGCGTGTGTTTTTACAGGACACTGGTTCCATTGTTTATTATTGACATTTATTATTACATTGGATCATCCTCTCGGTGTGAATTTCACGACTGGTTCCGATTATTATTATTACATTGGAATAACACATACTATACTGCGGCAATCGCGCATGCGTGGTGATTTCTTTTGTTATTCCATTCTTTATTATACCCAGTTAGTTAAAACTTTGACTTTATACTCCATGAAATTAGTAGAATATCCTTGATATTTGCGTTTCATCGATATCTTTTCATGGAAATATTCTTACGAGCATTCTTGAATTTTACTCTACAAAGAAGTATCGTGTTGACAACTTGGGCGTTATTTGTTCTTGGATAAATTAATTCTTGAACTTGTTTTATTGAATTATTATGTCATTGTCATTATCCTCATGTTATATTATGTTGAAAGTTATCTATGTCTTACGTGCATAGATGAACTTGGTATGATTATGACCAGGGATCATTCGGTATAATCATGACCTGCTATAAATGATGTGACAAAAGTCCTCAATGGCCTGTAATGCAGTGATGGATAGTTTTTGGTATGATTATGACCAGGGGTGATTCGGTATAGTCATGACCATTGATAATTTGATAAAAATCCTTGACCGTGGTACAAGGATGATTAGATGTGGTGGTTTATTTATTAAGCTGAGTCTCAGCGATAAAAAATGATGAAAACCTTTTAAAACCTAAAATATAGTAGACTTTATTTTCTACTTGACTCTTTTAATGGATTGCATATTCCGCTGCAATTAAACTGGTTGTCTATTGTATTTTATCAGTTTAACATTGTTGAAGACTATTGATAATTTATTCTGCATTATCTTATTCATAATATTTCTTACAATGCTAGTTGAGCTCACCCTTTCTTTCACTGTTCTCTTCAGGAAATGAGAATATAGCTGGGACGAGTCGGGGAAAAGAGTGATGGTTCCGAAGATAGCATTAGTAGTCCTCACTATTCTGTTAAATAGTGTGACAATAAATGTAATGAGGACTCCTTTTGAGTTTGTATAATATCTAGTAGACAATATTTGTATTCAAACTCACAGTTTATGTCGTATTGTACACGACAGTTATGTTAGTAAGTTGTATTTGAATTTATGTACCATGTAAGTGGCGACCCAAGATGGGTGGCGTATACCTAATTTTGGGGCGTCACGATTTCTTATCGAGCTTAGGGATATGATCTGGTGAGATGTGAGATAAGAACTAGGAGGGAGAGGGGGAATTCCTTCGCTTAGTATGACCTACCTAAATTTATTTGGTATTTAATTGGTCGGTCGAGTATAGGGATAATATGTGATATGTTAATTAACCCTTGTTTTGTGGCAAGTGTTTGAGAATGGCATCGAAAATGTTGAGATAAGCAATGAAGCACATGAGAGTGTTGATTCAGCTCAAACAAAAGGTAACGACCAACAACACGATAATAATCATCTTGGTGGCAGCAATTTATCGAATAATGATAACCATCGGGGAAATTATCATGCCAAGAATGGTAACCACGCCGGTGGTAATCATGGCAAAGATAATAGAAGTGAAAATTGCAAGAAGAGAAGGTCATTTAGCCCAATTTTGTTGTGCACCAAAGTCAAGTCTAGCTGGGACGGTAGCACCAAAGGTGGATATGGACAAAACAAAGTCGTTGATTTTAGAAAGTGCATTTTTCATGACTTCTCAAAAAGCGAGTAACCCGAACGAAGTTAGCATGAGTTAGTTAATTATAAATTATGAAGTCTATACCTTATAAGATACCGGTTCTACCCATTATTTTATCTCTCTTGCTTGCGTTCAACGTTTAAATTTGACTCCGGAGAAGTTAGACTTTGACTTATTGGTTGAAACTTCGTTAGTAGGAGCCTTCGTTACCGCTACTATTTTTAAATCTTGTTTGATTCAAATAAATACTTTCACGTTACTTGTCGATCTTATCTTTTTGAAAATACTTGCCTTTGATGTAATTTTAGAAATCAATTGGTTAACTACTCATCATGCTTTTTTCGAAGGTTGTTAGCTTTTATATTCATAACCAACTTAGGTTATACTGAATTCAAAGTAACCAAACCCTAAAGTTAATCACCATTATATCAAGCCATAAGTAAAGAGCCCCGATCCTTTCGTTGTTAACTTCCTTGTGTGGAATGCACCAAGCCGGACTTTACTGTAGACGACGTCGTATTTGAAGATGGCAAGTTGATAGGTATCATTGTGAGGTCTTATCCGTGTTAAGGGATAGAAGTCACAGATTGGTATTAATGTGACGCATTATTCAAGTCTTGGACGAGAATATGATTTTGAATGATATTTCTATCATTAATAAATTTCTTAGCGTATTCTTGAAGATTTCTAGCCTACCCTAGGCGTGAAATCGAATTTTGTATTGACAAAGATCTAAAAACCCATTTCTTAAACCCTCAAATATTTCTTCAACTAAAAGGATCATTTTACGAGGTTTATGATGAAAGTCATAATAAAAGCATGGGACTAATGAAAATCATGGGTATATGAAGTATTAGTAAGTGTTATGATGAGTTATGTTGGTTATTATGTGAAAACATGAAAGTTTCTTAGAAATCACAAAGAGTTGAAAATCGATTTTGGTGAAAAACGTAACATGAAATTCAATTGACCATATCTCCTATTATATTTTGAATTTTGAATGTGGTCAAGTCCTAGAGTTAGATCTATGAGTTATCTAACTAATCCAAGTGGAATTACTGGAAAGCGTGTTGTAGATTTTTGTGTGGACTGATTTTAGCAAAGGAGTGCAAAAGCTGCAAAAGCAAGAAAAGCTTCACGCCATGATTTTAGAGGGCTGTTTGGCCACTTAAATTATGAGAAAAATTCTGACCTTTTGGGACGTGAAGGTATATGGTATAAAGTACCTCCTGTCCAAAAATGAGCTCATTCTGACTTAAAATGAGCAAGTTATGATATTGTGAGTTATAATATTAATAATGAATAAGTTCGTGTTGATTAAAGATAAAATTGATAGCTCTATTGTGTTGGGATTATTAGTGTTAGTAGAAATCGACATCTATTTCGCTAATAATAGATGCCTGGAGGTTATATTGACCAATCGGATAAATGAGCAATTAATTGTTATTAATTCACATGCTTATAACTATGTGTTCACATGTGTGTACTATTGATTCACATTCATGTACTATTAGGGGAGGTGGTGCAAGATTGATAATACTTGTATGAATAAATTAAAAATGGAGGTATAGATGAAGGTATTATACTGTAATATTTCGAGCCCAAAACGTGCAATTATCGAAACTAAATTTTCCTATAAATAGAAGCTCATTCTTCTTTCATTCTCACCAATTCATTAAGACTCACAAGAGCATTTATAGAGAGAGAAGCTTTAGAGAGAAAGTAGAAGAGAAGTTTGCTACCTCACTATTCCAGTATCCAATCTTCTTTTGAGGTAAGGGATATTATTTTGTTCAGTATTCATAGGAATAATATTTTCTTCCATACTCTATAGTATTTGAGTAATATTATTTTACCTCGTATTCCTGGTTATACCATCATTCGGTTAAAGTATTGCTTCTATATTCCGTGAAATTAGTAGAATATCCTTGAAATTTGCGCTTCAACTAGTATCGTTTCACAAGGATATTTTCTGCGCATTCTTGTTAAATTTTAAGTTTTTCATGCCGGAGTACTGTCCATAAATACTATTCATTTATACGGTACTATTCACAAAAGTACTATTCACGGGTACTATTCACAAAGTACTATTCACTCGGGTACTATTCACCCAGAGTACTATTGATAACAAAAATTGATTTCATTTCGGTCCAAATCATTTTTGATACATTATCATTCTTGAATTTTACACAACAAAGCAGTATCTTGTTGACAATTTGGACAATATTGAATTCTGGATAAATTAAATTATAAATCTTTAAAAAATTTATCCTTGAACTTGTTTTATTGAATTCTTATATCATTGTCATTATCCAAATGTTTATATTATGTTGAAAGTCATAGATGGACTTGGTATGATTATAACCAGGGATTATTCGGTATAATTATGACCGTAATGTTACAAATGATGTGGTAAAAGTCCTCATTGGCCCTTAGTGCATTGATGAAAAGTTGTTGGCTGATCATGGTCATTGATGAATACACGAATATCCTTGGCTCGTAGTGGATGAATAATTTGTGGTCGTGATACTAAAGAATATCATTGGCCATAGTGCAGGGGTGATTCGATGATGTGGATTATTTATTAAGCTGAGTCTCAGCAATAAAAGTGATGAAAACCCTTTTCAATCATAGAAGATAGTAGATTTTATGCTCTACTTGACTCTTCTAATAGATTGCTTGTTCCGCTGCAGTTAAACTTGATGTTTGTTATATTTTATCAGTATAACACTTTTGAAGGCTAACGATAAATTATTCTACATTATCTTAGTCATAATATTTCTTACTGGGCTAGTTGAGCTCACCCTTTTGCTTTCATTGTTCTCTTCAGGAAATGAGAACGTAAGGCGGGACTAGTCGGAGAAAGGGAGTGATTGGTCCAGATGATAGCATTAGTAGTCCTCACTATTCTATGAAATTGTGTGATAATAAATGTATTGAGGACTCCATTTGAGTTAAATCTTGTCAAAAAGGCGATGATTCGTGATTAAAACTCTCGATTTATGTTTTGTCGTATTTTACACGACAGTTGTATTATTAAGTTGTATTTGAATTTTGTACCATGTATTTGGCGACCCAAGATGGGTGATGTATACCTATTTTGGGGGCGTCACACTAAGAGAGAGAGAGAGAAAGATAAAGATTTAAAATACGTATAAGTGAAGATTCAAAGAAGAATCTTGAAGTATCTAGAGAATGAGGATTCAGGAGTTTCCTAACTCTGGTAATAAAAATGTTAAGATGGTGTTTATATGAAAAAGATAATAGGAATTAACTCGAGTGGAGTTTTGTTGATAATAGGGAAAGAACCCTAAGGTAAAGTGATGATCACGACGTGATTGGATTGAGCTATGAAGTGATAAATAATCTGTAACGACTACGTGTGTATAGCTTGATGCTATAAGAGAATGTACTGTGAAATGGTATGATGTGAACTCATAATGAGTTGTATGTGATGAGATACGAAGAATGTGTATCGAGCAAAAGCAAGTAAAGTGTAAGATAGAGTTAAGTGGGATTTCGGTTGAGGACTTATGTGGGAGCTGAGTTGTACAAACCTTTGTGTGGGCGGAGGCTTTGTGCTCACGCTCGGTTCCTCACAAAGATAATCAATGGAATGTCGGTGTCGCGCTATCGATGTGCTTATGGTGAAAAGGTGATTCTTTTCTCATATCATATTTGATAGATAGAGACTATTAAGATTAAGGTAGAGAATATCAAAATTAGGCGTGGGTTCTCAAAACTAATATTTATGGTAAGTTCGTGACTCTTAATCATATAAAATATTTTTGAACCCCTCAGCGAATGGACGCCTATGGTCTGACTAGGATAAGTTCTTAAATTCATATGATTGTAGCAAGTTCCTGAACTTCGAAAGTGTGGTAAGTTTGATGAACTATATCGAGTATATATATGTTATGAATTAAGAGATTTTGGTATAGTAAGCATTGATGGTGTTAGAGATTTATTGAATGAGGAGGCAATGGAGTAAAGTTGATGGAGAAACGTGGATTCTCTAAATCTTCTAGCTCCGCTAGATTTTCAAAATTTAATTTACTTCATGCTGATGTTTGCGCTTCTATTTTCTTGAAAAACCTTGGATCTTGTGGTTGAACCAATAATGTTTAAAAATAATACCTTTATTCTTATGTCTATGCTAATTGTTTCGGCTAAGACAAAAATGATTTGAAAATTTTCCAAATGTATTTTGACCATTTACATCATTTGGTATGGTGTAGAAATGGTAAACGATGGAGTCATCAATGCAGTTGAACCTAGTATTGGTTGTGATCAAAAGATCGTCAGCCCATTATGGTATGATGTAATTTGACAAAGTTACATAATGACGGAATCCTCAACGCACTCCTAATATAGTACGGTATCATAACATCTTAAAAGAATTTTTAGTTTTCTTTTAAATTTATGAAGAAGGTCAATTAAGTTGGCCAAATTATTTCGATTGATGTCCGAATTGTTGATAAAAGTCTAAGCTATTTGATTCGGCTAGACGACTGTCAAAAAATAATTGTGAAATTCAAGCATTCTTGAATATTTGTGCCAAACCAGATTGCTCTAGTGCGAATTCAGTTGTTGAAAAGCTGAGGTGAACAACCCTATAAGGGGACATGTTTTTCGGGGACAATGGTTCCGAGCGTAACGCATGTAGTCGTTTCAAAACACTACGTTGCGGCCCAACATAGTGGTACAATAGGCTAGCCACCTAGTGTACGTGTGGAGGGTGTTTTCAGTCTTTGTGATTGATAAACACTCTAGTTTGTAGTGTGGTGATTGTGTTGAAGCACTAGTTCATTGTCTTGTAACCCCTCTGCATAATTTGGAATCTGAGTTATTCAAACTTGTAAGACCCCAACTTTTATGAATAAAGAATAATTTTCTCGAAATATATTTTTGAATATTATAGTGTGGATTTGATATAATGTTATAGTTGTGGGTAATATCACTACCAAAAAAATGTCATTTGTGATGGCCAAAATCAATCACAAAAAGTAAGAAAACCATCACGAAAGGTTTACGTGATGGCTTTAAGCATCACAATGGCCGTCTTGTATACGCCCATCATGAAAGGTTTTATGTGATGGTTTTGGCAATCACACAAACGCTTAGTGCTTTTGTGATGATTAATACAATCACATTAACATATAATCTATTGTGATTTTCAAAGACATCACAAAAAAAATAAGACTTTAGGGATCAAATGTAAGAACACGAATCTCTATTTACGTATAATTTATTTTACTATATTAATTATATCTATATTAATTGTAACAAATGATACTTGTAGGATTCGAACCCTCTCCCATTTGCAAACTAAATAACGAGTATTACCACTACACCAAAGTCCAGATCATGATTATAATTTTAAAACAAAATATAAAAGGAAACATATGTGAGTTGACTTACTAAACAAAATTACTTCCAAATAAGATTTGGTGATTGCAATGGCAGTCACAAATACTCTATAATGATGGTAAAATTAATCATCACTAAGAGTCATCATATATTTATTGTTTTGTGACGGCTTAAAAATTCCATCACAAAATACATTCTTTTTGTAATTGCAAATAAAAGTCATCACAAAAATCTATCTTTTTAATGATTGTCACGGCCGTTATAAAATATTGTTTTGATTATTTCTTATATTAAAATATTAGTGATGGCTTAAATGCAATCACGAAAAGGGTAAATCTATAAGTGATGACTTAGTGCGTCACAAAAAATTTTTTATTTTGCGTAAAAAGATTTGTGTGATTGACATGGCCATCACAATTATAATACATTGATGGCAAAATTAGTCATCACTAAGAGCCATCATATATACAATTATTTTGTGATTGCTTAAAAAGTCCATCACAAATTACTATCTTTTATGATTGTTTTTAAAAACTGTCACAAAATTCCATCACGTATTCTTGTTTTTCTAGTAGTGTATTTACAAATTTTCAAAGTAAGCAAGTGATTATATAATATTCGATTGGTCGGGGAATATTCGTACGACGACACAATCATTGGTGGACCTCACAACGGAAGTATTGTCGTAGTTAGAAAACGATAGAATTATCTTTTTATAAAAATAACGGCGAAAATATTACCGTTAAACTGTTGAACTACCCGGTAGTAAAAGTACGATGAATGGCGTGGTTGCATAGTAGCACACGGTATTGATTATTGATGCTTACGTGAGAAGTCACTCGGTTATACTCAATTATTGCTACACGATGAATTCTTTGCATCTTATCTCTTATATTATTAATTCAATTATTGTCACAATATCATCTCGCATAATATTTATTATTGTTTAATCAATAATTGAGACGAAAAAGTTATTCATATTATTATTTGCAATATTGACAATGTCTAGAAGTTCTGTCAATGAGAGGTTTGGTCACCTAATTGCGCGCCAATAAGGAGAAATCCTTATCGAAAAGCCCCCTCTTTCCTGGGAACGACCTGGTTGTTAAATATTGTGAGTTATAATATTAATAATGAATAATTTCGTGTTGATTAAAGATGAATTTAATAGTTCAATTGTGTTGGGATTATTAGTGTTAGTGGAAATTGACAAATATTCCGATGATAATTGATGTCTGGGGGTTATATTGATAAATCGGGTAATTTATCGGATAAATGAGCAATTAATTGCTACTAATTCACATGCTTATATAACTATTTATTCACATGTGTGTAATATTGAATCACATTCTTGTACTATTAGGGGAGTTGGTGCAAGATTGATAATACTTGCATGACTAAGTTTAAAATGGAGGTATAGATGGAGGTACTATACTATAATTCGTATTTTCACATGATTATAACTATTGGTTCACATGATTATAACTATTGATTCACATTATTTACTATTAGGGGAGATGGTGCAAGTTTGATAATACTTTCAGGACTAAATTAAAAAGAAAAGAAAAGTTGGAGGTATTGTACTGTAATATTTCGAGCCCCAAAATGTGCAATAATCAAAACTATATTTTCCTATAAATAAAAACTCATTCTTCCTTCATTTCTCACCAATTCACAAAAGCTTTAGAGCAATTATTATAGAGAGAAATTATAGAGAAAAAGAAGAGGAGAAGTCTGCTACCTCACTATTCCAGTATCCAGTTTTTCTAAGGTAAGGGGTATTATTTCTTTCTTTTGTCTTCATGAAGAGAACTTCTGTTATTCCATTCTTTATTATTATGTTGGAATAACCTGTCTATGCGAAGTACCGCATACATGGTGAAAGTCTTCGGTTATTCCATTCTTTATTATTATGTTGGAATAACTGCATCATCGCCAATCAATCGCATACATGGTGAAATATTTCTGTTATTCCATTCTTTATTATCTTTGTTGGAACATCCATCGCATGCGTGCATGCACGCATTTGATTTGATTCTCATTATTTATTATTCATTGGAACATCACATGCTCATGCGTTTAAGCATGACTGGTTCCGTTGTTTATTATTCGTTGGAATATCTTATGCATGCGTACGCATGACCTGGTTCCATTATGTATTATTCAGTTGGAATAACCTGTCTGTGCGATCTATCGCATGCCTGGTGATTTCTTTTGTTATTCCATTCTTTATTATACTCAGTTGGTTAACGTTTTGACTTCTATACTCCATGAAATTAGTGGAATATCCTTGATATTTGCGCTTCATCTAGTATCATTTCATGGAAATATTCTTTTGAACATTCTTGAATTTTACTCCATAAAGAAGTATAATGTTGACAATTTGGACGTTATTGGTTACTAGATAAATTAATTCTTGAACTTGTTTTATTGAATTCTTATATCATTGTCATCATCCTCATGTTTATATTATGTTGAAAGTCATCTGTGGCCTGTAGTGCATAGATGGACTTGGTATGATTATGACCAGGGATTGTTCAGTATAATCATGACCGTAATGTTACAAATGATATGGTAAAAGTCCTCATTGGCCGTAGTGCATTAATGGACAGTTGTTGGCATGATCATGACCATTGACGAATACACGAATATCCTTGACCCGTAGTGCATGGATGATTTGTGGTCCTGATACTAATGAATATCTTTGGCCGAAGTGCTGGGATGATGTGGATTATTTATTAAGCTGAGTCTCAGCGATAAAAGTGATGCAAAACCTTTTAAATCATAAAAGATAGTAGATTCTATTCTCTACTTGACTCTTTTAATGAATTGCTTGTTCCGCTACAGTTAAACTTGATGGTTGTTATATTGTATCAGTTTAACACTATTAAAGGCTAATGATAAGTTATTCTACATTATCTTAGTCATAATATTTCTTACTGGGCTAGTTGAGCTCACCCTTTTGCTTTCATTGTTCTCTTTAGGAAATGAGAACGTAGCAGGGACTAGTCGGGGAACGGAGTGATGGTCCAGAGGATAGCATTAGTAGTCCTCACTATTCTATGAAATAGTGTGTTAATAAATGTATTGAGGACTTATTTTGAGTTTGAATACTGTCTAGAAGACAATAATTTTATTAAAACTCAAAGCTCATGTTGTATATTTAAGATTGTATGTGTATTCTGTACCATGTATTTGGCGACTCAGAATAGGTGATGTATACCTATTTTGGGGGCGTCAACGGTTAATATCAAAGCTTAGGATATGATCCACGGCTAAGATGTGTGACTAGAACTAGGAGGGAGAGCGGGAATTCCTTCGCTAGTATGACCTACCTAAGTTTATTTGGTATTTAATTTAAATTGGTCGAGTATAGGGATAATATGTTACATGTCAATTAACCCTTGTTTTGTGGCAGTATTTAAAAATGACATCCGAGAATGTTGAGAATAGCAATGGAGCACAAGAGACCGTTGAGTCTTCACAGATCAATAATCAGGATAATATGCATCAGGAAGGCGACAATCCTCATGCAAACAACAACACTGACCAAATGATGACCGATGGAATGTTCAGAGGCTTTATGCAATTCATGCAACATCAGGCGAGAGCGACTCCTGTACAAAATGTAGGTGGAAATACTGGAAACTCTCGGACGGTCACCGCTAAACAGTTCATGGAGCTGGGACCACCAGAGTTTATTGGAGAGCCAAAACCACTTAAGGCGGAAGCGTGGATAAAGCATATCACCAAGATATCTGATGGTTTGGGATGCTCCGAGGAGCAAAAGGTTCTATTTGCCACCTTTATGTTGCGAGGAGAGGCAGATTACTGGTGGGAATCGGTAAAGCGTACTCAACCTGCCGCACTGAAGATGTCTTGGGAGAAGTTCCAAGAACAATTCAACGACAAGTAATTTCCAGAAAATATTTGTCACATAAAAGAGGTAGAGTTCATCAAGTTGGAGCAGAACAATATGACCGTGTCGCAGTACGAAGCTAAGTTTGCCGAGTTGTCCCGGTTTGCGTCTCACTTGGTTGATAATGAGGAGAGAATGACGTGGATGTTTCTAAGAGGTTTGAAACCCGAGATACGTCAATATCTAATTTCTCATAAATTGTGATTGTATTCAGATGTTGTTAATAGGGCTCAGTTATTGAAGCGCAATAATGAGTCAACTCAACCAAGAGAAAGCAGTCGGCAAAATGATAATATCAGTGGTAGCAGTCATCGAAACGGTGACAACAAACGTGGAGGGAATCAACATGGCAGAAATGGTAACCACTTCGGTGGTAATCATGGCCAAGACAATAAGAATGGGCATTTCAAGAAGAGGAGATTCAACAATGATGGAAAGACGTCAGCACCAACACCCATTGTTAAGGAAGGAGAACAACCACCTATCATATGCTTCAAATACTGAGGGGAGGGACACTTCAGTCCAAACTACGCGATGCAGTCCAAAGCGTGTTATAATTATGGAAGAGAAGGTCACCTAGCCCAATTTTTTCGTGCACCGAAGACAAGTCCAGCTGTGATGGGGACACCAAAGGCCGTCCCAGAAAAGTCAAAACCAGTAGTTCAAAGGAGAGCGTTTGTTTTGACCTCCCAGAAAGCAAGGAACCCAAACGAGGTCATCACGGGTAAGCTTATCATAAAATCTAACGAAGTCTATACCTTATTTGATATCGGTTCTACCCATTCTTTTATTTCTCCTACTTTCGCTCAACGTTTAAATTTGACTCTGGAGAAATAAGACTTTGACTTATCGGTTGAAACTCCGTTGGGAGAAATCTTCATTACATCCACTGTTTATAAGTTTTGTTTGATTCAAATCGGTAACCGCACGTTACCTGTCGATCTTATTTCTTTAAAAATACTTGCATTTGACGTGATTCTAGGGATTGATTGGTTAACTACTCGTCATGCTAAAATTGATTGTTTTCGTAAGGTTGTTAGCTTTCATATTCCTAATCAACCTATTATGAGAATTCAAGCAACCAAACCATTAAAATCAATCACAATCATCTCAAGCCATAAAGCTATTCGTTTATTGAAAATGGATGTCAAGCTTTCTTAGCTCATGTCACGTGATTTAAACAAAATACGCCGATTTGAATGATATTTCTATTGTTAATAATTTTCTGACGTATTCCTCAAGAACTTTCGCCTACCCCGGAGCGTGAAATCGAGTTTGGTATCGACCTTGAACCCTAAGACAAAACCCATTTCCAAAGCCCCATATTGAATGGCTCTATTGAACTTCGTGAGTTAAAACCCAACTACGAGAATTGTTAGACATCGGTTTCATTCGACCTAAGACGCTCCGCTTGTGGTGCTCTGTCTTTATTCTTGAAGAAGAAAGATGGAAGTATGCGACTTTGTATTGATTATCGGGAGTTGAATCATGTCACCATCAAAAATAGGTACCCGTTGCCTCGCATTGATGACCTGTTTGACCAGTTGCAAGGCGCCAAATTCTTTTCAAAAATTGATCTTCGTTCCGGATATCATTAGTTGAAGATTAAAACTGATGACATTCCAAAAACTGCTTTCAGAACTCGGTACGGGAATTATGAATTCTTAGTCATGTCTTTTTGATTGACTAATGCTCCTCCTGCCTTCATGGATATGATGAACCGAGTATTCAAGGAATATTTGGATCACTTTGTAGTCGTCTTTATTGATGACATCCTCATATACTCCAAACCCCGTGAAGACCATGAGCAACACTTGAGGCTGATACTCCAAAAGCTTCGTGAAAACAAGCTATATTCCAAGTTAAAGAAATGCGAGTTCTGGCTTGAGGAAGTTGCATTCCTTGGGAACGTGATATCAAATCATGGGATATCTAGTGACCCAGTAAAGCTTGAAGAAATTTAAAGTTGGGAGCAACCTATATCAGTGACCAAAGTACGTAGCTTTCTCGTCTTAGCTGGTTATTATCGGAGATTCGTAGAAGGGTTTTCTCGAATCGCTACTCCATTAACTCAGCTGACTCGAAAAGATACAAAATTCGGTTGGAGCGAGGAATGTGAGAAGAGTTTTCAAGAATTCAAGGGAGACTCATTTCAGCACCTGTTCTGACAATACCATCTAGCTCGGAAGGATTTGTCATCTACAGTGATGTTTCAGGCAAAGGGTTAGGATGTGTTCTCATACAACATGGGAAAGTCATAGCCTATGCCTCACGACAACTCAAAGAATATGAGTGGAATTATCCTACTCATGATCTAGAGTTGGCAGCAGTCATTTTTGCGCTTAAGATTTGGAGGCATTACCTGTATGGAGAGAAGGTGGATATCTATACGGATCATAAAAGCCTCAAATATTTCTTCACTCAAAAGGAACTCAACATGCGGCAACGACGATGGCTTGAGTTGTTGAAAGATTACGATCATACCATTCAATACCATCCTGGAAAAGTGAACGTAGTAGCTGATGCAATTAGTAGAAGATCATATGCGGGTGCGAGTGCATTATTGTAAACGCAAAGGCCCATTTTATATGACTTACAAAGGATGGAGATAGAGTTAAAGACTCCAGGGACCCATGTGATGATGGCAAATATACGAGTAGAATCGACTTTAATCGATAAAGTTAAAGTTGCTCAAGCTACAGATCTAGAGCTGATGCGTATGAGGAAGAAAGTGCAAGAAGGTGCTATGCCGGAAGCAAAAATCGAAGAAGAAGGAATACTTCGAGTCAACTCCAGACTTTGTGTTCCTAACAACCCTGATTTAAAGTATAAAATCATGATGGAGGCGCACAACACACCGTTTGCAATCCATCCTGGGAGTACCAAAATGTATCGTGATCTTCGACATACATTTTGGTGGAGCAATATGAAGAGAGAGATAGAGGAGTTTATCTCAAGGTGTTTAACTTGTCAACAAGTCAAGGCGGAGAATCAAGTACCAAAAGGTCCATTACAACCACTTGAAATTCCAGAATAGAAGTGGGAGCACATTACCATGGATTTCGTTACTAGTCTTCCCAAGGTTTCTCAAGGCATAGATGTAATTTGGGTCATTGTTGATAGATTGACCAAGTCTGCTCATTTCCTACCTATACGAGAAACTTATACACTTGAACGTCTTTGTCAGATGTACATAAACGAGATTGTAAGATCGCATGGTATGCCAAGATCCATAGTTTCGATCGAGACCCAAGATTCACTTCAAGATTTTGGGCTAGTTTGCAAAAAGCTATGGGCACAGATTTACGATTTGGCTCTAAGATATCATCCTCGAGGACGGACGGCAATCAAAGAGGACTATTCAAACTCTTGAAGATCTATTAAGACTTTGTGTCCTTGACTTCAAGGGAAGTTGGGACAAGTTCTTACCATTGGTGGAGTTTTCCTACAACAACAGTTATCAAGCAACTATTGGCATGGCTCCATTCGAGGCGTTGTATGGAAGAAAGTGTCATTCTCCAGTATGCTGGGATGAGGTGGGTGAAGCAACGTTGTTGGGACTGGAGTTGGTATGTATGACTACGGAAAAGATTCAAATGATCCGACAACGTATAAAAACCTCACAAGATCGACAAAAGAGTTATGCTGATCTTCATCGAAAGGACGTGGAATTCGATATTGGAGATCGTGTGTTGTTACGTGTTGCTCCATGGAAGGGAGTTACGAGATTTGGAAAGAGAAAAAAACTCAACCCTCGATTCATTGGCCCATTTTTAATCCTCGATCGAGTAGGATATGTGGCCTATAGACTCGCCTTACCGCCAAGTATGTCTCGTGTTCATAACGTTTTTCACATATCTATGTTACGTAAATATGTGAAAGACCCGAACCACATTATTGAATTAAAACCAGACGAGATAGAGAAAGATTTAACGTATGAAGAGTTACCTGTTAAAATCTTGAATAAGAAGGATCATATTCTACGCTCTAAGGTTATACCTCAAGTCAAAGTTTTGTGGAGAAACCACGATGTGGAAGAAATGACTTGGGAGTTAGAATCTGAGATGATGTGACGACCCCAAAATAGGTCCATACCTTCCAACCTATTCTGAGTCGCCAAATACATGGTACAGAAAAAAACTACAACTTTATTACAACAATTTTCGTACAAAATACAACAACACATATGCTGTGAGTTTGGATACAAATATATACCAAATGTGACACATGTCCCAACCTGTGGACAAAGACTCACAATGACACCTTACATAAAGGTATAGTCAAAAACTATTTTAGAAATTAAAATCTTTGGGAAGTGCTCAAGGAAACCTTCGTACATGGGAGGCCATGCGTCTAGGTTATGATAGATATCATATGGCCACAGAATTATCCTTGGTTGACCCAATAGACCCCAAAGAAAAACAAGAAGATTACTATCATATTCTTCCCAATGGTAAGTCTTCTCTTGACATATCATTATCTCCACTGTCTCTAATTGAGAATTACACTTCAAACAAATACCAAGATTATATAAGTAGTGCTCGTATATATACTCAGCAAATGGATGAGCACATCCCTGTCTTATGATGATACGAGGTTGTATGTCATTAGACATCTTGTATGATAGTGGCAAAACACCCTTCCAACGTTGGGTTCGCCTCACCCTATTTGATTCACCAAATATAACTACTAAATGGTGTATATAACACCTTTCTATACCGCTAGGAGAACCTCCATGCCTAGAGACCACCATTCTATTTCCCATTACTTTCTCTTTCGACCCAAATACACTCTTATTACCTGAATAGGAATTGTGAAGCAAAAGGGTGAGCAAAACTAGCTCATTAAAGAATATCATGACTAAAGATAATTAAATTATCAATAGCCTTCATCAGTAATAAATCAGAGATTTAGAACATATGGTAGATGATAAAAAAAATTTAACCATAGTTGCAGCGGAACGAGCAATCCATTTGAAGAGTCAAATAGACCATAAAGTCTATTAACTTCTCCATGTTAAAAATCCACCAACAATGTTTTATCCCTATAACTTCAATCAACAGTTCCTTTCCACAATTATATGAATAACTCATAATCATAATTGTAATTCTAAATTCCTCTTCGCATCCAGGACGAAAATAATTTTCATCACATGTCTTTACCTGAAACATCAAAGATCATGGTTATACCAAATCATAGTTCATGTTCATAATCATACTAATAACTTCATCTTTGCAGACTACTACCAAATATATTCATCAACAGTTCATCTTTGCACCATCGGCAAAGATATTCAACAACAGTCATCTTTGCACTACGGGCCAAAGATATTCATCAACAATTTATCTTTGCACTACAGGCCAAAGATATTCTTCAACAGTTCATATTTGCACTACATGCCAAATATATTAATATCTCAAAGAAATATATAATCATTTCAGAATTTATATAAACAATAATTATAACCATGTTGATCAATTCACCTTTACACCTAAGTTAAAGATATTCAATTGTAAATTCAATGGTCATGATCATACCAGTCAACAATTCAACTATGCACTACTGGCCAAAGAGAACCCATAGTCACGATCATACCAATAATCTACCCATCTTTACACTCAAGTGAAAGAGAAATTCAACATCAAGGTTATAAAAATGTTATATATGATAATAAAAACAATATGATCAACAACTGCATTTATTTTCAAGAGCAACAATCATAAATCAACGATAATTTGGAACTCGTGAATAGTACTCAGATTCAGACATAGTAATCAGTATCGTAAATAGTGTCATATCGTAAATAGTGCATATATACATGAATAAGTCAGACACGTGAATAAGTGTCGCATATACGTGAATAGTAACCCCGACTCAAAAGGTAGAAATTCCACAATAAGATCCATACCAATATGTCGAAGATAATGATATTGAAAGAATAACATCATTATGAAGAATATAACATCCCTTAATATCCCTTACTATCCCTTACAATCCCTTACTAGCCCTTACCTCAAAAAAGAAAAGACAAAGACATTTGGATATCTGATATGATGTCAAGGAAACTTACACTGATGAATAACAACTCACCAAGTATCCAAATACTCACAAAATACACTCGATAATCTAGAGAGAAAAAGAGAGAAAACTTATGAATTATGGTGTGATTTTCAATTCTAACTTAGCCCTCTATTTATAGGAAAATGTTAGCTCGCCGAAGCAGACTTAACCTACAACCTGATGGCTTTACCTACTACTATTCTATCCACCAAAAATCAGCCATCTTCCCCAACAACCAATAGTGGGGCCCACCCATTTCTAAAATTATCCACCAAAATCATTTATAAACCTAATTTCCGAATCAGTCACCTCTTGAAATTCATAACAAATCATCCATTCATTTTTAACGGTTCAAAATTTGTGAACATATACTCAACTTATATATGTATAACATATCCAAAAATCACAACGATCCAACGGTCAGATTAAAAATTATAACTCACACAATAAAGTCGTAAGAACAATCGATTTGATCTTTTAATACCTCCAATTCGACAAAATACTGATAAAACACCTCAACATTAACTCTTTCATTTATAACCACATAAATAAATCCATTATTTATATCCACGTCAAATAAATATTTCCTTATCATATAAATCAATAATTAATTATTCACAAATAATATTACTGAGTAATCACAATAATGACAACCAGCGGTTCCCGTGAAAGAGGGGCTTTCAATAAGAATTTCGCCTTCTTGGCGGCGTTAAATTAGGTGACCAAACCTCTCCTTAACAGAACTTTCTAGACATTGCCAATAATGCTATCTAATAATATTATTCAAATAATATGAATTATTGATCTGATAATGGAGATATTGTGCAAATGACAATTATTGAAACAACAATAATATAAAATATCAATGCAAAGAATTATTGAATCAATAAAATAAAATATTAAACAAGAATTCATGTAACAATTATTGAGTAAAGGCTTTCTTACGTAAGGATCAAAATTTCAACAATATCTTTGTAATAATACTGGTGCTGCCATTGCAACCAACCACACGACATTCGTATTTTAACCACGGGTATTCCAACAATTAGTTAATCAGAATAACTATGCCGTTATTTATAAAAACTCAAATTTGTCATTTTCTTAATCAAAGCGGTTATTCATTATGGGGCCCTAAATGATCGCGCTTATCGTTCGGATATTCCCGACAAGATGAATATTCCACGACCAAACAAATATTCCCCGACAATAATAAGTATTTTATAGCCACTTGCTTATTTGGAAAAAAAATTCACATATCACCTTTAACTTTAACCTTTTATCAATTTAACCATTTACTGAATAGAAAAATTGAATACTTTTATTTCATAAAATTCGGGGTCTTACAATTTCCCTTCCTTATGAAATTTCGTCCCCGAAATTTACGTACCTGGTATTTTAAAGAGTTGAGAATACCTTGCTTCCATCTTCCTTGTTCTCGTGATTTCTCCATTGCTTATCTCCTGTATTTCAGATATCATTCTAGAATACAGCTTCAAAACAAAGGTTAATTGACATATCACAATTTGTCAACTTAAGTAAGAAAATTCAGCATAGGTACACATTAGCGAAGGATTTACTCATCTCTCCCCTCCTAGTTATATTCCCCGATCTCCGCTAGAGACCTTATCCCTAAGCTCTGATACCAACTGTGACGACCCCAAAATAGGTCCATACCTTCCAACCTATTCTGAGTCACCAAATACATGGTACAGAAAACAACTACAACTTTATTACAACAATTGTCGTACAAAATACAACAACACATATGCTGTGAGTTTGGATACAAATATATACCAAATGTGACACATGTCCCAACCGTGGACAATGACACCTCACAAATGACACCTTACATAAAGGTATAGTCAAAAACTGTTTTAGAAATTAAAATCTTTGGGAAGTGCTCAAGAAAACCTTCGCATACATGGGAGGCCATGCGTCAGGTTATGATAGATATCATATGGCCACGTAATTATCCTTGGTCAATCCAATAGACCCCAAAGAAAAACAAGAAGATTACTATCATATTCTTCTCAATGGTAAGTCTTCTCTTGATATATCATTATCTCCACTGTCTCTAATTGAGAATTACACTTCAAACAAACACCAAGATTATATAAGTAGTGCTCAGATATATACTCGCAAAAGTGGATGAGCACATCCTCGTCTTTTATGATGATACGAGGTTATATGTCATTTAGACATCTTGTATGATAGTGGCAAAACACCCTTCCAACGTTGGGTTCGCCTCATCCTATTTGATTCACCAAATATAACTACAAAATGATATATACAACACCTTTCTATACTGCTTAGGGAGAACCTCCACAGCTAGAGACCACCATTCTATTTCCCCGTTACCCTCGCTCGACCCAGCTACACTCTTATTACCTGAAAAGGAATTATGAAGCAAAAGGGTGAGCACAACTAGCTCGGTAAAGAATATCATGACTAAAGATAATTAAATTATCAATAGCCTTCATCAATAATAAATCAGAGATTTAGAACATATGGTAGATGATAAAAATTTTCAACCATAGTGGCAGCGGAACGAGAAATCCATTAGAAGAGTCAAATAGACCATAAAGTCTATTAACTTCTCCATGTTAAAAATCCACCAACAATGTTTTATCTCTATAACTTCAATCAACAGTTCCTTTCCACAATTATATGAATAACTCATAATCATAATTGTAATTCTAAATTCCTCTTCGCATCCAGGACGAAAATAATTTTCATCACATGTCTTTACCTGAAACATCAAAGATCATGGTTATACCAAATCATAGTTCATGTTCATAATCATACTAATAACTTCATCTTTGCACTACGGCCAAATATATTCGTCAACAGCTCATCTTTGCACTACTGGCCAAAGATATTCAACAAAGGTCATCTTTGCACTACGGGCCAAAGATATTCATCAACAATTCATCTTTGCACTACAGGCCAAAGATATTCCTCAACAGTTCATATTTGCACTACATGCCAAATATATTAATATCTCAAAGAAATATATAATCATTTCAGAATTTATATAAACAATAATTATAACCATGTTTATCAATTCACCTTTGCACCTAAGTTAAAGATATTCAATTATAAATTCAATAGTCATGATCATACCAGTCAATAATTCAACTTTGTACTACTGGCAAAAGAGAACCCATAGTCACGATCATACCAATAATCTACCCATATTTACACTAAAGTGAAAGAGAAATTCAACATCAGGGTTATAAAAATGTTATATATGATAATAAAAACAATATGATCAACAATTGCATTTATTTTCAAGAGCAACAATCATAAATCAACGATAATTTGGTAAGAAAAAGAAACCAATTTTTGTCGTGAATAGTACCCGTGAATAGTAACTCGTGAATAGTAACTTTTGAATAGTAACTCATGAATAGTAACTCGTGAATAGTAACTCATGAATAGTAACTCATGAATAGTAACTCATGAATAGTAACTCGTGAATACTAGTCTGTATTCGTACATAGTACCGTATACGTAAATAATGTCATATACATAAATAGTGTCATATACATGAATAGTGTCGTATACGTGAATAGTGATGTATACGTGAATAGTAACCCCGACTCAAAAAGGTAGAAATTTCACAATAAGATCCATACCAATATGTCAGTATAATGATATTGAAAGAATAACATCATTATGAAGAATATAACATCCCATAACATCCATTAATATCCCTTATTATCCCTTACCATCCCTTAAAATCCCTTACTATCCCTTACCTCAAAAGAGCAGTACTTCTGACTGGATATCGGATATGACGCTGAAGGAAACTTGTACTGATGAATAGCAACACACCAAGTATCTAAATACTCACAAAATACACTCGATAATCTAGAGAGAAAAAGAGAGAAAACTTATGAATTCTGGTGTGATTTTTAATTCTAACTTAGCCCTCTATTTATAGGAAAATGTTATCACGCCGAAGCAGATTTAACCTGCAACCTGATGGCTTTACCTGCTACTATTCTACCCACCAAAAATCAGCCATCTTCCCCAACAACCAAAAGTGGGGCCCACCCATTTCTAGAATTTTCCACCAAAATTATTTATAAACCAAATTTCCGAATTAGTCACCTCTTAAAATTCATAACAAATCATTCGTTCATTTTTAACGGTTCAAAATTTGTGAACATATACTCAACTTATATATGTATAACATATCCAAAAATCACAACGATCCAACTACGATTAAAAATTATAACTCACACAATAAAGTCAGAAGAAGAATCGATTTGATCTTTTAATACCTCAAACCGGCAAAAAATACCGATAAAACACCTCAACATTAACTCTTTCATTTATAACCACATAAATAAATCCATCATTTATATCCACATCAAATAAATATTTCCTTATCATATAAATCAATAATTAATTATTCACAAATAATATTACGTAATCACAATAATAATGACAACCAGTGCGGTTCCCAGAAAGAGGGGCTTTCCGATAAGGATTTCTCCTTCATTGGCGCCGCAATTAGGTGACCAAACCTCTCCTTAATGTAACTTTCTAGACATTTCAAATAATGATATATAATAATATTATTCAAATAATATGAATTATTGATCCGATAATGAGATATCTTGTGCGCAATGACAATTATTGAAACAACAATAATATAAAATATCAACGCAAAGAATTATTAAATCAATAAAATAAAATATTGAGCGAAAGAATTCATGTAATAATTATTGAGTAGTGCTTTTACGTAAAGATCAATAATTCAACAATATTGTGCAATACCATGTCTTCTTTGTGCAACCACGCAGATTATCAGTATTTTAACCACCGGGTATTCCAACAGTGTTAACGGTAACAACTACGCCGTTATTTATAAAAACTAAAATTTGTCATTTTCTTCATCCGACAGTTATTCTGTTATGGGGCCCACAAATGACTGCGCCATCGTCCGAATATTCCCGACAAGAAACATATTCCACGACCAAACGAATATTTCCCAACAATAATAAGTATTTTATAGCCACTTTCTTATTTGGAAAAAAAATTCACATATCACCCTTAACTTTAACCTTTTATCAATTTAACCATTTACTAAATAGAAAAATTGAATACTTTTATTTCATAAAATTCGGGGTCTTACAGATGAAGTCAAGATATCCTCACCTCTTCAATATATCAGGTACGTACCCTAATTTCGAAGACGAAATTTCATAAGAAGGGGATGTTGTAAGACCCCAACTTTTATTAATAAAGAATAATATGGTGTGGATTTGATATAATGTTATAGTTGTGGGTAATATTTACAAATTTTGCAAAGTAAGCAAGTGGTTATATAATATTAGATTGGTCGGGGAATATTCGTACGACGGCACAATCATTGGTGGACCCCACAACGGAAGTATTGTCGTAGTTAAAAAATGACAGAATTATCTTTTTATAAAAATAACGGCAAAAGTGTTACCGTTAAACTGTTGAACTACCCGATAGTAAAAAGTAAAGAAGAATACGCGTGGTCGCATAGTAGCATACCAGATTGATTATTGATGCTTACATGAGAAGTCACTCAGTTATACTCAATTATTGCTACAATAATTGCTGCATCTTATCTCTTATATTATTGATTCAATTATTGTCACAATATCTGTTGGTTGATTTCACAATCAAATCAAACGTACAAGTATACACGGTCAACAAGTAATAAAGTGAAAGGAGAGTATCATTCCCACGAGAAATTATTTAATAAAAATTACCAAGTACTAACTCTTAACCAAATCAATTTTATCTAAACAATTGTAAAGTGTGATTTTTCTTATTAAGAAAACTAAATTAACTAATTAAACCGAATTGCTTTATAAATAAATTCAAATAAATAAAGATTAAGACTTCAATATCCCCAATTATGAACTATAAATCAATTATCACAATTATTATGCCTACTGAATTGTTAACAGGAATTCTCAAATGCCAAAAGTCCTTTTCCAAGTGATCAGTTGCCTTCTATTTAATCCAGATTAATCTTGCTATATTCATATACAAAACAATTGAATTAAACTCCTTTCAATCCCAATTCCTTATGTGTTACATGCGGTGAACAGATATTTCCATTCAATTCACAAACCTAATTATTCACTATACAAATAACTAAGTCACATGTTATCATGCCCAGTTCTAACCCTAGAATTCCTCTTCCAATTCCTTCTAGAGTAACAAGGTAATTATTGATCAAATAATTAAGCAATAAGCACAAGACAATATAAACAATTCACTTTGACATAAATAATTGGAATAAATCAAATAACTAATTTATAGACATAAAAGGTTCAATTGAAATCTTAATAAAAGAGTTAGTTCATAATTAATGAATTGAAATCAAGAATCCACAACTGAATAGACATTAAAAGATAAAAGTATGATAAGAGAAGAGAATAGAACCTGTTGTCAGCAAATCTGATGCTCCCCTCTTACTCATGCTCTTGATCTTCAATTATCTCCAAGTTACTTCAATCTCCAAAACTAATAAGAACTAGGGTTAATGTCTAATCTAATGGAGTGTATCTCTAATATAATCTATGTAATCTCACTTTATTCTATGCCTTACATCATGTATTTATAGGTTACAAGTCCAATTTTTAGCTTAGAAACAAACCCCATCCTATTTGAGTCAAAAGGTGTCAAAATTCGCTAAAAACGCGCCCAAGCTTCGCTTAATCACTTCCCAGCTGCCCTTAAGATCGGGCTTTGGGCGACATCGCTTTCTTCCAGCGCCCTTGCTGCTGGGCATAAGTTTGGTTGGGCGCCCTTGCGGCCGGGCTTTTTCAAAAATTTTCTGCTTCGACGTCCTTTGTGAAAATGGCCATAACTTCTTCGTCCGAACTCCGATTTTGATGATTCAAGATGTTGCGGAAAGAGGAGACGTAGATCTACAACTTTTATTCTTTAAGTATGTCGAAATAAGGTCCTGAGTAATACTCAAATTGGCTCTGAAGTGACTGCTGTGTAAATGGCAAGCCAAAAACGCGCATCTAGCCACCCCAAACGTCGATCCAATTAACTTTTGTCCCAATTCCTTCAAAATAACTTAAAACATGCATGAATAGATATAACCACTTAAAAACATCCAAAATATTAAGTTCAAATGCACTCAAATATGAGTATAAAACTCACTCATCAAATACCCCCAAACTTAAACTTTGTTTGTCCTCAAGCAAAAACACAAAAGAACTAAAAATAAACAACGTAAATTAACTACATGAATGCATATGCATGATCTACTTCCTAATATACCTACGAACCCAGTAATAAATCACTATGATATATAACAACAAGCCTCAAAGATACCATTGATACTCAAACAATTTATCTGATCAAATCAAAGTACATAACTCTAACCAGTTAGTCAATCCAAACCTGTCATCACCCATGTTCTGTGTGTGTGATTGTTAACCATTCTAACCAACCACAGTTCAAGATAATCACATAACAAACTTCTTAGAAGGAAAATTTCAGTTTCAATTCAATTACTTTTGTGAACATGACAACTCCAGTTAAAACTAAGCAAATACCAAGTCTAAGGGTAAATATAAGATTTATTTCTACCTTTATTCAATCACGAGGGCATTTTTGCTCTTTCTCGTGTTTTATTCAAATTTTTTTTATTCTCATGGTTGTACAATGTCTTATTCCCTTAGGCTTTTCAATGCTACCTTAACGAGCTTTCGACCAACAACTCCCAAACCATTAAGACCTTAGGCGCTTAGGTGTAAAGACAATCCCTAAGCTTACTTACTCAAGTAAGAAAGGCCACAAACTAGACAAGCATGCCACGATGTTTATTCACTTGTATACATCACCCATCTTGGGTCGCCGATACATGGTATGTAATTCAAATACAACTTATTAATACAACTGTCGTGGTACAATACGACAAAACATAAACCGTGAGTTTGAATACAAATATTATCTACTAGAGATTATACAAACTCAAAAGGAGTCCTCATTACAATTATTATCACACTATTTCACTGTAATAGTGAGGACTACTAATGCTATCTCTCTCGACCATCACTCCGCTCCCCGACTCGTCCCTAGCTATATTCTCATTTTCTCAAGAGAACAGTGAAAGAAAGGGTGAGCTCAACTAGCCCAAAGAAAAATATTATGACTAAGATAATGCGTAATAAATTATCATTAGTCTCCAACAATGTTAAACCGATAAAATATAATGTACATCAAGTTTAACTGCAATGAACAAGCAATCCATTAAAAGAGTCAAGTAGAAAATAAAATCTACTATCTTTTATGATTTAAAAGGTTTTTCATCATCAATTATCGCCGAGACTCAAACTTAATAAATATTCCACATCATCGAATCACCCCCGCACTACTGGCCAAGGATATTCTTTAGTATCACGCACCACAATTATCCACGCATCACTTGCCAAGAATATTTGTGTATTCATTAATGGTCATGATCATGCCAACAATCGCCCATCAATGCACTACGGGCCAATGAGGACTTTTACCACATCATTTGTAACATTACTACCATGATTATAATCAATAATCCTCGGTCATAATCATACCAAGTCCATCTATGCACCATGTGCCATGTATGACTTTTTTCAATAATATAAACATGAGGATGATGACAATGATATAAGAATTCAATAAAACAAGTTCAAGAATTAATTTGTCCAAGAACTACTAATGTCCAAATTGTCAACATGACATCGCTTTTAGAGTAAAATTCAAGAATGATCGTAAGAATATTTCCATGAAAAGATATCGATGAAGTTTAAATATCAAGGATATTCTACTAATTTCATGGAGTATAGAAGTCAAAACTTTAACCAACCGAGTATAATAAAGAATGGAATAACAAAAGAAATCACCATGCATGTGGTACTTTCAGATAGACAAAAGTTATTCCAATGTAATAATAATAACGAAACCAAAGTCGTGCAAAATTTGCATCGACAGGATGTTCCAATGTAATAATAAAGATTTTAACCAGTCATGTGTAAAACACATGCATGTGATATTCCAATGTAATAATAATAAGACGGAACCAGTCCCTGTAAAACACACGCACAAGATGTTCCAACTAATAATAATAAAGATTTTAACCAGTCCTGTAAAAACATGCATGTGATGTTCCAATGTAATAATAAGAAGAATGTCACCAAGTATAGGGTATCACAGATACAAAGTTATTCCAATGTAATAATAAGAAATTGAATAACAACAGCTTCTCTTCATGAATAAGAAAGAATAACACCCCTTACTTAGTACAACAAATAATATTCCCTACCTTAAGAAGAAGAGTAATGGATATATAAGTAGTGAAGTAGCAGAAATACTTTCTTCTTTCTCTCTATAGTTTTTCTCTCTAGAGTTTCAAGTGAATTCGTAAGAAAATAATGAAATGAATGAGCTTCTATTTATAGAAAAATGGAATGTATAAGAACTAACTCATGAACTATTGAGATTGATTTATTTTAACTGACATCCATATTTAAAGCAAAATCTTTTAAATAAAATATAATATATTCTATTTATAATCTAATAAAACTAATAACTTTATAAAAGATTTTACTATGCAAAATACTATGCAGTACTATGCAAATACTATGCATAATAAAATATAATATATTCTAATTATTGTCTAATAAAAGCAGATAACTTTATAAAAGTATTATTTTATATAAAAAGATTTTACTATGCAAAACACTACGCAGTATATAATTATATAACACTATGCATAATAGAATATAATATATTCTATTTATGTAATAACTTTATAAAAGTATTCTCTTTTATATAAAAGATTTTTCGTATTATTACATTAATAATACCAACAAAACCGAAAGTGACTTATCACTTAAGCATCAATAATTAATACCGTGTGCTACTACGCAACCACGCCAGACATCGCATTTTTAACACCGGGTGTTTCAACAGCTAATCTGTAAAACTTCCGCCGTTATTTTCATAAAGTATTTTTGTCATTTTCTCAATCCGATAATAATTCCGCTAGGGGTCCACCAATGATTGTGCCGTTGTACTAATATTCCTCGTTAAAACGAATATTCCCTAACCAATCGAATATTATATAACAACTCACATTTTTGTAAAATTTATAAATATTACCCACAACTATTATATCAATTTCACTCCATAATATTCAAAAATAATATTTATAGAAAATTCATCTTTATTCAAAAGTTGGGGTTTTACAATCTCCCCTTCTTATAAAATTTCGCCTCGAAATTAGGGTACGACTGTATGTCAAGAGGTAAGGATACCTTGATTTCATTTCAGATTCTAACTCCCAAGTCATTTCCTCAACATCGTGGTTTCTCCACAAAACTTCGACTTGAGGTATAACCTCGTGCGTAGAATATGTTCCTTCTTATCCAAGATTTGAACAGAACCTCTTCATACGCCAAATCTTCCGCTATTTTGTCCGGCTCCAACTCAATAATGTGGTTGGGTCTCTTCCACATATTTACGTAAAATGGATATGTGAAAAACGTTATGAAACACGAGACATACTACAGTAAAGTGAGTCTATAGCCACAGCTCCTACTCGATCAAGGATTAAAATGGGCCGATAAATCGAGGATCGAGCTTTCTCTCTTTCCAAATCTCGTAACCCCTTTCCATGGAGCAACACGTAACAACACATGATCTCCTATATCGAATTCCACGCCCTTTTCGATGAAGATCAAGATAACTCTTTTGTCGATCTTGTGAGGTTTTTTACGTTCACGGATCGCTTAAATCTTTTTCGTAGTCATACGCATCAACTCCGTCCCAACAACGTTGTTTCACCCACCTCATCCCAAAGATATCGAGAACGACACTTTCTTCCATACAACGCTTTGAATGGAGCCATGCCAATACTTGCTTGATAATTGTTGTTGTAGAGAAAACTCCACCAATGGTAAGAACTTGTCCCAACTTCCCTTGAAATCAAGGACACGTAGTCTTAATAGATCTTCAAGAGTTTGAATAGTCCTCTCCGACCGTCGTCGTCCGTTCGAGGATGATATGCCGAGCTAAATCAGTAAATCTGCGCCCATAGCTTTTTGCAAACTAACCCAAAATCGTGAAGTGAATCTTGGGTCTCGATCGTAAACTATGGATACCGCATACCATGCAATCTTACAACCTCGCTTATGTACATACGAAGCAAGACGTTCAAGTGTATAAGTTTCTCGAGATCGAAGAAATGAGCAGACTTGGTCAATCTATCAACAATGACCCAAATCGCATCTACGCCTTGAGAAACTTTGGGAAAGACCAAGAATGAAATCCATGGTAATGTGCTCCCACTTCCATTCTCGAATTTCAAGTGGTTGCAATGGACCTTTTGGTACTTGATGCTCACACCGACTCGTTGACACGTTAGACACCTCGAGATAAACATGCGCTATCTCTCTCTTCATATTGCCCCACCAAAATGTATGTCAAGATCATGATACATTTTGGTACTCCCAGATGGATTGTAAACGTGTGTGTTGTGCGCCCATCATGATTTTATACTTTAAATCGTGGTCGTTAGAACACAAAGTCCGGAGTCGACTCAAGTATTCCTTCTTCATCGATTCTTGCTTCCTAAGATCGCACCTTCTTTGCACTTTCTTCCTCATACGATCGCCCCGGATCAGAATTTGAGCAAGCCTTTAATTTTATCAATTAAAGCCTGCTCTACTCAGATATTTGCCATCATCGTGGGTCCCCTGAGTCTTTATCTCTATCTCCATCCTTTGTAAGTCATACAAAATGGGCCTTCAGTTGACAATATTGCACTCTGCATTCAGATATGATCTTCTACTCAATGCGCCACTACCACGCTCGCTTTTCCAAGATGGTATCGATAGTATGATCATAATCTTTCAACAGCTTCAAGCCAACGTCGTTTCGCATGTCGAGTTCCTTTTGAGTGAAGAAATATTTGAGGCTTTTTATGATCCGTAAAGATCTCCACTTTCTCCCCATACAAGTAATGCCTCCAAATTTTAGTGCGAAGACAACAAATGCCAACTCTAGATCATGAGTAGGATAATTCCTCTCATATTCTTTGAGTTGTCGTGGAGGCATAGGCTATGACTTTCCCATGTTGCATGAGAACACATCCTAACCCTTTGCCTCAAGCATCACCGTAGATGACAAATCCTCCGAACTAGATGGTATTGTCGTAACAAAATAAATGAGTCTCCTCTCGAGTTCTTGAAAACTCTTCTCACATTCCTCGCTCCAACCGAACTTTCAGATCTTTCCGAGTCACCGAGTTAGTGGAGTAGCGATTCGAGAAAACCTTCTACTTAATCTCCGATAATAACCACTAAGCCGAGAAAGCTACGATTTCTGGCCATCGATTTAGGTTGCTCCCCAATTTTGAATAGCTTCAATCTTTTTTTGGTCAACAGATATTCCATGACTTGATACCACGCGCCCAAGGAATGCTACTTCCTCGCCGTAACTCGTGATTTCTTCAACTTGGCATAAAGCTTATATTCACGAAGCTTTTGGAGTATCGCCTCAAGTGTTCCTCATGATCTTCACGACTTTTGGAATATATGAGGATGTCATCAATAAAGACGACCACAAAATGATCCAAATATTCCTGAATACTTGGCTCATCATATCCATGAAGGCAAAGAGGAGCATTAGTCAATCCAAAGGACATGACTAGGAATTCATAATGCCCGCATCGAAGTTCTCAAAGCCGCCTTTGGAATATCATCTGCTCTAATCTTCAATTGGTGATATCCTAACTAAGATCAATCTTTGAAAAGAATTTGGCTCCTTGCAAACGGGTCAAAACAGTCATCAATACGTGGCAATGGGTACCTATTTTTGATGGTGACATGATTCAACTCCCGATAATCAATACAAAGTCGATACTCCCATCTTTCTTCTTCACTTAATAGTAACAGAGCACCCCAAGGAGAAGTACTAGGACTAATAAAGCCAATGTCTAACAATTCCTCGCAGTTGAAGTCTTTAAACTCAAGTTCAATAGAGCCATTCGACATGGGGATTTTGAAATGGGTTTTGTACCGGGTTCAAGGTCGATACAAAATTCAATTTCACGCCCGGGGTAGGCCAGAAGTTCTTCAGTGGAATACGCCAGAAATTCATTAACAATAGAAATATTATTCAAAATCGATTTATTTTTGTTTAGATCTCGTGATATGAGCTAAGAAAGCTTGACATCCGCTTTTCAATAAACGAATAGCTTTTATGGCTTCGAGAGATGACAAAGTGATTGATTTTAATGGTTTGGTTGTTTGAATTCGCATAATAGGTCGATTAGAATATGAAAGCTAACAACCTTATTTAAAACAATCAATTTTTGCATGATGAGTAGTTAACCAATCAATCCCTAGAATTACATCAAATGCAAGTATTTTTAATGTAATAAGATCGATAGGTAATGTGTGGGTACCAACTTGAACCAAACAAGACTTATAAACGTGGATGTAATGAAGGTTTCTCCCAACGAAGTTTCTACAGATAAGTCAAAGTCTAATTTTTTTGGAGTCAAATTTAATCGTTGAGCGCAAGTAGGAGAAATAAAAGAATGGGTAGAACCGGTATCAAATAAAGTGTAGACTTCACTAGAGTTTATGATAAGCTTACCCGTGATGACCTCATTCGGGTTCCTTGCTCTTTGGGAGGTCACAACAAACGCTCTCTCTTGCACTACCGGCTTTGACTTTTCTGGGACAACCTTTGGTGCCTCCATCCTAGCTAAATTTGTCTTCGGTAAACGACAAAATCGGGCTAAGTGACCTTCTCTTCCACAATTATAACACGCTTTGATGGCATCGCGCAATTTGACCGATGTGTCCCTCCCTCCGCATTTGAAGCATACGATAGGTGGTCTTTTCCTTCCTTAACAACGGTGTTGGTTACGACGCCTTTCCATCATTGTTGAATCTCTCTTCTTGAAATGTCCATTCTTATTGTTTTGGCCCCGATTACCACCAAGTGGTTACCATTTTCGCCCGTTGATTCCTCCACGCTTGTTGTCACCGCTCGATGATCGCGCCTCACCGGTATTATCATTTTGCTTACCGCTCTTTTTTGTTTGTTGACTCGTTATCGCGCTCCACCAATCGAGCCCTATTTACAACATCCTCAATACAAACACGCTTTATGAGAAATAAGATGTCGACGATTTTCCCGCTTCAAACCTCTTAAAAACATTCGCGCCATTTCTCTTCATTATCCACCAAGTGGGACGTAAACCGGATAACTCCGCAAATTTTGCCTCGATCATGATATTACCGGCCATATTGTTTTGCTCCAATTTGATAAACTCCACCTCCTTCATGTGATTTAATACTTTCGGAAAGTATTTGTCGTTGAATGCTCTTCGAACTTCTCCCAAGACATCTTTAAAGACGAAGCAGTCGAGTACGTTTTACCGATTCCCACCAAGAATCGCTCTCTCTCCAAGAACATAAAGGCAAGAAGGGAACCTTTTGCTTCCTGAGCATCCCAAGACATCAAATATCTTGGTGATCTGCTTTATCCATGCTTCCGCCATAAGTGGTTTTGGCTCTCCTTAAACTCCAAAGTGGTCCCAGCTCCTTGAACTGCTTAATGATGATCGCCCGAGAGTTTCAAAGTGTTTCCACCTACATTTTGGACAGAGCCTCTCTCATCATTGCATGAATTTCATAAAGCCTCCGAACAATCCATCATTCATCATTTGGTCAAGTTGTTGTTGTTTTCATGAGGATTGTCGCCTTTCCGATGCACATTCTCCTCGATTATTGATATGTGGAGACTCAACGGCCTCTTGTGCTCCATTGCTATTCTCAACATTTTGGATGTCATTTTCAGAGACATCGCCACAAAACAAAGGTTAATTGACATGTAACATAATATCTCTAAACTCGACCAACCAATTTAAATACAAAATAAATTTAAGTAGGTCATACTAAATAAGGAATTTCTGCCTCCCTCCTAGTTCTAGTCTCACATCTTAGCCAGGATCATATCCCTAAGATTTGATACCAACCGTGACGCCCCCAAAATTAGGTATACATCACCCATCTTGGGTCGCCGATACATGGCATGTAATTCAAATACAACTTACTAATACAACTGTCAGGTACAATACGACAAAACATAAATCGTGAGTTTGAATACAAATATTATCTACTAGAGATTATACAAACTCAAAAGGAGTCCTCATTACAATTATTATCACACTATTTCACGTAATAGTGAGGACTACTAATGCTATCTCTCCGACCATCACTCCGCTCCCCGACTCGTCCCCCGCCTATATTCTCATTTCAAGAGAACAAAGGAAAGAAAGGGTGAGCTCAACTAGCCCAAGAAGAAATATTATGACTAAGATAATGCGTAATAAATTATCATTAGTCTCCAACAATGTTAAACCGATAAAATATAATAGTACATCAAGTTTAATCGCAATGAACAAGCAATCCATTAAAAGAGTCAAGTAGAAAATAAAATCTACTATCTTTTATGATTTAAAAGGTTTTTCATCATCAAGTTATCGCCGAGACTCAACTTAATAAATATTCCACATCATCGAATCACCCCCGCACTACTACCAAGGATATTCTTTAGTATCACGCACCACAATTATCCATGCACTACGCCAAGAATATTTGTGTATTCATTAATGGTCATGATCATGCCAACAATCGCCCATCAATGCACTACGGGCCAACGAGGACTTTTACCACATCATTTGTAACATTACTACCATGATTACACCGAATAATCCTCGGTCATAATCATACCAAGTCCATCTATGCACCATGTGTGCCATGTATGACTTTCAACAAAATATAAACATGAGGATGATGACAATGATATAAGAATTCAATAAAACAAGTTCAAGAATTAATTTGTCCAAGAACTATTAATGTCCAAATTGTCAACATGATACATGCTTGTAGAGTAAAATTCAAGAATGATCGTAAGAATATTTCCATGAAAAGATATCGATGAAGCTTAAATATCAAGGATATTCTACTAATTTCATGGAGTATAGAAGTCAAAACTTTAACCAACCGAGTATAATAAAGAATGGAATAACAAAAGAAATCACCATGCATGCGGTATTTGACAGACAAAGTTATTCCAATGTAATAATAATAACGGAACCAAAGTCGTGCAAAATTTTAACCGACATGTGATGTTCCAATGTAATAATAAAGATAAACTGTAAATCACCATGCATGCAAAACACAGACAGCAAATGATGTTCCAATGTAATAATAATAAGACGAAAATGTGTGTCTGTAAAAACACATGCATGTGATGTTCCAATGTAATAATAATAAAATAATAATAAAGATTTTAATTGTGTAATAAAGATTTTAAAACACATGCATGTGATGTTCCAAATGTAATAAAAATTTAAGAATGTCACCAATGTCACCAAGTATATAGTGGTAGATCACAGAGATACAAAAGTTATTCCAATGTAATAATAAGAAATGGAATAACAACAGTTCTTCTTCATGAATAAGAAAGAATAACACCCTTATTTAGTACAACAAATAATATTCCCTACCTTAAGAAGAAGAGTATCGGATATATATAAGAAGAAGTAGTAATACTTTCTTCTTTCTCTCTATAGTTTATCTCTCTAGAGTTTCAAAGTGAATTGTAAGAAAATAATGAATGAATGAGCTTCTATTTATAGAAAAATGGAATGCATAAGAACTAACTCATGAACTGGTCGAGATTGATTTATTTTAATCGATGGTCTATATTTAAAGCAAAATAAAATATAATATATTCTATTTATAATCTAATAAAACGAATAACTTTATAAAAGATTTTACTATGCAAAACACTACGCAGCACTATGCAAACACTATGCATAATAAAATATAATATATTCTAATTATTGTCTAATAAAATAGATAACTTTATAAAAGTATTCTGCTTTTATATAAAAAGATTTTACTATGCAAAAACACTATGCATACTACGCAACACTACGCATAATAGAATATAATATATTCTATTTATGTAATAACTTTATAAAAGTATTTTGTTTTATATAAAAGATTTTCTATATTATTACATTAATAATACCAACAAAACCGAAAGTGACTTATCACTTAAGCATCAATAATTAATACCGGTGCTACTATGCAACCACGCCAGACATCGCATTTTTTAACACCGGATGTTTCAACAGCTTAACTGTATAAAACTTCCACCGTTATTTTCATAAAGTATTTTTGTCGCTTTTTCAATCCGACAATAATTTCGTTATGGGGTCCACCAATGATTGTGCCGTTGTACTAATATTCCCTCGTTAAAACGTAATATTCCCCAACCAATCGAATATTATATAACAACTTCATGATTTTGTAAAAATTTATAAATATTACCCACAACTATTATATCAATTTCACTCCATAATATTCAAAAATAATATTTATTATAGAAAATTCATCTTTATTCAAAAGTTAAAGCAAGAGGACTTCCAAAAAATATAATAATCTTCCTCCTCGTCCGCTTAAGTTTGGAGTTTTACTTGAATCGGCCTCGAAATTCATGTCATAGAGCCAAGTGCATTGAGGACAAATGTTCGTGGCATTGGTTAGTTGTTCCGTTTGGTTCATAAAATTTTGACTCAATGTCTCTTGATTAATCCTCCTCTCCTCACATGAAGCTATGTACTTAGACAAAACTTCCTCCAAATTTGAATGTTCTTCCTATTGTAGTGGAGGTGGACACGAGAAATCAGGTGGGTTTGTTGGACTTGGAGCATAAAATTGATCTTGATGAGTATGGCTCCATGAAAAATCCAAGTGATACCCCCAATCCTGATAATAGTTGTTGGGATAGACATAATTGTTGGGGTAATCACCACCATACGGTACCGGCTCAAAACTGGTGGTGCATTGATGACTCATATGATTTCCAGCACAATAATCACAAGTAACCGCCACACTTTGACGACGTTGAGCTTCAAAAGCGTCGACCCTCTTCGAAAGTATCTCAATTTATGCTGATAATGCAGAAAGTGTTGTCGCGAGTCCATTATTCTCCGTTTCCATTGGTTTAATCATGTTTGACATCCTTCGTCTTCGTTGGGCAGCGATAATGTAAGACCCCAAATTTTATGAAATAAAAGTATTCAATTTTTCTTATAATTACAATTCAGTAAATGGTTAAATTGATAAAAAGTTAAAGTTAAGGGTGATATATGAAATTTTTTCAAAAATACTTAAGTGGTTATAAAATATTCATTGTTGTCGGGAAATATTCGTTTAGTCGTGGAAAATTCTTTCTGTTGGAGAATATTCGTACGAAGGCACAGCCATTTGTGGGCCCCATAACAGAATAACTGTCGGATGAAGAAAAAGACAAATTAAAGTTTTTATAAATAATAATTAGTAGTGGTTACCGTTAACATCGTTGGAATACCCTTGGTAAAGTAAAGTAATACGCGTTGTTGCACAAAGAAGACACCAGATTGCATAAAGATTTTTGAATTATTGATTCTTACGTAAGAAGACACTACTCAATAATTGTTATAGTAATTACTGTTCAGTATTTTATTTTATTGATTCAATAATTGTTGCGTTGATATTTTATATTATTGTTGTTTCAATAATTGTCACTACACAATATTTTCCATTATCGATTAATAGTTCATATTATTTTAATAATATTACTAGATAACATTATTGGCAATGTCTAGAAAGTTCTGTCTAAGGAGAGGCTTGGTCATCTAATCAAGGCCAACAAGAGGAGAAATCCTTATTGGAAAGCCCTCTTTCCTGAACCCGCCGTCATTATTATATTGTGATTCTCGTAATATTATTTTGAATAATTAATTATTGATTTATATGATGAAAAAATATTCATTTTATGTGGATATAGATGGAGAAAATTTTTAAAGTGACAATTGTTGAAAATTGATATTTTATCTTTTCTGATAAAATAATATTTTATTATATTATTATAATATAATAATGATGATATTTTTACAATGAATGTGGGATATATGAGTATATGAGGAGAAAGAGTATTTTTTGTTGCATTAAATGATTAAGACATATTTTTGTGTGTCCATTGGACCCCATTTCTTGACTAAAATTTGATTATACTCGTAAAATCGCCTCGCTTATGGATTTTTGGCCAATTTTGTTTGGAATTTGGAATAACTTTCTTCTGCAAAGTTGTAAGGAACTGAATTTCCTATAAAAAATCGTAAAATTCATTTTTTTGATAAAAGGGCTATTTATTATGAATTATTGAAGTTCTGAAGTTCCGAAATAATTGATTTTTGGAAGTTTTAATTAATTAGTTTAAGAAAAACGTTTTTAACAAGTTGGTTGCACATGTTAAATGCTGAAATATGATGTCTTGGGTGTGCGTAGGAAATTTATTAAATAATAATAATATTTTATTAAATTTTTTACTTTGGTGTTCTAAGCATTTTCCTATAAATAGGGTACTTAGGTTAGAATTGAAAATCACACCAGAAACTAAAGATTTCTCTCCCTTTCTCTCTTTATATATCGAGCGTATTTTTGTGAGTATTTTAGTACTTCGAGTATTGCTATACGGTGCAAGTTCTTTTAGCACTATATCCAGTATTTCAATCAGAAGTACTATTCCTTCTGAGGTAAGGGAGATTATTTTCTTCATAAATGATATTATTTCTTCAATATCATTATGCCGAAATATTAGTTTCAATTTTTATCAAATTTGGAACTTTTTAATGTTTGGGTAACTATTCATAAGTTACTATTTATGAGTTACTATTCACGAGTTACTATTCATGAGTTACTATTCACGAGTTACTATTCACAAGTACTATTCACGAAGCATGATGATGTTTTTTGTGAAATTTCTATCTTTTGGTGTTGGAGTTACTATTCACGATATCAAGACTATTCACGATACTGTGACTATTCGGAGAAAAATTAAATTTTCGTTTTTTCGTCAAAATATCTATTATGGATACTAGCTTTGATCAGATCCATGTTTTGATGATTATATGAATTTTATTCCACTATGATTATTTATGATGTATTTTTGGACATGGAATAGCTCAAGTACAAATCCTTAATATTTATTATTTTGTTTCACTAGATTCATTTTCTTAAAATATTTTCCATCATCCTCAGCCCTAAATGATGATATAACTGAATATCTTTGGCCTGCATCGCAAAGATGAATGATTTCGATGAATATCTTTGGCCCGTAGCAAAAGACGACATGTTGTTGAATATCTTTGGCCAAGAGTGCAAAGATGAACTGTTGATGAATATCTTTGGCCCGTGAGTAAAAAGATGAATTTATCAAGATGATTATGAACAGAGGCGTGATTTGGTATAACCATGATCTTTGATGTTTCGTGTGATGAAAATTAACTTTGTCTAGATGAGGAAAGGAATTTAGAACTACAATTACGATTATGAGTTATACATGTGATTGTGGATAGGAATTATTGATTAATGTTACAAGGATAAAACATTGTTGATGGACTTTTAACATGGAGAAGATAATAGATTTTATGGTCTACTTGACTCTTCTAATGGATTGCTCGTTCCGCTGCAACTATGATTGAAGTTTTATCATCTACCATATGTTCTAAATCTCTGATTTATTACTGTTGAAGGCTATTGATTAGTCATGATATTCATTACTGAGCTTGTTGTGCTCACCCTTTTGCTTCACAATTCCTTTCGTGTAATAAAAGTGTAAATTTGGGACAAGCGGGAATAATGGGGAATAGAGCGGTGAATGGTCTATAGATGTTGAGGGTGAGGTGAATTTAACTTGAAAGGGTGTTTTTCCACTATCATACAAGATGTCTAATGACATACAACCTCGTGTCATCATAAGACAAGGTTGTGCTCATCCACTTTGTCGAGTATATTTACAAGCACTACCTATATAATATTGGTGTTTGTTTGGAGTATAATACCCAATTAGAGACAGTTGGAGATAATGATATGTCAAGAGAAGACTCACCATTGGGAAGAATATGATAGTAATCTCTCGCTTTTCTTTGGGGGTCTATTGGGTCAACCAAGGATAATTTTGTGGCCATATGATATCTATCATAACCTATACGCACGGCCTCCCATGTACGAAGGTTTCTCGAGCACTTCCCAAAGATTCTAATTTTTAAAACATTTTCGACTATACCTTTATGTAAGGTGTCATTATGAGGTGTTGTCCACAGTTTGGGATATGAGTCACGGTTTGGTCTATATTTGTATTTAAACTCACGCTTTATGTGTTATCGTATTTTGCACGACAATTATATTAATAAAGTTGTAGTTGTTTCGCATTCATGTATTTGGCTTACTCGTAATGGGTCATTGGAATGGACCTATTTTGGGGGCGTTACAGATAACCTCCAACGTCTTCGAAGTTGCCTCAATTTGTATTGGCTCTATTGAAGATGTATTAAGTCCATCAATCCCTGTTTCCCTTGGTTGAGTCATGAAAGTGTATGGCCATTGATACGCAAAGTCATCCATGGTACTTGAAAAGTGTAAGACCCCAAATTATTAATAATTGAAATTTATTTTCCTTTATTTATCATTTTGAAATAGTAAGGGTTGATTTGATTAATGTGGTTAGTTATGGGTAAAATGCGCAAATATTTCAAATAAGCAAGTGGTTATAAAATACTCATTGTTGTCGGAGAATATTCGTTTGGTTGTGGAATAATCTTGTTGTCGGGGAATATTCGCATTTATTTGCAAGCAGCCTTTGTGTGGGCCCCATAACGGAAAGCAATTGGATGAAGAAAACGACAAGTATAAGTTGTTATAAATAACTACAGTAGTTGTTATTCAATTATAATCGTTGGAATACCCGGTGGTTAAAACACACGAATACGGCGTTGTTGCACAAGAAGATTACTCAGATTGCACCAATTATTGATTCTTACGTAAGAAGAAACTACTCAATAATTGTTACATGAATTACGATTCAAAGATTTTATTTTATTGATTCAATAATTCTTTGCGTTGATATTTTTATATTACCGTTATTTCAATAATTGTCACTACACAAGATTTTTCATTATCGAGCAATAATTCATATTATTTGTGAATAATTAATTATTGATTTATATGATGAGGAAAATATTGATTTTATGTGGATATAGATGGAGAAAATTTTTAAAGCGACAATTGTTAAAAAATGATATTTTATCTTTTCTGATAAAATAATATTTTATTATATTATTATAATATAATAATGGGGATATTTTTACAATGAATGTGGGATATATGAGTATATGAGGATGAGGAGTATTTTTGTTACAAAATTTGTTTAAAACATGTTAAACATGTCCGTGGGCCCATTTCTTGACTATAATTTGATTATAACCTGTAAAATCGTCTGTTTATGGATTTCGGTCAATTTCTGTTTGGAATTTGGAAAAACTTTCTTCTTTAAAGTTGTAGAGAATTGAATTTCTTATAACAAGTCGCGAGATTTGAATTTTCTGACAAAAGGGCTATTTGTTATGAATTATTGAAGTTCTGAAGTTCTGAAATAATTGATTTTTGGGACTTTTAGTTAATTATTTTGAGAAAAACGTTTTTTGTGCAATTAGTGGGCTCACATGTGTTATAAATGATCTGATTTCAGATCTTCAAAGTTGGGCTAAGGAAATTTATAATATATATTAATATTTTATTAAATTTTTCGCTGTGTTCTAAGCATTTTTCTCAAAAATAGGGTGCTTAAGTTAGAATTGAAAATCACACTTAAACTCAAGTTTTTCTCTATTTCTCTCTATAATATCGAAAGCGTATTTTGTGAGTATTTTAGTACTTTGAGTATTGCTATACTGATGCAAGTTCTTTCAAAGACTATATCCAAAGATTCCAATGTAAGTACTATTCTTTTCTCGAGGTAAGTGGATGTTGTTTCTTCTTAAATGATATTATCTTCTTCAATATCTTCTTAAATGATATTATTTTTGATTCCGTATGTATGTTGATTGATGTTACATGGATAAAATATCGACGATAAACTTTTAAATTCATATATAGAAGATAGTAGTTTGCATTCTCTACTTAACTCTTCTAATGAATTATTATTTCCAATCGCAAAGATTGATTTAAAACCTGGGTTGCCTATCAGATTCTATTAGATTTTTCCCGTGGAGGACTAACGATAATTTGTTCTATATTATCTTTAGTCATAATATTCTTTTATCGGGCTAGTTGAGCTCACCTTTTTCCTTGTTGTTCCATTTTTCTTCTCGTGAGGCGTAGAATGTAACGAGTACTAGTCGTGGTGTGGAATGATGGTTCTAGAAGTTGTTTTGTAGTCCTCTACTATTACGTAAAATAGTGTATTAATAATTGTAATGAGAACTTATTTGAGTGTGGATATTGTCTAGATGACAATATTTGTATTTAAACTCACAGTTTTTATGTTGTATTAATAAAGTTGTAGTTGTTTCTGTACCATGTATTTGGCGACTCAGAATGTGTGATGTATACCTATTTTGGGGGCGTCACAATTGGTATCAGAGCTATAAGTAAAGAGCCCCGAGCCTCTCACTGGTGACTTCCTATTGATGGGGGATGCACCGAAGCCAGACTCTCCGTAGGGGACACCGTTCTGCGGTGGCAAACTGATAGGTACCAATGTGAGGTGTTGTCCACTGATGGGACATTTGTCACAGTTGGTATCAGAGCTTAGGGATATGGTCTCTGGCGGAGATCGGGGAATAGTACTAGGAGGGGAGAGACGAGTAATCCTTCGCTAGTATGTCATACCTAAGCTTATCTGTTGGTCAGTTGAACTATATGGTTAATATGTGATATGTTAATTTATTTAATTAACCCTTGTTTTATGACAGTATTTAAGAATGGCAGCTGAGAATATTAATGGTGGAGTTAATGAGACCGTGGAAACACCTTTAATCACCACCCAGGGAAACGTGCAACAGGAAGGCAATATTCCTCCTGTAAACAACACCACCGAAAGCGTATCGCGATGAACGACGGATGTTTAGGAGCTTTTTGCAGTTCATGCAAAACCAGACGAGGGAGACTCGTGTACAGAATACGGGTGGAAATGATAGCAACGCGCGACTTGTCATGGCCAAGCAGTTCAAAGATTCGGGACCACCAGAATTTAAGGGAAAGCCGAATCCGATCATGGCGGAAACATGGGTCAAGCAAATTACCAAGATATTCGATGTCTTGGGATGCATGGAGGAACAGAAGGTTCCATTCGCCACCTTTATGTTCCGTGGCGAAAAGGCAGACATCGGGTGGAGTTCGTGAAACGCACTCACCGCCGCAGATTCGCATGTCTTGGGAACGCGTTTGAGAAACTTTTCAACGAAAAGTACTTTCCTAAAAGTATTCGCCAGTATGAAAGAGGTAGAGTTTATTAGACTAGAATAAAACAACATGACGATTTGTCCCAATACGAGGCGTAAGTTCGCAAAGTTATCGTGTTTGCACCTCATTTGGTAGAGAATGAGGAACGAATGACAAGGATGTTTCGAGAGGTTTAAATCCCGAGATTCGCAATATCTTATCTCTCATAAATTTTCTTTATATTAGGATGTTGTCAATGTGGCTCAATTATTAGAAGCGAGATAATGAAAGTACGTTCAACCAAGAGACCGCAACTAGGATCATACTCGGTGGATGCTAAAACATCGTAACAACGATAACAGCCGGAAAAAGAAAATACAAGACAAGAGCGACAACCACTGGTGGTAATCGTGGCCATGAAAATAGAAGTTTAGCCTGGGGAGATTTTAAAAGAGGAGATTCAATAATGACATCTGCGAAGACGTCAAAGACCAAAGAAGAATCGGTTTTAAGGGAGGAGAATGACCATCGGTCGTATGCTATAAATGTGGAAAAGAGGGACACATCAGCCCAAACTGTCCACAATAGTTCAAGGTATGCTATAATTGTGGAAAGGAAGGACATATCGCTTTCGAGATTATGCGGTAATAAACCAAGCCCAAAGTGGGGATGGTGACTCAAAAGGTCATCCCCTGTAAAAGTCAAAGTCAACGGCCTCGGAAGAGCGTTTGTCGTGGATCGGGTCAACATGCGAGGAACCCAAACGAGGTGATCACGGGTAAGCTAATCATAAATTCATGCGAAGTTTATATATTACTAGATACCGGTGCTACCCATTAATTTATCTCTCCTGCTTGTGCTCAACGTTTAAACTTAACTCCGGAGAAATTAGACTTTGACCTATCTGTCGAAACTCCGTTAGGAGAAACTTTCATCACATCCATCATCGCTTATAAATCTTGTTTGATCCAAGTTGGCACCATCGCATTACCTGTTGACCTTATTTCTTTAAAGATACTTGCTTTTGATGTGATTTTGGGGATTGATTGATTAACTACTCATCATGCCAAAAATTGATTGCTTTTGTAAGGTTGTTAGTTTTCATATTCCTAAGCAACCTGTTATTCGAATTCAAGTAACCAAACCATTGAAGTCAAACACTTTCATATCAAGTCATAAAGCTAATCGTTTATTGAAAAACGGATGTCAAGCTTTCTTAGCCCATGTTATGGATTTGAATAAAGACACGCCGATTTGAATAATATTCCCGTTGTTATCGACTTTTCCGACGATTTTCAAGAATTTTTGGCTTACTCCCAAAGTGTGATATTGAATTTTGTATCAACTTTGAACCCGGAACAAAACCCATTTCTAAAAATCTCATGGCTCCTATTGAACTTTAGGAGTTAAAAAATCAACTATAGAATTTGGTACCCGAGCCTTTATCTGGTGACTTCCTTTGTGGAATGCACCGAAGCCAGACTCTCCGTAGGGGACGCCATATTTTGAAGTAGTAAATCGATAGGTGTCATTGTGATGTCTTTATCCAAGATTGGGATATGAGTCATATTGAGAGCAACCTAAGTCAAGAATCTAAATACGTAGCTTTCTATGCTTAGCTGGTTATTATCGAAGATTTTGTGGAAAGATTTTTTTGAATCGCTACTCCATTAACACAGCTGACTCGTAGAGATACAAAATTCGAATGGAGCAAGGAATGTGGGAAGAGCTTCGAAGAACTCAATAGGAGACTCATTTCGGCACATGTTCTGACCATACTATCCTGGAAAAACGAATGTGGTAGCTGACGTGTTGAGTAAAAGATCGTATATGAGTACGAATGCGATATTGTCAAAGACCCATTTCATATAACTTACAAATGATAGATAAAGAGTTAAAGACTCTAGGGACTCACGTGATGATATACAAGTAGAACCGACTTTTATCGATAAAGTTAAAATCGCTCAGGCTACACACCGGAGCTGATGAATATGAAGAAGGGGGTGCAAGAAGTTGTTATTCCAAAAGCGAGAATTGGCGATGTGAGGAAAGCTAAAACCTTTGATTTATTGATCTATTTGAAATCCTCGATCGAGTAGGAACTGTGGCCTATAGACTCGTTTTACCGCCAAGTATGACACGTGTTCATAACGTTTTTCACGTATCGAAGTTACAAAATTATGTGGACGACTCGAATCACGTCATTGAGTTAGAACCAGACGAGATAGCCAAAGACTTAACGCACGAGGAGGTATCTGTCAAGATTTTTGATAGGAAGGAGCAATGTCCTACGCACAAAGGTCATACCACAAGTCAAAGTTTTGTGGAGGAACCATGCTATTGAAGAAATGACCTGGGAGTTGGAAACGAAAATGAAAGCGAGGTATCATCATCTTTTGAAACACAGTAACGACGTCAATTTCGAGGATGAAATTTCATAAGGAGGGAGGTCAGAAGACCCCAAATTATTAATAATTGAAATTTAATTTCCTCTATTTATCATTTTGAAATAGTAAGGGTTGATTTGATTAATGTGGTTAGTTATGGGTAAAATGCTAAATATTTCAAATAAGTAAGTGGTTATAAAATACTCATTGTTGTTTAGGAGAATATTCGTTTGGTCGTGGAATATTCTTCTTTGCGTCGGGAATATTATTGATAACTGTGCCAGCATTATTGTGTGTGGGCCCCATAACGGAAAGCAATTGGATGAAGAAAACGACAAGTATAAGTTGTTATAAATAACGGCGTAGTTGTTACCGTTAATACTGTTGGAATACCAATTGGTTAAAAACACGAATAACGCGTTGTTGTTACAAGAAGACACAGATTGCACCAATTATTGATTCTTACGTAAGAAGGCACTACTCAATAATTGTTACAGTAATTACTGTTCAGTATTTTATTTTATTGATTCAATAATTGCGTTGATTTTTTTTATATTACTGTTATTTCAATAATTATCACTACACAGTATTTTTCATTATCGGAGCAATAATTCATATTATTTGTGAATAATTAATTATTGATTTATATGATGAGAAAAATATTGATTTTATGTGGATATAGATGGAGAAAATTTTTAAAGTGACAATTGTTAAAAATGATATTTTATCTTTTACGATAAAATAATATTTTATTATATTATTATAATATAATAATGGGGATATTTTACAATGAATGTGGGATATATGAGTATATGAGGATGAGGAGTATTTTTGTTACAAAAGTTGTTTAAAACATGTTAAACATGTCCGTGGGCCCATTTCTTGATCGAAATTTGATTATAACTCGTAAAATCGCCTGCTTATGGATTTCGGTCAATTTCTGTTTGGAATTTGGAAAAATTTTCTTCTGCAAAGTTGTAGAGAATTGAATTTCTTATAACAAGTCGCGAGATTCGAATTTTCTGACAAAAGGGCTATTTGTTATGAATTATTGAAGTTCTGAAGTTCTGAAATAATTGATTTTTGGGACTTTTAGTTAATTATTTTGAGAAAAACGTTTTTTGTGCAATTAGTGGGCTCACATGTGTTATAAATGATCTGAATTCAGATCTTCAAAGTTGGGCTAAGGAAATTTATAATATATATTAATATTTTATTAAATTTTCTGCTTTGGTGTTCTAAGCATTTTTCTATAAATAGGGTGCTTAAGTTAGAATTGAAAATCACACCAGAAACTGAAGTTTTCTCTCTATTTCTCTCTCTATAATATCGAGCGTATTTTGTGAATATTTAAGTACTTTGAGGATTGCTATACGGTGCAAGTTCTTTCAGCACTATATCCAGTATTTCAGTCAGAAGTACTATTCTTTCTGAGGTAAGGGATGTTGTTTCTTCTTAAATGATATTATCTTTTTCAATATCATTATACCGAAATATTGTTCTGAACTTTTTATCAAATTTGGAACTTTTTTATGTCGGAGTAACTATTCATCAGTTACTATTCACGAGTTACTATTCACGAGTACTATTCACGAAGCGTGATGATGTTTTTTTTATGAAATTTCTATCTTTTGAGGTCGGAGTTACTATTCAAGCAGATACTCAAGCACTATTCACGATACTCTGACTATTCATTATCGAATTGACACTATTCACGTAAAAATTAAATTTTCTTTTTCGTGTCCAAGATTGTCTCGTTATGATTCATATCTTTGATTGGATCTATGTTTTGATCTTCATTCTTGAATTTTACTCCAATCTGATTATTTATGAAGTATTTTTGAACTTGGATTATTTAAAGTACGAATCCTTAATACTTGTTCTTTTGTTTTACTGGATTCGTTTTCTTTAAAATATTTTTCATCATCCTCAGTCCTAAATGATGATATAACTGAATATCTTTGGCCCGTAGTGCAAAGATGGATGATTTCTTGATGAATATCTTTGGCCCGTAGTTTAAAGATGAACAGGTGTTGAGATGAACATGACCGACTAATTAATATCTTTGGCTCGTAATGCAAAGATGAGCGGTGTTTAGATGAACATGACTAATCGATGAATATCTTTCGCTCGTAGTGTAAAGATGAATATTTGATTCGAGATATATATCGATTGATGTTACAGGATAAAATATCGACGATGAACTTTTAAATTCATATATGTAAGATAGTAGTTTGCATTCTCTACTTAACTCTTCTAATGAATTATTATTTCATTGCTAAGATTGATTTAAAACCGGTTGTCTATTGTATTCAATTAGATTTTTCCTCGTTGAGGACTAACGATAATTTGTTCTATATTATCTTAGTCATAATGTTCTTCTTCGGGCTAGTTGAGCTCACCCTTTTCCTTGTTGTTCCATTTTTCTTCTCAGGAGGCGAGAATGTAACGAGTACTAGTCGGGGTATGGAATGATGGTTCTAGAAGTTGTTCTTGTAGTCCTCACTATTCTGTAAAATAGTGTATTAATAATTGTAATGAGAACTTATTTGAGTGTGAATATTGTCTAGATGACAATATTTGTATTTAAACTCACAGTTTTTTTTGTTGTATTAATAAAGTTGTAGTAGCTTTTGTACCATGTATTTGGCGACTCAGAATGGGTGATGTATACCTATTTTGGGGGCGTCACAAAAAGAGAGAAATATAGGAAGAGAATTAAAAATAAAAATAAAAATATTTAAATTAAGACTAATTTGATTAAAATTATTATTGGTAAAAATTTATTAAATTAATTCCCCAGCAACGGCGCCAAAAACTTGTTGGTTGATTTCACAATCAAAGAAAATGTGCAAGTATACACGGTCAACAAGTAATAAAGTGAAAGTAGAGTATCGTTCCCACGAGGAATTATTTAATAAAAATTACCAAGTACTAACTTTTAACCAAATCAATTTTATCTAAACAATTGCAAAGTGTGATTTTTCTAATTAAGAAAACTAAATTAACTAATTAAATCGAATTTCTTTATAAATAAATTCAAATAAATAAAGATTAAGACTTCAATATCCCCAATTATGAACTATAAATCAATTATCCAATTATCACAATTATTATGCCCTCTTGAATTGTTATGTGAATTCTCAAATGCCAAAAGTCCTTTTCCAAGTGATCAATTGCCTTCTATTTAATCCAGATTAATCTTACTATATTCCTATGCAAAACAATTGAATTAAACTCCTTTCAATCCCAATTCCTTATGTGTTACATGCGGTGAACAGATATTTCTATTCAATTCACAAACCTAATTATTCACTATGCAAATAACTAAGTCACATGTTATCATGCCCAATTCTAACACTAGAATTCCTCTTCCAATTTCTTCTAGAGTAACAAGGTAATTATTGATCAAATAATTAAGCAATAAGCACAAGACAATATAAATAATTCACTTTGATATAAATAATTGGAATAAATCAAATAACTAATTTATAGACATAAAAGGTTCAATTGAAATCTTAATAAAAGAGTTAGTTCATAATTAATGAATTGAAATCAATAATCCACAACTGAATAGACATTAAAAGATAAAAGTATGATAAGAGAAGAGAATAGAATCTATTGTCAAGAAATGATGCTCTCTCTCGCTCCCTCCCCGCTTCGATCTTCAATGATCTCCAAGTTGCTTCAATCTCCAAAACTAATAAGAACTAGGGTTAATGTCTAATCTAATGGAGTGTATCTCTAATATAATCTATGTAATCTCACTTTATTCTATGTCTTACATCATGTATTTATAGGTTACAAGTCCAATTTTTAGCTTAGGAGCAAACCCAATCCTATTTGGAGTCAAAAAGGTGTCAAAATTCGCCCCAAAACGCGTCCAAACTTCGCCAATCACTTCCCCAGCGCCCCGGTGTTGGGCACGGCACTGCGACACTGCCTTCTAGGGCCCCGCCGCTGGGTATAAGCCTTGGTTGCACGCCCCGGCGTTGGGGCTTTTTCGAAAATTTTCTTCTTCGATGTCCTTTGGGAAAATGACCATTACTTCTTCGTCCGAACTCTGATTTTGATGATTCAAGATGTTCCGGAAAGAGGAGACGTAGATCAACAACTTTCATTCTTTAAGTTTTTCGAAATAAGATCCCGAGAAATACTCAAATTGGCTCTGAAGTGACTGTTGTGTAAATAGCAAGCCGAAAACCCGCATCTAGCCACCCCAAACGTCGATCCAAGTAAATTATGTCCCAATTCCTACAAAACAACATAAAACATGCATGAATAGACATAAACACTTAAAAATATCCAAAAGATTAAGTTCAAACGCACTCAATTATGAGTATAAAACTCACTCATCAATATCATTTGCATAATATTTATTATTGTTAAATCAATAATTGAGACGACAAAGTTATTCATATTATTATTTGCAATATTGACAATGTCTAGAAGATCTGTCAAGGAGAGGTTTGGTCACCTAATTACGCGCCAATAAGGAGAAATCCTTATCGGAAAGCCCCATCTTTCCTAGGAATGACCTGGTTGTTAAATATTTTGAGTTATAATATTAATAATGAATAAATTCGTGTTAATTAAAGATGAATTTGATAGTTCCAATAGTGTTGGTGGAAATCGACATATATTCCGATGATAATTGATGTCTTGGGTTATATTGATAAATCGGGTATTTTATCGGATAAATGAGTAATTAATTGCTACTAATTCACATACTAATATAACATGTGTGTACTATTGAATCACATTCTTGTACTATTAGGGGAGTTGGTGCAAGATTGATAATACTTGCATGACTAAGTTAAAAATGGAGGTATAGATGGAGGTACTATAATCGAATTCAGATTTTCACATGATTATAACTATTGGTTCACATGATTGAACTATTAATTCACATTATTTACTATTAGGGGAGGTGGTGCAAGTTTGATAATACTTGCAGGACTAAATTAAAAAGGAAAGAACAGTTGGAGGTATTGTACTGTAATATTTCGAGCCCCAAAACTTGCAATTATCAAAACTATATTTTCCTATAAATAGAAGCTCATTCTTCCTTCATTTCTCACCAATTCACAAAAGATTTAGAGCAATTATTATAGAGAGAAATTATAGAGAGAAAGAAGAAGAGAAGTCTGCTACCTCACTATTTCAGTATCCAGTTTTTCTAAGGTAAGGGGTATTATTTCTTTCTTTCGTCTTCATGAAGAGAACTTTTGTTATTCCATTCTTTATTAATATGTTGGAATAACCTGTCTATGCGAAGTACCGCGTACATGGTGAAATTCTTCTGTTATTCTATTCTTTATTATTATGTTGGAATAACATGTCTATGCGAAGTACCGCATACATGGTGAAATTCTTCGTTTTTTCCTTTTTTATTATTTCTTTGGAAAATCATGTCCGGTTGCGTTACGCATGACTGGGTTCCGTTATTTATTATTCTGTTGGAACATCTGTCTGTGCGTTTAAGCATGACGACCGGTTCCGATTGTTTATTATTCCATTGAAATATCTCGTCGTACATGCGCTTACGTATGAATTTGGTTCCATTATGTATTATTCTGTTGGAATAACTTATCTGTGCGGTCTATCGCATGCCTGGTGATTTCTTTTCTTATTTCATTCTTTATTATACTCAGTTGGTTAACGTTTTGACTTCTATACTCCATGAAATTAGTGGAATATCCTTGATATTTGCGTTTCATCCAGTATCTTTTCATGGAAATATTCTTCTGAGCATTCTTGAATTTTACTCCACAAAGAAGTATCATGTTGACAATTTGGACGTTATTGGTTCCTAGATAAATTAATTCTTGAACTTGTTTTATTGAATTCTTATATCATTGTCATTATCCTCATGTTTATATTATGTTTAAAGTCATTCGTGGCTTGTAGTGCATAGATGGACTTGGTATGATTATGACCAGGGATTGTTCGGTATAATCATAACCGTAATGTTACAAATGATGTAGTAAAAGTCCTCATTGGTCATAGTGCATTGATGGACAGTTGCTAGCATGATCATGACCATTGATGAATACATGAATATCCTTGGCCTGTAGTGCATGGATATTTATGGTCGTGATACTAATGAATATCCTTGGCCTTAGTGCAGGGATGATGTGGATTATTTATTAAGCTGAGTCTCAGCGATAAAAGTGATGCAAAACCTTTTAAATCATAGAAGATAGTAGATTTTATTCTCTACTTGACTCTTTTAATGAATTGTTTGTTCCGCTGCAGTTAAACTTGATGGTTGTTATATTGTATCAGTTTAATAATGTTAAAGGCTAATGATAAGTTATTCTGCATTATCTTAGTCATAATATTTCTTACTGGGCTAGTTGAGCTCACCCTTTTGCCTTCATTGTTCTCTTCAGGAAATGAGAACGTAGCAGGGATTAGTCGGGGAACGGAGTGACGGTCCAGAGGATAGCATTAGTAGTCCTCACTATTCTATGAAATAGTGTGTTAATAAATGTATTGAGGACTTATTTTGAGTTTGAATACTGTCTAGAAGACAATAATTGTATTAAAACTCATAGCTCATGTTGTATATTTAAGATTGTACTTGTATTCTGTACCATGTATTTGGCGACTCAGAATAGGTGATGTATACCTATTTTGGGGGCGTCACAATACTACTTCCCGAATATTAAAAAATCGTGGAAGATTCTTATTTTTCTATGTGATGAAAGTAGTAAGTAGAATATTCCTTAGAAAGGGGAATGTGGTAGAATGCAAGTGAACAAGTTATAATAAACCTTCTGAAAGAGAAGGGATAAAAAATTATTCAAAAGAATATGTAATACTCGAAATAGCACCGAGTAGAGAAGGTTTTGGTAATTTCGAGGACGGAATCCTTATAAGGGGGAGAGGATGTAAGAACCTGAATTTTCAAAAATAATTAAAATAAGAATTTAGTGAATAAAATTCTTAAGGCATGTGAAGGGTTCGAACAAGAATATAATTGTGTTACGAGGTATGTGGTATTGTGTTGCATAGGGTAATATGAGCTATGTAATAAGTGATGATGTGTTTAATAAATAATATATATATATATATATATATATCATTATTATATATTTATTATGAATTATAGAGATGAATTAGTAAAGAAGATGGATAGAAATTTATCTATTGATTATGTGAAATTATTTTATCGTAGTAAGTTGGTGACATTAAATATCTTTGATAATCACCAATTTCTTGAGTATTTGTACGAGTACGTATCAAGTCTAAGGTAGTGCAACCGTACTCTTTAATGGTGGATGTATAGGAGCTGGGCTAAACAATTCCTTCAGAGAGCTTGAGGTATATCTAATTAGTAATCGATCTACAATCAATCGTGAAAAGCGAGTGTAGACGAGACGAAAACTAACTTGTTGGTTATTTGTGGGAAACCACTCAGTGTACTATATTGAGTACTATTAAAGACTCGAGGTGTGCTAGGTTTAGACTTATATGCGTGTACGTTATTGACGAAAGTAGAAAATCGATATACCTTTAAAGGGGTTAGAGAATTATTACGTAATTCGTTATGCGGCAAGAAGTGAAGGTGAAAGGAATGTATGTATGTGTTTTATATTCGAGTTTTGTGTTATTGGTGGTAAGAAACCGTAAAGGAGATGTTATAGTTGGTAGAGCTTTAAAACTCGAAGTGTGATCCTTAAGGAAAATAGAAACAGATGATGTGGAATCAAAGAGGGCATTGATGTTAGATGAGTTAACACTTAAGGAGGATATGTAAAGTATTTAGGAGCGTAGGTTTTAGTTCTCACGATGCGTAATCTGGTCCGCCATCGATTTTGATATGGCGCATTGCGCCATTTGTTCTGTGACTAGCAAGAATCGCTGTAGCCGGCCTTCAGAAAATCTTGAGTGGGATTTATGAAATGTGATTTGCAAGCCATGCATACTAATAACTCTTATAAGGTCATGAATGGTGACTAAGTGTTCATGAAGAAATTTAGTTAGTCAATATAAGAATCATATGCAATTTATGTGGAGGAAAATATGAAGACGAAAATAATTAGACATTAATTTTGGAACGGAAAGAAAATATTAGTATGAAATATCTAATTTCATCATCATCGTAGGTATTAGAAATTTAGCTAGTCATGAAATTAAAAACAAAAACAAATAATATTAGTACTACTATTTGCATGAAATAAGAACAATAATTAAAAAAAAAATCTATTTTATCAATAAAAGAAAGTTACAAATACTCCCTAATAGTAGTACCACACATGATTGGAATAAGAAAAAAAAGATAAAAATTCTAAAATACAGTAACGGCAATATACCATAAAACTGGACTGAATTTGCAAGAAAAATTGATTCAGTGAAATTTATGCTCCGGTTCACCTTTGCATTTGGAGTATTCGAGATTATGGAGTATTCGAGATTATTTGCATAGTATACTTCTTGTTTATGCAAATTGCTATAAATAAAATAAAGAAGGGAGGTTACTCTGAAACCGATTTCAGAAGATTCAGCTATGCATAACTCAAAAAGGGAACGCAAAACTTCACTCAAGAGTTTGGTGGAGGATGCAATAGCGTTGTGTACAAAGGCGTATTGTTGGACAATCGAGTTATTACAATCAAGGAGTTCAAGGAAGCTAACTACCAAGGGGAAGCAGAGTTTCTAGCAGAAATTAGTATCATTGGGAAACTAAAACATATAAATTTGATCGAGACCTGGGGTTAGTGTGCCAAAGGGAAAAACAAGTTTTTAGTGGTTGGCAATAATTCAAGCTTTTACAAGATAAGAGGGACTAGGGGTTACATGGCTCCTGAATGGGTTTTGAATCAGCATATATATTACTTCCAAAGTGGATATGTACAGCTATGGAATCCTTGCATTGGAGATGATAAGTCCTACAGGTGTTTGTAGAAATTGCAAGCTGCTGGCGAAAGGGGGAAGGCTCGGTGGATTGGGGAATGAAATTGTTGCCACTAGAATGAACGATTTGCAAAGGATGGAAAATCTTGTTCAAGTGTGTAGAAGATGAGGCAGGTAGTTGAAATGCTTTTGGTAATGAGACTGATGAGTAGCATTTTGAGAAGTAGTTGGATTTAAGGTGTTATAAATTCTTATCAAGAGAAGTCTCTAGTGGTTTGTTCAGTGCTGAATAAATTGTATTGTATGCTTTGGAGTTATTTATATGTATGTATATAAAATACTACTCCTTCTGTTCATTGTCGTTTTAGAAGAAAAAATGTGTTCCAAAAAGTTGTCTTTTACAATTTTCGAAGAAAATAAATTATTTACTTTCTTATATTACCCACCTTTTCTCATTGTCCCAAGAAATTCTCTCTTGTATTAATAATTTTTAACTTTCCATAAAATAGTAGTGATGAAATTTCAAACAAATTTTAGTTTGATCTCTCCGTCTCCAAATTAATTCATTCGGTTTTGATTATTTTTAAGTCAAATTGACTATTTTTATAATTAATAATTAAGCATATATAAATATATTTCTAAAATTATAAAAATTAGGATTAGTAATAAATTGTAATTCGTATACTTTCTTTTGGTTATAATATCTTCACCTATATTTTAGCAAAAATAGTAAAAAGATTAATTTTAAAAATAATCAATTTGACTTTAAAAAGTCAAAACTGAATAATTAATTTGGGACGGGGGAGTAAATGATACTACTTTTTTAATTCATGTGTCAAAACTTTAAACTACAATTTAGGGACGTAGACTTGATAAATGTTACAAAGTGTTTTCAGATTATTGTGGAACTAGAGGTTGGATACTTGGAACACACCGAAAATTCCTCAACAGCTAAACAAAGCTGCTAAACCTTTTGAACATGTTTGTTTAAATTTCATCATTTTTCCAAAAAATAATTGTTTTAACATAAAACTTTAAACTAATCCACAAAGACAAAGACAGATTCTGATAGATAAAGAAAATTTTTAATCATTATTTTCATTTTTCCCCCATTTCTGCATTTTCTATTCAACACGAAATTGTTACTCTCATTAACTAATCTGTACACTACCCAAAATTTATTTTTGTATAAAAAGCTAACGGAGATTCAAAAGATAGTTTCTTTCTCTCCCTCATCCAAATCCTTCCACGTTCTGGTTCATTCAAGGTCATCGCCATCAAATAAAATCCCCCAAAAAGTCTCTTCAGACTATCATCTACAATCAACGACTACTCGATCCTGCTCATCCCAATTCGATTCACCACGGCATTTCGAATCACAGCTTCGGCCTGCATACACATACCATTCTGTTCAATCCCTGACATGTAGCTCCTCACTTCTTTCTTTATCATCTCTTGCATCACCGACAGAAACTCCGGGCTGAAAAACTCCTTCTCGTAGTTATTAGGAGTCGCCGGAGTTGCAGCTGGTAGAGCCGGCGCCAATGAAACCTTATCGGAGACCTCACAAGACTCTGATCCTGGAAGTGACAGAGAAAGCAAAGTCGGCGGGTCGGTAGTCGTCGACGACGCCGTATCAATCTGCTGAACGGGAACCTGAGGGCTAATGCCGACGGTTCGCGCAACGGGTCTATAAACATGCTGGGCGGGCACCAGAGGGATACCAGAAAGGCTCGAATCGCTCAAGTCGGATCCGGACGGGCTTCCCGGGTTGAAACGCAGAATCGGAGCATTTTGACCCGACCCAAGGCTAGCCGATCTTTTCAACGGCTGGTGAGATTGACCGTCGAAGAAAGCCAAGGCGCCATCATCGGACATGGACGAACTTTTGCGTTTAAGCGTGGAGTTCCAGTGATTCTTAATCGCGTTATCCGTCCGACCGTTGAGCAATCGGGCTATGGTGGCCCACTTGTTACCGAACTTCGCGTGGGCCCGTAAGATGGTGTCGTCCTCCTCCGCCGTGAAGGCGCGGTGTTCCACCTGAGGCGATAGCTGGTTGCACCAGCGCAGACGGCACGATTTCCCTGATCGACCCAGAATCGATTTGCTGATCAGCGACCAGTTTCTCGCTCCGTGCTTCTCCACCAGCCTCTGTAACAGCTCGTCTTCTTCTGGGCTCCATGGACCTTTGATCCGATCCAAATCTTTCGTCGAGGTCGCCATATATTTAACTCAAAAGAAACTAATACTAAGATTAAATTAGAAAATCAGATTGAAATGAGAGTTATACAGAATACTATTTTTTTTAAATATATATTTTTTTATGATTATATATATAGTCAAGTTATATACTACGGTTTCTTTACGGAGCTGGAGAGGCGGAGCCTCAACTAAGAGTGAGAAATGAGAGCAAAAGCGTGGTGGAGAATATTTATATGAAAGAGAAGGCGAAGAGGATAGGGATGACTGGCTGAACCGGTAGCAGGTGACAATTTAATAGGCAGTTACAACTTACAAGCATACAGCTGGCAAAGCACACGCGTCGAAATGTAAGGGAGTTAGCTGTCCAGCTATATGAATCAGAGAGCTGAAATCTCGGGTAGGAGAGAGAAAATAAAAGGATTTTATTAGAAATTCAAATCACCGACCGTTTTGGAAGTTAATAACGGAGCTTGAAGTGAAGCGTACGGTTGGGAGGAGAGAGAAAATGGGGCGGATGGACTTTTTGACTGAAGCCAGGCTGTAGAGCATATTGAGAGAGACGGATTTTTTTAATCATTTTATATTTAAAAAATTGAAATTTAAAGAAGATGGAGAAAAGAACGGGGTGCTGAGGTGGCGGAAGACGACAAATATTAGTAGCAGAATCGGGGGACGAACGGTACTAGTAGTGTCAGTCCAGCCTGTAAATCCTGCCCTAATCCTAACGGCCTTCTGTTTTTTTCCTACACGTGCCTTCCACACGTGTCGCATCATCTTTTTTAAACTTCTAAAACTGATTATTTTACATCCACCTACCCGTTCTTAAGGTCGTGAATGAGTCAAACAGTTCGGATTCGATTCGGACTCGACTCAAAAAAATACGAGTGAGACTCGGATTCGTTAATAATATGATCTAAATTTGAGTATTAAAAATAGTTTAAATAAAAATATGAGTAGAATATGAGCAATGTTATACTCCGATTCGTTTAAGATTTAAACTACTCGAATTCTTGATTATGATTCGATATATACTCTGTTAATACATATTCGATTAGATGTTCGATACATTCTCTTGCAATATATACAAATTTAAATCAAATTAGGATAATTAGTTATTATTTTTTTGTTTTTTTAATTTTAATTGTGATTTTATATTTATAAAGTGTAATAATAAATATATTTTCTCATTTCTAAGTAAACTAATAAATTCATTTTATAATTATATTTATTATAAAACTAGTTATTATGTAGGCTCTAATTCAACTGAATTTGAAGTTTCTTTAGTAGTTTGAATAAATATTCGAAATCGAGTCGGATCGGATCGAATTCGAAAGAATAAATATTCGAAATGAAATGAATCTCGAGTAAGATTTTTCAAATATAATTCGATCTGAAATTTAATTCGAAAGACGAATTTATCATTTCGAATCGAATTCAAGTAACACTGTGTTCACTCCGATTTGACTCGTTTATATCCTTATCCGTTGCTATGGTCTTTACTCGTTTGGAGTAAAGGGCTGTTTGGAGTGACTACTGACTAACCAGTAACCACTAACCACCATGCTCATGCCCATCGAAACAAGGCATAAGTTTTAAAGTAAAAAATAAAAGAAAAAAGAAAAAAAAAGGAAGGAAGGAGGAAAGGAAAGGCAACACAACAGAACAAGAAACAGAAAAGTGAGAGGAAAATGGGGGGATAGGGTTGACTCCAAGTCGTCAACAATCAATCAATAAATATGGACGGACGTAGTTAATAGTTACGCGGTATACAGCTGGTTTAGTTGAAAACGAAAAATACATCTAACAACCCTGGGACCCCACCCCACCCCACTCCACGTCTAAATTCGGTCCTTTTACCTGTACGGACAGTACAACCCCTTCATTTAAACTTATCTTATCCTTATTACTCTTTCTAATATACTCCAATTTATTGAAAAGGTGAGAAAAGAAATTATCAATATTACTCAATTAAGATAAACATATTTCATCGATGATAACTTACTCTGCTGATAATAATTTGTTCCGTCTCCACTGTGATTCTTATGTCCGGTTCTGAATGAGACGATGATTTTAACTTTGATCGGAAAGAGAGTCAGAGATGAGGAATCATCGATTATATTTTACGAGGACGGGGATGGAAATGAAGGCGGGGATGATATTTATTTCACCCGCCTCAGTTCCCCGCCATGAATAGTTATTTTTTAATTAATATTAATATTTATATTATTATATTACATAATTAAAATATATGTCTATTTTGTGTATATATTATTATTTGATTTTTTTAATTTTATTATATATGTGATTAATTTTTATGTATGTATTATTGTAAATATAATTAAAATTAAATTTTTTATTTAAAAAATTCACAAAATATTAATCCCTTTAGTGATATAAATTTTTCATGGGGATGATTATTAAGTTCTAATCCCCGTAAATAATGGGACGTGTATGAATTTTTTTTCAAAAATCGGGGACGGGGACGGGGACGGGTAATCCAAACACCCCCTACCCCTGTCCCTTCCCCTTCTCAACCCCATTACCATTCATTGCCGGCATAATTCACTTCTATTGATATTGAGGTCAAGTGTTCGAATCTTGTTGACAACATCTTATGAAGAAATTAGGTCCATAAGACGGCAACAAGCTTCTCGATGAAAATTATTTATCCCCTCTCTTGATTAGGATAAATTATTATAATAGATAATGCCATTAAAAAAAAAAGAGCTAATCGTGTCTCGAATAAGCAAATTTAGTTAATCTTTTTTTATTCATCTTTTTTCACCAATTTCAGATAATTGAATGAAAATAAAACTAAAAATTATTTTACCTGTGACGATTCTCAAGTTATTTTAAGAATCTAAATAAATGAAAATTAAAACTCAAAAGTATTCACACAAAAAAAAGGCTCATAATTATTGCAAGCAAGTAGCCACTTGTTAGGAAAAAGAAAGAAGTAGAAAGCGAGGCATGCTTGCGAGTAGTTTGGCTTTTTCCAGCAACATTCCGATGCTTGCAAACTTTAAATTAACGTCTTAATTTGCCAGCTTTGTAAATTATTAACTACTTATCTTTCAAGAAAGGAACAATTCTCTCAGTTAATATAATAGTATTATATTTGGAAAATATTATTTCACGTGTGTTTTTGATATTTCTCACATAAATGAGGGATCTGTAGCGGAATTTATGGATTCATTTGAAATATTCTAACAGAACCCACTTTATATTCATGTGAGAGATAATATTAAAAACACATATAAAAATACAGTTCTTGTGATATTATATGTTTAGAGATGTGATTTCCCTTAAAATAATCATTCCTATATATATTACTCCATTTGATTTATTTAATCACATAGTGTGGAAATAGGGAGGATGCCTCAATTTAGTCCACACTCTCAAATCAAAAAGCTTAGTGAAAGATGATAATTATAATTATTCAAGTTTAGCAGGGGGCCAGGGGGACTGGGAACTAAAGTTGGTTTATTGAGATTCTCTTACAAATTGTCTTTTTCTTAATTATAGAAAAGAGATGAATGATGATATTTATTTTGAACTTTGGGTTGGGACATTGAGCATCAAATTCAACTCACACATGACACTAATTAAACAAGCCGGCCCCTTAAGTGAACATTCTTTCACTCATCGGGCATTAGCACTAGTAGTATTTTATAACACTTAAATTTGATACAAATATATAGATTCGATTACCATCAAATTAATTAAATAGTAAGTTGATCAATAACACGTAGAGGAAAAATGTCACTTTTTGAAATGCATCAATTTACCAAAATTAACTCGTACTAACCATTCTCCAAATATAAGGTATACACGACTAGTATTAAATGAATCATCAAACGTTATTGAAGTAATGATAATTTTATAACAAAATAAGAAAAGAGGGGTATCACATATAATTAATTAAGGTATCATACAAAAACGACGTCGTTTGGTATATTATTTTATGTATAAAAAGATTTTTTGGAATTTTTTAAAATATTATTATTATAAAAGACACTTCATGCAAGATCGTGATCGAGTTATCCTTCACCTCTGTTCGACTTTATGAATAAACTTAATAGTAGTAACTCTTTTATAGATATATGTATACTATTTAGACATACTATATATCTTATAATTATATTCAATTTATATATCGATAAATTTTATAATTATAAATTAATATAAGACTCCCAAACTAATACAAAAATATTACCTCCACTCCACACTCGAAACGTCTAAAAGAAAGGGTTTATAAGAATAAAATTAATTTGTAGTACAGTAACTTTCCATTTATAAAATGTAAAAGTTTATGATGATGAACATGAACCAGCCTAAGTTGAATACTTGTCCGACATAGTTTAATTATACGCTATTTTGATGTCTGTTAAGTAGGCCCCACGTGGTTTTTGTCGTTTATAGATGACGTGGAATTGTAACTGGCCTAACTGCAACTTTATTTGAAATTTTGCGGCCATGTCAATTGTTGCCAGCTATAACCAACTTCTCATGCACAGGTTTCGACTAAAATATAATACTGGTAGTAGTTTTGTAGATTTTGTAGGGATTTGCCTCTACGGTGCGGGCAGCACTATAGAATCTGGAATTTTAGCGATTAGGCGCTAGGCATAATTAGGTTTTTGTTGTCAAGAAAGTGAGTAGACCATATTCTGTGTCCCTATTTTCTCTGTTTTCTTGTGTCTCTTATTTAAATTTTGACACATAATCTCTTATTTAACATTAATTAATTTTAAAAATAAATAAAATATCAGGTGTCAAAATTTAAGTGACGGAACACAAGAGAGACAGAAAAATTAAAGACAGAAAATGTGCTCTCGAAAGTGAGGGGGAGATAAAAAAATAATACTAATAATTATACTATAATGTATAATCGTTTATGTATATTTATATTCATATTGATATGGTTCATCTGCAGAGCAAGTCAGATGAGTCATGCTAATAGAGATGTGAGTGTATGTGAACAGTTGTATTTGATAGTAAACTTATTTAAAAAATAAAGAGAATTAACAATTTAATAAGCTCCACCTACATAAATAGTAAACGAGATTAATATTCCTATAAAATTTTTGATAATAAATATTTCTAAATAAATCCTTAGTGAATGAAAAGTAATATTTCTATTTTTAAGTTAATAAAAAAGTGATTCGTGTGATGACGGATTAGTCCGTTGAAAAACCTCTCCGTGTATATATATATATATATTTGTGGGTGATATTGTGATTCTCCGTGTTAAATTAAACAAAGGGACAAAGGCCCTATAAATTAAAATTAAATAATTAATCACTGTAATAATTAAAATTATATAAACTAAAGTTGAAAAGAATAAGTGAATAATTAATTAATAAACCGATAGTGTGTGGGTCTTCTTTTTGTCATTTAGTATTTACTTAATCAATTCCTTCATTTAAGAATATGTGTTTATTTATTTAGTTGCATTTAAATCAACTAGAAGTGGATTATAACTATTAAGGATTTTATAAATCAAATTCAGTTGAATCATATTTTACTGGAGTATTATTTTGAATTTAGTAGTAATTGAAAATTAAATTGTGGTGATGTCATAATATACTTGGGCAACAAGGGTCAAATAGGTAGTATTATGGTTGAGCAGGGAGAGGGACAGAATACCAAGCAACTTGGTCAGCCTTGGCTCCTCAACTAACTAATTAATTATGCTTCACTTGGAATTAAATGAAAGAGGTCTACTTTTAAACATAATTTTAAAAATATACAATTAACTAACTGAATTTTTTAAAAATTACTCCATTCGTCTCTAATTATTTGACATTTTAGATGTGGACACAAGAATTAAGATAATAATTAGAAAATATTAAATATAGTACTCAATTGTCTATAATACCATTAAATCTTTTATTGGGATAAGAAGAATTTTGTTGGAATAAGAAGAGAGAAAGAGTATAGTATCAAAAAAATTATATCAAATAATTAGGGACGGATGGAGTATTAATCAAGTCATGATTCTGTCAAATTAGTTAGACTAACATCAAAACAAAGATTTTGACACATCACTTGCATGATTTTGAGTACAAACAAGATATTTATTGCTCGACATATAGTATGATTTTTTGAAAATTTAATTTAAATATAAGCAAAATACTATATTGAATACTAGCTAACCAAGTAATGATTTGATGACTAAAGAATTGTTACAAAAATAAAATATAAAACGATGTACGTGTTTGTGGTTGGTTATAACCATTGGCTCAAAATTCATGTGCGGTAAAATATAATTATCTTTGTTTCTAAAAAATTGTTGTTTAAAATTTTTGTACATGAATTAAGAAAATATTATTTATCAAATAAAATTTATTTGAAATTTCATCACTACCCCTTTATGGGAAGTTGAAAACTATTAATACAATGAAGAGAAAATATGGGTAATATAGAAAAGTAAATAATTTATTCTCCTCAAAAGTTGTAAACAACAAAACATTTTGGAACAATTTTTTTTTTCTTTCTAAAACGACAATTTTTTAAGAACGGATGGAGTAACTAGTTCAATTTGACACATCATTTTGTATTTACTTTTTATAACTATATTTATTACTAGCTGGGTCCCGTGCTTCCGGCACTGTATGGACGGTGAGATTTATCTCAAACTTTGAACGGCCCAAATAATTTATTGAGTGAGCGGAAAATTCAAAATCATTTATATTTTATTAGATAGATTATATATATCATTTTGCATTTATTTTTAATATATATTTTTTAAGCACCAAAGCATTATTAAAAATTTAATACAACTCTTTAATCTTGTTTCATACTCCCTCTGTCCCAGGATAAAAGTCCTGGTGGACTTTTCACGTATATTAAGAAGATGAATAAAATAACAAAATTACCCATAATAATGTCATTAAATATGGAGAGAGAATCAGAATAAGAAAAGTATGAGATATTTAATGCTACGGGCATAATATGGAAAAATATGTAAAAATTTGGTTATTAAAAGAAAATGGACATTTAATATGAGACTATCTAAAATAGTAATAAGGACTTTTATCCTGGAACGTGGGAGTATTATATATCTTTTTTTCTTTGTCCTGCCAACCATTTGTATATTTTAGAAGGGAAGGAGGTTGTATTGCTTTAAGACGTAGTAGGTTGGGTTTGGACTCTTTTGTTTTGCAGTTTCTGTTGTGTGGGCCAGTTTCATTAAGAAATACATAGTCCACTAGCCCTCTTTCAAGGGTCTAGATTCATTTGTGTCCGGATACTTTTGTTTGTATACGGAAGGTGGGCCTCTTGTTTCTTGTAACAAACTTCATAGTCATTCTTTGGGCTTTTGGTTCGGTTTTTCTGATTCAGATTTTTTTTGGAAGATGAAGTAAATATTTTAGAGAAAAAATAAATACTTTAGAAAGAGAAAACATAATTTGTTTTTATAAAAGAGATAGTAAAATATTTAGAAAGAGACTCAAAATGAGAATTTAGTTCTAAATTAGACTAACTTTTGGAGACAAATCCAAATATAGATGTATATGGACTATTTATTGGGTTTTAAGTTTTAACCCATTTTGTCAGATCTAGTTGACAACATTAGACAGAGATGATGCATATTTAACATATTTTACCGGTAGCTAGTTAAGTGACCCGTGCGAAATACGAGTTTATTTTTTAATTTTATTTTATTATATGTAATAAGTATAAATATTTTTGAAATTCAAATCAACTTATTATTATTATTATTATTAAAATGGCTACAATACATTACTCAAACAAATGATTATAAAAAAAATCACAATTTAGCATTAGTAATATATTTATTTTGTTGTCAATTTTACAATTTTTAAATTTAATATCTAGTTTTATTTTTAATCTTCAAATTTATGTATAGTTTTTTAAGTTACGAAATTGAGTACCAAAACCCTAAACTTGGTGTTTCAAGATTTCTATATGAAATAAAATTATTGTAGAATACTAAGTTACCATCATGATTTTTAGTTTTAAAAGATAACTAAATTTTAATAACAAATATATAAGTGAGAAAATTATTTTAATATCAAAATTGATATATTTTGTAGTATATATAGTATGCTTTTTAATAATACTTATTATTTTCTCATACTATTTTCCTATATTCTTTGTATATAGTTATTTAAGAATAAAATTATTGGAGAATAATAAGTTATTATCATGACTTTTACTTTTAAAAATCAATAATACTATGGTAATTTAGGAATGGTTACAAAAAAATTAGCAAATGATGTGTATGGTTGTGTTTAGTCCTTGGCTATAATTATTGGACCCACCCATATATGATAGATTATCTAATAATTATATTTTACCACCTCATTTTGTAAGCTATTTTTTTTGTAAGTGTAGTAATACTCTTTAAAAATTAACTAAGTTACTATTATGACTTTTAATTTTAAAATTAACTAAATTTTAGTCACTAATATAAAATTAACTAAATTTTTGTCAATAATATATAAGTCATAATTACTTTTAACATTAGTTAATTTAAACATCTCCTATATGAAATAAATTTGTTAATTAAAGTTTAATCAATAATATATATTTAATAATACATGATATATTTTTAATATTCATTATTATATATTTTTAATATTTAGTTATTTAGTGTCTAAATTTGAGTAAAATAAAATTATAAATTTGTTTTTAAAGTTAAAATATATTGTATGACTAAGCACGTAAATAAATGACTCTTTTATAGAATAACATTATTGTAAAATAATAAGTTAAAATCAAAGTTTGTAGGAACATAAAATGAATTTTGGTTCTACAACACTAACTATTGATTGCTTTTTAGGCTTAAATATGAATTAGTATCCTAAACTATAAGTCATATTCCACTTCGGTGATCCACCTTTCAATTTTGTCAATTAGATGATTAAACTATTAAATTTTTCTAATTGCAAAAAATTGAACATGTCACGTCAGAAATTGCTGACGTGGCAACTTGTGTGGGGCCTTAGGAAACTGGTGTGGCAAAAAAAAAGAGTTTTTTAATCATAAAATAAACAAATCTGATTTGGTGTGGGGTAAAATGTGACGCCCCAAAATAGGTATACATCACCTATTTCGAAGTTGTTATACATGGTACGTAAACAACTACAACTTTATTATTACAACAAGAAACCGTGAGTTTGAATACAAATATTATCTTCTGACAATATCTATACTCAAATAAATCCTCATCACATTTATTGATACATTATTTTACAAAAATGGTGAGGACTACTAAACAATCCTTTCTAAAACCTTCATTCCATACCCCAATTCCACTGCATCATTATATTCTCGCCTCCGAGAAAAATGGAACAAAAAGGAAAAGGGTGAGCTCAACTAGCTTTCAAGAAAGAATATTATGACTAAGATAATATACAACAAATTATCGTTAGTCTTCAACAGGAAAAATCTAATAGAATATAATAGACAACAAATTTTAAATCAATATTCGCAATGAAATAATAATTCATTAGAAGAGTTAAGTAGAGAATGCAAACTACTATCTTCTATGTATGAATTTAAAAGTTCATCGTCTATCTTTTATCCCCGTAACATCAATCAATATACATCCGAATCAAATATTCATCTTTGCACTCACAGCCAAAAGATATTCATCAGATTGGTCATGTTCATTTAAACACTGCTCATCTTTGCACTACTACGGGCCAAAGATATTCTTCAGAAATCATTCATCTTTGCACTACAGCCAAAGATATTCTTAAGAAATCATTCATCTTTGCACTATGTGCCAAAGATATTCCATAATATCATCATTTAAGACTGAGGATGATGAAAAATATTTTTTTTTAAAGAAACGAATCCAGTGAAACAAAATGACAAGGATTAAGGATTAAGGATTCGTACTTGGTTTTATCCACGTCCAAAAATACCTCAAAATAATCATAGTGGTGTAAAATTCAAGAATGATCAAAACATGGATACAATCAAAGATAGTATCCGAATAGATATTTTAGACTTAAAAGAAGAAATTTTATTTTCTAATTGAATAATACCAAGATACGTGAATAGTGTCAGATACGTGAATAATAGTCAAGACACGTGAATAGTAACTCCGACACCAAAAGATAGAAATTTCACAAAAACATCTTCACGCTTCATGAATAGTATTCGTGAATAAGAACTCATGAATAGTAACTTCGTGAATAGTAACTCATGAATAAGTAACTCATGAATAGTAACCGGCACATGAAAAAGTTTCAAATTTGATAAAAACTTCGGATCAACATTTCAAAGATAATGATATTGAAGAAATAATATCATTTGAGAAGAAAATAACATCCCTTACCTCGAAAGATCAACTTTTAGCTAGAATACCGTATATAGTCTTCAAAGGAACTTCAGACTGAAATCTAGCAATACTCAAAGTATACTCAAAATACTCACAAGAATACGCCGATAATATAGAGAGAAAACTTCGATTTCGTGTGATTTTCAATTCTAACCCAAGCACCCTATTTATAGGAAAATGCTTGTAACACCAAAAGTAAAAATTTAATAAAATAATAATATTTCTTAAAAATATTCAAGCCCACCTTAGAAATCTGATTTTGGATCATTTATAACACATGTGAGCCACTCAATTACAACAAAAAACGTTTTTCTTACAAAAATATTTTAAACTCCCAAAAATCAATTATTTTGAGCTTTAATTTCAATAATTCATAATAAATAGCCCTTTCATTAGAAAATTGAATCTCGCAAGTTTTTATATGAATTTCAATTCTCTACAACTTTGCGGAAGAAAGATTTTCCAAATTCCAAATAGAAATTGACCGAAATCCACAAACCAAGGCGATTTTCTTGTGCTATAATCAAATTTCAACCAATAAATGGGGTCCACCGACATGTTTAACATGTTTTAAACATTTATTGCAACAAAAATACTCTTCCTCCTCGTATACTCATATATCCCCCATTCATTGTAAAATATATCACCGTTAATATATTATTAAAATAATATATTTAAACGAATTATTTTATCGAAAAAGATAAAATATTAATTTTCAACAATTGTCATTTTAAAATTTTCTCCATCTATATCCACATAAAATCAATATTTTCCTCATCATATAAATCAATAATTAATTATTCACAAATAATATTACAGAATCACAATATTGACAAACGTGCGTAGGTTCAGAAAAGAGGGGCTTTCAATAAGAATTTCTTCATTGCAATTAGGTGACCAAACCTCTCCTTAGATGTAACTTTCTAGACATTGCCAATAATGTTATCTAATAATATTATTCAGATAATATGAATTATTGCTTCGATAATGAAAATAATGTGTAATGACAATTATGAAACAAAAAGAATATAAAATATCAACGCAAAGAATTATTAACTCAATAAAATATCGAATAAGAATTATCGTAACCATTATTGAGTAGTGCCTTCTTATGTAAGAATCAATAATTGGTGCAATACTGTGCTATCTTGTTCAACAACGCGTATTAGTGTGTTTTAACCAACGGGTATTCCAACAAGATAATCTGTGAATAACTACGCCTGTTATTTAAAAACAACTTATATTTGTCGCTTTTTCTTCATCCAATCGCTTTTAGTTATGGGGCCCACACATGGTCATTGCATTGCCGCAATGCGAATATTCTCGACAAAGATCTGAATATTCCACGACCAAACGAATATTCCCGACGATAATGAATATTTTATAACCACTTGCTTATTTTGAAATATTTGCGTATTTAACCCTTAACTATCCACATTAATCAAATCAACCCTTACTATTTCAAAATAATAAATAAAGGAAATTCCTTTTTATTTAAAAATTTCGGGGTCTTACATAAAATGGTTAAACAACAAATTATACAACATACCTAATTAATACAAAACAAACAATATTATGATTAAAAACTCTTTTTTTTGCCACACCAGCTTCATACAAGTTGCCACGTCAGCAATTTCTGACGTGGCATGTTCAATTTTTTGTAATTGGAAAAATTTAATAGTTTAATCATCTAATTGATAAAATTGAAAGGTGGATCTCCGAAGTGGAATATGACTTATAGTTTAGGGTACTAATTCATATTTAAGCCTTTTGATAGATTTAAAAATTTGTTATCCCAATGCCCACACCATGGAATTGAGAAATGAAAACTATGTCAAATTGCTTACGAATGTTTAGACTATCCGACTAAAACAATGTTAGAGTTAATGTGTCAAGGGGATTTTCTAAATAATGATGAAGAAAAGGCTTGGGAGTTTTTAGAAGACTTAGCAGAAAAAATTATGCAATGGGAGACCACCCGAGAGACCGATAAACCTAGTTCATCTTGTAAGACCCCAACTTATTATAAATAAAATCGAATTTCCTCTATTTATTATAAAATAATAAGGTGATAATTTGATATAGTACTTTGGTTATGGGTGAAATGTGCAAATTTTGCAAAATAAGTAAGTGGTTATAAAATATTCATTGTTGTCGGGGAATATTCGTTTGGTCGTGGAATATTCTTGTTGTCGGGGAATTGCACAAACTCAAATGGCTGTCGTGGAATAACGGAATAACTGTCGGATGAAGAAAATGACAAAGTTTGAGTTTTTATAAATAACGGCGTAATTGTTACCGCTAACACTGTTGGAATACCTGGTGGTTAAAATATCTGAATACGCTGGTCAGACAAGAAGAGATGTCCGGTATTGCATAAAGATTTTTGAATTATTGATTCTTACGTAAGAAGGCACTACTCAATAATTGTTACGATAATTATGATTCAATATTTTATTTTATTAATTCAATAATTGCTACGTTGATATTTTATATTATTGTTGTTTCAATAATTGTCATTTGACAAGATTTCCCATTATCGGATAAATAATTCATATTATTTGAATAATATTATTAGATAACATTATTGGCAATGTCTAGAAAGTTCATCAATGAGAGGTTTGGTCACCTAATCATGCGGCCAAGATGAGAGAAATCCTTATCTGAAAACCCCATCTTTCTTGGGAACCGCCTGGTTGTCATTATTATGATTACGTAATATTATTTGTGAATAATTAATTATTGATTTATATGATAAGGAAATATTTATTTGATGTGGATATAAGTGATGGATTTATTTATGTGGTTATAAATGAAGGAATTATCTTTGAGGTATTTTATCAAGATTTTATTCCGGATTGGAAGTATTAAAATCATCCATTTGTGGATTTTGGATATTTTCTGTTTGGAATTTGGAAAACTTAAAGCTACAAAGTTGTAGAGAATTCGAATTTCGTGTGGAATGGACATAAAATTCGTATTTTTCTGATAAACGAGCTATTTTCTATGAATTACTGAAGTTTCGAAAAATAAAATAATTTTTATTAAAATTGGGTGGGACCCACTTTTGTTTTAAACATGTGGGCTACCAAAAATTTTAGAATTGACTGGCTTGTTTGATCAAAATGGGTGGGCGTAGAAGTGAAGGAATAAATAATATTATTTTATTATTTTAGTCTCCATCATGCTTTAAAGATTTTTCTATAAAATAGCGCTTTAGGTTAGAATTGAAAATCACACTAGAAACAAGTTTTCTTTCTCCCTATATTATCGAGAGTATTTTTGTGAGTATTTAGATACTTTGAGAGTTGCTATTCAGTGCAAGTTTCCTTCGGCCTTACATCCGATATTGCGAACAAAAGTATTATTATTTTGAGGTAAGGGATGTTAATATTATTTCTTTCAATATCATTATGCCGAAATATTGGTCTGAAATTTTTATCAAATTTGAAACTTTTTGTGTCGGGGTTACTATTCACGTATTCGACACTATTCACGTATACGACATTATTAACGAATACAACACTATTCACCGAAAAATAAAAATTTTCCTTTTTATCCAAGATGTCTATTATGGTTACAATCTTTGATTGTATCCATGTTTTGATCTTTATTTTTGAATTCTGCCTCACAGTTGGTTATTATGGAGTATTATTGAACTTGGATAAACTATAATACGAATCCCTAATATTTGTTCTTTTATCTCACTGGATTCATTTTTTTAAGATATTTTTCATCATTCTCGGTCCTAAATGATGATATTATTGAAATATCTTTGGCCTATATAGTAAAAGATGAATGATTACCTAATGAATATCTTTGGCCCAGAAGTGCAAAAGATGAATAAGTGTTGAAATGAACACGACCATTTGGTGATATAAATGAATATCTTTGGCCCAGTAGTGTAAAGATGAATATTTGATTCAAGATGTATATTGATTGATGTCACAGGATAAAATATTGATGATGGACTTTTAAATCTTAGAAGATAGTAGAATTCATTCTCTACTGACTCTTCTAATGGATTCTTTATTTAAATCATGCGATTGTTGATCTAAAACTTGTTGTCTATTATATTTTATCAGATTTTTCCCTGTTGAAGACTAATGATAATTTGTTGTATATTATCTTAGTCATAATATTCTTTGTTGGGCTAGTTGAGCTCACCCTTTTTCCTTTTTGTTCCATTGTTCTTCCCAGGAGGAGAGAATTTAGCAGGAACTAGTCGGGGTATAGAGTGATGATTCAATATAGTTGTTTTAGTAGTCCTCACTAATTTGTAAAATAGTGTATCAATAATTGTAATGAGGACTCCTTTTGAGTTTGTATACTGTCTGTTAGATAATATTTGTATTCAAACTAACAGTATAGGCGTTGTCGTATTCTGCACGACAATTGTATTACTGAAGTTTTATTTATTTCTGTACCATGTATTTGGCGACTTAGAATGGGTGATGTATACCTATTTTGGGGGCGTCACATAAAATGCGCAAATATTTTAAATAAGCAAGTGGTTATAAAATACTCATTGTTGTCGGAGAATATTCATACGACGGCGCAACCACTTGTGGGCCCCGTAACGAAAAATTATCGGATGAATAAAACAACAAGAATGAATTTTCTAAAAATAACGACGTAGTTGTTACCGTTAACACTGTTGAAATACCCGATGGTTAAAGTAAAGTAATACGCGTTGTTGCACAGTAGCACACGGTATTGCACATTATTTTATATTGTTGTTGTTTTAATAATGGTCATTGCACATTATTTCTCATTATCAGATCAATAATTCATATTATTTGAATAATATTATTAGATAGCATTATTGGTAATGTCTAAGGAAGTTCTGTCTAAGAAAGGGGTTTGGTCACCTAATTGCGCGTCAGTAAGGAGAAATCCTTATCGAAAAACCCCTTCTTTCTTGGGAACAACCTGGTTGTCATTATTGTGATTCTGTAATATTATTTGTGAATAATTAATTATTGATAAAAATGATAAAAAAATATTTATTTAATGAAGACATTTTTAAAGAGACAATTATTAAGAGTTGATATTTTATCTTCTTCGATAAAATAATTCATTCAAATATATTATTGTAATATTACATTATAAGTATATGATGTAATAATATAATAATATAATAACGATGATATTTTTACAATGAATGCACGATATATGAATAAATGAGGAGGATGAGAGCAAATTGGGTCCGGAGTATTTTTGTTACAAAAAACATGTTAAATATCTTGGTGGGCCCTATTTTTGACTTAAATTTGATTATAGCCTACAAGTTCGTTGGTATGTATAATGATTTGGCCATATTATTAAATTTTAATTTAGAAAACTTTCTTCTACAAAGTTGTAGAGAATTAAATTTCATATGAAATGGACATAAAATTCATATTTTTATGATAAAAGGGCTATTTATTATGAATTATTAAAGTTCCGAAATATTGAGTCTGAATTGATTTTTGGGATTTTAAATATTTTTTAATAAAAAACATTTTTTGTGAGGTGTACCCCACTTGTGTGGGCTGATTAAATGGTCAATGAGGTGTGCGGAATTTTTTTTATAAATATAACATTTTATTACATTTTCTGCTTTGGCGTTCTAAGTATTTTTCTATAAATAGGGTGCCTAGTTAGAATTAAAAATCACACCAGAATCATAAGTTTCTCTCTCTATAATATCGAGCATATTTTTGTGAGTATTTAAATACTTTGAGTGTTACTATTTAGTGCAAGTTTCCTTCAGTATTATATCCAATATTCCAGCCAGAAGTACTATTCTTTTGAGGTAAGGGATGCTATTTTTTTTATAAATGATGTTATTTCTTTTAATATCATTATACCGAAATATTGATATAAATTTTATTGTGAAATTTTTACCTTTTCGTGTCGAGATTACTATTCACGTATACGACACTATTCACATATACGACACTATTCACAAATATGACACTATTCACAGAAAAATTAAATTTTCTTTTCTTTGTCCAAGTTGTCTATTATGGTTACTATCTTTGATTGTATCAATATTTTGATCTTCATTCTTGAATTTTGCTCCACAATTGATTATTATAGAGTATTTTTGAACTTAGATAAACTAAAGTACGAATTCTCAATCTTTGTCCTTTTATCTCACTTGATTCATTTTCTTTAAAATATTTTCATCATCCTCAGTCTTAAATGGTGATAGAACTGAATATCTTTGGCATGTAGTGCAAAGATGAATGATTATCTGATGAATATCTTTGGTCTGTAGTGCAAAGATGGACATGTGTTGAGATAAACATAACCACTGGTGATACTAATGAAAATACCATTGGCCCGTAGTGCATGAATAATTCGTTGAATTGAAATATTTATTGAATGATGTTACAGGGATAAAATATTGATGATGGACTTTTAAATCATAGAATATAGTAGATTTCATGTTCTACTTGACTCTTCTAATGGATTGATGTTTCCGTTGCAGTTGTTGATCTAAAACTTGTTGTCTATTTTATTCTATCAGATTTTTCCCTGTTGAGGACTAAGGATAATTTGTTCTACATTATCTTAGTCATAATATTCTTTACTGGGCTAGTTGAGCTCACCATTTTCTTTTTTGTTCCATTTTTCTTCTCAGGAGGCGAGAATATAGTGGAGACTAGTCGGGGTGTGGAGTGATAATTCAAAACAGTTGTTCTAATAGTCTTCACTATTTTGTAAAATAGTGTATGAATAATTATAATGAGGACTTTATTTGAATTTGGATATTGTCTAGAAGACAATATTTGTATTGAAACTCACATCATATGTGTTGTCGTATTTTGCACAACAATTGTATTAATGAAGTTTGTATTTAGTTTCTGTACCATGTATTTGGTGACTCAAAATGAGTTGGGTGGATTGGACCTATTCTGGGGGCGTCACACATCTAGGGGTGTTCATACAATTGATAATTCAATTGCCACCGAAGCTAAGTTGGTTTATGTACTTAAAAGACTTAAAGCTTTAGAAACTAGGGGACCATCATATGTGAACCAAATCTCAACACCAACACCTTTGTGTCAATCTGAAGAAAATATGAACAAGTCAATGCAATGTTTCAAAGATCTAGAAATGACACATTTGCACCCACTTATAATCCAGGTTGGAGAAATAATGTTAATTTATCATGGAACCAAGCACCCTAGCTAAATAATTCTTCAAATCAGGCCAATCAATCTCTAAATCAATCTCTTCAACCTTACCAAACGTCGAATCCTGGTTCGTACCAAAATACAAATTCAGCAACTCAATATCCAACAGGTTTTTCTAATGAAAGTGAGAAGAGACTTAATACCTTAGAGAAGAGCATAGAAACTTTAATGAAATCTCATAATAATTTCAATAATTTCATGCAAAACACTAACCAAGTCTTACCTCGTCTAGAGATCCAAATAAGTCAATTGGCCACTACAGTTAGTGAAAGAGATCATAAGGGTAAGCTTCCTAGTCAACCCGAGACTAATCCAAAATTTTTAGTTTCTAATCAAAAACCTTATCATGCTAATTCACTTGATAACAATCAAGTCAATCATGTGAATTCTATAATCTCTTTAAGGTCTGGAAATTATTTTAACAATCATGCTGGCACTGATAATGAAGAGAAAAATTTTAATGTTGAATTTAACAATCCATCTTCAAAGTCAGCCTAGCCTAAAAAGCCCACAAACTCTGAGTCAGTAGGCCCATCCACTAAGCATGATCAAACCACACCTTCTGTGTCAAATGAAAAAGTCTTTAAACAAAAGCCCCATTATATTCCTTCAAAGGCTTATTTCAAACAAACAGTCAGCCCAGTTTGACAAAATTCTAGAAGTGTTCAAACAAGTGAAAATTAAGATTCCTCTTCTAGGTGTCATTTAACAAGTTTCTTCATATGCTAAATGTCTAAAAGATTTGTGCACTCATAAAAGAACCACTCATGTTCCTAAGAAATTTTTTCTAATAGCCCATGTTAGTTCTATCTTATCATGGCAATCCCTATGAAATATAAAGATTTTGGTTGTCCTACTATCTCATTTATATATCATAGGTGACACCCTAAATTGAAAAAGCTTTGCTTAATTTAGGAACTAGTGTGAACCTGTTACCATTTTTTGTTTACCAAACCTTGGGTTTAGAGGAGTTAAAAAAGATAAGTGTCACACTCCAACTAGCTTATCGTTCTGTTAAATGCCAATTAAAGGGAATAGTTGAGGATGTACTCATTAAGGTTGGCAATTTTTTATTCCCCGTTGACTTTGTTGTTCTTGAAATACAACCTGCTGTCAATCTCAAGGGTCAAATTTTTGTCATTCTAGATAGACCATTTCTAGTAACCTCTAATGTGTTAATCAATTGTAGAAATGGACTAATGAAATTGACATTTGAAAACATGACAATTGACTTAAATGTGTTTAATGTGGGAGAGCAATCTAGTGATTTTTCTGACCAGCCCGTTGAAGTGAACATGATTCAAGAAATGTCTAGAAATGAACTTACAAGAGAAGATGAAATTTTTAACTTTTGTTTAAATCATTTTGGTCAAAATTGGAATGAAACGAAATACTTAAATGAGGTCAATGAGATGTTAGACTCCACTACCCAAAAATCTTACTATAGATTGGAACCTATAGTTGAATCAAGTTTGACACATTTTGTGCATTTTCAAGAGAATCATATTGACCTTGAATTAAAACCCTTTTGTGATCATTCTAAGTCTACCTTAGGTCCATCCGAAGCACTTTCCAGAATCACTAAATGTACCTTAACAAATGAACCAAAGGTTATGGACAATGAAAATCTTTCATGTTTAGATAATGAGATCATATCTCCAGTTTCAGATAATGCATGTGTCAATTCAGTGATGCCTAAAAATCTTGGTATAACAGTTATTCAAAATAATGAAATTTTTTTAGTGCCCATTGGTAACGAATATGAATGACAAGTTTGGATAGATTTTATGAGGTTAGAATTTTTGAGAAGGAACTATCATTTTCTTTTGTCATTTCCTGACTCAATTTTAAAAGAATCGGTCGGGTATGCTCACAATTGTTCTTATGTTGCAAGTTCTGACTATTTTCAATTACCTAGAGCTCCTGACAATCCTATGAAATCTGCTCTAAGTTGTCTGGTTGCATCACTCATTTACCATCACATTATTTTCATGTCGTATAAAATTTGTAGATATGTACATTTATTTTCCTTCTCACCACATTTTCTTGTAGAACAAATGTCCCATCATACAAGGTACAATTCTTTCACATATTTGTTCTCTTTTCTTCATTTTCTTCATTTGCATACATTGATTACAATGCATGATTTAGGTATGGGGGAGTTTCACTGCAAACACTCACTAGACACAACTCGTCCACTTGGGCTAACCTTGGGGTTTAAATGCTTGTTGCACATGTTGAGTACAATCGTGTTACCTACGAAAATGGGACAATATAATTTTTGTTTTTATTTCCTTTTTATTTTACTCCAGCACGAGCAAAAGCTAGGTATGAGGGTATTTGATAGACACATAATTAATACATTTTAATATTCTCATATTTATTATTTTATATGCTTATTTTATTTAACTAATATATTTTATTTTGTTTTGTAAAAAATAACATTTATTTTTCTTAGGGAGCAAATAAAGGATTTATATCCAACTTTTAAAGATGAAAAAGGACACTGGGAGAATTACCATATAGAGATGGAAGTCAAGAATAGGAAAGAAGGGAACAAAATTGTCCAAGTTCAATGAACTTAAATTAGGGCACACATTTATTTTTCCTATAAATAGGCCTCTTGTTTTAGAGAGAGGGGTGTAGAAGGGAGTAAAATATTTAGAGTTTTTTTGTATTTTCTCTTATTCCAATCATATGTTGTAATACTGTCAGAGAGTATTTGTAACTTTCTTTTAATGATATAATAGAAATTCTTTTTTTAATTATTGTTCTTATTTCATGCAAATAGTAGTACTAATATTATTTGTTTTTGTTTTTAATTCCATGGCTAGCTAAATTTCTAATATCTAGGATGATGTTGAAATTAGGTATTTCATAATAATATTTTCTTTCCGTTCTAAAATTAATGCCTAATTATTTTTCGTCTTCATATTTTCCTCCGCATAAATTACATATGATTCTTATATTGATTGCGATGTTTTGATAAGTTATAGTTAATCTGTGAATTTTTCATAACTTATGTTTGCCCATATTAATTATACGAATCATTATTTTTAAAGGGAATGAAAAATAATTTGGGAATTAATTTAAGAAATAAGAAATTATTTATTATGCTAATACTTCGTAGATTCTGATTCCTATGTATCTTTTCTCATTAATAGTTTTTGTTATTAATTAATAGTTTGCATAATTTAGTTAATAAATCTTCTTCACCATTTTTGTTTTTATATAATTTGCCTAAATTATTAATTAAGAATATATTAAAGAATTGATCTAGTTTACGTAGTTCGACCTGCACTTGCCAAATCTACAATAGACGTTGTGCATTTACTGTACATAATTTTATCACATTAGTTACCATTGCTAACCAGTTGTAGTTGTACCGAAGAGGAACTTGAATGAATAGTAATGGCTGTTTCCCAAACGGGACTGCGATTGACATCTGTTAAAACAAGACTGCCATTTTTCAGTAGGTAGAGCTTTGAGCCTTTCCCGTATACAAGGTTCGTCGAGGTTGGCCATATATCCAAACTGTGGTGTGAATCCCATCAGACAGTGGTTGGGTGAACCATATGGCAAAGGAGGTATTTATATTTTATATATGTAGTTTTACTGTAAGATGATGTAATTTTATCATAAAATTAATGACGCAGATAAAAATAACCTAAAAATAAAGACTAAGCATGCATGCCGTTCGTCACCACATATACATTTTATGATCAATCAATTAGGAAATTAATATTTCCATATGTTAAAATGATACGGAAATGAAACTCACCCACTATTCATGTGAGAGGAATTATACGGAAATATTAAAATTTTCAAAATTTTAAATGAACATAAAAATTAAGAGGTCAAAATATAAATAAATAAAATTTAAATACATTTGTGTGTAATTTAACTTAATTCCTTCCATCGGCGGTCGTGGTATAACAAAACCTACCCTCTCCTTTATTTGATTCATAAAAAAACATTATTTTTAAATGTTTCGTATTCAAAATCAATTTATTTATTTGTAAAAATATCAATCAAGAAGTCAAGAAAATTGTCAAATTTTATAATTAATATCAGGGGTAAATATTAGTTTTGAGTATTTGGTTATTTGTTTTTTTACTACACGTATAGTCAATTTTTATAATTAATATTCAGTACACAATCATAATTATGGTACTAGTAAAATCAAAATAAACTCACACATAGGTGTGAAAATCGAATATGATACTTAAAATTAAAGATCTTATAACATTAATCTTAATCATTATATCAACGAATATTTTATTATTTGTTGGTTTTAACGAATAAGTATTTGTGATATTATATCAAATTGATGGTCTAAATTTTGTTTCTTTCAGTGGAATATATCTCTTAATTTGACTTGTCAATGTGTCATTTTCTCTCTCTGTCTCATGTATTTGATATTTCAACAAATATTTTTTCAATTAATCCTTACATGAACTAATGGTCACACGCACTGGCACATGTATGAACTCTCACGCACGTGTATGAAAAATCTTGTAAAAATATGAATCTATGTGAAAATAATACTATTAATTTTTAGTTGACTAAGTTTACACCTAAAATTTAGCATATTATATTTAATGGCTTAAAACTACTCCAATATAATGAAGTGATCATGATTAAATCTTATATGCTATTTTGTATCCAATATAATTGCTTATAATTGAACAATTTATACTAATTTAATAACCTTTAACACTTTTTTTTAATTAATTAAAGCTGAAATATATTAAAACTATGAAACGGTTACAAACAACGAAAAATTACAATACAGAGAATTGAAATAGCCGATAATAAATTTAAATATAATAACAGATAATCAAAAAAAAATGGTGGATCGTAATAACAACTAATAAACAACAATTATGCTCCTAAAAATAGTTATAATCCCAAAGTAATAATATAATATGTAGATATGAGTAATTTTCGCTAGTCATGATATATAACGTCATAACCTAAATCTGAATAATCTATATTCAACCATTAATCACGCACCGAAAAAATTTCACGAATGAAAAAAATCTTTCAACTAGAGAAAACAAACTCCCAAGAGATGATAATGAAATCATCTCACAAAGAGAAAAAAATTAATCATATCATGGAGAAAACAAATCTCACAAAAAGAAAAATAAACTCCACAAAAAGAGAAATTATTAGAATACAAGACCAGAGATCTAAGAGAGTGTAAGACCCCAACTTTTATGAATAAAGATGAATTTTCTATAAATATCATTTTTGAATATTATGGAATGAATTTGATATAATGTTATAGTTGTGTGTAATATTTATAAATTTTACAAAGTACGCAAGTTGTTATATAATATTCGATTGATCGAGGAATATTCGTTTTAACAGGGAATATTCGTACAACGGTACAATCATTGGTGAACCCCACAACAGAATTATTGTCGGATTTAGAAAATGACAAAAATACTTTTATGAATATAACGGCGGAAGTTTTACCGTTAACTGTTGAAACACCCGGTGTTAAAAGTACAGTAATACGTGTGGTTGCATAGTAGAACACGGTATTGATTATTGATGCTTACGTGAGAAGTCACTCATTTTGTTCAATTATTGTTACAATAATTGTTGCATAGTATCTCACGTTATTTGATTCAATTATTGTCAATATTTTATAATCAATAATCGAGACGACAAAGTTATTATTATTATTATTTGCAATATTAACGATGTCTAGAAGTTCTGTCAAGGAGAGGTTTGGTCACCTAATCAACGCTATGATAGAGAGAAAACCTTTATTCGAAAGCCACTTCTTTCCGAGAACGAATTGGTCGATTAATATTGTGAATTATAATAATGATGATAAAGTTTATTTTATTATTATTATAAATGTAATAAAAAATGTAAAACTTTTTATATAAAAATGTAATACTTTTATAAAGTTATTTATTTTATTAAATTTTAAATAGAATATATTATATTTTATTATGCATAGTGTTTGCATAGTGCTCGATATAGTGTTTCAGATAGTAAAATCTTTTTATAAAAATCGTAATACTTTTATAAAGTTATTTTATTTTATTAGATTTTAAATAGAATATATTATATTTTATTATGCATAGTATGCATGCATATAGTGTTTGCATAGTAATTTTTTTATATATAAAACAGAATACTTTTTATAAAGTTTTGTTTGATTTGATTATAAATAGAATATATTATATTTTATTGCATAGTGCAACATAGTATCCTTTCCATTCTCCTATAAATAAGATGCTTAGTTAGAATTGAAAATCACACCAGAAATTCAAAGAATTCTTCTTCTATAATCTTGAACGTATTTCTTTAGAGTTTTAAGAAGCTTTGAGCGTAGAAAACAGTATAAGTTTTCTTCAAGAATATCCTCACCCTACCAGTCGGAATACTCTTCTTTTTAAGGTAAGGGGTATTATTCTTTTGTATTCCTGAAGAGAGTTATTTTCTTTCAATACTCGTAAGGGTTGTTATTCCATTCTTTATTATTATGTTGGAATAACTAATCTATCAAGTACCGCATACATGGTGAAATTCTTCTGTTATTCCATTCTTTTTTACTCTGTTGGAATAACCTATCTGTGCGGTCTATCGCATGCCTGGTGAATTCTGTTATTATTCCATCATTTATTATTCTGTTGGAACATCATGTATATGCGGATTACACATGACCATGTTCCATTCTTTATTATTCTGTTAGAACATACTGTCTGTGCGGATTACGCATGACCTTGTTCCATTCTTTATTATTCTGTTGGAATAACCTGTTTGTGCGGATTATGCACGCCTGGTGAATTCTTCTGTTATTTCATTCCTTATTATTCTGTTGGAATAATTTGTCTACGTGGATTACCGCATGGCGGCAAAAATCCATTTGTGGTTTCATATATTCTATTATACTCAGTTGGTTAAAGTTTTGGCTTCTATACTCCATGAAATTAGTGGAATATCATTGATATTTGCGCTTCATCCAGTATCTTTTCATGAAAATATTATTCTGAACATTCTTGAATTTTACTCCACAAAGCAGTATCATGTTGAAAATTTGGACGTTATTGACTTCAGGATAAATTAACTTATAAATCTTTAAAATTTATTCTTGAACTTGTTTTATTGAATTGTCATCATCCTCATGTTTATAATATGTTGAAAGTCATCTCGTATTCTGTAGTGCATATATGGACTTGGTATGATTATGACCGAGGATTATTCGGTATAATCATCACCAAGTAATGTTACAAATGATGTAGTAAAAGTCCTCATTGGTAGTAGTGCATTGATGGACGATTGTTGGCATGATCATGACCATTGATGAATACATGGATATCCCCAGCCGTAGTGCATGGATAATATGTGGTCGTGATACTAATGAATATCCTTGGTCAGTAAAGCGGGGATGATGTGGATTATTTAATGTCGAGTCTCAATGATAAAAGTGATAAAAACCTTTTAAATCATAGAAGATAGTAGATTTTATTCTCTACTTGACTCTTCTAATGGATTGCTTGTTTACAGTAGTTAAACTTGATGTTTGTTATATTTTATCGGTTTAACAACTTTGTTGAAGGCTAATGATAATTTATTCGCATTATCTTAGTCATAATATTTTTCATTGGGCTAGTTGAGCTCACCTTTTGCTTTCATTGTTCTCTTGTGAAATGAGAACGTAGCAGGGACTAGTCGGGGAATGGAGTGACGATCCAGATGATAACATTAGTAGTCCTCACTATTCTATGAAATAGTGTGATAATAAATGTATTGAGGACATATTTTGAGTTTGAATATTGTCTAGAAGACAATATTTGTATTAAAACTCACAACTCATATTGTATATTTAAGGTTGTATTTGTATTCTGTACCATGTAGTTGGCGACTCAGAATAGGTGATGTATACCTATTTTGGGGGCGTCACAGTTGGTATCAAAGCATAGGGATATGATCCCTGGCTAAGATGTTAAACTAGAACAAGTTAGAACAGAACAATATGACCGTGTCGCAGTACAAAGCTAAGTTTTCCGTGTTATCCTGGTTTGCGTCTCACTTGGTTGTTAATGAGGAAAGAATGACGCGGATGTTTCTAAGAGGTTTGAAACCCGAGATACGTCAATATCTAATTTCTCATAAATTGTGTTTGTATTCAGATGTTGTAAATAGGGCTCAGTTATTGGAGCGCGATAACGAGTCAACTCAACCAAGAGAAAGCAGCCGGAAAAATGATAATACCAGTGGTAGCAGTCATTGAAGCGGTGACAACAAACGTGGAGGGAATCAACATGCCAGAAATGGTAACCACTTCGGTGGTAATCATGGCCAAGACAATAAGAATGGACATTTCAAGAAGAGGAGATTCAACAATGATGGAAAGACGTCAGCATCAACACCCGTGGTTAATGAAGGAGAACGATCACCTATCATATGCTTCAAATGCGAAGGGGAGGGACATATCAGTCCAAACTGCGCGATGCCATCCAAAGCGTGTTATAATTGTGGAAGAGAAGGTCACCTAGCCCGATTTTGTCGTGCACCGAAGAAAAGTCCAGTTGGAACGGTGACACAAAATACCGTCCAAGACAAGTCAAAACCAGTAATTCAGGGGAGAGCTTTTGTTGTGACCTCCTAGAAAGAAAGGAACCCGAGCGAGGTCATCACGGGTAAGCTTATTATAAACTCTAGCTAAGTCTATACCTTATTTGATACCGGTTCTACCCATTCTTTTATTTCTCCTACTTGCGCTCAACGATTAAATTTGACTCCGGAGAAATTAGACTTTGACTTATCTGTAGAAACTCCGTTGGGAGAAACCTTCATTACATCCACTGTTTATAAGTCTTGTTTGGTTCAAATCGGTACCCTCACATTACCTGTCGATCTTATTTCATTGAACATACTTGCCTTTAATGTGATTATAGGGATTGATTGGTTAACTACTCATCATGCAAAAATTGATTGTTTTCGTAAGGTTGTTAGCTTTCATATTCCTAACCAACCTATTATGCGAATTCAAGTAACCAAACAATTAAAATCAATCACTGTCATCTCAAGCCATAAAGCTATTCGTTTATTGAAAAACGGATGTCAAGCTTTCTTAGCTCATGTCACAGATTTAAACAGAAATACGTCAGATTTGAGTGATATTTCTATTGTTAATAAATTTCCTGACGTATTCCCTGAAGAACTTCCTAACCTACCCCCAGAGCGTGAAATTAAATTTTGTATCGACCTTGAACCCGGTACAAAACCCATTTCTGAAGCCCCATATCGAATGGCTCCTATTGAACTTCAGGAGTTAAAGACCCAATTATAGAAATTGTTAGACATTGGTTTTTTTCGTCCTAGTACGTCTCCTTGGGGTGCTCCTGTTCTATTCGTGAAGAAGAAAGATGGGAGTATGCGACTTTGTATTGACTACTGGGAATTGAACCATGTCACCATCAAGAATAGGTATCCGTTACCTCACATTGATAACATGTTTGACCAGTTACAAGGAGCAGAATTCTTTTCAAAAATCGATCTTCGTTCTGGATATCATCAATGAAGGTTAAAAGCGAGGATATTCCAAAGCGCCGCCGTAAACTTCGAATGCATGCATTATGAATTTTTAGTCATGTCTTTTGGATTGAATAATGCTCCTGCTGCCTTCATGGATATGATGAACCGAGTATTCAAGGAATATTTGGATCACTTTGTGGTCGTATTTATTGATGACATCCTCATATATTCTAAAAGCCGTGAAGATCATGAGCAACACTTGAGGCTGATACTCCAAAAGTTTTGTGAAAATAAGCTTTATGCCAAGTTGAAGAAATGCAAGTTCTGGTTTGAGGAAGTAGCATTCCTTGGGCACGTAATATCTAGTCATGGAATATCTGTTGACCCGGCAAAGATTGAAGCTATTCAAAGCTGGGAGCAACCTAAATCAGTGACCGAAGTACGTAGCTTTCTCGGATTAATTGGTTATTATCGGAGATTCGTGGAAGGGTTTTCTCGAATCACTACTCCATTAACTCAGTTGACTCGGAAAGATATAAAATTCGGTTGGAGCGTGGAGTGTGAGAAAAGTTTTCAAGAACTCAAGAGGAGACTCATTTCAGTACCTGTTCTAACAGTACCATCTGGCTCGGAGGGATTTGTCATCTACAGTGATGCATCGGACAAAGGGTTAGGATGTGTTCTCATGCAACATGAGAAAGTCATAGCCTATGCCTCTCGGCAACTCAAAGAATATGAGAGGAATTATCCTACTCATGATCTAGAGTTGGTAGCTTTTGTCTTCGCACTTAAAATTTGGAGGCATTACTTGTATGGGGAGAAAATGGAGATCTTTACGGATCATAAAAGCTTCAAATATTTCTTCACCCAAAAGGAACTCAATATGCGGCAACGACGTTGGCTTGAAGTGTTAAAAGATTATGATCATACCATTCAATACCATCCTGGTAAAGCGAACGTAGTAGCTGACACATTGAGTAGAAGATCATATGTGGGTACGAGTGCGATATTGTCAACGCAAAGGCCCATTTTATATGACTTGCAAAGGATGGAGATAGAATTAAAGACTCCAGGGACCAACGTGATGATGGCGAATATACGAGTAGAACCGACTTTAATTGATAAAGTTAAAGCTGCTCAAGATACAGACCTGGAACTGATGCGTATGAGGAAGAAAGTGCAAGAAGGTGCTATACCGGAAGCAAGAATCGATGAGGAAGGAATACTTCGAGTCAACTCCAGACTTGGTGTTCCTAACGACCCTGATTTAAAGTATAAAATCATGATGGAGGCGCACAACACACCATTTGCAATCCATTCTGGGAGTACCAAAATGTATCATGATCTTCGACATACATTTTGGTGGAGCAATATGAAGAGAGAGATCGCGGAGTTTATCTCAAGGAGTCTAACTTGTCAACGAGTCAAGGCAGAGCATCAAGTACCAAAAGGTCCATTGCAACCACTTGAAATTCCAGAATGGAAGTGGGTGCACATTACCATGGATTTCGTTATCGGTCTTCCCAAAGTTTCTCAAGGCATAGATGCGATTTGGGTCATTGTTGATAGATTGACAAAGTCGGTTCATTTCTTACCTATACGAGAAACTTATACACTTAAACGTCTTACTCGTATGTACATAAACGAGATTGTAAGACTGCATGGTATGCCAGTATCCATAGTTTCTGATCGAGACCCAAGATTCACTTCACGATTTTGGGTTAGTTTGCGTAAAGCTACCCAAGCATGATTTATGATTTAGCTTCGGCATATCATCCTCATTTTGACAGGCAAATGAAGAGGACTATTCAAACTCTTGAAGATTTATTAAGACACTGTGTCCTTGACTTCAAGGGAAGTTGGGATAAGTTCTTACCATTGGTGGAGCTTTCCTACAACAACAGTTATCAAACAAGTATTGGCATGACTCCATTTGAGGCGTTGTATGGAAGAAAGTGTCGCTTCTCGATATCTTTGGGATGAGGTGGGTGAAGCAACGTTGTTGGGACCGGAGTTGGTACGTATGACTACGGAAAAGATTCAAACGATCTGACAACGTATAAAAACCTCACAAGATCGACAAAAGAGTTATGCTGATCTTCATCGAAAGGACGTAGAATTCGATATTGGAGATCATGTATTGTTACGTGTTGCTTCATGGAAATGAGTTATGAGATTTGAAAAGAGAGGAAAACTCAATCCTCGATTCATTGGTCCATTTTTAATCCTCGATCGAGTAGGAACTGTGGCCTATAGACTTGCTTTAATGCCAAATATGTCTCGTGTTTATAACATTTTTCACATATCTATGTTACGTAAATATGTGAAAGAACCGCACCACATTATTGAGTTAGAACCAGACGAAATAGCGAAAGATTTAACGTATGAAGAGGTTCTTGTTAAAATCTTGGATAAGAAGGAACATGTTCTACGCTCCAAGGTTATACCTCAAGTCAAAGTTTTGTGGAGGAACCACGATGTTGAGGAAATGACCTGGGAATTAGAATCTGAAATGAAATCAAGGTATCCTTACCTCTTCGACATACCAGGTACCTACCCTAATTTTGAGGGAAAAATTTCATAAGAAGGGGAGGTTGTAAGACCCCAACTTTTATGAATAAAGATGAATTTTCTATAAATATCATTTTTGAATATTATGGAATGAATTTGATATACTGTTATAGTTGTGGGTAATATTTATAAATTTTTCAAAGTACGCAAGTTGTTATATAATATTTGTGACGCTCCCAAAATAGGTATACATCACATATTCTGAGTCGTCAAATACATGGTACATAATATAAATACAACTTAATTATACAACTGTCGTGTAAAGTACGACAAAACATAAGCTGTGAGTTTTAATACAAATATTGTCGTCTATACAATATACAAACTCAAATTCAATATTATTACATTTATTTTCCACTATTTCACTGAATAGTGAGGACTACTAAGGCTATCATCGGTCCATCACTCCGCTCCCGACTAGTCCTCGCCACGTTCTCATTTCTCAAGAGAACAATAAAAGTAAAAAGGGTGAGCTCAACTAGCCCAAGATGGAAATATTATGACTAAGATAATGCGAGAATATATTATCGTTAGCCTTCAACAGTGTTAAACTGATACAATATAACAACTATCAAGTTTAACTGCAGTGGAACAAGCAATCCATTAAAAGAGTCAAATAGAGAATAAAATCTACTATCTTTTATGATTTAGAAGGTTTTTCATCACTTTTATCATTTGGGACTCGGCTTAATAAATAATCCACATCATCGAATCACCCCCGCACTACTGCCAAGGATATTCTTTAGTATCACGACCACAATTATCCATGCACTTCACGGGCCAAGAATATTTTTGTGTATTCATTAATGGTCATGATCATGCCAACAATCGTCCATCAATGCACTACGGGCCAATGAGGACTTTTACCACATCATTTGTAACATTACCATGATTACACCGAATAATCCTCAGTCATAATCATACCAAGTCCATCTACATACTTCTGAATACTGAGATAACTTTCAAAAAAAATATAAACATGAGGATGATGACAATGATATAAGAATTCAATAAAACAAGTTCAAGAATTAATTTATACTGAGAACTAATAATGTCCAAATTGTCAACATGACATCGCTTTGTAGAGAGTAAAATTTAAGAATGCTCGAAGAATATTTCCATGAAAGATCTTTGGATGAAGTGCAAATTTCAAGGATATTCCACTAATTTCATGGAGTATAGAAGTCAAAACTTTAACCAATTGAGTATAACAAGGAATGGAATAATAAAAGAAATCACCAGGCATGCGATAGGCGCATACGCAAAAGTTATTCCAATGTAATAATAAAGACGGAATCGAGTTCGGCGTAAACGCATATATATAGGATATTCCAAATGTAATAATTAAGACGGAATTAGGTTAAGGCGAAGAGATTTATGATGTGATATTCCAATGAGAATAATAAAGACGGAACCCAGTCCGGCGTGAGAACGCATGCATGAGGATGTTCCAAATGTAATGATAAATAATAGAACCAGTCCGCATAAACGCCTTGAGATAGGATGTTCCAACAGAATGATAAAGAATGGAATAATGGAAGAATTTCACCAAGTATAGGTAGCAGCATGATACAAAGTTATTCCAATAGAATAATAAAGAATGGAATAACAAAAGTTCTCTTCATAGATAAGAAAGAAATAATACTCCTACCTTAGAAAAAGCTGGATCTTTGGAATAGTGAGGTGGCAGACTTTCTTCTTCTTTCTATAATTTCTCTCTATAATAATCTCTCTAAAGCTTTTGTGAATTGGTGAGAAATGAAGGAAGAATGAGCTTCTATTTATAGGAAAATATAGTTTCGATAATTGCACGTTTTAGGGCTCAAAAAATTACAGTAAAATACCTCCAACTTTTCTTTTATTTTGAATTTAGTCCTGCAAGTATTATCAAACTTTCACCACCTCCCCTAATAGTAAATAATGTGAATCAATAGTTCAATCATGTGAATCATTAGTATAATCATGTGAAAAATACGAATTATAATATAGTACATCCATCTATACCTCCACTTTTAACTTAGACATGCAAGTATTATCAATTTTGCACAAACTCCCCTAATAAACTCCACTTCCTTCATATGACGAATACTTTCAGGAAAGTACTTGTCATTGAATAGTTTCTGAAATGTTTCCCAAGACATGCTGAATGCGGCTAGCTGGGTACGCTTCATAGACTCCCACCAATAGTCTGCCTCACCGCAGAACATAAAGGTGGCGAATGGAACCTTCTATTCCTCCGTGCATCCCAAGACATCGAATATCTTGGTAATTTGCTTGACCCACGTTTCCGCCATGATCGGATCCGGCTTTCCCTTCAATTCTGGTGGTCCCAACTCTTTGAGTTGCTTGGCTGTGACAAGCCGCGCATTGCTAACATTTCCACCCGTATTCTGTGCACGAGTTTCCCTCGTCTGGTTTTGCATAAAATACAAAAAACTTCTGAACATCCCATCATTCATCATTTGTTCGGTAGTGTTGTTTACAGGAGGATTATTGCCTTCCTGTTGCACGTTCTCCTGGTTTATAACTAAAGGTTGTTCCACAGTCTCATAAACTCCATTGTTAACGTTCTCAGCAGCCATTCTTAAATACTACCATAAAATAAGGGTTAATTAAACAAATTAACATATCACATAATATCCCTATATTATGACTGACCAACAAATAAGCTTAGATAGGATACACTAGCGAAGGATTTACTCATCTCTCCCCTCCTAGTTCTATTCCCCGATCTCTGCCAGAGACCATATCCCTAAGCTCTGATACCAGCTATGACACCCCCAAAATAGGTATACAACACCCATTCTGAGTCGCCAAATACATGGTACTGAAAGCAAACTACAACTTCAATAATACAATTGTCGTGCAAAATACGACAACACATACTGTGAGTTTAAATACAAATATTGTCTTCTAGAAAATATCCACACTCAAATAAGTCCTCATTACAATTATTCAAACACTATTTTACAAAAATAGTGAGGACTGCTAAAACATCTTTCTAGAACCATCACTCTAAGTACCCGACTAGTTCTTGCTATGTTCTCACCTCCCCGAGAAAATGGAACAAAAAAAGAAAAGGGTGAGCTCAACTAGCCCAGTAAAGAATATTATGATTATGATAATATACAACAAATTATCGTTAGTCTTCAACAGGGAAAAATCTGATAAAATATAATAGACAACAAGTTTTAGATCAACAACTGCAGCGGAAACAACAATCCATTAGAAGAGTCAAGTAGAGAATGAGTTCTACTATCTTCTAAGATTTAAAAGTCCATCATCAATATTTTATCCCTGTAACAAAAATCAATATACATCTTTAATCAAATATTCATCTTTGCACTACAGGCCAAAGATATTCATTTGTATAACCAGTTGGTCATGTTCATCTCAACACATGTTCATCTTTGCACTACGGGCCAAAGATATTCATCAGTTAATCATTTATCTTTGCACTACAGGCCAAAGATATTTAGTAATATCATCATTTAGGACTGAGGATGATGAAAAATATTTTAAAGAAAACGAATCTAGTGAGACAGAAGGACAAATAGTAAGGATTCGTATAACAATTTATCCAAGATCAATAATACGCCATAATAACCAATTTTGAAGAAAAATTCAAGAATAAAGATCAAAACATGGATACAATCAAAGATAGTAACCATAATAGACATCTTGGACAAAAAGAAGAACATTTCATTTTTCGGTGAATAGTGTCGTATTCGTGAATAGTGCCGTATACATGAATAGTAACCCCGACACAAAAAGTTCTACATTTGATAAAAATTCAGATCAATACTTCGGCATAATGATATTGAAGAAATAATATCATATATGAAGAAAATAACATCCCTTACCTCAAAATATCAGTACTTCTGATCGGAATATCGGTATAAGGCTGAAGTAAACTTGCACTGATGAATAGAAACTCATAAAGTATCTATACTTACAAAATACACTTAATAATCTAGAGAGAGAAAGAGAGAAAGCTTATGTTTCTGTTGTGATTTTCAATTCTAACTTAGCCTCTATTTATAGAAAATGTTAGCAGACTTGACCGCATGACCCGATGGCTTTACCTGCTACTATTCCCACCCACCACATTTGAAATAAAATTTAGCACATTTCTTCACCAACCACAAGTGGGGCCCACTCAATTCTAGAATTTTCCACCAAAATGCTAAATTCGGATACTTCAACAATTTCTAAACCAGTCACCTCTTAAAATTCATAACAAATCATACGTTCATTTTTAACGGTTCAAAATTTGTGGACATATACTCAACTTATATATGTATAACATATCCAAAAAATACAACGATCCAACGGTCGGATTAAAAATTATAACTCACGCAATATATCTCAAAAACACTGGTTTAATTTTTTAATACATTCATTCCGACAAAAATACTGATAAAATACCTCAACATTAACTCTTTCATTTTTAACCACAATAAATATATCCAACATTTATATCCACATAAAATAAATATTTTCTTATCATATGATTCAATAATTAATTATTCATAAATAATATTATGTAATCACATTTATGACAACCAGTAGTTCCTGTGAAAGAGGGGCTTTCAATAAGAATTTTCTTCTTGTCGGGCGCAATTAGGTGACCAAACCTCTCCTTGATGAACTTTCTAGACATTGCCAATAATGCTATCTAATAATATTATTCAAATAATATGAATTATTGATCCGATAATGGGAAATATTGTAAAGTGACAATTATTGAAACAACAATAATATAAAATATCAACGCAATAATTATTGAATCAATAAAATAAAATATTGAACAAAGAATCTTGTAACAATTATTGAGTAGTGCCTTCTTATGTAAGGATCAATAATTCATCAATATCTGCATCCACGCCAGACATCAGTATTTTAACCAACGGGTATTCCAACAAAGTTGTTAACTTATAACAACTACGCAAGTTATTTATAAAAACTCTCAACGTGTCGTTTTCTTCATTCGACAATTATTCATTATGGGGCCCCTAAATGATCGCTGCTGGCCGCATTTAATATTCCCCGACAACAAGAATATTCCGACCAAATGAATATTCCCGACAACAATGATTATTTTATAACCACTTGCATATTTTGCAAAATTTGCACATTTCACCCATAACTAGAGAATTATATCAAATTAATACCTTATTATTCACAATAATAATTAGAGGAAATTCGATTTTATTTATAATAAGTTGGGGTCTTACAACCTCCCCTCCTTATGAAATTTCATCCTCAAAATTGACAAAAGTACCTGGTGTTTCGAAAAGGTGAGGATACCTCGCTTTAATTTCTAATTCCAACTCCCAGGTCATTTCTTCAATAGCATGATTTCTCCACAAAACCTTAACTTGTGGTATAACCTTGGTGCGTAGGACATGTTCTTTCCTATCCAAGATCTTAACAGGTACTTCTTCGTACGTTAAATCTTCGACTATCTCGTCTAGTTCTAACGCAATAATATGGTTCGGGTCTTTCACATATTTACGAAGCATGGATATGTGAAAAACATTATAAACACGAGACATACTTGGAGGTAATACGAGTCTATAGGCCACATTTCCTATTCGGTCAAGAATCTCAAATGGACCAACAAATCGTGGATTGAGCTTTCCTTTCTTTCCAAATCTTGTAACTTCCTTCCATGGAGTAACACGTAACAATACATGATCTCCAATATTAAACTCCACGTCCTTTCTATGAAGATCAGCATAACTCTTTTGTCGATCTTGTGAGGTTTGAATACGTTGTCGAATCATTTGGATCTTTTCTGTAGTCATGCGTACTAATTCTGGTCCCAACAACGTGACTTCTCCTACCTCGTCCCAGCATACCGGAGAACGACACTCTCGTCCATACAACGCCTCAAATGGAGCCATGCCTATACTTGCTTGATAACTGTTGTTGTAGGAGAATTCCACCAGTGGCAAGTACTTATCCCAACTTCCTTTAAAATCTAGGACACAAAGTCTTAATAGATCTTCAAGGGTTTGAATAGTCCTCTCTGATTGTTCGTCCGTTTGAGGATGGTATGCCGAACTGAATCGTAAATCCGTGCCCATAGCTTTCTGCAAGCTAACCCAAAATTGTGAAGTGAATCTTGGGTCACGATCCAAAACTATGGATACTGGCATGCCATACAATCTCACAATCTCATTCACGTACATACTAGCAAGACGTTCAAGGGAATAAATCTCACGTATCGGAAAGAAATGGGCAGACTTGGTTAATCTATCAACAATAACCCAAATAGCATCTATGCCTTGAGAAACTTTGGGAAGACCTGTAACGAAATCCATAGTAATGTGTTCTCACTTCCATTTCGAAATCTCAAGTGGTTGTAATGGACCCTTTGGCACTTGATGCTCCGCCTTTACACGTTGACAAGTTAAACACCTCGAGATAAATTCCGCGATCTCTCTCTTCATATTGTTCCACCAAAATGTATGTCGAATATCATGATACATTTTGGTACTCCCAGGATGGATTGCAAACGGTGTGTTGTGTGCCTCCATCATGATTCTATGCTTCAAGTCAGAATCGTTAGGAACACAAAGTCTGGAGTTGAATCTAAGTATTCCTTCTTCATCGATTCTTGCTTCTGGAATATCACCTTTGTGATGCCCCCAAAATAGGTCCATTCCATCCAACCCATTCTGAGTCGCCAAATACATGGTACAGAAAACAACTACAACTTTATTACAACAATTGTCGTGCAAAATACAACAACATAAATGTTGTGAGTTTTGATACAAATATATACCAACTGTGACTCATGTCCCAACCGTGGACAGCACCTCATAATGACACCTTACATAAAGGTATAGTCGAACACTGTTTTAGAACTTAGAATCTTTGGGAAGTGCTCAAGGAAACCTTCGTACATGGGAGGCCATGCGTATAGGTTATTATAGATATCATATGGCCACAGAATTATCCTTGGTTGACCCAATAGACCCCAAAGAAAAATGAGAAGATTACTATCATATTCTTCCCAATGGTGAGTCTTCTCTTGACATATCATTATCTCCACTGTCTCTAATTGGGAATTAAACTCCAAACAAACACCAAGATTATATAGGTAGTGCTCGTAAATATACTCAAACAAGTGGATGAGCATAACCTCGTCTTTATGATGACACGAGGTGGTATGTCATTAGACATCATGTATGATAGTGGCAAAACACCCTTCCAACGTTGGGTTCGCCTCACCCTAGTTGATTCACCAAATATAACTACTAAATGATGACCACCGCTCTATTCTATTCTGTTATCCCCCGCCGACCCAAATGCCTACACTTTTATTACCCGAAGGAATTGTGAAGCAAAAAGGGTGAGCACAACTAGCTTCAAGAAAGAATATTATGACTAAAGATAATTACATTATCAATAGACTTCATCAAGAATAAATCGTAGATTTAGAACATACGGTAGATAATAAAACTTTTCAACCATAGTTGCAATGAACGAGAAATCCATTAGAAGAGTCAAATAGACCATAAAATCTATTATCTTCTCCATGTTAAAAGTCCACCAACAATGTTTTATCCCTGTAACATCAATCAACAATTCCTGTCCACAATCATGTGTATAACTCATAATCGTAATTGTAGTTCTAAATTCCTTTCCTCATCCAGACAAAGATAATTTTCATCATTGCCTTTTACGAAACATCAAAGATCATGGTTATACCAAATCACAGTTCCTGTTCATAATCATACTAATAAATTCATCTTTGCACTACGGGCCAAAGATATTCATCAACAGACTATCTTTGCACTACATGCCAAAGATATTCATCAATAATTCATCTTTGCACTGCGGGCCAAAAATATTCATCAATAAGTCATCTTTGTACTATGGGCCAAAGATATTTATATCTCAAAGAAATATATAATCATTTCAGAATTTATATAAACAATAATTATAACTATGTTGATCAATTCACCTTTGCATTTAAGCTAAAGATATTCAATTATAAATTCAATGGTCATGATCATACCAGTCACAATTCAACTTTTCACTACTGGCCAAAGAGAACCCTAGTCATGATCATACCAATAATCTACCCATCTTTACACTCCAGTGAAAGAGAATTTCAACATCAGGGTTATAAAAATGTTATATATGATAATAAAATCAATATAATCAATACATAGTTTTAATCTCCAGAGTAATATTCATAAATCAGCTATAATTTGGTTAGAAAAAAGAAACCAATTTTGTAGTGAATAGTACCCATGAATAGTAACTCGTGAATAATAACTCGTGAATAGTAACTCATGAATAGTAACCCGTCATGAATGGTAACTCATGAATAGTAAATCGTGAATAGTAACTCGTAAATAGTAACTCATGAATAGTAACTCGTGAATAGTAACCCCAACATAAAAAGTTCTAAATTTGATAAAAAGTTCAAACCAATATTTCAACATAATGATATTGAAGAAATAATATCACTTACGAAGAAAATAACATCCCTTTCAATCCCTTACTATCCCTTACCTCAAAAGAGCAGTACTTCTGACTGGAATAACGCTGAACGAACTTACACCGTATAGCAACACTTAAGATATCAAAATACTCACAAGAATCCACTCGATAATATAGAGAGAGAAATAGAGAAAAAACTTCAGTTTCTGGTGTGATTTTCAATTCTAACCTAAGCACCTATTTATAGGAAATTGCTTAGAACACCAAAGTAGAAAATTTAATAAAATATTAATATTATTTATTAAATTCCTACGCACATCAAAGACATCTGAATTCAGCATCCAATAATGAAAAAAACAAAAAAAACGTTTTTGTTATTAAAAATAATTAAAACTTTCAAAAATCAATTATTTCGGAACTACGGAACTTCAATAATTCATAATAAATAGTCCTTTTATCAAAAAATTCGAATGTCGTGATTTTTTTATAGGAAATTCAATTCTATACAACTTTGCAGAAGAAAGTTTTTCCAAATTCCAAACAGAAATTGACCGAAATCCACAAACGGGCGATTTTACAGGCTATAATCAAATTTCAGTCAAGAAATGGGGTCCACCGACACACAAAATATGTGTTAATCATTTAATGCAACAAAAATAATCTTCCTCTTTATATACTCATATATCCCATATTCATTGTAAAAATATCACCATTATTATATTATAATAATATAATAAAATATTATTTTATCAGAAAAGATAAAATATCGATTTTCAACAATTGTCACTTTAAAAATTTTTCTCCATCTATATCCACATAAAATGAATATTTTTCTTATCATATAAATCAATAATTAATTATTCACAAATAATATTACAGAATCACAATATTGACAACCGTGCAGGCTCCTCAGAAAAGAGGGGCTTTCAATAAGAATTTTTTTTTCATCAGCGCCGCAATTAGGTGACCAAACCTCTCCTTGACGTAACTTTCTAGACATTGCCAATAATGCTATCTAATAATATTATTCAAATAATATGAATTATTGCTTCGATAATGGAAAATACTGTGTAGTGACAATTATTAAAACAACATTAATATAAAATATCAACGCAACAATTATTGAATCAATAAAAATCGAACAAGAATTATCGTAACAATTATTGAGTAGTGCCTTTTCACGTAAGAATCAATAATGGTGCAATACCGTGCTACTCTTGTGCAACAACGCCAGACATCGTATTTTAACCACCGGGTATTCCAACAGTGTTAACGGTAACAACTACGCCATTATTTATAAAAACTTCCTTTTGCCGTTTTCTTCATCCGACAGTTATTCTGTTATGGGGCCCATATATGGCTGCGCCGTCGTATGAATATTCCCCGACAGAAAGAATATTCCACGACCAAACGAATATTCCCCGATAGAAATGAGTATTTTATAACCACTTGCATATTTTGAAAAAGAAATTCATATATCACCCTTAACTTTAACTTTTATCAATTTAACCATTTACTGAATAGTAATTATAAGAAAAATTGAATACTTTTATTTCATAAAATTCGGGGTCTTACAACCTTCTTGCACTTTCTTCTTCATATGATCGCCTCCATGTATAGTAGCTTGAAAGCGGCTTTAACTTTATCGATTAAAGTCGATTTCTACTCGTATATTCGCCATCATCATGTGGGTCCTTGAGTCTTTAATTCTACCTCCATCCTTTGAAAGTCATGAGAATGGGCCTTTGTATTGACAATATCACACTCGTATCAAGATATGATCTTCTACTCAATAAAATACTACTACGTTCGCTTTTCCATGATGATATTGAATAGTGTGATCGTAATCTTTCAATAGTTCAAGCCAACGTCGTTGCCGCATGTTGAGTTCTTTTTGGGTGAAGAAATATTTGAGGCTTTTATGGTCCGTATAAATCTCCACTTTCTCCCCATACAAGGAGTGTCTCCAAATTTTCAACGCGAATACGACTGCTGCCAACTCTAAATCATGAGTAGGATAATTCCTCTCACATTCTTTGAGTTGTCGTGAGGCATAGTCTATGACTTTCCCATGTTACATGAGAATGCATCCTAACCCTTTGCTTGAAGCATCGCTGTAAATAACAAATCCATCCGTACCAGATGGTATTGCCAGAACAGGTGCCGAAATGAGTCTCCTCTTGAGCTCTTGAAAACTCTTCTCGCATTCCTCGCTCCATACAAATTTTGTATCTTTCGAGTCAGTTTGAGTTAGCGAGTAGCGATTCGAGAAAATCCTTCCACGAATCTCCGATAATAACCATTTAAGCCCGTAAAGCTATCGCACTTTGGCCACCGACTTTGGTTGCTCCCTAACTTTGTACTACTTCAATCTTTCTTAGGGTCAGCAGATACTCCATGTTTTGACACCACGTGCCCAAGGAATGCTACTTCCTCAAGCCAGAACTCACATTTCTTTAGCTTGGCATAAAGCTTGTTTTCACGAAGCCTTTCAAGTATCAGCTTCAAATGGTGCTCATGATCTTCACGGCTTTTGGAATAGATGAGGATGTCATCAATAAAGACAACAACAAACTGATCCAAATATTCCTTGAATACACGGTTCATCATATCCATGAAAGCAGCAGGAGCATTAGTCAATCCAAAAGACAAGACTAAGAATTCATAATGCCCGTACCGAGTTCTGAAGGCAGTCTTTGGAATATCCTCAGTTTTAATCTTCAGCTGATGATATCTGGAACGAAGATCAATCTTTGAAAAGAATTGTGCTCCTTGCAACTGGTCGAATAGGTCATCAATGCGAGGTAGCGGATACCTATTCTTGATGGTGACATGGTTTAATTCTCGGTAGTCAATACAAAGTCGCATACTCCCGTCTTTCTTCTTTACGTATAAAACAGGAGCACCCCAAGGAGATGTACTAGGACGAATGAAACCTATGTTTAACAATTCCTGTAGTTGGACTTTTAACTACTAAAGTTCAATAGGAGCCATTCGATATGGGGTTTTAGAAATGGGGTTTCTACCTGGCTCAAGGTCAATAAAGAATTCAACATCACGTTCGGGGTAACAGGAAGTTCTTCAGAAATACATCGTGAAATTCTCTAACAATGTAAATATTATTCAAATCGACTTGTCTTTGTTCAAATCCATAACATGGGCTAAGAAAGCTTGACATCCATTTTTAATAAACGAATAGCTTTTATGGCTTGATATGATAGTGATCGATTTTAGTGGTTTAGTTATTTTAATTCGTATTGACGGGTTGGTTAGAAATATGAAAACTACTAACAACCTTACAAAAACAATCAATTTTGGCATGATGAGTGGTTAACCAATCAATTCCTAAAATCACATCAAAAGCAAGTATCTTTAAAGAGATAAGATCAACAGGTAATGTGATAGTGCCAACTTGGATCATGCAAGATTTATAAACCGTGGATGTAACGAAAGTTTCACCCAACTGAGTCTCCACCGATAAATCAAAGTCTAATTTTCTAGAGTCAAGTTTAAACGTTGAGCACAAGCGGAGAGATAAAAGAATGGGTAGAACCGGTATCTAGTAAGGTATAAACTTCGCAAGAGTTCAAGATTATCTTACCCGTAATCACCTCGTCCGGGTTACTCGTATTTTGGCCCGTCATGACAAACACTATTCCAGGAACCGCTGATTTCGACTTATCCAGGACAGCCCTTGGAGTCACCATCCCCGTTGAACTTGGTTTTACTACAGAATAATCCCGAGCTATGTGGCCTTCCTTTCCACAGTTGTAACATACCTTGGATTGTTGTGGACACCAATGATATGTCCCTCTTCCCGCATTTGTAACATCTAAGTGGCGGTCGCTCTCCTCCCTAGAATTTGTTGTTGGTCTTTGGTGTGTTCTTCTTTGATGTCTTCCCGTCATTGTTGAATCTCTCTTTCTAAAATTTCCACTTGACTCACCTCTCCTATTATCATGGCCACGATGACACCCGAGTGGTTACCGCTTTGTTCAGATTTTTCCTCCTCGTTGGTTATCATCGCTCGATGATATTTGTCGTCAGTAGATGACCTCGGTTGTGGTCCGCCTCGGTTGCACATACTCATTATCTCGCCTAATAATTGAGCCCTGCTTACAACATCCGAATATAAAGAAAATTTATGAGATATAAGATATTCTTAGAATCTCGGGCTTTAGACCTCTCGTAAACATCCTTGTCATTCGTTCCTCATTTTCAACCAAATGAGGTGCAAACTCGATAACTCGCAAACTTCGCCTCGTCTTTGGGACACCGCCATGTTGTTTTGTTCCACCGATAAACTCCACCTCCTTCATACGACAAATACTTTCGTGAAAGTACTTGTCATTGAATAATTTCAAATGTTTCCCAAGACATGCCGAAAAGCGGCTATTGGTACGCTTCACGAGACTCCCACCCGGTGAGTCCGCCTCACCGCGAAACATAAAGGTGGCGAATGGAACCTTCTGTTCCTCCGTGCATCCCAAGACATCGAATATCTTGGTAATTTGCTTGACCCACATTTCCACCATAATCGAATATTTGTGTATTCATTAATGGTCATGATCATGCCAACAACTGTCCATCAATGCACTATGGGCCAATGAGGACTTTTACCACATCATTTGTAACATTATGGTCATGATTACACCGAATAATCCCTGGTCATAATCATACCAAGTCCATCTATGCACTACAGGCCACAGATAACTTTCAAAAAAATATAAACATGAGGATGATGACAATGATATAAGAATTCAATAAAACAAGTTCAAGAATTAATTTATACAGGAACTAATAATGTCCAAATTGTCAACATGATACTGCTTTGTAGAATAAAATTCAAGAATGCTCAGAAGAATATTTCCATGAAAAGATACTGGATGAAGTGCAAATATCAAGGATATTCCACTAATTTCATGGAGTATAGAAGTCAAAAACTTTAACCAATTGAGTATAACAAGGAATGGAATAATAAAAGAAATCACCAGGCATGCGATAGACCGCACATGCAGGTTATTCCAACAGAATAATAAAGACGGAATCAGGTTCGGCGTAAAACGCACATATAGGATATTCCAACAGAATAATTAAGACGGAATTAGGTCCGGCGTAAGACGCACAGACAGGATATTCCAACAGAATAATAAAAGACGGAACGGTCCCGCCAGAGAACGCATGCATGTGATGTTCCAAATGTAATGATAAATAATAGAATCAGTCCCACAGAAACGCACGAGATAGGATGTTCCAAATGAATGATAAAGAATGGAATAATGTAAGAATTTCACCAAGTATAGGGTAGCTCAGATACAAAAGTTATTCCAATAGAATAATAAAGAATGGAATAACAAAAGTTCTCTTCATAGATAAGAAAGAAATAATACTCCCTACCTTAGAAAAATTGGATACTGGAATAGTGAGGTAGCAGACTTCTCTTCTTCTTTCTATAATTTCTCTCTATAATAATCTCTCTAAAGCTTTTGTGAATTGGTGAGAAATGAAGGAAGAATGAGCTTCTATTTATAGGAAAATATAGTTTCGATAATTGCACGTTTTAGGGCTCAAAAAATTACAGTAAAATACCTCCAACTTTTTTTTTATTTTGAATTTAGTCCTGCAAGTATTATCAAACTTTCACCACCTCCCCTAATAGTAAATAATGTGAATCAATAGTTCAATCATGTGAATCATTAGTATAATCATGTGAAAAATACGAATTATAATATAGTACATCCATCTATACCTCCACTTTTAACTTAGACATGCAAGTATTATCAATTTTGCACCAACTCCCCTAATAAACTCCACCTCCTTCATATGACGAATACTTTCAGGAAAGTACTTGTCATTGAATAGTTTCAAATGTTTCCCAAGACATGCCGAAAAGTGCGGCTGGTAGGTGCGCTTCACAGACTCCCACCAGTAGTCTGCCTCACCGTGAAACATAAAGGTGGCGAATGGAACCTTCTGTTCCTCCGTGCATCCCAAGACATCGAATATCTTGGTAATTTGCTTGACCCACATTTCCACCATGATCGGATCCGACTTTCCCTTAAATTCTGGTGGTCCCAACTCTTTGAACTGCTTGGCTGTGACAAGCCGCGCATTGCTAGCATTTCCACCCATATTCTATGCACGAGTTTCCCTCGTCTGGTTTTGCATAAAATACAAAAAACTTTTGAACATCCCATCATTCATCATTTGTTCGGTAGTGTTGTTTACAGGAGGATTATTGCCTTCCTGTTGCACGTTCTCCTGGTTTATAACTAAAGGTTGTTCCACAGTCTCATACACTCCATTGTTAACGTTCTCAGCAGCCATTCTTAAATACTACCATAAAACAAAGGTTAATTAATTAAATTAACATATCACATAATATCCCTATATTATGACTGACCAACAAATAAGCTTAGATAGGACACACTAGCGAAGGATTTACTCATCTCTCCCCTCCTAGTTCTATTCCCCGATCTCTGCCAGAGACCATATCTCTAAGCTCTGATACCAACTGTGACACCCCCAAAATAGGTATACAACACCCATTCTGAGTCGCCAAATACATGGTACAGAAAGCAAACTACAACTTCAATAATACAATTGTCGTGAAAAATACGACAACACATACTGTGAGTTTAAATACAAATATTGTCTTCTAGAAAATATCCACACTCAAATAAGTCCTCATTACAATTATTCAAACACTATTTTACAAAAATAGTGAGGACTGCTAAAACATCTTTCTAGAACCATCACTCCGTACCCCGACTAGTCAAGTATAGAATGAGTTCTACTATCTTCTAAGATTTAAAAGTCCATCATCAATATTTTATCCCTGTAACAACAATCAATAAACATCTTTAATCAAATATTCATCTTTGCACTACAGGCCAAAGATATTCATTTGTATCACCAATTGGTCATGTTCATCTCAATACACTGCTCATCTTCGCACTACGGGCCAAAGATATTCATCGATTAATCATTTATCTTTTGCACTACTGTGCCAAAATATATTTAGTAATATCATCATTTAGACCGAGGATGATGAAAAATATTTTAAAGAAAACGAATCCAAATGAGACGAAGGACAAATAGTAAGGATCGTGAGTATAGCAGTTTATCCAAGATCAATAATACTCCATAATAACCAATTTTGAAGCAAAATTCAAGAATAAAGATCAAAAAACATGGATACAATCAAAGATAGTAACCATAATAGACATCTTGGACAAAAAGAAGAAAATTTTATTTTCTATTGAATAAGGCCAGTATTCGTGAATAAGACCAGTATATCGTGAATAGTAACCTCGACACAAAAAGTTCTAAATTTGATAAAAAATCATATCAATACTTCGGCATAATGATATTGAAGAAATAATATCATATATGAAGAAAATAACATCCCTTACCTTAAAATATCAGTACTTCTAATCAGAATATTGGTATAAAGGTGAAGGAAACTTGCACTGATGAATAGAAACTCACAAAGTATCTAAATACTCACAAAATACACTCAATAATCTAGAGAGAGAAAGAGAGAAAGCTTATGTTTCTGGTGTGATTTTCAATTTTAATTTAGCCCTCTATTTATAGGAAAATGTTAGCAGACTTAACCTGCAACCTGATGGCTTTACCTGTTACTATTTCCACCCACCACATTTGAAATAAAATTTAGCACATTTCTTCACCAACCACAAGTGGGGCCCACTCAATTCTAGAATTTTCCACCAAAATGCTAAATTCGGATACTTCAACAATTTCTAAACCAAATCACCTCTTAAAATTCATAACAAATCATACGTTCATTTTAATCGGTTCAAAATTTGTGGACATATACTCAACTTATATATGTATAACATATCCAAAAATACAACGATCCAACGGTCGGATTAAAAATTATAACTCACTTAATATATCTCAAAAACATTTGGTTTAATTTTTTAATACATTCATTCCGACAAAAATCTCGATAAAATACCTCAACATTAACTCTTTCATTTTTAACCACAATAAATATATCCAACATTTATATCCACATAAAATAAATATTTTCTTATCATATGAATCAATAATTAATTATTCATAAATAATATTACGTAATCACATTTATGACAATGACAGTAGTTCCGAGAAAGAGGGCTTTCAATAAGAATTTCTTCTTTGTTTGGCCGCAATTAGGTGACCAAACCTCTCCTCGATGAGAACTTTCTAGACATTGCCAATAATGCTATCTAATAATATTATTCAAATAATATGAATTATTGATCCGATAATGAGAAATATTGTAAAGGACAATTATTGAAACAACAATAATATAAAATATCAACGCAATAATTATTGAATCAATAAAATAAAATATTGAACAAAGTAACTCATCGTAACAATTATTGAGTAGTGCCTTCACGTAAGGATCAATAATTCATCAATACCGTGCATCCACGCCAGACATCGTATTTTAACCAATAGGGTATTCCAACGGTGTTAACAGTAATAACTACGCCAATTATTTATAAAAACTCAAACTTGTCGTTTTCTTCATTCGACAATTATTTACATTATGGGCCCCTAAATGATCGCTGGCGGTCTTGCATTTAATATTCCAAACAACAAGAATATTCCACGACCAAATGAATATTCCCGACAACAATGATTATTTTTATAACCACTTGCATATTTTGCAAAATTTACACATTTCACCCATAACTAGAGAATTATATCAAATTAATACCTTATTATTCACAATAATAATTAGAGAAAATTCGATTTTATTTATAATAAGTTGGGGTCTTACAGTTTCATTTCCATTCTCCTATAAATAGGATGTTTAGTTATAATTGAAAATCACACCAGAAATTCAGAGAATTCTTCTTTTATAATCTTGAACGTTTTAAAAAGCTTTGAGCGTAGAAAATAATATAAGTTTTCTTCAAGAATATCCTCGTCCTACCAGTCAGAATACTCTTCTTTTTAAGGTAAGGGGTATTATTCTTTCGTCTTCATGAAAAGAGTTATTTTCTTTCAATACTCGTAAGGGTTGTTATTCCATTCTTTATTATTATGTTGAATAACTCGCTCATGCAATCTGCGCATACATGGTGAAATTCTTTCATTATTCCATTCTTTATTATTCTTTTGGAATAACACATCATGCGATCTATCGCATGCTCGGTGAATTTTGTTGTTATTCCATTCTTTATTATTACATTGGAACATCCCGTCTGCGGATTACGCATTTAATTGTTCCATTCTTTATTATTCTCATTGGAACATCCCGTGCGTGTGTATTACATCCATGCCTCTGTGTGTATTACGCATTTGACTGGTTCCATTCTTTATTATTCTGTTGAATAACCACATCGCATGGATTACGCACGCCTAGTGAATTCTTCTATTATTCCATTTTTTATTATTCTGTTGAAATAATCTGTCTACGTGGATTACCGCATGGCGGTAAAAATCCATTTGCGGTTTCATATATTCTATTATACTTAGTTGGTTAAAGTTTTGGCTTCTATACTCCATGAAATTAGTGGAATATCATTGATATTTGCACTTCATCCATTATCTTTTCATGAAAATATTCTTCTGAGTATTCTTGAATTTTACTCCACAAAGAAGTATCATGTTAACAATTTGGACGTTATTGAGTTCAGGATAAATTAACTTATAAATCTTTAAAATTTATTCTTGAACTTGTTTTATTGAATTGTCATCATCCTCATGTTTATAATATGTTGAAAGTCAACTGTGGCCTGTAGTGCATAGATGGACTTGGTATGATTATGACCGTGGATTATTCTTGAGTATAATCATGATAGTAATGTTACAAATGATTTGGTAAAAATCCTCATTGGCTATAGTGCATTGATGGATGATTGTTGGCATGATCATTACTATTGATGAATACACAAATATCCTTGGCCCGTAGTGCATGGATAATTTGTGGTCGCGATACTAATGAATATCCTGGTAGTAAAGTGGGGATGATGTGGATTATTTAATGTTTGAGTTTCAAATGATAAAAGTGATGAAAAACCTTTTAAATCATAGAAGATAGTAGATTTTATTCTCTACTTGACTCTTCTAATGGATTGCTTGTTCATTTGCATTAAACTTGATGTTTGTTATATTTTATCGGTTTAACAACTGTTGGAGGCTAATGATAATTTATTCGCATTATCTTAGTCATAATATTTTTATTGGGCTAGTTGAGCTCACCCTTTTACTTTCATTGTTCTCTTCGTGAAATGAGAGCGTAATGAGGATTAGTCGGGAAGCGGAGTGACGATCCAGATGATAGCATTAGTAGTCCTCACTATTCTATGAAATAGTGTGATAATAAATGTATTGAGGACTTATTTTGAGTTTGAATATCGCCTGTAAGACAATATTTGTATTAAAACTCACAACTCATGTCAGATATTTAATTAAGGTTGTATTTGTATTATGTACTACGATTTGGCGATTTCGAGAATATGTGATGATATCAACTATTTAAAAAGGCGTCGTGAGAGAGGTCTCTCCAAAATAAGAAAGTCATCCCCAGATCTAATATAGAGGCTAGGAAATTTGGATTAGTCTTAAAATGATAATTTCATATACTATTTTTATTCATTTAGAAGGTAATTTATGAGACTATAATACTAAGAAGTAATAAGATATTAAATAGTAATTACTTTAGAGATTCAAATGACCATAATTGTAAAAATATGGTTCATAGATTTTCATCTTCAGACTAAAATAAAGATTAAAAAATTATTTAAAAATATTAAAGCAGTAGGGTTTATATGGGGCATATATAGAACTACAAAGAGAAAACTATTGAATGTGAATGCATATATATCCGTTTCGTGTTTGAATATTCTATATAATATCGTATGTAGTTGATGAATATTTAAGGTTAACCTCAATATATCATGGTCAGTACATGATATATTGAGGTTAACAAGGACGTAATTATCTCTCTCATAAAAGTATAAATTTAAAATAAAGATTAAATAACATTAAGTTTTACCTAAAATGAGAAAAATAAATAAAATAGGAAATTTGCAAGTCAAGGGTTCATTAATTATCTTATAATCTCTAAACACTACTAATAAATGACCAAGTTGCCCATTGTATAATAGTAATTGTGAAGAGGAATCACTTTGCTTTCATAATGGGCTAAACTCTCCCACACACATGGTGGGAGCCAAATCCTGCTAATTTGCCACACTTTACATCAAAATTTAAAGCCATGCTTCCCTTTCTCTGGCTGATACTTTTGGGTTACTCCTCCAGTTTGGTGAGCGGCAACAAACACATATTTTTACTGGCCGGCCAGAGCAACATGTCCGGCCGGGGAGGCGTCACCAACAACACGTGGGACGGCATCGTCCCACTGGAATGCCGGGCTAGTCAGTCAGTCATGCGGCTCAATGCAGGGCTCACTTGGGAAGAGGCACAAGAGCCTCTTCACAGAGACATTGACACAAACAAGACTTGCGGAATTGGACCCGGGATGGCATTTGCCAACTCGTTGCTCCACATGAACTCGAGCCTGGGGCTCGTGGCTCTAGTCCCTTGCGCCATTGGGGGGACGAATATAAGCGAGTGGGCCCGTGGGACCCACCTATACAACCAGCTGTTGATCCGGGCTGGAGCTGCCTTGCGAGGCGGTGGCACCATCCGGGCAATGTTGTGGTATCAAGGTGAGAGTGATACTGTGATTCAGGCCGATGCAGAGTCATATAAAGGGAGAGTGGAGAAATTTATTATGGATTTGCGTGCAGATCTTGTATCTCTGCTCCCTGTTATTCAGGTAAAATTGAATTGCCTATTGTTTAATTATTTGTTCTAGCCAATTGAATTGGTAGTTGGATAAACTACATATTGTTGATGAATTTATGAACCAGAATTAATTTTGAAAAGTTTTAAAAAGAAAAAATTGTTCCAATTTATTTGTATTTGTTGGAGTGGTATAGGTGGCACTTGCATCGGGATCAGGGCCTTACATTGAAACAGTGAGAGAAGCACAATTGGGAATCGACCTTCCGAATGTCTGGTCTGTCGATGCCAAGGGACTGCAGCTGGAACCCGATGGGCTGCACCTCAGCGCTTCGGCTCAGGTCCGCCTAGGGAAAATGTTGGCTGATGCCTTCCTTCGAACCATGCCCGGTCCTATTCACAGTAGTGCACCCAAAAGCCTCCACAATTTTGTTTTCAATTTATGATAAGACCAGAAGAGTGGTCGTATTTAAACGGTAAAAGAAATGTTACTCCTTCCATCTTAGGTTCCTAGATTTCTATTCTCTTCTTATTTTACAAGAAAAATGGCGAATTCAAATTCATCTGTGGTCTCATTCTATGTATTACTCTTTACATTTATTTATTTTACTATAAAATTAATTGAAATAACAGATGAGTCGAGGGATGGGACAACAAGATTATTTTGATCTTTTAAAGAACCAGACTTTTAACCAAATAAAAAAATATATAATTATTCCAAGCAGGTAGTGGTTGAGGAACCATACACCAATAAATAAATTAGGTAAAGCTTCCTTAGGTTGATCTCATCTATGGTTTAAAAAAAAATTGGTTGATTTCATCTACTAATTAAGTAGTCAATCATTAGATCACACAGAAAATTAGGCCCCATGTTTACCTAATTATTTGGATTTATGCCATGCAACAACCTTCTAATGATGCCCAACCTTCTAGTCCCAACAACTCTATGTGGACAGGAAAATTGGTATTTGAATTTTAATTATTTATATTTTTACTTCATTAAGAGTCGACATAAAAATATGTAAAATTCAAATATACTTGAGTCTAATTTTCTTGTCCAATTTTCCTGTCTGCATAGAAGAGCTCTTCTAGTCCAGCTAAAAAAATCCACATCAGCACATGGTCCCATATTAATTGCCACATTAAGGATTAACTTATTTATATGAAAAATTCTTTCTGCTAAACTATACAAAAGAAATTTTACACCAAGAGTATGACTCTTATTGCATACCAATGAAAATATGTAAAATTTTAAAGGATAGCTTCTGTGGTGCCCCTAAAATAGGTATACATCATCTATCTTGAGTCGTTAAATACATGGTATAAAATTCAAATACAACTGTCGTGTAGAATACGAAGAGACATAACTGAGAGTTTTAATACGAATATTGTCTTCTAGACAACATTCAACTCAAATGGAGTCCTCAATACATTTATTATCACACTATTTCATAGAATAGTGAGGACTACTAATGCTATCATTTGTATCGTCACTCCGTTCCCCGACTAGTCCCGGCTATGTTCTCATTTCCTGAAGAGAACAATGAAAGCAAAAGGGTGAGCTCAACTAGCCTAGTAAGAAATATTATGACTAAGATAATGCATAATAATTTATCGTCAGCCTTCAACGGTGTTAAACTGATAAAATATAACAAACATCAATTTTAACTGCAGCGGAACAAGCAATCCATTAGAAGAGTCAAGTAGAGAATAAAATCTACTATCTTCTATGATTCAAAAGGTTTTTCATAACTTTTATCACTGAGACTCAGCTTAATAAATAATCCACATCATCCCAGCACTACGGCCAAAGATATTCATTAGTATCACGTCCACAAATTATCCATGCACTACGGGCCAAGGATATACGTGTTTTCATCAATGATCATGATCATACCAACAACTGTCCATCAATGCACTACGAGCTAATGAGGACCTTTACCACAACATTTGTAACATTACGGTCATGCTTATACCGAATAATCCCTGGTCATAATCATACCAAGTCCATCTATGCACTACAGGTCACAGATGACTTTCAACATATTATAAACATGAGGATGATGACAATGATATAAGAATTCAATAAAACAAGTTCAAAGATAAATTTTTAAAGATTTATAATTTAATTTATCCAGAAATTAATAACGTCCAAATTGTCAACATGATACTGTTTTGTGGAGTAAAATTCAAGAATGCTCAAAAGAATATTTTCATGAAAAGATACTGGATGAAGCGCAAATATCCAGGATATTCTACTAATTTCATAGAGTATAGAAGCCAAAACTTTAACCAACCCTGAAGTATAATAGAATATATGAAAAGCTATGAATGGATTTTTTGCGCAATACAGTAATCCACGTAGACAGATCATTTCCACAATTTAATAAGGAATGGATACGAAGGATCATTCACCATGCATGCTGTAACAATCCAAATTTTATTTGTAATTTAAAATATTTATTAAATTAAATAAATATTTTATTGATGAAGTTGTTGTTTTGTAATTTAAAATATTTCTTAAATTAAATGAATATTTGAATTTTGTTAGTAAATATTTATAAATTATATTTATTAGATAATATTCTAAATTAATTTAATTTATAGTTATTATGTTGTAAGATAACATGAGACGTTATATTGTTGTTGTGATGTGATAAATTAAGATGGTATATTAATTTATTAAATAAAATGATAATGAGAATATAATTTTGTGATATGTGTTTAAGTGAAATATTTATTTAAAATATAGTATGTGTAATTAATTTAGTTGATTTAATGTTGGATATGGAAATCCAAATAAATAGTATGTGATTATGAATTATAAACTAAATTATTTATTAAAATAAAATTAAAGAAGTTTAATTTACTTTTGACCAAACAAGACTTAAATATATTAAGTCTTTATTTTAAAGACTTTTTGCCAAACAAAGCATTATGGCTTTTGGATTTCTTTTAATATTTGAATTATAAATAAAATATATTAAATAATAAATAAAATATAATTATAACATATACGTTTATTAGTTGTAACTGATATATTTAGTATAGGGGTTATGGCCATATCGGTTTTTATGTTTTACGCATACTGGCTTGGGTTTTGCTAAACATAAGATTACAAAGAGAGTTGGGAGAATTGAGAGAAAACCTAAGGATTACCAAGCAACTTCAGTGTTTAACAAGAATTAACAAGCCAATTGAAGGTATTTTCTTTAACCTTAATATTATGTATGTATATATGTTTATATATGGGTGTTTACGACATAAAATTTCATGCTCTGTGATTTTGATTTGTTGAATTATTGATATATAACTGGTAATTGTGAGTATATGTGTTGGTCATGGTTGAATTTGTGTTTAAACAAAGAATTCATATGCTAATTATAGTTAAAAAGGAAGAAAAGTAAATTACAGTATATATTTGCATGTGCCTTGTAAAAGTACCAATTTTAGTGGTCAATTTGTATGTTAATTTGTGAATTGAGGCTTGATTATGCTAGTCCATTAAGAAATGAAGATAACGTAATTTGAATGAGGTGATTTGGTCAAGTATAGAGATTGCAGTGATGATTTTTCTAAGAGATATCAAAAATGGAGTTTTATATGAAAAATATGAATTTTGAGAAATTAAAATAGTTTTAGTTGTTGTTAAATTGTGCTAAGTGATTGAATATGTTAGCAATCATGTTTATGATAGTTGTATATTTATTTTACGTGTTAATTTCACTATTTGGTGGGTGAAATTCGTGTTAGTTGGGCTAAAGTCGACTATCATTATTCATAGCCTTTTCAGTTACGTTCGCCTTTGGCGTTGCAATTGATACTTGCGGTGTCGAGCAAGCAAGAACGCATTTACCAAGAGCGCATAGTCATACTTCCGTCCCAAAGCTTGTGTATGGCGCAGTCAAGCGCCATACCTACGTCATGAGACAGTGAGGTTTGCTGCTGCTGCAGACTTTGTAACACCACTATAACTTGGTCTAAGGTTATGTTAATGTGTCAAATGTGTAACGACAAGGTTAAAACAACATAGTATTATGTGGTTAGTGATTCTAAAGTTATAAGAAGTTAGTAAACTATGAAAATGACATGTTGTGATTTATTGAGAATGAGGATTAGTAAATAAGTATTATGAAGGTTAACACTTGAAATTTCTGATATTTGTATAATAGCATAAGACTTGTGCTAAAATGATAAGTTTAGCAAGAAATGTACATGTTATGGTATGTTAGCATATCTAATAGGTATTGTGGTTCTAAATCTATTTGTAGGTTATTGGAGTACGTGAGTTATAATTGTATAGCTTACGCAAGAGGCAAGTTCCCTAACATTTGCTACTTTATTATTCAGCAAGGTTACTTTTCACTATTACGTTATACTTATGCAGATTCTCTAACTCTAACCTCTTGTTTGACGATTTATTGTCATGCGAATTCTTTAACTCTCATTTAATTGTTGAACAAGTTAGTTAATCTTTATTTCTTTATTTCAAACGAGATTACCTTGTTTATTCAAAGTCAGTAATGTTGTTTATTCAGCTACTAATAACTGTTGTTTGATCTTCATTCTTCAATATCATTGTACTATCTTACATTATTGTACCGAACTCTAAGTTGTCAAGCGATTCTTTACCAACTCAACTAATCCTTAGTTGATGAATGTTCTAAACTCTAAATTACCTTTGAAGTCAACTCAAACCAAACTTCCTTTGGTTTGCTTATGTACTCACACAATTTTGAAAGCATGTTGTCGAGGATAACGTTTGTTCAATTTAGAAACTATTAATACTCTAGCTTTTATTGATTCATCGATATACCTTATTCATGAAGATATTATATTCAAATTCTTGAATAATTATTGGTCTCTGTCTGATTCAACCAGTACTTGGTTGATGAACATTCTAAAGATCTAAAATTCCTTTGAAGTCAATTTCCAACCAAACTTTATTTGGTTCGGAACCTGATAATCTAAGCTGAGATGAACAACCCTATATTAGGGGATTATTTTAGAAATACGTAGTAGCGTTAAAATGTTTGCGCAATACATAGTACAAAGGGATGATCAACTGGAGTACGAAATGATGGTCCATATAGTCGTTTAGACGGTTAAAGGTTACAGTAGAAACACCTGTTAACCTAGGACGAAGATGATGATTATAGTCTTTTAGACTGTTAAATGTTAAAGTAGAAATACTTGAATCCTAGAGTATGGTTCATGGTCTTGTGACCCTCAGTGTATTCTTTAATGTTGATATCTATTGTTAAATTAATGTTCATTATTCCTTTGAACTCATAGTTGTTGAATTAAATTTTATTGTTCCGGTAAGAATACTTTACCATTGAAAACTCAGTGAATTATCATTCATAAACCGTTATTGTATATTATCCTTCTTGTGGGCAATTGTTTGCTCACTCTTGCATAAAATAATGCATATGAAGTTAAGAAGTTTGAAGAGTTTTCTACAAGCAAGGGTAACGACAAAGTGATTAATTAGACGACAATTTTTAAGTTATCTTTTATTTATGAAGCTTATGTACTAGATTTAATTATGATCATGTTTTAATTTCCGTTGATGATTGTATTAAAGGTTAGATGACCCGGGATTTATCTTGAGATTATGTAACCCTTGATGGGAGATTTATTATTTAAGCTTTTGAGTTTAATTATATCCTTTGTTTATGGGTAGTTAGTTATGATTTAATTGGACAGTGAACATCAAATCTGTGGAATTGAAGTACCCGAATTTGAGGGTGTCACACATGTAGTAATCCACATAGACAGGTTATTCTAACTAAATAATAAAGATTGGAATAACAGAAGAATTCATCAAAGCGCGTAATCCGCATGCATGCACGGTGTTATTCCAATGTAATAATAAAGAATGGAACCAGTCATATATATGTAACGCACGCACAGATATTCCAACATAATAATAAAGAATGGAACCAAGTCATGCATAATCCGCATGCATGACGGGATATTTCAATGAGAATAATAAAGAATGGAATAACAACATAAATCACCGTGCATGCGATGATAATCGCTACGATAAAAGTTATTCCAACAGAATAATAAAGAATATAATAACAACCTTACGGGTATTGAAAGAAAATAACTCTCTTCATGAATCTGAAAGAAATAATACCCCTTACCTTAGTAGGAGATTCGACATCGCAATAATGTAGTAATGTAATACTCTTCTTCTTCTCTCTTATTCTCTCTATACTTTCTCTCTATAGCTTGAATGAATTGGTGAAAAATAATAAAGAAATGAGCTTCTATTTATAGGCTTGGCAGAGTAAGGGTAAAATAGTCTTTTTCGCCATAATTTATGACATCATCACGACATCATCGATCATATTACATCATTGCTTACCTCATCGTCCAGATGACATCATCGCTTACCTCATCGCTCGATGACATCATCGCTTGCAGATCATAGGAATTCAAATTCAATTTGTTCTCTTCCACCTCCTTTTACTTTTATACCATGAATTTACTATAATAATGCTACCATTCAAATTATAAAAATGTACTATTATATAATCACATCATACTACTATAATGTAATATTATAATAATATATTTGAATGAATTATTTTATCGAAAAGATAAAATACCAACTTTCAAACAAATGTCACATGCTAAAAATTCCTCGGTTTAAATCCACTTTGAATAAATATTTTCTTATCATATATATCAATAATTAATTATTCACAAATAATATTACAAAATTATAATATTGACAACCCGTGTCGTTCAGGAAAGAGGGGTTTAGATAAGGATTTCTCCCTATTGGCGCGCAATTAGGTGACCAAACCACTTTCCTCGACAGAACTTTCTAGACATTATCAATAATGTAAATAATAATATTATTCAAATAATATGAATTATTGATTTAATAATTTGAAATACTGTGCAATGACAATTATTGAATCAATAATATAAAATATCAATGTAACAATTATTGAATCAATAAAATAAAGTATTGAACAGTAATTACTGTAACAATTATTGTGTAGTGACTTCTTATGTAAGGATCAATAATCCAAGAAACTGTACAATACCATGTGCTGCTATGCAACCACGTGTATTACTGTACTTTTACCACCATGTATTTCAATTGTTAACGGTAAAACTTTCGCCGTTATTTTTTTAAAAAGATAATTTTGTCATTTTTTAATTCCGACAATAATTCTGCTGTGGGGTCCACCAATGATTATGTCATCGTATGAATATTCCCAGAAAAAAAAGAATATTCCCCGACCAAACGAATATTTTATAGCAACTTGCTTACTTTGAAAAATTTATAAATATTACCCACAACTGTAACATTATAACAAATTCACACCTTAATATTCAAAAATGATATTTACAGAAAATTCATCTTTATTCATAAAAGTTGGGGTCTTACAACCTCCCCTTCTTATGAAATTTCCCTCGAAATTAGGGTACGTACCTGGTATGTCAAAGAGGTAAGGATACCTTGATTTCATTTCAGATTCTAACTCCCAGGTCATTTCCTCAATATTGTTGTTTCTCCACAAAACTTTGACTTGAGGTATAACCTTGGAGTGTAAAATATGATCATTCTTATCCAAGATTTTAACAGGAACCTCTTTATACGTTAAATCTTCCGCTATTTCGTTCGGTTCTAACTCAATAATATGGTGCGGGTCTTTCACATTTTTACGTAACATAGATTTCTAAAAAATGTTATGAACACGAGACATACTTGGCGGTAAAGCGAGTCTATAGGCCACAATTCCTACTTAATCGAGGATTAAAAATGGGCCAATGAATCGAGGATTGAGCTTTTCTCTCTTTCCAAATCTCGTAACTCCTTTCTATGGAGCAACACGTAACAACACATGATCTCCAATATCGAATTCTACGTCCTTTCGATGAAGATCAGCATAACTCTTTTGTCGATCTTGTGAGGTTTTTATACGTTGTCGGATCATTTGAATCTTTTCCGTAGTCATATGTACCAACTCTGGTCCCAACAACGTTGCTTCACCCACCTCATCCCAGCATACTGGAGAACGACACTTTTTTCTATACAACGCCTCGAATGGAGCCATGCCAATACTTGCTTGATAACTGTTGTTGTAGGAAAACTCCACCAATGCTAAGAACTTGTCCTAAATTCCCTTGAAGTTAAGGACACAGAGTCTTAATAGATCTTCAAGAGTTTGAATAGTCCTCTCTGACTGCCCGTCCGTCTGAGGATGATATGCCGAGCTAAATCATAAATCTGTGCCCATAGCTTTCTGTAAACTAACCCAAAATTGTGAAGTGAATCTTGGGTCTCGATCAGAAACTATGGACACTGGCATACCCTGCAGTCTTACAATCTCATTTATGTACATATAAGCAAGACGTTCAAGTGTATAAGTTTCTCTTATAGGTAAAAAATGAGCCGACTTGGTCAATCTATCAACAATGACCCAAATCGCATATATGCCTTGAAAAACCTTGGGAAGGCCAGAACTTGAAATCTATGGTAATGTGCTCCCACTTCCATTCTGGAATTTCAAGTGGTTGCAATGAACCTTTTGGTACTTGATGCTCCACCTTGACTCGTTGACAAGTTAGACACCTTGAGATAAACTCCGCGATCTCTCTCTTCATATTGCTCCACCAAAATGTATGTCGAAGATCATAATACATTTTGGTACTCCCAGGATGGATTAAAACGGTGTGTTGTGCGCCTCCATCATGATTTTATACTTTAAATCAGGGTCGTTAGGAACACAAAGTCTGGAGTTGACTCGAAGTATTCCTTTTTCATTGATTATTGCTTCCGGCATAGCACCTTCTTGCACTTTCTTCTTCATATGCATCAGCTCCAGGTCTGTAGCTTGAGCAGCTTTAACTTTATCGATTAAAGTCGGTTCTACTCGTATATTCGTTATCATCACATGGGTACCTGGAGTCTTTAACTCTGTCTCCATCCTTTGTAAGTCATATAAAATGGGCCTTTGCGTTGACAATATCTCACTCTTACCCGCATATGATCTTCTACTCAATGCGTCAGCTACTACGTTCGTTTTACCAGGATGGTATTAAATAGTATGATCATAATCTTTCAGCAGTTCAAGCCAACGTCGTTGCTGCATGTTGAGTTCCTTTTGAGTAAAGAAATATTTGAGTCTTTTGTGATCCATAAAGATCTACACTTTCTCCTCATATAGGTAATGCCTCCAGATTTTAAGTGCGAAAACGACAGCTGCCAACTCTAGATCATGAATAGGATAATTCCTTTCATATTCTTTAAGTTTTCGCGAGGCATAGGCTATGACTTTCCCATGTTGCATGAGAACACATCCTAAACCCTTTCCTGAAGCATCACTGTAGATGACATATCCCTCCGTACCAGATGGTATTGTCAGAACATGTGCTGAAATGAGTCTCCTCTTGAGTTCTTGAAAACTATTCTCACATTCCACGCTCTAACCGAATTTTGTATCTTTCTGAGTCAACTGAGTTAATGGAGTAGCGATTCGAGAAAACCCTTCTACGAATCTCCGATAATAACCAGCTAAGCCGAGAAAGTTATGTACTTCGGTCACTGATTTAGGTTGCTCCCAGCTTTGAATAGCTTCAATCTTTATCGGGTCAACAGATATTCCATGACTTGATACTACGTGCCCAAGGAATGCTACTTCCTCAAGCCAGAACTCACATTTCTTCAACTTGGAATAAAGCTTGTTTTCACGAAGTTTTTGGAGTATCAGCCTCAAGTGTTGTTCATAATCTTCACGGGTTTTGGAATATATGAGGATGTCATCAATAAAGACGACCACAAAGTGATCCAAATATTCCTTGAATACTCGGTTCATCATATCCATGAAGGCAAGATGAGCATTAGTCAATCCAAAAAAGACATGACTAAGAATTCATAATGCCCGTCATCAGAGTTCGAAGGCGATCTTTGGAATATCCTCGCTTTTAACCTTCAAATTGATGATATCCGAGCGAAGATCGATCTTTGAAAAGAATTGTGCTCCTTGCAATTGGTCAAATAGGTCATCAATGCGAGGTAATCGGATACCTATTCTTGATGGTGACATGGTTCAATTCCGTTAGTCAATACAAAGTCGCATACTCCCATCTTTCTTCTTCACGAATAGAACAGGAGCACCCCAAGGAGACGTACTAGGATGAATGAAACCAATGTCTAACAATTCCTGCAATTGGGTCTTTAACTCCTGAAGTTCAATAGGATCCATTCGATATGGGGCTTTAGAAATGGGTTTTGTACCGGGTTCAAGGTCGATACAAAATTTAATTTCACGCTTTGGGGGTAGGCCAGGAAGTTCTTCAGGGAATACGTCAGAAAATTTATTAACAATAGAAATATCATTCAAATTTGACGTATTTTTGTTTAAATCTGTGACATGAGCTAAGAAAACTTGACATCCATTTTTCAATAAACGAATAACTTTATGGCTTGAGATGAACAGTGATTGATTTTAATGGTTTGGTTGCTTAATTTTGCATAATAGGTTGGTTAGGAATATGAAAGCTAACAACTTTATGGAAATAATCAATTTTTGCATGATGAGTAGTTAACCAATCAATCCCTAGAATCACGTCAAATACAAGTATTTTCAATGAAATAAGATCGACGGGTAATGTGAGGGTACCGATTTGAACCAAACAAGACTTATAAACAGTGGATGTAATGAAGGTTTCTCCAAACGGAGTTTCCACAGATAGGTCAAAGTCTAATTTCTCCGGAGTCAAATTTAAACGTTGAGCGCAAGTAGGAGAAATAATAGAATGGGTAGAACCGGTATCAAATAAGGTATAGACTTCGCTAGAGTTTATGATAAGCTTACCTGTGATGACCTCGTTCGGTTCCTTACTTTCTGGGAGGTTACAACAAACGCTCTCCCTTGAACTACTGGTTTTGACTTATCTGGGACGGCATTTTGTGTCATCGTTCCAACTGGACTTGTCTTCGGTGCACGATAAAATCGGGCTAGGTGACCTTCTCTTCCATAATTATAACACGCTTTGGATGGCATTGTGCAGTTTAGACTGATGTGTCCCTCCCCTCCGCATTTGAAGCATATGATAGGTGTTCCACCTTAGCTTTCTTTCCTAATGGCTCTTGAAGCAACCTGTTGCTTCTTCGTTTTGTGGTTTCAGCAGTCAGGACTTTTTCTTCTTTATCCTTGTCTTTGACGGAGAGACTCCTTGGTGGGGCCTTGGTTTTCTTCACACCTCTGGATTTCTTCTTGGCTGGTGTGGTTGCTGCTGGTATAGAGTCATCAGACTCAGAGCTTTCTACCTCTTCTATCTTCCTCTTCTTTGCAAAGGCCCTGCTGCTACTCCCAGTTGTCAGCCTTCTGTTCTCCTTTGGGTTCTTCTTCCAGTTCACAAATAGTTGTGGAGACATTACCTTATGAACATTTAAAGGCTCTCCATCATCATCCTTGATCTTCCCTCCTAGCTTCTTCTTCATTACAATACTCAGCAGTCTTCCATGAAACACCTTAGTCTGAGGTTTTTCGGTGGACTTCTTCAACTAAGCTTTTTCTACCCACTTGGAGATTTGATCGAACAAGATAGCTCCAAAGTTTATTTGTTTCTTCAAAACTATTACTGACATTATCTTCAACTGTTGGTCAAGTACAGTATCATATGCAGTATCCTTGCATAAAATACATTTGCCCACTATCTCTGTAAAGAATTCGAACTCTTATGGAAACTCCTTCTTCTTTATGTCCTTCAGATTAGGGTTTCTCTGTTACCCCATGATCTCCTTTGTTTGTTCCGTATCGACATCAACAAGGCTCTTCAGTCCTTGGTTAGGAAAACCTAGGCATTGATTGAGGTCAGAAGATTTTAACTTCAGAGACTGACCTTTGACCTTGGTAGAAAGGGTCCCGGAGTTTATGGAAGCATTTGAGTAGAACTCTTTAACCAGGTCAAAATATACTCGAGTGCTTGCCTCAAGACATTCTGAGAATCTAGCTTTCTTTACAAGTTCGAGAATGTCTCTGAACTTCTTTTCGGATTTCTCAAACGACTTGGTTCCGAGCTGAATGCCATTGATAACTCGCCAATCTTCCATTTGAATGGTTCGAGGTATATGGGTATATGATTCAGAGGATTCTATGAGGGCTGACTGATTGTGATTTGGGCAAGGCTCTGGAGGATTAATAGATTTTGGCTTCGATGAGGATTCTAGGGTTTGAAAATGGGAGGGAGAAAGGTTTGATAGCTTCTGATAGCTGTTTGCAGATTTGAATTTGTCTTTATGGAAGTTCCTTCTAACTCTGCATAACTAGTGATGTGTCAACTGACCATTGGTTGCACGATGCCCAGTAATGAGCTGTAACTCCCCATAACTTTTTAGTTAGATATTTCCTTTTAGAATAGTATACGTTTAATCGATGTGGCTTTGACCGTTGACCTTTTGATTTGTAGAGTAGCATGTTAAGGCAGCTATGGACTCTACATTTTCCTTTGTTGACTCAACGATCAACTTTTGAGAGATGCTGCAGTGGATGGCATTGACATTCATCCTCATTTTGAAACTGCGTATCTTAATCACTGATATACTCCAAACCAGTTTGGGAAGTTAAGTTCTGATGTACGTTTGTACGATGTCTTTCCAAACTGTATTCGAATATATTTCCTCATAATCTGAGCAGTTGAGCAATTGTCCAGTTCTTCCAAGCTCCTTGTGAGATAGAGTATTCTCAGGCAGGACTGCGATCGTCGAGACTGCTTCTATGATCGCTGAGATTGCACTGCGATTGTGGAGTTCTCTTCAACTTCAATTCTATGATCGTTGACTGACTTGGTCCTTGAGATGAACTTTACTTAGCATTCCTTCTGGGTAGCTCAGGAAGGGCCAACCTCTTAGAGTGAACTAAGGGTCAGGTTTGTCCTTGAGGCGCTTTCCAGATGAAATACTTTAGACATGATTTGCAATGATATCACATTTGACCTTTTCTGGTGGGGAGGTCCTCTACCGACTTTGGACAATTGCATTTGCTGTAATTGTGGTGTCCTCCTGCTTCTACACTGCGATCAGATGTTTGATCGTACGCACTCCACGATTTTGAGTTGGGTGGCTGAAAGGTTATCAGTAGTACGTTTTGAGACGTTCCTACTGACTATGGATCTTTATTTGGTTCATCAGCCATAAAGTTTTGAAACTCTGTAGCTGGTACATTGCTTCATAGTATATCTCAGTCTTGTTGTTTCTCAACAGATCATTGCTCCCCATAGTTGATGCTGTTTTCTCAGACGTGATTCCTTTTTCTACATGTGTATTACAAGGCAGCCTTGCATATCTTCTTCTGACTGGAATCACCATTATCACTTAGATCTCCTTGTATCATAGGCATGGATATTTTCAGGACTGATAACTCTATGATCATTTGACAGCACTACGAACGTAGTCTTCTTTGTCAGTCTTGTGAGTGTGAAGTTTTGCTCCCGTAATGAGTTCCTCTCGACTGATGCTCGATGATCCTCTGATGTGAGCTTCCTTGAGGATTCTTCTCATATAACATGCTTTGCTTGATTTGAGCATATAGGACCCTTTTCACCTTTGGTTGAATGGCCTGCTTCCATATATAGATTAGCAGCCATGTGAGCTCCATTCTGATTAGCTCAGCGGGTCTTCAAGGACAGGCTTGGACATATAGGAATTTTTTTAGAATCATCTATGAACAGTCCTTGGCCTTCTGCTGGTTGAGTCTTCTTGACTGAAGTCTTCTGCTTCAGCGTTCCTCAGTGTGGTCAGACAGACCAAGTACCTGCAGGTTAGATACATTTCTATTTTTGGTACCCACAATTAAATGGGTCCTGTTAGGTTAGTTTTCTAAACCCCTGTTCCTCATATTTGGATAATCATCACATTTATCACCAACAGTCATATTCATGCGTGCAACTAGTTTTAGATAGTATATTTTGAGATACATGATTGTGAGTGTGTGTAAGATTCGCTATTTTAAAAACACACTCTTTCTCATTGATGGTTTCATCATTTGCAGGGTTATGTTCACAAGGTTTAAGAGTTCATAGAGTGAAAATCAACTCTACGATTTATGTGCATCTTGTTGATATATGGAGGTGATCAGTTTCTACAGATCATCAAAATACACTTGTAGAACTGATCATACTATGTGGGTTATCAAACATTTAGAACATAGGTTTGTACATTCATATTAACCCATCAGCAAAGATTACTCCACATAAAAATTGATTTAACCTTTGATATGTTTATGACCTATTTCAGATTTCTTTCAAGATGTCATCTTCAACCTAAAACTTGGGTGGAGAGAAAGTTTGTAGACATTTGAATTTCCATCCTCAGGGTACTTTCTCTCTTCACCTTTTTAGGTAGATCATGACTCCTTGACAGAATACTGTTATAGTTCATAAGAAGGTGCATTTATGATGTACACAAGTATAATAGTGAGGAACCGTACCTTTTTACTGTCAGTTTCTTAACAGTCATTTACCTTTAATATACTGAGTTTAGGGATTGATGTGCATAGTTTCACATTTGTTCCTGACAGCTTATTGCTCTTGTTGGCCTTTAATCAATCAGTCGTAGTCTTGAAGATACATCCTGAGAATCTCAGCATCTTCAGTTCTTTGACATCCTTCAGTTCACAAAGTTTGCACCCAACTGCTGGTTGGCCAGACATAAGTTTGAGAAGGTCTTCTTTCTTCTCTTGATGAACATTTCTTAGCATGTATGGCCTTTTCATCTTTTAAGCCAGTGGATGTTTGACTCTTTGTCATTGATTTCTCTTGAGCTCTCTCTCGTCTGGTCTTCAGACTACAAGATTGACTGCAGGCAAGGATTGGTCTTGTTGATGTAATAATCGAGAAAATGGACCAATCTGAGCAGCTTCAGGTGTATATACACATTTAACCTATACACAATATTTCCAATGTGTGAGCTCATCTTCATATAACAAGTTACTTAATACTAAACTAAGTTTAGAACAATGTTTGTGCCTGAGATCAGACTCAAAGCGATTAGCTTTTGAATATAGCATGAGAACCTGCTCTGATACCAATTGTTAGTTCAGTGAGTACAATAGATCTAGAAGGGGGTTGAATAGATCCTTTTAATTTCAAATTTTTTTCTCTTTTATTTTGTATTGCTATTAAATTAGCATATGACAAACATAAGAATCTTTTCAAGCACAGCGGAATAAGTAAAAGATCCCCTTCATTGATATATTCATAATCATACATACGTTGTTCGTAGAGTTAGTTTGGTTGTAAGCAGTTAGAACATACATAGCAGTTATAGCAGTTAATACACATAATGTAAATGACATAATGTAAAAGACACAAGTGGTTTTAAGTGGTTCAGAGACTTAGGCTCCTAATCCACTCTTCTGCTTTCAACTAGCAGGATTTCCACTAAGGAAGGGCAGCACCTTGAATCACTAAGATTCCTTCAAGGCGGTGACCTTGGGACTTCAGTTCACTAAGAACTCTTCAAGGCCAGCAGCCTTGGAACTCCTTTAGTTCCCTAGGAACTCTTCAAGTCCAGCAGGCTTGGAACTTCATTTAGTCCCCCCGGACAAGGACCCCTCAGGCCCTGGCTTCTGTTGAGTTGTTTGTTTGTTTGTTGGAGTTGGTGCTGAGCTGCTAAGATGTCTGCATGCTCTGAACATCTTCTGTACTTAGCAGCTTTGTGGGGTCATCCTTGAAGTGTAGTTGAGTGTTGCATGATGCTCAGCTTCTTCAGTTACTCAACCACTTCGGATGATCCCTTGATGACTGCCTTGAAGATCATTCCTTTTGATACATGATGGCTACACATGATGGGTTTCTAAGATGACTGTAAGCTCTTCTGCTAGGTACTTAGAAATTTTCTCATGCTTGCCATCGTGATGAAGTTTGTGATCTCCCTTCTTGATACTTGATGTCTTCTCATGACGGACTTGCTAAGATGATTGTGAGCTCTTCTCTATGGTACTTAGAGTCTTCCCATGATGGACACCAAGATGACATGATGCTCTTCTTTCTTTCGGCAGTTCAGAACACTCTTCAAGTAGTAGAACTCTCACTTCTACTTCTTTCTTTGTCTGACTCTAAGTTTTCTTGGTGGATCGTAGAGCGAGCCTTCGAACTCACTATTATACATGGTTTAGAACAGTCCAACGTTACTCCAAACTCGGCAACTCCAGCAACCTTCGATCTAGCAGATTTATACTCCTTCCCAATCCTTCCGTTGGAAAGTAGTCGTTAAAAGCTATTCAAATGTCTTCACAGATCTTGACAGAGGTAGACTGCTGATGTTATAAGTCATACTTTCTCTGACATTGCAGTCTACTCTTTCACTTACCCATCAAAGATGTCACTTTAATGTCTTGGGCAGATCGAAGACTTTATTTCCTCATTCTGATTTCTCAATCAGAGGTTGTCCTTTTGCATAGATGCTCTCAATAAGCTCTTGTCCGAATATTACCCTTAAGATTAAACTGTTGCCAATGCTTCAGTCTTCAGCTATTCGAACTCTACGATTCTGATGCATGTCTTCAAGGACCTGATCGTAGTGTCAGGTTGACTGATAGAGACAACACTGCGATCTTGAAGAGTGTTGATTGGATCTTCAATGTAGAACACCTCTTCCTTCTCTTGTGCAGTGCTTCAACACTTCTGTTTGCTTCGACTGTTCTCAAATGCTGATGGCTTGACTCTTTGCTCTGGTCCCTTCTGAATATCAAGACACTTCAGATATGTGGCGCGTCCAGCTCGCTTTCTCCTTATGATCTCCCGTTCACTTATCATCAATGGACTGACCCAATGCTTAATCACTTTTGCCTTGTTCTTCAAAAGCTGACCAGTATCTCTGTGTGTACTCCATCAGTTCTTTCTTTGTTTGGCAAACACTAAGATCCTGAATACTTCCAAGATCGTTGTCATCTTATCACATGACAGCTACTGCACTTGCTGACTTTCTTTAGTCGATTACTGAAGTCTTCTCTTGATTAACTTGTGGAAGACTTCATCTTGAATGGCTTCTTCATCTCAATCTTGATGCTGATTGGGTTGATGCTTAGATCTTCTGTTAACATACATGCCATTCATTGAGTGTTCTCTGGTTCCCTTCAGGTGGGATGTATCCTTCCTCGTCTCTCCTGGCAGTCTACGAACTCCGAGATCTATTATCTTGCAGACTAAGATTCTGTCACGACAGCTCTCGAGTTCTCCTTAACTCTCCTGGCAGACTGCGATTTCTGGTGCAGTGCTCGACGATCAGACAAGCCTATCTATTACATCATAAGATCAACCTAACATTCTTGATCTTTCTATGTTTATAGTCCTTGTACATCATTTCTTTTTAAGGACTTTACAAAGCTATTTTGCTTATGTAGGATCAACCTAACATACTTGATCAATTCATTCTAAGTCCTTGTACACATGTTTCTATTATCTATCAAAGGACTTTACAGCTTTTCTTAATACAAGCATACTTGCATATTCATTCATATATATCATAATTAAATCATATATAAATAGGAATAATATTCACATGCTTATTCCTAACACCCAGCTCCTTGAACTGTTTAGCGGTGACCGTCCGAGAGTTTCTAGTGTTTCCACCTACATTTTGGACAGGAGCCACTCTCGCCTGATGTTGCATGAATTTCATAAAGCCTCTGAACATTCCATCGTTCATCATTTGGTCAGTGTTGTTGTTTGCATGAGGATTGTTACCTTCCTAATGCACATTATCCTGATTATTGATTTGTGTAGACTCAACGGTCTCCTATGCTCCATTGCTATTCTCAACATTCTCGGATGTCATTTTCAAATACTGCCACAAAATAAGGGTTAATTGACATGCAACATATTATCCCTATACTCTGACCGACCAATTAAATACCAAAAAAACTTAGGTAGATAATACTAGCGAAGGAATTCCCCGTCTCTCCCCTCCTAGTTCTTGTCTCACGTCTTAGCCAGGGATCATATCCCTAAGCTTTGATACCAACTGTGACGCCCCCAAAATAGGTATACATCACCCATCTTGAGTCGCCAAATACATGATATAAAATTCAAATACAACTTAATAATACAACTGTCGTGTAGAATACGACAAGACATAACTCAAAGTTTTAATACGAATATTGTCTTCTAGACAGTATTCAACTCAAATGGAGTCCTTAATACATTTATTATCACACTATTTCATAGAATAGTGAGGACTACTAATGCTATCATCTGGACCGTCACTCCGTTCCCCGACTAGTCCCGGCTACGTTCTCATTTCCTGAAGAGAACACTGAAAGCAAAAGGGTGAGCTCAACTAGCCCAGTAAGAAATACTATGACTAAGATAATGCAGAATAATTTATCATTAGCCTTCAACAGTGTTAATGTAAGACCCCAAATTTATGAAATAAAAGTATTCAATTTTTCTTATAATTACTATTCAAAGAAATGGTTAAATTGATAAAAGTTAAAGTTAAGGGTGATATATGAATTTTTTTTCAAAATACACAAGTGGTTATAAAATATTCATTGTTGTGGGGAATATTAGTTTGGTCGTGGAATATTCTTTTCGGCTTGGGGAATATTAAATACGATCAGCGTAACCATTTATGGGCCCCATAATGTAATAAGCTGGGCCGGATGAAGAAAACGACAAAATTAAGTTTTTATAAATAACTGGCAGTAATCGTTATCTGTTAACATTGTTGGAATACCCGGTTGGTAAAATAAAGTAATACGCGTTGTTGCGACAAAGAATAGCACCAGTATATACAAGATTTTGAATTATTGATTCTTACGTAAGAAGGCACTACTCAATAAATTGTTACAAAGAATTATTGCTCAATATTTTATTTTATTGATTCAATAATTCTGCGTTGATATTTTATATTATTGTTGTTTCAATAATTATCATCGCACAATATTTCTCATTATCGATCAATAATTCATATTATTTGAATAATATTATTAGATAGCATTATTGGCAATGTCTAGAAAGTTACATCAATGAGAGGTTTGGTCACCTAATCATTGGCCAAGAAGGAGAAATTCTTATCGAAAGCCCCTCTTTCTCAGGAACTACTGGTCATCATAATTGTGATTACGTAATATTATTTGTGAATAATTAATTATTGATTTATATGATAAAGAAATATTTATTTGATGTGGATATAAATGATGGATTTATTTATGTGTTTATAAATGAAGGAATTAATGTTGAGGTATTTTATCAGTATTTTTATCGGAATGAAGGTATTAAAAATTAAACCAGTATTTTTGAGATATATTGCGTGAGTTATAATTTTTAATCCGACTGTTGGATCGTTGTAATTTTTGATAAGTTGAGTATATGTCCACAAATTTTGAACCGTTAAAAATGAACGTATGATTTGTTATGAATTTTAAGAGGTGAATGGTTCAGAAATTGTTGAAGTATCCGAATTTAGCATTTTGGTGGAAAATTCTAGAATTGAGTGGGCCCCGCTTGTGGTTGGTGAAGAAATGTGCTGGAATTTTATTTCAAATGTGGTGGGTGGGAATAGTAGCAGGTAAAGCCATCAGGTTGCAAGTCAAGTCTGCTAAAATTTTCCTATAAATAGAGGGCTAAGTTAGAATTGAAAATCACACCATAAACATAAGCTTTCTCTCTTTCTCTCTCTAGATTATTGAGTGTATTTTGTGAGTATTTAGATACTTGGTGAGTTGATATTCATCAGTGCAAGTTCCTTCAGCGTCATATCCTATATCCAGACAGAAGTGCTGCTCTTTTGAGGTAAGGGATTGTAAGGGATAGTAAGGGATTTTAAGGGTTATTATGTTTTTCAGTTCGTACTTCTTCTGACCTTCATAAAATTCTGGAAAAATTTGAAATGATATGTTGATGAGTTTTATTGATTGTGTCCAAAGATGGTGATTTTTGGATGTATAGATTAAGAGTTATGAATTTTATGAGAAAAGACTATTTTAAAAGTAACCGCTTATAATTCCTTGTGGTTAACTCTAAAATTGATGAAATTTTTATTGGGAGTACATCTATATAATATCAGTGTACTCTGTGAATTTTGGAATTTTTGGATAAAAGTACAATTTATGATAAATATCTAAATATTCGGCGGTTTTGGCCATATGAAAAATAGTAAATGAATTTTAAAAATTCTAAGAAAAATATATGTTCAATATTGGACTATATTCTGCTAAATCCCAGAAAAGAAATATTTTTGAAACTGATTTGGTATTTTTCATGAAAATGGACTAGTTATGAATAAATGAGTTAAATATGTTATGTGAAGGAAGAAAATTGGAAAATATGATTTTATGGCTTGAGAATCATATATGTGGTATATGCAGATTTTTTATGAGGGTTTTGGTTATTGGTGATGAAATCTTATAAGTTTGGTATTTTATGATGATTAAATGCATTATTTTGTAAAGTGTAAACAATTAAAATAAATTGTTTATAAGTTTAAGAAATGTTATTCTTTCAATATCATTATACCGAAATATTGGTATGGATTTTATTGTGGAATTTATACCTTTTTGTGTCAGGGTTACTATTCATGAGTTACTATTCATGAGTTACTATTCACGAGTTACTATTCATGGGTACTATTCACTACAAAATTGGTTTCTTTTTCTAACCAAATTATAGTTGATTTATGAATATTACTCTGGAGATTAAAACTACATATTGATTATATTGATTCTATTATCATATATAACATTTTATAACCTCGATGTTGAAATTCTATTTCACTTGAGTATAAAGATGGGTAGATTATTGGTATGATCATGACTTAGGGTTCTCTTTGGCCAAGAGAGTGAAAAGTTGAATTGTGGACCTGGTATGATCATGACCATTGAATTTATAATTGAATATCTTTAGCTTAAGTGCAAAGGTGAATTAATCAACATGGTTATAATTATTGTTTATATAAATTCGAAATGATATTATATTTCTTTGAGATATTAATATATTTGGCTCAGTAGTGCAAATATGAATCTGTTGAGGAATATCTTTGGCCTCAGAGTGCAAAAGATGAACTGTTAATGAATATCTTTGGCCCGTAGTGCAAAGATGACTGTTGTTGAATATCTTCGGCAAATTAGTGCGAAGATGAGCGTGTGGATGAATATCTTTGGTCGTGAGTGCAAAAGATGAATTTATTAGTATGATTATGAATGAGAATGTGATTTGGTATAACCATGATCTTTGATGTTTCGGTAAAGACATGTGATAAAAATTATATTAAATCCCGGTATGTAAGAGAAATTTAGAATTAAAATTATGATTATGAGATATTCATATAATTGTGGAAAGGAACTGTTGATTGATGTTACAGGGATAAAACATTGTTGGTGGACTTTTAACATGGAGAAGTTAATAGACTGTATTGTCTATTTGACTCTTCTAATGGATTGCTCGTTCCACTGCAACTATGGTTCAAATTTTTATCATCTACCATATGTTCTAAATCTCTGATTTGTTATTGATGAAGGCTATTGATAATTTAAATATCTTTAGTCATGATATTCTTTTATTGAGCTAGTTGTGCTTTACCTTTTGCTTCACAATTCCTTTCGTGTAATAAAAGTGTATTTGGGTCGAAATGGGGACAAGGGAATAGAAGCGGTGGTCTCTGGTGTGGAGTTCTCCCTAAAATTATAGACAAAGTGTGTTGTATACATCTTTTAGTAGTTATATTTGGTGAATCATATAGGAGAGGCGAACCCAACGTTGGAAGGGTGTTTTGCCACTTATCATACATGATGTCTAATGACATACAACCTCGTGTCATCTTAAGATGTGGTTGTGCTCATCCACTTGCCGAGTATATTTATGAGCACTACCTATATAATCTTGGTGTTTGTTTGAAGTATAATTCTCAATTTGAGATGCAGTGGAGATAATGATAAATCAAGAGAAGACTCACCATTGGGAAGAATATAATAGTAATCTTCTCATTTTTCTTTGGGGTCTATTAGGTCAACCAAGGATAATTCTGTGGCCATATGATATCTATCATAACCTGTAAGCATGGCCTCCCCATATACGAAGGTTTCCTTGAGCACTTCCAGAAGATTTTAGTTTCTAAAACAGCTTTTTGACTATACCTTTATGTAAGGTGTCTTTGTGAGGTCTTTGTCCACGGTTGGGACATGTGTCACATTTGGTATATATTTGTATCCAAACTCACAAAGATATGTGTTGTTGTATTTTTCACGACAATTGTTGTAATAAAGTTGTAGTTGTTTTTACATACCATGTATTTGGCGACTCGAGAATGGGTTGGATGGAATGGACCTATTTTGGGGTTGTCATTACTAAACCGATAAAATATAACAAACATCAAGTTTAGCTGCTATGATGAACAAGCAATCCATTAAGTAGAGTCAAGTAGAGAATAAAATCTACTATCTTCTATGATTTAAAAGGTTTTCATCACTTTTATCATTTGAGACTCATCTTAATAAATAATCCACATCATCCCCACTAAAACACTACGACCAATGATATTCATTAGTATCAACGACCACAAATTATCCATGCACTACGGGCCAAGGATATTCGTGTTTTCATCAATGGTCATGATCATACCAACAACTGTACATCAATGCACTACGGGCCAATGAGGACCTTTACCACAATATTTGTAAAATTACGGTCGTGATTATATTGAATAATTCTGGTCATAATCATACCAAGTCCATCTATGAGATATACATGTGGCGCCCCCCAAAATAGGTATACACAACACCCATTCTCGAGTCGCCAAATACATGGTACAAAAAAGCAAACTACAACTTCAATAATACAAAACGTGAAATATATCTTTGTGAGTTTAAATATAATATTGTCTTCTAGACAATATCCATACTCAAATAAATCCCCATCATAATTATTGATTCATTATTTTACAAAAATGGTGAGGACTACTAAACAACTCTCTAGAACCTTCATTCCATAATTCCCGACTAGTACTCGCTACATTCTCGCCTCCCGAGAAGAAAAATGGAACAACAAAGAAAAGGGTGAGCTCAACTAGCCCAAGAAGAATATTATGACTAAGATAATATACAACAAATTATCGTTAGTCTTCAACAGGAAAAATCGATAGAATACAATAGACAACAAGTTTCAGATCAATATTCGCAATGAAATAATAATTCATAGAAGAGTTACGTAGAGAATGAAATCTACTATAATCTATGAATTTAATATCCATCATCAATATTTTATCCCGTAACATCAATCAATATACATCTCGAATCAAATATTCATCTTTGCACTCACAGCCAAAGATATTCATCGATTGGTCATGTTCATTTAAACACTGCTCATCTTTGCACTATGTGCCAAAGATATTAATCAATCCATCATGTTCATCTCAACACTGCTCATCTTTGCACTATGTGCCAAAGATATTCTTCAGAAATCATTCATCTTTGCACTACAGCCAAAGATATTCAATAATATCATCATTTAAGACCGAGGATGATGAAAATATTTTAAAGAAACGAATCCAAAGGAAACAAAATGACAAGGATTAAGGATTAAGGATTCAGTACTTGGTTTTATCCACGCCCAAAAATACCTCAAAAATAATCATAGTGGTGTAAAATTCAAGAATGATCAAAACATGGATACAATCGAAAGTTAGTATCCGTAATATATATTTTGGACAAAAAGAAGAAATTTTATTTTTCTATTGAATAGGCCAGATACGTGAATAGTGTCAGATATCGTGAATAAGGTCAGATACGTGAATAGTAACTCCGACACCAAAAGATAGAAATTCCACAAAAACATCTTCACGCTTCATGAATAGTACTCGTGAATCGTGAATAATAACTCGTGAATAAGAACTCATGAATAGTAACTCGTGAATATTAACTCATGAATAGTAACCCATGAATAGTAACCCCCGACATGAAAAAATTTCAAATTTGATAAAACTTCAGATCAACATTTCAAAGATAATGATATTGAAGAAATAATATCATTACAAAAAATAATATCCTTACCTCGAAAGATTAAGATTTCAAATTTGGAATACTAGGGTATAGGTCAAGGAAACTTGCAATCTGCCTAGCAATACTCAAAGTATACTCAAAATACTCACAAGAATACGCTCAAAATATCGAGAGAGAAATAGAGAGAAAACTTCAGTTTCGGTGTGATTTTCAATTCTAACATAAAGACCCTATTTATAGGAAAACGCTTAGAACACCAAAGCGTAAAATTTAATATAATATTAATATAATTATACAAATTTTCCTTAGCCCACCTTTTGGTCAAAACACCAGCCACACATGTTAATGATGTCCAAAAAAATACAAAAACGTTTTTCTTAACAAAAATAATTTAAACTCCCAAAATCAATTATTTTGAGCTTCTAACTTCAATAATTCATAATAAATAGCCCTTTCATCAGAAAATTCGAATCTCATGAGTTTTTATAGGAAATTCAATTTCTACAACTTTGCAGAAGAAAGTTTTTCCAAATTCCAAACAAAAATAGACCGAAATCCACAAACGGGCGATTTTATTGTGCTATAATCAAATTTCTGGCCAATAATCAGGTCCACCAACACACAAAACATGTGTTAAACATTTAATACCACAAAAATACTCTTCCTCCTCATATACTCATATATCCCACATTCATTATAAAAATATCACCGTTAATATATTATTAAAATAATATATTTAAATGAATTATTTTATCGTAAAAGATAAAATATTAATTTTCAACAATTGTCATTTTAAAAATTTTCTCCATCTATATCCACATAAAATCAATATTTTCCTCATCATATAAATTCAATAATTAATTATTCACAAATAATATTATGTAATCACAATATTGACAACCGTGCAGCTCCTCAGAAAGAGGGGCTTTCCAATAAGAATTTCTTCTTCTTGGCGCGCAATTAGATGACCAAACCTCTCCTTAGATGTAACTTTCTAGACATTGCCAATAATGTTATCTAATAATATTATTCAGATAATATGAATTATTGCTTCGATAATGAAAGATAATGTGTAATGACAATTATCAAACAACAAAGAATATAAAATATCAACGCAAAGAATTATTAACTCAATAAAATATCGAATAAAGAATTATCGTAACCATTATTGAGTAGTGCCTTCACGTAAGAATCAATAATTGGTGCAATGGTGTGCTTCACTGCTCAACAACGCCAGTATTAGTGTGTTTTAACCACGGGTATTCCAACAAAGATAATCCAAGAATAACTACGCCAAGTTATTTAAAAACAACTTATATTTGTCGCTTTTCTTCATCCAATCACTTTCACATGGGGCCCACACATGGTCGCTACCGTCGCATTTAATATTCCCGACAAAGCATTTAATATTCCACCACCAAAACTAATATTCCCAACAATAATGAATATTTTATAACCACTTGCTTAATTTGAAATATTTGCATATTTAACCCTTAACTATCCACATTAATCAAATCAACCCTTACTATTTCAAAATAATAAATAAAGGAAATTCCTTTTATTTAAAAATTTTTGGTCTTACAACCTCCCTCCTTATGAAATTTTGTCCTCGAAATCGACGACGACGCATTCGGTGTTTTGAAAAGGTGAGGATACCTCGCTTTCATTTCGCTTTCCAACTCCTGTGTCATTTCCTCTATATAGCATGATTCCTCCACAAAACTTTAACTTGTGGTATAACCTCACAGGCAGTAGAGACATGCTCCTTCCTATCCAAAATCTTGACAGTACCTCCTCATACGTTAAGTCTTCTGGCTATCTCGTCCTGGTTCTAACTCTATAACGTGGTTCGGGTCTTTCACATATTTATTTAAGTATGATATGTGAAACACATTATGAACACGAGACATACTCGGAGGTAACGCAAGTCTATAGGCTACATTTCCTACTTGGTCAAGAATTTGAAATGGACCGATAAATCGTGGATCGAGCTTTCCTCTCTTCCCAAATCTTGTAACTCCCTTCCATGGAGCAACTCGCAACAATACATGATCCCCTACACTAAATTCCACGCCCTTTCGATGAAGATTCGCGTGATAACTCTTTTGTCGATCTTGTGCCGCTTTGTATACGTTGTCGAATCATTAGTCATCATATATTAATCCGGGTCCCAACAATGTTGCTTCACCCACCTCATCCCAACATATCGAGAACTACATTTTTGTCCATATAATGCTTCGAATGGAACCATGCCTATATTTGTTTAATAACTATTGTTGTATGAGAATTCCACCAATGGCAAGTACTTATCCCAACTTCCTTTGAAATCTAGGACACGTAGTTTTAATATATCTTCAAGAGTTTGAGTAGTCCTTTCGATTGCCCATCCGCTTGAGGATGGTATGCCAAACCGAATCGTAAATTGCGTGCCCATAGCTTTTACAAACTAACCCAAAATCATGAAGTGAATCTTGGGTCACGATCTAAAACTATGGATACCGGCATGCCATGCAATCTCACAATCTCATTTACATTACATACGAGAAAGACGCTCAAGGAATAAGTCTCTCAGATTCAGAAGAAATGAGCAGACTTGGTTAATCTATCAACAATAACCCAAATAGCATTGATGCCTTGAGAAACCGCAGGAAGACCCGTAACGAAATCCATAGTAATGTGTTCCCACTTCCATTCCAGGAATCTCAAGTGGTTGCAACGGACCCTTAGGTACAAGATGCTCCGCCTTTACACGCTAAGCAAGTTAAACACATCGAGATAAACTTTGCAATCTCTCTCTTCATATTGTTCCACCAAAATGTATGTCAAGATCACGATACATTTTAGTACTTCCAGATGGATTGCAAATGGCGTATTGTGTGCCTCCATCATAATCTTGTACTTCAAATCGAGTCGTTAGGAACACAAAGTCTAGAGTGGACTCAAGTATTCCTTCTTCATCAATTCTCGCCCTAATAGCTCCTTCTTGTACTTTCTTCTTCATACGACGACACCTCCGGCCTGGTGGCTCGAGCAACCTTAACTTTTTCTATTAAAGTGGCTCTACGCGATACTTGACATCATCGCACTGCTCCTCGCATATGATCTTCTACTCATCGCGCCGCCTACCACGCTCGCTTTTCCAGATGGCATGATCGTAACATGTCTTTGAAATGAGTCTCCTCTTCGAGTTCTTGAAGCTCTTCCCACATTCCTCGCTCCATTCGAATTTTGTATCTCTACGAGTCGGTGCGTTAATGGAATAGCGATTCGAGAATATCCTTCAACGAATCTCCGATAATAACCAACTAAGCTTCTGAAAAAGCTACGTATTTTTCGACATCGACTTAGGTTGCTCTCAATCGTGACTCATATCCCAATCTTGGATAAGACGTCACAATGACACCTATCGCTTTACTATCGCATCTAATACGACGCCCCTACAGAGAGAGTTCGGCTTAGTGAATTCCACAAAGGAAGTCACAAGATAAAGGTTCGTGTACCAAATTTATAGTTGAATTTTTAACTCCTCAAGTTCAATAGAGCCATTCGATATGAGATTTTAGAAATGAGTTTTTGTACGGGTTCAAAGTCGATACAAAATTTAATATCGTGCTTTGGGAGTAAGCCAAGAAATTCTTCGAAATACGTCAGAAAAATCAATAACAACAGAATATTATTCAAATCGACGTGTCTTTATTCAAATCCATAACATGGACTAAGAAAATTTGACATCCGTAATAAACGAATGACTTCATGGCTTGATATGAAAATGTTTGACTACAATGGTTTGATTGCTTGAATTGAATAAAAGTTGCTTAGGAATATGAAAACTAACAACCTTACGAAAATAATCAATTTCGGCATGATGAGTAGTTAACCTTAAAATCACATCAAAAACAAATATCTCTATAGAAATAAGGTTAATGTGTAATGTGATAGTGCCAACTCGAATCAAGCAAGATTTATAAACAAGTGGATGTGATGAAAGTTTCTCCTAACGGAGTTTCCACAGATAGGTCAAAGTCTAATTTCTCCGAGTCAAGTTTAAACGTTGAGCGCAAGTAAAGAGAGATAAAAGAATGGGTAGAACCGATATCTAGTAAGGTATATACTTCGCAAGAATTTATAATTGACTAACCCGTGCTAACTTCGTTCGGGTTCTCTTGATTTTGACCGGCCACGACAAACGCTTCTTCCCTAATCGCTGACTTTGACTTTTTCGGGGATGGTTTTTGAGTCACCGTCCCTCATTGAACTAGGTTTCGCCATCGCATAATCTCGAAGCGATATGTCCTTCCTTTCCACAACTATAGCATACCTTAAACCGTAGGCGGGCCAATGATATGTCCTCTTTCCAAGATTTGTAACATACGACCGGTGGTCGTTCTCCTCCCTTAAAACTAGTTGCTATAGGCGCTGACGTCTTCACATGGTCGTTGTTGAATCTCCTCTTTTTAAAATCTCCTCCGACTCGCTTCTTCTATTTTCATGGCCACGATTACCACCAGAGTGGTTACCGCTTTGTTCGTATTCTTCTTTCTCCGCCGGTTATCGTTATTCGATGATCGCTATCTTCTAGATGATCCTCGGTTATGGTCCCTCGGTTGAACGTACTCGTTATCTCGCTTCTAACAACCGAGAGCCCGCTGACAACAACATCGAATAGAGAGAAAATTTATGAGAAATGAGATATCGACGTATGTCGGGTTTCAAACCTCTCGTAAACATCCGCCATAATACGCTCCTCATTCTCCACCAAATGAGGTGCAACTCGATAACTCCGCGAACTTCGCTTCATCGGGACACCGCCATGTTATTCTCGCTTCTAGTCTAATAAACTCCACTTCCTTCATACGATTTAATACTTTCGTGGAAGTACTTGTTATTGAACTGCTTCAAACGCTCCCACGACATGCCGAGTGCGCAATTTGGATGGGTACGCTTCACGATTCCCACCAAGAATCGCCTCGCCACTTTAACATAAAGGTGGCGAATGGAACTTTCGTTCTCCGCATCCCAAGACATCGAATATCTTGGTAATTTGTTTGACCCACGCTCCGCCTTTAATCGGATCCGCTTTCCCTGCACTCGGTGGTCCCAACTTTGAACTCGTTTGGTGTGACCACCCGTGAATTGCTATCATTTCTCCTCAGATTTTGAACACGAGTCTCCTCGCCCGATTTTGCATGAACCGCAAAAAGCTTCTAAACATCCCCTCGCTCATCATCTCGCTTTCGGTGGTGTTGTTCACAGGAGGAACATTGCCACTGTTGCACGCTCTCCTCGCTGGTAAGTACAGCATCTCCACGGCCTCATTTACTCCATTGTTAATATTCTCACGACATTCTCAATAATCGTCATAAAACAAGGGTTAATTAAGGAAATCAATATATCACATAATATCCCTATATATCGACCAACTAACAAATAAGCTTAGGTAGGACACACTAACAAGGATTTACTCGCTCTCCCTCCTAGTTCTATTCCCGATCTCCGCCAGAGATCATATCCCTAAGCTCTGATACCAAATGTAACTCTGGACACCAACTTGTGTCAGCACCTCACATTGATACCTATCAGTTTGCCACCGCAGAACGGCGTCCCCTACGGAGAGTCTGGCTTCGGTGCATCCCCCATCAACAGGAAGTCACCAGCGAGAGGCTCGGGGCTCTTTTACTTATAGCTCGATCAAATGTGACGCCCCCAAAATAGGTATACACAACACCCATTCTCGAAGTCGCCAAATACATGGTACAAAAACAACTACAACTTTATTAATACAAATGTCGTGTGAAATATATCTTGTGAGTTTAAATATAATATTATCTTCTGTATAATATCCATATCAAATAAATCCCCATCATAATTATTGATTCATTATTTTACAAAATGGTGAGGACTACTAAACAACTCTCTCTAGAACCTTCATTCCATACCCCCACTAAGTACTCGCTACATTCTCGCCTCCCGAGAAGAAAAATGGAACAACAAGGAAAAGGGTGAGCTCAACTAGCCCAAGAAAGAATATTATGACTAAGATAATATACAACAAATTATCGTTAGTCTTCAACAGGAAAAATCTGATAGAATACAATAGACAACAAGTTTCAGATCAATATTCGCAATGAAATAATAATTCATGTAAGAGTTACGTAGAGAATGAAATCTACTATAATCTATGAATTTAATGGTCCATCATCAATATTTTATCCTCGTAACATCAATCAATATACATCTCGAATCAAATATTCATCTTTGCACTATGTGCCAAAGATATTCATCGATTGGTCATGTTCATTTAAACACTGCTCATCTTTGCACTACTGTGCCAAAGATATTAATCAATCGGCCATGTTCATCTCAACACTGCTCATCTTTGCACTACATGTGCCAAAGATATTCTTCAGAAATCATTCATCTTTGCACTACAAAGCCAAAGATATTCAATAATATCATCATTTAAGACCGAGGATGATGAAAATATTTTTAAAGAAACGAATCCAATTGAAACAAAATGACAAGGATTAAGGATTAAGGATTCAGTACTTGGTTTTATCCACGCCCAAAAATACCTCAAAAATAATCATAGTGGTGTAAAATTCAAGAATGATCAAAACATGGATACAATAGAGTTAGTATCCGTAATATATATTTTGGACAAAAAGAAGAAATTTTATTTTTCTTGAATAGTGCCAGACACGTGAATAGCCAGAACTCATACACCAAAAGATAGAAATTCCACAAAAAAACATCTTCACACCGCTAGAAATTGAATAGTACTTCGTGAATAATAACTCGTGAATAAGAATCATGAAATAAGAATCGTGAATAGTAACTCATGAATAAGAAACCATGAATAGTAACCCTTACATGAAAAAATTTCAAATTTGATAAAACTTCAGATCAACATTTCAAAGATAATGATATTGAAGAAATAATATCATTACAAAAAAATAATATCCCTTACCTCGAAAGATCAAGACTTCTAATTTGGAATAAGGGTATAAGGTCAAGGAACTTGAAACCGCGGCCGTCTAGCAATACTCAAAGTATACTCAAAATACTCACAAGAATACGCCAAAATATCGAGAGAGAAATAGAGAGAAAACTTGGGTTTCGTGTGATTTTCAATTCTAACATAAAGACCCTATTTATAGGAAAATGCTTAGAAACACCAAAGCGTAAAATTTAATATAATATTAATATAATTATACAAATTTTCCTTAGCCCACCTTTTGGTCAAAACACCAGCCACACATGTTAATGATGTCCAAAAAAAAATACAAAAACGTTTTTCTTAACAAAAATAATTTAAACTCCCAAAATCAATTATTTTGAACTTGAACTTCAATAATTCATAATAAATAGCCCTTTCATCAGAAAATTGAATCTCGCGATTTTTATAGGAAATTCAATTCTCTACAACTTTGCAGAAGAAAGTTTTTCCAAATTCCAAACAAAAATAGACCGAAATCCACAAACCAAGGCGATTTTATTGTGCTATAATCAAATTTGATTAATAATTGTGTCCACCAACACACAAAACATGTGTTAAACATTTAATGCCACAAAAATACTCTTCCTCCTCATATACTCATATATCCCACATTCATTATATAAAAATATCACCGTTAATATATTATTAAAATAATATATTTAAATGAATTATTTTATCGTAAAAGATAAAATATTAATTTTCAACAATTGTCATTTTAAAATTTTCTCCATCTATATCCACATAAAATCAATATTTTCCTCATCATATAAATTAATAATTAATTATTCACAAATAATATTACGTAATCACAATATTGACAAACCGTGTAGTTCCTCAGAAAGAGGGGCTTTCAATAAGAATTTTCTTCATCGGGCGCCGCAATTAGATGACCAAACCTCTCCTTAGATGTAACTTTCTAGACATTGCCAATAATGTTATCTAATAATATTATTCAGATAATATGAATTATTGCTTCGATAATGAAAAGATTGTGTAATGACAATTATCAAACAACAAAGAATATAAAATATCAACGCAAAGAATTATTAACTCAATAAAATATCGAACAAGAATTATCGTAACCATTATTGAGTAAGTAGTGCCTTCACGTAAGAATCAATAATTGGTGCAATACCGTGCTATCTTGTTCAACAACGCGTATTAGTGTGTTTTAACCACCGGGTATTCCAACAAAGATAATCTGCAGAATAACTACGCCGTTATTTAAAAACAACTTATATTTGTCGTTTTCTTTCATCCAATCACTTTCGTTATGGGGCCCATACATGGTCGCTACCGTCGCATTTAATATTCCCCGACAAAGATTTAATATTCCACGCACCAAACTAATATTCCCCGACGATAATGAATATTTTATAACCACTTGCTTAATTTGAAATATTTGCATATTTAACCCTTAACTATCCACATTAATCAAATCAACCCTTACTATTTTAAAATAATAAATAAAGGAAATTCCTTTTTATTTAAAAATTTCGGGGTCTTACACTACAGGCCACAGATGACTTTCAACATATTATAAACATGAGGATGATGACAATTGTGAGACCCCGAATTTTATGAAATAAAAGTATTCAATTTTTTTTTCTATTTTGGTAAATAGCACGGTATTGATTAATGATGCTTATGATTAAAATTAGAACTCATCATCAATTATCAACACTATTCAAGTTAACATTTAATACCAATCTTATCATAGGCTGAGCTAAGACCACACCAACCTATCACACAGATTCATGCAAAAATAAAAAAATAAAAAAAATAAAAAAAAACAATTATACTACAAGAACACATAGTAATGCAACACATATATGAATATGCAAATAACTACTATGTATTATATGCAATCTAAAAAAACACAATGCTAACACATAAAAAAACGATTAATATGCAGATAACTAACTATATGCAATACGACACTAAAATGCCCCCAAACTTAAACTAGACATTGTCCTCAATGGATGAAATATAAAAAAGTAAAGCAGAGGACTTCCTTGAAAATATAGCAATCTTCCTCCTTGTCCACTAAGTTTCGAGAATAGACTAAGCACATGAAACAAATTGGGCACCACACTTGAATTTGACTTGAATAACCTGTAAAACCATGATAGAAGCACTTTTATTAAATCCTAAATAAATGCAAATTCAAAACTACTAATATAAAACCTAATAAAAACTAAAAATAAAAATTAAACTTGGGTTGCCTCCCAATAAGCACTTGTTTTATAGTCTCAGCTTGACTTCTTCAATTCTCTATCTAATTCCCCTACGAAAATTGAGAAACCCTCCATCCATCAGAAGCAATGTCTCTTTTAGGAGGTTCCCATTCGCAACAACCCTTGAATTGAAGTCACCTAGCATGCTCTTTGTAGATAGGTTCCCTATTAAGAACGTCCAATAACTAGGTGTTTTCTCCATTATGTCTATGATTAGATTGGGGCATTGAAGCTTAATAAACATAATGGAGTCTTCCTCTATCTTCTCATTTTCATCCCACCATGACTCCATATTTGTCTTTAGCTCTTATGTCACAAAGTGCTTTTACGACGACATGATCGCTTAATTGGGCATGGTTTTGCAAAACTGCCCGGATTCTTGAACTTTGGTGGAGAAGGTACATGGGACACTATCAAAATTGGCTCATCTTCGTTGGTACTCAAAGTTAGATTTCTGTCAATCTCCTCTCCCCTTGGTTGAGTCATTCTTCCCATCCTTCGACTCCGTATGGCTGCGTAAACCTCCAACGTCTTCGAAGTTGCCTCTATAGAAGATGTATTAAGTCCATCAATCCCTGTTTCCCTTGGTTGAGCCAAGAACGTGTATGGCCATTGATACTCAAACTCATCCATGGTACCTGAAAAGAGAGAAATATAGGAAGAGAATTAATAATAAAAATAAAAATATTTAAATTAAGACTAATTTGATTGAAATTAATATTGGTAACTAATTATTAAATTAATTCCCTGGCAACGGCGCCAAAAACTTGTTGATCGATTTCGCAATCAATGAATACGTGCAAGTATACACGGTCAATAAGTAATAAAGCGATAAGAAAAGTATCGTTCCCACGAGGAATTATTTAATAAAAATCACCAAGTACTAATTCTTAACCAAACTAATTTTATTTAAACAATCTCAAATCGTGATTTTTCTAATTAAGAAAACTAAATTAACCAATTAAAACTAGGTTACTTTATAAATGAATTCAAATAAATAAAGGCTAAGACTCCAATATCTCCAATTATGAACTATAAACCAATTATCCAATTATCTCAATTATTATGTCTATTGAATTGTTAATAGGAATTCTCAAATGCCAAAAGCCCTTTCTCAAGTGATCATTTGTCTTCTATTTAATCCAAGTTAATTTTGCTATATCCCTATGCAAAATAATTAAATTAAACTCTTTACAATCCCAATTCCTTATGTGTTACATGCGGTAAATAGATATTCTCATTCTATTCACAAAGCTAATTATTCACTGTGCAAATAACTAAGTCACATGTCATCATGCCCAGTTCTAACCCTAGAATTCCTTTCTCAATTCCTTCTAGAGTAACAAGGTAATTACTGATCAGATAATTAATCAATAAGCATAAGGTAAGATAAACAACTCAATTTGACACAAATAATTGGAATAAATCAAATAATTAATTCATACACATAAAAGGTTCAATTAAAATCTTAACAAAAGAGTTAGTTCATAATTAATGAATTAAAACCAAGAATCCACAATTGAATAGACATTAAAAGATAAAAGTATGATAAGAGAAGAGAATAGAATCGGTTGTCAGCAAATCTGATGCTCCCCTCTTGCTCCTGCTCTTGATCTTCAGTGTTCTTCAATTTGCTTCAATCTCCAATCGCTAATTAAGAACTAGGGTTTATATTTTAATCTAATAGAGTGTTTTATCTAAGATAAGCTATGTAATCCCCCTTTATTTTATGCCTTACATCATGTATTTATAGGTTACAAGTCCAATTTTTAGCTTAGGAACAAACCCAATCCTATTTGGAGTCAAAAAGGTGTCAAAATTAGCCCAAAAGCGCGTCCAAAGCCGCACTAAGCACTTCTCAAAGGTGCCCAAAGACTGCACACGGCCTTCAAACTCTACTCCCGGTGTTCTGGCTGGGCAAGCATAGGCCTAAAATGGGCGCCCATTGCTGCCACTTCTCGACATTTTCTGCTCCGACGTCCTTTGGGAAAATGGCCATAACTTCTTCGTCTGAACTCTGATTTTAATGATTCAAGATGATCCGGAAAGAGGTGAAATAGATATATAACTTTCATTCTTTGAGTGTTTCGAAATAAGGTTCTGAGAAATACTCAAATTGGCTCTGAAGTGATTGCTGTGTAAATGGCAAGCCGAAAACGCGCATCTAGCCACCCCAAACGTCGATCCAAGTAACTTTTGTCCCAATTCCTATAAAACAACATAAAACATGCATGAATGGACACAAACACTTAAAAACTATTCTAAAATACTTGAGAACAACAATAAATTAAGCCCGAATGTATCCAATTCATGTGTATAAAATTCACTCATCAAATACCCCCAAACTTAAACCTTTGCTTGTCCTCAAGCAAAAACACAAAAGAACTAAAAATAAATAAACTAACTCAACTACATGAATGCATATGCATGATCTAATTTATAATATACCTATGAACCCAGTAATAAATCAGTATGATATATAGCAACAGGCCTCAAAGATACCATTGGTACTCAAACAATATATCCAATCAAGTCAAAATCCATAGCTCTAACCAATTAGTCAATCCAAACCTGTCATCACCCATGTTGTGTGTGTGTGTGTGTGTGTGCTTGTTAACCATTCTAACCAACCACAATTCAAGATAATCACATAACAAACTTCTTATAAGGAAAATTTCAGTTCCAATTCAATTACTTTTGTGAACATGACAACTCCAGATTAAAACTAAGCAATTACCAAGTCTAAGAGTAAATGAGATTTATTTATACTTTTATTCAACCACGAGGCATTTTTGCTCTTTCTCTCGTTTTTTTTTCTTCATTTTTTTTATTTCATGACTGTGCAATGTCTTACTCCATTAGGCGCACTGCTACCCCTTAGCAAGCTTTCGACCAACGACTCCTAGACCATGAAAGACCTTAGCGCGCTAGGTATAGAGACAATCCCCTCAAGGTATTTTTACTCAAGTAGCCAGGGCCCCGAAATAAGACTAGCCATGTTATTTCTACTTTTCTTTCTTTTTCTTTCTATTTTTTTTCTCTTTTTTCATAATTTCTTTTTTTTTTCTTTTTGTATATATATACCCCATAGATTCCCCCAAACTCAAGCTTTTACGTCATTCCAACCTTTACCGCCAGTTCACTAATTTCCTTTAATTTTAACAAAGATTTTCCCTCAGAAACAAATTATGAAACCCTTGAACCAAGTGGATTAAAACAGTTAAACTTTTACGCTTAATTTACATAAGTTTCGAACGAGCTTAGATTATCATCATGATTAAAATTAGAACTCATCATCAATTATCAACACTATTCAAGTTAACATTTAATACCAATCTTATCATAGGCCGAGCTAAGACCACACCAACCTATCACACAGATTCATTCAAAAATAAAAAAATAAAAAAAATAAAAAATGCAATTATACTACATGAAAACATAGTAATGAAACACATATATGAATATGCAAATAACTACCATGTATTATATGCAACCTAAAAAAACACAATGCTAACACATAAAAAAATGACTACTATGCAGATAACTAACTATATGCAATACGACACTAAATGCCCCCAAACTTAAACTAGACATTTTCCTCAATGGATGAAATATAAAAAAGTAAAGCAGATGACTTCCCTGAAAATATAGCAATCTTCCTCCTTGTCCACTAAGTTTGGAGAATAGGCTAAGCACATGGAACAAATTGGGCACCACACTTGAATTTGACTTGAATAACATGTAAAACCATGATAGAAGCACTTTTATTAAATCCTAAATAAATGCAAATTCAAAACTACTAATATAAAACCTAATAAAAACTAAAAATAAAAATTAAACTTGGGGAAGACCCTAAAAATTTTTAAATAAAAAGGAATTTTTTATTTATTATTTTGAAATAGTAAGGGTTGATTTGATTAATGTGGATAGTTAAGGGTTAAATACGCAAATATTTCAAAATAAGCAAGTGGTTATAAAATATTCATTATTGTTTGGGAATATTATTTTGGTCGTGGAATATTCAGATCGCTTTGGGAATATTCGCATTTATTTTGCACAAAGCAAAATGCATGTGTGGGCCCCATAACGAAAAGCGATTGGATGAAGAAAACGACAAATATAAGTTGTTTTTAAATAAACTAGTAGTTGTTCATCAAGTATCATCGTTGAATACCCTATGGTTAAAACACACTAATACGCCGTTGTCGAACAAGAAGATACCAGATTGCACCAATTATTGATTCTTACGTAAGAAGGCACTACTCAATAATGGTTACGTGAATTATCGCTCAAAGATTTTATCGAAAGTTAATAATTGTCATGCGTTGATATTTTATATTGTCGTTGTTTCAATAATTGTCATTACACAAGATCTTTCATTATCGGCTAATAATTTATATTATCCGAATAATATTATTAGATAACATTATTGGCAATGTCTAGAAAGTTCTGCCTAAGGAGAGGTTTGGTCATCTAATCATGCTACCAAGAAGAAGAAATTTTATCGAAAGCCCCTCTTCCTGAACCGCCTCGTTGTCAATATTGTGGATTCTCGTAATATTATTTGTGAATAATTAATTATTGATTTATATGATGAGGAAAATATTGATTTTATGTGGATATAGATGGAGAAAATTTTTAAATGACAATTGTTGAAAATTAATATTTTATCTTTTCTCGATAAAATAATTCATTTAAATATATTATTTTAATAATATATTAACGGTGATATTTTTACAATGAATGTGGGATATATGAGTATATGAGGAGGAAGAGTATTTTGTGGCATTAAATGTTTAACACATGTTTTGTGTGTGGTGGACACAATTATCGATCAAATTTGATTTATAATGTAAAATCGCCCGCTTGTGGATTTCGGTCGATTTTTGTTTGGAATTTGGAAAACTTTCTTCTGCAAAGTTGTAGAGAATTGAATTTCCTATAAAACTCGCGAGATTCGAATTTTCTGATGAAAGGGCTATTTATTATGAATTATTGAAGTTCAAGTCTCAAATAATTGATTTTTGGGAGTTTAAATTATTTTGTTAAGAAAAACGTTTTTGTATTTTTTTTTGGACATCATTAACATGTGTGGCTGGTGTTTTGACCAAAAGGTGGGCTAAGGAAAATTTGTATAATTATATTAATATTATATTAAATTTTCGCTTTTGGTGTTCTAAGCATTTTCCTATAAATAGGTGCTTAGGTTAGAATTGAAAATCACACCGTAAACTCAAGTTTTCTCTATTTTCTCTCGATATTTTGAGCGTATTCTTGTGAGTATTTTGAGTATACTTTGAGTATTGCTAGAGACGGCAAGTTCCTTCAAAGACTATACCCTAGATTCTAGCTGTAAGTATCGATCTTTCGAGGTAAGTGGATATTATTTTTTTTGTAATGATATTATTTCTTCAATATCATTATGTCGAAATGTTGATCCAAGTTTTTATCAAATTTGACTTTTTTTTCATGTCTGGGGTTACTATTCATGGGTTACTATCATGAGTTACTATTCAGTTACTATTCACGAAGTTACTATTCATGAAGTTACTATTCATTCACGAAGTTACTATTCACGAAAGTACTATTCACGAAGCGTGAAGATGTTTTTGTGGAATTTCTATCTTTTGGTGTCTGAGTTACTATTCACGATATAAGACTATTCACGATACTAAGACTATTCACGATATAAGACTATTCAATCTAAAAATAAAATTTCTTCTTTTCGTCAAAATATCTATTCGGATACTAACTCGATCAGATCCATGTTTTGATCATTCTCGAATTTTACACCACTATGATTATTTTTGAGGTATTTTTGGACGTGGATAAAACCAAGTACTTAATCCTTAATCCTTAATCCTTGTCATTTTGTTTCATCGGATTCGCTTTTAAAAAAAAATTTTTCATCATCCTCGCCTTAAATGATGATATTATTGAATATCTTTGGCCCTCAGAAAGCAAAAAGATGAATGATTTCAAGAATATCTTTGGCCTCAGCAAAAAAGTGCAAAGATGAATGTGTGTTGAGATGAATACGACCGATTGATTAATATCTTCGGGCTCAGAGTAAAAGATGAACAGTGTTTAAATGAATACATGACTAATCGATGAATATCTTCGGCCAGAAAGTAAAAAGATGAATATTTGATTCCGTATGTATATCGATTGATGTTGCTGTGGATAAAATATTGATGATGGATCGTTAAATTCATAGATTATAGTAGATTTCATTCTCTACGTAACTCTTCTATGAATTATTATTTCGCCGCTAATATTGATCCAAACTTGTTGCTCATCAGATTCTATCGATTTTTCCTCGTCAAGACTAACGATAATTTGTCAGATATTATCTTAGTCATAATATTCTTTTATCGGGCTAGTTGAGCTCACCCTTTTCCTTGTTGTTCCATTTTTCTTCTCGTGAGGCTAGAATGTAAATAGTACTAGCTTCTGGGTATGGAATGAAGATTCTAGAGAGAGTTGTTTAGTAGTCCTCACCATTTTTGTAAAATAATGAATCAATAATGTGATGAGGATTTATTTGAGTATAGATATTGTCTGTAAGATAATATTTATATTCAATTCAATCATTTGTAATAATAAAGTTATAGTTTGCTTTCGTACCATGATTTGTAATAATAAAGTGTAGTTACCTATTTTGGGGGCGCCACATTTGGTATCGAGCTATAAGTAAAGAGCCCCGAGCCTCTCACGGTGACTTTCGTTGATGGGGGAACGGGGTCTCTCCGTATACCAACGGTGGTAAACCCGACAGGTATTTGGGGGGGTGTCACAGTCACATTTGGTATCGTAGCTTAGGATATGATCTCTCAATGAGATCTCGGGAATAGAACTAGAGGGGAGAGACGAGTAAATCCTTCGCTAAAGGTGTCCTACCTAAGCTTATTTGTTAAGTTGGTCAAGATATAGGATATTATGTGATATATTGATTTTTAATTAAACCCTTATTTTATGACAAGATTTGAGAATGTCGAATCGAGAATATTAACAAAGGAGTAAATGAGACCGTGGAGATGCCTCAGATTTCACCAACGAGGAGAACGGCAACAGTCGGGCAATGTTCCTCCCGTGAACAACACCACCGAAAGTATGATGATGAACGAGGGATGTTTAGTAAGCTTTTTGCAGCTCATGCAAAATCGCATTTAGGAGACTCGTGTTCAAAATATGAGGAAATGATAGTAATTCACGAGTGGTCACAACCAAGCAGCTTCAAAGAGTCGGGACCACCTGTAATTCTGGGGAAAGCCGGATCCGATTAAGCGAGACGTGGTCAAACAAATTACCAAGATATTCGATGTCTGGGATGCACGGAGGAACAGAAAGTTCCATTCGCCACCTTTATGTTCCGTGGCGCAGGCAGACATCGGTGGGAATCAGAAGCTGCACTCCATCCAAATTGCACTCAAAGATGTCGCCGGAGACGTTTCAGAAAAACAGCTCAATGACAAGTACTTCCCCGAAAGTATTCGCTATATATGAAGGAAGTGGAGTTTATTAGATCAGAGCAGTAATAAACGACGATTTGTCCCAAAGACGAGGCGTAGTTCATGAGTTATCCGTGTTTGCACCTCATTTGGTGGAGAATGAGGAACGATGACGCGGATGTTTCGAGAGGTTTGAAACCCGACATACGCCAAGATCTCATTTCTCATAAATTTTCTCTATTCAGACATTGTCAATGTGGCTCATTGTTAGAGCGAGATAACGAGTACGCTCAACCGAGGGACCATAACCAGATCATATCAAGATAAGCCATCGTAATAACGATAACCAAATGAGAAAGAAGAATACAGATTAAAGGCAGAACCACCGGTGGTAATCGTGGGCCATGAAAATAGAAGAAGTTTAGCCTGGGAGGAGATTTTAAAAGAGGAGATTCAACAACCACCATGTGAAGACGCCGCCACTTATAAGAACTAGTTTTATGGAGGAGAAATCACCACCGGTCAGACAAGTTACAAATGCGGAAAGAGGGACATATCACCAAACCGCCCACAACAGCTTTAAGGTATGCTATAGTCAGGAAAGGAAGGACATATCGCCGAGATCAGACCAGAATAAAACCTAGTTCAATGGGGATTGGTGACTCAAAAGATCGTCCCGTAAAAGTCAAAGTCAACGATTCCGGAAGAGCGTTTGTCGTGACCCATTAAAATGCAAGGAACCCGAACGGTTAGTACACAAGTTAGTTAATTATAAATTCTGCTAAGTATATACCTTACTAGATATCTGGTTCTACCCATTCTTTATCTCTCTTACTTCATGCGCCAACGCTTAAACTCGACCGAGAAATTAGACTTCGACCTATCTCGTGGAAACTCCGTTAGAGAAACTTTCATCACATCCATCGCTTATAAATCTTGCTTGATTCAAAGTTGGCACTATCACATTACCGTTAACCTTATTTCTATAGAGATATTTGTTTTTGATGTGATTTTAAGGTTAACTACTCATCACGCCAAATTGATTATTTTCGTAAGGTCATAGTTTTCATATTCCTAAGCAACCCGTTATTCAATTCAAGCAATCAAACCATTGTAGTCAAACATTTTCATATCAAGCCATGAAGTCATTCGCTTATTACGGATGTCAAATTTTCTTAGTCCATGTTATGGATTTGAATAAAGACACGCCGATTTGAATAATATTCCCGTTGTTATTGATTTTCCCGATTTATTTTTCAAGAATTTTTCGCTTACTCCCAAAGTTCGATATTAAATTTTGTATCGACTTTGAACCCAGACAAAACTCATTTCTAAAATCTCATATCGAATGGCTCCTATTGAACTTCGTGAGTTAAAATTCAACTATAGAATTTGGTACCGAGCCTTTATCTTGTGACTTTTTGTGGAATTCACCCAAGCTTTTACTCTCCGTAGTAGGGACGCCATATTCAAGCGATAGTAAATCGATAGGTGTCATTGTGACGTGCTATCCAAGATTGGGATATGAGTCAGCTTGAGAGCAACCTAAGTCAAGAATCTAAATACGTAGCTTTCAGGCTTAGTTGGTTATTATCTGAGATTCGTCAAGGATATTCTCAATCGCTATTCCATTAACTTAGCCGACGTAAAAGATACAAAATTGAATGGAGCAAGGAATGCGAGAAGATTTTCCAAGAGCTCAAGAGGAGACTCATTTTCGCACATATTCTAACCATACCATCTTCGAAAGTTTAACGTGGTAGCCGACGCGATGAGTAGAAGATCATATGCGGAACGAAAAGGATGATGTCAAGTATACGACAGAGCCAACTTTAATAGAAAAAGTTAAGGTCGCTTTCAAGCCACCCACCCTTGAGTCGATGCGTATGAAGAAGAAAGTACAAGAAGGAGCTATTCCTAAGCGTTTAGAATCGATGAAGAAGGAATACTTCGAGTCCACTCTAGACTTTCAGGTTCCTAACGACTCGATTTGAAGTACAAGATTATGATGGAGGCACACAATACGCCATTTGCAATCCATCTCGAAGTACTAAAATGTATCGTGATCTTCAACATACATTTTGTGGGACAATATGAAGAGAGAGATTGCAAAGTTTATCTCGATGTGTTTAACTCTGCTAAACGGTAAAGCGCGAGCATCTTGTACCTAAGGGTCCGCTGCAACCACTTGAGATTCCTGAATGGAAGTGGGGAACACATTACTATGGATTTCATTACGGGTCTTCCACGGTTTTCAAGGCATCAATGCTATTTGGGTTATTGTTGATAGATTAACCAAGTCGCTCATTTTACCGATACGAGAGACTTATTCCTGAACGCCTTTTCTCAGATGACGTAAATGAGATTGTGAGATTGCATGGCATGCCAAGATCCATAGTTTTAGATCGTGACCCAAGATTCACTTCATGATTTTGGGTTAGTTCAGTAGAAAGCTATGGGCACTAATTATTTATTGGCTTGGCATACCATCCTCAAACGGATGGGCAATCGTAAAGGACTACTCAAACTCTCAAGATATATTAAAACTCGTGGTCCTAGATTTCAAAGGAAGTTGGGATAAGTACTTGCCATTGGTGGAATTCTCATACAACAATAGTTATTAAACAAAATATAGGCATGGTTCCATTCAAGCATTATATGGACAAAATGTCGTTCTCCAATATGTTGGGATGAGGTGGGTGAAGCAACATTGTTGGGACCCGAAAGTTAGTACGTATGACTAATGATTCGACAACGATACAAACCAAGCACAAGATCGACAAAAAAGAGTTATGCTAATCTTCATCGAAAGGACGTGGAATTTAGTGTGGGGATCGCGATTGTCATGAAGTTGCTCCATGGAAGGGAGTTACAAGATTTGGGAAGAGAGGAAAGCTCAATCCACGCATTTATCTGGCCCATTTCAAATTCTCGACCGAGTAGGAAATGTAGCCTATAGACTCATGCTGTTACATTCTCCGAGTATGTCTCTCGTGTTCATAATGTGTTTCACATATCCGCATTTCAGAAATATGTGAAAGACCCAACCACGTTATCGAAGTTAGAACCGGACGAGATAGCCAAGACTTAACGATGAGGAGGTAATTGCCAAGATTTTGGATAGAAGGAGCATGTCCTACGCCAAGAAAGGTTATACCACAAGTTAAAGTTTTGTGGAGGAATCATATAGAGGAAATGACCGGGAATTGAAACGAAAATGAAAGCGTAGGTATCCTCACCTTTTCAAAACACTGTGTACGTGACGCCAATTTCGAGGACTAAATTTCATAAGGAGGGAGGTCAGAAGACCTCAAATTTTTAAATAAAAAGGAATTTCCTTTATTTTTATTTTGAAATAGTAAGGGTTGATTTGATTAATGTGGATAGTTAGGGTTAAATACGCAAATATTTCAAAATAAGCAAGTGGTTATAAAATATTCATCATTGTTTGGGAATATTCGTTTGGTCGTGGAATATTCAGATCGCTTGGGAATATTCGCACGACGACTGCAAGCAGTACCATGTGTGGGCCCCATAACGGAAAGCGATGGATGAAGAAAACGACAAATATAAGTTGTTTTTAAATAACTACAGTAGTTGTTGCCAAGTATCATCGTTGAATACCCTGTGGTTAAAACACACTAATACGCCGTTGTTGAACAAGAAGATACACCAGATTGCACCAATTATTGATTCTTACGTAAGAAGGCACTACTCAATAATGGTTACAAAGAATTACGCGCTCAAAGATTTTATCGAAGTTAATAATTGCCGCTATTGATATTTTATATTGTCGTTGTTTCAATAATTGTCATTACACAAGATCTTTCATTATCGGCTAATAATTCATATTATCCTAATAATATTATTAGATAACATTATTGGCAATGTCTAGAAAGTTCGCTCTAAGGAGAGGTTTGGTCATCTAATCAAGGCCTACCAAGAAGAAGAAATTTTATCGAAAGCCCTCTTCCTGAACCGCCTCGGGTTGTCAATATATGTGATTCTCGTAATATTATTTGTGAATAATTAATTATTGATTTATATGATGAGGAAAATATTGATTTTATGTGGATATAGATGGAGAAAATTTTAAAATGACAATTGTTGAAAATTAATATTTTATCTTTTTTCTCGATAAAATAATTCATTTAAATATATTATTTTAATAATATATTAACGGTGATATTTTTACAATGAATGTGGGATATATGAGTATATGAGGAGGAAGAGTATTTTTGTGGCATTAAATGTTTAACACATGTTTTGTGTGTTGGTGGACACAATTATCGATCAAATTTGATTATAATTGTGTAAAATCGCCTGCTTGTGGATTTCTTTTACGATTTTTGTTTGGAATTTGGAAAAACTTTCTTCTGCAAAGTTGTAGAGAATTGAATTTCCTATAAAAACTCGCAAGAGATTCGAATTTTCTGATGAAAGGGCTATTTATTATGAATTATTGAAGTTCAAGCTCAAATAATTGATTTTGGGAGTTTAAATTATTTTTGTTAAGAAAAACGTTTTTTGTATTTTTTTTTTGGACATCATTAACATGTGTGGCTGGTGTTTTGACCAAAAGGTGGGCTAAGGAAAATTTGTATAATTATATTAATATTATATTAAATTTTTCGCTTTGGTGTTCTAAGCATTTTCCTATAAATAGGTGCTTAGGTTAGAATTGAAAATCACACCGTAAATCAAGTTTTCTCTATTTTCTCTCGATATTTTGAGCGATTCTTGTGAGTATTTTGAGTATACTTTGAGTATTGCTAGACGTGCAAGTTCCTTCAAAGACTATACCCTAGATTCTAGCTAAGTATCGATCTTTCGAGGTAAGTGGATATTATTTTTTTTTGTAATGATATTATTTCTTCAATATCATTATGTCAAATGTTGATCCAAGTTTTTATCAAATTTGGAACTTTTTTTCATGTCGGGGTTACTATTCATGGGTTACTATTCATGAGTTACTATTCACGAAGTTACTATTCACGAAGTTACTATTCACGAAGTTACTATTCATTACTAGTCATTTAGTACTATTCACGAAGCGTGAAGATGTTTTTTGTGGAATTTCTATCTTTTGGTGTCTGAGTTACTATTCACGATATTTAAGACTATTCACGATACAAGACTATTCACGATACTAAGACTATTCAACCAAAAAATAAAATTTCTTCTTTCGTCCAAAATATCTATTCGGATACTAACTCGATCAGATCCATGTTTTGATCATTCTCGAATTTTACACCACTATGATTATTTTTGAGGTATTTTTGGACGTGGATAAAACCAAGTACTAATCCTTAATCCTTAATCCTTGTCATTTTGTTTCAATCGATTCGCTTTAAAAAAATATTTTCATCATCCTCGCCTTAAATGATGATATTATTGAATATCTTCGCCCAGTAGTGCAAAGATGAATGATTTTCAAGAATATCTTTGGCCTCAGAAAAAAAAAGATGAACAGTGTTGAGATGAATACGACCGATTGATTAATATCTTTGGCCAGAAAAAAAAGATGAACAGTGTTTAAATGAATATGAACTAATCGATGAATATTTGGCCCAGAAAGTGCAAAGATGAATATTTGATTCCGTATGTATATCGATTGATGTTGCTGGTGGATAAAATATTGATGATGGACGTTAAATTCATAGATTATAGTAGATTTCATTCTCACGTAACTCTTCTATGAATTATTATTTCATGTAATATTGATCTCAAACTTGTCAGTGCCTATCAGATTCTATCGATTTTCCTCGTCAAGACTAACGATAATTTGTTGATATTATCTTAGTCATCATAATATTCTTTATCGGGCTAGTTGAGCTCACCCTTTCCTTGTTGTTCCATTTTTTCTCTCGTGAGGCTAGAATGTAGCGAGTACTAGCTCTGGGGTATGGAATGAAGATTCTGAGAGAGTTGTTTAGTAGTCCTCACCATTTTGTAAAATAATGAATCAATAATTATGATGAGGATTTATTTGAGTATAGATATTGTCTAGAAGATAATATTTGTATTCAAACTCATCATTCATCTGCAGACTACAGCCAAAGATATTCCATAATATCATCATTTAAGATGAAGATGATGAAAATATTTTAAAGAAACGAATCCAAAGGAAACAAAATGACAAGGATTAAGGATTAAGGATTCATACTTTGTTTTATCCACGCCCAAAAATACCTCAAAAATAATCATAGGGTGTAAAATTCAAGAATGATCAAAACATGGATACAATCAAAGCTAGTATCCGTAATAGATATTTTAGATTTAAAAGAAAAATTTTCATTTTTCTATGAATAAGACCAGTATTCGTGAATAAGGTCAGATACGTGAATAAAGGCCGAGACACGTGAATAGTAACTACACCAAAAGATAGAAATTCCACAAAAACATCTTCACGCTTTCATTTAATAGTACTCGTGAATAGTAACTCGTGAATAAGAACTCATGAATAGTAACCCCGATATGAAAAAGTTCCAAATTTGATAAAAAGTTCCAACCAATATTTCAAAGATAATGATATTGAAGAAATAATATCATTTGAGAAGAAAATAACATCCCTTACCTCGAAAAGACAAAGACTTCTAGTAAAAACCCGGATATAGGCTATGACTTGAACTTGCATCAGTATAGAAATACTCAAAGTATACTCAAAATACTCACAAGAATACGCTCGATAATATAGAGAGAGAAAACTTCAGTTTCTGGTGTGATTTTCAATTCTAACCTAAGCACCCTATTTTGAGTCACCATTTGCTTATTCAAAATAACCACTTGCTTATTTTATAACCACTTGCTTATTCAAAATATTTGCGTATTTTACCCATAACTATCCACATTAATCAAATCGACCCTTACTATTTCAAAATAATAAATAGAGGAAAATAAATTTCATTTATTAATAATTTGGGGTCTTACAACCTCCCTCCTTATGAAATTTCGTCCTCGAAATTGACGACGCATACACTGTGTTTGAAAAAGATGAGAATACCTCGCTTTCATTTTCGTTTCCAACTCCCAGGTCATTTCCCCGACCACAATGAATATTTTATAACCACTTGCTTATTCAAAATATTTGCGTATTTTACCCATAACTATCCACATTAATCAAATCGACCCTTACTATTTCAAAATAATAAATAGAGGAAAATAAATTTCATTTATTAATAATTTGGGGTCTTACAACCTCCCCTCCTTATGAAATTTCGTCCTCGAAATTCGACGTCGACGGTGTGTTTCAAAAGATGAGAATACCTCGCTTTCATTTTCGTTTCCAACTCCCGTGTCATTTCCTCAATAAGCATGGTTTCTCCACAAAACTTTAACTTGTGGTATAACCTCTCAGACATAGGACATGTTCTTTCCTATCCAAGATCTTGACATGTACTCCCAAAGACGTTAAGTCTTGCTATCTCGTCCGGTTCTAACTCAATAGCGTGGTTCGGGTCGTCCACATATTTACGTAACATCGATACGTGAAAAACGTTATGATAACGCGCGTCATACTTAAGCAGTAAAAACGAGTCTATATAGGCCACATTCCTATTCGATCGAGAATTTCAAATGGATTAATAAATCGAAGGTTTGAGCTTTCCTCACCTCACCGATTCTCTCTTTTCAAATAACAACTTCTTGCACCTCCTTCTTCAAATTCATCACTCAAATTGTGTAGCTTGAACGACTTTAACTTTATCGATTAAAGTCGATTATACTCGTTATATCATCACGTGGGTACCTAGAGTTTTCATCTCCATCTCTATTATTTGTAAATTATACGAAATGAGTCTTTGACAATATCGTTACTCAGATTTGTATACGATCTTCTACTCAACACGCGTCACCTACCACGTTCGCTTTTCAGGATGGCATGGTCGAACATGTCTTTGAAATGAGTCTCCTCTTGAGTTCTTCAAGCTCTTCCCACATTCCTTGCTCCATTCAATTTTGTATCTCTAAGAGTCAACTGCGTTAATGGAATAGCGATTCGAGAATATCCTTCAACGAATCTCCAGATAATAACCAACTAAGCCTGAAAGCTACGTATTTCGATTCTACCGACTTAGGTTGTTCTCAACTGTGACTCATATCCCAACCTTGGATAACACGTTACAATGACACCTATCAGTTTACTATCGCACGAATATGGTGTCCCCTACGGAGAGTCTGGCTTCGGTGCATTCCACAAAGGTAGTCACCAGATAAAGGCTCAGGTACCAAATTCTATAGTTGAATTTTTAACTCATGAAGTTCAATAGGAGCCATTCGATATGAGATTTTAGAAATGAGTTTTGTACCGGGTTCAAAGTCGATACAAAATTTAATATCAGTCTTTGGGAGTAAGCCAAGAAATTCTTCAGGAAAAATCAATAACAACAGGAATATTATTCAAATCTGACGTGTCTTTATTCAAATCCATAACACGGACTAAGAAAACTTGACATCCGTAATAAACGAATGACTTCATGGCTTGATATGAAAATGTTTGATTACAATGGTTTGATTTCTTGAATTGAATAATGAGTTGCTTAGGAATATGAAAACTAACAACCTTACGAAAGTAATCAATTTCGGCGTGATGAGTAGTTAACCTTAAAATCACATCAAAAGCAAATATCTCTATAGAAATAAGGTTAACAGGTAATGTGATAGTGACAACCTGAATCAAGCAAGATTTCTAAACAACGGATATAATGAAAGTTTCTCTAACTGAGTCTCCATAAATAGGTCAAAGTCTAATTTCTCCGTAGTCAAGTTCAAACGTTGAGCGTAAGCAAGAAGAGATAAAAGAATGGGTAGAACCCAGGTATCTAGTAAGGTATAAACTTTGCAAGAATTTATAATTAACTAACCCGTGCTAACTTCGTTCGGGTTCTCGCATTTAATGACCGGCCACGACAAACGCTCTTCCAGAACCGTTCTCATTGGATGGGTTTCGATACCGCATAATCTCGAGCGATATGTCCTTCTTTTCCACAATTATAGCATACCTTAAACTGTTGTGGGCGGTTTGGGCCAATGATATATCCTCTTTCCGCATTTGTAACATATCGACCGGTGGTCTTTCTCCTCCCTTGGAACCCGATACTTCTTTGGGCCGACGTCTTCACATGGTCGTTGTTGAATCTCCTCTTTTAAAATCTCCTCCCGACTCGCTTCTTCTATTTTCATGGCCATGATTACCACCAGAGTGGTTACCGCCTTTGTCCGTATTCTTCTTTCTCCATTGGTTATCATTATTACGATGGATCGCTATCTTGATATGATCTCGGTTATGGTCCCTCGGTTGAACGCGTACTTTCGTTATCTCGCTCTAATTTGAGCCTCGCTGACAACATCTCTGAATAGAGAAAATTTATGAGAAATGAGATATCTTGACGTATGTCGGGTTTCAAACCTCTCCAAACATCCGCGTCTTACGTTCCTCATTCTCCACTAAATGAGGTGCAAACTCGGATAACTCCGCGAACTTCGCCTCGTCATGGGACAATCATGTTATTACGCTCCCGATCTAATAAACTCCACTTCCTTCATACGACGAATACTTTGTGGAAGTACTTGTCATTGAACTGTTTTCAAACGTCTCCCATGACGTCTTTGAGTGCGACTAGATGGGTACGCTTCACATGATTCCCACCGAGAATCCGCCTCATTACGGAACATAAAAGTAGCGAATGGAACTTTACGTTCCTCCGTGCATCCCAAGACATCGAATATCTTGGTAATTTGTTTGACCCACATCTCCGCCTTTAATCGAATCCGGCTTTCCCGAAGCACGGTGGTCCCAACTCTTTGAATCGCTTGGTTGTGACCACCCGTGAATTGCTATCATTTCCTCCTCGTATTTTGAACACGAGTCTCCCTCGTGCGATTTTGCATGAATTGCAAAAAGCAACTAAACATCCCTCGCTCATCATCTCGCCGTTGGTGTTGTTCATGGGAGGTACATTGCCACCTGCTCAGACGTTCTCCTCGTTGGTAAAGACAGCATCTCCACGGTCTCATTTACTCCATCATTAATATTCTCATTCGACATTCTCAAATCTTTCGCCATAAAACAAGGGTTAATTAAGGAAATCAATATATCACATAATATCCCTATATCTTGACCAACTAACAAATAAGCTTAGGTAGGACACACTAGCGAAGGATTTACTCGTCTCTCCCTCCTAGTTCTATTCCCCGATCTCCGCCAGAGATCATATCCCTAAGCTCGATACCAAGTATGTGACTCTGGACACCAACTTGTGTCAAGACACCTCACATTGATACCTATCGGTTTGCCACCGCAGAATCTGGCGGCCCCTACGGAGAGTCCGGGCGGTGCATCCCCCATCAACAGAAGTCACCAGATAGAGGCTCGGGGCTCTTTACTTACGGCTCGATACTAACCGTAACGCCCCCAAAATAGGTCCATTCCATCCAACCCATTCTCGAGTCGCCAAATATATGGGCATGAAATGACTATAACTTTATTATTACAACATATAAACTATGAGTTTAAATACGAGATATTGCCATCTGACAATATCCACACGCAAATAAATCCCCATCATAATTATTGATACATTATTTTACAAAATGGTGAGGACTACTAAACAACTCTCTCTAGAACCTTCATTCCATACCCGACTAGTACTCATTACATTCTCGCCTCCCCGAGAAGAAAAATGGAACAACAAGGAAAAGGGTGAGCTCAACTAGCCCAAGAAGAATATTATGACTAAGATAATATACAACAAATTATCGTTAGTCTTCAACAGAGAAAAATCTAATAGAATACAATAGACAACAAGTTTTTAAACCAATATTCGCAGCGGAAATAATAATTCATTAGAAGAGTTAAGTAGAGAATGCAACTACTATCTTCTATGTATGAATTTAAAAGTTCGTCGTCTATCTTTTATCCCTGTAACATCAATCAACATACATCTGGAATCAAATATTCATCTTTGCACTCTGAGCCAAAGATATTCTTTGAGAAATCATTCATCTTTGCACCACTGTGCCAAAGATATTCCATAATATCATCATTTAAGATCAAGATGATGAAAATATTTTAAAGAAACGAATCCGGTGAAACAAAATGACAAGGATTAAGGATTAAGGATTCATACTTTGTTTTATCCACGTCCAAAAATACCTCAAAAATAATCATAGGGGTGTAAAATTCAAGAATGATCAAAATATGGATACAATCAAAGCTAGTATCCGAATAGATATTTTAGATTTAAAAGAAAATTTTTCATTTTTAGATTGAATAGTCTTAGTGATTCGTGAATAGTCTTCAGATATCGTGAATAAAGGTCGTATACGTGAATAGTAACTCTACACCAAAAGATAGAAATTCCACAAAAAACATCTTCACGCTTCATGAATAGTACTCGTGAATAGTAACTCGTGAATAGTAACTCATGAATAGTAACCCCTTACATGAAAAAGTTCCAAATTTGATAAAAGTTCCAACTAATATTTCAAAGATAATGATATGAAGAAATAATATCATTTGAGAAGAAAATAACATCCCTTACCTCGAAAAGACAAGACTTTTAGTTGAAACACAGGATATAGGCAAAGTATACGCCGATAATATAGAGAGAAAACTTGATTTACGGTGTGATTTTCAATTCTAACCTAAGCACCTATTTATAGGAAATTGCTTAGAACACCAAAAGCAGTAAAATTTAATATAATAATAATATATTATATATATATATATATATTCCTATGCCAACCAAGACTCTGAAATCAAGCATGTTTACAACACATGGAGGGCCAACCAAAACAATAAAAACGTTTTTGTTGATATAAATAATTAAAAGATCCAAAAATCAATTATTTCGGAGCTTCGGAACTTCAATAATTCATAATAAATAGCTCTTTTATCAGAAAAATTGAATCACACGAGTTTTTATAGGAAATCCAATTTCTACAACTTTTCGGAAGAATGTTTTTCCAAATTCCAAATGAGAAATTGGCCAAGAAATCCACATACGGACAATTTTATGTGCTATAATCAAATTTCGGCCAAGAAATGGGGTCCACCGACATGTTTAACATGTTTTAAACATTCATTGCAACAAAAATACTCTTCCTCCCTCGTATACTCATATATCCCACATTCGTTGTAAAAATATCACCGTTAATATATTATTAAAATAATATATTTAAATGAATTATTTTATCGAAAAAGATAAAATATTAATTTTCAACAATTGTAATTTAAAAGTTTTTCTCCATCTATATCCACATAAAATCAATATTTTCCTCATCATATGAATCAATAATTAATTATTCACAAATAATATTACAGAATCACAATATTGACAACCGTGCGGTTCCAGGAAGAGGGGCTTTCAATAAGAATTTCTTCTTCTTGGCGGCAATTAGGTGACCAAACCTCTCCTTAGACGCGAACTTTCTAGACATTGCCAATAATATTATCTAATAATATTATTCAGGATAATATGAATTATTGCTTCGATAATGGAAAATCTTGTGTGATGACAATTTATTGAAACAACAATAATATAAAATATCAATGCGTGAATTATTGAATCAATAAAATAAAATATCGAGCAAAGAATTATCGTAACAATTATTGAGTAGTGCCTTCACGTAAGAATCAATAATTGGTGCAATACCGTGTCTTCCGTTCAACAACGCGACATTAGTGTGTTTTAACCACGGGTATTCCAACAAAGATAATTAGAATAAATCAAGCTGCCATTATTTATAAACAACTTATATTTTCGTTTTCTTCATCCAATCCCTTTCAGTTATGGGGCCCACAAAAAGATCAAGCGTAAATGCATTTAATATTCCCCGACATCAAGAATATTCCACGACCAAACGAATATTCCCCGACAACAATGAATATTTTATAACCACTTGCTTATTCAAAATATTTGTGTATTTTACCCATAACTATCCACATTAATCAAATCGACCCTTACTATTTCAAAATAATAAATAGAGAAAAATAAATTTCATTTATTAATAATTTGGGGTCTTACAACATGACTGCCAATTGGGCATGGTTTTGCAAAACTACGCGGATTCTTGAACTTTGGTGGAGAAGGTACATGGGACACTATCAAAATTGGCTCATCTTCGTTGGTACTCAAAGTTAGATCTCTGTCAATCTCCTCTCCCCTTGGCTGAGTCATTCTTGCCATCCTTCGACTCCGTATGGCTGCGCAAACCTCCAATGTCTTCGAAGTTGCCTCTATAGAAGATGTATTAAGTCCATCAATCCCTGTTTCCCTTGGTTGAGCCAAGAACGTGTATGGCTATTGATACTCAAACTCATCTATGGTACACCAAAAGAGAGAAATATAGGAAGAGAATTAAAATAAAAATAAAATGTTTAAATTAAGACTAATTTGATTGAAATTAATATTGGTAACTAATTATTAAATTAATTCCTAAAGCGGCGCCAAAAACTTGTTGATTGATTTCGCAATCAATGAATACGTGCAAGTATACACGGTCAACAAGTAATAAAGCGATAAGAAAAGTATCGTTCCCACGAGGAATTATTTAATAAAAATCACCAAGTACTAATTCTTAACCAAACTAATTTTATTTAAACAATCTCAAATCGTGATTTTTCTAATTAAGAAAACTAAATTAACCAATTAAAACTAGGTTACTTTATAAATGAATTCAAATAAATAAAGGCTAAGACTCGAATATCCCCAATTATGAACTATAAACCAATTATCCCAATTATTATGTCTATTGAATTGTTAACAGGAATTCTCAAATGCCAAAAGCCATTTCTCAAGTGATCATTTGTCTTCTATTTAATCCAAGTTAATTTTACTATATCCCTATGCAAAATAACTAAATTAAACTCTCTTTACAATTCCAATTCCTTATGTGTTACATGCGGTAAATAGATATTCTCATTCTATTCACAAACCTAATTATTCACTATGAAAATAACTAAGTCACATGTCATCATGCCCAGTTCTAACCCTAGAATTCCTTCCCAATTCCTTCTAGAGTAACAAGGTAATTACTGATCAGATAATTAATCAATAAGCATAAGTCAAGATAAACAACTCAATTTGACACAAATAATTGGAATAAATCAAATAATTAATTCATAGACATAAAAGGTTCAATTAAAATCTTAACAAAAGAGTTAGTTCATAATTAATGAATTAAAACCAAGAATCCACAATTGAATAGACATTAAAAGATAAAATTATGATAAGAGAAGATAATAGAATCTGTTGTCAGCAAATCTGATGCTCCCCTCTTGCTCCTACTCTTGATCTTCAGTGTTCTTCAATTTGCTTCAATCTCCAATGGCTAATTAAGAACTAGGGTTTATATTCTAATCTAATGGAGTGTTTTATCGAAGCTAAGCTATGTAATCCCCCTTTATTTTATGCCTTACATCATGTATTTATAGGTTACAAGTCCAATTTTTAGCTTATGAACAAACTCAATCCTATTTGGAATAAAAAAGGTGTCAAAATTCGCCCAAAAATGCGTCCAGGTGCACCAAGCACTTCCTTGGCCAAATATTTGAGCACACAGACTCAAACTCTATTCCCGGTGCGGTCTTGCTGGGCATATGCCTAAAATGGGCGCCCCGGCGCTGCCACTTTTTTTGACATTTTTTACTCCGACGTCCTTTGGGAAAATGGCCATAACTTCTTCGTCCGAACTCCGATTTCGATGATGCAAGATGACCCGGAAAGAGGAGAAGTAGATCTACAACTTTCATTCTTTGAGTTTTTCGAAATAAGGTTTTGAGCAATACTCAAATTGGCTCTGAAGTGACTGTTATGTAAATGACAAGCCGAAAACGCGCATCTAGCCACCCCAAACGTCGATCCAAGTAACTTTTGTCCCAATTCCTACAAAACAACCTAAAACATGCATGAATGGACACAAACACTTAAAAACTATTCTAAAATACTTGAGAACAACAATAAATTAAGCCCGAATGTATCCAATTCATGTGTATAAAACTCACTCGTCAATTATGCATAGTATTTGTATAGTGCCTGCATAGTCTTTGCATAGTAAAATATTTTATATAGTTATTCGTTTTATTAGATTATAAATAAAATATATTATATTTTATTTAAAAGATTTTGCTTTAAATACGGACCGTCAGATTAAAATAAATCAATCTGGACCGTTCATGAGTTAATTACTATGCAGTCCATTTTTCTATAAATAGAAGCTCATTCATTCATTATTTATTACTTAATTCCTTTGAAACTCTAGATAGAGAAACTATAGAGAGAGTTCTTCTTTATAATCTTGAGCGTATTTTTTTAGAGTTTAAGAAAACTTTGAAGCGTAGTCTGCAAGTTTTCTTCAAGTATATTCCTACCAACCGGTCGTAATACTTTTCTTTTAAAGGTAGGGGATATAATTGTCGTACTCAGTAAATGATATTATTATTATTTATTATTCTGTTGGAATAACTCGTATATATACGGACTACCCTATACTTGGTGAAATTCTTCATTATTCCATTCTTTATTATTATGTTGAATAACTTTGTTTATGCCAAGTACCGCATACATGGTGAAATGCTTCTAATATTTCGTTCTTTATTATTACGCCGGAATATCCACATGCATATGCGTTTATCTTTGGACTGGTTCCATTATTTATTATTCGCCGGAATATCACTGCTCATGGCGCTTTCTGCGGGACTCGGTTCCATTATTTATTATTCATTAAGAATAACTTCGGTCTGCAATCTATTATCGCACGCATGGTGAATCCTTCTATTATTTCATTCTTTATTATTACATTGGAATAACTTTGTCATGTGAATTACCACATGCATGGTGAATGATCCTTCGATTTATATCTGAATAGTATTTTCATTAAAAAGGGTTTTTGCGAAGCGATTCATAATTTTTCGACCCTCAAAAATTCGGAAAAATTTGAAATGATAATTTAATGAGTTTTCTAAATTGTGTCCAAAAATGGCGATTTTTGGATGTATAGATTAAGAGTTATGGATTTTATGGGAAAAGACTATTTTAAAAGTAAACTCTTATAACTCCTTGTGGTTAACTCTAAAATTGGTGAAATTTTTATTGTGAGTACATGTATATAACAGGAGTATACCGTGTAAATTTCGGAATTTTTGGACAAAAGTACAATTTATGATAAATGTCTAAATATTCGACAGTTTTATCCATATTAAAAATAGTAAATGAATTTTAAAAATTCTGAGAAAAATATATGTTCAAGATGGGACTATATTCTGCTAAATCCCAGAAAAGAAATATTTTTTGGACTGATTTGGTATTTTTCATAAAAATGAACTAGTTATGAGTAAATGAATTAAATATGTTATGTGAAGTAATAAAATTAAAAATAGGATTTTATGGCTCGAGAATCCTATATAGGGTATATGTAGATTTTGATGAGGATTTAATCATTGATTATGAAATCTTATGAGTATGGCATTTTGAATGATTAAATGCATTATTTGATAAAGTGTAAATAATTAAAATAAATTTTTATAAGTTTAAGAAATGATTAAAATATTGTTATAATATTAATGATATTAGATTATGAGATTATTAAGTGATTGATAACATTTGGTTATGTTCAATAGAGAAATTGTATTATAAATGTTTAATATTTATCCTTTATCTCATTTGATTGATTCTTATATCATTGTCATCATCCTCATGCTTATTGTGAAGCCCCCAAAATTAGGTATATATCACCCATTCTGAGTAGCCAGATACATGGTACAAAATTTAAATACAACTTCTTTTATATTAATTGTTGAAATGTCAGATAGAATACCACCACGCTTAATCATGAGTTTTAATACAAATGTATGTAACTCTCATGGTGCCTCGACCACAACCTTACAATGGTACTTTACATAAAAGTATAGTCAAAGACTGTTTTAGAAACTAAAATCTTTGGGAAGTGCTCAAGGAAACCTTCGTACATGGGAGGCCATGCGCCAGGTTATAATAGATATCATACGGCCACGTAATTATCCTTGGTCAATCTAATAGACCCCAAAGAAAAACGAGAAGATTACTATCATCTTCTTTCCAATGGTGAGTCTTCTCTCGACATATAACTATCTCCATTGTCTCCAAGTGAATATTATATTTTAAATAAACTCCAAGATCATATAGGTAGTGCCCGTAAATATACTCAGTAAGTGGATGCGCACAACCCTGTCTTATGATAACACGAGGTTGTATGTCATTAGACATCTTGTATGATAGTGACAAAACACCCTTCCAAAGTTGGATTCACCTCACCCTATTTGATTCACCAAATATAACTACTAAATGTTGTATAGAATACAACACACTTTTCTATACTGTTTAAGGAGAACCTCCACAGCTAGAGACCACTGTTCTATTCCCATGTTATCACCGCTCGACCCGGTAACACTCTTACAGAAACACTCTTATTACCTGAAAGGAATTGTGAAGCAGAAAGGGTGAACACAACTAGCCCAGTAAGGAATATCATGACTAAAGATAATTAAATTATCAATAGCTTTCATCAATAATAAATCAGAGATTTAGAACATATGGTAGATGATAAAACTTTTCAACCATAGTTGCAGCAGAACGAGCAATCCATTAGAAGAGTCAAATAGACCATGTAAGACCCCAACTTATTATTAATGAAATTTAATTTTCTCTATTTATTATTTTGAAATAGTAAGGGTTGATTTGATTAATGTGGATAGTTAGGGGTAAGATACATAAATATTTAAAATAAGCAAGTGGTTAAAAAAAATATTCATTGTCATTTGGGAATATTCGTTTGGTCGTGGAATATTCAGATCTTGTTGGGAATATTCAGACGACAAACAATGACCATGTGTGGGCCCCATAACGGAAAGCGATTGGATGAAGAAAACGACAAATATAAGTTGGTTAAAAATAACTACGTAGTTGTTACCATTAATATCTTTTTAAAATACTCGGTGGTTAAAACACACAAGAAGATTACCGGTATTGCACCAATTATTAATTCTTACGAAGAAGGCACTACTCAATAAGTTACGATGAATTACCGCTCAAAGATTTTATTGAGTTAATAATTGTTGCGTTGATATTTTATATCGTTGTTGTTTCAATAATTGTCATTACACAATATTTTTCATTATCGAAGCAATAATTCATATTATCGAATAATATTATTAGATAACATTATTGGCAATGTCTAGAAAGTTCTGCCTAAGGAGAGGTTGGTCACTAATAATGCCGCCAAAGAAGAAGAAATTCTTATCGAAAGCCCTCTTTCTTGGGAACCGCACTCGGTTGTCAATATTGTGATTCTCGTAATATTATTTGTGAATAATTAATTATTGATTCATATGATGAGGAAAATATTGATTTTATGTGGATATAGATGGAGAAAATTTTTAATGTGACAATTGTTGAAAATTGAAATTTTATCTTTTTCGATAAAATAATTCATTTAAATATATTATTATATTTTAATAATATAATAATTGTGATATTTTTACAACGAATGTGGGATATATGAGTATACGAGGAGGAAGAGTATTTTTGTTGCAATAAATGTTTAAAACATGTTAAACATGTCGGTGGACCCCATTTATCGATCGAAATTTGATTATAAATGTAAAAAATCGCTCGTTTGTGGATTTCGATCAATTTCGATTGGAATTTGGAAAACATTCTTACGTAAAGTTGTAGAGAATTGAATTTCCTATAAAAACGCAGCGAGATTCAATTTTTCGATAAAAGGGCTATTTATTATGAATTATTGAAGTTCGAGTCTCAAATAATTAATTTTTGGAAGTTTTAATTATTTTTATTATGAAAAACGTTTTTGTCATTAAAGGTGGGTCTTGCATGTGATGTAAATGCTGAATTCAGATCCTTAAAAGTGGGCGAGGAATTTGTAATATTAATATTAATATTTTATTAAATTTTCGCTTTTTGGTGTTCTAAGCATTTTCCTATAAATAGGGTCTTAGGTTAGAATTGAAAATCAATTTAAACTCAAGTTTTCTCTCTATATTATCGAGTATTCTTGTGAGTATTTTGAGTATACTTTGAGTATTGTTAGGTCTGTAAGTTCCCTTCAAAGACTATACCTTAATTCCAATTTAGAAGTACTTAATCTTTCAAGGTAAGTGGATGTTATTTTCTTCTCAAATGATATTATTTCTTCAATATCATTATCTTTGAAATATTGGTTGGAACTTTTATCAAATTTGAAACTTTTTCATATCGGGGTTACTATTCATGAGTTATTATTCACGAGTTACTATTCACTTAAAGTACTATTCATGTGAAGCGTGAAGATGTTTTTTGTGGAATTTCTATCTTTTGGTGTCTTGAGTTATTATTCACGATATCTGACTATTCACGATATCTACACTATTCACCAAAAATAAAATTTCTTCTTTTTGTCCAAAATATCTATTAGGATACTAGCTTTGATCAGATCCATGTTTTGATCATTCTTGAATTTTACACCACTATTGTGAGACCCCAGATTTTATCAATAAAGATTTAAATTTTGTCAAAATAATTTTTTAATATTATGGTGTGAATTTAAGATAATATTATAGTTGTGGGTAGTATTTATAAATTTTGCAAAGTATGCAAGTGGTTATATTATATTCGATTGGTGGGAGAATATCTTGGTTTAGCAGGAATATTCGCATAACTACCAATCATTGGTGGACCCTACAATGTAATTATTGTCGAATCGAGAAAACGACAAAAATATTTTATTGAAATAATCTGGCGGAAGTTTTACCGTCATTTATTCTTGTTGAACTACTTTCGGTAGTAAAACGATGAATACGATGTGGTTGCATAGTAGCACACCAGATTGATTATCGATGCTTATGTGAGAAGTGTTCGGTTTGATTCCATTATTGTCGATTAATAATATGAATTATTATAGCGATAATGACGCTTTTGTTTTATTCGTATTATTAACGTAATAAAAATGTAAACATCTTTTATATAAAATAGAATACTTTATTAAAGTTATTCTATAAATAGAATATATTATATTTTATTATGCATAGTGTTGCATAGTATTTTTGCATAGTATTGCATAGTGTTTGCATAGTAAAATGTTTTTATATAAATAGAATATATTATATTTTATTTAAAAGATTTTTCTTTAAATATGGACCGCCGATTAAAGTAAATCAATCTGGACCGTTCATGGATTAATTACTTATGCATTCCATTTTCCTATAAATAGAAGCTCATTCCTTCATTATTTTCTTATTTAATTCATTGAAACTCTAGAGAGAAATTATAGAGAGAAGTTTATAGAGAGAAAATTATAGAAAGAAGAAGAGTATTATTCGCTACTTCACTACTTCTATATTCAGGTTCTTTTTACTAGTAGTGGGTGTTATTCTTTCTTCTTGAAGAGAACTTCGTTATTCCATTCATTATCATTCATTGGAATAACTCGTAAAAGTGGCATACCCTATACATAACTTCGTATCACGGCATACCCTATACTTGGTGAAATCCTTATGTTATTCCATCGCTTATTATTCGCATTGGAATAACTCAGTTAATGTGGTTTACCCTATACTTGGTGACATTCTTCTATTATTCATTGGAACATCCCGCTCATGTGTTTTACAGGACTCGGGTTCCGCTTTTTATTATTCGTTGGAACATCCTGCGTGTGTTTTACAAGGACCGGTTCCGCTCTTTATCATTCTCATTGAATATCCTATCTCATGTGTTTTACACCGGACCGGGTTCCATCTTTATTATTACATTTGAACATCCCGCTTGTGAATTTCACCGACCGGTTCCGTTATTATTATTATTCGTTGGAATAACTCGCCTGGCGCGCAATACCGCATGCATGGTGATTTCTTTTGTTATTCCATTCTTTATTATACCCAATAAGTTAAAACTTTGACTTCTATACTCCATGAAATTAGTAGAATATCCTTGATATTTGCGTTTCATCCAAAGATCTTTTCATGGAAATATTCTTCCGATCATTCTTGAATTTTACTCTACTAAACAAAGATCATGTTGACAATTTGGACGTTAATAATTCATGGATTAAATAATTCTTGAACTTGTTTTATTGAATTATTATGTCATTGTCATCATCCTCATGTTATATTATGTTATCTTCGCTTACGTGCATAGATGAACTTAGTATGATTATGACCCAGGATCATTCGGTATAATCACGACTTGATATAAATGATGTGACAAAAGTCCTCAAAGGGTCTGTGAATGCGTTGATGGATAGTTTTTGGTATGATTATGACCGTGGGTGATTCAGATAGTCATGACCATTGATAATTTGATGAAAATCCTTCGACCGTGGTATGTGGATGATTAAATGTGGTGGTTTATTTATTGTCGAGTCTCAAATGATAAAAATTGATGAAAACCTTTAAAACCTAAAAGATAATAGACTTTATTCTCTACTTGACTCTTTTTAATGGATTGCTTATTCCACCGCAGCTTAAACCTGGTTGTCTATCAGATTTTATCGCTTAACATCGTTGAAGGCTAATGATAATTTATTCGCATTATCTTAGTCATAATATTTCATCGGGCTAGTTGAGCTCACCTTTTTTTTCACCGTTTCTCTCGTGAAATGAGAACATATTTCGGATTTAGTCGGGAACGTAAGTAATGGTCCAGAGGATAGATTAGTAGTCCTCACTATTCTCGTGATATAGTGTGATAATAGTTGTAATGAGGACTCCTTTTGAGTTTGTATAATATCTAGTAGACAATATTTGTATTCAAACTCACGCTTATGTCGATTGCATACTTACGCTTATATTAGTAAGTTGTATTTGAATTTATGTACCATGTAAGTGGCGACCCAAGATGGGTGATGTATACCTAATTTTGGGGGCCACAACATTGGTATCGAGCTTAAGGATATGATCCCCGGCTAAGATGTGAGACAAGAACTAGGAGGGGAGAGACGGAATTCCTTCGCTAGTATGACCTACCTAAGTTTATGTGGTATTTATTTGGTCTCACGAGTATAGGGATAATATGTGATATGTTATTTAACCCAAGTTGGTGGCGATTTGAAAATGACATCCCTAAAAATATTGAGATAAGCAATGAAGCACATGAGACCAGTTGAGTCATTTCAACCAAAAGGTAATGAGCAACAACACGATAATAATCATCCCCAAGGGCAATTGGCCATCTAATAATGATAACCATCGTGGGGAAATTATCATGTCAAGAATGGTAACCATTTTTGGTAATCATGGCCAAGATAATAAGAATGGACATTTCAAGAAGAGAGGGTTCAACAATGACGTGAAGACGCTTCAAGATCAAACACCCGCTTCAAAGGAAGAAGAACGACCATCGGTCAGATGTTTCAAATGCGACAGAGGGACACATCCGTCCAACCTGCACGCAAAGAATCCAAAGCGTGTTTTAATTGCGGAAGAGAAGGTCACTTAGCTCGATTTTGTCGTATGGTGAAGTCAAGTCCAGTTGAGATAGTGATGCCAAAGGATGTCCCTGCATAAGCCAAAGCCCAAGTAGTTTAAGAGAGAGCGTTTTTTTCTCGTGACGAGGAACCCGAATAAAATTATCACGTAAGTTAATCATAAGCTTTTGCGAAGTCTATATCGTATTCGATAACCGGTTCTACCTATTATTTTATCTCTCTTGCTTCATGCTCAACGCTTAAATTTGACTCAAGAAATTAGACTTTGATTTATCTATGAAACTTCGTTGGGAGAAACCTTCGTTACCTCCAATCGTTTATTAATCTTGTTGTTTTAAATAAACACTTTCACGTTACTCGTCGATCTTATCTCTTGAAAATACTTGCCTTTGAGGTAATTTTTTGAAAATAATTGATTAACTACTCGTTATTCTTTTTGTAAGGTTGTTAGCTTTCATATTCCTAACCAACCCGTTATACTTAATTCAAAGTAACCAAATCCTAAAGTTAATCACCGATATATCAAGCCATAAGTAAAGAGCCCGATCCTTTCGTTGTTGACTTCCTTGTGTGGAATGCACCGAAGCCGGATTTTTCAGAGAGGCGACGTCGTGGATGAAGATGGCAAGTTGATAGGTATCATTGTGAGGTGCTATCCAAAGTTAAGGGATAAAAGTCACAATTGGTATTAATCGACGACTATCCAAGTCTTGGACGAGAGTAATAGCAGTTTTGAATGATATTTCTATCATTAATAAATTTCTTGGCGATTCTTGAAGACTTCCTAGCCTACCCTAGAACGTAAAATCAAATTTTGTATTGACCCCAAAGACAAAAACCCATTTCTTAAACCCTAAAATATTTCTTCAACTAAAATGAGCAGCTTTACGTGGTTTATGATGAAAGTCATAATAAAAGCATTGGAATAATGAAAATCATGGGTATTCGTGGTATTAGTAAGTTTTATGATGAGTTATGTTGGTTAGTATGTAAAAACATGAAAGTTTCTTAGAAATCACAAAAGTTGAAAATCGATTTTGGTGAAAACGTAACATGAAATTCAATTGACCATATCTCCTATTATATTTTGAATTTTTGAGTGTGGTCAAGTCCTAGAGTTAGATCTATGAGTTACCTAACTAATCCAAGTGGAATTACTGGAAAAGGTGTTGTAGATTTTTGTGTGGACTGATTTTAGCAAAGGAGACCAAAGCTGTAAATTTCGAAAATGCTACTGCCCAGAAACTTTAAGGACTGTTTCGGCCACTTAAATTATGAGAAAAATTCTGGCCTTTTGGGACATGAAGGTATATGGTATAAAGTACCTCCTGTCCAAAAATGAGCTCATTCTGACTTAAAATGAGCAAGTTATGACTATTTCAATATTTAGGTTTTTCCGATTTAAAAACGCTATAACCTGAGTTCTATAACTCCGATGACCATGAAATTTAAACTAGAAGCTCACGTTAAAATGTGTAAGATCCTGCCAAGATTTGGGAATTTTTGGAGTTAAACTTGAGGTAGCTAATTTTTAAGGAATTAATTAGAAATTGATTTTGAAAAATAGTAAATGAATTTTAAAATTTTAGAAAAATATATTTTCATTATGGGACTATATTATGCTAAATCCCAGAAAAGAAATATTTTTGGGACTGATTTGGTATTTTCATGAAAATAGTTTAGTTACTGAACATATGAGTTAAATATGTTATGTGAAGTAACAAAGTTGAAAAAATAGGATTTTATGGCTAGAGAATCCTATATATAGAGTATATGCATATTTTTGGATGAGGATTTGATAATTGGTGATGATATCTTATGAGTATGACATTTTGAATGATTAAATGCATTATATGGTAAAAGCGTAAACAATTAAGATAAATTGTTTATAAATTTAAGAAGTGATTAAAATATTGTTATAATATTAATGATATTAGATTATGAGATTATTAAGTGATTGAAAACATGGGGATATTCTTGAATCTCGGATAAATTATATTATAAATGTTTAATATTTATCCTTTATCTCATTTGATTGATTCTTTATATCATTATCCTCACGCTTATATTACGTTGAAAGTCATCGTGGCTTCAGAAGTGCATAGATGGACTTGGTATGATTATGACTGTGGATTGTCTTCAATAAAGATAATCATAACCAGTAATTGAATACACAATTATCTTGGCCGTAGTGCATGGATAATTTGTGGTCGGATATTAATGAATACACAATTATCTTCGTCAGTAGTGCATGGATAATTTGTGGTCGTGATCTTAATGAATACACAATTATCTTTGGTCAGTAGTGCATGGATAATTTGTGGTCGTGATATTAATGAATACACAATTATCTTCGTCAGTAGTGCATGGATAATTTGTGGTCGTGATATTAATGAATACACAATTATCTTCGGTAGTAGTGCATGGATAATTTGTGGTCGTGATACTTAATGAATACACAATTATCTTTGGTAGTAGAAAGCTTGGATAATTTGTGGTCGTGATACTAATGAATACACAATTATCTTTGGTAGTAGTGCATGGATAATTTGTGGTCGTATATTAATGAATACACAATTATCTTCGGCAGTAGTGCATGGATAATTTGTGGTCGTGATACTAATGAATACACGATTATCTTTGGCCATAGTGCATGGATAATTTGTGGTGGTCGTGATACTAATGAATACACAATTATCTTCGGTAGTAGTGCTTGGATAATTTGTGGTCGTGGATATCTTAATGAATACACAATTATCTTCGGTAGTAGTGTATGGATAATTTTGTGGTCGTGATACTAATGAATATCCTCGCCCGTAATGCGGTGGATGATTCGATGATATGAATTAATTATCGAAATTTGAGTCTCAAAGAATGAAATATTAATTCATGGATGTGGTAAAAGTCATCTTTGGGTAGTAGTGCATTGATAGACTTGGTATGATTATGACCAAGGATTATTATTCAGATAATCATGATCAGATTGAAAACACGAATATCCTTGGCAAATGGTGCATGGATAATTCGTGGTCGTGATACTATTAAGTCTGCGTCTCAAAGATTATTGGTTTTACATTTATATATCTTTCTTTCGTAGTGCAAAGATGAATTGTTAATGAATAGCTTTGGCAGATTTCAAAGATGAATTTAATATTTTTAAACGATAAAGGTATTCAAGGTATCCTCATCTCTTTATCATACAGTATCGCATTCTAATTTCGAGGGCTTAAATTCCATAAGGAGGGAGATGTGAGACCCCGTGATTTTATCAATAAAGATTTAAATTTTGTCAAAATAATTTTTAATATTATGGTGTGAATTTAAGATAATATTATAGTTGTGGGTAGTATTTATAAATTTTGCAAAAGTATGCAAGTGGTTATATTATATTCGATTGGTCTGGAGAATATTCGGTTTAGCGAGGAATATTCGCATAACTACTCAATCATTGGTGACCCTTAATGTAATTATCATTTAATTAAGAAAACGACAAAAATATTTTATTGAAATAACTACGGAAGTTTTACCGTTAGTTCTTTGTTGAACTACTACCTGAGTAAAAGTAAAGTAGAATAATACGTGTGGTTGCATAGAAAGACACTGTATTGATTATTGATGCTTATGTGAGAAGTCACTCGGTTTGATTCCATTTATTGTCGATTAATAATATGAATTATTATATAGCGATAATGACGCTTTTGTTTTATTCGTATTATTAACGTAATAAAAGTAAACATCTTTTTATATAAAATAGAATACTTTATTAAAGTTATTCTATAAATAGAATATATTATATTTTATTACGCATAGTGTTGCATAGTATTTTGCATAGTATTGCATAGTATATTGCATAGTGTTTGCATAGTAAAATGTTTTTATATAAATAGAATATATTATATTTTATTTAAAAGACTTTTCTTTAAATATGGACCGTCGATTAAAGTAAATCAAACTGGGACCGTTTCATGGATTAATTACTTATGCATTCCATTTTCCTATAAATAGAAGCTCATTCCTTCATTATTTTCTTACTTAATTCATTGAAACTCTGTAGAGAGAAATTATAGAGAAGGTTATAGAGAGAAAATTATAGAAAGAAGAAGAGTATTCTACTACTTCACTACTTCTATATTATTTTTTTACGGTAAGGGTGTTATTCTTTCTTCTTTAAGAGAACTTCATTATTCCATTCATTATCATTACGTTGAATAACCCGTAAAAAAGTGGCATACCCTATACATAACCTCGACACGCCAGACATACCCTATACTTGGTGAAATCCTTATGTTATTCCATTGCTTATTATTACATTGAATAACTCGATAACGCTGTTTAATTCCTATACTTGATGACATTCTTCTATTATTCCATTGGAACATCCTCGTCGTGTGTTGTACACCCGACTGGTTCCGCTTTTTTATTATTCTCGTTGGAACATCCCATGCATGTGTTTTACACGGACTCGGTTCCGCTTTTTATCATTCTTGGAATATCCTATCTCGTGTGTTTTACACCGGATCCGGTTCCATCTTTATTATTCTTGGAACATCGCTTCGGTGTGAATTTCACCTAACCTGGTTCCGTTATTATTATTCATTGAATAACTGCCTATGCCAAGTACCGCATGCATGGTGATTTCTTTTGTTATTCCATTCTTTATTATACCCAATCGGTTAAAACTTTGACTTCTATAGTCCATGAAATTAGTAGAATATCCTCGATATTTGCGTTTCATCCAAAGATCTTTTCATGGAAATATTCTTCCGATCATTCTTGAATTTTACTCTACAAAAAAAGATCATGTTGACAATTTGGACGTTAATAATTCATGGATTAAATAATTCTTGAACTTGTTTTATTGAATTATTATGTCATTGTCATCATCCTCATGTTATATTATGTTATCTTTCGCTTACGTGCATAGATGAACTTAGTATGATTATGACCAGGATCATTCTAAGATAATCACGACTTGATATAAATGATGTGACAAAAGTCCTCGTGCTATTTGTAATGAATAATGTGATGGATAGTTTTTGGTATGATTATGACCGTGGGGTGATTCATTAGATAGTCATGACCATTGATAATTTGATGAAAATCCTCGATCGTGGTACGTGGATGATTAAATGTGGTGGTTTATTTATTGTCGAGTCTCAATGATAAAAATTGATGAAAACTTTTAAAACCTAAAAGATAATAGACTTTATTCTCTACTTGACTCTTTTAATGGATTGCTTATTCCACTGCAGATTAAACCTGGTTGTCTATTGTATTTTATCGGTTTAACATCATTGTTGGCTAATGATAATTTATTTCGCATTATCTTAGTCATAATATTTTTATCGGGCTAGTTGAGCTCACCTTTTTTTTCACCGTTTCTTCGTGAAATGAGAACATAGCCGGGACGAAGTCCTGGGAACGAAGTAATGGTCCAGAGGATAGCATTAGTAGTCCTCACTATTCCGTGATATAGTGTGATAATAGTTGTAATGAGGACTCCTTTTTGAGTTTGTATAATATCTAGTAGACAATATTTGTATTCAAACTCACAGTTTATGTCGTATTGCATACTACGCTTATATTAGTAAGTTGTATTTGAATTTATGTACCATGTAAGTGGCGACCCAAGATGGGTGACGATACCTAATTTTGGGGGCGCCACAACTATGATTATTTTGAGGTATTTTTGAACATGGATAAAAAACGGGCACGAATCCTTAATCCTTAATTCTTGTCATTTTGTTTCATTGGATTCGTTTCTTTAAAAAAATATTTTTCATCATCCTCGGTCTTAAATGATGATATTATTGAATATCTTTGGCCCGTAGTGCAAAGATGAATGATTTGAAGAATATCTTTGGTCAGTAGTGCAAAAAGATGAGCAGTGTTTAGATGAACATGATTAATCTGATGAATATCTTTGGCCAGAGTAAAGATGAATATTTGATTCGGATGTATATTGATTGATGTTACAGGATAAAAGATAGAGCGATGAACTTTTAAATTCATACATAGAAGATAGTAGTTTGCATTCTCTACTTAACTCTTCTAATGAATTATTATTTCACTGCGAATATTGAATTAAAATTTGTTGTCTATTGTATTCTATTTGATTTTTCCTCGTGAAGACTAACGGTAATTTGTTGTATATTATCTTAGTCACAATATTCTTTTATCGAGCTAGTTGAGCTCACCCTTTTCCTTTTTGTTCCATTTTTCTCGTGGAGGCGAGAATATAGCGAGTATTTAGCCTGGGGTATGGAATGAAGGTTCTAGAGAGAGTTGTTTAGTAGTCCTCACCATTTTGTAAAATAATGTATCAATAAATGTGATGAGGATTTATTTGAGTATAGATATTGTCTAGAAGATAATATTTGTATTTAAACTCACAGTTTCATTGTTGTAATAATAAAGTTGTAGTTGTTTCGTATCATGTATTGACAACTCGAATGGGTGATGTATACCTATTTTGGGGAAGCCATGCACCATCGATCTATTATCTTCTATGTTAAAAGTCCACCAATAATATTTTATTTCCGTAACATCAATCAACAATTTCGCCCACAATCATATGAATAACTCATAATCATAATTGTGATTCTAAATTCTTCTTCGCACCTGTGATCTAAGATAATTTTCATCACCTATCTTCACCGAAATTTCAAAAATCATGGTTATACCAAATCACAATTCTTGTTCATAATCATACTAATAAATTCATCTTCAGACTACTACCAAAGATATTCATTAACAATTCATCTTTGACTACATGCCAAAGACATACAACTATATTTTAGAAGAGTCAAGTAGATCATGATATCTACTATCTTCTATAAATTAAAAGTGTATAACCAATATTTTATCACGAGACTAAATTTTAATAAATAATCCACATCATCGAATTATCCATGTACTACGGCCGAGGATATTCGTTAGTATCACATCCATGAATTATCCATGCACTACTACCAAAGATATTCATTATTATCACATCCATGAATTAATATTTCATCATTTGAGACTCATTTCGATAATCAATCCATATCTTCGAATTATCCATGCACTACTACCAAAGATATTCATTATTATCACATCCATGAATTAATATTTCATCACGAGACTCAAATTTCGATAATTAATCCACATCATCGAATCATCCCCGCACTTACATGTAAGACCGAAATTTTTAAATAAAAAGGAATTTCCTTTATTTATTATTTTGAAATAGTAAGGTTGATTTGATTAATGTGGATAGTTAAGGGTTAAATATGCAAATATTTCAAATTAAGCAAGTGGTTATAAAATATTCATTATAAATTCGGGAATATTCGTTTGGTCGTGGAATATTAAAGATTGCTTGGGAATATTCGTGCGACGGTAGCAACCCCATGTGGGCCCCATAACGGAAAGTGATTGGATGAAGAAAACGACAAATATAAGTTGTTTTTAAATAGCAGGCGTAGTTGTTGCCAAGTATTATCATTGGAATACCGGTGGGTAAAAACACACTAATACGCGTTGTTGTTGAAAGTAAGATTACCAGTATTGCACCAATTATTGATTCTTACGTAAGAAGGCACTACTCAATAATGGTTACAGTAATTATCGCTCAAAGATTTTATTGAGTTAATAATTCTTTGCGTTGATATTTTATATTCTTGTGTTGTTTCAATAATTGTCATTACACAAAGATCTTTCATTATCGAAGCAATAATTCATATTATCTGAATAATATTATTAGATAACATTATTGGCAATGTCTAAAAAGTTTCATCTAAGGAGAGGTTTGGTCATCTAATCATGGCACAAGAAGAAGAAATTCTTATTGGAAAGTTCCCCCTCTCGGAACCCGCTGGTTGTCAATATTGTGATTACGTAATATTATTTGTGAATAATTAATTATTAATTTATATGATGAGGAAAATATTGATTTTATGTGGATATAGATGGAGAAAATTTTTAAAATGACAATTGTTGAAAATTAATATTTTATCTTTTTCGATAAAATAATTCATTTAAATATATTATTTTAATAATATATTAACGGTGATATTTTTATAATGAATGTGGGATATATGAGTATATGAGGAGGAAGAGTATTTTGTGGTATTAAATGTTTAACACATGTTTTGTGTGTTGGTGGACACAATTATTAATAGAAATTTGATTATAGCTTGTAAAATCGCCTGGTTTGTGGATTTTGGTCATTTTTGTTTGGAATTTGGAAAAACTTTCTTCTGTAAAGTTGTAGAGAATTGAATTTCCTATAAAAACTCGCGAGATTCGAATTTTCTGATGAAAGGGCTATTTATTATGAATTATTGAAGTTCAAGTCTCAAATAATTGATTTTTGGGAGTTTAAATTATTTTAAGAAAAACGTTTTTTGTATTTTTTTTTTTTGGACATCATTAACATGTGTGGCTGGTGTTTTGACCAAAAGGTGGGCTAAGGAAAATTTGTATAATTATATTAATATTATATTAAATTTTCGCTTTGGTGTTCTAAGCATTTTCCTATAAATAGGTGTCTTATGTTAGAATTGAAAATCACACCGAAACTCAAGTTTTCTCTATTTCTCTCTTGATATTTTGAGCGTATTCTTGTGAGTATTTTGAGTATACTTTGAGTATTGCTAGGCGGTGCAAGTTTCCTTCAAAGACTATACCCGGTATTCCAAATTTGTAAGTACTAATCTTTCGAGGTAAGGGATATTATTTTTTTGTAATGATATTATTTCTTCAATATCATTATCTTTGAAATGTTGATCTGAAGTTTTTATCAAATTTGAAATTTTTTTCATGTCGGGTTACTTTATTCATGGGTTACTTATTCATGAGTTACTATTCACGAGTTACTATTCATGAGAGTTACTATTCACGAGTTACTATTCACGAGTACTATTCATGAAGTGTGAAGATGTTTTTTGGAATTTCTATCTTTTGGTGTCTGAGTTACTATTCACGATATCGGCAGACTATTCACGATATACTTAAGACTATTCACGATATACTGGCACTATTCAATAGAAAAATAAAATTTCTTCTTTTTGTCCAAAATATATATTTCGGATACTAACTACGATTGTATCCATGTTTTGATCATTCTGAATTTTACACCACTATGATTATTTTTGAGGTATTTTTTGGGCGTGGATAAAACCAAGTACGAATCCTTAATCCTTAATCCTTGTCATTTTGTTTCCTTTGGATTCGTTTCTTTAAAAATATTTTTCATCATCCTCGTCTTAAATGATGATATTATTGAATATCTTTTGGCCAGTAGCAAAAAAGATGAATGATTTCTGAAGAATATCTTTGGCTCATGTGCAAAGATGAGCAGTGTTGAGATGAACACGATCGATTGATTAATATCTTTGGCTCAGAGTGCAAAGATGAGCAGTGTTTAAATGAATACATGATTAATCGATGAATATCTTTGGCTCAGTAGTGCAAAGATGAATATTTGATTCCAGATGCATATTGATTGATGTTATGAGGATAAAATATTGATGATGGACTATTAAATTCATAGATTATAGTAGATTTCATTCTCTACGTAACTCTTCTATGAATTATTATTTCATTGCGAATATTGATCCAAACTTGTTATCATTGTATTCTATCGATTTTTCCTCGTTGAAGACTAACGATAATTTGTTGTATATTATCTTAGTCATAATATTCTTTATCGGGCTAGTTGAGCTCACCCTTTTCCTTGTTGTTCCATTTTTTCTTCTCGGAGGCGAGAATGTAGCGAAGTCTTAGTGGGGTATGGAATGAAGGTTCTAGAGAGAGTTGTTTAGTAGTCCTCACCATTTTGTAAAATAATGAATCAATAATTATGATGGGGATTTATTTGCATGTGGATATTGTCTAGAAGACAATATTATATTTAAACTCACAAAGTTATATATTTCACGACATTTGTATTATTGAAGTTGTAGTTTGCTTTTTTGTACCATGTATTTGGCGATTTCGAGAATGGGTGTTGTGTATACCTATTTTGGGGGCGTCACACTACTGCCAAGGATATTCATTAGTATCACGACCACTTAATTATCCATGCATTACAGCCAAAGATAATCGTGTTTTTTCATCAACGGTCCCGATCATGCCATAAAATAATTCATCTTTGCACCCTTGGCGAAGAGAATCTATAGCCATAATCATACCAAAAGCGTCCATCAATGCACTACGGCCAATGAGAACTTTTTTCACATCATTTGTAACATTACTGGCTGACGATTATACCGAATAATCCTCGGTCATAATCATACCAAGTCCATCTATGCACCACTGAGCCACGAGATGACTTTCAACACAATATAAGCATGAGGATGATGACAATGATATAAGAATCAATCAAATGAGATAAAGGATAAATATTAAACATTTATAATATAATTTATCCATCTTTCAATAATAACCAATTGTTATCAATCACTTAATAATCTCATAATCTAATATCATTAATATTATAACAATATTTTAATCATTTCTTAAACTTATAAACAATTTATTTTAATTGTTTACACTTTATCAAATAATGCATTTAATCATTCAAAATGCCATACTCATAAGATTTCATAATCAATGATCAAATCCTCATCAAAATCTGCATATACCCCTATATGGGATTCTCAAGCCATAAAATCCTATTTTCCAATTTTATTACTTCACATAACATATTTAATTCATTTACTCATAACTAGTTCATTTTTATGAAAAATACCAAATCGGCCCCAAAAATATTTCTTTTCCGGGATTTAGCGTAAAATAGTCCCATCTTGAACATATATTTTTCTCTTAATTTTAAAATTCATTTACTATTTTTCATATGGATAAAAGCGCGAATATTTAGACATTTATCATAAATTGTACTTTTGTCCAAAAATTCCGAAATTTACAGGGTATACTCCTGTTATATACATGTACTCCCAATAAAAATTTCACCAATTTTGGAGTTAACCACAGGAGTTATAAGAGTTTACTTTTAAAATAGTCTTTTTCCATAAAATCCATAACTCTTAATCTATACATCCAAAAATCACCACTTTTGGACACAATTTAGAAAACTTATTAAATTATCATTTCAAATTTTTCCAGAATTTTTGAGGGTCAAAAAAATTACGAATTTGCCCCTGGCAGAAACCCCCTTTTTAATGAAAAATACTATTCGTATGAATATGAAGGATCATTCACCATGCATGTGGTAATCCACATAGACATGTTATTCCATTCAACAGAATAATAAAGAATGGAATAATGTAATGATTCACCATGCGTGCGATAGATCGCATCGATTCCCAATGTAATAATAAATAATGGAACTGAGTCCAACAGAACGCCTTGCACAAGATATTAAAACGAATAATAAAGAGCGGAATATTAGAAGCATTTCACCATGTATGCGGACTTGCATAAACAAAGTTATTCCAACATAATAATAAAGAATGAAATAATGTAAGAATTTCACCAAGTATGGGGTAATCACAGATACAAAAGTTATTCTAATGAATAATAAATAATAATAATATCTTTACGAAGTACGACAATTATATCACCTACCTTAAAAAGAAAAGTATTCCGACCGGTGGTAGGAAGGGGAATATATGAAGAAAACTTGCACTACGCCAAAGCTTTCTTAAACTCTAAAGAAATACGCCAAGATTATAGAAGAAGAACTCTCTCTATAGTTTATCTCTCAGAGTTTCAAATTGAATTCGTAAGAAATAATGAAGGAATGAGCTTTATTTATAGAAAAATGGACTTCATATAGTAACTAACTCATGAACGGTCCAGATTGATTTACTTTAATCGACGGTCCATATTTAAAGCAAAATCTTTTAAATAAAATATAATATATTCTATTTATAATCTAATAAAACGAATAACTTTATAAAAGATTTTACTACGCAAAACACTATGTATTTACTATGCAAATACTACGCATAATAAAATATAATATATTCTAATTATTATTCTAATAAAATGCAGATAACTTTATAAAAGTTTTCTGCTTTATATAAAAAAATTACTATGCAAAACACTACGCATAATAGAATATAATATATTCTATTTATGAATAACTTTATAAAAGTATTATGTTTTATATAAAAAAGTCTTTTCTGCTTATTATATTAATAATACCAATAAAACAAAACTGAGTGACTTATCACATAAGCATCAATAATCAATACCGTGCTATTTACCAAAATAGAAAAAAAAATTGAATACTTTTATTTCATAAAATTCGGGGTCTCACAATCACCCTTCCTTATAAAATTTCGCCCTCGAAATTTACGTACGTACCTAATATTTGAAGAGATGAGAATACCTTGTTTTCTTTTCAGATTGTACCTTCCCGGTTATATCCTCTCAGATTATGATTTTCCATTTTTTCATCTCTCGTATTTAGGATATCATTCTAGAATATATCTTCAAAACAAAGGTTAATCGACATATCATAATTTGTCAACTTATCAAGTAAACAATTTCAAACTTAGGTAAGTCACACACTAATGAAGTATATAACCTCGTCTCTCCTCCTAGTTCTAGACTCTTATCTCCGCCAACCACCATATCCCTAGCTACGATATGCAAATGTGGCGCCCAAAATTGGGTATACATCACCCATTCGAGTGCTTGGAATCGTGGTACAAAATTTAAATCAACTTCATTTATCTGTTGTTGGTGTTGTCGTATAGAATCGACCCATGATTAACTTGTGAGTTTTAATACAAATATATGTAACTCTCATGGTGCCTCGACCACGACCTTGATGGTACTTTACATAAAAGTATAGTCAAAATTATTTTAGAAACTAAAATCTTTGGGAAGTGCTCAGAGGAAACCTTAAATACATGAGGAGGCCGTGCGTCACAGGTTATAATAGATATCATATGGCCCGCAGAATTATCCTTGGTTGACCCGATAGACCCCAAAGAAAAAGCGAGAGATTACTATCATCTTACTTTCCAATGGTGAGTCTCTCTTGACATATAACTATCTCCATTGTCTCCAAGTGAATATTATATTTTAAATCAACTCCACGATCGTATAGGTAGTGCAGTAAATATACTCGGTGAAGTGGATCGCCTGACCTACATCTTATGATAACACGAGGTTGTAAGTCATTAGACATCTTAAATGATAGTGACAAAACACCCTTCCAAAGTTGGATTTACCTCACCCTATTTGATTCACCAAATATAACTACTAAATGTTGTATAGAATACAACACACATTTCTATAATGTTTAACGAGAACCTCCACAGCTAGAGACCACTGTTCTATTCCCATGTTATCCCCGCTCGACCCGGCAACACTCTTATGGCAACACTTTTATTACGAAAGGAATTGTAAGCGAAAGGGTGAGCACAACTAGCCCGATGAAGAATATCATGACTAAAGATAATTAAATTATCAATAGCTTTCATCGATAATAAATCGGAGATTTAGAACATATAGTAGATGATAAACTTTTCAACCATGAATTACTGTAGAACGAGCGATCCATTAGAAAAGTCGAATAGACCATCGGATCTATTATCTTCTCGATGTTAAGGTAGGGATATAATTGTGGATAATGGATTGCTGCGTTGAAAAATTTATGACTATGGTTCGATTTATTAAAGTTTATTGATAATTTAATTATCTTTAGGCGGTTATGGCTCAATGATATTCCTTCTTTTAGGTATAATTAATGTCGAAGTTGCTCACCCTTTCTTCGCGAGCAACTAAGATAATTCTGTGGTCGTGATGTCTGATACAATAACTTAAAGCGGTCTTTGGAAAAGTAAAGAGTGTTCAGTCGGCGAGAACGAGGGAATGAAAAGTTATGAGAGTTCTCCTTGAAGATTCTATGACATTTAATGAGTTTATTTGGTGAATAATTTAACCCAACTTTAAGGGTGTTATGCCACTATCATACACGATGTCTAATGACTTACAATGTGTTATCATAAGAGGTGTCGCATCCACTTTGAGTATAGTCTCACGGCACCACTCTATATGATGATTTAAAATATAATATTCACTTGGAGACAGGTGAGAGATGATTATATTGATAAAACAAGTTCAAGGATAAATTTGTAAAGATTTATAATTTAATTTATCCATAAATCAATACGCGTCAAATTATCAACATGATCTTTGTTTTGTGGAGTAAAATTCAAGAATGCTCGGAAGAATATTTTCATGAAAGATCTTTGGATGAAGCTTGAAATATCCGAGGATATTCTACTAATTTCATAGAGTATAGAAGCCAAAACTTTAACCATTTGAGTATAATAGAATATTTGAAGGCGCAAATGGATTATTGCCGCTATGTGGTAATCCACGTAAAGCATGATCATTTCCACAATTTAATAAGGAATGAATACGAAAGATCATTCACCATGCATGCGGTAATCACACATAGATCGTTATTCCAGTACGTTGAATAATAAAGAAGAATGGAAGAAGAATTCACAAAGCGTATGCGTAATCGCATTGAGCATGGTTATTCTAACAAAATAATAAAGAATGGAACCGAAGTCATGCGTAACTCGCATGAGCATGTGATATTCCAATGAATAATAATAAAGAATAGAACCGTCAGTCATGCGGAATCGCATGCATGTGATATTCCAACAGAATAATAAAGAATGGAATAACAACATAATTCACTAGGCATGCGATAGACCACACAGACAGGTTATTCCAACAGAATAATAAAGAATGAAATAACAACCCTTACGAGTATTGAAAGAAAATAACTCTCTTCATGAATACGAAAGAAATAATATCCCTTACCATAGTAGGAGATTGGATACTGCAATAGTGTAGTAACAGAATACTCTTCTTATTTCTATCTTATTCTCTCTATACTTTCTCTCTCTATAGCTTGAATGAATTGGTGAAAAACAATGAAGAAATGAGCTTCTATTTATAGGTTTGGCAGAGTAAGGGTAAAATAGTCTTTTCGCCATAATTTATGACATCGTCGCTGACATCATCGATCATATTACATCATTGTTTACCTCATCGTCCGATGACATCATCGCTTACTTCATCGTCCGATCATCGCTTGCATCATAGGAATTCAAATTCAATTTGTTCTCTTCCACCTCCTTTTACTTTTATACCATGAATTTACTATAATAATGAATGTACTATTATATAATCACATCATACTACTATAATGTAATATTATAATAATATATTTGAATGAATTATTTTATCTGAAAAGATAAAATACCAATTTTCAACAAATGTCACATGCTAAAAATTCCTCAGTTTAAATCCACTTCGAATAAATATTTTCTTATCATATATATCAATAATTAATTATTCACAAATAATATTACAAAATTACAATATTGACAACCAGGTCGTTCCCAGGAAAGAGGGGGCTTTCTGATAAGGATTTCTTCCTATTGGCGTGCAATTAGGTGACCAAACCCCTTTCTTCGACAGAACTTTCTAGACATTGTCAATAATGTAAATAATAATATTATTCAAATAATATGAATTATTGATTTGATAATTTGAAATAATGTGCAATGACAATTATTAAATCAATAATATAAAATATCAACGTAACAATTATTGAATCAATAAAATAAAGTATTGAGCGAGTAATTCTCGTAACAATTATTGAGTAGTGACTTTACGTAAGCATCAATAATCCAAGATCATGCAATCTGGTGTGCTGCTACTATACAACCACGCAGCGTATTCTTGTACTTTTACCACCGGGTATTTCAACGATTAACGATAAAACTTTCGTCGTTATTTTTATAAAAAGATAATTTTGTCGTTTTCTAACTCCGATAATAATTTTGCTGTGGGGTCCACCAATGATTGTGTCGTCGTACGAATATTCCCAGACAAAAAGAATATTCTCCGACCAAACGAATATTTTATAGCAACTTACTTACTTTGCATAATTTATAAATATTACTCACAACTATAACATTATAACAAATTCATACCTTAATATTCAAAAATGATATTTATAGAAAATTCATCTTTATTCATAAAAGTTGGGGTCTTACAGCTTCCGCTTCCTATATTTCTATTTTTATATATTATTTACACACAACTTTTTGTGTATAGTTTATCTCATTAGAAAAGTTGGCTCTATCCATCATATTTCTCTCCTATTTTTAAGGCTGTAAACGAGCCAACACAGTTCGAGCTCGACTCGAAAAAATACGAGCGATACTCGGATTCGTTAATAATATGATCCAAATCTGAGCATTAAAAATAGTTCGAATAAAAATATGAGTAGAATCAAAGCAATGTTATACTCGACTCGTTTAAGACTCAAACTACTCGAATTTTTTTATTTGCCCGATACATACTAAGGTTAATACATATTCGATTAGATGTTCAATACATTCTCTTATGATATATAAAAATTTAAATCAAATTAGGATAATTAGTTATTATTTTGTTTTAATTTTAATTTTAATTATGATTTTATATTTGTAAAGTGTAATAATAAATATATTTTCTCATTTTTAAGTAAAATAACAAATTCAATTTATAATTATATTTATTATAAAACTAGTTATTATGTGGAGACTCAATTAGAGCTTGAATTTGAAGCTCATGAGTAGTTTGAATAAATATTCGAGTCGAGTCGGATCGAATTGAAAGTAATAAATATTTAAAGTCGAGTCGAATCTGAGTAAGATTTTTCAAATATAATTCGAGCCGAATTCGAGTATGAATTTATTATTTCGAATCGAATTCGAGTAGCTCTCTGTTCGCTCCGGTTCGACTCGTTTACACTCTTACCTATTTTTATCACTCCTATACAATGTAATATTTATATAATATAAAGGAAAGGAATGTATATTGTAGATGTTTATGTTAACTTATTGATTGTCAGTTACGTAAATAAATATTAGTGATAATTGTTTTGAAGATATGTGTAATAAGTGTTTTCCTCCCATATATAATTTTATCAATTCTATGTATCGATAAGTATCGATAAGTATCACAATTATAATTTAGAACAACTAGATATTTCTTACCATCATATGAATATGTGAATTTATATCAAAAAATTAATAGTTAAGAATTATTTTTTATAAGATAAAAATCTCTTCTAATGATTTTTATTTATACATAATTTTTATCTTTCTATTGAAAAGATTATTTCACTAGTAACAAAAATACAATAATAAATATTCTATTCAATCCAAAATTAGATATATAATTTGACTTTTGAGATTAAACGACGACAAATTAAATTTCAAAATTGGTATGATTAATAGAAGTTTAGAACGAAATAAATGTTGTGATTAATATTTTGTTATATACTATATAATTACAATAACTGTATCAAGTAAAATTTAATAAATTTATATCAATTTGAAGTTTAATATATCGCCGTTTAATTTTAAAAGTCAAATTATATCTTTAATTTTGAAACAAAAAATAAAATTAAGGAGACATGCAACGGAAAGGAGGTAATTTCTTGAAAAGGATTTGGGCTGGCATTGTAATACTTGAATTTACGAATAAAAGAAAGATTTAAAAAAAAGGAGAATAAGAAGAAAATGGAGGAAATAATCAAAGACAAGATTTGACTAAAATTAGCCACTCGCTCACTAGCTCAGGGATTTGGATCCCCTCTATTATATTTTTCTCTCTAATTTTATTTAATACATTATATTTTTGTAATTGTGAATAGTATAATTGAAATCGATACCAATCAACTAATTTATTATATTGAATAACATAATTGCTTCAAAAACGAGAGTAATCCGATATTTTTTTCACCATTTAATAAACATGTAGATTTTTTTATCAAAATTTCAATGGATGAAAATCCTTCGACTTTTAAAGATGAAAATATTTTTATGATTATATTTTTTTGTAGAATTGATAGGTAGGTTTTGTACCTACGAATCAAGTACATTTAAGTTTTAATTGATTGTTATTTTCAAGTATTTGTGGCTGCTTTTAGTTGTATTTGTGTGATTTTGCAGAAAACACAACACTGGGATAACAAATGAGAGCAAAGGAATGATAAAGAGAGCAAAAGGAGTCAAAACAGAGTAGTTGGACATTTTTGCCGACCTGGCACGGCAGCGCCAGGATTACTAAGAGGATGGCGCGACAACATTGGCTATCCAGAGATTTCCCTAGAGAGATGATAGGCTTAGTGCGGCAGCGCCACTTTAAAGAAGAAACTTGGCGCGGCAGCGTTAGGTCGGGGACAAGTCAGCGAATTTTGCAGGTATGAGCATATTTTGAAGCAGATTTGGATCCTAACTCCTTGGGACATGAGGATGTCGTGGGAAAGCTATAAATAGAAGATAATTTGAAGTTAAAAACCTTAACAAGATACAAGGACTTGATTTGGAGAGCTTGGAGAATCAAAGGAGCACTCAAGGAGATCAAGACAGAGATTGAAGATTGAATAAGAATTCTACTGAGTTTATCTTTATTACTTCTTTTCTCAGTTTTGTAATTCTAAGATGATGTTTAACTTGAGATTCCTAGTTTTATCTCTAGCATAAACTAATTTCCTAATTAAGGCTATAATTGAACATTTTATTTTTTTAAGCTTATGGATTGATTATATTTATTAATCCAATTATTTATTCAAACTGAGTTGTCTATCATATTTTGTGCTTATTAATTAATTGTTTGGTCAATAATTACTATGTTACACTAGATGAATTCGGGAGATAAAATTTAGGGCTAGAACTGAATGTGATAGCATGTATTCTTAGTTATTTGCATGAGATAAATAATTAGGGTTGTGAATTGAATAGAAATATTGTTAGAATATAAGATCACACACATGCACTCTAACGATAGAGAATTAAGAAGAACACAAGAGATTTACGTGGTTCCCCAATTTGGGTACTCCACAGGCAGCTTGTTGTTTATTGATGATTCATTGGTTACATAGGGCTTTACAATAGATAGTATATATACTTACTAATCTTATTCCAACCCTATTTTACATTATGGTCAATTACTCATAATGACCTTTCCAATTAACAACACGTAAAAATCTCTACTCGACGACTGCTGTGACGCGCCACTCACAGCACACCATATGGGGCCCACGCCACTGGCACTAGCTCCTCCAAGATCGGCCGTGCCACGCCACCACACAATGAGAAACCTCAGTACCATCTGGGGCTTCACCCCACACTTCGCGACCTTCTGCAACCACGATGGGCTAGTATTGCCCGCCGAGACCTTCGACCCGAGCTCTGCTCTGCACTAGCCTTTTTCAGTGGCTTCTATATTATGAGTCACAAGTTCCCAACAGATATCTCTTTTCACTGCATGTAACAATTGGGAATTAGAACTTAATGAATTTGATTCTTTTGTTTTGCATAGGAATATCACAGAATTAATTGAATTGAATACTTTTAATTGATCACTAGGAAAAGGGCTTTTAAATACTTTGAATTCTTGTTAACAACTCAGGTGGATTTTATAATTGGGTTAATTGAATAATTGATTTATATTGCATAATTGGGGATATTGTAGACTTAAGCCTTTATCATCTAGATCAAATCTTTGTGTTAAAATTAGTTTTAGTTAATTTAATTCAATTTTAATTGAAAAATCAAAAAAATCGATTGTTTAAATAAAATTGGATTGATATAAAATTAGTAGTTGGGATTTGATAAATAGGATTACTCGTGAGTACGACACGATCAACTATCTATTAACATATTATGATATTAAAATCAAATAATTGGTATATTAAATAGAATTGAAAAAATTGTGTAATGGTAGAGAGGAGTCAAATCCCTACCTCAGTAAAAGCCTAAAAGGGCCGGTCTTTGACTAAATTACGAATGAGAACAAATTTAGGTATGAATAAAAAGAATAAAAAACAATACATTATTGAAAAATTTACTGTCCTTAAATTAATATGATTTTGGAGTGTTTGATAAAACTGAATAAAATAGTTTTGAATGTTTAAGTAATCTGAATGAGTTGAATGAAGTATAATTCGGAATACTGAATGAAAAAAATTGTTTGATAATTGACATGTCTGAAACATCCGAATAACAGATTTTTATCATTTTGCCCCTCTGAAAAAATTTAAAATTATTGTAAAATTATTTAATTTTACTTAATATAATAGTTAATATTGTAAAAAAATTAAATATAAAATATTTCATTCAGCTCATTTAGCCAAAAAATTACACTTAACCATTCAGCCCAAAAATCTAACCGATTCAACCATTCAGACGATTTTTATTCAAATTAAACACACTATATAACTGACCGATTCAACCATTTAACTCTAAATAAATACCATTTCTTCTTTGTCGTGAAGAATGCTTCTAAACTTCGATAGACTTCAATATAAAGTATAATAGAAGTCCTTGCCTAACGATAGGAAGAAAGAAAGAAGATGATAGGTGTTCTTTTGTGCTCTTTTTCCTCAAAGGAGTGTAGACGACCGATAATATGAATATAGGTATATTTGTATTCAAAATAATTTTTAATATTCGTATTTTTATCTATATTCCACGAATATGTAATATGAAATATATATATTCGATGGATAATATTTGAATATAGATATTATACATATCATTTTGTACAATATAATGTGTATAAATATATTAAATATTTGAATTTTAGTATATGCATCAGTTCGAAATAAAATTTTAAAATGTCAATAATTATTGCACAATGTTAAATTAATATTCAAAAAATATTCACCTTAATTGAGTAATAATTATAAATGATGTACAATCAAGCAAATAAAATAATAAAACTATATATAATATCTATACGTAATTTTTTTTATACTGTATATCATAAAATAGTCAAGACGAATAATTAATCATGTTAATACTTTCATATATTGTATACCAAAGTTAAATGAGAGATTTATGTATGTACATGTGTATCTATATATATATATATATATATATATATATATATATATATATATATATACTGATCGGGATCAAGAAAGATTCTCCTTAAATAGATTCTTTTATTAAAACTACATCGTTTTGGAGGGGACGTGGTAAGATTTTTTGTAAAATACGCGGTGACATTGTATTTACAAAAATGTCATCATCATTCCTCCAAAAACAACGTAGCTTTTAATAAAAAGAATGTTATTTAAGGAGAATGCTTATTTAAGGAGAATCTTCTTGATCCTTAATATATATATATATATATATATATATATATATATATATATGGGTAATAATCCATAACATGTATTTGTTATGGATTAAAATTAGGCATACAACATCTATATTGTTCAATATATGAACCAACAGTCGGGATTAGAAGTGAAAAATTTACGCCCGCTACTATTAGTGAATAATGTGAATAATTAAATATTTTTTATTCAATATATAATATTAAAGTTGTGAAGTTACATATTAATGAAGTCAAAAATTGTTAGAATTAATTTTGAGTTTTAAGTATCTAACGAGAAGGCCGGATCCATTTTTTGTACTTAGAAGACTGTACTGGGCCCTTCATTATGTTGATGGCAACCTTCTAGGATCGGTAAATTGTAAAAAAAAAAAAGAAAAAAAAAAAAAAGGATCACTTGGGAATTCTCCTCTATTTCTGTGAATATGCTCCTTGTAGGTTTTTATATGACTGCCCATAAGTAGGTTTAGATTCTCATTTAGAGTCATATATATTGACAATCTTTATTGCGAACAAAGATATAATGGCATATTTTTCTGTACAAGTGCAAAATATTTTCCCGTCTCATTTTTTTTTTCCTTTTATGTTAAAACAAACTTACCACAATAGGTAGGGGTGGGGTGGGGTGCAGGTGGGGGGAAGAAAGTCAACAGTTGAAAAACATTGATAACATTAATTGAATTCAGAGTTGATGCTGCAACATAATTAACTATAAATACTATGCTAGTACCATAATAAGAGCAGATAGATACAGAAAAACCTTAAGCAAAAGGGTTGAAACAATCTATTCCCAGATACCAACTTCCATGAACCCATCTTCAGTAGCAAATCCCCGGAACATTCCCACACAATTGAACCCATATGCCACTTCCCCAGTCTTGGACACAGCTATAAGCCCAGCCTTCCCTTCATCAAGCCTTTCCTTTATCACAAAGTCCACTGCTTCTTGGAGGCCCAAGCCTTTGTACTCCATCACAGCTGCCACGTCACGGGCCAAGGTTCCACGTATGATGGCCTCACCTTCCCCGGTGCAAGACACCCCACATAAATCACACGCATAGGTCCCAGCGCCTATAAGTGGCGAGTCACCAATTCGCCCGGTCATCTTGTTCATGAGCCCACCGGTGGAAGTGGCAGCTGCACAACGGCCCTCACTGTCCACTACCACGCACCCAACTGTCTCGGGTGCATAGACACTGATAGGTAGCCCATTCATCTTAATTGGGCTCTCTACGCCTGCACCGCAAGAATCCAGTGGAATCCTGTAATCAAACTGCTCGTTTTAAAACAAAAATTGAGGTTAAATTTTGGTCCCCAGGCCATGCCTTGAAAAAATTTGTAAGTTATAAACAAGTTTAAGTTTAATTTTCCAAAATGTTATTAATACTTAACACTACTACAGATGAGAGAAGAAGCATTTATATATATATTTCTTAAATCAAATATGTCATACAGCTATAAATATAGAATTGTAGAGTGAATACCAAGATAGTGTTGGCTTGTTTAGCATGTTTCAACATCCCCTTGTTCTCCTCTGTGATAAAGTAGACATTGTCCACCGTCTCCAAATCCTACAATGGAGCAAACTCGTTTAGGAAAATCCTTACACTAGCTAGGGTGAAGCTCGCACGCTAGCTCGCTGTAACCACCAAAAAGCTAGCTGCTAGCTGTTAAGAATTTCCACTAGATGTATGAAGTACCCCACCAGCAATAACAATCTATTTCATTTCAGTTAATAAATTGAGAATAACAGAGATCTAGTAAATATTCAATGCAATCTTGATACAACAATTAAAATGCTTTACTAAATTCCAGAGAAAATTTGTACGTGTTGTCTAGCGAAATCTTCAGCACCAGAGAAGGCGAGATAAGAATGGGGAGACTTGTCCATGACAAGGCGGGCAAGTGAGATGGGATTTTTGACAGTGGTGATGCCTGAAACGGCACCGCATCGCCTGCCTGACCCGTCCATAATGCTTGCTTCCATCTCCACCGTTCCTTTCTCAGTAAGTGCAGATCCACGGCCAGAATTAAAGAAAGGATCCGTTTCCAATGCTCTCACCTGCAAGTACCCGCAACCCAGGCCAAAGAGAAGGAAATTAATATATTATATAAATATGTTGTATCTGTATCTGTAAGCATGCATGCCAGATTGATTGACAATTTTTAATCTGAATTAATCCTATGCGTGATTGTCAAAATTTATATAAAAACAAAATGAAATCATAATCCATGCAAAAAAGACTTTAGAGTTGGTTAGTTTTGCCTACCAAATCATGACAACATTTGGTAATTAATTAAGAACCAGAAGGGTATCCAAGTGGTTGAACAAATTAAGGAGGATGCATGATAATATGTTATATAATTATGCGTGCGTTTATAGGAGGAGAGAGAGAGATTAGGGGGCATACAACGAGTTCAACGACGTCGATAGCGAGGCGAGAGGAGCGAAGGGCAGAGATGCCGAGATCCAGGCAACGAGTGAGGAGTTGTTTAGCCTGTTCCTGGTGCTCTGCCGGGAGGTTTGGGTCAACACCAGCGCCGCCGTGCACTGCTATAGCCCAACCGCCCATTTCTTCGCCGGTAATTTTGATTGAGTGACCTTTTTCTTTTCCCTTCTTCCCTGATCTTATTATGTGTTTTATTTATAGACGATGATGACAAAATGACTCGTCTAATTTACTCCCTTGGTTTTAATAATAATATATAATTGGGATATTTGGATTCCATTTGAGTTTCTCACTTGGACTCCCACGTGTGTGATTGCAGCCGCGGCACGCAATGTACCGAATGGACCATCTCTCTTCTATTTGCCTGCTTAACTCCATGTGACTCATTTACTACTAATGAGCTGGGACATAAAAACAAACAAATATAATAATTATAAAGTATTACTATTAATTATTATTTTTTTAAAAAAAAAATTGAATGAAATTATATTAATTTTTGATTTGAATTTCATGAATTAATTTTAAAAATTAAAATATAAATGTATAAACAGGATAATTTAGATATTTATTTCATTTATAATATTAAATTACAATATCTTGAATATTAAACTTCAAACGAGAGTACTATTTAACCGTTTCAATCAACGAATAAACAATCACGGTCTATTGTAAAAATAATTTTAAATTTATATGTATAATAACTGTGAGACCCCAGATTTTATCAATAAAGATTTAAATTTTGTCGAAATAATTTTTAATATTATGGTGTAAATTTGAGATAATATTATAGTTATGGGTAGTATTTATAAATTTTGCAAAAGTATGCAAGTAGTTATATTATATTCGATTGGTGGGAGAATATTCGGTTTAGCGAGGGAATATTCGTGATAACTTTCAATCATTGGTGGACCCTACATAATGTAATTATCATTCGGATTCGAGAAAGCGACAAAAATATTTTATTGAAATAACGGCGGAAGTTTTACCGTTGATCTTTGTTGAACTACTTTCGGTAGTAAAAATCTGAAGAATACGTGTGGTTGCATAAAGTAATACCGCGGTATTGATTAATAATCTTTATGTGAGAAATCACCTTTCGGTTTGATTCATTATTATCACGATTAATAATATGAATTATTATAAGCGATAATGACGTTTTGTTTTATTCGTATTATTAACGTAATAAAAGCGAAACATCTTTTATATAAAATGAATACTTTATTAAAGTTTATTCTATAAATAGAATATATTATATTTTATTACGATAGTGTTTTTTGTGATAGTATTTTGCATAGTGTTGCGTAGTGTTTCAGATAGTAAAATGTTTTTATATAAATAGAATATATGATATTTTATTTAAAAGATTTTGCTTTAAATATGGATAGTCAGATTAAAGTAAATTAATCTGGACCGCTCATGGATTAATTACTATGCATTCTATTTTCCTATAAATAGAAAGCTCATTCCTTCATTATTTTCTTTTAATTCAATTTCAAACTACAGAGAGAAATTATAGAGAGAAGCTAGAGAGAAAATCTATAGTAGAGAAAGAAGAAGAGTATTACGGTACTTCACTACTTTGATATCCAAGTTTGTCTTTTACTAAGTAAGGGTATTATTTGTTATGTAAAGTAAGGAGTGTTATTCTTTCTTATTCACGAAGAGAACTTCGTTATTCCATTCATTATTATTCATTGGAATAACTCGTAAAAGTGGTATACCCTATACATAACTCATATATACGCAGATACCCTATACTTGGTGAAATCCTTATGTTATTCCATTCTTATTTATTTCATTGGAATAACTCAGATACGGAATCCCCTATACTTGGTGATCTTCTTTCGTTATTCCATTCTTTATTATTACATTGGAATATCCATGTCATGTTTTACACCGGATTCTGGTTCCATTATTTATTATTCCGCATTTATTATTACATTGGAATATCACCGCTCGTGTGTTTTACACCAGGATTCGGGTTCCATTGTTTATTATTCAAAGATTTATTATTACGTTGGATCATCCCGCATGATTGTGTGAATTTCACCGACCGGTTCAGATTATTATTATTCTATTGGAATAACACATACATAACAATCGCATTGCGTGGTGATTTCTTTTGTTATTCCATTCTTTATTATACCGGTTGGTTAAAACTTTGACTTATATACTCCATGAAATTAGTAGAATATCCTCGATATTTGCGTTTCATCCAATATCTTTTCATGGAAATATTCTTCCCGATCATTCTTGAATTTTTTACTCTACAAAACAATATCTTGTTGACAATTTGGGACGTTACTTAATTCTCGGATAAAATAATTCTTGAACTTGTTTTATTGAATTATTATGTCATTGTCATCATCCTCACGATATATTATGTTATCTTTCGCTTACGTGCATAGATAGATGAACTTAGTATGATTATGACGACGGGGATCATTCGGTATAATCGTGGCTTGTTATAAATGATGTGATAAAAGTCCTCGGTGGCTCTGTAATGCAATTGATGGATAGTTTTTGGTATGATTATGACCGGGGGTGATTCAAAGATAGTCGTGACCATTGATAATTTGAAGAAAATCCTTGGCCAAGTGGTATGAGGGATGATTAGATATTGTGGTTTATTCATTAAACTGAGTCTTAGTGATAAAAATTGATGAAAACCTTTTAAAACTTAAAATAGTAGACTTTATTTCTACTTGACTCTTTTAATGGATCAGATATTCCGCAGATTAAACCGGTTGTCATTATATTTTATCGGTTTAACATTGTTGAAGACTATTGATAATTTATTCGCATTATCTTAGTCATAATATTTCTTCTTTCGGGCTAGTTGAGCTCACCTTTTCTTTCAATCGTTCTCTTCGGAAATGAGAATATATTTGGGGACGAGTTGGGGGGAAGCGAGTGATGGTCTGAAGATAGCATTAGTAGTCCTCACTATTCGTGAGAAATAGTGTGATAATAATTGCAATGAGGACTCTTGAGTATGGATATTGTCTAAATGACAATATTCCTATTAGAATTCTCGGTTTATGTATTGTCGTATGTTACACGACAGCTGTATAATTAAGTTTGTATTTGAATTTATGTACCATGTAAGTGGCGACCCAAGATGGGTCACAGTTGGTATCAGAGCCATAAGTGTGAAGAGCCCCGAGCCTCTCGCTGGTGACTTCCTGTTGATGGGGAATGCACCGAAGCCAGACTCTCCGTAGGGGACGCCGTCTTTCGGTGGCAAGCTGATAGGTACCAATGTGAGGTGCTGACATAAGTTGGTGTCCAGAGTCACAAGTTGGTATCGAGCTTAGGGATATGATCCCTGGCTAAGATGTGAGATAAGAACTAGGAGGGAGAGACGAGGAAATACCTTCGCTAGTATGACCTACCTAAGTTTATGTCTATTTTATTGGTCGGTCGTAATATAGGGATAATTTGTTACATGTCAATTAACCCTTGTTTTTGTGTGATGTTGAGAATAGCATCTGAAAATCTTTGAGATAAGCAATGAAGCACATGAGAGTGTTGATTCAAATTTCAAACAAAAGGTAACGACCAACAATACGATAATAATCATCGGTGGGGTGGCATGCTGGCCATCGTAACAATGATAACCATCGTGGGGAAATTATCATGCTTAAGAATGGTAACCACTTGGTGGTAATCATGGCAAAGATAATAGAAGTGGAAATTGCAAAAGAGAAGGTCATTTAGCCAATTTTGTTGTGCACCAAAGTCAAGTCTATTTGGGACGGTGGCACCAAAGGTGGATATGGACAAAACAAAGTCGTTGGTTTTAGGAAGTACATTTTCATGACTTCTCAAAAAGCGAGTAAACCAAACGAAGTTAGCACGGGTTAGTTAATTATAAATTCATAAGTCTATACCTTATAAGATCTGGGGTTCTACCCATTATTTTATCTCTCTTGCTTGCGTTCAACGTTTAAATTTGACTCGGAGAAGTTAGACTTTGACTTATTGGTTGAAACTTCGTTAGTAGGAGCCTTCGTTCGCTTACTATTTTTAAATCTTGTTTGATTCAAATAAACACTTTCACGTTACTCCGTCGATCTTATCTTTTTGAAAATACTTGCCTTTGATGTGATTTTAGGAATCAATTGGTTAACTACTCATCATGCTTTTCAGTAAGGTTGTTAGCTTTTATATTCATAACCAACTTGTTGTGCGAATTTGATAACCAAACCACTAAAGTCAATTATTGTCATATCAAGCCATAAGTAAAGAGCCCGAACCTTTCGTTGTTGACTTCCTTGTGTGGAATGCACCGAAGCCAGGCTTTCTGTAGACGACGTCGTGACTGAAGATGGCAAGTTTATAGGTATCATTGTGAGGAGCTATCTAGGTTAAGGGATAGAAGTCACAGCTGGTATCAATGTGACGTACTATCCAAGTCTTGGATGAGAGTCACAGTTTTGAATGATATTTCTATCATTAATTAATTTCTTGACGTATTCTTGAAGATTTCCTAGCCTACCCTAGAACGTGAAATCGAATTTTGTATTGACCCCAGTACAAAAACCCATTTCTTAAACCCTCAAATATTTCTTCAACTAAAAGGATCTGTTTACGTGGATTATGATGAAAGTCATAATAAAATCATTGGACTAATGAAAATCATGGGTATACGTGGTATTTGTAAGTGTTATAATGAGTTATGTTGGTTAGTATGTGAAAACATGAAAGTTTCTTAGAAATCACAAAGAGTTGAAAATCAGATTTTGGTGAAAAGCGTAACATGAAATTCAATTGACCATATCTCCTATTATATTTTGAATTTTTGAATGTGGTCAAGTCCTAGAGTTAGATCTATGAGTTACCTAACTAATCCAAGTGGAATTACTGGAAAAGGTGTTGTAGATTTTGTGTGGACTGATTTTAGCAAAGGAGTGCAAAGCTGCAAAAACCAAAAAAAGCTGCTGCCATGATTTTAGAGGGCTGTTTCGGCCACTTAAATTATGAGAAAAATTCTGGCCTTTTGGGACATGAAAGTATATGGTATAAAGTACCTCCTGTCCAAAAATGAGCTCATTCTCGACTTAAAATGAGCAAGTTATGACTATTTCAATATTTAGGTTTTATAAAAAACGCTATAACTTAGGAGTTCTATAAGTCCCGATGACCATGAAATTTAAACTGGAAGCTCAAATTAACATGTGTAAGGTCTTACCAAGGTTTGGGAATTTTTGGAGTTAAACTTGAGGTAGCTAATTTCTTAAGGAATTAATTAGAAATTGATTTTTGAAAAATAGTAAATGAATTTTAAAAATTCCGAGAAAAATATATTTTCATCATGGGACTATATTATGCTAAATCCCAGAAAAGAAATATTTTTGGGACTGATTTGGTATTTTTATGAAAATAGTTTAATTACTGAACATATGAGTTAAATATGTTATGTGAAGTAATAAAAGTTGAAAATAGGATTTTATGGCTACTAGAGAATCCTATATAGAGTATATGCATATTTTTTGAGAGATTTGATAATTGGTGATGATATCTTATGAGTATGGCATTTTTGAATGATTAAATGCATTATATGGTAAAGCGTAAACAATTAAGATAAATTGTTTATAAATTTAAGAAGTGATTAAAATATTGTTATAATATTAATGATATTAGATTATGAGATTATTAAGTGATTGATAACATGGGATATTCTTGAATCTGGATAAATTATATTATAAATGTTTAATATTTATCCTTTATCTCATTTGATTGATTCTTTATATCATTATCCTCACGCTTTATATTATGTTGAAAGTCATCTGTGGCTTTCATAGTGCATAGATGGACTTGGTATGATTATGACTGAGGATTGTTCGGTATAATCATAACCAGTAATTGAAAACACAATTATCTTTGTCAGTAGTGCATGGATAATTTGTGGTCGTGATACTAATGAATACACGATTATCTTTGGTAGTAGTGCATGGATAATTTGTGGTCGGATACTAATGAATACACGATTATCTTTGGTAGTAGTGCATGGATAATTGTGGTCGTGATACTAATGAATACACGATTATCTTTGGTAGTAGTGCATGGATAATTTGTGGTCGTGATACTAATGCATACACAATTATCTTTGGCCATAGTGCATGGATAATTTGTGGTCGTGATACTAATGAATACACGATTATCTTTGGTCGTAGTGCATGGATAATTTGTGGTCGTGATACTAATGAATACACGATTATCTTTCGTAGTAGTGCATAGATAATTGTGGTCGTGATACTAATGAATACACGATTATCTTTGGTAGTAGTGCATGGATAATTTGTGGTCGTGATACTAATGAATACACGATTATCTTTGGTAGTAGTGCATGGATAATTTGTGGTCGTGATACTAATGAATACACGATTATCTTTGGCCGTAGTGCATGGATAATTGTGGTCGTGATACTTAATGAATACACGATTATCTTTCGCCATAGTGTATGGATAATTTGTGGTCGTGATACTTAATGAATACACGATTATCTTTGGTAGTAGTGCATGGATAATTCGTGGTCGTGATACTAATGAATATCCTTGGCACAGAGTGCGTGGATAATTCGATGATATGGATTAATTATCGAATGAGTCTCAAAGAATGAAATATTAATTCATGGATGTGGTAAAAGTCATCTTTGGTCAGTAGTGCATTGATAGACTTGGTATGATTATGACCACGGATTATTCGGTATAATCATGACTTAAGTAATTGAAAACACGAATATCCTTAGCCAAGTAGTGCATGAATAATTCATGGTTGTGATACTATTAAGTCGAGTCTCGATTATTATTGGTTTTATGATTGTATATCTTTGGCACGTAGTGCAAAAGATGAATTGTTAATGAATATCTTTGGGTGGATTGCAAAGATGAATTTAATGTTTTCAACGATAAAGGTATTCAAGGTATCCTCACCTCTTTATCATACCGTGTAATGCATCTTCTAATTTCAAGGGCGAAATTCCATAAGGAGGGAGATTGTGAGACCCCAGATTTTATCAATAAAGATTTAAATTTTGTCGAAATAATTTTTAATATTATGGTGTGAATTTGAGATAATATTATAGTTATGGGAAGTATTTATAAATTTTTGCAAAGTATGCAAGTGGTTATATTATATTCGATTGGTCTGGGAATATTCGGTTTAGCAGGAATATTAATGCAATAACTACTCAATCATTAGTGGACCCTACAATGTAATTATTGTCGGATCGAGAAAATGACAAAAATATTTTATTGAAATAACGGCGGAAGTTTTACCGTTGATCTTGTTGAACTACTCATTGAAAAATACGATGTACGTGTGGTTGCGTACAGAAAGACACCAGTATTGATTATTGATGCTTATGTGAGAAGTCACTCGGTTTGATTCCATTATTGTCGATTAATAATATGAATTATTATAGCGATAATGACGTTTTGTTTTATTCAGTATTATTTGAAAGTATTATGCATACAAGCCAATCATGTATGATGATAAAGCATATCTTCGTGTAATCAATCTTATTTATTTATTAATAAAAGAATTATTTATTAAAGGCATTTATTATCTACACGGTGGTCTTTGTTTTAATAATATGTGATAAACCCATAGTTTTAAGCAACGCTTTTAGAATAATGATGATGATCATTCTAATGAGATCTAAATTCTTAGAAAGCTTAAAACTAAAATAGTTCTCAATCATTGGATTACTAAATTGGAGATTAGTGAATCCGGATAGATTGGTACACACGTTGTCCGCTTTCATTGGATGAGGATGATTGATCTCATGATCATTTGTGTGGAGACACTAAAACAAGTATGTAGGTGCTTATTAGAGAATAAGTTCATCGAAGCATTGACTCGCTAAGGAATACCTAATGGAGTTTTACTTACTGTCGATAGGAATTTCTGTAGTGATAGTAGACAAATGATCCTTATACTTGAGATCATCATAGTATCTTATATATAATGAATTACACTTTGACTTATTCCTTAAGGCTCTTAGAGTATATCAAAGGGTATGCTTGGGTGTAATAAGTTATATATGAAGATAATGAATGATCAATAAAGAATCTACCACTTCTAGTAAAAAAGGAGAGATGTCTATGTGATTCGATAAACGACAACCCAGAATCCTTGGCGAGGTGGAATGAAATTAGAAAGTAGTTTCTAATTTGCATTCATTAGAGTTGTTCATTTAGGAATCGAAATACATATAATTAAATAAAATAAGACTTGACGGTAATTCCAATGCCTTATATTTAATTGGGACATCAGATGGTGGAAGGATTGAATTATGCAGTAACTATTTACTCAAAGGTTCTTTTATGATTAATGTTGAAATCTATATTATCTAGAAAGTCGATTGATCGCTAGGGAGGCTTATCCCTATTGTAAAATAAATATTATTTATTTAAATAAATTATTTGTTTAATTTATTTATTTAAATGAGATTAGAATTGTTCTAATTGATTTATTCACAACCTGGTTTAATATGGAGAACCTAAAGGGTCACACCATAAAAGGAAGAATAATTATTTAAGAAGTTAATGGCATAATTATAATAATATGTTAAGTATATTTAATTTAATCTATGGTGATAGAATAAATTAAATAGCTTAATATTTATTATTTAATATTTTAGAAATATTAAACATAAATTAATAAGAGGAGTCTTATTAATATTATTACAATTATTATTATTTTAATTTCTAAAAGGTTTAGGAATTAATTTAATATAAGTATTTCTCATTTATTCTAATTGGATTAGGAAAGAAAATTAGTTAAAGGAGTTTAATTAATTACCCCTAATAGGATTAGGGAGCCCATTTAATTAAAAGAGTTTAATTAAATAAATAATACCTTATTTTAATTAAAATAGGTTACATGATATCTTTATAAGAGAGTCTTATATCGGATATCTAATATAACGTAATTCCTAGAGTTGAGAAGACGCCTTTTTTATATAGATAGAAAAAACTTGGGTTTGAGCCAATTCCCTTCTTCTTGAAAAATTCCTCTTCCTTGGTGGATCACCTATAGAGGCCATACACTTGGGTGGCTTACATTGATCAAAGGAAGGAATCTACGGAGATTGAGGAGATCGCGGAGAATAGGAGGTGAACTCGTGCACTGAGGAAGCTTTCGTTTCTACAAGGTATGATTTCATAATTTCTTATTCTTCGTTTTAATTAATAATATGCATAAAGGATGATCCGGGTAATTGGTTTGTGAAAAATTTTAAAATCTGATTTTATTTCGCTTCCGCTATTTTGCAATTTGATTGCTACTTTGATTTTCATAAAAACCTAACATTATTAACGTAATAAAACAGAAACATCTTTTTATATAAAACAGAATACTTTATTAAAGTTATTCTATAAATAGAATATATTATATTTTATTATGCATAGTGTTTTGCATAGTATTTTTGCATAGTGTTGCATAGTATTTCAGATAGTAAAATATTTTTATATAAATAGAATATATGATATTTTATTTAAAAGATTTTGCTTTAAATATGGACCGTCCGATTAAAGTAAATTAACGGACCGTTCATGGATTAATTACTATGCATTCTATTTTCCTATAAATAGAAAGCTCATTCCTTCATTATTTTCTTACTTAATTCACTTTGAAACTCTAGAGAGAAATTATAGAGAAGTTTATAGAGAGAAAATCTATAGAGAGAAAGAAGAAGAGTATTCGGTACTTCACTACTTTGATATCCGGTGTCTTTTACGGTAAAGGGTATTATTTATTGTAATTCGTAAAGTGTTATTCTTTCTTATTCATGAAGAGAACTTCCGTTATTCCATTCATTATTATTCATTGGAATAACTTTGTAAAAGTGGTATACCCTATACATAACTTGTATATGCTGGTACCTATACTTGGTGAAATCCTTATGTTATTCCATTCTTATTTATTACATTGGAATAACTCAGATATCGCTGAATCCCCTATACTTGGTGATCTTCTACGTTATTCCATTCTTTATTATTACATTTGGAATATCCTCGCAATGTGTTTTACAGGACCGGGTTCCATTATTTATTATTCCGCATTTATTATATTCATTTGGAATATCATGTCGTGTGTTTTACTGGGACTGGTTCCATTGTTTATTATTCAAGATTTATTATTCATTTGGATCATCATAATTGTGAATTTCACGACACGGTTAGATTATTATTATTATTCTGTTGAATAATACGTCTATCCAAGTACCGCATGCATGGTGATTTCTTTTGTTATTCCATTCTTTATTATACCCGGTTGGTTAAAACTTTGACTTCTATACTCCATGAAATTAGTAGAATATCCTTGATATTTGCGTTTCATCCAAAGATCTTTTCATGGAAATATTCTTACGATCATTCTTGAATTTTACTCTACAAAACGATATCTTGTTGACAATTTGGACGTTATTAATTCTCGGATAAAATAATTCTTGAACTTGTTTTATTGAATTATTATGTCATTGTCATCATCCTCATGATATATTATGTTATCTTTGGCTTACGTGCATAGATGAACTTAGTATGATTATGACTGAGGATCATTCTAAGATAATCATGGCTTGTTATAAATGATGTGATAAAAGTCCTCGTTGGCACTGTAATGCGATGATGGATAGTTTTTGGTATGATTATGACCGGGGTGATTCGGTATAGTCATGACCATTGATAATTTGATGAAAATCCTTGACCGTGGTACAGGATGATTAGATATTATGGTTTATTCATTAAACTGAGTCTTAGTGATAAAATTGATGAAAACCTTTTAAAACCTAAAAGATAGTAGACTTTATTTCTACTTGACTCTTTTAATGGATTACGATATTCATTTGTAGTTAAACCGGTTGTCTATCGTATTTTATCGGTTTAACATTGTTGAAGACTATTGATAATTTATTCGCATTATCTTAGTCATAATATTTCTTCTTGGGCTAGTTGAGCTCACCTTTCTTTCACCGCTCTTCTTGAAATGAGAATATATTTGGACGAGTTGGGGAAACGAGTGATGGTCCTGAAGATAGCATTAGTAGTCCTCACTATTCTGTGAAATAGTGTGATAATAATTGCAATGAGGACTCCTTGAGTGTGGATATTGTCTAAATGACAATATTCCTATTAGAACTCTCAGTTTATGTATTGTCGTATGTTACACGGCAATTTGTATAATTAAGTTTGTATTTGAATTTATGTACCGTATAAGTGGCGACCCAAGATGGGTGACGTATACCTAATTTTGGGGGCGTCACAATAACTAAAATGAAGACAAGTCTAGCTAGTTACAGATGCGTGAATCCAAAATTATTTTATATGAAAAATAAAAATAATAATTTAAAAATACTCTCTCTCTCTCTCTATTGTATGTCACCAAGTAGGGGTGCTCAAAAAATTCTGGTTTTCGGTTTTTTTTTAGGAATAGGTTGAAAGCAAGATCTGCAGATCTGGGTTTTTTTGATTCGATTTTTTGCATCTGGTTTTCGGTTTTTTATACTTTTTGCACTCAGTGAAGCGGTAATGAAAATTTTGAATTGATATCTGAAAAGCAAAAAAAGAACCAAAATTATCGCCCATAACATTATGCAATAATTGGCCCATAACATTATACAATACAATCCAATTATTTGTTAATATATTATTGGCCCATAACATTATGCAATAATTGGTCCATAACATTATACAATACTGATAGAATTTTGTACCAATTATTTGTTAATATATTATTGTAAATCAAAGAAGGGTTGTTTTTTTATATTAAATTTGTTAATATAAAAAAAATATTTAATTATCAGATAACTAAAAACCGAACCAAAAAACCCAGACCGATTGTGTATCGAGAGCCCCAGATCAAACTGCTAGGTTATTGATGCAGTTTTGTTCTTGATTTTCCGGGATTTTTGGTTGATGGATTTCGGTTTTTTTTGCATGCAGGTTCGATTTTTTTCCGATGAGCACCCCTATCACCAAGTCATTGCTGCAAGCGCAAGTACCCATCTATAATGAGAAAAACTAATTAATTAACTAAAGGATCAACTTCCAATGCCCTAATTTTAATCTTTGCAATGTATCCAATTTAACTTCTGTAAATTAAGACAACAAGAAGGCTATTTAACTACTCCTATTAGCTAGCTAGCTAGTTAGGTATAAATGAACTGACTAGAATCAAGTATTGAGTTGTTCATATTTAATTCACAAAATTTATCGAGTATAAAATAAGATTTGATTGAAATTTATTTAGCTACCAAGTTGAGTACGATTTCGAATCGAGCCCAAACAATTTGAACTTTTTGAAAGAATATGACTTGAGTATCAATAAAAATTTATAATTTGAGGAGGTTCAAGTAAATTATTGAACTTTAAAACTTGTTCATATTTGACTCATATATATTTCGAATCGAGATCGAATCGAATTTTTAGTCAAGCGAATACGAATCGAGTCCAAACTATTTGCTAATTTTACAGCATTAGCTAGCTATAGCTCTCTCTCATTTTTCCCTCGATTCTTTTATAGGAATTTATTCATTTTTAGATTTTACGCTTAATAATGTACTCCCTTTTTTTTATGAAAATGATAAATTTTATAAAACTAAAAAAACTAGATTAATAGTTAATACTATATTTTATATTTTACACCTACTTTATTCTAAAATAAAATGCAGCTTATTTTAATTGTAGAATAATAAAAGTAAAATATAGTCATCAACTTACTAGAAATTATTAAAATAAAATAATATATATTGGGAATGATTACATTGACTTTTAATTATAATAATGTGAATAAGTATTAGTGATAATTTTTTTTTAAAAAATGTGTAATAAGTGAATTTTCTTATAAATTTTATCAATTTCATATATTAATAAATTTCATAATTATAATTTATAAAATAATATAAATTTATCACTTATCGAAATTATTGATGCTACCAAAAGAAGAGAAGACACAGCTAAAAACAATACTCCGAAAATTTATAAATTTAATGCTGACGAATACTACTACGTATACTTAGCTTTGAACACCGGTGGACCACCACGCTACAGGGTTAAATTAAGGCTGAGCAAGTAATTAAATTAAAATTGAAAACGCACTAAAAATCGCACGAACCACACTAATTAAAACTGCATCAATGGTTCCAGCGTATGTGACGGTTTTAGGTGGATTGAATAACCAAATTTACGGTTCCGGTTTGATTACTAGTCAAAACCGCACGCATAAAACCGAAAACCGTACCATGTGTGTGTATGTATGTATTATCTCTAATAAATTCTAAAGTTACTTTTCACTTGAACACACTCAGAGAAAACTACAGTCTTGCATTGTCATTTTTTCACCAATTAAAAAAAGATGTTAGAGGTTATAGAGTCAAAAATTAAGCAATTGAGTTTTGGAATTTCGAATTTGTTTGATGCGTTATTGGAGGGGCTTATAGTTGAAGGGCTCGAGTATTTGATGCATTGATTAATATCAATGCTATAATTATAATAGTCTAATAGATTATTTTTAGTCCTCCCTGCAATATATTTCATTCTATCTCCAGTATATACTTTTAATTTTTGGAGAATTAGATAAACATTCTTGCTTGTTATCGAATATATGGTCTCCGTTGTTTTATATAGCGCATATTTTAGTTTTAAAGCATGCTTAATATAATTTCAATTGTCGACTCTGTCACTAAGTTAATTGCTCAATGTAAGTTTTATGTTAAATTTTATTGAAGACTTAGACTTTTTTGTTGTTTCAATTGGTTTTGGAACCGAAATCGCACCACTTTAAACAACACCGCACACTTTAAACCGCACCGCACCAATCACAAGCGATTTCGAGTGCGATTTTGAATTTTTCAAACCGCACCTAAATAATTTCGGATGTGATTTGGACTTCAAATCGCACCAAACTGCATCATACTCATCCCTGGACTAAATCATGGTGGTTGTAGGCTCAGTTGGTCACTTTCCTAAAAGTGAGGATTCTGAACATTCCGGCGGCCCAAAAAGTCCCGTAGGGTGAATAATAAAGGGTCCCACTTAAGCTGAATAATAATTTAACTTTTTTTTTTATAGAAAATAATTGAAAACAACATTATATACATTAAAACTCTCTCTCCTCTATTTTATTGTTCCAAAAAATAGTTGAGAGATTAAATAAAACCAAAAAATATTTAATTAAAATACACTCTCTCCTCTATTTGTATTTTTACTTATTATTGGGGTCAAAATATAAATAGGTAAAATTTAAATACACTCACGTATACATAGAAGAACTTTTAATTTTATCAACAATAATTATTTAATTATAATAATTTTATTAATAATAATCAAAATATACCAAGTTAATATTAAGTTTAAATATTATGGATGACGATGCAGATCGCACATCCAAACAGTTCTTTTGCTTTTTCCACCACAAGTCCACAATCCACAACCACAAGTAGTCCAACGAAGATACTGTTTGGCATACAGAAACAAGTAAGACATGTCTATTCCAAGAATCTTTAGAGGATACTCATATCCATGATAGGGACATCGCATCTCAACCATGTTCTGCCTAATTCAGAGTATCTTCCATTCTTCCTTGCTCGACCCGTAAAATTCTAATAGCAACAAGTAACAACAGCGCAGTGGATTCCATATTAGAATATGAGATATCTTCCTCTCCATATTTTTGTTTTATGTTTCTCTATTTTATCTTCCTTTCTTTCTTTTGTAGTCATTTAGCTTTATATTTATATGTATATACTATAAGTAATTCATAATAAAAGCTTGTTATGATGTTGTTCAGACAAACATATCTCTTTTCGTGCGTCCATATGAGAAATGGATGGTCCAAATTTTTCATAGAAAAGTATTCTTGTAGTTGAAGGAATAAAAATTTTAAATATGAACCGTCCGATCTCATATGAACTGTCAAAGATATTTTTTCAAATAGTGTCAATTTTATATTGAATAATCTTAAACATAACTGTTTGGGTTTATATTTTGCAATATTAAACTTCAAAAACTAAAATTTATTTTAAAAATTATTTAGAGAAATTTAATAAAGAAAAAGAAATACAAAAATAGAACAAAAATCAAAATAAATCTAGTGTAGAATTTCAAGAAGCTAAGGAAAACATACTTAAGCCCACTCATGATAGCAAATTCATATTGGGCTGCCCTAGAAAATTTTTAGGTTCTTTACATAAATATACAACAATTAGATACATCATTAGTGCATCAACAAAAAAATTACAAAAAAAGTGTAATTAGGATCCATATTACAAAAATAGTACAATTCACATTAATAAGAAAATCTAAAATTTAGGAGAAATAACTACCATAATTAATAATTCAAATTCAAAATTTTGAGATTTAACAACAAAAACAAATTCAAATTCAAAATAATAATTTAAATTCAAATATCTTGGATCTATTAACAAAAATAAATTCAAATTCAAAAATAATTGCATACTAATTCCCAACAAGAACAGAGTTACCAAACAAATCGAAAACAAAACAAAGAGAAAATCACGAACAACCAAAACAAATCGAAAAAGAAAAAGTCAGAGTTACCAAACCAGCAAGAACATATCCAAAATGAATTCGGAGTAGCCGAACAAATAGAAAATCACGAACAACAAAAACAAAACAAATTGAAGAAGAAGAAGAAGGTCGAAGTTACCAAAATAAATCAGAGAAAAAGAAGTTGAAGTTACCAAAATAAATCAGAGAAGAAGAAGTTGAAGTTAACAGCTACATAAATGGAAACTAAGACATGGCATTTCGGATACCATCTGCACGTAACACTTGGAAACTGTTCTTAAATTTTTTTTATAATTAATTGGTAACCCAATAAAACTGAATTGGTTACCTTTTTATAAAGGTTTGGCTACCAACTTATAAATAACATTTTAAAAATAAAATTATTATGAATACGGTGCAGTTGGTAGCCAACCCTTCGTACAAAGGTAACAATTTTAATTTTTATGGGTAACCAAATATTCATAAAAAATAAATCGTACCTCTACTACAAAATCGTTTTCTGCGCAAGTCTCTCACCAACTCATAAAATGAATTGTAAGTATGTTTTTTCATTTTATGTCTTTCTATAAATTTGAGTCTGTATCAATATAAAGAAATTCAATAAACAAAGAGTTACAACAAAAACACAAGAAACGAATAGCTTCCGCAAATTGAGCCAATTTCCAACCCACATCCTGCAAATGATCAGGAAAGTAGGCGGCCCACCAGGCTGCAAGGCCAAAGCCTGTATCAAAGTCGGCCACTGCGTCCCCTGTTTCATACTGAAATCAATCACATGTACCCTTTTCTTATCATCAAAAGCTTCGAATATAGCTTGATTAGCGACTAAAAGACGGTTTGCACCCCAAAGTTTGTAGCATAATTGAGGTTTGCATCCTAATATTTAAAACGTATCTAAGTGCACCTTAAACTTTATTTTCCATAAACAAATTGCACCCTCCGTACAATTAACCGGTCAAAATTGACCGATTGTACCTGTAATCCAAATTTTGCAGGGGTAATTTCGGTAAATCATATTTAAGAAATAAAAAAAATTAAAATATACCTAACCTCTAAGTCACTGTGTATCTTCTCCATCAATAACCTTATCCCTATCCCCAAATTAATTTCATACCGATATTAACCAAGAATCCAAGTCAATTGGGAGGATTCTCTTCTGAGCTGGAACCACAATTAATACTCACATGCTCCCCTGCCTCCATTAATACCTCTGCACCCCACTCCTTCCGAACTCACCTCATCTCCGATCAATGTTCAAATGTCTCTAACATTTAGAGTGGCCGGTGAGCTGGCTCAATGATGAAAATATTGTGGATGTAGTTCAATTTCGGTAACGCGACCTCGTGAACATTGGGCTCAAGAAACTACTTGCTGCATGCGGGAAGATCCATTTGCCTCCCGTAACTCACGCTAGAAGAAGAAAAATATCACAAGTCGACCCACAATACTACACTGAGTCAACTCACCTATTCACCACCCAAATCCCAATTCTGTACCCCCTATTCCTGCAGGTTCTTCCTTTAACAGTTTTCGGAATTGGCACCTCATTCGTGAACTCCAGATCATGTAAATTTAAAACCAAATACGTTTAAAGTGACATAGTAAAACAATAGAAAGATCAGTAAACGTGATAGTACCGAAGTCCAAAATTCCCACACTTGTTATAATTTCCACAATCATCAGAGGGCTGTGACAGTACCCAACTCCGCCTCTGCCACAAGGCCTTACTATTATCATCAATCTCATCATACGCAAGAAAGAGCAAGATTTCCAAAGATCTATAAGAATTACGGATGAGTTGGTTGATACATATGAAGAATTAGTGGACCAAAGTATGCTAGAATTAGTTAGGTCTTATTTCACACAATCCCCTACCTTCAAGTTTTCATTGACATTCGATTTGCATGAATCTCTTCCTTGATGTAATTATGAATATGTTCTCCTTTCTCCAAAGATGTAATATGAGAACAAGCGCACAAACATGATTATCAATGTTCTTTGAAGCTAGGCTTTATGCCTTCTAAAACCATTTGATCAAATAGGCATAAACAACAAGATAATGCCCAGAATAAGCGTGAGAAGAGATCAATGAGTTCCATGTGACAAGTATCCCTCTGAGTTTTACAAAAAATTCTCCATGCTTTGGCCAAGTGCCCAACTTTACCGTACATGTCTATGAGGGAATTGGCAACCGAGACATTCTCATGCATCGAATTCTTTATCATGTAGCGTTGAAAAGACTAGCATTGATGACTGCTTTCGCATTTCAACACAAGAAGAAATAATGACTATCAAAGTGTTTGAATCAGATTCAATGCCTACATGTTGCATTTCTAGAAAAAATTTTATACATTCGGTTGGAAGTCTTGGCTTAGCATAACCCAAAGAACATCACATTCCACACCTCCTTGTCTCTTTTGGCACTCCATCAAAAACCGCTCAAAGACAAACTACGAGCCCGAACTTACAATACATGACAGATAATAATGCATTATGGACCATTTGATCATTTTCATAATTTTCCCTTATGATAAAACCATGGAAGGCCTTTCCTTCAATTACATTCATGGAGTTACCAAAACACGAAAGCATACAAATAATAAACATCCCATCGAATGTATACCAAAGATTCGCATTTCGAAAACATACCTAAGCATTCAGTAATACTCCCTGATTTTGCATAGACACCAATAATTGAGAACACCCAATTCCAGTTTTTATAGCCAATTCATGTAAACATACCTTCTAACACTGCCCCCAATTTCCCACAAGCTTGAAACCCACCTTCCATTCTCCGAGCAATTTTATGAACAACAATCCTCTGAATTTTTTGTGTGAATCTTTGCTACTCCCTTATTATGCTCAACGCTGATCAACATAATCCCCAAGTCAAGAAAAAAAAGATGATGAAAATGAGTTTATCCGAAACAACAGAGCAATTAATGGTGGGAAAGATCTTCCCAGAGATGATATGTATGTACCTTACAATTAAAGTCGGTTGACAAAATCGCATTCACTCGGATCAGAAAACTGAGCCTTGAAGCCCTTGGGGGAAGGAAACACTTACGAATTAGTAAATTCTTAAATTCAAAATTTTCAAGCTGTTCGAAGTAGATGAGGAAGATGAGTGGGATTAGTGTTAGCCTTTTGGGGTGGATAATGGTGGTGGTGGCGTGATGGGGAGGTGTTGGTGGTTAATTGTGGGCGGTGGTCGGAGGTGGTTGTTTGAGCTCAGCTGTCATCAGATTTTTATGGTTTTGTAATTGGATCTGGGTAGCCAAATGAAGGAGAGAGAAAACACATAATGTTGTTGTTATTGATGGAGGAAGTAAAGAAGAGATGGAAAAAGGATTTGAGGAGGGCAGAGATGCAGAGCGTGAGGATATTAGAGAAGATAAGAAGGCAAAATGTTGGAGAAGATAAAGGAAAAGACTTAAACACCCTTTAGATCCATATCACGTGTGCTTTTATGGGGTCATTTTAATAGGTTAATCGACAATATGCTTTTGTTACGTTTAATTAAAGTTTGGGGTGTACTTAGACACCTTTTTCGGTTTGGGGTGCAAAAGTCAACATAGGTGTAAAGTTTGGGGTGCAAATTGTCTTTTAGTCCTTGATTAGCAGTAAAATGGGCAAATTTTAAATAGGGGCAGGTTTCGTAAAAATGCATTAGCAGTAGATCTACAAAAGCATAATCTTGAGGTGTTTGTGGGTATAATCAGTAGATGTGTACGGTGGTATCAGACTCTGAAAAGGCTTTTCTTGGCTTTGACTGCAATATCTGCTTGGACTTTGCCCATGATCCGGTAGTTACTCTGTGCGGCCATTTTTTAGAGAGAGAAGAGTACGACAAGCCAATTAGGGAAACAGAATGCTAGAACGGTGGAAATAATTATTAAATTACAACCTATTAAAACACTCAACTAAATTAAATGGATAAGAATGCAATAATTTTGTAAATAAAATATTGCATATGCACTAATTTGTAAATATTTTATGAGTGCACTATTAATATAATTATTTTTAAAAATGTATTAAAAAATGTAATTGTTCCAAAACTTTTTGCTTACTGGTTAAAGCTTGTTGTATATTGACTTATCTTATTGGGCTGTCTAAAGATTCTTTTGGACTACATTATAGAGGTAATTCATCTCTAACAAAAATTCATAGAGCCCAAGCAAGCATCTTGGAGGTGAAAGCCCAATGTTGCATATAGCCCAATTAAGGGCAGGCAACCCGAGTCCATTGTTTGAGTTTTTATTTTTTATTTTTCCCTTTAGTGAGAGATTTTTTAATATTATAATTGATGTTAATTATGTAATTCATCTGTATTTTTTTTTTGGAAAAAAAACCAAAATTTATATTCTCTTACATTCTTGAAATAACAAAAACTATTTAAGACAATAAATAATACAACTGAATTATAACATATTTTTTTTTCCATTAATACAAATTTTAATAGGCCAATTCCATTAACAATCCAACAGGTAAAAGCGACACAATTATAATACTTGGGCAGCCCAAAGGACAAATATCTTCTTCCTCTCCTTCATATATGCCCTAGCACTCTAGCACACTCTAGCAGTACGTACCAAAGATATCTGGTTGCCGCCAAATTTTATGAATTTTAGGGCAATGGGCCATTTTATCATGGGGGTTGTTTTTATTTAGAACCGAATACATCTGCATTGCTTAATGACTGAATCAATCAGTCATTAAATGCGTTTATTTTGGAAAAAATTATCTGAATAGTTGAATCGGTCAAATAATTGAGCTGAATGACTAAGTCAGATTTTTTTGACCTGAATGAGCAGCTGAATAAAATAAAAAAAAGTAAAAAAAATATTAACTGTTATATTAAGTAATATTAAATAAATTCAGAAGGGTAAAATAATAAAATTATATCATTCAAATATATCAGAAATGTTAATTATCAAATAACTTTTTTATTCAGATTCAGCTCAGATTCAAATTCATTTATTTTTTATCAAACACTCCCACTACCCTAAAATTAGTAGTACCTGTGTTGTCTTTTTCTAGATCTGCCTACAAAAAGACAGGGACCCCTCCTTGAGCCCTAAATGCTGTATGCTGAACTCGATACTTAATACAAACTCTGATCCCATATGGCCCTACCCTTGAAGAAAATAAGGGCCATCTACCCTACTTTTAGGACCACAGTATTGTGTTTGATAGAGTAAAAGACAACTGGTATTTGATTGTATTTTAACAGTTTATCTCTTCATACATTTTAACAACTCACAATTTTATATTAAGAGGTCCTCTTAATAGTTAAGATACAAATATGAGTCTAAACTATTCAGATGTCCATCTTACTACAAAAATATGGGTTGTTAAAATGCATTAAGAGATAATTGTTAAGATGTATTAAGATACAATCAAACACAAACTTGATCAAGTAAATAAAATATGGCTTGGCTCACCAAAGTCAATGGACCCTTACCTTTCCACATTTGACCAGTGACCAATTTCTTTTTTATTATAATTAGTTTTCATAATATTGAAAATTGTTTATAATTGTTCCTAGCCAAAAGAAAAGATGGTGCACAATAATAAAATAAAAACTGATATTATTTTTATGCGTAGGGTCTACATATTAACTGATGTTCTATCGGGGATTTATTAATTGAACACAACGTTAAGTTGTTGGGAAGTAGGGTCAGGAAAATGAATAGAAGAACATAAGTATAATTATGTCATCACCGAATATTTATTTGGATTTTTGTATTCAACTAATCCTTAATAATTCCAAAGAACATATTTGAAATTCCATATATATTTGCTTCCCAAAACCCCCACAATATATAAAAACAAAACTCTAAATGAAATGCAGGGCAGGGCAGGGCAGGGCTGGGCTCTCTTTTAACCTGCTGGCAAATGGAAATTGGCAATGTAATGTTTGGCATTAACTGGGATAGTGACAGTACAGACTGAGCAGAGAGTAAAGAACAGCCCAAATCCATTGGATACTCCTGTGATCCACATTTTACCATATATATATATATATCTTAATTAATTGTGTCTAGCTCTCTCTACTGCCAAAATAAATAAATAATTACAAAAGAGCTTGGCAGAAGAATAGAATGGAAAGGTCCTTCTTTACACCATTACACCAATCACGCATGGAATGTGTATTCTGGATCCCTACCTGGCAAATTAGATGGATATCAAAAACCCTATCCCCATCCCAAGTCTTGTTTCAATCAAATCATATTCCATGGGGCCCTTCCCTTTACATCAATATATATATATATATATATATATATATATATATATATATCATTTAAAAAATTTCTGTTGCTATTTTTTTTTAATCTCAAATTGATGGTATGTTTTATATAACTATGAAGGACTGACACAACAGTTCCAATTACAAGGCATAGACACTCTAGAAAGGATTAGTTGAGTGTTTGACATAACTTGTTTTCAGACATGACAAAGTCTAAAACAATCTTAAGCCCGTTCATGAGACTTTGATGGCCTAATGGGAAAAATAAAACTACGTCATTTTTAAAGTATAATCTCCGCTCAAAATAATAAAAAAGTACAAGTTGTATTCAAAAAAATATCTTTTCGGAACTTAAATTATAATAGTTCGACTATAACAAAATATATGAGAACTTTGGTTACATCAAAATATATGACAAATTCGACTAAATAGTTTGACTACAACAAAATATATGAGAATAAATTCATTGAATGATACTTCTTCTAGTATTTCTACAGTCAAAATCTTCAATCAAATATTTAAAATCATATATATATTTGGAACCCTCTGATCGGGGCCCAAGGCGGTCGACTCTAACATCTCATACCCGTACTCAGTAACGGCCCTGATCTTATATATATATATATATATATATATATACTAGTGAATATTAAATTAACAAATAGGAAGGAAATTAATGGTTTACTACTAGGTCAAAGGATGATCAATGGGCTATAGGAGATATATTAAGGGTAAAAGGGGAGCCAAAAAAAGAAGAGAAGATGTTAACTGGAACCAACTCAACTCTCTATAGTCTCTCCCTTATCATTTGTCTTTACTCTTTTTCTTTATGGGAGGGAGTTGAAACAACACACACACACACACTAAAGTCTATTCTCTTAACTAACAAAGGGGGCCAACAAAGACATCTCATACAAAATCAAAAGATACTGTCCCCTAATTTCAACATTCCTCTCCTTTCACCTTTTCTTCCTTTCTTGTGTTTTATTACTTCTTAGTGTGTGTTATTGTTATGGATGGTGAATCTATTATAATAATAATAATAATAATAATAATAATAATAATAATAATAATAATCTCTTTTTCAGCTTCTCTTGTGCCTCCTACTTTTAGTCCTTAATGCTTCTAAATCTTGTTCTTGCCTTTCGGCGCTCTCTCTCTTCCACATACCCAAGGAAAAACAAAATCTACATACGTACCCAAGGGAAACTAAATAAGAAACTCACAGGATTAGCTCAACTGGTTGAGAATCATCAAAAAGTTCCAAATTTGACTTATGTCAGTGTGATCATGTGGGACTTTATATCTCAACATGTTTTATCGCATGTAGAAATATATTTCGTCTATTTATTTTTTTTTATTTTTTAAGTTCATTAAAATCCAAAGTAACATAAAAATCAGACAAAAAACTTAGAATATATTAGCATTATTGGAGAAGGAAGGAGGAGCCATGCATGCACAGTCAACATGAGCGGAAATGTAACAGTTTTTATATGTGAACTCCGTCATTCACGCTACTTCAAAACTAAGGCACTAAATAGTGCATTTATATATGCCAGTATATTATTAATGAGTTATTAATATTCCAATAATTAATTTTTAAGTAGGTATTTATTGATTGGGAAAGCTATTAACTATTTAAAATTGGAGCCGGAGGGATGGGAGGATATATAAAGCCAAGTGATGATTCCATTTCCCCCTTTGGTTTAATGGAAGTGGGAAAGAAAGCACATGGTTGCCTAGTTGTGGTTGTGGGTTCTTTGCCACCACTAGTTAGTTACTCCAAAGCAACCTCAACTACATCATTTCTTTTGTTGGTAGATGGGAAAATGTTGAATTCTAGTCTATTAGCTACTTAACTCTCTCTCTCTCTCTCTCTCTCTCTCTATATATATATATATATATATATATATATAATGAAATTCTTTTCTATACATTTAATATAAAATAAAGTTGCATTTATTGAACAAGAACCAATTTAAGTTCAATACAATGTGGAGTAATAGATATGGGAAAGTTCTCTTATTTATATTATAACACATCAGTCTCGTATCGTAACATTTGAAATATTTAGATGTGTATATAAGAATTCAAGATGCTATTATTAATATCTTTAATTAAGACTTTTTCTGTGAACTTGCGGTGGATTAAAATAACTCAAAAGAATATTATTAAAACAACGCATTGAGCCTACCTAATAATTTGATTCGAACTCGAGATTGACCATAATTGTTACATATACTAAATAGGCCTTCCCCCAATTTTCTTTTTAACATTCTTTCCTTTAATATATGGAGTCTTTTCCTCTTGGTTTGAGGCTTTCTCAATCTACAATATACAGTAAAACCTTTATAAATTAATATTCAATAAATTAATAATCTCTTTAAAATAATATTTTTCCCAGTCCCAACTTGGGTTAATGGGATAAATTAATAATTTCGATAAAATTATAAAATAATAATTTTTAAAAAGACCCTTATATAAATATATGGTCACATCAAAATCATAAATTAATAATTCTTTTAAATTACAAATAAATCCAGGGTAATCTTGTAAAATATGATTCTATTCTCGTTTGTTTAGTCTTGAATTTTATCATTAATTTTTCTCATTGCGTCCAAAAGTTCAAGTGTTGCATTCTCGAATTGTAATAAAAACTTGAAGAGTTATTGACGTATTGAGTGTTTCCTTTCGCGGTATTGGCTGCAAAGGTATTGTATCAATCTCACAAGTATGATACATATTAATTTAATAAGTATGATACATTGCATCAAAAAAATATGATAAAAAGATCAATAAAATGTAATAATTTTAATGTAATTAAATTTATGTTCATCGAATAGAAAAACACTCTTTAAATTAATAAATTATTAATTTATTGATTAAATAATAACTCGCTAATTAAATTAATAAAAAATTTCAATCCCAACAATATTAATTTACAGAGGTTCTACTGTATATTTTTTTTTCAGGTTTATGATATTTCTGTGGATGAGGTTTGATTTGAGTTAATAAGAAATGACAGATCTATTCAAATTTGGGTATGAGGTAATCAAGACGACTTTCTTTTCGTTATTCGTATTGAAGAATTGCGCAATTTTATTCATTTTTATCTATTTTAAAAAAATATTTATATTATTAAGTTTCAAATTTCAATATGAGACTATAGGAGATATGACATTGAGTCTAGTTAAAATTATTCCCTCTTGTTATTTTAGAACTTTGTCAAAAAAAGATAATATAAATATATATAGGGAATAATGGTCATACACAGTTGTATATGTTTTATTTATACACAGTATGCCAAAATTATGTCGCTTTGGCATATTCTCTTATTTTAAATCAAAAATTAAAAACAAATATGACAAAACGACGTAATTTTGACAGACTGTACACGAATAAAATATACACAGCTGTGTATGATCATATTGCCTATATATATATATATATATATAAAGCTTGTAGCGGATGAGAAATTTACTGAAATGTCCCTTGAATTCTTGATCAAACTGTTGGAACAATCAATATATTGTATGTGCCGCTACATACCGTAGCGGTTGATGAGTTTGAATTTTTGAGTAAGTCTCGAGACAATTTTTTAACAGTAATATTAGTGTGTAATAAGAAAATAATAATAATAATAATAATAATAATAATAATAATAAAATTGTCTAGAAACTTACTCCAAAATTCAAACTCATCAGCAACAACAACATGTAGGTAGCAAGTACACATACAATATATTGATTAATTGCATTTAAGTTATCACTAATATTTTAATGTAAGAAATAATCAAAATAATATTTTATGACGGTCGTGACAATCATTAAAAAAGATAGATTTTTGTTACGATTTTTATTTGCAATTACAAAAAGAAGGTATTTTGTGATGAAATTTTCAAGTCATCACAAAATAATAAAATATATGATTGCTCTTAGTGATGACTAATTTTACCATCATTATAAAGTATTTGTGACTGCCATTGCAATCACCAAATCTTATGTGGAAGTAATTTTGTTTAGTAAGTCAACTCACATATGTTTTCTTTTATATTTTGTTTTAAAATTATAATCATGATCTGGACTTTGGTGTAGTGGTAATACTCGTTATTTAGTTTGCAAATGGGAGAGGGTTCGAATCCTACAAGTATCATTTGATACAATTAATATAATTACAATTAATACAGTGAAATAAATTATATGTAAATAGAGATTCACGTTCTTACATTTGATCCCTAAAGTCTTATTTTTTGTGTGATGACTTTGACAATCACAATAAATTATGTGTTAATGTGATTGTATTAATCATCACAAAAGCACTAAGCATTTGCGTGATTGTCAAAATCATCACGTAAAACCTTTCATGATGGGCGTATACAAGACGACCATTGGGATGCTTAAAGCCATCACGTAAACATTTCGTGATTGTTTTCCTACTTTTTGTGATGAATTTTGGCCATTACAAATGACCATTTTTTAGTAGTGATTGTTCCAACAGTTTGATCAAGAATTCAAGGGGCACTTTAGTAAATTACCCATCCGTTACAAGTTTTATCATTGCCGCTACAATTTGTAGTGACTGCCGGCTAGGTTTTTATATTTTTAAATCTCAACCATTAATGATATTCATCAACGGTGTAGGTGATGATTGCTGAAATAGTACTCTTAGCAATTGATTGCTATGAATGGGAACTATGTATATATATATATATATATATATATATATATAGAGAGAGAGAGAGAGAGAAAGAGAGAAAGAGAGAAAGGATCCTGTCCGGACTCCCGAACAGGGTTAAAATACGGACTTTTTTTTTAAATATTTTATGGAATTGGAATATATTTTTATAAAACATGTCTGTACAGACTGTATAGTATGTACAGACATATTTTGTTATATGTATCCTAAACACACCAAAAACACTGTATTATGTAAAAATTTCAGTTCCATAAAATATTAATTTTTTTTAGTTATTTAAAAAAAATCCAGTATTTTATAAAATTCGGGATCCCGAACTAGATTCGACTATATATATATATATATATATATATATATATATATATATATATGGGTCTCCATCCACAGCAACCGATTGTTGGGAGCAACCCCTTTTGGCCCAGCCGCTACAACCTGTAGCGGCTTATAAAAAAAAAAAACTAAGTAACAATGGCTACACAAAGTTATAGTTAAATTTGGGCTAAAAGGGTTGCTCCCCAACAACCCAGATTCTTTGTGGATGGAATCCTATATATATATATATATTTATATATATATATATATATATATATAAAATTACAACAAGCAAAAGGGTTGCTCCACAGCAACCGGTTGCTGTGGATGGAACCCCATATGTGACGCCCCCAAAATAGGTATACATCACCCATCTTAAGTTGCCAAATACATGGTACAAAATTCAAATACAATCTTAAATGTACAACATGAGCTGTGAGTTTTAATACAAACATTGTCTTCAGACAAAGATTAAAACTCAAAATAAGTCCTCAATACATTTATTAACACACTATTTCACAGAATAGTGAGGACTACTAATGCTATCCTCTGGACCGTCACTCCGTTCCCCGAATAGTCCCTGCTATGTTCTCATTTCCTGAAGAGAACAGTGAAAGAAAGGGTAAGCTCAACTAGCCCAGTAAGAAATATTATGACTAAGATAAAGTAGAATAAATTATCTTTAGTCTTCAATAGTGTTAAACTGATACAATATAACAAACATCAAGTTTAACTGCAGCGGAACAAGCAATCCAATAAAAGAGTCAAGTAGAAAATAAAATCTACTATCTTTTATGATTTAAAAGGTTTTTCATCACTTTTATCGCCGAGTCTCAGCTTAATAAATAATCCACATCATTGAATCACCCCTGCACTACGGCCAAGGATATTCTTTAGTATCACGACCAAAAATTATCCATGCACTACGGGCCAAGGATATTCGTGAATTCATGAATGGTCATGATCATGCCAACAACTGTCCATCAATGCACTCGGGTCAATGAGAACTTTTTTCACATCACTTGTAACATTACGGTCATGATTACACTGAATAATCCCTGGTCATAATCATACCAAGTCCATCTATACACTACAGGCCACATATGACTTTCAACATAATATAAACATGAGGATGATGATAATGATATAAGAATTAAATAAAACAAGTTCAAGAATTAATTTATCCAGGAACAAATAACGTCCAAATTGTCAACATGGTACTTCTTTGTGGAGTAAAATTCAAGAATGCTCAGAAGAATATTTTCATGAAAAGATACTGGATGAAGCGCAAATATCAAGGATATTCCACTAATTTCATGGAGTATAGAAGTCAAAACTTTAACCAACTGAGTATAATAAAGAATGGAATAATAAAAGAAATCACCGTGCATGCGATAATCGCATGCATGCATGATTATTATAACGAATAATAAATAACGGAACCGGTCGTGCGAAGCGCGCATGACGGGATGTTCCAACGAGAATGATAAATAATGGAACCGGTCATGCGTAAAAGCACGCATAGGATGTTCCAAATCGGAATGATAAAGAAGCGAAATAATAACAAAATCACCATGCATGCAGATTACTTGATGTAGACAAAGTTATTCAACATAATGATAAAGAATGGAATAATGGAAGAATTTCACCAAGTATAGGGTAGCCCGCGTATACAGGTTATTCCAACAGAATAATAAAGAATGGAATAACAAAATTTATCTTCATGAATACGAAAGAAATAATACCCCTTACGAGTACAACAAATAATATTCCCTACCTTAGAAAGAAGAGTCTTGGATATAGAAGTAGTGAAGAAAGTAGAACACTTTTCTTCTTTCTCTCTATAGTTTTCTCTATCTAGAGTTTTGGTGAATTCGTAAGAAATAATGAAGGAATGAGCTTCTATTATAGAAGAATGGACCAGATATAGTAACTAATTTATGAGCGGTCCAGATTGATTTACTTTAAGCAGACGGTTCAGATTTAAAACAAAATCTTTTAAATAAAATATAATATATTCTATTTATAATCTAATAAAACAAATAACTTTATAAAAGTATTACATTTTTATATAAAAGATTTTACTATACAAAACACTATGCAACACTATGCATAATAAAATATAATATATTCTAATTATTATTTAATAAAATAAATAACTTTATAAAAGTATTCTATTTTATATAAAAAGATTTTACTATACAAAATACTACATAATAGAATATTATATATTCTATTTATAGTCTAATAAAACGAATAACTTTATAAAAGTATTACATTTTTATATAAAAAGTTTCTACATTTTATTACATTAATAATACTAATAAAACAAACTTTATCACCATTATTATAATTGACAATATTATTCGACGAGGTCGTTCACAGGAAAGATGGGGCTTTCCAATAAAGATTTCTCCCTATTGGCGCGCAATTAGGTGACCAAACCTCTCCTTGACAGAACTTCTAGACATCGTTAATATTATAAATAATAATATTAGTGACCTTGTCGTCTCAATTATTGATTTAATAATATATAAAATATTGACAATAATTGACTCAAATAACGTGAGATACTATGCAACAATTCATTGTATAATAATTGAACAAAGCTGTGGACGCCCCAAAAATAGGTATACATCACCTATTCCGAGTTGTCAATACATGTATGTAAACAACTACAACTTTATTATTACAATGATAAGCTGTGAGTTTGAATACAAATATTATCTTCTAGACAATATCTATACTCAAATAAATCCTCATCACATTTATTGATACATTATTTTACAAAATGGTGAGGACTACTAAACAATCCTTTCTAAAACCTTCATTCCATATCCCGACTCAGACTTCGCTTATATTCTCACCTCCCGAGAAAATGGAACAAAAAGGAAAAGGGTGAGCTCAACTAGCTCAGTAAAGAATATTATGACTAAGATAATATACAACAAATTATCGTTAGTCTTCAACAGGAAAAATATAATAGAATCTGATAGACAACAAATTTTAAATCAATATTCGCAATGAAATAATAATTCATTAGAAGAGTTAAGTAGAGAATGCAAACTACTATCTTCTATGTATGAATTTAAAAGTTCATCGCTCTATCTTTTATCCCCGTAACATCAATCAATATACATCTCGAATCAAATATTCATTTTTGCACTACTGAGCCAAAGATATTCATCGATTAGTCATGTTCATTTAAACACTGTTCATCTTTGCACTACTGGGCCAAAGATATTCTTCAGAAATCATTCATCTTTGCACCACTGGGCCAAAGATATTCTTAAGAAATCATTCATCTTTGCACCACAGCCAAAGATATTCCATAATATCATCATTTAAGACCGAGGATGATGAAAATATTTTTTTTTTAAAGAAACGAATCCGGTGAAACAAAATGACAAGGATTAAGGATTCGTACTTGGTTTTATCCACGCCCAAAAATACCTCAAAAATAATCATAGTGGTGTAAAATTCAAGAATGATCAAAACATGGATACAATCGAAAGTTAGTATCCGAATAGATGTTTTTGACGAAAAGAAGAAATTTTATTTTTCTATTGAATAGATCAGATATCGTGAATAAGGCCAGAGTATCGTGAATAGTAACTCAGACACCAAAAGATAGAAATTCCACAAAAACATCTTCACGCTTTTATAATAGTACTCGTGAATAAGAATCGTGAATAAGAACTCATGAATAGTAACTCGTGAATAGTAACTCATGAATAGTAACCCATGAATAGTAACCCCAGACATGAAAAAGTTCCAAATTTGATAAAACTTCAGATCAACATTTCAAAGATAATGATATTGAAGAAATAATATCATTACAAAAAAAATAATATCCATTACCTCGAAAGATCAAGATTTTAAATAAAAAACAGGATATAGTCTTAGAAGGAACTTGCACAAATCTAACAATACTCAAAGTATACTCAAAATACTCACAAGAATAACGCCGATAATATAGAGAGAGAAAACTTGATTTACGGTGTGATTTTCAATTCTAACCCAAGACCCTATTTATAGAAATCGCTAGAACATCAAAAGCAGAAAATTTAATAAAATATTAATATATAATTATTAAATTCCTACGCACACCCAAAATTTGATTCAAACCATCAGCCACCAAGAGTGACTCACCTTGCCTAACTCAAAAAAAAACGTTTTTCTTATTAAAAATATTTAAAACTTCAAAATTAATTATTTTGAGCTGAGAACTTCAATAATTCATAATAAATAGCCCTTTCATCAGAAAATTCGAATCTCATGAGTTTTTATAGGAATTTCAATTCTCTACAACTTTGCAGAAGAAAGTTTTCCAAATTCCAAATAGAAATTGACCGAAATCCACAAACGGGTGATTTTATTGTGCTATAATCAAATTTCGATTCAATAAATGGGGTCCACCGACATGTTTAACATGTTTTAAACATTTATTACAACAAAAATACTCTTCCTCCTCAGTATACTCATATATCCCACATTCGTTGTAAAATATCACCATTATTATATTATTAAAATATAATAATATATTTAAACGAATTATTTTATCGAGAAAAGATAAAATTTCAATTTTCAACAATTGTCACTATAAAAATTTTCTCCATCTATATCCATATAAAATCAATATTTTTCTCATCATATGAATCAATAATTAATTATTCACAAATAATATTACGAGAATCACAATATCGACAACTGTGCAGGTTCAGGAAGAGGGGCTTTCCAATAAGAATTTCTTCTTCGGGCAGCCGCAATTAGGTGACCAAACCTCTCCTTAGATGTAACTTTCTAGACATTGCCAATAATGTTATCTAATAATATTATTCAGATAATATGAATTATTGCTTCGATAATGAAAAATACCGTGTAATGACAATTATCAAAAACAATGAATATAAAATATCAACGCAAGCAATTATTAACTCAATAAAAAAATCTTTGAGCAATTATTACGTAACCATTATTGAGTAGTGCCTTCACGTAAGAATCAATAATTGGTGCAATACTGTAATATCTTCTTGTTCAACAACGCGTATTAGTGTGTTTTTAACCACCGGTATTCCAACGATGATAATCAGAATAACTACGCTGTTATTTAAAAACAACTTATATTTGTCGTTTTCTTCATCCAATCGCTTTCAGTTATGGGGCCCACACATGGTCTGCATTGCGTCAAATGCGAATATTCCCTGACACGAGACGAATATTCCACGACCAAACGAATATTCCCCGACGATAATGAATATTTTATAACCACTGCTTATTTTGAAATATTTGCGTATTTAACCCTTAACTATCCACATTAATCAAATCAACCCTTACTATTTCAAAATAATAAATAAAGGAAATTCCTTTTATTTAAAAATTCGGGTCTTACAACCTCCCTCCTTATGAAATTTCATCCTCGAAATTGACGACGTATTCAGTGTTTTCGAAAAAGGTGAGGATACCTCGCTTTCATTTCCGCTTTCCAACCCTGTGTCATTTCCTCTATAAGCATGATTCCTCCACAAAACTTTAACTTGTGGTATGACCTTTCGCTTGAGTAGGACATGCTCCTTCCTATCCAAGATCTTGACAGTACCTCCTCATACGTTAAGTCTTGGCTATCTCGTCAGGTTCTAACTCAATAATGTGGTTCGGGTCTTTCACATATTTACGAAGTATGAGATATGTGAATCACATTATGAACACGAGACATACTCGGAGGTAACGCAAGTCTATAGCTACATTTCCTACTCGATCAAGAATTTGAAATGGACCAATAAATCGTGGATTGAGCTTTACTCTCTTCCCAAATCTTGTAACTCCCTTCTATGGAGCAACTCATGATAATACATGATCCCTACATTAAATTCCACCTCCTTTTCATGAAGATCCGCATAACTCTTTTGTCGATCTTGTGCCGCTTTGTATCGTTGTCGAATCATTTGGATCTTTTTCGGTGAGTCATACGTATTTAACTCGGGTCCCAACAATGTTGCTTCACCCACCTCATCCCAACATATTGGAGAACGACATTTTCGGTCCATATAATGCTTGAATGGAGCCACACCTATACTTGCTCGATAAGCTTGTTGTTGTAGGAGAATTCCACCAATGGTAAATACTTATCCCAACTACCCTTGAAGTTCAGGACACGAGTCTTAATAGATCTTCAAGAGTTTGAATAGTCCTCTCGATTGTCCGTCCGTTTGGGGATGGTATCTTGAACTAAATCGCAAACTGCGCCCATAGCTTTTTGCAAGCTAACCCAAAATCTTGAAGTGAATCTTGGGTCACGATCCGAAACTATGGATACAGCATGCCATGCAACCTCACAATCTCATTCACGTCACACATACTAAAGCAAGACGTTCAAGGAATAAGTCTCCGTATTCGGCAAGAAATGAGCAGACTTGGTTAATCTATCAACAATAACCCAAATAGCATTGATGCCTTGAGAAACCGTAGGAAGACCGTAACTAAATCCATAGTAATGTGTTCCCACTTCCATTAGGAATCTCAAGTGGTTGCAACGGACCCTTAGGTACAAGATGCTCCGCCTTTACACGTTGGCAAGTTAAACACATCGAGATAAACTTTGCAATCTCTCTCTTCATATTGTTCCACCAAAATGTATGTAGAAGATCACGATACATTTTAGTACTTCCAGGATGGATTGCAAATGGCGTATCAGTATGCCTCCATCATAATCTTGTACTTCAAATCGAGTCGTTAGGAACACAAAGTCTCAGAGTGGACTCAAGTATTCCTTCTTCATCAATTCTCGCTTCCGGAATAGCTTCTTCTTGTACTTTCTTCTTCATACGATCGCCTCAAGGGCCGATGGCTCGAGCAACCTTAACTTTTTCTATTAAAGTTGGCTCTGTCGTATACTTGACATCATCGCACTCGTTCCCGCATATGATCTTCTACTCAATGCGCAACTACCACGTTCGCTTTACCGGGATGGTATTGAATAGTGTGGTCGTAGTCTCTTCAATAGCTCGAGCCAACGTCATTTGCCGCATGTTGAGTTCTTTTTGAGTGAAGAAATATTTAAGGCTTTTATGGTGCGAATATATCTCCACTTTCTCCCCATATAGATAGTGCCTCCATATCTTTAAGCTAAAGCGATCGGCGCGCTAACTCTAGATCATGAGTAGGATAATTCCTCTCATACTCTTTTAAGTTGTCGCGAGGCATAAAGGCTATGACTTTTCCACGTTGCATGAGAACACATCCTAACCCTTTGCTCGAAGCATCGGCATGAGATAACAAATCCATCCGAACCGGATGGTATTGTTAGAACAGTGCGAAATAAGTCTCTCTTAAGCTCTTGGAAACTTTTCTCGCATTCTTCGCTCCAAACGAATTTTGTATCCTTCCGAGTTAGCCGAGTTAATGGTGTAGCGATTCGAGAAAACCCTTCCACGAATCTCCGATAATAACCAATTAAGCCCAAAAGCTACGACTTCACCACCGACTTTTCGGTTGTTCCAACTTTGTATTGCTTCAATCTTGGCCGGATCAACAGATACTCCATGTTTCGACACCACGCGTGCCCAAGGAATGCTACTTCCTCAAGCCGTAACTCGCATTTCTTCAATTTGGCATATAGTTGGTTTTCACGAAGCCTTTGGAGTACCAAACTTCAAATGGTGCTCATGATCTTCACGGCTTTTGGAATATATGAGGATGTCATCAATAAAGACAACAACGAATTGATCCAAATATTCCTTGAATACTCGATTCATCATATCCATGAAAGCCGCAGAGCATTAGTCAATCCGAAAGACATGACTAAGAATTCATAATGCCCGCATCTGAAGTTCTAAAGGCGTCTTTGGAATATCCTCGTTCTAATCTTTGGTGATGATATCCGTAAGCTAAGATCGATTTTTGAAAAGAATTGTGCCCCTTGCAATCGGTCAAACAAGTCATCAATACGAGGTAGAGGATACCTATTCTTGATGGTGACATGGTTCAATTCCCGATAGTCAATACAAAGTCGCATACTCCCGTCTTTCTTCTTTATAAATAAAACAGAGCACCCAAGGAGATGTACTAGATTTAATGAAACCAATGTCCAACAATTCCGTAGTTGGACCTTTAACTCTGAAGTTCAATAGAGCCATTCGATATGGGGTTTTAGAAATGGGCTTTGTATCAGTTCAAGATCAATAAAGAATTCAACTTCACGTTCGGGGTAGGCAGGAAGTTCTTCGGAAATACATCGAGGAAAGTCAATAACAACGGGAATATTATTCAAATTTGACGTGTCTTTATTCAAATCCATAACATGGGCTAAGAAAGCTTGACATCCGCTTTTTCAATAAACGAATAGCTTTATGATTAGATATGATAGTGATTGATTTTAATGGTTTAGTTGCTTGAATTGCATACAACAAAGTTGGTTAGGAACATGAAAACTAACAACCTTACGAAAACAATCAATTTTGGCATGATGAGTAGTTAACCAATCAATCCCTAAAATCACATCAAAAGCAAGTATCTTTAAAGAGATAAGGTCAATGTGTAAGGTGATGGTGCCAACTTGAATCAAACAAGATTTATAAGCATTGGATGTGATGAAAGTTTCTCCTAACGGAGTTTCCACAGATAAGTCAAAGTCTTATTTCTCCGAGTCAAGTTTAAGCGTTGAGCACATGCAGAGAGATAAATGAATGGGTAAGACGTAGGTATCAAGTAAGGTATAAACTTCGCAAGAATTTATAAATAGCTTACCCGTGATCACCTCGTTTGGGTTCTCGCATTATGACCGGTCACAACAAACGCTTCTTCCGGAATTGTTGACTTTGACTTTTTTGGGACGATCTTTTGAGTCACCGTCCCCATCGAACTAGGTTTCGCCATCGCATAATCTCGAGCGATATGTCCTTCCTTTCCACAATTATAGCATACCTTGAGCTGTTGTGGGCGCTTGGACCGATATGTCCTCTTTTCGTGATTTGTAGCATATGACCGGTGGTCGTTCTCCTCCCTTAGAACCGCCATTTGTCAGACTTGTCATCTTCACATGGTCGTTGTTAAATCTCTCTTTTAAAATCTCTCTCGACTCGCTTCTTCTATTTTCACGGCTATGATTACCACCAGAGTGGTTACCATTTCTGTCAAATCTGTTTCTTTCTCCGCAGTTATCATTATTCATTGATCGCTATCTCTCGACACGATCCTCGGTTGTGGTCCCTCGGTTGGTAGTACTTGTTATCTCGCTCTAATAATTGAGCCCTGTTTACAACATCCGAATAAACATCCCCTCGTTCATCATCTCGCTTTCGGTGGTGTTGTTCGCGGGAGGAACATTGCCGACTGTTGCACGTTCTCCTCGTTGGTGAGTACAAAGCGTCTCCACGGTCTCATTTCCATTGTTAATATTCTCGATCGACATTCTCAAATCCGCCATAAAAACAAGGGTTAATTAAGGAAATCAATATATCACATAATATCCTATATCTTGATTAACTAAAAAAATAAGCTTAGGTAGGACACACTTTAGCGAAGGATTTACTCGTCTCTCCCTCCTAGTTCTATTCCCCGATCTCCGCCGGAGATCATATCCCTAAGCTCGATACCAAGCGTGACGCCCCCAAAATAGGTATACATCACCCATTCCGAGTTGTCAATACATGGTACATAAACAACTACAACTTTATTATTACAACAAGAAAGCGTGAGTTTAAATACAAATATTATCTTCTGACAATATCTATACTCAAATAAATCCTCATCACATTTATTGATACATTATTTTACAAAAATGGTGAGGACTACTAAGCAATCCTTTCTAAAACCTTCATTCCATACCCCGACTGCGTACTCGCTTATATTCTCACCTCCACGAGAAAAATGGAACAAAAAGGAAAGGGTGAGCTCAACTAGCTCGATAAAGAATATTATGACTAAGATAATATACAACAAATTATCGTTAGTCTTCAAACAGGGAAAAATATAATAGAATCTGAATAGACAACAAATTTTAAATCAATATTCACAATGAAATAATAATTCATTAGAAGAGTTAAGTAGAGAATGCAAACTACTATCTTCTATGTATGAATTTAAAAGTTCATCGCCTCATCTTTTATCCCCTGTAACATCAATCAATATACATCCGAATCAAATATTCATCTTTGCACTACTGGTGCCAAAGATATTCATCGATTTAGTCATGTTCATTTAAACACTGCTCATCTTTGCACTACGGCCAAAGATATTCTTCAGAAATCATTCATCTTTGCACTATGTGCCAAAGATATTCTTAAGAAATCATTCATCTTCAGACTACTGAGCCAAAGATATTCCATAATATCATCATTTAAGACCGAGGATGATGAAAAATTTTTTTTTTAAAGAAACGAATCCGATTGAAACAAAATGACAAGGATTAAGGATTAAGGATTAGTACTTGGTTTTATCCACGTCCAAAAATACCTCAAAAAAATAATTATAGTGGTGTAAAATTCAAGAATGATCAAAACATGGATACAATCGAGTTAGTATCCGAATAGATGTTTTCGACGAAAAGAAGAAATTTTATTTTTCTATTGAATAGTGATCAGATATCGTGAATAAAGGCCGAGTATCGTGAATAGTAACTCAGACACCAAAAGATAGAAATTCCACAAAAACATCTTCACGCTTTTATGAATAGTACTCGTGAATAAGAACTCGTGAATAAGAACTCGCATGAATAGTAACTTCGTGAATAGTAACTCATGAATAGTAACCCATGAATAGTAAACCCGACATGAAAAAGTTCCAAATTTGATAAAAACTTCAGATCAACATTTCAAAGATAATGATATTGAAGAAATAATATCATTACAAAAAAAAAAATAATATCCCTTACCTCGAAAGATCAAGATTTTAAATTGAAAACAGGATATAAAGGTCAAGGAACTTGCACCGTCTAACAATACTCAAAGTATACTCAAAATACTCACAAGAATACGCTCGATAATATAGAGAGAGAAAACTTGATTTAAAGTGTGATTTTCAATTCTAACCCAAGCACCCTATTTATAGGAAATTGCTTAGAACACCAAAAGCAGAAAATTTAATAAAATATTAATATATAATTATTAAATTCCTACGCACTCCAAAATCTGATTCAAACCATCAGCCACCAAGAGTGACTCACCTTGCCTAACTCAAAAAAAACGTTTTCTTATTAAAAATATTTAAAACTTCAAAATTAATTATTTTGAGCTTCGAACTTCAATAATTCATAATAAATAGCCCTTTCATCAGAAAATTGAATCTCATGAGTTTTATAGGAATTTCAATTCTCTACAACTTTGCAGAAGAAAGTTTTCCAAATTCCAAATAGAAATTGACCGAAATCCACAAACGGGTGATTTTTGCTGTTTATAATCAAATTTCTTCATTCAATAAATGGGGTCCACCGACATGTTTAACATGTTTTAAACATTTATTACAACAAAAATACTCTTCCTCCTCAGTATACTCATATATCCCACATTCGTTGTAAAATATCACCATTATTATATTATTAAAATATAATAATATATTTAAACGAATTATTTTATCGTAAAAAAGATAAAATTTCAATTTTCAACAATTGTCACTATAAAATTTTCTCCATCTATATCCACATAAAATCAATATTTTCTCATCATATGAATCAATAATTAATTATTCACAAATATTATTACGTAATCACAATATTGACAACTGTGCAGCTCCAGGAAGAGGGGGCTTTCCAATAAGAATTTCTTCTTCTTGGCGGCGCAATTAGGTGACCAAACCTCTCCTTAAGAGAACTTTCTAAACATTGCCAATAATGTTATCTAATAATAATATTCAGATAATATGAATTATTGCTTCGATAATGAAAAATATTGTGTAATGACAATTATGAAACAACAACAATATAAAATATCAACGCAGCAATTATTAACTCAATAAAATATCGAATAAGCGATAATTATCGTAACCATTATTGAGTAGTGCCTTCTTACGTAAGAATCAATAATTGGTGCAATACTGGTGTCATCGCTCAACAACGCGTATTAGTGTGTTTTAACCACGGGTATTCCCAACAAGATAATCAGTAATAACTACGCCTGTTATTTAAAACAACTTATATTTGTCGTTTTCTTCATCCAATCGCTTTCAGTTATGGGGCCCACACATGGTCACGCTTCGTCGCATTTAATATTCCCGGACGCATTTAATATTCCACGACCAAACGAATATTCCCAAGCGATAATGAATATTTTATAACCACTTGCTTATTTTGAAATATTTGCGTATTTAACCCTTAACTATCCACATTAATCAAATCAACCCTTACTATTTCAAAATAATAAATAAAGGAAATTCCTTTTATTTAAAAAATTGGGGTCTTACAAAAACCGAGTGACTTCTCTCAGAAGCATAAATAATCAATACCTGTGGTGTGATACTTGCAAATCATGACAGACATCGTATTCTTTGTACTTTAACACCGAAAGTGTTTCAACAGATTAACAGTAAAACTTCCACCGTTATTTTCATAAAGTATTTTTGTCATTTTCTCAATCCGGCAATAATTTCGTTGTGTGGTCCACCAATGATTGTCTAGTTGCACTGAATATTCCTGTTAGAAACGAATATTCCCCGACCAATCGAATATTATATAACAACTTCATGTATTTTGCAAAATTTATAAATATTACCCACAACTAAATATTATATCAAATTTACTCCATAATATTCAAAAATGATATTTATAGAAAATTCATATTTATTTATAAAAGTTGGGGTCTTACAACCTCCCCTTCTTATGAAATTTCGCCCTCGAAATTAGGGTACGTACCTGGTATGTCGAAGAGGTAAGGATACCTTGATTTCATTTCAGATTCTAACTCCCACGTCATTTCCTCAACATCGTGGTTTCTCCACAAAACTTTGATTTGAGGTATAACCTTGGAGCGTAGAATATGTTACTTCTTATCCAAGATTTGAACAGGAACCTCTTCATACGTTAAATCTTTCACTATTTCGTCCGGTTCTAACTCAATAATGTGGTTCGGGTCTTCCACATATTTACGTAACATGGATATGTGAAAAACGTTATGTACACGAGACATACTTGGCAGAAAGCGAGTTTATAGGCCACGTTCCTACTCGATTAAGGATTAAAATGGTAGATGAATCAAGGATTGAGCTTTCCTCTCTTTCCAAATCTCGTAACTCCTTTCTATGGAGCAACACGTAACAACACATGATCTCCTATATCGAATTCCACGCCCTTTCGATGAAGATCAAGATAACTCTTTTGTCGATCTTGTGAGGTTTTTATACGTTGTCGGATCGTTTGAATCTTTTCTCGCGGTCATACGTATTCAACTCTGGTCCCAACAACGTTGCTTCACCCACCTCATCCCAACATCTTTGGAGAAGCGACACTTTCTTCCATACAACGCTTCAAATGGAGCCATGCCAATACTTGTTTGATAGGCATTGTTGTCAGAGGAAAACTCCACCAATGGTAAGAACTTGTCCCAACTTCCTTGAAGTCAAGGACACGAGTCTTAATAGATCTTCAAGAGTTTGAATCGCCCTCTCCGATCGCCTCCGTCCGTCGAGGATGATATATACCGAAGTTAAATCGTCGTAAATCCGTGCCCATAGCTTTTTGCAAACTAACCCAAAATCTTGAAGTGAATCTTGGGACTCGATCAGAAACTATGGATAGTGGCATACCATGCAATCTTAAAATCTCGTTTATGTACATACGAGAAAGATGTTCAAGTGTATAAGTTTCTCGTATCGGTAAGAAATGAGCAGACTTGGTCAATCTATCAACAATGACCCAAATCGCATCTATGCCTTGAGAAACCTTGGGAAGACCGATGCTTGAAATCCATGGTAATGTGCTCCCACTTCCATTCTAGAATTTTAAGTGGTTGCAATGGACCTTTTGGTACTTGATGCTCCGGCCTTGACTGCGTTGACAAGTTAGACACCTTGAGATAAATAAGCCATATCTCTCTCTTCATATTGCTCCACCAAAATATATGACGAAGATCACGATACATTTTGGTACACCCAGGATGGATTGCAAACAGTGTGTTGTGCTCCTCCATCAGGATTTTATACTTTAAATCAGGGTCGTTAGGAACACAAAGTCTGGAGTTGACTCGAAGTATTCCTTATTCATCAATTCTTGCTTCCGGCATAGCACCTTTTTGCACTTTCTTCCTCATACGCATCAGTTCCAGGTCTGTTGCTTGAGCAACTTTAACTTTACCGATTAAATTCGGTTCTACTCGTATATTCGCCATCATCACATGGGTCCCTGGAGTCTTTAACTCTATCTCCATCCTTTGCAAGTCACACAAAATGGGCCTTTGCGTTGACAATATCGCACTCGTACCCGCATATGATCTTCTACTCAATGCGTCAGCTACCACGCTCGCTTTTTTAAGATGATATGATCATAATCTTTCAACAGTTCAAGCCAACGTCGTTGTTGCATGTTGATTTCCTTTTGAGTGAAGAAATATTTGAGGCTTTTATGATCCGTAAAGATCTCCACTTTCTCTCCATACGAGTAATGCCTCCAAATTTTAAGTGCGAATACAACAGCTGCCAACTCTAGATCATGAGTAGGATAATTCCTCTCATATTCTTTGAGTTGTCTTGAGGCATAGGCTATGACTTTCCCATGTTACATGAGAACACATCCTATCCTTTTCCCCGAAGCATCACTGTAGATGACAAATACCTCCGAGACAGATGGTATTGTCAGAACAGGTGCTGAAATGAGAATCCTCTTGAGTTCTTGAAAACTCTTCTCACATTCCTCGCTCCAACTGAATTTTGTATCTTTCCGATTCAGCTGAGTTAATGGAGTAGCGATTTGAGAAAATCCTTACACGAATCTCCGATAATAACCAGCTAAGCCGAGAAAGCTACGTACTTCGGTCACTAATTTGGGTTGCTCCCAGCTTTGAATAGCTTCAATCTTTGTCGGGTTAACAGATATTTCATAACTTGATACTACATGCCCAAGGAATGCTACTTCCTTAATCCAGAACTCGCATTTCTTCAACTTGGCATAAAGCTTGTATTCACGAAGCTTTTGAAGTATCAGCCTCAAGTGTTGCTCATGATCTTCACTACTTTTGGAATAAATAAGGATGTCATCAATAAACACGACCACAAAGTGATCCAAATATTCCTTGAATACTCGGTTCATCATATCTATGAATGTAGCAGGAGCATTAGTCAATCCAAAAGACATAACTAGGAATTCATAATGCGTCGCATCGGAGTTTCGGAAAGTCTTTGGAATGTCATCGATTCTAATCTTCAATTAGTGATATCCGGAATGAAGATCAATCTTTGAAAAGAATTTGGCTCCTTGCAATCGGGTCAAACAGTCATCAATACGCGGGTAATGGGTACCTATTTTTGATGGTGACATGATTCAACTCCCGATAATCAATACAAAGTCGCATACTCCCATCTTTCTTCTTCACGAATAGTAACAGAGCACCCCAAGGAGAAGTACTAGGACGAATAAAGCCAATGTCTAACAATTTCTGCATTGGGTCTTTAACTCACGAAGTTCAATAAGAGCCATTCGATATGGGGCTTTGAAATGGGTTTTGTACTGTGTTCAAGGTCGATACAAAATTCAATTTCACATTATGGGGTAGGTGGGAAGTTCTTCGGGAATACGCCGGAAATTTAATAACAATAGAAATATCATTCAAAAACCGGCGTATTTTTGTTTAGATCCGTGATATGAGCTAAGAAAGCTTCGACATCCGCTTTTTTTAATAAACGAATAGCTTTATGGCTTGAGATGATGGTGATTGATTTTAATGGTTTGGTTGCTTGAATTCGCATAATACGGTTGTTAGGAATATGAAAGCTAACAACCTTACGAAAATAATCAATTTTTCCATGATGAGTAGTTAACCAAACAAAACCTAGAGTCACATCAAATGCAAGTATTTTTAATAAAATAAGATCGACAGGTAATGTGAGTGTAATACCCGAAAAAAAATAAATAAATTATTATTTTGTTTTATTTTAAAGCATATTAATTGGACTTTGTATTTTATTTGGGTCAAGTAGTCTTTAATTTATATGGGCTTATAAATATTAATAAGTGTGGATATATTAATTGGTAAAATTGGGCTTAAAACTAAGTGGGTCTAAATTATAATTGTGTAATTTTAAAATTCTATTAAAATTTGGAGAGTTAATAAAATGTATTTCACTGATTAAAATATAAACCCTAATGTATTAAGAACATCATTCATCTGATAAAATAAAATAGAGGGGTGGCGCTGCTAAAAAAAAATACAAAACGATCTGATCAAGCGGAAGGTAGCTGCGGAAGGAAAAGGATTGTTCCAATTAGTTCTTCTTAAGTCAATTTTTTGAAGCTTGTGAACAGGTAAGCTATCATGGTATGCATTCATAATAATAATAATAATAAAATGGTTATCTATAATATCACATCGGCATGTTATAAGAAAAGCAAATGGATTGATGATATATAATAAAAAGAAGCATGTGTGAATTTATGAGTGCGTTTTCCTAAAAAAAAAAAAACGCTAACGTGATGATGCAGAAAAAAAAAAAAACTAATGTACATTACTATGTAGGAGGATTATATATATAGATATTTATATCATATTTTTTTTATATCATCTGGGGTGCTTCATAAAGATCGCTGCAGTGTTGATTTCCTTTTTATATTATATATATATATATATATATGTATATATATATATATATATATATTATATTTAAATCGTATTTTAAATGCATGAACTTATAAATCGGCATTGGTAATCAAATTGAAATTATGTATATTAATTTAGATTAATTAATTTTGCCGACAAAGTTATAAAAGTTTTTTAAAATAAATTTAATAGTATTATTTTATTAATGATTGAATTGTAATAAAATCTTATTAATTATTTAGATTGAACGGAGAGAGTTTTAACGAGTCAAATTTGGAATATACTTTGGGTATTACGTTGCTTAATCCAGTAGTGGAAAAGTACTCTTCAAACGATAATCCTTTTAATGTTGATTTGTTCGTTTTGTTTTCGTTTAGAAGTTAGTTATTGTTTCGCATGTTTGTTCCTTCTCAAATCCACGTGATAGTTTCGTTTTGGAGCATTGATATTTAGAACTCATGTTTGTACTCTTTGAACTTGTTTATCATGGTTAATATTAATTTTGATTTTTGTAGTGATGTACATGTTAGTATGCTTTGGAGACTTGTATTGATAATTCTTTCGATCGAACATGTACACGTTAGAACCCTTTTGTTTGGTATTATGTCGCATGTGTTGTGACATGATATTTTTGTTAGAATACCGTAGGGTATACCGAGCTATAACCACCGCGTGGGGTACCATGAGCACGTCCTCTTCTTGCTTCGAGGCATGACACCTTCCGTGGCGGTGTGATCAGTCCACGGCGTCTTCATTTTGTGCTCCGTTGGGAGTTGGCCATTTGGTGTTTTGTTGTGGAAGGCGTATGGGTCGACCCTAGTTTTCTGTTCTGTTCTGTTCTGCGGAGTGGTGATGTTTGTACCAAACACGCCTTCCGATTTTACACGCATCTGGATTGCGCAGTCCGATGTGTGATTGCCTATGTGGGATTATTTTGATTGCCTGTGTGGCATTATGTGACTTGCCTGTGTGGCAAGGTATATTACTATTTGTTTTGAGCTCGGTATGAAATAACACCCAGCCATTTGATTCAGCCTATTATTTCGTTGTATTAGTTTTGTTCGGTTCGTTTGATTCATTTCGTCTCATTTTATTTAATTGAGTTAGTTATTTGGTTCATTATTTATATTCTATATCCGTCTTTGGGCATTTGGCTCATCTTGTGTGTTTTTCTTGGCCAGTGTCAGGGGACGAGGGCAAGTGTGACGAGAGCTTCCTTTAATCCAATAGTTTTGATATATTTTGTTAGGTTTCGATACATTGATTTATTTAAAGTTGTAATAATTATTTTAGATTGTAGATTGAGCGATTGTGGCATTTATTATGGTTTGTCTTATGACATTGAATTATTATGAGATTATTCTTTTTGTGGTTTAGAGCCACCGTGATCTTGCTTAGTTTTGTTGTGTTTTGAGTAACCTCTCTTTCTACTTTGGAAAGGGGGTGTTCTGAGTTAGTATCGAGCTTAGGTTCTTTCTTTTAGAAAACCTATTTAGGTTTGACACATGAGTTATGGGTAGACTTACGGGTTAGGTTTTTGTTACATTTGATTTTACATTCGGTTATCATATCGCCTATATTCAAATGTGTCTTTAATCGCTTTGTTTATATTCGTGATCTCTTTCTTGGGTGGCTCAAGATCAACTAGAGTTGTTGGGAGGCGAGGTAACAATAGGGGAAGAGGTGAAGGTCGGTCCAATGAGCAACCTAATGATCAGATTAATGCTCAATTGGCTACCTTGGTGAATCAGGCAGTGAACCAGGCTTTACCTCAGTTGGTGGCACAGGTGGTACAGTAAGCGCTGACGGTTGCCACCGAAATTCTGAGCAAGAGAACCCGGAAATAATGGTCCACGCAGAAAAGCGTTGAGGAAGGAATGCAGATGGTCATGGTCGGCGGGGAGTTCGATATGCGTGTGGATGGAAAGGTTTCAAAAGCGAAACCACGATCCTTGATTCGGCTCCAACTCCAATTGATGCAGAAGGTGGATTGCTCACCTAGAAGATTTTTGATGTATTGGGGTGCTTTCGGATAATCGAGAGTATTGCTTGCGGTTTACAAATTTGGAAGGGATGCATGAGAGGTGGTGGAAAGCGTTGAAAGCGATAAAGGGTGATGGCTATGTTGAGACACTTAGTTAGGCGGAGTTTTGTGAGGTCTTTATCGTGAGTACTTCAAATTGGCGATAAAGAGGCCTATGTTAGGGACTATCTGTCCATTCGACAGAAAGATGATGAGTCCATCACGGACTTCATGACGAGGTTTACTAGGTTGGCGAGATTTGCGGGAACCTCCGCGAGGACCTGATGGAACAAAGCGGAGAAGTTCAAGTGGTGGATTCATTATAGGTATCGCCTTGACATCTTATTAACAACAAGTTTCAGACGTGTCGGTGATGGCAATGCGGCCAAAAATATTGAGATGGAGCGATGGGACTTTCGGTCTTCTAAACCGAGGGAAGTCGAAAGAGGATAGAGATGACCGGCAGGTCAAGCTTTGATTCGGCATGGTAGAAGTCAAGGTGGCGTTGAGCAGGGAATCGTGGTGGCGGCGAGGCGATGGCGTGGCCAGAATCAGAACAGGCGTTATCAGCAGATGCCTCAGCAGGGGCAAAATCATCAGCTTTAGCTACCTTGGTATGGACAGAATCATCAGCAGGGGAATAATCGTCCACAGGGGCAAAATCAGGGTCGTTATGCAGGACCAGCTGGTGGGGGTAACCCAAATCTCATTCTTATAGCTCCCTATGCTACTTGTGGGGCTAATCATCCAGGGAGGCAGTGCCACAGACTCACCGGTGCATGCTTCTTGTGTGGACAGATGGGTCATATTGCTAGGGATTGTACTGGTCCATGTGGTAATGGTGGAGGTGGTGATAATGGTAGCAATGGAGGTTAGCGTCAGGGAGGTCGAGTGTTTGCCTTGACATATAACCAGGCGGCAGGTGCACCAGGTACTATTTCTGGCACTCTTTTAGTTGGAAATCGTGAGGCTTCTATTTTGTTTGATACGGGTTCTACTCATTCTGTTGTTGCTCAGTCTTTTATTCGGCACCTAGGTGTATCATCTCAGTCTTTATATCCTGTTATGTCTATTGTTACCCCGATGGGGACTTCTGTTGTTATTTCTGATTTGTATCAAGGGTGTCCGATCAGTTTTGGGGATAAGATCCGTAGCGTTAATCTTCTTCCGATGTGTATGCACGATTTTGATGTCATTCTTGGGATGGACTGGTTGGATAAACACCAAGCCACTATCGATTGTCAGGCAAAGAAGGTTATATTAGGAGATGTGAAATCTCCGAATTCGTGTTTCGAGGTTCTCACCGAGTAGGGTGTTGAAGTTGATTTGACTTTGAAAATTTGGAAAGTTGGTGGCAAAGGGTTGTGAGGGTATTTGGCGTTTGTGAAAGATACCTCTAAGGGTGAGTCTCGTATTGAGGATGTTCGATTGTCCGTGACTTTTCCGATGTGTTTCTCGAGGAGTTGTCGGGGTTGCACCTGCGGTGGGAAGTGGAATTTGCTATTGAGCTTGTTCAAAGTGCGAGCCTATTTCTAAGGCGCCATATCGGATGGCACCGTTGGAGTTCTTGAGGAGTTAAAGGAGGCGATTCAGAGGCTGTTAGATCGTGGTGTAATTCGCCTTGAGTGTTTCACCGTGGGGTGCTCTAGTCTTGTTTGTGAAGAAGAAGGATGGATCTATGAGGTCGTGTATAGACTACTGAGAGAGTTGAACAAGATCACAATCGAGAATCGGTATCCATTCTTGAGGATTGATGACTTGTTTGACCAACTTCGGTAGTAAGTATTTTTAAAGATAGACTTGAGGTCGGGGCTATCATCGAGTTGAGGGTGAGGATGAGGATATCCCTAAGACAGTTTTAAATGACGCGATATGGGCATTATGAGTTTACGGTGATGCCATTCGGTGTATGACTAACGCCCGGCGGTGTTTATGGATTTGATGAATCGGTGTTCAGAGAGTACTTAGACCAATTTGTCATTGTCTTTATTGATGATATTTTGGTTTATTCAAAGTCTAAGGAAGAGCATGAGGAGCATCTTCATGCGGTGTTGGGGATTTTGCGAAAGAGAAATTGTATTCTAAATTCTCTAAACGCGAGTTTTGGTTGGAGTAGTCGCATTTTTGGGACATGTTGTTTTTCTTGAAGGCATTAAGGTGGATCTGCGAAGGTTGAGGCTATTACTAAATGGCCAAGACACGCAATGATGATAGAAATTAGAAGTTTTTTGGGTTTGGCGGGGTATTATAGGAGGTTTGTGGAAGGGTTTTCCTTGCTTGCCTTGCCATTGACTCCGATTGATGAAAAGGGCACGAAGTTTGTGTGGAATGAGGGGCGTGAGAAGAGTTTCGAGGAATTGAAGAAACGACTTGTGACAGCTCTTATACTTGCATTACCGTCGGGGGTTGGAGGTTACTAGATTTATAGTGATGCTTCTAAGAAGGGTTTGGGGTGTGTTTTGATGCAACACGGTAAGGTGATTGCTTATGCTTCTAGGCAGCTTAAACCTTATGAGGTGAATTACCCCACACATGATTTGGAGTTAGCAGCAGTGATATTTGCCTTAAAGATTTGGAGGCATTATTTGTATGGAGAGACTTGTGATATCTTCACCGATCACAAAAGTCTTAAATACATTTTCACTCAGAAGGAGCTCAATATGAGGCAAAGGCGTTGGTTGGAGCTTCTAAAAGATTATGATGCTAGAATTCAGTATCACCCGGGGAAGGCAAATGTGGTTGCAGATGCTCTTAGCCAAAAGAGTTCAGGGAGTGTAGCAACCCTTATTACACAACCTCAACTTATTTCAGATATGGAGCGGATCGAGTTGGATTTGTATGCACGAGGTTGGATGGGCATTTGGTGGGTATGAGTGGATCCTCTCTTATCTCTCATGGTCAAAGAAGCTCAAAAGGAAGATGGGGAGTTGTGGAGTATGACGCAGAATTTAGAGGAGGGCAAGCAGCCCGAGTTTTGTATTGATGACCATGGTGTGATTTGGTTGGGTGAGCGGTTGTGTGTACCGTCCGATCCAATCATTCGGGAGGCGGTGTTGGCTGAGGCTCATAGTTCGCCATTTTCTATTCATCCAGGTTCTACAAAGATGTATAGAGATTTGAAGAAGAATTTTTGGTGGAAAGGGATGAAACGAGACGTGGCTGAATATGTTGGGAAGTGCCTCACTTGTCAACAAGTGAAGATAGAACATCAACGAACTAGTGGATTGCTGCAACAGTTAGACATTCCAGTGTTGAAGTGGGAGGATATCACGATGGATTTTGTAACTGGTTTGCCAAAGACTTTCAAGAAGAATGATGCCATTTGGGTAGTGGTGGATCGGTTGACTAAATCGGCACACTTTTGGCTATCCGTGAGGGTTACTCGGTGGATAGATTGGCACATATCTTTCAAATAGGAGATTGTTAGACTTCATGGTACTCGATGTCTATTGTTTCAGATCGAGATCCGCGGTTCACTTCACGGTTTTGGAAAGGGTTTCAACGAGCTTGGGGTACTCGGCTCAACTTTAGTACTTCTTTCCATCCCCAAACTGATGGGCAATCCGAACGGACTATCCAGACATTAGAGGACATGTTGAGGTCTTGTACACTTGAGTGGTCGGGTAATTGGGATGATTACTTGTGTAAGACCCCAAATTATTAATAAATGAAATTTATTTTTCTTCAATTTATTATTTTGAAATAGTAAGGGTTGATTTGATTAATGTGGATAGTTATGGGTAAAATACATAAATATTTGAATAAGCAAGTGGTTATAAAATATTCATTATTATTCGGGGAATATTCGTTTGGTCGTGGAATATTAAATCTTGTCGGGGAATATTAAATGCGATGGCGCGATCTTTTGTGGGCCCCATAATAAAAGCGATTGGATGAAGAAAACGACAAATATAAGTTGTTTATAAATAACGGCGTAGTAGTTATTCAAGATTATCTTGTTGGAATACAAATTGGTTAAAACACACTAATACGCATTGTTGAATAGTAGCGCGCAGTATTGCACCAATTATTGATTCTTACGTGAAGGCACTACTCAATAATTGTTACGATAATTCTTTATTCGAGTATTTTATTTTATTGATTCAATAATTTGTTGCGTTGATATTTTATATTCTTTGTTGTTTCAATAATTGTCATTCTACAAGATATTTTTATTATCGAAGCAATAATTCATATTATCTGAATAATATTATTAGATAACATTATTGGTAATATCTAGAAATTTACGTACTAAGGAGAGGTTTGGTCACCTAATCAAGGCCTTGAATGAGAGATCCTTATGGAAAGCCCCTCTTCTCTGAGGAACTACTGGTTGCCAAAGATCTTGTGATTCTGTAATATTATTTGTGAATAATTAATTATTGATTTATATGATGAGGAAAATATTGATTTTATGTGGATATAGATGGAGAAAAATTTTAAAATGACAATTGTTGAAAATTAATATTTTATCTTTTACGATAAAATAATTCATTTAAATATATTATTTTAATAATATATTAACGGTGATATTTTTATAATGAATGTGGGATATATGAGTATATGAGGAGGAAGAGTATTTTTGTGGCATTAAATGATTAACACATGTTTTATGTGTCGGTGGACCCCATTTCTTGTTGAAATTTGATTATAGCTTTGTAAAATCGAATTGGTTTGTGGATTTCGGTCAATTTACATTTGGAATTTGGAAAAACTTTCTTACGTAAAGTTGTAGAGAATTGAATTTCCTATAAAAGCCGCGATATTTGAATTTTACGACAAAAGGGCTATTTATTATGAATTATTGAAGTTCCAAAGTTCCGAAATAATTGATTTTGGAAGTTTTAATTATTTATATCAACAAAAACGTTTTTATTGTTTTGGTTGGCCCCATGTGTTGTAAACATGCTGATTTCAGGAGTCTTGGTTGGCGTAGGAATATATATATAATATATTATTATTATATTAAATTTTACGCTTTTGGTGTTCTAAGCAATTTCTATAAATAGGGTGCTTAGGTTAGAATTGAAAATCACTTTTAAGCTGAAGTTTTTCTCTCTATATTATCGGCGTATTCTTGTGAGTATTTTGAGTATACTTTGAGTATTGCTATATCGGTGCAAGTTCAAGTCATAGCCTTTATATCAAAGGTGTTTCAACTAGAAATCACTGTCTTTCGAGGTAAAGGATGTTATTTTCTTCTCGGATGATATTATTTCTTCAATATCATTATGCTAAAATATTGGTTGGAACTTTTATCAAATTTGGAACTTTTTTCATGTCGGGGTTACTATTCATGAGTTCTTATTCACGAGTTCTTATTCATGAGTTACTATTCACGAGTTACTATTCACGAGTACTATTCACGAAGCGTGAAGATGTTTTTTGTGAAATTTCTATCTTTTGGTGTCGGAGTTACTATTCACGTATACGACACTATTCACGTATACGGCACTATTCACGAATACGGCACTATTCACCGAAAAATGAAATTTCTTCTTTTTGTCCAAAATATCTATTATGGATACTAGCTTTGATTGTATCCATGTTTTGATCATTCTTGAATTTTACTCCACTATGATTATTCATGAGGTATTTTTGGACATGGAATAGCTGAAATACGAATCCTTAATATTTATTCTTTTGTTTCACTGGATTCGTTTTCTTTAAAATATTTTTCATCATCCTTAGTCCTAAATGATGATATAACTGAATATCTTTGGCCTGTAGTGCAAAGATGAATGATTTCTTGATGAATATCTTTGGCCCGTAGTGCAAAAGATGACCAGTGTTGAGATGAACATGACCGACTGATTAATATCTTTGGCCCGTAGTGCAAAGATGAGCAGTGTTTAGATGAACATGATTAATGATGAATATCTTTGGGCTCGTAGTGCAAAGATGAATATTTGATTCCAGATATATATTGATTGATGTTACAGGGATAAAATATCGACGATGAACTTTTAAATTCATATATAGAAGATAGTAGTTTGCATTCTCTACTTAACTCTTCTAATGAATTGTTGTTTCCGCTGCATTGTTGATTTAAAACCGGTTGTCTATCATTGTATTCTATTAGATTTTTCCTGTTGAAGACTAACGATAATTTGTTGTATATTATCTTAGTCATAATATTCTTTCTTGGGCTAGTTGAGCTCACCCTTTTCCTTGTTGTTCCATTTTTTTCTTCTCGGGAGGCGAGAATGTAGCGAAAGTACTTAGTCGGGGTATGGAATGAAGGTTCTAGAGAGAGTTGTTTAGTAGTCCTCACCATTTTTGTAAAATAATGTATCAATAATTATGATGGGGATTTATTTGCGTGTGGATATTGTCTAGATGGCAATATCTGTATTTAAACTCAAAGTTTATATGTTGTAATAATAAAGTTGTAGTTATTTCTGTACCATGTATTTGGTGACTCAGAATGGGTTGGATGGAATGGACCTATTTTGGGGGTGTCACAACTTGAGCCTAATTGAGTTTGCTTACAACAACAGCTGGCATGCAAGTATTGGAATGGCACCTTTTGAGGCATTGTATGGTAGGAAATGTCGGGCACCCATTTGTTGGGATGAGGTTGGCGAAAGGGCCATCGAAAGGCCTGAGTTAGTCCAAATCACTACGGAGAAGGTAGTGGTGGCTAAAGAGAAATTGAAGTCGGTTCGATCACGGCAGAAGTGTTATGCTGATAAGCATAGGAGGACTTTAGAATACTCCCATCTTTCTTTTTCACGAATAGAACAGGAGCACCCCAAGGAGAAGTACTAGGACAAATAAAGCCAATGTCTAACAATTTCTGCAGTTGGGTCTTTAACTCCTGAAGTTCAATAAGAGCCATTCGATATGGGGCTTTGGAAATGGGTCTTGTACCAGGTTCAAGGTCGATACAAAATTTAATTTCACACTCTGGGGGTAGGCCAGGAAGTTCTTTAGGGAATACGTCAGGGAATTTAATAACAATAGAAATATCATTCAAAACTGACGTATTTTTGTTTAGATCCGTGACATGAGCTAAGAAAGCTTAACATCCGTTTTTTAATAAACGAATAGCTTTATGGCTTGAGATGACAGTGATTGATTTTAATGGTTTGGTTGCTTGAATTCGCATAATAGGTTGGTTAGGAATATGAAAGCTAACAACCTTACGAAAATAATCAATTTTTGCATGATGAGTAGTTAACCAAACAAAACCTAGAATCACATCAAATGCAAGTATTTTTAATGAAATAAGATCGACAATGTAATGTGAGTGTAATGCAAAAAAATAAATAAATTATTATTTTGTTTTATTTTAAAGCATATTAATTGGACTTTGTATTTTATTTGGGTCAAGTAGTCTTTAATTTATATGGGCTTATAAATATTAATAAGTATGGATATATTAATTGGTAAAATTGGGCTTAAAACTAAGTGGGTCTAAATTATAATTGTGTAATTTTAAAATTCTATTAAAATTTGGAGAGTTAATAAAATGTATTTCACTTATTAAAATATAAACCCTAATGTATTAAGAACATCATTCATCGATAAAATAAAATAGAGGTATTTAAAAAAAAAAACAAAACAAAACGAAGCGATCGTCAAGCGGAAGGTAATTTGCGTAAGGAAAAGGATTGTTCGATTAGTTCTTTCATGAAGTCAATTTTTTGAAGCTTGTGAGCAGTAAGCTATCATGGTATGCATTCATAATAATAATAATAATAAAATGGTTATCTGTAATATCACATCGGCATGTTATAAGAAAAGCAAATGGATTGATGATATATAATAAAAAGAAGCATGTGTGAATTTATGAGTGCGTTTTCCTAAAAAAAAAAAAAAAAAAAAAACGCTAACGTGATGATGTAGAAAAAAAAAACTAATGTACATTACTATGTAGGAGGATTATATATATAGAGATATTTATATCATGTTTTTTTATATCATTCGGGGTTGCTAAAGACCTGCTTTGCAGTGTTGATTCTTTTAATATTATATATATGTATGTATATATATATATATATATATATTATATTTAAATACGATTTAAACCATGAACTTATAAATCGGCATTGGTAATCAAATTGAAATTATGTATATTAATTTAGATTAATTAATTTTCTTAAACAAAGTTATAAAAGTTTTTAATAATAAATTTAATAGTATTATTTTATTAATGATTGTATTGTAATAAAATCTTATTAATTATTTAGATTGAGCGGAGAGAGTTTTAACGAGTCAAATTTGGAATATACTTTGGGTATTACGTTGCTTAATCCAGGTACGGATTCCGTACTCCTTCAGCGATAATCCTTTTAATGTTGATTTGTTCGTTTTGTTTTCATTTAGAAGTTAGTTATTGTTTTGCATGTTTGTTCCTTCTCAAATCCACGTGATAGTTTCGTTTTGGAGCATTGATATTTAGAACTCATGTTTGTACTCTTTGAACTTGTTTATCATGGTTAATATTAATTTCGATTTTTGTAGTGATGTACATGTTAGTATGTTTTGGAGACTTGTATTGATAATTTGTTCGATCGAACATGTACACGTTAGAACCCTTTTGTTTGGTATTATGTCGCATGTGTTGTAACATGATATTTTTGTTAGAATACCGTAGGGTATACCTGAGCTATAACCACCTGTGGTGGTACCACATGCATGTCCTCTTGGCACTGAGGCATGACACCTTCCGTGGTGGTGTGATCAGTCCACGGCGTCTCCGTTTTGTGCTCCGTTGGGAGTTGGCCATTTGGTGTTTTGTTGTGGGAGGCGTATGGGTCGACCCTAGTTTTCTGATACATTGCTTACTTACGGAGTGGTGATGTTTGTGCCAAACACGCCTTCCGATTTTGCACGCATCTGGATTGCGCAGTCCGATATGTGATTGCTTGTGTGGCATTATTTTGATTGCCTGTGTGGCATTATGTGACTTGCCTGTGTGGCAAGGTATATTACTATTTGTTTTGAGCTCGGTATGAAATAACACCTGACCATTTGATTCAAATTTATTTTTTCGTTGTATTAGTTTTGTTAGGTTCGTTTGATTCATTTCGTCTCATTTTATTTAATTGAGTTAGTTATTTTGGTTCATTATTTATATTCTATATCCGTCTTTGGGCATTTGGCTCATCTTGTGTTTTCTTAAGCAGTGTCGGGGGGACCAAGGGCAAGTGTGACGAGAGCTTCCTTTAATCCAATAGTTTTGATATATTTTGTTAGGTTTCGATACATTGATTTATTTAAAGTTGTAATAATTATTTTAGATTGTAGATTGAGCCAGTGTGGCATTTATTATGGTTTGTCTTATGACATTGAATTATTATGAGATTATTCTTTTGTGGTTTAGAGCCCTGTGATCTTGCTTAGTTTTGTTGTGTTTTGAGTAACCTCTCTTTCTACTTTGGAAAGGGGTATTCTGAGTTAGTATCGAGCTTAGGTTCTTTCTTTTAGAAAACCTATTTAGGTTTGACCTGTGAGTTATGGGTAGACTTCTGGGTTAGGTTTTTGTTCTGTTTGATTTTCTGTTCAGTTATCATATCAGCTATATTCAAATGTGTCTTTAATCTGCTTTGTTTATATTCGTGATCTCTTTCTTAGATGGCTCGAAGATCAACTAGAGTTGTTGGGAGGCGAGGTAACAATAGGGGAAGAGGTGAAGGTCGGTCCAATGAGCAACCTAATGATCAGATTAATGCTCAATTGGCTACCTTGGTGAATCAGGCAGTGAACCAGGCTTTACCTCAGTTGGTGGCACAGGTGGTACGAGCGATCTGGCATTTGCCACCCGAAATTCTGGCAGAGAACCCGGAAATAATGGTCCACAGACAAGCGTTGAGGAAGGAATGCGAGATGGTCGTGGTCAAGCGGGGAGTTCCATTAGACGTGTGGTTGGAAAGGTTTCAAAAGCGAACCCACGATCCTTGATTCGGCTCAACTCAATTGATGCGAGAGAATTGGATTGCTCACCTAGAGAAGATTTTTGATGTATTGGGGTGCTCGGATAATCAGAGAGTATTGCTTGCGGTTTACAAAGTGGAAGGGATGCATGAGGTGGTGGAAAGCGTTGAAAATGACAAAGGGTGATGGCTATGTTGAGACACTTAGTTGGGCGGAGTTTTGTGAGGTCTTATCGTGATACTTCAGTGGCGATAAAGAGGCCTATGTTAGGGACTATCTGTCCATTCGACGAGAAAGATGATGAGTCCATCACGGACTTCATGACGAGGTTTACTAGGTTGGCGAGATTGCGGGAACCTCAGGGACTGCAGTGAATGAACAAAGAGGAGAAGTTCAAGTGGCGGATTCATTATAGGTATCGCCAGCATCTTATTAACAACAGGCGGAGAAGTTCAAGTGGCGGGGTGTTACAGTGAGGGTACCGATTTGAACCAAACAAGACTTATAAACAGTGGATGTAATGAAGGTTTCTCCCAAAGGAGTTTCTACAGATAAGTCAAAGTCTAATTTCTCCGGAGTCAAATTTAATCGTTGAGCGCAATTAGGAGAAATAAAAGAATGGGTAGAACCGGTATCAAATAAGGTATAGATTTCGCTAGAGTTTATGATAAGCTTACCCGTGATGACCTCGTTCGGGTTCCTTACTTTTTGGGAGGTATCTACAAACGCTCTCCCTCAGACTTCTGAGCTTTAACTTTTCGGGAATGACCTTTGGTGCCTCCATCCTATTGAACTTGTCTTGGTGAGCGACAAAAAAATCAGAGCTAGGTGACATTCTCTTCCACAATTATAACATGCTTTGGGACTGGCATCGCTTGAGTTGGATGATGTGTCCCTCTCCTCGCATTTGAAGCATATGATAGGTGGTCGTTCTCCTTCCTTAACAACAGTCTTTGGTCTTGGCGTCTTTCCATCATTGTTGAATCTCCTCTTCTTGAAATGTCCATTCTTATTTTTTTGTACGATTACCACCGAAGTGGTTACCATTTTCGCACATTGATTCCCTCCATGCTTGTTATCACCGCTTCAATGACGCTTTCTCTTTGGTATTATCATTTTGCCATTTGCTTTCTCTTGGTTCGTTAACTCGTTATCGCGCTCCAATAATGAGCCTATTTATAACATGTGAGACCCTGATTTTATGAATAAAGATTTAATTTTCTCGAAATATTTTTTTTTTAATATTATGGTGTGGATTTGATATAATGTTATAGTTGTGGGTAGTATTTATAAATTTTTAAAAGTATGCAAGTTGTTGTATAATATTCGATTGGTTTGGGGAATATTCTTTTTGTCGGGAATATATCAAATGCAACGGTACAATCATTAGTGGACCCATAACGGAATTATTTTGGATGGAGAAAGCGACAAAAATATTTTTATGAGAATAACGGCGGAAGTTTTACCGTTAAAAGCTGTTGAACTACTTCGGTAGTAAAAAAGTACGATGTCTGGCGTGGTTGCGTAGTAGTAATACGCGGTATTGATTATTGATGTTTACGTGATAAGTCACTCGGTTTTGTTTTATTAGTATTATTAATGTAATAAAGCAGAAAAGCTTTTTATATAAAAGCAGAATACTTTTATAAAGTTATTCTATAAATAGAATATATTATATTCTATTATGCATAGTATTTTGCATAGTAAAATCTTTTTATATAAAAATGAATACTTTTATAAAGTTATTCTATATATAGAATATATTATATTTTATTATGCATAGTGTTGCATAGTGCACGTATAGTATTTTGCGTATAGTAAAATCTTTTTATAAAAGCAGAATACTTTTATAAAGTTATTCGTTTTATTAGATTATAAATAGAATATATTATATTTTATTTAAAAGATTTTTCTTTAAATACGGACCGTCCAGATTAAAAGTAAATCAATCTGGACCGTTCACTTAATTAGTTACTATATCTGATCCATTCTTCATAAATAGAAGCTCATTCCTTCATTATTTCTTACGAATTCACTAAAACTCTAGAGAGAGAAACTATAGAGAGAGTTCTTCTTCTATAATCTTGAGCGTATTTTAGAGTTTAAGAAAGCTTTGAGCGTAGTGCAAGTTTTCTTCGAGTATATCCTAGCCCTACTAGTCAGAATACTCTTCTTTCAAAGGTAGGGGATATTATTTATTGTACTCGTAGGGGATATTATTTGTTGTACTCGTAAAGGATATTATTTGTTGTACTCGTAAGGGATATTATTTGTTGTACTCGTAAGGGATATTATTTCTTTTGTATTCATGAAGAGAACTTCTGTTATTCCATTCTTTATTATTCTGTTGGAATAACCTGTATACGCGGGATACCCTATACTTGGTGAAATTCTTCTGTTATTCCATTCTTTATTATTATGTTGGAATAACTTTGTCTATCTATGCAAAATCTGCATACATGGTGAAATTCTTACATTATTGCATTCTTATTATTCATTGGAATAACTTTGTTTTATCACAATCGCATACATGGTGAAATTCTTCAAATATTCCGTTCTTTATTGTTACGCCGGAATATATCACATGCGTGCGTTCTACGGGACTGGTTCCATTATTTATTATCCCGCTCGGAATATCACACGCTACGTGCGTTTATGTGGGACTTGGTTCCATTATTGATTATTCTCGCCGAATATTACGTGCGTGCGTTCTGTGGGACTATTCCATTATTTATTATTACATTTGGAATAACACATGCGTGAAGTCTATCGCGACGCATGGTGAATCCTTATGTTATTCCATTCTTTATTATTACATTGGAATAACACATACATGTGGATTACCACATGCATGGTGAATGATCCTTCGTATTCATTCCTTATTAAATTATAGAAATGATCTGTCTACGTGTATTACCGCATGGTGGGCAAAAATCTATTTGCATTTTCATATATTCTATTATACTCAGTTGGTTAAAGTTTTGACTTCTATACTCCATGAAATTAGTGGAATATCCTTGATATTTGCGCTTCATCCAATATCTTTTCATGGAAATATTCTTCTGAGCATTCTTGAATTTTACTCCACAAAGAAGTATCATGTTGACAATTTGGACGTTATTGGTTCCTGGATAAATTAATCCTTGAACTTATTTTATTGAATTATTATGTCATTGTCATCATCCTCATGTTTATATTATGTTGAAATTCATCGGCTTTTGTAGTGCATAGATGGACTTGGTATGATTATGACCCGGGGATTATTCGGTATAATCATGGTAGTAATGTTACAAATGATGTGAAAAAAGTCCTCATTGGCCCATGATTGCATTGATGGACAGTTTTTGGTATGATTATGGATATGGATTCTCTTCGGACAAGGGTGCAAAGATGAATTGTTTTATGGCATGATCAGGACCGTTGATGAAAACATGATTATCTGTGGCCCGTGGTGCATGGATAATTCATGGTCGTGATACTAAAGAATATCCTTGGCCTGTAGTGCAGGGATGATTTGATGATGTGGATTATTTATTAAGTTGAGTCTCAGCGATAAAAGTAATGAAAAATCTTTTAAATCATAGAAGATAGTAGATTTTATTCTCTACTTGACTCTTCTAATGGATTGCTTATTCAATGCAGTTAAACTTAATATTTGTTATATTTTATCGGTTTAACCTTTGTTGAAGGCTAATGATAATTTATTACGCATTATCTTAGTCATAATATTTCTTCTTGGGCTAGTTGAGCTCACCCTTTTAATTTCATTATTCTCTTTGGGAAATGAGAGCGTGGCGAGGGGACTAGTCGGGGAGCGGGTGATGGTCTAGATGGTGCATTAGTAGTCCTCACTATTACGTGAAATAGTGTGATAATAAATGTAATGAGGACCCCATTGAGTTTTTGTATATTATCAGATGACAATATTTGTATTAAAACTCATTACATATGTTTAGTCATATTTTACGATTGTTGTATAATTAAGTTGTATTTGAATTTTATACCATGTATCGGCGACTCGAGAATGGGTGATGTGTGATGCCCCCAAAATAGATATCATCACCCATCTTGAGAACAATGAAAATATAAGTATAAAATTAATTACAACTAGCCCAAGAAGAAATATTACGACTAAGATAAATGGAGAATAATTTATCATTATTTCATTCATCAACTATTTCATAGGTTAATGTTAAACCGATAAAATATAACATACATCAAGTTTAAAAGCAAATGAATAAGCAATCCATTAGAAGAGTTAAGTAGAGAATAAATTCTACTATCTTCTATGATTTAAAAGGTTTTCATCACTTTTATCATTTGAGACAAATCCATTTAATAAATAAACCACATCATCCCCACTTTTTCTGGCGAGGATATTCATTAAGTATCACGACAACAAATTTTCCACGACTACGGGCCAAAGATATTCGTGTATTCATCAATGGTCATGATCATGCCAACAACTCCATCCATCAATGCACTACGGTCGAGGAGGATTTTATCACATCATTTGTAACATTACTATTATGATTATACCGAATAATCCCTGGTCATAATCATACCAAGTCCATCTATGCACTACAGGTCACAGATGACTTTCAACATATTATAAACATGAGGATGATGAAAATGATATAAGAATTGAATAAAACAAATTCAAGAATTAATTTGTCCAGGAACCAATAACGTTCAAATTGTCAACATGATACTGCTTTGTGGGATAAAACTCAAGAATGCTCAGAAGAATATTTCCATGAAAAGATACTGGATGAAGCGCAAATATCAAGGATATTTCACTAATTTCATGGAGTATAAAAGCCAAAAATTTAACCAACTGAGTGTAATAAAGAATGGAATAACAAAAGAAATCACCAGGCATGCGATAGATACGCACGCACGGAGTTATTCCAATGAATAATAAATAACGGAACGAAGTAAATGCGTAAAGGCATAGACAGGATATTCCAACAGAATAATAATTAACAGAACCAGTGAAAGTAGTATGCACACAAGCCAATCATATTTGATGATAAAGCATATACTTTGTAACAATCTTATTCATTTATTAATAAAAAGTATTAATTTATTAAAGGCTTTTAATTATCTACGTGATCTTTGTTTTATAATATGTGATAAACCCATAGTTTTAAGCAATGCTTTTAGAATAATGATGATGATCATTCTAATGAGATCTAAATTCTTAGAAAGCTTAAAACTAAAATAGTTCCCAATCGTTGGATTACTAAATTGGAGATTAGTAAATCAGGATAGATTGGTACATACGTTAACTTGCTCGTTGGATGAGGATGATTGATCTCATGATCATTTGTGTGGAGACACTAAAGCAAGTATGTAGGTGCTTATTAGAGAATAAGTTCACTAAGCGTGGCTCGCTAAGGAATACCTAATGGAGTTTTACTTATGCGTCGATAGGAATTCCTATAGTGATAGTAAGACAAGTGATCCTTGGACTTGAGATCATCATAGTATCTTGTGTATGATGAGTTATACTTTGACTTATTCCTTAAGACCCTTAGGGTATATCAAAGGGTATGCTTGGGTATAATAAGTTGTACATGGAGATAATGTATGATCAATAAAGAATCTACCACTTCTATTAAAAGAAGAGAAATGTCCTATGTGATTGATAAATGACAACCCAAAGAGTCCTTGGCCAAGGCAGAATGAAATTAGAAAGGAGATTCTAATTTGCATTATTTGGAGTTGTGCATTTAAGAATCGAAATACATATAATTAAATAAAATAAGACTTGACAGTAATTCCATGTCTTATATTTAATTGGGACATTGTATGGTGGAAGGATTGAATTATCACGATAACTATTTACTCAAAGGTTCTTTTATGATTAATGTTGAAATCTATATTATACGAAAAGTCGTTGATCGCTAGGAGGCTTATCCCTATTGTAGAATAAATATTATTTATTTAAATAAATTAATTGTTTAATTTATTTATTTAAATCGATTAAATTGTTCTAATTGATTTATTCACAACCGGTTTAATATGGAGAACCTAAAGGGTCACACCATAAAAGGAAGAATAATTATTTAAGAAGTAAATGGCATAATCGTAATAATATGTTATGTATATTTAATTTAATCTATGGTGATAGAATAAATTAAATAGCTTAATATTATTATTTAATATTTTAAAATATTAAATATAAATTAATAAGAGGAGTCTTATTAATATTATTACAATTATTATTATTATTTTAATTTCTAAAAGAGTTTAGGAATTAATTTAATATAAGTACTCTCATTTTTTCCTAATTGGATTAGGAAGGAAAATTAGTTAAAGGAGTTTAATTAATTATCCCTAATAAGATTAGGGAGCTTAATTAATTAAAAGAATTTAATTAATTAAATAAAACCCAATTCCTTAATTGTTAAGGTGGGTTGCCCACATATATAAATAAGAGGAGTCTTATTATGGGTGTGGTGGTTGTTGACTTTTACAACTACGTAATATTTCCAATAGTTGGAGAGAGACGCCTTTTCTATATAGAGATAGAAAAACTAGGGTTTAGCCAACCACCCATCTTCTTGAATTCTTTTTCTTCTTTGGTGGATCACCTCTAGAGGCCAAACACTTGGGTGGCTAACGTTGATCAAAGGAAGGAACCAAATCCGGTGGATTCAAGTTGAACGCGAAAAGGATTGGAGGTGAACTTGTACCTGAGGAAGCTCGGATCTTCAAGGGTATGATTTTATTCTTTATCTTTTCGTTTAATTAATAATTGTGCATAAAGGGTGATCCGGGTATATGGTTTATAAAATTTTAAAACTCTGATTTTACACGTTTCCGCATTATTTTTGCAATTTGATTGCGTTCATGAATATTACAAACCTAACAGTGGCATCAGAGCCAAACCTTTATGCAAATTATTAATTATTTTAATTTAATATGTATATTGATATGTGTTTAGAACAATTTAATTGGGCATAATTTTATTGTATAAAATTTATTATAAAAAAAGGGCCGATTTTTTTTTTCCTGAAATTCACGTGAAGACTATATGCTTTATTGCTTTAGCTGCTGGTTTTAATTCAGTTTGCATATATTAACGGATATCAAGGGAATCTTGGTTAATGATTAGCATGATTGGCAAGTATGCTTTAATTATATATGATATAATCATTAGCAATCATTAGTAATCATGAGCATGTTATATAAAAAAAAAAAAAAAAAAAGAGGAGCTCACGATTTTCAATATGGTAGCAGGATCACTCATATTATATATATATATATATATATATATATATAATATATTACCGTACTATATTATATATATATATAATATATTACCGTAATATATATATATATATATAATATATTATTCTTTATTATTTTAATTAAAATAAAAGTTTATTTTAATCTTAAAAAAAAAGTTTATTTTAATTTTAAAATAAAAATATTTATTTTAATTTTAAAATTAAATTTCATGCTAACTAATTAGAGTTGGAATTGGATTCCATGATAACTAATTGGAGTTGAAATTGGATTCAATATTTTCCTTAAATAAAAGAGTTTATTTAGATATGAAATAAGATTTCATATTATTCAAAATAAAAGGTTTATTTGTGAATAGGAAAAGAATCAATCTTTCCTTAAATAAAGGAGTTTATTTAGATATGAAATAAGATTTCATATTATTCAAAATAAAGGAGTTTATTTGTGAATAGGAAAGATAATCCGTGTTTCCTTTAATAATTTTTTTATATGGAATTGGATTCCATAATTAATTAAAATAAAGGAGTTTATTTTGATTAAAGATTTTGATTAAAATAAAATAGTTTATTTTATTTAAAATTGGATAAATTAAAATAAAATAGTTTTATTTTGATTTAAATTTGGATTAAAATAAAGGAGTTTATTTTAATTCAAAATTAGATTTTATACTAACTAAAGTTGCCCATTAAATGATATCAATATATAAATTAAATGTTTATTATTCATGAGATGAATGTTATTTATTGATGCATATGATGATGTGTATGATAATAAATGGGATTGATTATGGACTATTGACCGATGCGATTGGATTTAATTTTAGTTGGATGCGTGAATGTATGGGTTTTATTAAATGGGGTCTGCGTGCCTGCGTCTTCTCTAATTTTTCTTAATGTAAATTCTATCTCTCTCTATGTACTTCCCTTGGCTGGCGATCAAGGTTTCTATTTATTTTAAATAGTTTTGTAATAGGAATAGTTAGAATTAATTTTGAAGAATTGGAGATCAAGGGACAAGAAGCGCATGAAGATCCGTTTGTAATGGAGCCCAGGTTTAAATGTAATAGTTATATTTAAATATTATTTCTTGCACCCCTAGGGTTTGACCTTTTGGTTCACTTGGTGGCTCTAGTGAACCAAACTAGAATAAAAGTCCATAATCAATCCAGGTAGAATATAGTATTCTATATGTGCATGCCTATACTATATATATTATATATTGTGCAAACATGCTTCGCATGTTTATTAATATGACGCATATTTTTTATATATATATATATATATATATATATGTATGTGTGTGTGTGTGTGTGTGTGTGTGTGTGTGTGTGCATGCGCGCTAAACAAGATGAGACAATTTAATAATAAGTCCCTCAATTTTTTTTTATATTAAGTCCTAAGCGTTCAAAGATATTTGGAATATCGAGCGTAAGCTTTCTAGCATGATAAAATTAATAGAGTATTAAATATTTAATATGAGTTTGTTGTGTCACCACAAGGCAAGTATTAAGTATTTAAGATGTTAATTATCACATTTGATGCTTATAAAGAAAATTGAATAATATTGTTTTGTTGTTGTGTCACCACAAGGATGTTATTTTCTTTTTGAATATATGGAGTGCTAGGTCGGACTTAACTTGGATAATTTTGATTGGATGTGCCACCACTTGATCAAAATAATCTAAGAAGCAAAAGAAAAGGAGTTGCATAGTTGATGTAATTGACAAAAGTTGTCTACCTATTTATTTATATATAGTTTGTTGTGTCACCACAAGGCTATATACATTTGAAATGGGATCCTTATTCTCACAAGCAAATCTTTAATTAGATTTTCAAGAACTATATAAGTGAGGGTAATATAGTTTGAAGAAAATAGTGGGAGATACCAATTTAAAACAAGACCTAATTTATTTTGGTAATTAATAAAAGAATGTATGTTAAAATGTTGTTAATTACAAATTCATTTACAGAATTTTACAATGTCTAAATTACTATCACTGCGAAATATATTAGATGTTATTTAATCCGGACCGAATTAAACGGATTGGTTAAGGAAATTGAGAATAGTTCTCACGGCTAAAAAGCTATCTTATATCCTTAATATGCCTATCCTCGCAATGGTTGCGAGATAATGCCTCTGAGGAAGAGATTGCTACTTTTAGAAAGTGGCAAGATGATGCATACTGATTGGCTCGATGCATCATGCTCGTATCCATGAGTAACAAGCTTGTCCACGTCGACTGAAACTATGGATACTTCTACTATACTCTGCACGCCAAGTAGTTGATGGTGAGGAAAGTAGGGTGATAGATATCGGATATCTAAGGAGCTCTTCCGATCTAGAATGGGCCAATGGCATAAATGCAGACAAAAAGTTCTTAAAATAATCAATTAGATTGATCGATTAGGACATTTGGTTTTGTCATGGATGGAGAGTTGAGCAAGATTTGATCTTGCACTCACTCCGGACTCCTTTCACAATTGTTGTGAATTTTTCATATGGACAAGCTAGATATCGACCTCATTGATTTGCTTAACGTGTTGAAAAAATGTTGAGAGTCACTTTCCAAACAAGAAAAACCAAGTCTTCTTGGTAGGGGCCAAAGGATCTTACGAAAAGAAGAGCGATTCAAAGAAGGTAAATAGAAATGCATAAACAAAGGATAATAAGAACAAAAGCGTCACGGATAGCAAAGGAGCTTGCTTCCACCGCAATAAACCGGGACCTTTGGAAAGAAAGCTATGAAGCATCTTGCAAAGGTTAACCAAAGAAGCTTAGTGAAGTTTAGGTTACAAATACAAGTTTGTTCATGATTTAAAATAATTTTTCTTTAAGTCAAGGTTCTACTTGGGTATTGGATACCGACTTTGGTTATCATAAATATAGATTTATGAAGGACCAAGCGTAGTAGAAAGTTAAACAAAGATAAGTAATCCTATGTGTGGAAAATGAAGCAAAGGTTCTTTGCATTAGCTATAGAAACTTATAGTTTAGCAATGCCTACGGGCAAATCTATTAAGTCGATAAGTTGTTATTATATTACGAGTTCTTGTTAAAATATTATTTCCATTTTATTGTTGGACAATGAAATCTTTGGTATTATAATTAAGAACAATTGTTGTTCTATTTATAATAATAATGTTTTGTATAGAATGGAATATTACTTAATAAATTTTGTATGCTTGACTTACATGAAAATAATTTTGCATATTGAACAAATTAGTATAAGAAAAGGAGATGATCATTCAAAGAGTTGAATATGTGTATTTCTTTGAAATACAAGTGTGAATTATTTGAAAGGTTCAAAGAATTGAAGTGAAACAAATTGGCAAAGTATTAAGATTCTTTGATTAGATCGAGGAATAAATACTTGTGCTGATAAGTTTCTAGATCATCTCAAATGGTTTTCTCATAATGGACACATCGTCACGTAATAATTGATTGATGTATCGAATGAAAAATCGTACCTTGTAGGACACGTAGTGCGGTCCATAATGATTTTCTGAGACATTCCAAAGTATCCTTACGGGATAATGTCCTAGAAATGGCTACATATCTACAAAAATGGTAACCTCAAAATCGGCCCCAAAACTCCATAAAAGTTATGGATGGGGAGGATTCCTAATCTTAAGTATGTTAAGATAAGGGTTGTCAACTTATGTGAAAAGGTTTCAAAGGATAAGCTTGGGATAAGATTTTATAAGTGTCGATTTGTGGGACATCCTAAAGTAAGTTTAGGGTATATGTTCTATAATTCTACTTAGCAAAAGGTGTTTGTTACGAAACACGCTTCCTTCTAAGATAAAGGTGTTAATCATTAAAAGGGGCTAGTGGGAGGATAATAGATCTTGAAGAGTTCAAGAACCACAAAACACTATAAGTCAAATAAGAGGAACCTGTAGATAGACCTATTGTACCACAACCGAATCATAAATCTGGAATAGTACCAAAGATACCTAGGAGGTATGGATTCATCATGGATGATGATGATGAGGTACGCATCATAGAAGATGGTGATCCAGAGTTACATACGATGAGGTAAGAGTTCTAGTGTGTACAAAAGGGTCGATTGGGGCGTCGTGAAATTTCTAGTATTATATGTTGATATACTACGGATAAGGAATGACATACCAATGCTACAATCAGTAAAGATAAAGTTGTCTAAACATTCCTCCATGAATGATTTGGAAGAGTATCTTAATTGGGGATATAAATCTATATAGATAGATTTAAGAGGATGCTCGACTTAACCCGAGGCGTATATTCATTTGATGCTAAAGTCGTTTAGCATGGAAAACTCAAGAGATGTCTCATGTTGATGAGCTACGGAGTGTATCTCTCTTTATAGTCCCCACAGACTCTCGAAAAGAGAGATCGCATGAGTTATTATCATGTATGCAATGAAATATACAAGACCTAATGTTGATCGGTCATAATGCGGAGAAGATCTTTGTGTAAACAATGAAAAATATCTTAAAGTGCTTACCAAGGCACTAAGGATGTGAGCATACATGGTGGGTGCGAATTAAAACTAGAGGGCTTTCTACAGACTCAAGTTTTTCGAGATGGACAAGACGAAGAAAATCCACTTTAAGGTAAAGTGTTACCTTGAACAGTGGTGTAGTGAATTTGAAAGGTTCCAAATAGCAAAAGGTTGCTGGTTTAGTGATAAAGACATAGTATATAACTATAAATGAAGCTGCAAGTTGATTGTTTGGATTAAAAGTTCATTAAAGAACTAGGAATAGTTCCTAAGTCTCATCTTGGATCTAAACATGTGTTGTGGCACTTTCATTTGATTATTAGAATCGTTGAAAGATGGGAAATCGCTATAGAGATAGTGGACTCTCATGAACAACATTACATATCCATTAACTAAAGCTTATCCAACAGCAGGATAATTGTCACTTAGAGAAGAAGAGTATGATATACCATGACGATTGGCTTTAGTGCAAGTGGGAGATTGAAAGTAGTATGCACACAAGCCAATCATGTTTGATGATAAAGCATATACTTTGTAACAATCTTATTCATTTATTAATAAAAAGTATTAATTTATTAAAGGCTTTTAATTATCTACATGATCTTTGTTTTATAATATGTGATAAACCCGTAGTTTTAAGCAATGCTTTTAGAATAATGATGATGATCATTCTAATGAGATCTAAATTCTTAGAAAGCTTAAAACTAAAATAGTTCCCAATCGTTGGATTACTTAATTGGGGATTAGTAAATCCGGATAGATTGGTACACACGTTAACTTTTCATTGGATGAGGATGATTGATCTCATGATCATTTGTGTGGAGACACTAAAGCAAGTATGTAGGTTCTTATTAGAGAATAAGTTCACTAAAGCGTGGCTCGCTAAGGAATACCTAATGGAGTTTTACTTTTTGTCGATAGGAATTCTGTAGTGATAGTAGTAAGACAAGTGATCCTTGGACTTGAGATCATCATAGTATCTTGTGTATGATGAGTTATACTTTGACTTATTCCTTAAGACCCTTAGGGTATATCAAAGGGTATGCTTGGGTATAATAAGTTGTACATGGAGATAATGTATGATCGATAAAGAATCTACCACTTATTAAAAAGAAGAGAAATGTCCTATGTGATTCGATAAATGACAACCCAAAGAGTCCTTGGTTAATGAGAATGAAATTAGAAAGGAGTTTCTAATTTGCATTATTTGGAGTTGTGCATTTAAGAATCGAAAAATACATATAATTAAATAAAATAAGACTTGTGACAAGAATTCCATGTCTTATATTTAATTGGGACATTGTATGGTGGAAGGATTGAATTAGACGAGTAACTATTTACTCAAAAGGTTCTTTTATGATTAATGTTGAAATCTATATTATACGGAAAGTCGTTGATCGCTAGGGAGGCTTATCCCTATTGTAGAATAAATATTATTTATTTAAATAAATTAATTATTTAATTTATTTATTTAAATAAGATTAGAATTGTTCTAATTGATTTATTCACAATAGGTTTAATATGGAGAACCTAAAGGTCACACCATAAAAGGAAGAATAATTATTTAAGAAGTAAATGGCATAATCGTAATAATATGTTATGTATATTTAATTTAATCTATGGTGATAGAATAAATTAAATAGCTTAATATTATTATTTAATATTTTGAAATATTAAATATAAATTAATAAGAGGAGTCTTATTAATATTATTACAATTATTATTATTATTTTAATTTCTAAAAAGTTTAGAAATTAATTTAATATAAGTACTCTCATTTTTTCATAATTGGATTAGGAAGGAAAATTAGTTAAAGGAGTTTAATTAATTATCCCTAATAAGATTAGGGAGCTTAATTAATTAAAAGAATTTAATTAATTAAATAAAACCCAATTCCTTAATTGTTAAGGTGGGTTGCCCACATCTATAAATAAGAGGAGTCTTATTATGGGTGTGGTGGTTGTTGACTTTTACAACTACGTAATATTTCCAATAGTTGGGAGAGTACGCCTTTTCTATAGAGATAGAAAAACTAGGGTTTAGCCAACCACCCATCTTCTTGAATTCTTTTTCTTCCTTAGTGGATCACCTCTAGAGGCCAAACACTTGGGTGGCTAACGTTGATCAAAGGAAGGAACCAAACCCGGTGGATTCAAGTTGAACGCGAAAAAGGATTGGAGGTGAACTTGTACCTGAGGAAACTCGGATCTTCAAGGGTATGATTTTATTCTTTATCTTTTCGTTTAATTAATAATTATCGCATAAAGGGTGATCCGGGTATATGGTTTGTAAAATTTTAAAACTCTGATTTTATACGTTTCCGCATTATTTTTGCAATTTGATTGCGTTCATGAATATTACAAACCTAACAACCAGGTCATGCGTAAAGCACAGACAGTATGTTCCAATAGAATGATAAATAATGGAACCAAATCATGCGTAAAGCACATACAAGATGTTCCAACAGAATGATAAAGAATGGAATAATAGAAGAATTTCACCAAGTATAGGGTAGTCCGCGTATACAGGTTATTCCAACAGAATAATAAAGAATGGAATAACAGAAGTTCTCTTCATGAATATAAAAAAATTATACCCCTTACCATAGAAAAAAACTTGATACTGGAATAGTGAGGTAGCAGACTTCTCTTCTTCTTTCGCTCTATAATTTCTCTCTATAATAATTGCTCTAAAGCTTTTGTGAATTGGTGAGAAATGAAGGTAGAATGAGCTTCTATTTATAGAAAAATATAGTTTCGATAATTGCACGTTTTGGGGCTCGAAATATTACAGTACAATACCTCTAACTTTTCTTTCATTTTTAATTTAGTCCTGCAAGTATTATCAAACTTGCACCACCTCCCCTAATAGTAAATAATGTGAATTAATAGTTCAATCATGTGAATCAATAGTATAATCATGTGAATCAATAGTACACTCATGTGAACAAATAGTTATATAAGAATGTGAATTAGTAGTAATTAATTGCTCATTTATCCGATAAATTACCCGATTTATCAATATAACCCCCAGACATCAATTATCATCGGAATAGATGTTGATTTCAATTAACACTAATAATCCCAACACAATGAAACTATCAAATTCATCTTTAATCAACACGAACTTATTCATCATTAATATTATAACTCACAATATTTAACAACCAGGTCGTTCCCAGGAAAGAGGGGGCTTTCAGGATAAGGATTTCTCATTATTGGTAGCTTGATTAGGTGACCAAACCTCTCATTGTGAGAACTTCTAGACATTGTAAATATTGCGATTTAATAATATGAATAACTTTGTCATCTCAATTATTGATTTAATAATATATCATATAATTCGGATGATCTTTGTGACAATAATCGAATCGATAATATGAGAGATATGATGCGTAATTCATTGTAGCGATAATTGAGTATAAGCGAGTGACTTCTCACGTAAGCATCAATAATCAAATCAAAAAGTGCTATTATGCAACCACGTGTATTCTTTGTACTTTTACTACTACCGGGTAGTTCAACGGTTTTAACGGTAACACTTTCGCCGTTATTTTTATAAAAGATAATTACGTCGTTTTTCTAACTACGACAATACTTCCGATTGTAGGGTCCACCAATGATCGTGCCGTCGTACGATTATTCTCTGTTAAAACGAATATTCCCCGACCAATCGAATATTATATAACCACTTGCTTACTTTGAAAAATTTGTAAATAATACCTACAACTATAACATTATATCATATCCACACCATAATATTCAAAAATATATTTCGAGAGAATTTAATCTTTATTCATAAAAGTTGGGGTCTTACAACCTCCCCTTCTTATGAAATTTCGTCCTCAAAATTAGGGTACGTACCTGGTATATCAAAGAGATGAGGATATCTTGACTTCTTCTCAGATTCTAACTCCCAGGTCATTTCTTCCACATTATGGTTTCTCCACAAAACTTTGACTTGAGGTATAACCTTGGAGCGTAGAATATTATCCTTCTTATCCAAGATTTTATAGAGCGTTAAATCTTCCTCTATCTCGTCTGGTTCTAATTCAATAATGTGGCTCGGGTCTTTTACATATTTACGTAACATAGATATGTGAAAAACGTTATGAACACGAGACATACTTGGCGGTATGGCGAGTCTATAGGCCACAGTTCCTACTCAATCGAGGATTAAAAATGGGCCAATGAATCGAGGGTTGAGCTTTTCTCTCTTTCCAAATCTCGTAACTCCCTTCCATAGAGCAACATGTAATAACACATGATCTCCAATATCGAATTCCACGTCCTTTCGATGAAGATCAGCATAACTCTTTTGTCGATCTTGTGAGGTTTTTATACGTTGTTGGATCATTTGAATCTTTTCCATAGTCATACGTACCAACTACGGTCCCAACAACGTTGCTTCACCCACCTTATCCCAGCATACTGGAGAACGACACTTTCTTCTATACAACACCTCAAATGGAGCCATGCCAATACTTGCTTGATAACTTTTGTTGTAGGAAAACTCCACCAATGGTAAGAACTTGTCCCAACTTCCCTTGAAGTCTAGGACACAAAGTATTAATAAATCTTCAAGAGTTTGAATAGTCCTTTCCGACTGCCCGTCCGTTTGAGGATGATATGCTGAGCTAAATCGTAAATCCGTGCCCATAGCTTTTTGCAAACTAACCCAAAATCGTGAAGTGAATCTTGGGTCTCGATCAGAAACTATGGATACTGGCATACCATGCAATCTTACAATCTCGTTTATGTATATACGAGCAAGACGTTCAAGTGTATAAGTTTCTCGTATAGGTAAGAAATGAGCAGACTTGGTCAATCTATTAACAATGACCCAAATCGCGTCAATGCTTTGAGAAACCTTGGGATGACCAGTAACGAAATCCATGGTAATGTGCTCCCACTTCCATTCTGGAATTTCAAGTGGTTGCAATGGACCTTTTGGTACTTGATGCTCCACCTTGACTCGTTGACAAGTTAGACACCTTGAGATAAATAGCACTATCTCTCTCTTCATATTGCTCCACCAAAATGTATGACGAAGATCACGATACATTTTGGTACTCCCATGATGGATTGCAAATGGTGTGTTGTGCGCCTCCATCATAATTTTATACTTTAAATCAGGGTCGTTAGGAATACAAAGTCTGGAGTTGACTCGAAGTATTCCTTCTTCATCAATTCTTGCTTCTAGCATAGCACCTTCTTGCACTTTCTTCCTCATACGCATCAGTTCTAGGTCTGTAGCTTGAGCAACTTTAACTTTATCGATTAAAGTCGGTTCCACTCTTATATTCGCCATCATCACATGGGTCCCCGGAATCTTTAACTCTAGATCATGAGTAGGATAATTTCTCTCATATTCTTTGAGTTGTCGTGAGGCATAGGCTATGACTTTCCCATGTTGCATGAGAACACATCCTAACCCTTTGCACAAGCATCACATGAGATGACAAATCCCTCAAGAGCGGATGGTATTGTCGAGCAGTCTTTGAAATGAGTCTTCTTGAGTTCTTAAAACTATTCTCACATTCCTCGCTCCAACCAAACTTTGTATCTTTTCGAGTCAGCTGAGTTAATGGAGTAGCGATTCAAGAAAACCCTTCTACGAATCTCAGATAATAACCAATTTAAGCCGAGAAAGCTACGATACTTTGGTCACTAACTTAGGTTGCTCCGACTTTGAATTGCTTCAATCTTTGCACGGTCAGCGGATATTCCATGATTTGATATTACGTGCCCAAGGAATGCAACTTCTCAAGCCGAACTCGCATTTCTACAACTTGGCATATAGCTTGTTTTCACGAAGCTTTTGGATGTATCGACCTCAAGTGTTGCTTTCATGGTCTTCACGGGTTTTGGAGTATATGAGGATGTCATCAATGAAGACGACCACAAAGTGATCCAAATATTCCTTGAATACTCGGTTCATCATGTCCATGAAGGAAGCGGGAGCATTAGTCGATCAAAAGACATGACTAGGAATTCATAATGCACGTCACTAGAGTTACGAAAGCAGTCTTTGGAATGTCAGCGGTTTTAATCTTCAACTGATGATATCCGGAACGAAGATCAATCTTTGAAAAGAATTTGGCGCCTTGCAACTGATCAAATAGGTCATCAATACGAGGCAACGGGTACCTATTTTTTATGGTGACATGATTCAACTCCCGATAATCAATATAAAGTCGCATACTCCCATCTTTCTTCTTCACGAATAGAACAGGGGCACCCCAAGGAGACATACTAGGTCGAATGAAACCGATGTCTAACAATTCTTGCAGTTGGGTTTTTAACTCCTGAAGTTCAATAGGAGTCATTCCATATGGGGCTTTGGAAATGAGTTTTGTATCGGGTTTAAGATCGATACCAAACTCGATTTCACACTCTGGGGGTAGGCCAGGAAGTTCTTCGGGGAATATGTCAGGAAATTTATTAACAATAGAAATATCATTCAAATCTGACGTATTTTTGTTTAAATCTGTGACATGAGCTAAGAAAGCTTGACATCCATTTTTAATAAACGAATAGCTTTATGGCTTGAGATGACCGTGATTGATTTGAATGGTTTGGTCACTTGAATTCGCATAGTAGGTTGATTAGGAATATGAAAGCTAACAACCTTACAAAAATAATCAATTTTAGCATGATGAGTAGTTAACCAATCAATCCCTAGAATCACGTCAAATGCAAATATTTTTAAAGAAATAAGATTGACAGTAACGTATGCGATTCTGGATTTAAATCAAACAAGACTTATAAACGATGTGGATGTAATGAAGGTTTCTCCCAACGGAGTTTCAACCGATAAGTCAAAGTCTAATTTCTCCGGAGTCAAATTTAAATGTTGAGCGCAAGTAGGAGAAATAAAAGAATAGGTAGAACCGGTATCAAATATGGTATATACTTTGCTAGAGTTTATGATAAGTTTACCCGTGATGACCTCGTTCAGGTTCCTTGCTTTCTGGGAGGTCACAACAAACGCTCTCCCTTGAACTACCGACTTTGACTTTTCTGGGACGACCTTTGGTGCCTCCATCCCAGCTGGACTTGTCTTTGGTGCACGACAAAATTGGGCTAGGTGACCTTCTCATCCACAATTATAACACGCTTTGAACTGCATTGCACAGTTTGGACTGATGTGTCCCTCCCCTCCGCATTTGAAGCATATGATAGGTGGTTGTTCTCCTTCCTTAACAACGGGTGTTGGTGCTGACGTCTTTCCATCATTGTTGAATCTCCTCTTCTTGAAATGTCCATTCTTATTGTCTTGGCCATGATTACTACCGAAGTGGTTACCATTTCTGGCATGTTGATTCCTCCACGTTTGTTGTCACCGCTTCACGATTGCTACCATCGGGTATTATCATTTTGTCGGCTGCTTTCTCTTGGTTGCGTTGACTCGTTATCACGCTCCAATAACTGAGCCCTATTTACAACATCTGAACACAAACACAGTTTATGAGAAATTAGATATTGACGTATCTCGGGTTTCAAACCTCTTAGAAACATCCGCGTCATTCTCTCCTCATTGTCAACCAAATGAGAAGCAAATCGGGACAACTCGGCAAACTCAGCTTCGTACTGCGACACGGTCATATTATTCTGCTCCAACTTGATGAACTCTACCTCTTTTATGTGACGAATACTTTCGGGAAAGTACTTGTCTTTGAATAGTTCTTGGAACTTCTCCCAAGACATCTTCAGTGCGGTAGGTTGAGTACGCTTTACCGATTCCCACCAGTAATCTGCCTCTCCTCGTAACAAAAAGGTGGCAAAGGGAACCTTTTGCTCCTCGTAGCATCCTAAGACATCAAATATCTTGGTGATCTGCTTTATCCACGCTTCCGCCTTAAGTGGTTTTGGCTCTCCAATAAACTCCGGTGGTCCCGGCTCCTTGGCTGTTTAGCGGTGGCCGTCGAGAGTTTCGAGTGTTTCCACCTACATTTTGACATGAGAGCCCTCTACTTTGATGTTGCATGAATTGCGTAAAGCCTCTGAACATTTCATCGTTCATCATTTGGTCAGTGTTGTTGTTTGCATGAGGATTGTCGCCTTATAGATGCACATTATCTTGATTATTGATCTGTGGTGACTCAACTGTCTCCTGTGCTCTATTGCTATTCTCAATATTCTCGGATGTCATTTTCAGATACTGCCACAAAACAAGGGTTAATTGACATGCAACATATTATCCTTAAAATCTGACCGACCAATTAAATACCAAATAAACTTAGGTAGGTCATACTAGCGAAGGAATTCCCCGTCTCTCCCCTCCTAGTTCTAGTCTCACATCTTAGCCAGTGATCATATCCCTAAGCTTTGATACCAACTGTGACGCCCCCAAAATAGATATACATCACCCATCTTGAGTCATCAAATACATGGTATAAAATTCAAATACAACTTAATAATACAACTGTCGTGTAAAATACGACAAAACAAAAGCTATGAGTTTTAATACAAATATTGTCATCTAGACAATATCCACACTCAATGGAGTCCTCATTACATTTATTATCACACTATTTCATAGAATAGTGAGGACTACTAATGCTATCATCTGGACCGTAACTCTGTTCCCCGACTAGTCCCAGCTACGTTCTTATTTCCTGAAGAGAACAATGAAATCAAAATGGTGAGCTCAACTAGCCCAGTAAGAAATATTATGACTAAGATAATGCAGAATAATTTATCATTAGCCTTCAACATTGTTAAACCGATAAAATATAACAAACATCAAGTTTAAGCTCAGATTGGAACAAGCAATCCATTAGAAGAGTCAAGTAGAGAATAAAGTCTACTATCTTCTATGATTTAAAAGGTTTTTTATCACTTTTATCATTTGAGACTCAAGCTACGAGTAGAGTAGAACCGATTTTAATCGATCTGATTAAAGTCGCTTCAAGCTACAGGACACGGAGCTAATGCGTATGAAGAAGAAAAAGAAGGTCTTATCTGAAAGCAAGAATTGATGAGAAAGGAATACTTGAGTCAACTCAGACTTTATGTTCCTAACAACCCACGATTTAAAGTATAAAATCATGATGGAGGCGCACAACACAATCGATTTGCGTAATCCATCTCTAGGAGTACCAAAATGTATCGTGATCTTCGACATAAATTTTGGTGGAGCAATATGAAGAGAGAGATAGCAGAGTTTATCTCAAGGTGTTTAACTTGTCAACGAGTCAAGGCGGAGCATCAAGTACCAAAAGGTCCATTGCAACCACTTGGAATTCCATAATGGAAGTGGGAACACATTACTATGGATTTCGTTACTGGTCTTCCAAAAGTTTCTCAAAGCATAGATGCGATTTGGTTCATTGTTGATAGATTGACCAAGTCTGTTCATTTCTTACCGATACGAGAAACTTATACACTTGAACGTCTTGCTCGTATGTACATAAAAGAGGTTGTAAGATTGCATGGTATGCCAGTATCCATAGTTTCTGATCGAGACCCAAGATTCACTTCAAGATTTTGGGTTAGTTGCCAAAAAGCTATGGGCACAGATTTATGATTTATCTCGGCATATCATCCTCAGACGAACGGGCAGTTGGAGAGGACGATTCAAACTCTTGAAGATCTATTAAGACTCTGTATCCTTGACTTCAAGAGAAGTTGGGACAAGTTCTTACCATTGGTGGAGTTTTTCTACAACAACAGTTATCAAGTAAGTATTGGCATGGCTCCATTTAAAGCGTTGTATGGAAGAAAGTGTCGTTCTCCAGTATGCTGGGATGAGGTGGGTGAAGCAACTTTGTTGGGACCGGAGTTGGTACGTATGACTACGAAAAAGATTCAAACGATCCGACAACGTATAAAAACCTCACAAGATCGACAAAAGAGTTATGCTGATCTTCATCGAAAGGACGTAGAATTCGATATAGGAAATCATGTGTTGTTACGTGTTATTCCATGGAAAGGAGTTACAAGATTTGGAAAGAGAGGAAAGCTCAACCCTCGATTTATTGGCCCATTTTAATCCTCGATCGAGTAGGAAGCGTAGGCGTATAGACTCGCTTTTACTGCCAAGTATGTCTCGTGTTAATAATATTTTCACATATCTATGTTACGTAAATATGTGAAAGACCCGAACCACATTATTGAATTAGAACCAGACGAGATAGAGGAAGATTTAACGTATGAAGAGGTTCCTGTTAAAATCTTGGATATAAAGGAACATATTCTACGCTCCAAGGTTATACCTCAAGTCAAAGTTTTCTGGAGAAACCACGTTGTGGAAGAAATGACCTGGGAGTTAGAATCTGAGATGAAATCAAGATATCCTTACCTCTTCGATATACCAGGTACGTACCCTAATTTCGAGGACGAAATTTCATAAGAAGGGGAGGTTGTAAGACCCCAACTTTTATGAATATAGAATAATTTTCTCGAAATATATTTTTGAAAATTATGGTGTGGTTTTGATATAATGTTATAGTTGTGGTTAATATTTACAAATTTTGCAAAATCATGTAAGTTGTTATATAATATTCGATTGGTCAGGGAATATTCGTTTTAACAGGGAATATTCGTACAACGGCACAATCATTGGTGGACCCCCACAACGGAATTATTGTCGGATTGAGAAAACGAAAAAAATATTTTATGAAAATAACGGCGAAAGTTTTACCGTTAACAGTTGAAATACCCGGTGTTAGAAGTATAGTACTACGCGTGGTTGCATAGTAACACACGGTATTGATTATTGATGCTTACGTGAGAAGTCTCGGTTATACTCAATTATTGATACAGTAATTGCTGCATCATATCTCTCATATTATTGATTCGATTATTGTCAAGATTATCATACATAATAATATGTTATTTTATTAAATCAATAATTGAGACGACAAAGTTATTCATATTATTAAATTAAAATATTTACAATGTCTAGAAGTTACATCGAGGAGAGGTTTGGTCACCTAATTGCGCTATGATAGGAGAAATCCTTATTGGAAAGCCCTCTTTCTCAGAAGCGACACTGGTTGATAAATATTGTGAGTTATAATATTAATGATGAATATTCTTAAAATTAAAGTTGTGTTTGGAGTTGAATTTAGAGACCTTGGACGTGATATTTGAGTAGAACGATGAAATTAGTAAAATAGTCTATAAACACAAAATTTTTCCGAAATTCACTATTTGGTCAAAAGTCAACGGATTGACTTTTTTGGGAAAAATCAAACTTCAAAATTTCAAAATTTATATTTTTGATAAAATGATTTCATTGTGTTGGAATTATTTGTGTTAGTGAAAATCGACAATTATTTCGATAATAATTGATGTTTGGAGGTTATATCGACCAATCGGTATTTAACTTAGGATAAATGAGCAATTGATTGCTATTATTTCACATGATTATAACTATTTGTTCACATGTGTATACTATTGTTTCACATTCTTGTTACTATTAGAAGAGTTGGTGCAAGATTGATAATACTTGCGTGGTAAGTTAAAAATGGAGGTATAGATGGAGGTCTTTATATTGTAATTAAGTATTTTCATATTTCTAGAACTATTGATTCACATAATTTACTATTGAATCAAATTATTTACTATTAGGGGAGGTGGTTCAAGTTTGATAATACTTCCATGACTAAATTAAAAATAAAAGAAAAGTTGGAGGTATTGTACTGTAATTTTCGAGCCCCAAAACATGCAATTATCGAAACTATATTTTCCTATAAATAGAAGCTCATTCTTCCTTCATTTCTCACCAATTCACAAAAGCTTTAGAGCGATTATTATAGAGAGAAATCATAGAAAGAAGAAGAGAAGTCTGCTACCTCACTATTCCAGTATCCAATTTTTCTAAGGTAGGGAATATTATTTGTTGTACTCATAGGAATATTATTTGTTGTACTCGTAGGGAGTATTATTTCTTTCTTATCTATGAAGAGAACTTCTGTTATTCCATTCTTTATTATTCTGTTGGAATAACCTGTATACTCGGGCTATCCTATACTTGGTGAAATTCTTACATTGTTCCATTCTTTATCATTCATTTGGAACATCATACATCATGCGTTCTACGTCGGACTGGTTAAAATCTTTATTATTACATTTGGAATATCCATGCATGCATGCGCTTTTGGGACTAATTAAAATCTTTATTATTACATTTGGAATATCCTATCTACATGCGTTTTATGCCGGACTGAATCCGCCTTTATTATTCATTTGAATATCACATGCATGCTTTTACTACCGACCGATTCGATTATTTATTATTCGTTGGAATAACACTTTGCTGCGGTCTATCGCATGCACGGTGATTTATTTTGTTATTCCATTCTTTATTATACTCGAGTTGGTTAAAGTTTTGACATCTATACTCCATGAAATTAGTGGAATATCCTTGATATTTGCGCTTCATCCAAAGATATCTTTTCATGGAAATATTCTTCTAAGCATTCTTGAATTTTACTCTACAAAGCAGTATCATGTTGACAATTTGGACGTTATTAGTTCCTGGATAAAATAATTCTTGAACTTGTTTTATTGAATTCTTATATCATTGTCATCATCCTCATGTTTATATTTTGTTGAAAGTCATCTGTGGCCTATAGTGCATAGATGGACTTGGTATGATTATGAATGAGGATTATTCGGTGTAATCATGGTAGTAATGTTACAAATGATGTGGTAAAAGTCCTTATTGGCCCGTAGTGCATTGATGGACAGTTGTTGGCATGATCATGACCATTATTAAATACACAAACATTCTTGGCCCGTAGTGCATGGATTATTGTGGTCGTGATACTAAAGAATATCCTTGGCAGAAGTAGTGCGGGGTGATTCGATGATGTGGATTTTTATTGTCGAGTCCCAATGATAAAAGTGATGAAAACCTTCTAAATCATAAAAGATAGTAGATTTTATTCTCTACTTGACTCTTTTAATGGATTGCTTGTTCCGCTGCAGTTAAACTTGATGGTTGTTATATTGTATCAGTTTAACACTGTTGAAGGTTAACGATAATATATTCTGCATTATCTTAGTCATAATATTTCCCTCTTGGGCTAGTTGAGCTCGACCTTTTTTTTATTATTCTCTTGAGAAATGAGAACGTAAAGGAGGACTAGTGGGGAATGGGTAGCGGACGGATGGATGATAGCATTAGTAGTCCTCACTATTCGGTGAAATAGGGAAAATAAATGTAATGATATTGAATTTGAGTTTGTATATTGTCTAGATGACAATATTGGTATTAAAACTCACAACTTATATTTTTCGTACTTTTACGATAGTTGTATAATTAAGTTGTATTTGTATTACACTACATGTATTTGGTGACTCGGAATAGGTGATGTATACCTATTTTAGGGGCGTCATAATAAACATGAGGATGATGACAATGATATAAGAATTCAATAAAACAAGTTCAAGAATTAATTTATCCAGGAACCAATAACGTTCAAATTGTCAACATGATATCGCTTTGTGGTATAAAACTCAAGAATGCTCGGAAGAATATTTCCATGAAAAGATCTTTGGATGAAGTTTAAATATTAAGGATATTCCACTAATTTCATGGAGTATAAAAGCCAAAATTTAATCAATCGAGTATAATAAAGAATGGAATAACAAAAGAAATCACTAGGTACGCGATAGAAGATCGCGACAGATAGGTTATTCAATGAATAATAAATAACGGAAACGTGTCATGCGAACGCATGCATATGATATTCCAATGTAATAATAATTAACCGAATCAGTAAATGCGTAAAGCACGCACAAAATGTTCCAATGTAATGATAAATAATGAAACCGTGTCATGCGAAAGCTGCATGCATGGGATGTTCCAACAGAATGATAAAGAATGGAATAATAGAAGAATTTCACCAAGTATAGGGTAGTTCAGCGATACAAAGTTATTCCAATGAATAATAAAGAATGGAATAATGTAAGTTCTCTTCATGAATACACAAGAAATAATACCCCTTAGTAGTAGAAAAAAGTGGATATTGGAATATGAGGTGTGAGACTTCTCTTCTTCTTTCGCTTCTATAATTTCTCTCTATAATAATTGCTTCTAAAGCTTTTGTGAATTGGTGAGAAATGAATGAAGAATGAGCTTCTATTTATAGGAAAATATAGTTTCGATAATCGCACGCTTTGGGGCTCGAAATATTACAAAGACAATACCTCCAACTTTTATTTCATTTTTAATTTAGTCCTCGCAAGTATTATCAAACTTGCACCACCTCCCCTAATAGTAAATAATGTGAATCAATAGTTCAATCATATGAATCAATAGTATAATCATGTGAATCAATAGTACACACATGTGAACAAATATTTATATAAGCATGTGAATTAGTAGCAATTAATTGCTCATTTATCCGATAAATTACCCGATTTATCAATATAACCCCCAGACATCAATTATCATCGGAATAGATGTCGATTTCCATTAACACTAATAATCCCAACACAATGGAACTATCAAATTCATCTTTAATAAACACGAAATTATTCATCATTAATATTATAACTCACAATATTTAACAACCAGGTCGTTCTCAGGAAAGAGGGGGCTTTTCGATAAGAATTTTTCCTTATTGGTGCGCAATTAGGTGACCAAACCTCTCCTTGACAGAACTTCTAGACATTGTAAATATTACAATTTAATAATATGAATAACTTTATCGTCTCAATTATTGATTTAATAATATATCATATAATGCAGATGATCTCGTGACAATAATCGAATCAATAATACGAGAGATATGATGCAAAGAATTATTTGTGAGCGAGAATTGAGTATAATCGAGTGACTTCTCACGTAAGCATCAATAATCAATACCATGTGCTATTATGCAACCACGCGTAGACATCGTACTTTTACTACTTTGGGTAGTTCAACAGTTTTAACGGTAACACTTTCGCCGTTATTTTTATAAAAAGATAATTATGTCGTTTTCTAACTACGACAATACTTCTGTTGTGGGGTCCACCAATGATTGTGTCGTCGTATGAATATTCCCAGTTAAAACGAATATTCCTCGACCAATCGAATATTATATAACCACTTGCTTACTTTGCAAAATTTGTAAATAATACCCACAACTATAACATTATATCATATCCGCACCATAATATTCAAAAATATATTTCGAGAGAATTTAATCTTTATTCATAAAATTTGGGGTCTTACATGATGTATACCTAATTTTGAGGGCGTCACACAACATCTAAATACAAACACAGTTTATGAGAAATTAGATATTGACGTATCTCGGGTTCCAAACCTCTTAGAAATATCCGCGTCATTCTCTCCTCATTGTCAACCAAGTGAGACGAAACCGGGATAACTCAAGCAAACTTAGCTTTCGTCTCAAAACACGGTCGTATTGTTCGCTTCTAACTTGATGAAGTCTACCTCTTTCATGTAGCGAATACTTTCGGAAAGTACTTGTCGTTGAATAGTTCTTGGAACTCTAGAAGACATCTTGGTCTGCGGCAAGTTGAGTACGCTTTCCGATTCCCACGATGAATGCCTCTCCTCGCAAAGGCATAAAGGTGGCAAAGGGAACCTTTTGCTCCTCGGAGCATCCCAAGACATCAAATATCTTGGTGATTTGCTTTATCCACGTCTCCACCTTAAGTGGTTTTGGTTCTCCAATAAACTCCAGTGGTCCCACTCCTTGAATCATTTAGCGGACTGATTCGAGAGTTGCCGGTGTTTCCACCGCATTTTGGAGACGAGTCTTTCTTGCATGATGTTGTATTGAATTGCAAAAAGCTCCTAAACATTCCGTCGTTCGCCATTTGGTCGGTGTTGTTGTTCACCTGAGGATTATTGCCTTCCTGATGCACATTATCCTAGGTGTTGATTTGTGGTGATTCAACGGTCTCCTGTACTCCAATGATATTCTTAACATTCTCGGATGTCATTTTCAGATACTGCCACAAAACAAGGGTTAATTGACATGTAACATATTATCACTATACTCTGACCGACCAATTAAATATCAAATAAACTAAGGTAGGTAGGTCATACTAGCGAAGGAATTCCCTGCCTCCCCTCCTAGTTCTAGTCTCACATCTTAGCCAGGATCATATCCCTAAGCTTTGATACTGTTGTGGACGCCCCCAAAATTAGGTATACATCACCTATTCCGAAGTCGCCAAATACATGGTATGAATACAAATACAATCTTAAATATATCTGACATGAGGCGTGAGTTTTAATACAAACATTGTCTTCAAATAAACATTAAAACTCAAAATAAGTCCTCAATACATTTATTAACACACTATTTCATAGAATAGTGAGGACTACTAATGATATCCTTTGGGTGTCACTCTGGTTCTCCGACTAGTCCTCTCGCTACGTTTTCATTTTTCAAGAAAGCGGTGAAAGAAAGGGTGAGCTCAACTAGCCCAAAGAAGAAATATTATGACTAAGATAAAGCAGAATAAATTATCTTTAGTCTTCAATAGTGTTAAACTGATACAATATAATAAACATCAAGTTTAACTACGATGAACAAGCAATCCATTAAAAGAGTCAAGTAGAAAATAAAATCTACTATCTTTTATGAATTAAAAGGTTTTCATCACTTTTATCATTTGAGACTCAAACAATAAATAATCCACATCATTGAATCACCCTTGCACTACGGCCAAGGATATTCATGTATTCATTAATGGTCATGATCATGCCAACAACTGTCCATCAATGCACTACGGGCCAATGAGGACTTTTTCCACATCACTTGTAACATTACGGCCATGATTACACCGAATAATGTCCGTCATAATCATATAAAGTCCATCTATGCACTACTGAGCCACGAGATAACTTTCAACATAATATAAACATGAGGATGATGACAATGATATAAGAATTCAATAAAACAAGTTCAAGAATTATTTTATCCAGAACAAATAACGCCCAAATTGTTAACATGATCTTGCTTTGTAGAGTAAAATTCAAGAATCCTCGTAAGAATATTTCCATGAAAGATCTTTGGATGAAGCGCAAATATTAAGGATATTCCACTAATTTCATGGAGTATAGAAAGTCAAAACTTTAACCAACCGAGTATAATAAGGAATGGAATAACAAAAGAAATCACCAAGCATGCGATAGATCGCTTGCAAAAAAGTTATTCAAAGAATAATAAATAGTCGAATTAGGTCGTAAAAGAAACGCATGTGACGAGAATATTTCAACAAAATAATAAAAAGCGGATTCAGTCAGAGCATAAAACGCATGAGATAGGATATTTCAACGAGAATAATAAAAAGGCGGAATTAGGTTCTTGGCGTAAAAGCGTGCTGACAGGATATTCCAATGAATAATAAAAAGGCGGAACCAGTCAGGCGTAGAAACCTTGTGACAGGATGTTCCAATGAATGATAAAGAATGGAGCAATGAAGAATTTCACCAAGTATAGGGTAGCCCGAGTATACATGTTATTCCAACAGAATAATAAAGAATGGAATAACAGAAGTTCTCTTCATAGATAAGAAAGAAATAATACTCCCTACGAGTACAACAAATAATATTCCCTACGAGTACAACAAATAATATTTCCTACCTTAGAAAAACTGGATACTGGAATAGTGAGGTAGCAGACTTCTCTTCTTCTTTCTATGATTTTTCTCTATAATAATCGCTCTAAAGCTTTTGTGAATTGGTGAGAAATGAAGGAAGAATGAGCTTCTATTTATAGAAAAATATAGTTTCGATAATTGAACGTTTTGGGGCTCGAAAATTACAGTACAATACCTCCAACTTTTCCTTTATTTTTGATTTAGTCTTGGAAGTATTATCAAACTTGCACCACCTCCCCTAATAGTAAATAATTTGATTCAATAGTAAATTATGTGAATCAATAGTTCTAGAAATATGAAAATACGAATTACAGTATAATATCTCCATCTATACCTCCATTTTTAACTTAGTCATGCAAGTATTATCAATCTTGCACCAACTCTCCTAATAGTAACAAGAATGTGAAACAATAGTATACACATGTGAATAAATAGTTATTATCATGTGAAATAATAGCAATCAATTGCTCATTTATCCGGTTAAATACCCGATTGGTTAATATAACCTCCAAACATCAATTATTATCGAAATAATTGTCGATTTTCACTAACACAAATAATTCCAACCTGATGAAATCATTTTATCAAAAATATAAATTTTGAAATTTTGAAGTTTGACTTTTCTCGAAAAAGTCATTTGTTGACTTTGACCAAATAGTGAATTCAGGTAAAATTTTGTGTTTATAGACTATTTTTACTAATTTCATGCAATTTCATGGCAATAACATGCAGTTTCTATTGTTGTTACTATTATACGAAAACAATAACAACAATAGAAACTATTAAAAGCGAACAAATAATAAAGTAAATAAAAACTTACTTGTTGAAGTTTTTGCTCCTCTCTTCCAAATACTCCTCTCTCCACTCTCTCACATTCGTAATTTTATCTAGTTATATACTAAACTTTAGGTTGAACAACGTGTGTTCTCGATAGATCACTATAGATGGTTAAATAAGCTCATGCAATAAGGTACATTTAGGACCAAATTCAAACACCGTCATCGTCATTGTTGTTTAATTGACTTTTTAGTTTCTGAGAGCTTGTAGGTGTTTTTCCCGAGGCTTAGGTATTCTTTCCTTTAGGCGATGTTTGGTAGGTAGAGGCTATCTTATTTGAAAAATATATATATATATATATATATATATATATTATTAATAAAAATCATTATTAGTAGGTAGAAAGGTAGAATCAATTTAGCGAGTGTTCTTTCACGAGGCATTATTGTCCGAAAAAGTAGTCAAAAGGCTAATATTTGGTGTCTTTCCGAAGCGATGTGGCGAAAAAGCTTTGTCTCTTTTTCTATGCAGATCAAAGCTTCACCCTATTGTAATAATAAATTATTAAAATAACGGCTAAAAGTAGACTAAGCTATCTAAACTTAGAATAAAAAATTAAAATAAATTTTAATAAAACACTTACTGTAAGATGAAGCTATAGAAACTTGTAATAAATAAATTACATATTGCTTTGGATGAATCGAACCCACATGACCTCAAGCTCCAAACATTCGTCAAATGACCACCCGAGCAGCACCTGCAGACTTCATTGTATTATATTTTACCTTGGATTTGGATATATCTTAAAACATTCCATTTCCTCCAAATTATACGTTCTCATTTTTTATTATAATTAATCGATTATTATTATTATTATTCTATTATTATTACGAATTGAGTATAAAAGCAATTACATATAGTAGCGAACTTATGTACTTTTTATTATTTTATCACCATTATTATTATTATTATTATTATAAAAACTGCATTTTGGTGAATAAGTGGTCAAACATAATAATAAAGCACTATGGGAATAGAAAAAAGCTGACATTGATTATATGGAAAAAGTACATTAGTTTTACCTTTTAAATATTGTCTAGGAAGCTGCTATTTTCTCAAGTTATCTTCTTCTCCATGAACCCGAATTTGCTCTCTGATATTATTTTCTCTTTTCACCTCTACTCATAATTTGTTTCATCTGGTTTCCCACTTTTACTTCAGAAAATCAAGTTGAAGTTCTGATCGAGCAAAATTCATCACTATTATTCACAAGTAAGTTTTTCAAAATGTCATATAATACATCCGATTTGTCGGTGAAGTTGAAAGTAATAAATCGATATTGTTAAAACGTTGGTCAATTATTTTTGTACGTTGGAAGAGGTTGAATATTTTTATAGATCATATGCTGTCAAAAATGGATTTGAGATTAGAATTGCAACTAGTCATAAACATGCTTAATAATGAATGATATCGAACTAGCAAAGATGTATGTAAGAAAGCGGTACACCAATTGTTGGCAAGAGTTTACCGATGATGAAGATAGTAGTAATAAAATAACTGACAGAGAGAGACTCGATAGACGACCAATGTGCAAAAGCTAGAATATATGTTGTTCATGATAAGAAAGAGGACAATGGGCGATATCTCATTGTTGAATTAGAGCACAATCATCACTTAGTGACCCCCACCAAAGTAGATTTGATCGAGACTCACGTAAATATTACTCCTATTGCAAGAAATTTAATTGACACTTTAAATAAGTCAAATTATTGGTCCTAGTAAGATGATGAATGTTTTGAGCACAATGGGAGGTTGGTTGCAAAATGTTCCTTTCTCTAATGCTAATGTTGAGAATGTGGTGCGAGATTTAAGGCGTGATTCTGAGATGAAAATGATGCACAAGTTCTTTGTCAATCATTTGAACAAACTTGCATCCGGAAGTGCCAAGAAAATTTTTTCCGAGTGAAAAACCGGTGAAAACAACCGCGATAGCTTGTATTTTGTGGGTTGGCGCCCGATCAAGGTTTATATATCAAAGCAGTTCGGAGATGTTGTGACATTTGATAGTACATACCGGACAAATAAGTATGGCATGCTGTAAGACCCCAACTTTTATAAATAAAGATGAATTTTCTATAAATATTATTTTTGAATATTATGGAATAAAATTGATATAATGTTATAGTTGTGGGTAATATTTATAAATTTTACAAAGTAAGCAAGTTGTTATAAAATATTCGTTTGGTTGGGAATATTAAATGCGGCGGCTCGATCATTAG